>OY728156.1:2096888940-2098368013 GCA_963277665.1 Viscum album
ATAACTGAAATATATATGATAATCTACTTACATGGAAAATACTTGTATCGTGTTGATGCCCAACTCATCTCCAGTTACAAGATCCATGATATATTTTTTAAAAATCATCATAATCATTTCATGTATATATATTGTTAGTATTTGAAATTGAGTTTAATACTTTAACAAATTTTTCTTTGTTTTGATAAATTATTAATTCATCGCATTTAACTAAATTCAAATTTTTTATAACTTATAATTGTTTTATTTTTATATTAATTATTTTTGTTAATAATAAATGTATTTTAATCTTTGAAATTTTTAAGTGTTTATTAAAAAAATTTAATATTGATTAATTGACTAATTATTATTATTATTTTAAATTAAATTTATCTTGTTAATGAACTTTGGTGTTGGATTTGGGAAAAAATTTATCCATCCATGAAAGCCTCAGGCTCGTTAGTCCATAGCCCATCTATAGTGTGTGATGGGTTGTGGGTGTTGAACCTTGTTGACAGCTTGATGGTGGGTTTTCACAGCTTGTATATTGTACTGGAGGTAAGCACTTATTATTCTCCAATGTGGGATGTCCGAGCCACTTCATTGTATCATCTACCGTTAGATACCACTAGTTGATCTCATTTATTCACTAGTAGATCAACATCCACTGGTAGATCAACATCCACTAATAGATCACACCAACGTTAAACAATTTGACTGTTATGTTTTTCTCCTTTATATTGTTGAACCACCATTTTATGCATACTTGCTGCTCATTTCTTTCAAGAAATTGTCAAATGTTCCACCATTTATAGATCCATGATTCACTGATAGATCTTTATCCACTGGTAGTTCACTCCATGAAATGGTAGATTAATTTACACTAGTAGTTCTCTATGCACTGGTTGCACAGAGGTGTGGAAGCAACATCATTATGCTTCACTGAAGTTTATATTTTCAACGCAGGTAGATTCTTTCTTCACAGTATTATATTTATACAGTTCAGAAGTTTTGTACATCCATCACTAGTATATCTCCTTCAAACCACCAATGCTTCAAGTTGCAATGAGAGATCTATCTACCACTGGACAATAACAGTATATCAATACACCATTAGACATCAACGGTAGATCTCATTGGACACCAACAGTAAATTAATCTACCACTAACCAACGGTAGACCAATCTACCACCTGATATTTAAATATATCATTATTTCAAAATATATTTTTAAAAAATAAATATTTAGTATATTTTAATTGATGTTAATAAAATAAATATTTAGATAAAGGTTTTATTATATTTTGTTAAAATATAATTATATGTTATATAAAAATAATTATGGGAACATTTTATGTACATATGTATATGTAGTATATATATTCTTACAATGCTCTATTTTACAGTATTTTTATTTTCATAGTAAACTAGAAGTTTATTCAGTTTATTTTAACTATTTTATAATTATGAATTGTATATATATTTTTTATACTTAACTTTTTAACTATTTTCTGTTGATATTTCATGAATAATTAAAGAGCATAATTTTTCTTTTAAATTCAATATGGAATTTACAAAAAAAGTTAATAGTAACATTATTTTATTATTATAAGTTAACAAGTGGCATAAAGAAATTGGTTTTGAAGGCACTCATAGAAGATCTTTGTTTTAATGATGTGATATTAATTCATTAGATATATCTTCAAGGGATAAAACAATTACTATATAGATCATTCAACTGATTTTTTTGATACATATATGTGACACAATTATTGTTGCTCTCATCGAATCAAGAAACTACTGTGACTTTTGTTCCTTAACTATGATTACAGAAGAAATTCAACATTAGAAATTGTTCCATTCAAGTGATCAATGATCATCAAGATTCATCATCTTTGACATATTTTGACCATATGATGGTTTCTTTGTATTTTTTATTTGTGTTATATTTTACCTCTTCTATTTGTAATTCTTCAAGTTTGGTTTATGATTTTCCCAATCAAAATCACGTCCAACATTATCTGGTTATTCCACCACCAAAAAGGAAGTTTGGGATGTGACTCCAGATAAAAATTCTGGTCACATACAAGGTTTGGTATCCTATAAAAATATTGGTTTGTGCCTCCACATATTTGTAAAAGGCAGAGTCTATAATAGGTGCTCACGCCTTTAAAAGTTAGGTTCTTAGTGGGTACCAATATTCTCGAGGAATAGAGAAAGTTGAGGAGTGGACTAGGATCTTTATGATCTTAACCACTATAAATCATTGTGCTTAGTAATTTTATTTCTAATTCACTTTATTTTAAGAATGTAACACTAACTATAAATCATTATTTTATGAACTTTAATTTCTTTCTAAAAAAAGTTTTAAATGACTATTCACCCCCCCCCCCCTCTAGTCATTTTTTTCATCACTATCGATCCAACAATTGTTATCAGATCATGGTTATTCCTTAAAAGGATATATAGAGTTTCTGAATATTTCTATTTTTTATTTTTAACTATTTACTAACTTGATATCCTAGAATTAATAGTCTATGGAATAAAAGAAAGGGTTTCTTTTAAGATGGAAGGTGTTAATGAGAATGATGGATGGATTTCACAAAAAAACCCTCATTTTTTATGGAAGTGACTATGACTACCAGAAATATAGAATGGAAGACTACTTGAAATAGTTAATTGTGGATAATTAGACTATTATGGATAAGCCATATGAGTTATCCAAAGTTAATATAGAGACACTTTTATGTAATTTCATGGTAAAATATTTTTTGAATTATAAGGTTAAAAATATTTTGTATTATAATATAAGTAGAAGTGTCTATATACATGTTTCAACTTATAATAAAGCCCAATATATATAGAGAATACTTCAAGTGACTCACTATGGGAATAAAAATCTCAAGAGAACCAGTCTAGGAATTCTCTAAGTAGAATACCAAGACTTAAAGATGAGATATGAAGAATTAGTAAACTAGATGTTCCATCAGTTTATAAGTATTATAAATGGTATGAGTGCTCTTGGAGAAGTTTTGGAAAACATTTCTCAAGTGTAAATAGTACTGAGATCGCTTTCAAAAATATGGCATGCAAATCAGGTGGCTATCAATGAGAATAAGAATTTTAAATAGTATAAATTAGATGAACTAATAGGCTCTCTATTGCAGTATGAATTAGAATTGAAAAACATTATTGATGAGGAGTCTACAAAAATAAAAGGTATTACATTTAAATATAATGTTATTGATACCTCTAATGACTCTGAATCTGAGTTCTAGGAATCTGATAAGAAAATGGATCAATTTATTAAGAATATTTTCAATTTAATAAAAAACAAAGTTGGAAAGAAGTGGTTGAAGAGGAAGTATATAAAGGACTATAGGAAAGGTAATACCAGTAATAATAATGATTTTTAATAATTAACATGTTATGAGTAAAGGAAGAGAAGGAAGATAAGGACTAACTTCCCTAAACTCAAACATCCAAATAAATACAAAGAGAAAATAAGAAAAGAAAACTAAGATTTGTTTGGAGGTTGGGACTGCTCAAACAGTTCTAACTCAAGTAGTGATTTTGGAAGTGAACAAGAGATGGAGAATCTTTCCCTAATGGGTATATAGTGTGAGGTAAATTATTCACTCTTTACTTGGTTACAACTCCTGCAAATGTTGATCATAATTCTTTATCTAAAAATTAAAATTAAAATATTTCTAACTCAAGTCCTGATTCTGATTCTATGAATTCCAAAGTTAAATGGCTACTTAAAGTGAATGAAGAATTAAAAAATGAAGGAGTCAATATAATTGAAAATTATACTGACATGAAAATTAAAAATAAGAATATGATTAAAGATAATGAAGAAATAAAAAATGGAATGTGATAATCTTAAAATTTGTGTTTCCCAAAATGATAAATCTAAAGATAATTGTGATTCTGAGTTTTTAAAACTAAGAGGAAAATAAAAGGGTTAAAAACTTTTTGGAAGTGAATGATAAATATCAATAAAGAAGATTTAATTTAGTTCTATATTATTTAACAAAATTTGAAAATGAATGTAATAAACTTAAGCAATAAAATAAGAAATTAAGAAATATAGCTTCTGGATCTAATGATAAAGTTTATATAAATTTAGAAACTATTCAAAAAGAGAATATGGATTTGAATAATTAAGTTTTCAATATTAAAGAGAATTCATAAAAATTTGTTAAGGGTAAAGAAAAATATGATAATATGATGTATTTAATGAAAATAAATGCCAATAATAATGGTTTTGGATATAATAGTTTAATAAAAAGTTTAAATATTACTAACTTTGTTAAAAACTCAAAAGGAAGTATTTTCAATGTAACCTTTTTTAAGTGTAGAATGAAAGGGGTTTATAAAAATGAGTGTTCCCTGAGATTTACAAAATCATTTGGGAATACTAAAACTTTAATTTTTATAGATTTATTTTTTAATCATCCCACTAATAAATGATTTGAATCAATTTGGGTGCCAAAATTTTCTACTACAAATCCAGTTAGACCCAAGTTATCATGGGTACCAAAATAGTCTGTTTGATTGTTTAATTTCAAGAAATATACCTTATAAGTATAAAAGACTCATGGTATTTAGATAGTGGATGATCTAGGCATGTAGAATGTGATATTTTAGAATTTCTATCATTTAATTCATGCGATGGTGGCATTTTCACATTTAGAGACAACTTTAAAGGTCAAATTAAAGGTATTTGTGAAGATCGTTTTACAAAACAGTTATTATTTCAAAAGTATTATATGTACTTGGTTTAAATCATAATATTATAATTATTTCACATTTACATGATGATGGATTAAATTCTATTGTTGAAAATGATAAATGCACAGTTCTGCAGAATAAATTATTTTTATTTTTTACAAATAAAAAAGAAAATGTACAAAAAATTGATTTCTCCGATCCAAACAAACAAATGGTTAAGTGATTGAATGTTTTATAAGTATATGAAATTATATGTAATATTTCATTACCCCCTCCCTTTAAATATACTATAATTAATGAAGAGAGATAATGACCCTCGAGTCCCACCGCCAATAAGCCCCGGGTTGGTGACTATCATCGAGGGTATAAAAATATCATAAATGAGAGGAATTAACCTCTATAATAAAATAGGATTGGGAGATGGATAAA
Organism: Viscum album; assembly: GCA_963277665.1. Taxonomy (NCBI): domain Eukaryota; kingdom Viridiplantae; phylum Streptophyta; class Magnoliopsida; order Santalales; family Viscaceae; genus Viscum; species Viscum album. The sequence goes on from OY728156.1 coordinate 2,096,894,085, forward strand.
TCAACTAAAAGAAACTCCATGACATAATATAAAAATTAAACCAAAACCATCCCATGATGCATGTGTAAATAAAATAGATATATATAAAAGTATATAAAAGAAAGTCACAAAAAACTAAGGCAGTGACATGATAATATATCTAAAGGTATGAGCTAGTAATGTCTATAATGGTCCATGAAATCCTCTTGAAAACCCTAAAAATAGTTTTATATATGTAGGGTGAGCATACAAGTATACTCAGTATGAAAACCAAAGTCTCTTATGGACATGTGAAAAGCGCATACTAATGCAGTCATGAGGAAATAGCATAACCAACAACACCTAAACGGGTCAATTAACCAAACTCCAGCCACACCAAGGCTCTATCACCAAATAACACATCCAAGAATACTAACATAATAAGAATCATATTGATAAAGTTTACATTGCACTGCTTTCTCACTGATTTTCCATCCACACACCCTAATGATGTACATCCTAGCACTTCCATGACTTTCAAATCACATCACATCACATCCCACATGTAAACACATGGGCCATCACATCACATCACATCTCACTTGAAGACACTCGGGTCATCACATCACATCACATATCATAATAAGTGTAGTAGGGTATCTTGAACATGAAGTACATCAACCATGTTCCCTCCTCCTACCAAGCATGACCCCCACCATAAGTCGTCTCATCACATCTTGCCTGAAGAAACCTGGGTCATCACATCATATCTAGACAAAGGCACTTTTTAATTCTGACCATCACATAATGTGCATGTCACCAGCACCTAGAAGAGGGAGTGGGGAAGAGCGGGTATTCATCCATCCATCCTCCCACTGAGATGCTGGGAAAAACCCCAAATATGTGGGGGGGGTGTCGGCACATGGTGCTCAACTTGGGTAGGGCACATATAGAAATCACAAGTAAAATACAATTGTATATATATAATTTCAAACACACAATCCCAATCCTATGGGTTCACAACTGAGGCACTAACCATATCACAATATCGCCACATCACCTCACAGCCTCTAAAACTTCTGTTGTCACTTCTAAATGCACAACACCGCACAACAAGCCATAAGTCACATTACACAACACAAACCCACTTTAAAATTAATCCAGTTCCCATAGTTCACATTATAATCCAATTTCATTCAAATAGCCAATTCATTCCATTATTTCAAATCCATTTAATTTCACATTAAGTGTCAACCATGCTCAACCATAATTCCCTTATTTTTAATTCATTAGTCATTTTCAGCTCATTAATCAAACCAACCCATTCATTTCATTATTTCATCACCTTTTCATTTTTCATTTATCAACAACCACATTAACCACACTTTACTTTATTATTTAAAGCATTTTTTATCCACTCCAACCCATACCATTATAATTTAACATTATCATTTAATTTCATTATTACTCACTTATCTATCAAAACACAACACATTATCATCTCATCTGCCTCATATCACAACCACACATCACATAAATATAACATGTTCATATTTAGAAAAAAGGTACTTTCACATTCCACGTATTTATTTAATGGAATTCTCACACAAGTAATAAATCTCAGGGTAACCATTTTATTAACCAAATATAAGTGATTAACTAATTCCATTTAAATTGGTGCCAAACAATCACACCAATCAAGGTTCTACAACACATATCAAATTAGCACAAACAAATTCTTCTAACACCCATGATTTTTAGTGAGGAATAAAAAATGTATAATCCTTTAAAAAATATTACAACACAAGAAAAAACATGTGAGATCTTCCTTTTATGAAAAATAATAATAATTAACTTCATGTGATTATCACTTTCTCTCTCTCGGATAATCTTTCAATTATCTAAATTAACACCACATGTGATAATAAGGATAATAATTCTATATGCATAAAATAATAATTTACATGGAAAAAATTGTCCACAACATGAATAAATCATATAAATATAGGATAAATCTTCTCATTCCCCATCAATTTCAATTAATCAATTATTTATTTTTATTAAACTGATGGATACCATCTTATCAAAGAATAAATAAAAGTATAGTCCATCCCACGTGATATGCTAGGTGAGAAATGAAGGATTTCCTAACTCTAATTACATACCCAACAAGGATGAGAAAAAATGTTCGCAAGGACCGGTGTCAAGCAATAATCATCTGACTCTCCATCTTCAACAATTTAAATGTTAAAATTTAGATTTAATTAAATCTGGAAATTATAACTCATCATTTTCAAAAACAAACTTAGTGGTTACCTTTTACTCATCAAGATAAATCCAATATATCTGATAGTGTATCAATCATATTAGTATTAATGGAGATATGGCGGAAAGAATATGAGAAATTTGGTTATTTTATTTACCCAATTTTTAATTTTCAATAGGTGTTTTTCATTTAATTCCCTCATTTAGTTCAAAAAAATTACATAATTATTATTTAATTTTTATATTTAAATTTTCCCCATTTATTATTATTATTATTATTATTATTATTCTCTTTTAATGTGTTTCCTCTTTCTTCATTATTATCTCAATTTCTATTTTCAACTTATATATAGGTTTTCCCTTTTTAATCCCATGATTTACTTTTAAATCCTTAAATCTAACTCATTTAATTTATTATACAAGTTTTTATTATTTTACTTTTATTTCTTTAACATTTTTTTAAACATCGTAGATATTTAAATATAAATAATATGGCCTCATATATATATATATATATAAATGTTTTTATTTTTTATAACATCTTTTCACCTTTTTTTACATCATATATATTTCAACATATATATATATATAATGCGTTTTTTTTAATCCAAATCATGATATATATATATATACAACATACACCAAACCATATATATATATAATGATATATATACACAACATATTTATATATATATATACACACACTTTTATATGTATAACAATTTAAATTATGCATACATATATATATATACATATATTTGTAATATGAAACTATGCAACATACAAAGGTTTATTTATATAACAATGTAATGTGTGTGTGTGTAACATTAATAACACAAACATTTTGAACTGTTTAATTATAACATGAAGCATGTAAATATACATATTTATACATATATATAATATGTTGCATAATGTTTAATATACCACACCTAATTAAAATTTTGAAAAACATATTTAAATTAAATAATATTGAATGACTTACAATTAAATAAATCTCTATAAGTTAAATCATTTTAAAAACATCCAAAACAAATTTCACAACTTCAAAATTAATATTGATAAATTATTAAACCCGTTTTAAACTACTTTTAAAAAAAATCAAAAATGCATGATCCTTAGAATCATTAAGAAATGCCCTAGAATGAAAAAGGAAGGCACGTGAATATTTCAAACCTTTATATTTGATACTTATCAAACAATTATCATCCTCAAGAATCAAAAAAAAACAGAAGAAAAGGTCGGTGGTGGTCCAAACAACCAAACTGCAAGATACCTCTCAAGGATCTTGATATATATTTGAAACACAACAACCACTAGGGAAAAGAAGTGTAAAACTAAACAACACTTTAAACGATCTTCTGAGGGACATACCTCTCAAATGGGAGTAATACCATTAATAAAGTATTAAATCAAGGAAGAAAATTTATCTTATATATCAACATGATATTAAATAATCCATCAAAGCAAAATAAGATTCCAACAACTTGGAATATTGAGTACACATTCGTGACTCTCATTCCCAAGCAAGGTCACACATATAACCCAAACTAAACCATCAAGCAATACATATTAATAAATTGTGAGAAAAAAATTATTTTTAACTCAATTCATCATTCACAGTTTAAATTTCAAACTCCAAGTTCAAAACCAAATCATATTTTTTAACAAGTTCATACCTTTAAAAATCACCATGCATTTAAAGCCATTTTTTTAATATACATCAAAAACACTTCATCAAACCACTTTTCATTTTAAATCATTTTTTCAATCCACTCAATATTCTCAAAACCATTGAAAAAAAAGTTTTATTTCACAATTTCATGCCTTTAATCTCCAAAAAACATTAAATGAGTTTTTTTCAAAAACTCGTGACTTTCATTTCAAATCACCCCAGATAAAATCATAAAACATTTCACATGATTTTCATTTCATAAAAATTATATTTCAATTAATTATTTCAACTCAAGATCATCTTTTCAAAAATCGATAACTAAATTTTTATTTTTAAAAAAATCATTATTAAGGATTTTCATCACACACACCATTACATTTAAAATCATTGGTCAAGAGTCTAAATTTTGGAATATGACATGCAACGTAAACAAAACATGAGGTTTAAACAATCCATTTTATTCAGATTTAATTTTTTTCTAAGTTTTCTAATAAAACATTATTTACCAACTCCATACCCATGAAAAAATTTCACATGTAATTTACCAACCAATGAAAACACTCATATAAAAATCAAAGGAACTCATCCACCGTACCATGATATTGTCTGCTTTGGGTGACACTGACTCACTTGTACGGTTTTAAAACATGTTGTAGTATAATGCGTCTTGACGTGGGAAAGAGTTTCCCTCTCTTCATATGTTTTAGGTCATAACATGTGTCATCAACATAAGATCAATCACAACAAACTAGATAGTAATAAAAAATCCCAACACTTCCTTTATAAAAAGATTTAGGTGTGGGGGGAAATCCTATCTTCAATAGTTTTAAGATTTTACAAACAATCCTATTTATTTTATTACCGAATTTAATTGATTAACCTTTTTATGAGAGGTGGGTGATTTCATCAATACAAACATATCACAACACAACACAAGTCATATCACCACAATAACCACACATCTCAGCCACCGTACATCACCACCACTGCACAACACAACCACTGACCCAAACTCACCAACCAATGAAAATGTACACCAAACATTTCATTCAACCACATCACTTCACCACCTTAACATCTGAAAAAAAAAACACCCTTTTCACATAAACTCCTCATCCATATCATCTTATACACTACCCCAACCAACGATCACTGCTATCATCACACATCAATTCCCCAAGCACACAATCAAGGGATTCCCTCTCTCATGTCAAGATATTATTCACTTTGGGTAGCACTAACCCGCATATATGGTTTTAATCACATAAAAGTATAACATGTCTTGATTAGTGACCATGTTTTCCCCAATTCATATGCTTGAAGTTTTTTTTAAATCACACATCATGTAAGGAAACTCAACATGAATAACCACACATAGTAGCAATGCATTCCGACTTCCACATTTATTCAGGTGCTTACATTACTGCACCTCATTATTTAGTATGATTATTCTCACAGAATTTCAAATTTTATAGGGGGAACATGTTCATTAACCATATATAAGTGATTATCCTTTTAATGCATGGTGAGCTTAATCAAGCAGTCACAATAAAGGTTTCCAACAACTGTTATTTTCGGGAATGCATGTCAATACTTCAATGCAGTGATAAAAATGAAACCACAAACAACACTCAACATTTATAAGTCATTTATGATGGAACACCATGCCATACATTTAAATATCTCTATCATGCATCCAAGTTAAAGATGAAACTTCACAAAAGTTATATCACATGTCATGTCATGTTTAATATGCTTAAATAATACATTCTAGGTTCATCTTGTTATTGAGGAAAAAAACTTCCAAATTCATTTGATTTTTTACATGTTGGGTTCTTGTGCATAATTCAAATACCCCCACCATATCTGCAACATGCTTTCAGAATTATCAAAATAAAACATTCTCTCTAATCACAAAATTAAAACTGAACATGTTGCATTACTATGTTTCATGATTTATCATGCTTGAACTAAAAATTATTTAATCATTTCATTGCTTATGAAATCATACTTATATATTGTAATAAAGATAACATGATTCTAATTCCATATTTAAATAAAATATATTAAACATGTTACATTCTCAAGTCTCATATAATAGAATTTCCATAATTACCATGAAAATGTTTTCAAATTTAGGCATGATTCCCATAACAAACTACTCATGACTTAATATGCAAGGAAAAGTTATTTCAATACTAAAAATTCCTATTAGTCATAAAATAATAATTTTAATCATTTAAATAGTTTTAAGTCTCAATAGGTTACCACAAAGAATGATTTTCATTTTCCAAAATTTAGAAATAAATGTCACAAGAATCCCCACCCTAACACATGCTTACACAACATATGGTTATATCGGTATTGCAGAACTGCAATCATACCAAAATAAGGAGCAAGTTATTCTTGTCAAGGTACTCAAAAATCAAAGGAATTATCAATAATCAAGATATTCATTTTTCAAAAAAAATAGAATTTAAATGTCCCAAACCAAGTTGTATAACAAGTTCATAACACATGATCAAGATAAATTATGAATGGAAAGAAATGCATGACATATAAACTCACATGGAAACTAGAATACTTTTAATCATGGTTTCAAAATAATTCATTTTATCATGCCAGTATGAAATCTACTCGAGGTAACATGCTTTATAAGGGTTTTTAAAATTAAACAATTGTTCATAAAAAACACTATACATGCTTCTCTAATAATTTCAAACATTTGGAAATCAAGATGGCATGTTATAAATTTTAAAAAAGGAAGAAAAATTCAATTCATTAAGAATCATGTTATAACAGGAAAAGAAAAAACACATTTAAACCTCAAAAAGGTTTCAAACAAAAATCTCAGGCTAGTTAACCATCATTTTACTCTTTCCTTATAGGTTATGTGATTAATTAATCAAAAAATAATAGTTCATAAGAAACCACAACATGGGAACACTCATAGAAATACACATAAAATTCCATGATTTATTTAATTAATTTCTATAACTTCCTAAAGGCACTTTGTTTAATCATAAGAGAAATCAATAATGATGAATGTACCTCTCTTAGGCCTCTACCCTTTAAGTGGTTCTGCCTCACTTTATTGTTCAGTAAGCTCAGATTCCTTACATTGGATCATAGGGGGGCCTAAAATCCTATGACCTGGCTGGTATTCCTTGACCTATATCACACAATAAGATCATCGGACACTAAATCCATACCAACTCATGAAATCCTCTTAGTGCCTAACTTCAAAATTCATCACATACCTCAACCATCACCTTCGATACCACTTGTTCATGACCCACTCCCTCCAAAGACACCACAATAAAGGAAGAGTGATAACGACCCCTGAATCTCGCATCCAGTAAACCCCAAGTAGGCAACTAGCACCATGGGTATGAAAATATAATAAATGGGAGGCATTACCCTCTATAATAAAGTAGGGTCAGGATATAGGATAAATAAACTGCAAGAAACTTCATGACATAATATAAAAAGGAAATTCAAATCCATACCATAATGCATGTATAAATAAAACAGATACAGATAAATGACTCTAAAATAAAGTCACAAAAAAACTAAGGCAACGACATAAAAACACCTCCAAAAGTCCGAGATACTAATTTAAATCACGGTCCACAAAGTCCTCCTAGAAAATATGAAAATAATTTTATATATGTAGGATGAGTACACAAGTATACTTAGTAGGAAGACCAAAGTCTCTCGTGCACATGTGAAAAGAGAATACTAATTCATCCATGAGGAAACAACACATAAATAGGTCAACTAACCAAACCCCAACCTCACCAAGGCCCACTCAACAAATAACACATCGAATTATACTAACATAATAAGCAACATATCGATAAAGGGTACCCCAAACCACTTTCCCATTGATTTTCCGCCCTCACACCCCAATGATGTATGTCCTAAAACTCCCACATCTTTTGAATCATATCACATCATGCCCATAGATACCTGGTCCATCACATCACATCACATCTCACCTGAATACACTTGTTCTATCACATCTCATAACCAATGTAGTAGGGTATTGTGAACATGAATGACATCAACCTCATTCCCTCCTCCAACCATGCACAACCCCCGCCATAAGTCATCTCATCACATCTCTCCCAAAAACACCTGGGTCATCACTTCTTATCACATCTCGCCCAAAGACACATGATTCATCACATCATGTCTAGAAAACATCTCTTTTTTACTTCTAACCATCATAGTTTGTGCATGTCATCAATGCCTGGAAGAGGGAGCAAGGAAGAGTGGGTAGCCAGTCATCCATCCTCCCACTGAGATGTTAGGAAAACTCCCCCCCACCATATATATATATATATATATGGTTGTCAAAACATGATTACCAATGTGGGTTGGGCACATATAGAAATAACAAGGAAAATAAAATGTTATATATATATATATAATGTCAAATACACAAGACCAATCCTATAAGTTCACAATCAAGGCACTAACCATATCACAGCGTCACCACATCACCTCACAACCTATGAAACTTTCACTCCACTTCTAAATGCACAACACCGCACAAAAAGACACAAGTCACATTCCACAATCCAAAACCCCTTTCAAATTAAGTTGTTTTCCATATTTCACATTATAACCCAATTTCATTTAAACACCCAATTCATTCCATTATTTTTGATCCATTTAATTTCACATTAAGCATAAACCATGCTTAACTATACTTCCCTTATTTTTAATTCATTAGTCATTTCTATCTCATTAATCAAGCTAACCCATTCATTTCATTATTTAAGTCCCTTTTTATTTTTCATCTATCAACAACCACATCAACCACACTTTACTTTATCATTTGAAGCATTAATTATCCACTCTAAACCATGCCATTACAATATAACATTATCATTTAATTTCATTATTACCTAGACATCTATCACAACATAGCCCATTACCATCTCATTCGCCTCATATCACAACCACACATCACACAAATATAACATTTTCAGATTTAGGGAAAAAAAGCTTTCATCACATTCCACATCTTTATTTAAGGGCATTCACGCACAATCCATAAATATTGAGGCAACCATTTTATTAACCAAATATTAGTGATTAACCAATTTCATTTAAATTGATGTCAAACAATCACACCAATAAATGTTCTACAACACATATCAAATTAGCACAAACAAATACTTCCAACACGCATGATTTTCAGTGAGGAATCAAACATTTATAATCCTTTAAACAATATTATAACACAATAAAAAACATATTAGATCTTAATTTTTATGGAAAAAAATAATAATTAACTTCATGTGATTATCAATTTATCTATCCAAGATAATATTTCAATTATCTAAATTAATAGAAAATGTGATAATAAGGATAACACTTCTCTATGCATGTGATAATACTTTATATGGAAACAATTATCCAAAACATGGAGAAATAATATAAAATACAGTTGAAATCCCCTTATTCCCCATCAATTACAATTAATGAATTATTTATATTTATTAAGATGATGCATACCATATTCTTAAAGAATAAACCAAAAATATATCCCCTCTCACATGATACACTAGGTGAGAAATAAAGGATTCTCTACCTTGATTTGAAGACCCGGTAAGGATGATAAATAGTATTCGCAAGGGTTGGGGTGAATCCATAGTCATCTGATTCTCCATATTCAGCAATTTAAATACAAAAAAAACTAATTTAATTAAATATGGAAATTATAATTCGATGCTTATGAAAAAAACTTGGTGGTTACCTTCTACTCATTAATACAAATCTAATAGAATTGACATCACATAAATTCAATTAGTATTGAGAGATATATGATAGAAAGAAGTTGAGAAATTTTGGTATTTTATTTACTTGATTTTTAATTATCAAAACACATTTTTCATTTAATTATCGCATTTAATTCCCTCATTTAATTCACTTGTTTGATTCAAAACCTATTACACAATTTTTATTTAATTTTTTATATTTCAATTTCCCCCATTTATTATTATTATTATTATTTTAAACATATTTGTATTCTATTTTTTTTTGGGGGGGGGGGTGTGTGGCATCTCCATGGTGCGCCTCCCCTATTCCACACCTCACTCTCCCTCCAATTTCTTATTATTTATTTTTATATAATTATTTTTCTCATAACTCACCTCTCTTTTATAATTATTCTAAATTCTCTCTCTCCAATCAACTCCCCACTTCAATTACTACGCCCTACTCCCCCATTTCATTTCTCATTGAATTAATTTAAAACACACACCCTCTCTCTCATCATTACTCCCATTTCATGTCTTTAAATTATTCTATTTTAATTTGTTTCCTCCTTCTTCATTATTATCTCAATTTATCTTTTTAACTTATATACATGTTTTCCCTTTTAATCTCATTATTTACTTTTAAATCCTTAAATCAAACTCATTTAATTTATTATAGACATTTTTATTATTTGACTTTTATTTCTTCCCCATTTTTTAATGCCACGTATATTTATATATATATATATAACGTAACCTCATATGTGTGTGTGTGTGTTACTCTTTTTTTAACATATTTTTACCTTTTTTTAACACCATATATGTTTACAATATATATATATAGATCATGTGTTTTTTTAAATCCAAATAATGATATATATATATATATATATATATTCAACATACCTCAAACCATATATATACACAACAAATTTATATATATATATAAACATATATATATCTATGTATATATATAACAATATGCACACTTTTATATGTATAGTAATTTAAATTATACATACATATACATATCTGTAATATGCAACTGTGCAACACACACATGTTTATTTATATAACAATGTAGTGTGTGTGTGTGTGTGTAACATTCGTAACACAAAAATTTTGAAACATTTGATCATAACATGACGCATGTAAATATACATGTTTACACATGCATATAATATGTTGTATAATTTTTAATATATCGCACCTAATTAAAATTTTGAAAAACATATTTAAATTAAATAATATTGAATGCCTTACAATTAAAAAAATATCCCTAAATTAAATCATTCTAAAAACTTCCAAAGTAAATTTCAAAACTTCAAAATTAATATTAATAATTTATCAAACTCATTTTAAACCGCTTTTAATTTTTTTCCAAAAATACCTGAACCACAGAATCACAATGAAATTCCCTTTAATGACAAAGGAAGGCTTGAGAATATTCTGGACCTTTACAGCATAAGAGGCTTGGGAATGGAAATTTCAGATCGTTGCACAAACTGTCAAAGCATGAACATGTTCTATAACTACTAAAGTTACATACAATTAAGTACTTTATGTGTGATTCATGTTTAAAAGGTAAGCAACACAAATAAAGATTTAAATCTATAAATTATGTTAGTATTGCTAAATGTTTATAACTATTACACATTTACTTGTTTTAACCTATACAACCTATTAGTTTTGGTGGTAGGAAGTATGTATTTGTAATTGTGAATGATTACAATAGATTCTTATAGATTTATTTCTTATCTCATAAAAATTAAACTTTATCCAAATTTTTTGGTTTCTATAAACTTATTCAAAATTTCAAAAATGTATTAATCATCACTATGAGAAGTGATAGAGGTAGTGAATTTATGAATTTATAATTTGATAAATTTTGTGAAACAAATGGATATAAACATTTTTTTTCTCAACCCCTAGGATACCACAATAGAATGGGGTGGTAGAAGGAAATAACATATCTATTCAAGAAATGGCTAGGTCAATGCTAATAGAATTTAATGTACCTAAATACTTTTAAGTAGAAGTTTTAAATACAGTTTTGTATGTTTTAAATAGAGTTTCTATTATACCTTTCAAAAATAAGACCCCTTATGAACTTTTTAAAGGGTTTAAACCTAAAGTTGTATATTTTAGGGTATTTGGTTGTAAAGTCTATATCTTAAATATAAAAGATAATTTAAAAAAAATCGACTCTAGAAGTGATGAAGGGATATTTTTAGGATATTCCAATTATAGCAAAGCTTATAGAGTGTTCAACAAGAAAACTTTAGTTTTTTAAGAATATGTGAATGTTAAGTTTAATGTAAACAATCCTAGTAAGCAGTATTTTGATTCAAACAAATATAATGAATAATTCAAGGAATTTAATTTTGGTGAAAATAATGACCAAGATAATGATAATGTATCAGTTGAGGGGGAGTATATCTCTTATTAAACCAATCCTAAAGAATGGAAAACACTTAAATATCATCCAATTTAAAAGGCAATTTGTAATGTATAATTTTGAATACAAACCAAAGAAAATATGTTTTACTTTACCATGCAAACTCTGATTTTGTTGATGATTTTGTTCCTATCAATATTGATAATAATTTAATTGATTCAAATTGGATTAATTATATGCATGATGAGTTAAATCAATTTGAAAGGAATAAAGTATGGGATTTAGTTTATGTACCAAAAGATAAAACAATAATATGAACTAAATATATTTTTCAAAATAAGTTTGATAAAGCTGGAAACGTATTTAAAAATAAAGAAAGACTAGTAGCACAAGGTTATTCTCAAGAAGAGGGGGATTGATTTTGAAGATTATTTTGCTCATGTTACTAAGATAAAAGCAATTATAATTATATTATATTTTTATTGTTTTCAAAATATCAAATTATTTCAAATGGATGTAAAAAATGCATTTTTAAATGGAATTATTTTAGAAGAAGGTTATGTTATACAACCACCTAGATTTGAAAATAAAAAAACTCCAAATCATGTTTTTAAATTTAATAAAGAATTATATGGTCTTAAGAAACCTCCAAGAGATTGATATGAAATACTAACATAGTTTTTATTAAAAAATGATTTTGTTAAAGGTAAGGTTGACCATTTATAAAAAGAGTTTCAAATGATATGCTGATTATACAGATATATGTTGATGATATAATATTTGGTTTCAAAAAATGATTCACTGTGTAATGATTTTTATAAACTAATAACAAGTGAATTTGATATGAGCTTAATGGGAGAACTAAAATTTTTCCTTGGTTTACAAATTAATCAAAGTAAATATGGAATTTTCTTAAATCAAGATAAATATGATAAAGAATTTGTAAAAAGGTTTGGTCTTGATTCTATTATGACTATGAAAACACCTATGAGTACTAATTCCAAATTAGACTTGGATGAATCTGGAAAGACAGTTTATATTAAACTTTAAAGAAGCATAATGTATATTTTACTATATCTCACTACATCTTGATCGTACATAATGTTTTGGGTCTGTTTCTGTGCTAGATTTTAGTTCAACCCTAAATAAAGACATATTGAAGTTGTTAAAAGAATAATTAGATATATCAAGGGTATTGTTTATACTGGATTATTTTATTCTAATGATAACTATTTTTATTTACTATCTTACTCTGATTCTGATTTTATAGGTTGTAAACTTGAACAAAAATCAAAAAAGGTATGTTTCATTTTTTAGGTAAAAGTTTAATTTCATAGAGTTCTGAGAAACAACTTTCATTAGCACTATTAATAGTTGAGGTTGAATATGTTGTTGCTGCCAGTTGTTGTTCACAAAGTATATGGATAAAAGAAACATTGTTTGATTTTAATATGTATCTAGATAATGTTCCAATCTTATATGATAACTCTAGTGTTATTTCAATTTCTAAAAACCCACTACAACACTCTAGAACAAAACACATAGATTTTATATTTCATTTTCTTGGGTATCATGTAAATAAATGTGATATTTGTTTAGAATTCGTTCCTATTGAGAAACAGTTGGATGAAATTTTAACTAAACCATTAGATTCTATTAAATTTGGTAAAATGAAGTTTGAATTGGGAATTATAGAAGCTTAAAATTATCGTTTAGTATAGTTATTGTTTTGATAAAATTATTCACTATTTTTAAACTATTCTTCTATTTTTAATTACATGAATATAATTATTATCAGTTAAATTTTATGACAATATATTACTATGTAATTTTAAGTAATGGTTTTTTATTAAAATGGAAATTGTTTTAAAGATTTAATTCAAATATACTTTTTGATAAATTTCAAAAGGGGGGAGATTATTTTTGAAAATTTAATAAATGTTTTATTTTTTAATTTACAAAAAGGGGTAGATTGTTAGTATTTGAAATTTTGTTTAATACTTTAACAAGATTTTCTTTATTTTTGAAAAATTATTTCTTCATCACATTTAATTAAATTCAAATTACTTATAACTTATAATCATTTTATTTTTACATTTATTATTTTTGTTAAAAATAAATGTATTTTAATATTTGAAATGTTTAAGTGTTTATTAAAATGTTTTAATGTTGATTAATTGACTAATGATTCTTATTATTTAAAATTACCTTTATCTTGTTAATCAACTTTGATGATAGATTTGAGTAAAAATTTATCCATCCATGAAAGCCTCAAGCCCACTAGGCCATAGATCGTATGGAGTGTGTGATCGGGTGCAGGTTCCAAACATTACTAACAACTCAATGGTGGGTTGGTGTGGATTGTATGTTATACTAGAGGTATACACTTATGCTTCTCCAATTCCAGATGCCCGGTCCACTTCTCTGTAGCATCTACCATTTGATGCCACCATTATATCTCATTTCTTCACTGGTAGATAAACATCCACTGGTAGATCAAGATCCACTAGTAGATCACACCAACAGTCGACCGTTCAAGCATTTTTATTTTCTCCTTTATATTGTTGCACCATCATTTCATGCATATTGGCTACTCATTTATTTTGAGTAATGGTTGACTATTCCACCATCGTTGGATCCATGATTCACCAATATATCTTCATCCATAGGTAGTTCACTCCATGAAATGGTATATTAATTTACACCAGTAGTTTTCTATGTTCTATTTTCATAGAGGAGTGGCATCAACATTTTGATAATTCACTGAAGTTCACCTTTTCAACAGATGAAAATTATTTCTTCAAAGTAGTATCTCCTTACACTTCAGTAGTTCTATGAATCCATTATTGGTAGATCTCCTTTGAACCAGTGATGCTTCAAGTTTCAATGAGAGATATATCTACCATTGGACAGTGTCATGGCAGTAGATCCTTGTTAATTGTTGCAGCTTCATGTACCACCGGTAGATCTATCTACCGCTGGAAAAAAATTGAGGATCAATCCACCATTAGACATCAATGATAGATCTTTCTGGATACCAATGGTAGATCATGCACTAATGATAGATCAATCTACTGCTGACCAACAGTAGATCAATCTACCGTTGGGTATTTAGTTCAAAATATTTAAAATATATATATATTTCTTATATATTGATTAATGTTATTAAAATAAATATTTAGATAAATGTTTTATTATATTTTGTTAAAATATAATTATATGTTATGTAAAAATAATTATGATCATATTTTATGTACATATATACATACGGTATATATATTCTTACGATACACTATTTTACAATATTTTTACTATCTTAGTAAACTAGAAGTTTATTTAGTTTATTTTAACTATTTTATAATTATAAATTGTTTATAAATTTTTTATAATTAACTTTTTAAATATTTTATATTGATATTTCATGAAGAAATAAAGAGCGCAATTGTTTTTTGTTATTCAGCATGGAATTTACAACAAAGGTAGTATTAAAATTATTTTATTATTATGAGCTAACAAGTGGCATGAATCTATTGGTTTTGATGATGATCCTAGAATATATTTATTTTAATGATGTGAGATTAATTCATTAGAGATATATTTAAGGGATAAAAACAAGTCTTTTACAGATCATTCGAAATATTTTTGTGATACAATTGTGAGACACAATTCTTGTTGCTCTCATCTGATCAAGAAAGTATTGTAACTTATGTTACTTGATTGTGATTACATAATAACTTCAACATTCAATATTATTTCATTAAACTGATAAACAATCATCAAGATTCATCATATTTGACATCATTTGATCATTTTTTGGTTTCTTTGTATTTGTTTTATTTGTGTTATATTTTATCTCTTCTGTTTGTAATTATTCGAGTTTGGATTAGGATTTTCCCAATCAAAAGCATGTCCTACATTATCTGGTTATTACACCACCAAAAAGGAAGTTTGGATTGTGACTCTCGATCAAAAGTCAGGTTATGGGCTAGGTTTGGTCTTATTTAAAAATATTGGGTTGTACCTCCGGGTATTTGTAAGATTCAGAGTTTGTAACAAGTTCTCACATCTTTAAAAGTGAGGTTCTTAGTGGGTACCAATCTTCTCAAGGAGTATAGAAGGTCTAAGACTGGAATATAATCTTTGTTATCTAAACCACTGTAAATATTTGTGTTCTGAAATTTTATTTTCACTGCACTTCATTTCAAGAACACAACACTCACTACATATCATTATTTTATAAACTCTAATTGTTTTCTAAAAAAAGTTTTAAATGACTATTCAAACCTATCCATTTTTTACATCACTATCGATCCAACACAAATGTAAGCTTCCATTGGAATTTCATAAACTTCCAAAAATAAATTTGAATATATTGATAATCTATCAAGACTATAATAAGTTGTATCTAAAGTCATAAAAGCCTATATTTTTTGTTGTCTATAAAGTATATAATTACCTTCAAAGTATTCTTGTAAAAAATAGATAAATATATAGACTTTAAAATGTTAAAACAAATTTAAAACCAATATGAAATAAAGGATATAATTTACACATACCTAAATGGTAATTATTCTAACAAGTCTAGATGACCAAACTAAAAAATGGTTGATACCTTTTCTAACTGTAGTGACCTTATCTTTAGGAAATGGTATTTCTATTAATCTATCTATAATATCATGTACAGTGACCCTAATGTTTTCTATATCTATTTTTTGATGATCAACGATATCTGCAATATAATATATAATCCTATAAATAATAATATAATGTTGGGGATCCTCAACATATAACTCACAATAAATGGGAAGTTGTTGAGGAGGAGGTGTAGGAGTTGGATAAGTAGGAGGAGGTGGAGGAGTGGGATCAGCAAGCAGAGTTGGGGGAGTAGGATCAGTAGCCTGGAAATTTATTTACATATTAATAATCATTGATTGTACAAAAGCTTTGATCCTATCCTCTATCATCTCACCCATATCCTGAATTTTAGCTTCTAAATATTCTATTTTTCTTTTATATACATCCTCTATTGAATAATTTTCAGAATGACCATTCATTTTTTTTACCAATACACCTACTGGGTATCCACGTACATGACCGAAGTGTTAAGGATTTCCCAATGCAATAGCTAAAATATCCTTCTGACCCTCATCCAGGAAGGTCCCTTGTGTGCTCTGCTTCTCAAGGGAATCCTGTATAGAATATTTGAAAAAATCAATAGTGAATCACAATATATAAAGATTTGATTTAACTAAAAGAACATAAATAAATTAAATAACTTTTTATAATCCTCTTAGCTACAGCCCTTGAATCTTCCATAAGATATTTCCACCTTTTGATCATTTAGGCCCTCTTCCATTTTCATGTCTAGCCGGGGGGTCAACCTCTGTGGATCCTGAAAACTCAGATCTTAGTTTTTAAAAAAAATCAGCTATCATTTGTTCTTCAAATAACATATACCCTCCATGAGATAAAGTATGATGGTATACATTTTTTTGATTGGATCTCCTAATGAGGTCTCCTAATTTATTGAAAATTAATAATAAATAAATCGTTAATATGATCATTAATATAAAAAATCTATAAATACTAACATTCCACTTAACAAAAATGCTTCTTGTTTTCTACTTTAAAAAAATGCTTTTATGTGTATTCATCAAGAAATGGATATATATCACATGTATTTTGATGTTTTATATCCCTAAAAATGAATTTTGTTGTGAGGTTTGTTTTAAAATATCTCTATCTCCTAGCAGCTAAAGCTAAACATTTCTTCCTGAATCCTCTAGTATCAAGTATATCATATTTCATTTAATAAGAAGTGGAAAACCTATATTAGTAGAAACATTTTATGATAAGTAAAATAATAAAAAATGAACTTACCAAAATTTTCCTTGTAACTGAGATATAGTCACTTTGTCAACATTTCTCTAATCAGAAATCAAAATACTAACTTTTCCTTGAGATTTCACTATAATAAAAGTATTAAATTGTTTTGAAGTTGGACCCCTAAGAATATAATTATCATTAAAATCAATTGGTATCCTCTGGTCTCAGCTATTGGAAACTTCTAATTTTGGTAAACATGTGCAACCATGTTTACCAACCCTCAAACTCTTTTCCCCCTGTATAATTAGATGGATCTTATGCAGAAGGATAAGGAGGAACCTTAATAGTAATATGTGTATGGTCCTCCCCATAAGTATTTGTATGGTCATCCCCATAAGTATGTAATGGATTAAATGCTTCATCTTCCATTATCCTACAAATCAATGTAATAAACAATTAGTACACAAATATAAAAATCCAACTATTACATATAAAAGTGAATAAAAAATGAAAAAGATCAAACAAAATATAAACTAAACTAATTTTTTTTATTCATATTTGTTAAAATGGTCAACTAAAATTCTAACAACATTAATGAGATATGAAATGAAATAAATGAATGAAAACAAATCCAAAAATGGTGTATGAATAAAAAATAATTAGTACACAAATATACAAATCCAACTATTACATATAAAAGTAAAGAAAAAAATTAAAAATGATCCAATAAAAAATAAACTAAACTAAACACATTTTTATTCATATTTATTAATTTATTTAACTAAAATTATAACAACATTAATGATATATGAAATGAAATAAATGAATGAAAACAAATCCAAAAATGGTGTGTGAATAGTAAAAATTCTCCAATATATTACGCAATTTTTTACACCAAAAAGAATATTTTTTGAATATACTCTTTTATACATTTTTTTATTTTTATTTAACATATTAGATTAAAATTAATTGTTTTTTCATAAAATCAATAAATACATAAGTTAAGTAAGGTTAAACATGATAAACTAAACAAAAATAAACTAATATAAATAAAAAAATTAACTTGTTAGTTATAATATGTGTTTTAATAAAGAAAATAAAATTAATATACATGAAATTTTAAAAAGTAAACAAGAAATAAATATATGATACCTGTAATATTAGGAAATTACTAAAGGATTTTTTCTCCAAATTCATTCCTCATGTCATAAATCATGTCTACAATTTGTTCATCAATATTATTTTTTAATCTTTCCATGTAAGTAAGGATCTCACATAAATCAGCATCTTCATCAAGATTTTGCATCACCAACATACTATTTTTTTTCTTATAAAATGATAGATGACTGCATATTGGATGGACTGGGGACATAATTTTTTTACATGTGTTATCATGATAAATAGATTATTTGTGTATTCTGATCTATTTAGATTAATTAGTGTCACATAGAATTCATCATGTCGGACACTGTTGTTATTGATAAATCATTTGTAGTTAAACACTGGAAGTAGAAATTTAATGCAATCTACCTATAATATTTCTTCAGTGACTCCATAATATACACTTAGCATGGAGATTGGGCTTTTGTCTTTTGCGCTCAAAAAATGCATTGTTTTTGTGTGAACACCAATACACTAGTATTCTGAGCTACACTTTTATTATCCTAATCTTTCACATGAAATATTTAACCATTAATTTCATACCCATACCATGTTATCAAATTTAAATTTAGACCACCCATTAACCATCTCAATGTTTTTTATGTATATGATCTACTATGAAAGGTCTCTTTAAATGATGGTAAAAAAGTTTTGTTATGCTCATTCAAAATCCACATATTTTTATTCTTTGGATAATAATGTTTTAACACATTAATATTAAATTTTATATATGGTTGATCATTATCTATGTTATTTAATATATATAAATGTACTTTATTTATCAGTTTAGTTGTCAATGATTTTACTTTTAATCCATGGATCCCCTTTCCCCCATAATTGACTCATTCATGGCAATATATAGGCAAACTAATGTCCTCCACTATAGACAAATAGCTTGTTCAAAAATCTTCAACCTTCTTAGAAATATATTTCTCAAAAAAGGAGGATTCAGGATAATATGGATTCTTAACATATCCCTTCAATATCTTCATATATATATCAAAAGGATACATCCAATGTAGATATACAGGTCTACAAAGCTTTATTTCGTACACTAAATAAACCATTAGATTCACCATGATATCATAAAAATATAGATGAAAATACATTTCCAATTGATAGATTATAGAAATTGCATTGTTCTCCCACTACTAGAATTCTACTTTATACTAACACCCTTATCCCAACGGTTCTCTAAAACCATTGGCATAGGTACCCTATCCCAATAGTTTTCTCAAAACCATTGGGACAGGGTATATATTTTTATGTTTTCCCAGTGGTTTTTCAAAACCATTGGGAAAGGGATGTCTATGCCAACTGTTTAGAATAACCGTTGGAAAAGGGTTATAAAAACCAATCTATGCTAATGATTTTTATTAACCATTAGTATAGAGGCTATATCCCAACAGTTTTTTAAAACCGTTGGGATACATTTCCCCTAAATACAGCGTCAATTCCCCCCTCCCCATTCTAGATCTGATTGTTTTTTGCCCTAACTTCAGTGCTGCTCTCTCCTAGTCGATGACCAATCTTCCAACAAACAATTCATAATGGTTTTAAATCGGTTTATTATACTTCAAGTCAGTTTCTTCCACTTCAAATCAGTTTCTTCTTAAATTTATCTTCAAATTGGTGAGTTTGGTTTCTTCTATTTATTTTCAGTTTCCCCATCAGTCTGCAATATCTCGTCATTTAGATGTATTGATTATGTTGCATATACTATATTTGTATACACATAGATTCACTGATTCTATTGCATACATGACATTTGTATACTCATAGATACACTAATTTTGTATAAATCCGTTATATTGCATCTATATAGATGCACTGCATCTTTATACACATAGATGTTGAATTTGTTGCATATATTGCATCTGTATACATAAATTACATCTATTTTGTATACATGTATTGCATCTATTTTTTATACATATATTGCATCTATTTTGTATACATATATTTCATCTATATATATCTATTATACTTTTTATATGTATACTGCATTTTTTTTACTATTACATTGTGAAATAGTAATCTATTACAATATGAACCATACACTGTGCAATATGTAATCTGGTTTTCTATTACATTGTGCATATGTAATATGTTTTAATATGCATCATAAATTGTAGTTTGTAATCAATGCATACATTATGAAATATGTAATATGTTTTTATATTATATCATCCAATAGTAATTTGTTTCAATGTACATCATACCCTAGGAAATAAGTAATTTGCGCACACTATGTAATATGTAGTATGTTTTTCTATTGCACCATGCATATGTAATTTGTTGCAATATGAATCACACATTGTGAAATATGTAATCTATTATGATTTTACACTGTAATAGAAATCTATTTCAATAATTAATATGTTATGCTATTACACTATGTATGAAATATATAATATGTTTTCCATTACACTATCCAATAGTAATCTGTTGCAATATGAATTATAAATTTTTCAATAGTAATCTATGCATAAAGTATCATTCATCGTGTAATAATAATTTATTATAATATGCACTGGTATATTATTATTTTTTTCTATATTGCAACATACAACATAAATTGTGCAGTGGTAATATGTTTTTCAGTACACAATGTAATAGTAATCTCTAATGAGTGTCTGAAATACACTATTATCAGATACCCTACTATATGAAATAGTAATTCAATATGTAATCTATTTTTCTATTATATATTAAATTGATATTGAATATAATAGTGTATGTAATCTATTTTTGATATATGTAGTACACTATGTATAAAATATTATTGTATAAACTATATGTAATATGCTACTATTACACACAATAAAAAATGAAATAGTAGTTCAATATGTTACCTGTGTGAGGCCTGTTGGTAAAGTGACCTGTGGGATGCACATGGGAGAAGTGACCTGTGTGAGGAACTTGGAAATAATTCGCGACTTTTACAAATTCATGCCCAAGGCTACACAACCCACTTGATATGGAATTAACCCAAATTTGATCCACAATATCCTTTACTCAATGATACATTAAAATAATTACATCGGTACTAATAAAATCTTATATTCCTACTTCTAATGGATTAGAAAACTATTTATATCTTAGATTAAAAAGTTGATGCATGCATCTATGAGATATTGGATATTTTTGCACCATGATATTGCCTATTATATGACCTCACACTTTTGAACCTTGTGAATCATTTGAAGAAGTGCCATTTTTTATCCTAAGTGAGAACAATTACTATTATATGAACACAAAGTTAGAATGAAGTTCTCATCCCAAAGTGGGGTGTCCCTTGAAAATATTGGCATGTATTGGAGTAAGGTAAATATAACACATTAGGGTATACCATGAAGTTCAACTACCCTTTAATAACTCATATTTCTAGATTTATATCATTTTTGTTGAGCACCTACATGTTTATAATTCATGACACCAAGATGGATACCTTTTAAATAATACACCCTGTAAGAACCAGGTTCTTATTCTTGAGGTACGGGTTTCTTCCTTTCTCTTTTACTTAAGTGTTTTTGAGGAAATAAGGAAAATGGGGAAAATCACACTTTTGTGGGTACACACCATGTACTTTTCCACATGTCGTGTACTTTGGCCATGTGGTATGAGTACATAGGGTGTGTAGCCATGCTGGCGATGAAAGGTGTAAAAACCAACTACACACCGTGTAGTCAGTCGACAGGCAAATAGTAAGGCGGTGAAGGCAGCTGCCAGCTGAGCGACAGTACACATCGTGTACTTAGGTATTACATGTCGTGTACTCATGTCGATAGATGAATAGTGCCGCGGTGGAAAGAAGCCGCCGTAGGAACAGTTAAAAAATGGAAAGTACACGTCGCGTACTCAATAATACATGTCGTGTAGTTTTTTTTCACTTAGAATGGGAGGTAGCCTCCCCTGTTCATAGATTTGGCTTAGAACCAAAGGAGGGATTGGGAGAGACGGCCAAAGCTTCAGAGATCACCTGAGCGAGCACCGGGAATCCAATTCTGCCTCCGTCGATCTTGTTGGAATCGTACAGGTAAGCTCTTCCTTCTCTTGTAATTGTTCTTGGAAATTCTTCCTATAAGGGAAGTTATTTATTTTTGAACGGTATTTTCTTTTACCTAAGATCTACATTTTTCTTGTACGATTCAAGGAGCGTCGTTCGCGTATACCGATCAAGGGCGGTCAAGGTTGGTGGCTTGGTGTTTAAATTCCAACTGTTGTGTGTTTGTGTGTACCATTGTGCTATGAACCCATGTTGGGGTGTTGTGTGGCTGAGGCCTTGGCTGTTTTGAATACCTAGAATTGTATAGGTAATTAAATTTGATAATAAACTGTTGTTTGGGATTGTTGCTTGGATTCAGGACCACCCCAGGGGTGCGTTCCTCTGTTTAGCCATTTGGCCAGGTTACCCGAGGGTATAACGTAAAATTTAGCATGATTTAAATTTCCTTGAGAGGAATTTTATATAATCGCTTGCTTATCTATTGGGCTTGGCCCGGTTAATTGCACCTAAGGGCAGTGTTCTATTTAGCCTAAGGGTAGTATTCTATTTCACCCGAGGGAAACACTTATTATGCCTGAGGGCAGTGACTTCTGTGCCTGAGGGCGATACCTCATACACCTAAGGGAAATATCCGATATGCCTGAGGGTAGATACCTGAGGGTTTCGATTCTTTTTACCTGAGGGTAAGGTTTGCATGTTTGAGGACACTAACTGTTTACTTAGAATATTCACTATGGTGGTATCTTAAATTAAAGGATTAAATGAATGTTAAAATGGAAATATAACTGGTAGTTAGTTACTTTTGAGTGCTGCTTATTTATTTTCATTTTACTACTGCACACATTGTTGCACATTTACACTGACAGTTGGGCACGGGCCTTTGGTGAGTGCCTACGGGGATTTATTTCTCACACCCTATTTGGGTCATGTCTTCGGCCCAAACAGACTATGTTGCTTCAGGTGTGGATAAGGGAAAGGGTCCCTATACATGTACTTGATTGTTGCTGAGGAGTAGGGGAGCATGGGATCGGGCTTAGTCTCGTGATGCTACCGGTTGTTCTGTTTTGTTCTGTTGTACCTGTACTTGAGATGTATTGTATTGTACTGTATTGTTGTGTAACATGTTCTGGCTACTTTCTTATAACTAGAGGCATGTTTCATCATTATCTAAATAACAGTTGGTTATCTTTTACTGCAGTTGTTCATTTTAAATGTGTATGGTTTATTGCTTCTACTGTTGTTGTATGTTATTTATCTTTTCTACTATGCTACACTTTGACAAATGAGGGCATAGTTTTTCCACTATCAGACTTGGTCCCTCACTGCTAGTTGGAAGCCTCTGGAATTTGGGTAAATGCGCTTGAGGTCATGTGACCAACCGGGTTCAGGGCACCCGTTGAGTGGCACTCGGATCTGGGACATTACAAAGTGGTATCAGAGGAGTTTATTTTCTTTGACTTACTGTTTGGAGCCTTAGTCAGGGATAGGATGGAAATGGTAGTTAGTAATAAGTTGTTCTTGGGAGTAGTTAACCTGTGTATAGGGAAAATCCAGT
The DNA here is from genome assembly GCA_963277665.1 of Viscum album. Taxonomy (NCBI): domain Eukaryota; kingdom Viridiplantae; phylum Streptophyta; class Magnoliopsida; order Santalales; family Viscaceae; genus Viscum; species Viscum album. Next base: position 2,096,918,703 of record OY728156.1, read on the forward strand.
CTACCTCGTATTTTTTCTATAATTCTTATTTTGCAAATTTTACAGTTGATTTGATTTTCACCATTGGGTGACGCACTTGTGATTGTGCTATTTATATGTTATCCATGGGTTCTATTTAGTTGCAACCCGATGAGATGAGGGTATTCCATCTCGTGCATCATTTAGGCACATGTTAGAAATCACATTCCATGCATAGTTTCATTCCATGTAGGCACATTAGAAATTGCATGTTGTTGTGATAGTTGTTGTACTAGAAAAGCATGTTGTTGTGATAGCTACTTTGATAAATACCTGCTATGTGATAGGGTATTTTTGTGTGAGCCTGTTTATAAAATGAACACCAAAATTTGGTTTTTGGGGAGTATGGGCCCTCAATGACCGGAATTTGGTGGATCATTGACTTGTTTACTTGTATATAACATGTATAAGATGCAAAACTTCGATTCGCGGGCAGTATGGGCCCTCATGGATCGGAATTTGGAACTTAGGTGTTGTTTTCAGTATTTTTTCTAGGTTCCAGAGTAGTTTCAGAGGCTTACTATCTGGGAAACCCATAATACACGTCGTGTAGTTCCTCAGACACACGCCATGTGTTCTTCTGTTCGGGAAGAAATGGAAACTTTTTAAGTACACATCGGGTACCTTCAGTACACGTTGTGTTGTCTCTTCCTGTGTCATGGACCATATGGTCAGGGACACGAGGTAGGGGAAAGGCTTGGGAAAAACACGTCGTGTACCATATGTACATGCTGTTTAGTGATTGACTCAGAGTCCAACCATGTAACTAACCACACGGGTCGGTGAAATATTTTCTTGTACACGCCATGTCAATGATGAACATGTCGTGTAGTGTAACCTGGGGACCCGGCCGTGTAGCTAACAAACACGGGTTGGTGTTACCTCTTCTTGAACACGCCATGTGCCTAAGGGACACGTCGTGTAGTCCTTGCTGGTGGGAAACTATGTGTACTTAGTCGTGTGGCTGGGGAAATGGGGTGGTGTACACATCGTGTGTGGGTGTAACACGCCGTGTAGTATTAGCCGAGTAGTCGGCCGTGTCACGAATGACACGGGCAGTTGGAAAATTAAATCATACACACCATGTAGATGACATACATGCCGTGTAGTCTTGTTCAACGGGATCCGTGTGGCTTAGCCGTGTAGAAGGACCCAGGTAGGGGAAGAAAAGTCAGGTACACGCCGTGTAGTTAATATACACGTCGTGTAGTCTTGTTTTGAAAATCTTGAATGTATTCTTCCTCTTGTTCCATTTTTGGTCCCCTCATTTTTTGGTATTTGATAATATTGATCTAAGGTGTGCGTTTGAACTTGTAGATTCATGTCGTCGAGATGACCACACGTTGTTCTCCAGGAGAGCGGCAACGATTATACTCCAGAGATGGTGGGCCATGGGATACCAGTGTATCCTCCAGCAGATCCAGATGCGGTGCCAGCCGTTATACCAGACAAAGGCACGGATGCGTAGTTTTGTGAAGGCCTCATGCGGTTCATGCAAACCTTTCAGGGAGTACCGTCTGCTGCCACATCTATGGCTGAGCTGACTCATATCTTTCAGTAGTAGTATCCGCCTACGTTTTCAGGGGATGGCGGACCACAGGCTACGGGGTCTTAGATGGGGTCTATGAAGACTATTTTTTAGCATCTTGAGATGCCTCCAGGGCGGAGGGTCAAGCTCGCAACTTATATGCTGCGTGATTCCGCCAAGAGGTGGTGGGATGTTACCACTCAGATGGAGCACCACAGAGACATGGCTTGGGAATATTTTCAGACATCCTTCTATGATTTCTTCTTCCTAGAAATGTTGAGGGTAGATAGAGCTCAAGAGTTCATGAATCTGCAACAGGACGCTATGACGGTGATGGATTATTCTGCTCGTTTCACCAAGCTTTAGCATTTTGCACCCGTTCTGGTGGGTGATGACACGTTGAGGGATAGATACTTTGAGTATGGTCTTCAATATGACATCAGAGCACTGGTGAATGTTTTCAGGTTGCCTACAGTACATGATATTGTGAACCAGGAACTGATTACTGAGAGGAACTTGTGGGAAGCTAGTGGTGTGGGCAAGGGCGGTTTGACACCAGTTTCTGGTACTATTTCTACCGAGAAAAGGAAGAGACAGATGGATTTCTCTCACGGTGGAAGTACTAGCCAGAAGAATGTTTCAGGTGGTCAAGTCATGTGCTACCAGTGTGGTAAAGAGGGTCAAAAAAGACCATAGTGTCCACATGACCCAGTGGAGTGCCGAGCTTACGGCAATATGGGACATCTGCATCGCTTTTGCAGGGTGTTTCTACTAGTGGCTAATGAGAGGGGTTTTGTGCAGACTCTGCGAGCGGGAGCAGGACCAACAGCTTCTTACCAGTCAGGAAACTAGGATACGTCGGGATGTACAGGCGGAGGTGGTGGTCATGGTCGTGGTATCTAGACACCAGGATCTCAGAGGCAGCAGGGTGGGATAGCTCAAGGTAGCCAGGCTGTGTCGCAGGGCCGCGACACTGGGTAGGCATATGCAGTGCAACAGACCCAACAGGAGCAGGATCCTGGACCTTATACTGTCAGAGGTACTATTCTAGTAGCTTCTGTTTTATCTTCAGTACTTTTTGATATGGGTGCTACACATAGCTTTGTATTTGTGCTTGTTGTGGAGAGCCTTGGGCTCTGTGTTTATTCTTCTTCTGTTGTTATGACGCTAGACACTCCGTTGGGAATGAGAACGACATGTGTGCGTCAGTGCAAGAAGTGCCCCCTTGAAGTTGGTGGGTGTCACATTCTATGGGACCTCTATGTCTTATAGATTAAATCTTATGATGTCATTCTCGGTATGGACTGGTTGGTTCTATTTTGATCCTTTGTGGATTGTTATCATCACAGGGTGAGTTTCACATCACCAGAGGGTAGATAGTTTCTATACAAAGGTGAATGGGATGTTCAGGCAAGTCAAGCTGGACCCGAGCATCGTGGGTGAGGTGGAGTCACAGCCCAGATTGCTAGTTTATATTTGGATGACCAGGGAACTTGTCATAAGGATTTCCCTCCAGTGGTTGATCGTTTTAGGGATGTCTTCCCGGACGACTTTTCAGGTCTACCACTGGAGCGAGAGGTGGATTTCTCTATTGATCTTGTGCTAGGAGTGACATCGGTGTCCATTCCTCCTTATAGGATGGCTACACCTGAGTTACAAGAGCTCAAGAGACATTTAGAGGAGTTACAGTCAAAGGGTTTTATCTGACCCAGTACTTCTCCATAGGGTTCTCCTGTCCTTTTTGCGAAGAAGGCGGACGGTACCCTCAGACTCTGTGTGGATTATCGGAAGCTGAACCAGATGACGGTCAAGAACTGATATCCCTTGCCTAGGATTGATGATCTTTTTTATCAACTTTGAGGTGCATGAGTGTTCTTGAAGATTGGTTTGAGATCGGGATATCATCAGTTACGTGTTAGACCATCGAATATACCGCTTACAGCTTTTCGGAGCAGATATGGTCTATACGAGTACTTGGTTATGCTGTTTGGACTCACAAATGTGCCAGCAGTTTTCATTGATCTGATGAATCTTGTGTTCCACCCTTATCTGGATTCTTTTTTGGTAGTATTTGTGGATGAAATCTTGGTGTACTCTCACACTCAACACAACCATGCCACCCATCTTGAGATTGTACTAAGTACAATGAGAGAGCATGAGCTATATGCTAAGCTCTCAAAGTGCCACTTTTGGATGGACCAGATTCACTTCCTGGGTCATATCATCTCAGAGGCAGGAGTTGCAGTAGACCTAGAGAAGGTGAGAGCAGTAGTTTCCTGGGAGCATCCTAAGAACGTGTTTGAGATACGGAGTTTCTTAGGGCTGGCTGGTTACTAAAGACACTTCATATAGGACTTCTCCCGCTTAGCAGCGCCGTTGACGGGTTTGACTAAGAAGGGTGTGAAGTTTGTTTGGTCAGAAGCTTGTGAGGCAGCCTTTCAGGACCTAAAAGGAAGGTTGACATCAGCACCAGTCCTGATACTTCTAGAGCAAGGTAAGAGTTATACATTTTACTGTGATGCATCAGGTATTGGGATGTGAGCTGTGTTGATGCAGGTGATCGAGTTGTTTCATACGGTTCTCGGTAGTTGAGGCCACATGAGAGGAATTACCTAACGCATGATCTCGAGTTGGCTGCAGTTGTTCATGCATTGCATTGTTGGAGACATTATCTCTTGGGAGAGAATTTTGTGGTTCTCACCGACCACAAAAGTCTCAATTATATCTTTACTCAGCATGACTTGAATCTGATGCAGTGAAGGTGGGTTGAATACCTTCAGTCCTTCAATTTTGAGCTTGTCCATACACCTGGTAAAGGTAATGCGGTAGCTGATGCATTGAGTAGGAGGACTAAGATATAGGCAGTGCAGGAGGCCAGTGGTGAGTGGCAGCTTATGGCTTTGTTCTCTGAGATGAATTTGGAGGTGCACGACAGTTAGGGGAAAACCTATCTTTCATCTTTAGCTGTGACTTCTACCCTCCTGGATAGAGTGAGGATGAGATAGCTATCTGATTCAGAAGACCTAGTTCTATGGGAGTCGGTGGCAAGTGAGGACCCTCCTCCTGGTTGGACGATAGGCGATGATGAGGTTTTTCATTTCCATGGATGATTATGGGTTCCAGGGGATATATGCAAGGAGCCGATGCGGGAGTTTCATAATTCATCTTGGGCAGTTAATCCCGAAGTTACCAAAATGTACCTTGACTTGAGACATCAGTATTGGTGGTCGGGTATGAAGAGGGAGATAGCTGGTTTTGTTACAAGATGTTCCACCTGTCAGCAGGTGAAAGTGGAGCATCAGAGGCCAGTCAGACTGTTACAGCAGTTACCCATCCCGGAGTGGAAATGGGATGATGTCATGATAGACTTCATGACTGGGTCGCCGAGGTCACCTCAAGGCAATGATGTTGTGTGTGTTGTTGTGGATAGACTCACAAAGGTAGATCACTTTTTGTCGATCAAAGAGACCTTTAGAGTTGATGATCTTGAGAAGTTGTATATCCGAGAGATCGTACGTCTTCATGGGGTCCCTCATTCTATCGTTTCAGATAGGGACTCCCATTTTATGTCTCGTTTCTGGCAGAGTTTTCAAAGAGCATTGGGTACATAGGTGCTTCTAAGCATAGCTTACCACCCTTAGACCGATGGTCAGTCAGAGCATACGATACAGGTGCTAGAGGACATGTTGCGTACATGCATCCTAGACTTTGAGGGCTCTTGGGAGAAACATATACCCCTAGTTGAGTTTGCCTATAATAATAGTTTTCAGGCAACTATTGAGATGGCACCTTACGAGGCTTTATATGGTAGGTCATGCTGATCACCGTTGTACTGGTTAGAGGTAGGTGAGGCAGCTTTACTGGGACCACATCTCGTGTAGGAGACTTCTGAGTAGGTCCAGTTGATTCATAAGTGGATGGCTACCATGCAGTCTTATCATAAATCTTATGTTGATCGCCACAGATGACCCTTGGAGTTCACGGTCGGGGATCAGGTTTTCTTGCATGTTTCACCGAGGTTGGGACACAGGTGGATCAGGAGACAGGGTAAACTTTCACTGAGGTATGTGGGGCCATTTGAGATTCTAGAGAGAGTCAGGCCGGTTGCCTATCAGTTGTTTTTACCATAGAGGTATCGGGACATGCATGATGTCTTCCATATATCTCAGTTGCACCGTTATCATTCAAACCCATATCATGTCTTTCAGCCAGAGGAGGCTGAGCTTCCGACAGATGTGTCCTTTGAGGAGCATCCAATTCGTATCGTGGATAGAAGCATGAAGGTTCTCCGAGGCCGGTCAGTCCCTCTCGTATGGGTGCTATGGAAGCATGGCCGAGTGCAGGATGAAACCTGGGAGCGGGAGACCGATGTACGTGCTTAGTGGATAGAGTTTTTCTGAGCTTTATCTTCACCACCCTTGGAAGGGAAATTCGGGGATGAATTTCTTTAAAGGGGGAAGTTTGTAAGAACCTGGTTCTTATTTTTAAGGTACGAGTTTCTTCCTTTCTCTTTTCCTTGAGTGTTTTTGAGGAAATAAGGAAAATGGGAAAAATCACACTTTTGTGGGTATAGGCCATGTACTTTTCCACACACCATGTACTTTTTCCATGTGGGATGAGTACACAGGGTGTGTAGCCATGTTGGCGATGAAAGGTGTAAAAACCGACTACACGCCGTGTAGTGGATATGTACATGTCGTGTAGTTAGTCGGCAGGCAAATAGTAAGGCGGTGAAGGCAGCTGCCAGCTGAGTGACAGTACACACCGTGTACTCAGGTATTACACACTCTGTACTCATGTCGACAGATAAACAGTGCCGCGGTGGAAAGAAACCACCGTAGGAATAGTTAAAAAATGGAAAGTGCACACCGTGTACTCAATAGTACATGCCGTGTAGTTTGTTTTTTTTCGCTTAAAATGGGTAGTAGCCTCCCCTGTTCACAGAATTGTCTTAGAACCAGAGGAGGGCTTGGGAGAGATGGCCAGAGCTTCGGAGATCACCCGAGCAAGCACTGGGAATCCGATTCCGCCTCCATCAATCTTGTTGGAATTGTACGGGTAAGCCCTTCCTTCTCTTGGAACTGTTCTTGCCAATTCTTCCTCTAAGGGAAGTTATTTACATTTGAATGGGATTTTCTTTTACCTCAGATCTACGTTGTTCTTGGACGGTTTGAGGATCGTCGTTCGAGTATACCGATCAAGGGTGATCGAGGTAGGTGGCTTGGTGTTTAAATTCCAACTGTTGTGTGTTTGTGTATACTATTGTGCTACGAACCCATGTTGGGGTGTCGTGCGGCTGAGGCCTTGGCTGTTTTGAATACCTAGAATTGTATAGGTAATTAAATGTGATAATAAGCTATTTTTTGGGATCGCTGCTTGGATCTAGGACCACCCTGGGGGTGTGTTCCTCTATTTAGTTGTTTGTCAAGGTTACCCGAGGGTATACCGTAAAATTTAGCATTCTTTAAATTGCCTTGAGAGGAATTTTATATAATTGCTTGCTTATCTGATGGGCTCAGCCCGGTTACTTGCACCTGAGGGCAGTGTTCTATTTAGCATGAGGGTGGTTTTCTATTTCACCTGAGGGAAAAACTTCTTATGCATGAGGGCAGTGACTTTTGTACCTGAGGGAAACACCTCGTATTCCTGAGGGAAATATCTGATATGCCTAAGGGCAGATATCTGAGGGTTTCGATTCTTTGTACCTGAGAGTAAGGTTTGCATGTCTGAGGACATTGACTGTTTACTTAGAATATTCACTGTGGTGGTATCTTAAATTGAAGGATTAAATGAATGTTAAAATGGCAATATAACTGGTAGTTAGTTACTTTTGAGTGCTGCTTAGTTATTTTTATTTTACTACTGCGCACGCTGTTGCACATTTACACTGACAGTTGGGCATAGGCCTTTGGTGGGTGCCTACTAGGATTTATTTCTCACACCGTGTTTGGGTTATGTCTTCGTCCCAAACAGACTATGTTGCTGCATGTGTGGATAAGGGAAAGGGTACCTATACATGTACTTGATTGTTGCTGAGGAGTAGGGGAGCATGGGACAAGGCTTAGGCTCGCGATGCTTTCGGTTGTTCTGTTTTGTTCTGTTGTACCTGTACTTGAGCTGTATTGTATTGTATTGTATTATTGTGTAACATGTTCTGGTTGTTTTCTTAGAACTAGAGGCATGTTGCATCATTATCTATATAACAGTTGGTTATCTTTTACTACAGTTTTTCATTTTAAAGGTGTGTGGTTTATTGCTTTCGCTGCTATTGTATGTTATTTATATTTTCCGTTACGCTAAACTTTGACAAATGAGGGCATAGTTTCCCCACTATCATACCTGGGCCCTCGCTGCTATTCGGCAGCCTCTGGAGTTTGGGGAAATGCGCTTGAGGTCATGTGACCAACCGGGTTTGGGGCACCCGTTGAGTGGCACCCGGATTTGGAACGTTACACACCCTATAAAAAATATCATTGATCACTAATACCACCATTGATTAGAAATATATCATTAATTATGAAATACAATGATATCTATAAATTTAGACTTAATGAAAACTATTTTCTCATAATTATCCTAGATAGATCATTCTTTATACAATGATTTTCCATCACATACACCATGTTTCAATTCAATATCATGATTTTATATTTATAATATTTTGTTATATATATAGTATTTTATTGTCTTTCATATTATGATCCTCATATAGATTAGTGTGTTAGTTATGGTTTTATATAAAGTGAAAAAATTCTCATTTACTTAAATATATTTTTTATTGAACTTCAATCTTATTGAATTTCCTTCACAAAATGACTTATTACATTTTTTTACAGAATGGAGAGAAGTTATATGTATGAAATTTATCGAATCTCAAGCGATTTTCAAAAAAAATGTAGATATTTTTAGATTTCACATTTGACAATGCTTTAGATAGTGGTCACATACACTACCCAGGTTATAATTATATTGGAAGACCTTGGTTGAGTTGTTAAGAAGTTAGCTACCATATAACCAAATATGGTTTTCAAACAAACTATTGTGTGTGGTATCACAATGGGGAGAAAATGGAATCTCAAAATGCTGATGATCCAAATGAGAGGAATAGATTGGAGAATTTTATATATGATTGGTTTCTGTTTATTCGTTATCATGATAAGTAAAGGATATCAACTCAAGAAGACTTCGATACGAGCACACTTGATGTGTCTAATGAAAATGATGATGTTGACAGTGAGAAAAAATTGAATGATGTTACGATGACTCCAGTATATCGACAATGCAGTAAAATGAAAAAGCTGGAATTTTTAATCCAATTGTTTCATGGGAAAACCATGCATGAGATTTCTAATACTGCCATCAATTACATTATTAACTTCTTGAAGGACTTACTTTCATATGATGTAGATATTACCTCAAACGACTATATGGCATAGATGTTAGTTGAAGAACTTGGATTTTCAAAAAATAAAATTCATACTTTCCCAAAAGATTGAAACTTATTCTGGGAGGAAACTAATCAAAGAAATGATTGTATAAAATGTGAAACATCCCAATGGAAGACAAAATCTGATAGAATACCATCTTGTGTGCCATAGAAAGTAATGTGGCACTTTCTATTGATCTCCATACTTCAAAATCCTTTCATGTCTTATGAAATATCAATAAAAATGTGATGGAATGATACTAAGAGAAAGAAGAATAATGAATAGTTAGTTCACCCTACAGATGGATTTGCATGGAAAAGATTTGATGCTCTATATCCTGGTTTTGCAGCTAATGTGTGTAATGTGAGGTTGGGTCTTTCATGTGATGGTTTCAATCTGTTTGGGTATAAGATTACTTTTCATAGCACATGGTCGGTTTTCATACACATTTATAACCTTCCCTCGTGGTTGTGTATGAAAAAACCTTACAATTTCATGAGTATACTCATATTTGGCCCTTCTGATCTTGGAAATGATATAGACATATACATGCAACCACTAGTAAAAGAGTTTAAACTTCTTTGGGATGTGGGTGTGCGCACATATGATGCATGTTCGAAAGACATATTTCATATGCATGTTTCGCTTATGTGGATGATCAATGATTTTCCTACTTATGCAGTGATGTTTGGATGGAGCACAAAATTAAAAATATCATGTCATGTTTGTATGAAGAATACTCAATCTAGAAGACTGAAATATCATTGTAGTTTTAGTTTTATGGGACATCGACGATTCTTGGTAATGGACCATCCATATAGAAATAATCGTTAAAGATTTGACAATTCCATAGAGACCGATGATCCACCTTAGCATATGTCTGAAACTGATGTGCTTAATGAATTGAAAGATTTCATTTTTTCATTCGGGAAGGGTCAAATGAAATCTAGAAAGAGGAAGAATGTTTCCAATGATATCTGTTATAATTGGAAGAAGAGGATTATCTTATTTGAGTTTCCTTATTGGTCAACCAATTTGTTACATCATTTCTTAGACGTAATGCACATTGAAAAGAATATATGCGAAATGTTGCTTTTAATTATTATAAATGTCAAGGAAAAGATAAAAGATGATTTAAGATCTCGGAGTGACTTGGTGGATTAGGGGATCAGACCAGAATTTCATCATGTGTGTATTAGTGAAAATAAATGACAAGTTCCATGTGCTTCTTATGTGATGACACCTGTGGAAAAAAATCAATTTCTAGAATTACTAGAGACTATTAAAGTTTTTGATGGCTATTCAAGAAATATATCAAAATAGGTTAACAGAAGAGAGCTGAAGTTGAAATATTTGAAGGCTCGTGATTATCACGTCCTTCTGCATGAGTTGATTCCAATAACAATTAATCATATTTTGTCCAATAATGTAAGGGTGTCAGTTATTCAGTTGTTCCATTTGTTTAGAGATCTTTGTGCTAAGAAATTTTCTAAGTCTTTCTTGTAAAAAATATTGGCAGAGACACTATTAATTTTTTATGAGTTAGAGAAAATAATTCCTCCATCATTTTTTACATGCATGTTTCATCTAACTTTCCATATTCTAATAAAAAATACTTCCCAGAGGACCTATTGCTTTTCTTTGGATGTATCCAAATGAAAGAAATATATACACATTGAAATCTTATGTTTGAAATAAGAATCATCCCTAAGGTTCTATCCTGAACAGTTACTTGGCTCAAGAATGTATGGGTTTCTGCTCAATATATTTGTCTGATATTACTATGAGAATGAACAGACAAATGAGAAATGAAGAAGGATATAATGAGCAAATTGAACCCAGTTTTCCATAAATTCCTCAAACAGGATGAATTTCCAAATCATATACATTGACGACAATAATCCTTGAAGAGTGGGAGATGGAACATCGCACAGTGTTGTTCAAATTTGATTTGTTCGGTGACTACATCAAGTAAGTAAATTGAAAATGTATATCTTATCTCATCTCTTGTAATTTTACATATCTGTTAAACTATTTTTATTTTTAACTAGAGGGAACATAAATAAATGATAAATAGAAAGCATCATTCTTTATCTTTGAGAAGGAGAGAGACTTTTCATAGCAAAGATTTTTCTGCTTGGTTGAAATTGAATATATAAATATTGATGTAATAAATAAATAAAATAAATATTTAATTAAGTTTAATATTTATTTATATTTTAGGTATCAAGTTAACCTATTGACTCTGTTTTTAAGGAAATAAAATCTTTGACTTTTGGTCCAAATACCGTGGTTTGTGAATGTAAATCAATTATGATCAATGGGTATATATTTATTATTACTAAATGAGCAAAGAACATGAGAACACAACAAGATGGTGTTATGATAACTACCACAATAGACTATTATTCTAGTGCATCAAATAATATACCTCATTTTGAAAATGTATCTTATTATGGAGTCATTGTGAAAATAATAACATTGGATTATTACTCTCATGGTCGAGTCATGATGATGAAATGCCAATGGTTTGATTCAATGATGAGATAGGGCACATTTATTGATGATTGTGGATTTAGAGTTATTGACATGACTTTCACTCTTGCTACCGATGAACCATATGTATTGGCATTAATGACGAAATAGGTTTTTTATGTCAAAGATCATCTTCGACCTAAATTTGGTGTCATTATTGAAGTAATTCCAAGACATTTTTTTATGATGGTGATGATGGAATTGACACCATCCCTACTACCATTGGCACTGATCCATTTATTACTTATGATGAATCCAATAGCTCAATTTTCAGAGTTGATTGTGAACTCGAAGTTATGATGGGAAATATATAGAATCATACATTCGTGTTCTTAGTTATTTTGGTTTAGATCGACTTGGGTTGTTAAGGTTGGTACTATTCAAAATAATTTAATATTGATTACAAATATTTTTTATCCAAATTGACCTTAATTTTAATTTTCAATGTTTATTGGTTGCAATTTTAATTGAGTTGCATTTTCTAATATTAAATTGAACGGTATTCAAACCTAAAAACCAAACACAACTAAAACAATTGAATTGGAATAAAAACAATACGAATTGAATTGGACATATTAAACTTATTGATATAAAAATAAAAACAAATCACTACTGGAAAAGTAGGCTATACCAACAGTTTATAACCGTTGTTATAGGCTGGAAAACCGTTGGTATAGGGTATACCAACGGTTTTCCAAACCGTTGGCCAGTAAGGCGTGGGGAAATCCCTTTACCAACGGTTTCATTTAAACCGTTGGTATAGGTTCTCGAGAAATCAGGAAAACAATTTACCAACGGTTCAGAACCGTTGGTAAAAGTTTTTTCAGATTTCTGGAAAACAATTTACCAACGGTTCAGAATCGTTGGTATAAGTTTTTCCAGATTTCTGGAAAAAGCTTTACCAACAGTTCAAAATCGTTGGTAAAGAGTTTCCCAAAACTACTGCACAGCAGCACCCAGAAGCCCCCCCAGAAGCTACACCTGCATAAAAAAACAGTGCACAACAGCCCTCAGTATACCCTCCACTATACACCTGCATAAAAAATATCACAAAAGCCACATACAGACTTCAAATAGTATAAAAACACCTAAAATATCCCAAAAAACACATGACAACAATCATCTGGTGGTAATTCACCTCACCCATCAAATTCTAATAGGCAGAATAGTTTGATAAATATCTATTAGAGTTGAATAAGACATTCAAATTGACTCAAATCCCATTTTTTGTGATACTAGGTTTGGGTATGTAATGATTTGTGATGAATTTTTCATTGAACTTGTATTGTTTATAATATATGGTGAAAATATATTTTCTTAGGAATCTCGTCACTTATGACCCCATGAGTGAAACTACCAAACTCATGAAAAAGAGTCGTTGATGAGTGTAAATTTCAGTTGTATTCACTTAAAATGATTTCCTTTTGAAATAAAAGAGATACATTGAGTGGTGTCGTCCACACCGCGCCTCAGATTAAGGCGGAGTTGACTCGTACACATCACAAATGACCCATGGATACATGTCCTAAAGTATCAACAGTATCCGAATGCCTTTGGTCTATTTTCCGTATGTCAGTTGTTGTTTTAACTTAAACTGTTTTCCATTTCAAAGAAAAGTGAAACACTTTGAGTGGTGCCGGACACACCGTGCCTCATATTGAGGCGGGGTTGACTCTTACACGTCACAAATGACCCATGAATCATTGTCCTAAAGTTTCAATAGAATCCGAAAGCGTTTGGTCGGTTTTTCGTATGTCGTTTTTTTTACTTAAAAGTGCATCCATTTTAAACAAAAGAAAGACACTTTGAGTGGTGTCGGCCACACCGCGCCTCGGATTGAGGCGGGGTTGACTCGTACACATCACAAATGACCAATGGATACATGTCCTAAAGTATCAACAGTATCCGAATGTGTTTGGTCAGTTTTCCGTATGTGGTTTTTTTTACTTAAAAGCGCATCCATTTTAAACAAAAGAAAGACACTTTGAGTGGTCCCGGCCACACCGGCCCTCGGATTGAGGCGGAGTTGACTCTTACACATCACATATGACCCATGGATACATGTCCTAAAGTATCAATAGTATCCTAATGCCTTTGGTCCATTTTCCGTATGTCAGTTGTTGTTTTAACTTAAACCGTTGTCCATTTCAAAGAAAAGTGACAAAATTTGAGTGGTCCCATCCACACCGGCCCTCGTATTGAGGCGGGGTTGACTCGTACACGTCACATATGACCCATGGATCTTTTTCCTAAAGTTTCAACCGAATCCGAATGCGTTTGGTCGGTTTTCCGTATGCAAGTTGTTGTTTTCACTCAAAATCCTGTCCATTTCAAATAAAAGTTAGACACTTTGAGTGGTGTCGGCCACACCGCACCTCGGATTGAGGTGGGGTTGACTTCTACACGTCACAAATGACCCATAAATAATTTTCTTAAAGTTTCAACAGAATCCTAAAGTGTTTGGTTGGTTTTCCGTATGTCGTTTATTTTACTTAAAAGCGCATCCATTTTAAACAAAAGAAAGACACTTTGAGTGGTACCGGCCACACCGGACCTCAGATTGAGGTGGGGTTGACTTGTAAACGTCACATATGACCCATGAATCGTTTTCCTACAGTTTCAACAGAATCTGAATGCGTTTGGTTGGTTTTCGGTATGTCAGTTGTTGTTTTAACTTAAACTGGTGTTCATTTCAAAGAAAAGTTAGACACTTTGAGTGGTACCGGTCACACTGTGCCTCGTATTGAGGAGGGGTTGATTCGTACACGTCACATATGACCCATGGATAGTTGTACTAAATTTTAAACAGAATCCGAATGCGTTTGGTCAGTTTTCCGTATGTCAGTTGTTATTTTAACTTAAATTGTTGTCCATTTCAAAGAAAAGTTAGACACTTTGAGTGGTGTCAGACACACCGCGCCTCGGATTGAGGCAGGGTTGACTCTTACACGTCACAAATGACCCATGGATCATTTTCCTAAAGTTTCAACAGAATCCGAATGCGTTTGGTCGGTTTTCCATATGTGGTTTTTTTTTACTTAGAAGCGCATCCATTTTAAACAAAAGAAAGACACTTTGAGTGGTACCGGCCACACCGGCCCTCTAATTGAGGAGGGGTTGACTCCTACATGTCAAAAATGACCCATGGATACATGTTCTAAAGTATCAACAGTATTCTAATGCCTTTGGTCCGTTTACCGTATGTCAGTTGTTGTTTTAACTTAAACAGTTGTCCATTTCAAAGAAAAGTGACACACTTTGAGTGGTCCCGTCCACACCGGCCCTCGGATTGAGGAGGGGTTAACTTGTACACATCACATATGACCCATGGATACATGTCCTAAAGTATAAACAGTATCTGAATGTCTTTGGTCCGTTTTCCGTATGTCAGTTGTTGTTTTAACTTAAACTGTTGTCCCTTTCAAAGAAAAGTGACACACTTTGAGTGGTCCCGACTACACCGGCCCTTGGATTGAGGCAGGGTTGACTTGTACACGTCACATATGACCCATGGATAGTTTTACTAAAGTTTAAATAGAATCCGAATGCGTTTGGTTGGTTTTCCGTATGTTAGTTGTTGTTTTAACTTAAACTATTGTCCATTTCAAAGAAAAGTGACAAACTTTGAGTGGTCCTGGCCACACCGGCCCTCGGATTGAGGTGGGGTTGACTCGTATATGTCACAAATGACCCATGGATCGTTTTCCTACAGTTTCAATAGAATACGAATGCGTTTGGTCGGTTTTCCGTATGTCAGTTGATGTTTTAACTTAAACTGTTGTCCATGTTAAAGAAAAGTTAGACACTTTGAGTGGTGTTGGCCACACCGTACCTCGGATTGAGGCATGTTTGACTCGTACACATCACAAATGACCAATGGATACATGTCCTAAAGTATCAATAGTATCCGAATGTGTTTGGTCAGTTTTCTATATGTGGTTTTTTTTACTTAAAAGCGCATCCATTTTAAACAAAAGAAAGACACTTTGAGTGGTCCCGGCCACACCGGCCCTCGTATTGAGGCGGGGTTGACTTTTACACGTCACATATGACCCATGGATACATGTCCTAAAGTATCAATAGTATCTGAATGCCTTTGGTCCGTTTTCTGTATGTTAGTTGTTGTTTTAACTTAAACCGTTGTCCATTTTAAAGAAAAGTGACAAACTTTGAGTGGTCTCGGCCATACCGGCCCTTGGATTGAGGAGGGGTTGACTCATACACGTCACATATAACCCATGGATCTTTTTCCTAAAGTTTCAACAGAATCCGAATGTGTTTGGTCGGTTTTCCGTATGCAAGTTGTTGTTTTCACTTAAAATCCTGTCCATTTCAAATAAAAGTTAGACACTTTGAGTGGTGTCGGCCACACCGCGCCTCGGATTGAGGTGGGGTTGACTCTTACACATCACAAATGACCCATAAATCATTTTCTTAAAGTTTCAACAGAATCTGAAAGTGTTTGGTCAGTTTTCTGTATGTCGTTTATTTTACTTAAAAGCGCATCCATTTTAAACAAAATAAAGACACTTTGAGTGGTACCGGCCACACCAGCCCTCTGATTGAGGCGGGGTTGACTCGTACACGTCACATATGACCCATGAATCGTTTTCCTATAGTTTCAACAGAATCTGAATGCGTTTGGTTGGTTTTCGGTATGTCAGTTGTTGTTTTAACTTAAACGGGTGTTCATTTCAAAGAAAAGTTAGACACTTTGAGTGGTACCGGTCACACTGCGCCTCGTATTGAGGTGGGGTTGACTCGTACACGTCACATATGACCCATGGATCGTTTTCCTAAAGTTTCAACAGAATCTGAATGCGTTTGGTCGGTTTTCCGTATGTCAGTTGTTATTTTAACTTAAATTGTTGTCCATTTCAAAGAAAAGTTAGACACTTTGAGTGGTACCAGCCACACCGCACCTCAGATTGAGGCGAGGTTGACTCGTACACGTCACAAATGACCCATGGATCATTTTCCTAAAGTTTCAACAGAATCCGAATGTGTTTGGTCGGTTTTCCATATGTGGTTTTTTTTACTTAAAAGTGCATCCATTTTAAACAAAAGAAAGACACTTTGAGTGGTACCGGCCACACCGGCCATCGGATTGAGGAGGGGTTGACTCCTACATGTCACAAATGACCCATGGATACATGTCCTAAAGTATCAATAGTATCTGAATTCCTTTGGTCCGTTTACCGTATGTCAGTTGTTGTTTTAACTTAAACAGTTGTCCATTTCAAAGAAAAGTGACACACTTTGAGTGGTCCCGGCCACACCGACCCTCGGATTGAGGAGGGGTTGACTCGTAAACATCACATATGACTCATATATACATGTCCTAAAGTATAAACAGTATCTGAATGCCTTTGGTCCATTTTCCGTATGTCAGTTGTTGTTTTAACTTAAACTGTTGTCCATTTCAAAGAAATGTGACACACTTTGAGTGGTCCCGACTACACCGGCTCTCAGATTGAGGCGGGGTTGACTCGTACACGTCACATATGACCCATGGATCGTTGTACTAAAGTTTCAACAGAATACGAATGCATTTGGTTGGTTTTCCGTATGTCAGTTGTTGTTTTAACTTAAACCGTTGTCCATTTCAAAGAAAAGTGACAAAATTTGAGTGGTACTGGCCACACCGTCCCTCGGATTGAGGTGGGGTTGACTCATACATGTCAAAAATGACCCATGGATCGTTTTCCTACAGTTTCAATAGAATCTGAATGCGTTTGGTCAGTTTTCCGTATGTCAGTTGATGTTTTAACTTAAACTGTTGTCCATGTTAAAGAAAAGTTAAACACTTTGAGTGGTGTCGGCCACACCGCACCTCGGATTGAGGCGAGGTTGACTCGTACACGTCACAAATGATCAATGGATACATGTCCTAAAGTATCAATAGTATCCGAATGTGTTTGGTCAGTTTTCCGTATGTGATTTTTTTTACTTAAAAGTGCATCCATTTTAAACAAAAGAAAGACACTTTGAGTGGTCCCGGCCACACCGGCCCTTAGATTGAGGCGAGCTTGACTCTTACACGTCACATATGACCCATGGATACATTTCCTAAAGTATCAATAGTATCCGAATGCCTTTGGTCCGTTTTCCGTATGTCAGTTGTTGTTTTAACTTAAACCGTTGTCCATTTCAAAGAAAAGTGACAAACTTTGAGTGGTCCCGGCCACACCGGCCCTCAGATTGAGGCGGGGTTGACTCGTACACGTCACATATGACCCATGGATACATGTACTAAAGTATCAACAGTATCTGAATGTGTTTGGTCAGTTTTCCATATGTGGTTTTTTTACTTAAAAGCGCATCCATTTTAAACAAAAGAAAGACACTTTGAGTGGTACCGGCCACACCGGGCCTCGGATTGAGGCGAGGTTGACTCGTACACGTCACATATGACCCATGGATCGTTGTCCTATAGTTTAAACAGAATCCGAATGCATTTGGTCTGTATTTCGTATGCCAGTTGTTGTTTTCACTTAAAATCCTGTCCATTTCAAATAAATGTTAGTGGTGTCGGCCACTACTTCAAAGCACATTTTCCATATCATCTTCCACATGCATAAACATGAAATACATGGATAACTAAGAAAGCTAAGTAAAAAAAATAGAAAAATGAGCATCACAGTACCAAGGAATACTAAAGGTCTATGTAGTAGACTAATCATACAATAAGAATCAAGTGCAAAAAACAGAATCTGAATGTAACGTCCCTATGAAGCAGAGGAAAACCCCAAAGTGGAAAACCATGTTCAAAAATAAAGAATTATACAGAATTCAAAAATGTAATGGATCAATCTACCTCTGATCACCATCACCATCACTACTATCATCATCATCCTCATCCTCGCTGCCATATCTGTCCTCTTCGTCGTCCTCATCCTCGGCATCATCCTCACCCTCGGCCCCATCCTCGCCCTCGGCCCCATCCTCGCCCTCGTCCACATCCTCATCCTCTCCCTCTTCCTCTTCAGCATCCTCGTCATCACCAGGAACATCATCATCTCGATCTCCACTAGAGCTGCCGCCTGGTGCATTGGATGATGCACCCATCGAAGACATAAATGTCTGACAAGCCGCACTAGCCTCTGGTGGAAGTGATGAAGATAAATCTCTCATCAGTTTCATAAATTCTCTATCTCTTGTTTGAACTTGTACTTCCAACTCTGTGAACCTTTTATCAGACTGTCTTGCATGCTCCTTGACCTGTTCCAACTCGGTGGTACTAGAATGGATACCTGGAGATGACCAATACCTTGTCGGGACTATATTCTTACCAGGTCGGCAGCGTACTCGACCAGAGTGCTCATCTCCCAAAACCTGATATAAATGATCGTGTGGCCCAAAATTGTCAGGCTCCTGGGCATCAAGAGCCTCTAAAGAAGACTGTAAAAAATATTAATAGATTATTAAATTTCAAATTAGATATTAAACTTTGAAATAAACAAATTAAAACTTACAATCTTCTCTTGGGTCGGTTCATTTACCGCAGTTCCATCTTTTTTTCTTCTACTCGAGCAAAACAATTTTGCTCGAAGGATACGTCCTTCAATATTCATTTTGTGCTTCTGTAATGACATTGAAACAATATAAAGTGAAAGTATAATCATATATTCATTATTCAATAAATCACATAATTTAATTAGGATCCAATAAAAAGGGAAAGTCCTAAAGAAAAATTATAAACAACCATATCGTACCTGCTGCCTCTCATGATCTGACATTGTTGTGCGCCCCAAAGTGTGGAGGTATTTCTTTGAATCAATGTTTTTTTTGTTTTTTTCAGAAGATTACTAAATAATGATTAATAATTAATAAGATTATATTAATGAAAAATATGAAAACTCCCATTTAAATAACTCAAATGAGATTAATACCTTAAATTTGGCAGTCGCCCAATGGGTAATCATTTGGTGATATTGCTCTATCGGGCAGTCATCCATGATAGGTAATGTCTCTAACTCCGTACCCACTCTATCACACCAGCCAACATACAGCTCATGCTTATAAGCTCTCCAAATCTCTCCTAGCTCTTTTAAACGCGTTGGTCGTGTACATTCGCCATCAGGGGAGTTAAATCGAAGATGGAACCAAATTGATTAGTTAATTTAAATACAAAAATATACTACATTAAATCCAATAGATTTTTTACCCATATTTGTGCCCACGCGTTATCCTTGACTTCGGGTGGCAGATGTCTCCAAGAGAGAGGGCTGAACGGAATGATATCGGAGTATTTGGCTAGCGTCGCCAAAAAACCCTGACATTGCTGCCCAGATTTCTCAATCATTTGTCCATCAACATTGTATTCTACCATCAAATGTGTATGGCGGTTCCATACCGCACGCAAGCGATTACGCCCCCTCCCCCGCCTCCTATCTGTAGATTAATCTGTTATTAAAGAAAAATAATATCAATACAAGTTATAATAAAAATAAATTTTGGTATAAAAATTTGATAGAGTTATATAAATATACCTGTGGTAGTCGGATCAATGGGTGCAGAAGCTGAAGGAATATCCTGTACAGGTAGAGTGTCCCTTAGTGTATGCTCCTCAGCCACATACTATGTTGCAGTAGGAGTCGAAGAAGGTGGAATATAATAACCTGGAGATAATGAACCAGAAGCAAAAGATGATGGCATAGACGTCTGGCCACCTGGTAGTGTAAACATCGGAGGTCTAAATATCTCATATGTCCCTGATGACACGCCAGGATCAAAATAGGGCGTAGAAGATATGTTTGTGGTAGTGGATCGTCTAACTCTCGCCCCATGAGCCCTCGTACCACCAACCTCTCTACTGGGAGCAATATCAGGCTCCTCATCAGATATCTGTCGTCTAGGGTGTGGATCCTGAAAAAAAGTTTGACAGAAAAGTAAACACATGATATTATAAGTTATTGAAATATTTATATTTGAAATAAAATACTCACAACAGGGATGAGTGGAGGAACACCCATCTGTACCATGCGACGATTATTATCTGTCATCTTTTTTCGCCGCCTCTCTTCAATGGGTTTCATTTCCTGCAATGAAAACAAATATGGAAGTAATTAGAAACAGATAACTAATGTGTAACCCAAAAAACAAAATATAGAAAAACCATTATGATAAAAAGAACATAATGAAACAGAAGATTTATGGTGTTATGATGGTAAGTACTAGGATACACACTCTGAATGATGTAGGTGAAACATGTAGGTGAGAACACAACTATATGATTCTATATATTTCCCACCACAACTTCGGGTTCACAATCAACTCTGACAATTGAGCTGTTGGGGTCATCATAAGTAATAAACGGATTGATTCCAATTGCAGTAGGGATAGTGTCAACTTCATCATCACCATCATCAAAAACATGTCTGGGATTTACTTCAATAATTACACCGAATTTAGGATGACGATGATCTTTGACATAAAAAACTTGTTTCACCATTGATGCCAATACATATGGTTCATCGGTGGAAAGAGTGCGAGTCATGTTAATAACTCGAAATCCACAATCATTAATAAAGGTGCCTTGACTCGTCATTGAATCAAACCATTGACATTTCATCATTGTGACTCGACCATGCGAGTAATAATCCAAAATTATTATTTTCTCCACGACACCATAATAAGCAACATTTTCAGAATGAGGTCTAGTGTCCGATGAACTGGCATAACAGTCTATTGTGGAAGTTAGCATAACACCATTATGCTGTGTTCTCATGTTTCTTGCTCGTTCAGTGATAACAAATTTGTATCCATTGATCACAAGTGATTTACAAGCACGAACCATGGTATTAGGACCAAAAGCCAAAGCTCTTATTTTCTCAGAAACAGAGTATGTAGGAAAACTCGATACCTGAAATATAAACAAATAGTAAACTTAATTAAATATTATTTTTATTTAGTTATTACAGAAATATTTTTACCTTCAATTTCAACCAAGCAGAAAACCCTTTGCTATGCAAAGTCTCCTTCTTTCTCAAAGATAAAGAACGATGCTTTCTATATATCAATTCTTTATGTTCCCTGTAGATAAAAATAATAATAGTTTAACAAATATTTAAAATTACAAGATATAAGATAAGAGATACATGTACAATTAACTTACTTTATATACTCATCAAACAAATCACAATTGAACAACACTGTGCGATGTGCCATCTCTCGCTCTTCAAGGCTTAACGTTGTCAATGTATATGATCCTGGAATTCCTCCTGTCTGAGGAAGTGATGGAAAACTGGGTTTAATTTTCCCATACTGTTCTTCTTCATTTCTCATTGGTCTGTTTATTCTCGTAGTATGATCAGACAAATACATTGAGCAGAAATCCATACATTCTTGATCCAAGTAACTGTTCACAATAGAACCTTCGGGATAATTCCTGTTCCGAACATATGATTTCAATGTGCACATGTTTCTTTCAGTTGGATACATCCAACGGAAAGCAACGGGTCCTCCAAGAAGTATTTCGGTCAGAAGATGGACAGTCAGATGCAACATGCATGTAAAAAATGATGGAGGAAATATTTTCTCTAACTCACATAAAATTAATGGTGTCTCTGCCAACAGTTTTTGCACGAGGGATTTGGACAACCTCTTAGCACAAAGATCTCTAAACAAATAGCACAACCGAATAACTGAGACTCTAACATTATTGGATAAGAGATGATGGATTTCTATTAGAATCAACTCATGCAAAAGGATGTGATAATCATGAGTCTCCAAAGATTTCAACTTCAACTCTTTTCTGTTGACCCATTTTGATATATTGCTTGAATAGCCATCAGGAACTTTAATAGTCTCTAGCACTTCTAGAAATTGATTTTTTTCAGCAGGATTCATCACATAAGAAGCACATGGAACTTGCCATTTATTTTCACTGATACAGACAGGATGCAATTCTGGTCTGATCCCCCAATCTACCAAGTCGCGCTGAGATCGTAAATCATCTTTTGTCTTCCCCTTGACATTTAGAAGAATCGAAAGCAACATTTCACATATATTTTTTTCAATGTGCATTACGTCTAAGCAATGACGTAACAGGTTGGTTGACCAATATGACAACTGAAAGAATATACTCTTCTTCTTCCAATTGTAATAGGTATCATTGGAAACATTTTTCCTCTTTCTAGATTTCATTACACTCTTCCCAAATGAATAACTGAAATCTTTCAATTCATTAAGCACATCAGTTCCAGACATATGCTGAGGTGGATCGTCAATCTCCATGGTATTGTCAAATCTTCGACGATTGTTTCTATATGGATGGTTCATTGGCAAGAATCGTCGATGTCCCATAAAACTAAAACTACGATGATATTTCAGTCTTCTCGATCGAGTATTCTTCATACAAACAGGACATGAAAATTTTCCTTTTGTGATCCATCCAGACATCATTGCATAAGCAGGAAAATCATTGATAGTCCACATAAGTGTAGCACGCATCTGAAATATGTCTTTCGAACATGCATCGTATGTGGGCACACCCACATCCCAAAGAAGTTTCAACTCTTTTATTAAAGGTTGCATGTATACATCTATATCATTGTCGGGATCAGAAGGTCCAGATATCAGTATACTCAAGAAAGTGTAAGGATTTTTTATACACAACCAAGGGGGAAGGTTATAAATGTGTATGAAAACCGGCCATGTGCTGTGCGAAGTAAGCATCTGCCCAAATGGATTAAAACTGTCACATGAAAGACCCAGTCTCACATTACGCACGTCGGCTGCAAATTCAGGATATCGAGCATCAAATCTCTGCCATGAAAATCCATCTGCAGGGTGAACCAACTCTTCATTATTCTTTTTTCTCTCGGTGTCATGCCATCACATTTTTACGGATATTTCATCAGACATGAAAAGGTTATGTAATCTGGGGATCAATGGAAAGTGCCACATTACTTTTTGTGGCACACGAGATGGTGTTCCATCATCTTTTGGCTTCCATCGGGAGGTTCCGCATTTTATACAATCATTTCTTTCAGCAGTTTCCTCCCAAAATAAGCTGCAATCATTCGGGCAAGCATGAATTTTTTTTTTTTTGAGAATCCAAGTTCATCAACCAACTTCCATGCCATATAGTGTTTTGAGGGAATATCTGCATCATCTAGAAGTAAGTCCTTCAAGAAGGTAAGAATATAATCAATTGCAGTATTTGAAATCCCATACATAGTTTTCCCATGAAACAATCGGATTAAAAATTCCAACTTTTTCATTTTATCACATTGCCGATATACTGGAGTCGTCGCAACATCATTCAATTTTTTCACCCTATCAACATCATCATTTTCATTGGACGCATCATGTGTGCTTGTATTGAAATCTTATTGGCTGGACATCCTTTCCTTCTCATGATGTCGAATAAATGGAAACCGATCATATATCAAACTCTCCAATTCAATCCTATCATTTGGATCATCAACATTCTGAGATTCCATTTTCTCTCCATTGTGATACCACACATAATAGTTTGTTTGGAAACCGTATTTGGTTATATGATAGCTAACTACTTCACGGCTCAACCAAGGTCTTCCAACATAATTAAAACATGGGCAGTGTATGCGACCACTATCTGAAGCCTTGTCAAATGCAAAATCTAGAAAGCTGTTCAAATTATTTTGAAAATCGGTTGAAATCTGATCAGTTTCGTACATCCAACTTCTATCCATTCTGAAAAAAAATCGCAATAAGTCATTTCAAAGCAATTCAATAATATTAAAGTTTAATCAAAAAAATATTTACGTAAATGACAATTGTTTACTCTATATAAAAGCATAACTGACACATTACTCTATATGAGAATAATATTAAGAAATACAACAAAATATAGTGTATATAAGAAAATAAGATACAAAATTTCTAATGCCTATATTCACGGATTGACCAGTAAGATATTGGAAGTGGATCAAGGAATACATAATCCTTAAGGGTCTTGTTGGGAGTATATGAGTTTTATACTTTAACTTCTCCAAGTAGATCAGGATGAGGAGTAGGATGAGGATCATGGGAGTGGCAGGACTGTCCAAGGGGGGCGTGGCGTGTCCAGGGGGTTGCGAGGTGTCTAGGGGGTGGTGGGGCCGTCCGAGGGGGTCGGAGGTGTCCAGGGGGTGGGGGCTGTCTAGGGGGGTCGGGGTGTCCAGGTGGGCGGGCTATCCGTGGGGGTGGTCAGGTTGTCCAAGGGGGTCGGGGTGTATAGGTATATTTATATGAAAAGAATACCCCCACAATAATCATGCAGCCCTGTCATTAGTCTAAACCCCTAGAACACATAAAAGAAGCTAGTATGAACATTTACTAAAATATTTAACACCATACGATTGAAAATACAATCTAAATATAGTTTGAGAGTATATAATGGTGTGTGTGAAAAAAATGATATTAAATCAATTTAAATGAATATGGAACAAATGAGGGTTTATAATACACTAAGAGTACCTCAAACAATCCAAAACCACTATAGCACCACCCCCTTGGATAGCCCGCCCACCCCCCTCGACACCCCTTCTCCCTATGGACAGCCCCCCACCCCCTTGGATAGCCCGCCCACCCCCCTGGACACCCCTACCCCCCGTGGCCAGCCCACCCACCCCCCCTGGACAGCCCGCCCACCCCTCCTTGACAGCCTGACCACCCCCGTGGACAGCCCGTCCACCCTTGTGGACAGCCCGCCCACCCCCGTACCCCCCTGGACACCCCGTACCCCCCTAGGATAGCCCCGCCCACCCTCCCAAACAGCCCACACCCCCTCCCCTGCAACCCCACCACCACCACCTAGACATACCAACCCCCCTGGACACCCCACACACCCCACCCCCACCAGGACACCCCACCCAGACCCCCAGGACATCCCACACCCCCTGGACAGCCCCGCCCACCCCCGTGGACAGCCTTTCCCACCCCCGTGGACAGCCCCGCCCACCCCCGTGGACAACCCACCCACCCCCGTGGACGCCCCCTACCCCCTAGACAACCCAACCACCCCCGTGGACAGCCCACCCACCCCCCTCGACACCCCTTCTCCCTATGGACAGCCCCCCACCCCCTTGGATAGCCCGCCCACCCCCCTGGACACCCCTACCCCCTGTGGCCAGCCCACCCACCCCCCCTGGACAGCCCGCCCACCCCTCCTTGACAGCCCGGCCACCCCCGTGGACAGCCCGTCCACCCTTGTGGACAGCCCGCCCACCCCCGTACCCCCCTGGACACCCCGTACCCCCCCTGGATAACCACGCCCACCCTCCCAAACAACCCACACCCCCCTTCCCTACAACCCCACCACCACCACCTAGACATACCACCCCACCTGGACACCCCACACACCCCTCCCCCACCAGGACACCCCACCCAGACCCCCAGGACAGCCCACACCCCCTGGATAGCCCCGCCCACCCCCGTGGACACCCCCTACCCCCTAGACAGCCCAACCACCCCCGTGGACAGCCCACCCACCCCCATCGACACCCCTTCTCCCTATGGACAGCCCCCCACCCCCTTGGATAGCCCGCCCACCCCCATGGACACCCCTACCCCCCGTGGCCAGCCCACCCACCCCCCCTGGACAGCCCGTCCACCCCTCCTTGACAGCCCGACCACCCCCGTGGACAGCCCGTCCACCCTTGTGGACAGCCCGCCCACCCCCGTACCCCCCTGGACACCTCGTACCCCCCTGGATAGCCCCGCCCACCCTCCCAAACAGCCCACACCCCCTCCCCTGCAACCCAACCACCACCACCTAGACATACCACCCCCCCTGGACACCCCACACACCCCTCCCCCGCCAGGACACCCCACCCAGACCCCCAGGACAACCCACACCCCCTAGATAGCCCCGCCCACCCCCGTGGACAACCCACCCACCCCTGTGGACACCCCCTACCCCCACAATCCATTATCCAAAACATATCAAATTGGTTTGAACACAATCCATAATTCCCACAATCCATTATCCAAAACATGTAAACGTTCACGATAGCCTCCCCCAACTCTAATTTACATGTTTTGAACACTCTCCTTCCAAACATAGAATATAAAAACATTAAAGAAGTCTTCACAAACACAAACAATATCCTATTTAGATATTAATTTCAATAATCAAGTAAACCACCAACACCTGGAAAAAATCTATTCATTAAAACAACTACAACAATATGGTTGAGATCAAATTTTACCTATTCGTATGGGGGTGTACCTGTTGGGATGGGGGGTGCTGGTGTTCGGATTCACGAGAGCAGTGGAGTCGGATGGGGTTCGTGAGAGCAGCGGAGCGAATAGATTAGGGATCTGTCCGAATGGGGAGAGGAGATCGCGATCTGGAATTTGGGGAAAACCTTTGCCAACGGTTTATAAAAACTATTGGCAAAGGCACACATTTCCCAACGGTTCCAGTGAACCGTTGGGAAATGTGTGGGTTTATCACCCATTTCCCAATGGTTCTAGTGAACCATTGGGAAAGGGTCCACCGAAATTCCCTTTGCCAATGGTTTATTTAAACCGTTGGCAAAGGCTCACTATACCAACGGTTTAAGTAAACCATTGGTATACTACCGTTGGGAAAAGACCAAATTCCAGTAGTGAATGAAAATAATGACCTAACCAAAAAAATAGCTAAATTACCTAACCGAAAATATGAACCAAATGACTTAAGACAAATAAGTCATGTTCATATTTTTTTTTTTGGGTTACACATTAGTTATCCTTTTATAATTACTTCCATATTTGTTTTCAGATAAAGGAAATGAAACCTATTGAGGAGTAGTGAAGAAAAAGGATGATGTACAATAATTGTCGAATGATTGAGATGGGAATTCCTCCATTAGTGCCTATTGTGGGTATTTCATTTCAAATATATATATATATATCAATAACATATAATGTCATGTGATTAATTTTTTTTAAACTTTTATGTAAGATCCACCACTTAGGTGCTGGTTATTTTATGAGCAACCTAGTAGTGCCAGTACTTAGGCAAGTGGTATGAGTGGGGTGGTACGAGAGATAGGCGCTCTAGTCAGCATACCTGATTAGACCCTACCCCTCCCACTGATGTACCATCTTCCACACATTCTGATCCTGTTGTGTCGTTAGGGACACACAGGATATTTAGGCCTCCTATGTTTTCACCTACCTTTATATCTAAGCCTCCTCACCCATATTTATTGTATCTGGTGATGATTATCACTCCTAATCCATATCATTCATTTGTTCAGCCATCTATGCCATCTTCTTTATCATCTACTTCTTTTTCTCTGAGCTTCTACATTCCCTCTTCGACTCTTTCTCTGACACAGTATGTGCCAACAGAGAATACACTGGGATCCACTCCACATGTACAGGGCGATGTTACTTCAGTGCCTATGGATTCAATGACACCCATTGATCAAACTTCTGTAGGTATATTTTAGAACCCTAACAAATTTTTATACCATAATTTATTTTCATTATAACATGTATTGATATAATATTTTTTTTCTTTCTTAACAGATACATCTATTGATAGGAAGTGGGGGCATACATGCATGCGTGCGGTGTGGAACCACCACACACAGTCGATGGTGGACTACAAAAAAGACAACCAAATGATCGAAAAGATAGGGTAGCAATGTTGGAGTTTTTTTGCGTCACTTTCCAAATACTTCGACATTATTCCCGTTAGACCGCTCTTATGGAGATAGTTTCCAAAAGAAGTAAAATATAATGATTGTGCACAAATATGGGTAAAAAATCTATTGGATTTAATGTAATATTATTTTTGTATTTATATGAATTAATATTTTGGTGTCAACTTCAGTATAATTTTCCTGATGGTGAGAGTGCACGACTAGCACGTCTAAAGAAATTAGGTGAGTTTTGGAAATCCTATAAACATGAGTTGTATATTTGATGATGTTCTAGAGTTGGAATAGAGTTAGTGGAAATACCTATCAAGATTGAGTGTCTGATATAACAATATCAAAAAATGATTACTCATTGGACGACTACCAAGTTTAAGGTATTAATCACATTTGAGGTTTTTAAATGAAAATTTTCATGTTTTTCATTAATACTATCTTTTTTATTATGGAATTTTATTTAGGAATCATCCAGAAAAAATAAAATAAAACATTGATACTAAAAAATACCTTCACGCTTTGGGGTGTACTATGATGTCATATTATAAGATGAAGCATGTATGATAGTTGTTTATAATTTTTCTTTAGGACTTGCACTTTCTATTGTTTTCTCCATAGTTTATTCGATTTCTAAAGTTTTGATATAATTTTAGTTATGAAAATAATTATTGGTTACCTATTTTCAATTATGGTTTCCTATATTCAATGTCATTATAGAGGCATTTATTGAATATTGAAGGATGTGTGCCTTGAGAAAAACTATTTTGCTCGAGTAGAAAGAAAAAGGATGGAAGTGTGGTGAATGAACTGACACAGAAACAGATTGTAAGTTTTACTTTATTGATTTCAAATTGTAATATCTATTTTGTAACTTAATAATCCATTTATATTTGAAACAATATTCTTTGGAGGCCCTTGATGTCCAGGAACCTGGAAATTTTGGGCCAAATGATCACTTACATCAGGTGTTGGGAGATGAGCACCATGGCAAAGTATGTTGTCGACCTGGGAAGAGTATAGTCTTGATGAGGTATTGGACCTCTTCGAGTACCAGTTGTAGTACCACCAAGTTGGAAAAGGTTAAGGCATGAATAGAACATGCCAAAAAAGGGTCACACAAGTGGAATAATGGGTTGATAGGGAAAACACTGAATTTATGAAACTGATGAAAAATTTATGTCCATCACTTACACTAGGCCAACGCATCTTGTGATGAATATATTCTGTTGATGTGTTTATTATATAGTGTACCAGGTGGTAGTCCTAGTGGTGGTCAAGACGATGTCATTCCTGGCGATGATGATGGAGAGTAAGAGGCTGAGGATGAGGATGATGTTGAGGTGGAGGCTGAGGCGGAGGACAAGGGTAAGGATGATGATGGGGATGGGGATGGGGATGAGGATAGGGACGATGACAGGGATAGAGATGAGGATGAGGATGAGGCTTATGATTATGGTGATGAGGGAAAGATTATCTATTATATTTTTTACTAATATTACTGAAATTTTATGTTTGATTATTTGTTGCAACTAAATATATGTGTGATTAGTTAGGTCACATTATTCTTAACTCGGGTAGCCTAAATACTATATAGTTTTAATCACAACACCTTTTACCAATGTATTCTCATATTTTTTGATAAAGTAATTAGGGTATTTTTATATTTAATATATGATTGAACATTCAAAGGATTGATTAGGTCATTGGTCTTAATTGTATCTTTATTTATTTATCTATAAATAATAAAAATTAACCTGACATGGAGGTATGGATTTTATTAATTCTCTTTTTACATAGTATCAAAGGTATTTCACAACCCTACCCATCCTTATCCATGACACTCTGCCCAACTCACCACCCTCCCTGCCAAAACCACCCATGTCCATGGACCCTCCTAGTATCCCCTTCCATTTTATCTCCTTACCACCCTCTCCTATTGGGTTCACTTACTGTCCCACCACTCTTGATGTCTTGGCCTCTGATTGTGTTGTATGTGACTAAAAACATTTTTTAAAACACACCTTCTGACTTTACTTGAACGCTTTTTTTTGGGCTTATAGTTATTCCATAACAACATATATTATTCATTAAAATTTCATTTTGTAGTGATTTTAGTATCCTTTAGTGCCATGGAGGATTCTTTCAGTCTTATACAAATCATCAAAGCCTCCACATGTCTTATGGATGATCATTTGGCCAATGAAATTTTTTCTATCTAGAGAAAGATAATAATTATATCTCTTGAGGGTATGGACCTTGGTTATCATTTGGTGGTAAATCCTCCCTCTTTTCTCTTCTTCATGGTCTAACTTCCAATTATTCCACCACTATGATAGATATTCTAGAAAGTCCAACCATAATCAACATCTCTTATTTCTATAATTGTATTTTTTAGCCAAATATTATTTTGGATCCTACTGTAGTTTCTCTATGATACATCATAGTGCCACGACATCTTTTCAAGGACATGGTGGTGTGCAATATTACACTACTCATGGACTTTCTTGTGAAAGTGGACATAGACACATCATTTACAAAATTATAGAAAGCAATTCCATCACATTGACGTCTATTAGACTCTCAATGGATGCCCAATGGCCCTTCACACTACCTAGGCAGCCTTTTGGTGAGTCACAAGATCCACCAAAGCATACACTCAAACTCTTGGTTGAAGAACTTGATCTTATTCATTGTCATTATACCACTTCTTATTCATCTTCCTCTAATTCATTATCTTTTGATGTTTTACATTATAGGACACCATTTTGATCTAGTCTCATTCCCACTTTCTAAAGGTGATTGGTCTCTCACCATAGAGGTGATGATGATAGCTCCCTTCATCCATAAATTCATGGATGGTTTCTTTAATCTATATTTGAGTAAGTATTATACTAAATTTCATTACAACCCTTCATTTAAATATGTCTATAAAAATCAGTACATCCGTTATATGTGACTCGTATTCTATCTCAGTTGATTCATATTATTTCAGGTGAGGTGAAGTTCATTCTAGGGTATAGTATTGATTGAATATGATTAAAATAATATTGGAGGCAATTTTGGAGAATAATGAAGTGATAGTGGCCTTATTACACTGTCTTTATATCCAAAAGCATGTATAATGCTCGTGTGGGAAGTAAAAGAGCTTTTCTACCTAAGAAATGATCATTTTCATGTCATTTTATAAAAAAATAAGTTTTAACTATATCATGGTGTAGTAGATAACACACCATAGTGGAGAATAACAAGGATTTTAGCTTATAAATGATAATTTTATAGTGTGTGTCTGGGAACCAAAAATTACATTGACTACTCCATGATAAAATATTTGTGACCATTTTGAGTAAAGTAAAAATTTTGAGATGTCTTCACCAAATAAATTGAAATGGGTTAGTTGGAAGAGTGGTTCTCATATGAATATTTAAATGGGTAATACTATGTTGTGGTTCATGCTAGGAATGAAAAATCCCTATCTAAAATGGAGAAGGGAAATTATACCATGACAAAAGGTGTAATGATCTAGTGTTCAAACTAAAACTAAATTTATACATGTCATGATTTACTGGGTATTTTGAGAATAGTTTTAGAGAAGCTCAAAGAGGTTGAACCAAAAAATCTTAATACATTACGTACTGAGGGGTTTCTGTTATTTTTATGTGCTATTGCAGTGGTGTTTTTTGTGATGTTTTAAGTGTTGTATGCAGGTATATGAAAAGGAGGGGAGTCTACTGGATGTTGTGTAGATTTCTATAAATACCCTATACCAACAGTTTTAAATTGTTGGTATAGTTTTGAACAACATATGTTTACCAATGGTTGTTTTAAAATCGTTGGTATACTGAAATTTACACTGCCTTATACCAACGGTTTAGGAATAACTATCAGTATAGGCCTATCCCAACTCCATACTACCTGAAGGTTTGGAAAACCATTGGTATAGTGTATACTAACAATTTTCTTGCTTATACCACCAATGGTTTGAAACCATTGTTATAGACTGCCTTTCTAGTAGTGTCCAAATTGTTCAATAAATTCAAATCAATCACTTTATTGAAAATTGAATTGAAAAAATAACACACCTTCATAATAATCATTTTGAAATGAATGGATAATATTTCATGCAATGAAACTGGTAGGATTTATTGCATCATGACATGATAATCATGAGATTTCATGTTTGTCAACTTCAAATATTTTAGTGACATAAATTTTTTTACATTTTAAGAATAACCCTACGACACTTTAATACCATGGATACACCAAAAAAACTAATTTTCTCTATATTGAATAATGTATGGAAAGATAGGGGTATGTATGCTAGCCTTTCATCAGAAGTGGGAGCTAACTCCAAACGCATTCCCATTGAGAGTAAGTCCAATCTTGCATTAAAACCATCTTTAGTCTTTCATTTGATATCTAACAATGGTCCAATCAAATCGTCACATATATTATTCTCCACATGTATGACATCAATTTTATATTTTATCTCATGATGTATCTAATATTGAAGCTTAAAAAATATTGATCATTTCTTCCAAATATTTCTATCATTACCATATTTTTGTGTCTTTTAAAATGTGACATCAATGTTTTTCACCCTCTCAAAATACTAATCGATGATCAAATATTTTGGAGTAATATTAAATTTTTGTGATAAATTTAATGTTTTTTTAGTCTTTGATAAGAGTGATCTATAGAAAAAAAAACCTCTCATGCATATTGTTTTTCTCCCATGTTGCAATTGATAATATAAGGTCTATTGTTCAAAAATTGGGAAAAAAATTGTGCCCCTTAACACTGTATCTAGAAAAATTTTCATATGTTGGGAAGTCATTTATAGCGAACATAATAATTGTATGCAGTTAAAAATATTCTATTCTATAGGAATCATACACCATAATACCTTCCTCCCATAAAAGTTTCAAATCATCAATTAATGCTGACAAGAAAACATAAATATCATTTCTGGGATATTTTGGTCCATAGATCACTAAACTCAACATGGAATATCTTTTCTTCATAAAAAATTCAGTAGATAAGTTGTAAACTAACAATAAAACAAGTCATGAACTATGTGTGCTACATAGGATTTTATATGGATTCATTCCATCTATACATAGTCCAACTCTAATATTTTTAACTTTATTTTCAAATATAGGAAACTACTGATCATTTTTCTTCCACTATGGAAAATCAGATAGATAATGTAATTTTCCGTCACATATACTCTCATATGCATGTCATGTTAAACTTTTTTCATTGTTTTAATTTTCAAATAAATGTTTCAAATGATTAATTAAAGGAAGATACCAAATTGTCTTGGCAGAAGTCTCTATAACTGTTAAATCAGTCTATGATTTTTATTTCAACTTATACCATGACGTGTAACGTCCCCGACCCGGAAGCCACTAAACCGGTGCTGCGATATGGGTGGTTACATGACCTTAAGCGCGCCTCCCCGTACGCCAAAGGTTGCCGACTAGCAGCGGGGGTCTATGTAGTCAAGTGGGGAGACTATACCCCCTCATTATCAAAGTAAGCCACAACAGAAACAACCAAATAGCAGAAACAATAATTAATAACCAAGAAATAAGTACAACAACCATTTCCAACAACAAATATGCCATGTCATACTACAAGTGCAAAAGTGAACAAAAGCCCCAAATAAAGACAACAACCAAAATCCCCAAAATGGTCCCGAATCCAAGTCTGGATCCTCCACCAAGTGCTACCCATGCCACTCACTATCTAGCAAGGACCCTTGCCCTTCTCCTGACCTACAAACATGAAGTCTGCTCGGGTACCCAACGACGGCCCGAGCAGGGTGTGAGTACAACTCAGTAGGCCACCACCAACGGTGTCTAAAAAATATCCAGTATAAATAGGTAGTGCATGCAAAAGGAATATGAACGATAATGACAAGTAATTAATTAAGGTGCCATTATCCAGTTCAAAGCCCATCCATTACCACATTCATTACCATTCATTTCCCAACAATTACCATCACTTACCATTTCATCACATTTCCATGGGTTAATCACATTCATCATGTTACATGGGTTAAAGGCCAAAAATCACATGCAAGAGGGTAAACACAATGTTATCCTATCTCACTAGGAATAACCCCCCATAGCAACAATAACCTCACCTTGAAGCCTCAGCCCGGGTGGATGCAACTGATAGGGAAATAGAGCATCAGTCATATCCCTACCCCGTGCATTTACGGTGGAGTTCAGAGCATCAGTCTTCACTCGACCCGTGGGCGCAGATCCTCAGTCATACCCCACTCTACCAAGCCATGTGCACATGCTTATATATAAGTAACCATCAACCTTCAAACCATTGCCCATCGGCAACCATTATTCACAACAACCCACATGGGAAACCACATCATGCCTTAACCCATTAACACATTACCATTTCACATCATTTAACCATTCACCCAATTCCCATGTGTTATGCCTATCTCACTAAGCATTCAACACTAGACCCATAATCTATCCCATTATGGTCTTTAATCAATTTACACATTAACCCATTTAACACATTCATCATTCCATGAATCAACCATTCATTCCCTTTCAAATAACCCTTTAATTATTACCAAGTCTAGGTGCATCACCTAACTTCTATTCCAAGATAAACTAAACATTCCAACGTATTCATCAAGGGCTCTACAATTCATTACAACAAGGTCACTTGTTTAATATCAATCCCTAAATCCAGGAAATATTGGTACACCCCATGGATGGCCCCAATTAGGTCAAGTTTATCCCAACGCATCCCACGGGGATCGTGAGGGTTCCCATTTTCCATTTTAAACACCATTATTACCAAACATACCAATTTTATTCAAAACATAACCAAAGGAAAGCAAGAACACAACTAAACATGCACAAAACCCTAAATAACCATGGGATATAACTTGTAGACCACCTACCTCGAATCAGCGATTGAATGCACCCTCAATCGAGCCCTTAGACCTTGATTCGACCAACCCTTAAAGATTCAACCTAGAACTCACCCAAAAGATAGTGTTTTAGGGTTTTGGAACAAGTGGGAGAGAAGACACAAACCCTAAACCAAGAAAAGAACCAAGGAGGAGATTAACCTTACCCAGAGCTTCAATCTGCAACCAACGGCACCAAAAACGCCTTAGGATCGAAGGAGATTGATCTCTTAGAGCCCTTGGGAGGTCTGGTTCGCACCTAGGGTAAAGAGGAGAAGATGGGAGGAAAATTCCAAGTTGGGGTTATAAATCCTGAAGTGGCAAACTTGTAAATTTTCCAACTTTAAGTGGTCGCACGGTTTAGCCGCACGGTTCGGCAAACCGTGCACAAGCCGTGCACACACCACTGCTCGGAGGAGGGGGAGTCGCATGATTTAGCCGCATGGTTTGGCAAACTGTGCGCAAACCGTGCGCTCACTTCTATCCATAAGAGGGAGGGTCGCACGGCTTAGTCTGGGCATGTCGCACGGTTTGGCTGACCGCGTGCAGGTCGTGCGCCTTGCTCTGCCTTGCCCAGACTCCCCTTCTTCCATGCCCCGAGCCCCCGGAACACCCCCAAGGAATCTCACACTTCCAAGAAACCTTTTAAAGCCCCAAAATCAAAGGGTTCAACCCAAAACACAACAAAACATACCTCTCCAAAAACTGGGATCTTACAACCTCCCCACCTTATAACGGCTCGTCCTCGAGCCGAGGTCCCAAGCCTCATTGCTCCACCGAAGAGAAGAGTTCGGGCCACTGAGCCCGCACATCTGATTCCTGATCCCAAGTTTATTCCTAAACTTTCCCATGCTGCCATAGTACTCACACTAATGGCACAACCTTGCTTCATAAGACCTTTTCACTACAGTCTACCACACGGACCGGATGATCCTCAAAGGACGCATCTGCCTCAAGCTCCACATCCTCAACATCAACCACGTGAGACAGATCAGGGTGATAGTGTCGAAGCTGCGACACATGAAACACATCATGCATCCCACCATACCATTGTGGAAGAGCCAATCGGTAAGCCACTAGTCTGATCCTCTCCACGATCTCAAAAGGTCCCACATACCTGGGCGCCAACTTACCCTGCTTCTGAATCCGACGGTGACCCAACCTTGGCGACACCCGAAGGAACACTTTATCACCCACCGAAAACTCAAGAGGTATACACCTCCGATTTTCATACAACTTATGTCTACTCTGAGCCGTATCCATCTGCTTCATGATCAAATGAACTCTCTCTGAATTCTCCTGCACGAGACTTGGCCCCAACAACTCAGATTCACCGGCCTCCAGCCAACACAACGGAGATCTACACGGCCTCCCGTAGAGTGCCTCAAATGGTGCCATCTGAATTGTAGCCTGAAAACTGTTGTTGTAGGAAAACTCAACTAACGATATGTGTCCTTCCCAAGAACCACCAAATTCCAAGACACAAGCTCTCAACATGTCTTCCAACACTTGGATTGTACGCTACGACTACCCGTCCGTCTACGGGTGGAAAGTTGTACTCAAAAACACCTGCGTACCAAGCGCCTTCTGAAACCCTTGCCAGAAACGCGACGTGAAATGTGGATCTCAGTTAGAAACTATGGTCTGTTAAACACCATGCAACCACACTATTTCCTGAACATACAGCTCACCCAACTGGTCGACTATATAGGTCTCCTGAATCGGTAAGAAATGAACCACTTTCGTTAACCGATCCACAACCACCCAAATTTTATCATTCTTCTGTGGCGTCCTCGGAAGACCCACGAAAAAATCCATTGTTACATAATTCCACTTCCATTTCGTAATGGGAAATGGATGCAACAAACCACCTAGGCGTTGATGCTCGGCCTTCACCTGCTGACAGGTAAGGCACCGCGCCACAAAGCCCGCCACTTCCTTTTTCATTCCAGGCCACCAAAACTGCCTTCAGAGATCACGGTACATCTTGGTCAAACCAGGATGCACTGCCCACTTTGATGCATGGAACTCACGCATCAACTCTTCCTGCACACACTTTGGCATAACCACACGATCACGAACACGAGCAACATCGTCCACACCGACGGTCCAACCAGAAGGTAGCTCCCCACCTTTAAGCTTTTCCTTCATGCTCAAATGCTCAGGATCACCAAGCTGACTTTCCTTAACCCTGACTCAAAAGCGTCGACCCCATCGTTAAGGAAGAAAGAGTGACCTGACCATTCCCCTCCTGCACCTCCAGGTGCATATCTGCAAACAAGGCCATCACCTTCCACTCGGCACTGGACTCCTGAACCGCCTGATTCTGAACCTTCCTGCTCAGAGCATCAGCAACACTGTTTCCCTTTCCCGGCGTGTACACCATCTCAAAGTCAAAAGACTGGAGATATTCAACCCATCTTCTCTACCTAAGATTCAGATCCCGCTGTGAGAAGATGTACTTTAAACTCTTATGGTCAGTAAACACGGTAAATTGGTCCCCCAACAGATAGTGCCTCCAGCACTTCAAGGAGTACACCACTGCAGCCAACTCAAGGTCATGAGTGGGATAGTTCCGCTCATGGGGTCTCAACTTCCTTGACCCATAAGCCACAACCCTCTCATCCTGCATCAACACTACCCCAAGTCCGACTCCGGACGCATCACAAAACATGATGTACTTCTTACCTGGCTCAGGTAAGGTCAGGATAGGTGCGGTCGTCAACCGCTTCTTCAACTCTTGGAAAGCATTCTCACAAGCCCCAGACCACTCAAACCTGATTACCTTCTTGGTCAATCCCGAGAGTGGTGCTGCCAAGCGAGAGAAATCATGAATGAACCTTAGGTAATACCCGTCCAAACCCAGGAAACTCCGAACATTAGAAACACTCTTGGGCTGCTCCCAAGATATAACTGCCTTCACTTTCTATGGATCCACTGACACACCTGCCTCCGAGATGATGTGACCCAGAAAATGCACCTCACCTATCCAGAATTGACACTTTGATAGCTTGGCGTATAGCCGGTGCTCTCTTAACGTACCCAAGACGATGTCAAGATGTTGGGCATGATCGTCATGAGTTTTCTAGTGCACTAAGATATCATCAACAAAGACAACCACAAACCGATCTAGATAGGGATGAAAGATATGATTCATCAAATCCATAAACACCGCTGGTGCATTGGTCAAGCCGAAAGGCATTACCACGAACTCAAACAACCCGTACCGACTCCGGAAAGCTGTCTGCGGTACGTCAGAAGACCTCACTCTTAACTGGTGATAACCTGACCTCAGATCAATCTTAGAAAACAATAATTCACCCCTCAATTGATCAAACATGTCATAAATCCTAGGAAGAGGGTACCTATTCTTCACTATCATTTGGTTAAACTTTCGATAGTCAACACACAGCCTCAACGACCCATCAGCCTTCTTTGCAAAAAGCACAGGAGATCCCCAAGGAGACGTACTAGGGCGGATAAACCCCTTACGCTCCAACTCCTCAAGCTGAACCTTTAGTTCCTGGAGTTCTGTCGGTGCCATTCGGTATGGCAGAATAGAAATTGGCTCCGCTCCCGGTAACAACACGATCATGAACTCAACATCCCTCTCGGGTGGTAACCCCGAGAAATCCTCAGGAAACACATCCTGAAATCAATCCACCACGGGAGGAAAATAAGTTTGTTCCCCTCCCTCACCATCATCAAGCATGAGATGTTCCACATGAGTCGTGATTCTACACATCCGTTGACAAAACGACCCCGCACGCCCTGCTCGAACATCCCATTCGCCACGATGGACATAAGCGTCACCCTCAAGCGACCTGAATGATACTCTGCAGCGATAACAGTCTATACGCACCTGATACAACACCAATCAATCCATTCCCAGGATTAGGTCAAAACCTGACATCTTGAGAACGAACAAGTCCCACAGAAAATGATACCTGCCAACTTCCAAGGCATATCCCTTGCACTGCTTGATATCCTCAACCCGCACTCCTAATGGAGTGTCAATTGACATAACTCCACATACTCTCTCCACAGGTAAACCCAGCACTAACACAAGTTGAGCAGAGATAAAAGAGTGTGTGGCACCTGTGTTAAACAATGAACTAGAAAATGTAGAAGCTACAAGGATCATACCTCGAACAGTCGATGGTCCAGCCTCGCCATCACCAGGTAAAAACTGAACTACCTGAAGCTAACCTACCCCTCTACCCTAGGCCCCAGCCTAAGTACTCTGTGCTACACTGCCCTGCTAGCGTGAGCGATCTTGTCCTGGAGTTCCACGTCCACCGCCCCTGCCAGTACGGCATGTGGAGCTCCAACTGCCTGCTTGATATGGGGCAATTGATCCCCTTCCCGTATCTGGTATCTGCTTTCCACCATCATGCTCCCCTGCCTGCCGAGGATTCCTGCAGAACCTCTGCACATGTCCCATCCTTCCACACGAACGACACTCAACCGGAGGTCGAGGACACTGACCACGCACATGCCTCGGCCTACCGCACTGATAGCAGAACACTCGATCCACACTCTGAGATGTTGACCCCCTCTTCCAGCCACTTTGCATGCTACTGCCATGTTGTGAGCTCTCATGGCATCGCTTTCAACCCTCAGAAGCTGCACCGCTCATCTGCCCCACCGGCACCACAATCCCACTACCCGAAGCTCCCTTCAGGTTTCCTTCAGAGATGAGTGTCTGATCCATCACCTATGCAAAACTCTTCAAGCGAAAGATATTTACTTGAGACTTTATCTCATGTCTCAACCCATCCTGGAAACGCCTTTCCACCGCTGCCTCATCCCCTGCTAACACTGGGAAAAAGCGTCTCAAATCATTGAAGCGACTTGCATAGTTCATCACTGATAGTGATCCCTGAGTCAAGCTCATAAACTCTACAGCCCGCTCTTGCCTCAAAGTCTCTGGGTATAAATGCTCTAGAAAATTTTCTTGAAAAACCTTCCATGAAATCCCCTCAGCCTGCTCAGCCTGAGCCTGAATGTCCCACCAGCGCCTATCCTGGCCCCGCAACATATAAGCAGTCAGCTTTACCCGCTTTTCAACAAGGGTCTCTAGATGGTCCGGTATTATCTGGACAGACTCCAACCAAAACTCCACTGCCTCTGGCCCACCCTCTCCGATGAAAGTAAGAGGATGTTGCAGCCGAAATTCCCTGGTCAGCTCAAACATATTCGGTACAACCCGCCCTGGGTCCTGATCCATCATCTGCATGAGGCGAGTCAAGTTCTCTCGGAACTGGTCTTCTCCACCTTCATTGATCACTACATTTTCTTTCTCCTCTACTGGAGGAGTGTTCTCAGCAACATCCTCCTATTGCCCAACTGTCAATCGACGTCGTGGTGACATCTCACTACAATGCCAAGCACGAGATTTAGAACGCGTACCATAAACTTTCATGACTCCATCAAAAGCTCTTTACGAGCTACAACAACCCATTTTTAACAGCGTTAACACCTCAAATTCACTGCCCCGACCATCCCTGCCACGGGCCATGGTCCACATGGTGTAAACAATCATGCACTACCACCAACTCACGCAACATTTTTCAAGACATTTTCCACTTCGTTTCAAACCCTTAGGTTTCATTAAACATCATTTACCCACTTGTTTCATTTCATTCTTCTCATTATTTCTTGGTTTCATGAAATGCATAATGCACCCTACTTTCCTGCCTCACACACCCATCCCATGAGTGTGTCTAACACAATGCATGTCACCTATCTCCCTAGGTGCCTACAATGATGCATGAATGAAAATCCTCATGTCGTTAAGGCCACGAGCCCAAATATCATAAAACAGTCACATCAAACCACATGTGCATCACCCAACGGTGAAATATCATCAATTGTAACAACACACAACCAAGAACAACATTTCCCACCCAGGGTGACTTGGGTTTTCCCTCGTACATGGGTTAGCTACTCCCAAGCATGAGCTCATTACCAAGGCCCGACACATCTTAACCCTTGGCTACCAATCCCAAATAACAAGACCTCAGAGAAGGAGAAGAAAGACCTCCTCTGATACCACTTTGTAACGTCCCCGACCCAGAAGCCACTAAACCAGTGCTCCAAGCCGGGTGGTTACATGATCTTAAGCACGCTTCCCCATATGCCAAAGGCTGCCAACTAGCAGCGGGGGTCTATGTAGTCAAGTGGGGAGACTATACCCCCTCATTATAAGAGTAAGCCACAACAGAAACAACCAAATAGCAGAAAAAATAATCAATAACCAAGAAATAAGTACAAAAACCATTTCCAACAACAAATATGCCATGTCATACTACAAGTGAAAAAGTGAACAAAATCCTCAAATAAAGACAAAAACCAAAATCCCCAAAATGGTCCTGACTCCAAGTCTGGATCCTCCACCAAGTGCTACCCATGACACTCACTATCTAGCAAGGACCCTTTCCCTTCTCCTGACTTGCAAACATGAAGTCTGCTCGGGTACCCAACGGCGGCCCGATCAGGGTATGAGTACAACTCAGTAGGCCACCACCAATGGTGTCTACAAAATATCCAATATAAATAGGTAGTGCATGCAAAAGGAATATGAACGATAATTCCAAGTAATTAATTAAGGTGCCATTATCTAGTTCAAAGCTCATCCATTACCACATTCATTACCATTCATTTCCCAACAATTACCATCACTTACCATTTCATCACATTTCCATGGGTTAATCACATTCATCATGTTACATGGGTTAAAGGCCAACAATCACATGCAAGAGGGTAAACACAATGTTATCTTATCTCACTAGGAATAACCCCTCATAGCAACCATAACCTCACCTCAAAGCCTCAGTTCGAGTGGATGTAACCGATAGGGAAACAGAGCATCAGTCCTATCCCTACCCCGTGCATTTAGGGTGGAGTTCAGAGAATCAGTCTTCACTCGACCCGTGGGCGTAGAGCCTCAGTCATACCCCACTCTACCAAGCCATGTGCACATGCTTATATATAAGTAACCATCAACCTTCCAACCATTGCCCATTGGCAACAATCATTCACAACAACCCACATGGGAAACCACATCATGCCTTAACCCATTAACACATTACCATTTCACATAATTTAACCATTCACCCAATTAAAATGTGTTATGACTATCTCACTAAGCATTCAACACTAGACCCATAATCTATCCCATTATGGTCTTTAATCAATTTAAACATTAACCCATTTAACATGTTCATCATTCCATGAATCAACCATTCATTCCCTTTCAAATAACCCTTTAATTATTACCAAGTCTAGGTGCATCAACTAACTTCTATTCCACGCTCAACCAAACATGCCAATGTATTCATCAAGGTCTCTACAATTCATTACAACAAGGTCACTTGTTTAATATCAATCCCTAAATCTGGGAAATACTGGCACACCCCATGGATGGCCCCAATTAGGTCAAGTCTATCCCAACGCATCCCACGGGGATCGTGAGGGTTCCCATTTTTCATTTTAAACACCAATATTACCAAATATACCAAGGTTATTCAAAACATAACCAAAGGAAAGCAAGAACACAACTAAACATGCACAAAACCGTAAATAACCATGGGATATAACTTGTAGGCCACCTACATCAAATCTGCGGTTGAACGCACCCTCAATCGAGACCTTAAACCTCAATTCGACCAACCCTTGGAGCTTCAACCTAGAACTCACCCAAAAGATAGGTTTTTAGGGTTTCATAACAAGAGGGAGAGAAGACACAAACCCTAAACCAAGAAAAGAACCAAGGAGGAGATTAGCCTTACCTGGAGCTTCAATCCGTAACCAACGACACCAAAAACGCCTTAGGATCGAAGGAGATTGGTCTCTTGGAGCCCTTGGGAGGTCTGGTTCACACCTAGGGTGAAGAGGAGAAGATGGGAGAAAAATCCCGAGTTGGGGTTATAAAGCCCGGAGTGGCAAACTTGTAAATTTTCCAACTTTAAGTGGTCGCACGGTTTGGAAAACCATGCGCAAACCGTGCGCACGCCACTGCCTGGAGGAGGAGAAGTTGCACGATTTAGCCACACGGTTTGGAAAACCATGCGCTTGCTTCTGTCCAGAGGAGGGAGGGTCGCACGACTTAGTCTGGGCAGGCCGCACGGTTTGGTTGACCACGCGCAGGCCGTGCGCCTTGGTCTGCCTTGCCCATACTCCCCTTATTCCATGCCCCGAGCCCCCGGAACACCCCCAAGGCCTCTCAAACTTCCAAGAAACCTTTTAAAGCCCCAAAAGAAAAGGGTTCAACCCAAAACACAACAAAACATACCTCTCCAAAAACTGGGATCTTACATGACGTCCCACATCACTAATAGAAAAATTTCCTATACCAACAGTTTGGAACTATTGGTATAGGTCCCAAAACCATTGGTATAGCCTATACCAATGGTTTGGAAAGTCATTGGGTGATTTGTTTTTGGGATAGGTAAATCTAAAAAAAAGTTCCAACGGAGGTTTGAACCCATAACCTCTACGTTATATATCAAAGACTTTACCACTATCCTATAGTTACCTTTGTGAATATATTTGGATAAATATATATATGTGTGTGAGTGTGTGTGTAATTTATATATTTATTTATTTGACGATTTTATATAAATGTATTCATATAAAATAAGGGTACCTATCCCAACAGTTCTCAAAACCATTGGGATAGGTACCCACCCTTTCCCAATGGTTTGCCCAAACCATTGGGAAAAGTGGTCTCAAAGTACCCTTTCCCAATGGTTTTCCAAAACCGTTAGGAAAATTGGTGTCAAAGTACCCTTTCCCAATGGTTTTCCAAAACCGTTAGGAAAATTGGTGTCAAAGTACCCTTTCCCAATGGTTTTGGCAAAACCGTTGGGAAAAGTGGACACTTTCCTAACGGTTTGCACAAACTGTTGGTCTCAAAGTACCCTTTCCCAACAGTTTTCCAAAACCATTGGGAAAAGTGGACCCTTTTTCTAATGGGAAAAGTAGACCCTTTCCCAATGGTTTGGGCAAACCGTTGGGAAAAGTGGTGTTAAAGTACCCTTTCCCAATAGTTTTAGAAAAAAAATATTGGGAAAGGTGTATAGAATCATTGGTATAGGTAGGATTTATAGTAGTGAATTTAGGACACTCTAACACACATTTGTATTCCTTCTTATATAGGACACATTCATTCAGAAATACATGTATTTTATTTTACCCCAAACCCATCAGGCGTGATATTTTCTTCACTTTATAATGTGAATCTGGAAGATTATTATCTTTAAAAAGTATGTCTTTCAATAGTTGTAACAAAT
Organism: Viscum album; assembly: GCA_963277665.1. Lineage (NCBI taxonomy): Eukaryota > Viridiplantae > Streptophyta > Magnoliopsida > Santalales > Viscaceae > Viscum > Viscum album. The sequence goes on from OY728156.1 coordinate 2,096,963,075, forward strand.
ATATAAAACTCATGTCACTCCATCCATTTTTTGATTTTAAATTAATCAATCTTAACACCGCTGATAAAATCGCCAATTTTGTACAGCCTGAATACAATGTTTTTTTAACATCACCATATGGATGCCCAATTGTTGGTTCTTTCTCAATTACCTCTATTTCAATGTCATGAATCATTTCTTCAATTTGATCAGACTTACCATCTTGCAAATCATCATCATCAATATATTTAGAATTATGCCCAATTTCACCATGTCAAACCCAAGGTCTATAAATCAGATTAAAACCATGACAAATTAAATGATTTTTAATCTATTTTCTTTTTAATTTCTTCGTATTTAAACATTTCAGGCATCGATGGAAAACATGTCATTTTTTAGAACATTTTTTTTATAAAATTACAAAAAAAAACATTGACACATTCCTCATATTCATTACTTTTTTCCATTATATTAATCCAACTTTGACTCATAATTATCTATAACAAATATCAAAAATTAAAAATAAGTTATTATATTTTAAAATTTAATTTCAAATTTACTTTTATAAATAACAATAAAAAAATAACATAAAATATTTCACAAAAAAAAATACAACATATTTTATAAATATAAATATAACTTTGAGCATATTTAATTATCATTCTTTAATAAACAAATCGCAAAACTTAATCTTAAAAGAATCATTCATCAATTAAAAAATACCTAGTATGTGTGAATAATTGGAACTACAAATACAGATAGCGAAGATAAAATGACATCAATGAAAAATATGAACTATAAATACAAATACAAATACATTGGATGCACAAAAAATCGAAATAATAAACACAAACCATAAATTGATGTCATAACTGGGATGATTGAGAAGGAGACACAAATGGGAAGAAAGCACAAGTAACAGTCGATGATGGGTGAAGGTGGACGACGATGGTGGATGTCAATTGAAAGATAAAATTGACATTAATAGAAAATTGGAACTACAAATACAAATGTAAATACCTTGAATGCATAAAAAATGAAGCAATAAACACAAACGATAAATTGATATCAAAACCAAGATGATTGAGAAGACGACATCAATAGGAAGAAGGTGCAATCGGCATGTGATGGTGGATGACGGTGGTGGATGTCAACTCAAATATAAAGCGACATCAATGGAAAATTGGAACAAAAAATACAAATACAAATACATTGAATGCATAGAAATTTGAAATAAAAAACACAAACCATAAATTGAAATCGAAACCAGGACGATTGACAAGACGACATTAATGGGAATAAGGTGAAATCAGCGGCCAACGATGGGTGGTGATGGATAGTGATGAGGGATGCTAAATGAAAGATATCAAAGGCCAAGAATTGAAGAATGAAGATATTTGAGGCCACATATCGAAGAATAAAGATATTTGAGGCCGCATATCGAAGATGGAAGAGTTAAGGTTTGTTGAGTGCGAGAAAACCGAAGGTTGTCATGTGAAAGAATGAAACCAAAATGACTGCTCCCGACCCCTGATTAAAATTATAAAGTTTTTCCATGTCGGTTATTTAATAATTGATGTGAAAAAGATGATTTTTCACATCGGTTATTGAAGAACCAGTATGAAAAATGTGGGAATTTTATTTTCCATGTCGGTTATTAAATAATTGATGTGAAAAATCATTTTTTTCCATCAGTTATTGAATAACTGACATGAAAAATATGCCTATTTTATTTACTATGTCGGTTATTGAATAACTGATGTGAAAAATATGCATGTTTTATTTCCCATGTCATTTATTGAATAACCGACATGGTAAGTCATTTTTTTATGTGAGTTATAGATAACTGATGTGAAAAATGTGACAAGATAAATCAATTTTGCACTAGTACAAGCTTCATAGCTTCTGAAGTGAGCATGATATGATTAAATACCATTCACATATTAAGTGAATTTAATTAACTTCATTCAAACACTACTGGAAATCGCACTTATACCCACGGTTTAAAACCGTGGGTATAGCCCTTGAAACCGTGGGTATAGGGTATACCCACGGTTTTAGTAACCGCGGGCTGGAGTGCCGTCGCAATAGGCCTATACCCACGGTTTTCAGAGAACCGTGGGTATAGACCCGGAAAATTTTATATTACCCACGGTTCATTGAACCGTAGGTATAGATGTCCGGATATAGATGTATACCCACGGTTTTATAACCGTGGGTATACTGTTTGCAGGTCCAGAAATTTCCCACGGTTTTATAACCGTGGGTATACTGTTTGCAGGTCCAGAAATTTCCCACGGTTCATTTGAACCGTGGGTATACATGTTTCCAGTGCCAAACATTTCCTACGGTTCATTTGAACTGTGGGTATTGGCAGATCCCCTGCAAAGCAGGCCTGGCTGTACAATTCTGCACCTTAACATTCTGCACCTAAAAACAGAATATAAGATTATACATGGATGATGAGAAACCTCAGCATGCTATGGTCCGGGCTGTAGACATCAGCCCTGTAAACACAGTACATGGGGATTTTCAGATGAAAGTGCAAACTGCACAGCATGTGGGCTCAACTGTCTATGAATTGGAGGCAGCAGACGCTTGTGCTGAACAGATACAAGGGCGGGCGGATGTTGTTGAAGCAATGCTTATCACGGTTCCCACTAGTAACCGTTTTCTTGTCGTTTTCTTGAATTGGATGTGGAGACCTCTCATGTAACCCAGCCCTCCCCCCCCCCCACTGCCCAGCCCTCCCCCTCCCTCTCCACTTCAGCTGTTCCATAAAGGAGTAGATTCGATTGGACTACTGAGAAAAGGAAGATTGCCCCTAGGCAGAGGTGAGTTCGGAATCTTTCCAGATCTGAGTACGAGGAATGACGAGCAAAGAGACTTTTTTATTCTTGTGGATCAAAGTTTGGACCAGCACCGAGGTGTTCCTAGCCCCCCCCCCTGCTTGTCCCCCTGCCAGCCCCCCCTTCCCCCTGCCCCTGCCAGCCCCCCCCCCCTGCCCCCTGCTTGCCCCCCTGCCAGCCCCCCCCTTCCCCCTGCTTGTCCCCCTGCCAGCCCCCCCTGCCCCCTGCCAGCCCCCCCCCCTTCCCCCTGCCAGCCTCCCCCTGCCCCTGCCAGCCCCCCCCCCCCTGCCCCCTGCTTGCCCCCCTGCCAGCCCCCCCCCCCTGCCCCCTGCTTGCCCCCCTGCCAGCCCCCCCCCCCCCCTTCCCCCTGCTTGTCCCCCTGCCAGCCCCCCTGCCCCCTGCTTGCCCCCCTGCCACCCCCCCCCCTTCCCCCTGCCAGCCCCCCTGCCCCTGCCAGCCCCCACCCCCAGCCCCCCCCCCCCCCTGCCCCCTGCCAGCCCCCCCCCCCCTGGAAAGACACAAAAAAGGGCTTGGAAGCATGAGAAGAACTCACATGATCCTAAAACTAGAAGGATTCATGTGAAAGGGGTGCCCCAAGGCAAGGTATGTACTGAAAATGCTTGCAGGGACAGTCCAAGCAGCAAGGTGATTTGGAGAAAGAAAAAATCAACCTATAGTGAAAAGAAAAATCCTTGGTGGTAAAGCTGTCCAAGGAAAAACAGGTTGTGTTTTGGGTTGTGAAGAAGAGAACAAACCTAAAGAAGGGGAGACACAATCCATGGGGTAAGTGTGCTCACAAAGCATATATTTTAGAGCTGAAAACAGATCTGGTTTAGAGCTGGAAGTTGCATGCAGCAATGGTATCAATTCATGCTAAAAGTGGTATGTCACACACCCTTTGTGCTTTACAGTTTATATACTAACAATTTGGTGTGAGTTTGGTTTAGATCACAAGATTGTTGAGAAAAAGGAAAGGTGAAGCGGCCTTGGAGAGCCCTCTTGCACCCCCACTGGACCCCCATGCCCCCCCTGGACAGCCCCCTTGCAACCCCCTTGCAACCCCCTTGCAACCCCCTGGACAACCCCCTTGAACAGACCCATTGAACACCCCCCCTTCCCCCTGCCAGCCTCCCCCTGCCCCTGCCAGCCCCCCCTGCCCCCTGCTTGCCCCCCTGCCAGCCCCCCCCCCCTTCCCCCTGCTTGTCCCCCTGCCAGCCCCCCCTGCCCCCTGCTTGCCCCCCTGCCAGCCCCCCCCCCCCCCTTCCCCCTTCCAGCCTCCCCCTGCCCCTACCAGCCCCCCCTGCCCCCCCCCCTTCCCCCTGCCAGCCCCCCCCTGCCCCCTGCTTGCCCCCCTGCCAGCCCCCCCCCCCCCCTTCTTGTCCCCCTGCCAGCCCCCCCCCCCACTGCTTGCCCCCCTGCCAGCCCCCCCCCCCTTCCCCCTGCCAGCCTCCCCCTGCCCCTGCCAGCCCCCCCTGCCCCCTGCTTGCCCCCCTGCCAGCCCCCCCCCCCTTCCCCCTGCTTGTCCCCCTGCCAGCCCCCCCTGCCCCCTGCTTTCCCCCCTGCCACCCCCCCCCCTTCCCCCTGCCAGCCCCCCCTACCCCTGCCAGCCCCCACCCCCAGCCCCCCCCCCCCCGCCCCCTGCCCCCTGCCAGCCCCCCCCCCCCTGGAAAGACACAAAAAAGGGCTTGGAAGCATGAGAAGAACTCACATGATCCTAAAACTAGAAGGATTCATGTGAAAGGGGTGCCCCAAGGCAAGGTATGTACTGAAAATGCTTGCAGGGACAGTCCAAGCAGCAAGGTGATTTGGAGAAAGAAAAATCAACCTATAGTTAAAAGAAAAATCCTTGGTGGTAAAGCTGTCCAAGGAAAAACAGGTTGTGTTTTGGGTTGTGAAGAAGAGAACAAACCTAAAGAAGGGGAGACAAAATCCATGGGGTAAGTGTGCTCACAAAGCATACTCTGAAGGAAGGACTGGTATTGAGAGAGGTCCTACTAAGTGTCGGGTGATTCCATGATTTGTGGATACCTCTGAAGGAGTCTTTCAGCGACTTCTAAGTGATCACAATCAAACACTTGTGAAAAGCTTCGAAAGACTGGATCGAATGGTGTAAGGTACACCATTCTCATTCTTTGTTTAGATTGATTACAAACGTATAGATATATTTCGGCGTGACAGCGGCGTGACCGCGGACACCCCTCCCCCCCGCTGGACACCCCTCCCCCCTGCTGGATGTGGCTGGAGCAGGGCCACATCACGGCGTGACCGCGGCGTGACCGCGGCGTGACCGCGGCGTGACCGCGGCGTGACCGCGGCGTGACCGCGGCGTGACCGCGGCGTGACCGCGGCGTGACCGCGGCGTGACCGCAGCGTGACCGCGGCGTGACCGCAGCGTGACCGCAGCGTGTTGGCCCGATCCAGCGACATCCGCGGGGCAGCATCTTCCGACCAGGAGCGAAGGGAGCGGGAGGAGGCTGGAATGCGGGTGAAAGGGGGGTCCTACTAAGTGTCGGGTGATTCCCATGATTTGTGGATACCTCTGAAGGAGTCTTTCAGCGACTTCTAAGTGATCACAATCAAACACTTGTGAAAAGCTTCGAAAGACTGGATCGAATGGTGTAAGGTACACCATTCTTATTCTTTGTTTAGATTGATTACAAACGTATAGATATATTTCGGCGTGACAGCGGCGTGACCGCGGACACCCCTCCCCCCCGCTGGACACCCCTCCCCCCTGCTGGATGTGGCTGGAGCAGGGCCACATCACGGCGTGACCGCGGCGTGACCGCGGCGTGACCGCGGCGTGACCGCGGCGTGACCGCGGCGTGACCGCAGCGTGTTGGCCCGATCCAGCGACATCCGCGGGGCAGCATCTTCCGACCAGGAGCGAAGGGAGCGGGAGGAGGCTGGAATGCGGGTGAAAGGGGGGTCCTACTAAGTGTCGGGTGATTCCCATGATTTGTGGATACCTCTGAAGGAGTCTTTCAGCGACTTCTAAGTGATCACAATCAAACACTTGTGAAAAGCTTCGAAAGACTGGATCGAATGGTGTAAGGTACACCATTCTTATTCTTTGTTTAGATTGATTACAAACGTATAGATATATTTCGGCGTGACTGCGGCGTGACCGCGGACACCCCTCCCCCCCGCTGGACACCCCTCCCCCCTGCTGGATGTGGCTGGAGCAGGGCCACATCACGGCGTGACCGCGGCGTGACCGCGGCGTGACCGCGGCGTGACCGCGGCGTGACCGCGGCGTGACCGCGGCGTGACCGCGGCGTGACCGCCGCGTGTTGGCCCGATCCAGCGACATCCGCGGGGCAGCATCTTCCGACCAGGAGCAAAGGGAGCGGGAGGAGGCTGGAATGCGGGTGAAAGGGGGCAGCATCTTGTCCAGGCAACACAGAGTGTATGGCTTTTTTGGAATTATGGTTTCTGTTGCTGTTCACAGCCCCACTCCCTTCCCAGCCGTTGGCTCTACAATAGGGTGGCTTCACTTATTTCTTCTATTTCATCTTCTCCAGGCGAAACACAAAGTGTAAGAATTTTCTGGAAATCTGGTTTCTATTGCAGTTCACAGACCCACTCCCGCCCCAGCCGCTGTTGGCTCTGCAAGAGGCCGTGAACTTGCGAAGTCAAATCTGCGAGAGCTATCTCGACGCGTCCAAGGTGCTGCTTGGCACCGTCGAATCACGTTTGGTTCCTGGTCTCCATGATTGGTCGAAGAAGATCAACGGTTGAGGAGAGTAGTAGTGGAGTAGATAACGAAGAGGAGAAGTTTGGCTATGTAATAGAACTGATTAAAAATGACCAATTCTGTATAATGCACAAAATTCTGTATAATGCACAATTCAAAAACGATGTTTGATAAAGAAATCAGAATCAAATAAATGATTGACAATTACAAATATTTAAAAATGCATATGAAACAAAATGAATAATCGGAAGATAGAATGACATATTTCATCAAATGACATGATTACAAACCAATACCATTGAAACATGGAGTTCAAATAAAAATGAATAATCTGGCATTTATATAATACATTCCATGATGGTGTGTATGTACAGTATGCAAACAGAAAACTGTAATGATAGGAGGCAACAAACATGTCGTATTTGTGCAGTATAATAATTCAGGCATTGAAAATTGAACACAATGAAAACGGGATAATGAAATGACTAATTGCTTTCAATGGAGCAACATAAATTTCAAATAACGTTTCAGTACTATAGATAATGTAATAATTATTTCACATCAAATAGGAATTTGAAAAATAGTACTGAAAACAAATTAAATAGTAAACATGTATGTTTACCATTGGTGTGCGGCATCACATTTTAGTCTGCTTTTTCTATTTTCCTATTTACATTTCCCTTCATTCAGGTGTGTAGTTCATCCTCATTATCACAATCACAGACATCCTGACGACAAATTCCATCACCCTGGATCACAACCAATCTATAGTAAATATATTTAATTGAAATAAGAGCATTGAAATGATACATATAAAATTATCCTTAAGTAGTAGAGTTCACCTAGGTAAGTGCAGTATCAAAGCCGCAATCACAGACATCCTGATGACAAATTCCATCACCCTGGAGCACAACCACACTATAGTAAATATCTTTGATGAAGATTATCCTAGAGGTGAGAAGTACATGTAGAAGAATATCCTGGAGGTGAGAAGTACGTGTAGAAGATAAGGGGATAGGATAGACTTGGTCAAACAGAACGTATCGAGACACACCCACATACTACATACAGAACCATTCAAACAGTTTCAACTGTTCAAACAATAGATGGAAAACATATTCAGCACAAAAGTGATGGGAAATGACAACCAAATGAAAGAATCTAGATTAAAACCAATGACCGAGCAGGAAAAAAAAATTGGACATTCAGAATGCATGTGTGTTCAATGATTCCAATATCTAAAGTGCGTTTCAGCTAGACTCATAACTCAAAGAAGAATTCACATTGATGAGTCATGCATGAATAAGCTCAAATGTCGTGTCAGATTGGCACATAGATTTGTCAGCTCACCTTGATAAAGATCGAATGGCAAACCACTGATTGCTAATCATACTTTAATTTGCTACAATCTGTACATGCAACAAATAAAACCATGAATTATTATTAATGAATATATAAGACTCATAATCAATGAAATGTCATATAGAACTAAAACAAATGCTGAAAAAGTAGAAAAAATGAAAGAAGAAATTGCATAAAGAAATTTTGTTATTAGTAGCAGTAGATCAAAACATGTATGTATACATCCTTGCACACTAAACTAGTTGAGAATAAATAAGAATGTGATTTGATCGTGGTCAAACAGATCCAGAAATATCACCAGATAAAGTGTGATATTCAAAACAATTAGTGCATTTGGAATTTGAATTTAAAATACTACTAAAAATCATACCTTCTCTTAGAAATATGAATGACTTTATTCATTGATTAAAATTATTTTAATTGGTTATTAAATGACTTATAATGAGATATTTATTACAAAAAACCATTGTTGAAATCTCAAGAAATATCTTGAACTCAAATTCCATACAGAACTACTTCAAACATCAGGTTGATCTATGTACGTCATCTTTAAACCTATTTTTCCACCTCCCCAGCCCGCCCACTGGCCAGCCCCCCACTGCCCCTCCCCCCTCCCCCCCTGCCCAGCCCTCCCACTGCCCAGCCCCCCCCCTCCCCCCTGCCCAGCCCTCCCCCCCTCCCCCCCCCCTCCTCCCCTGCCCAGCCCCCCCCCTCCCCCCCCTGCCCAGCCACCCCCCTCCCCTCCCCACTGCCCAGCACCCCCCCCCCCCTCCCCCCTGCCCAGCCACCCCCTCCCCCCTCCCCCTCCCCCTCCCCCCCCCTGCCCAGCCCTCCCCCCCACTGCCCAGCCCCCCACTGCCCAGCCCCCCACTGCCCCTCCCCCCTCCCCCTCCCCCTCCCCTCCCCCCCTGCCCAGCCCCACCCCCACACTCACCCCCCTCCCCCTACACCTAAAATTGTTAATAATTCAATTGTACAATGTCATAGAGCATATTAAATATAAACACCCAAGTACTTTATTCATCCATCTGATGGTTTTTAAAAAATAATCTCATTATTTAATTAATAAGGTAACATCTTTTATAAGTATTTCATGGGAGGTGAATCTAGGATATACATCACCATGTGATAGTAATATTAAGGTTATAATGAATAAAAAGGCATTCTGAAATGTGACCTAAATAAGTAAAGGGATACAAGGTAATAACCAAGCCATCCCAAACCTAAAGGGTCACCAACGTAGTAGTAATTGCAACATTTCTATGGGTATGAGTTTAATCCAAATAGAATCATCCATGGAATTAAATAATGGTATTATCTAACAGAGTCCAAGCAACATATCCAAGGTAAAATTGGAAAAGCTATGGATAGGCCCAAGGATATAACTATTGAAGTCATCTCCGTAGAACAAATTTTGGACCCCAAGAGTGTATCCAAGGAATCCTATAATTTTAAACGAGGGGTTATATAGTGTCATATCAGACATTTATTATTATATGAGGACCGGGTTCAATGGTGACTATAGCCGAGGAAACAAACATCCTTGAATCGAAATGGTATCCTTGAGTGCTCATTGAATTACCATAGGAATCCAAATTCTAACTCAGGTCAGGCACTTTCTATGGATATGTTAAGGACTATATAAAAATGAAAACATTAAAATTTATTCATGTAATTGTTCAGGACATATGATACTCTATCCATTTAATATGCCATATGGTTCATTCTGATTTTTCATTGATGTGAAAAGCTTTTGAAGACATGAAATCCATTAGTCAAATAATTTATGTCATAATTATTTAGTTAATTCAATGTTTTAAATCAAGAAACCATCTCATTAAAATCCATTTAATAATAAATTTAATGGTCATATAATTTCAAAAGTCAATATTTATGAAATTTCATTTGATTATTGTGATAAGGAAAAAGGTACACCCAACCATTTAAGAGATTTCATATTTAGCTACCTAGTTTTATCCTTTACCTTTAATACCATGACAATTCTAGACTAAGAACAAGAAACCACGTGCATTTTATTTAACATAACTAATCTGTTTCATATTAATTTACAATTCATTAATCATCTTCAGGCATTGAACATTGGAGGGTCTAGTGGAAGGTGATGGTAGTGACTTCGCTAATCAATTCATAATTCAATAGGTAGCTTATACATGGAGGCTTATCATTCGAGTTATAAATATAAAACACAATATAATGATGTCTCTATAGTTTCAAAACACTAAAAACCATATATGGCATATAATCCTTCATGAGTTTGTTGTATTTCTAGATGAAACCACCACCAACAATTTACGTATGTAGAAATTTTCATTTAACACAGTCCTAAGTAATATAATCAAGAAATATTAATTCAATAAATTATACCCTATTAAATCAGCATGACAACACGAAAATTTCCAAAATGATGGAAACCATGAAAATATTTATAAAACGCATACCATAAGGAGATGTTGTTCATATGGAGTACAGGGTTTATAAAGAAGATAAATGATGGAATACATAAAAAAATCATGTTTGATGACCCCATGCCCTTCATGCGATCTATCAAGAAAGCTATAGCATAAGGAGATGCTGTTCATATGGACATTTTAGAGTAGACACCACTGTTCCCCTGGGTATGACACTTTAGTTCTAGATTCCCTCCTTCCCAATACTTTTATGTCCTTCAAATAGAACTCATCACTAGTATATCATCCTAAATTAGTAGTCTTTGTCAGTTATATCCAATGAAAAAAATGTAGTAATATAAAACATTGTAAATGAAAACAGATTCTTTCAATAACAATCAGAGGAAGTAAAAATTATCTCTAAGATGAATTTTTTTTGAAGAAGGTGATGGATTGGTAGACCATGAAACCACAAAACCAGGGGTTTAGTCAAACCCAAATCTAGAAGCCAAAATTCAGTCTAGTAAAGCAGGCAGATCGGCTCCCAAATAGACCAAACAACAGAAATGAATTCAAAAAAATACCCAAAGATTCATACCCAGATTTCCACTTATGATGACTGATTATTGACTAAATAAACAATGCAGAAGATAATTTGTGTAGTGATATAAGAATAAGTGATTAGTTTCAAAAGAATAAAAAATTAAGGAGAAGAAATTCTATACCTATATAGAATGACTTGGCCGGGAAATTGTCTGAGGAGAGGTAGCTGCGAGGGAGAAGCGAGGACGCCGCTAGAGCTTGGGGAAGTGTAGCGAAGGCTAGGATGTTGAGGCGGAGGAGAAGGGCCGGAATTCCAGGTCGGGAGCGGAGGAGAAGGCGGGAGGCGAAAGCTGTAAAGGGGATGAGATGGCCGGGAATCGGTGGTCGGATGTCCGGGAGGCGGAGGTCAGAGAGGGGAGTAGAGGGTTGGGAGGCGAAGGTCGGATAACCGGGAGGCAGTGGTCGGGGAGGGGAGGAGAGGGCCGGAGGCGGAGGTCGGGAACCTAGGGTTCGAGCGGGGAAGCGCGAGAGTGAGGAGGAGAAGTTCCGATTGGGGAGCGCGAGAGTGAGGAGGAGAACCCGATATTCGGGTAAAATTGTGAATTGAATACCCACGGTTTTAATAAAACCGTGGGTATTGATAAACAAAAAAGGCCTATTCCCACGGTTTGATAAACCGTGGGAATAGATGCATGGGTATAGACCAGTATTCCAGTAGTGAAATTTCATTGTGTATTCCCATTTATTTGAGTCATGTAATTTTTTACACTCCATTACAAACCTTGGTTCGGGATCTTCATTCTCGATATCATGTGTCATGGAATATGAAAATATTTCATCAATATTTTTACTTTAATTTGATTCCATACATCACTAGTAGTGGAATGGTTAAAAGGGATTTCATTATTTTCAAAACCTTTAGGGTTTTCTATATCATGTGAATTCTCTTTATAATCCTCATCATGTGTTTCTACAAGAACACTTAAATTATGTGTTTCATATGGAACACATGCCTCCGTAATGAGGTTTTCAATTTTACTAAGTCCTTTTCTTTTTTAGTGATTTTTATCCTTATAACCAACTGGTTTGCCAAGTTGCAAGCACATTTTTTAGATTTCTATAATATCATTATTTAATTATGTCTTTAGGGTATCAATTCTAATTGGATCATTTATAACCGGTACGTGTGATTTAGTTTTGCCCTTTTATATCGACAAATGCATCAGGCAGCTGATTTGTCAATTCTTAAAAATGTGAAATCTTTTTCACTTCTATCTCACTCTGTTGGGTGGGAGGATCAATAAAAGATAATGTTTTCACATTCCAAGCAATCTTCTCCCTTTGTATCCCCCAATGTTGGGTGCACTTCTTCATTGAAGTGACAATCAACAAAATGCATTGTTGATACATTATCGGTTTGAGGTTTAAGATACCTGAGGGTGGATGAGGATTCATATCCAACATATATTCACATCCTCCTTTGAGGTATCATTTTTATACGTCATGGGGGGGGACAATCAATATATATATATTGCACAACCAAAAATTCTTAAGTGGGAGATGCGAGGCTCTTGGCCAAATACCAGTTGGAGTGGAGAGTGTTTATGATATGCACTTGGTCTTATGAAAATTATTGTTGAAGCATGAAATATTACATGACCCCATACAAATATTGACAAATTTGTTTTCATTGACAATGATATAACAATAAGTTGAAGGTGTTTTATTAGTGATTTAGTTAGACCATTTTGTGTATGCACATGGCTGATTGGATACTCTACAACAATTCCCATTGTCATATAGTAATCATTGAAAGCTTGAGATATAAATTCTCCATCATTACCAAGCCCTGTTTTCTTAATGACATAACCATGGAATTGTGCTCTCGGTTTAATTGTTTGAGAAAGAAATCATGAAAATGTTGCATTGCACATTGAGAGCAAACATATGTGTGACCATATTCCAGATGCATCAATCAATACCACAAAATATTTAAACAGACTACACAATGAATGAATTGGTTCACATATATCCCCTTGAATTCATTCAATAAAGGTGAGCATTTCAGCCTTAATTTTAGTCAGTGATAGTCTCACAATCAACTTTCTAAGAGAACAAGGCTCGCGTGAATTTTCTATTAGTGGAGAGATCTTTTGGCCCTTTATTAGATGTTCATGATAATTTTCAATTATTTTTCATATCATTCATGAACTAGGATGACCTAATTGTTCATGCCATAAATTAACGATTTGTGGTCCATTCTTCACTATCGTATGTGTTTCAATTGCACTTATATATGTATAATGTAATCCATATGATAATTTTGGTAGTTTTTTTGGTACATGACTCCTATCGAATTTATTAACGGTGATGCACGTGTACTTTTCATTTCTCTCATATATAGTTTGGGTATCATACCCAAGTTGGTATATATCATTGAAGCTTAACAAGTTTCTTTTAGACTTTGGAGAAAACAAAGCATCTCTTGTAATGAACTTTGTCCCATTAGGTAAAGAAAAACTCGCTTCATCAGTCCATTTTATCAAATCTGTAGGACCTGCTATAATATTCACAATTGGTCATGTTAGTTCAAGATCAGATGAATATTTTTTATTTTTAAGAAATGTGTGTGTTGTTTTCCAATATCCATTATGTCTACACAATCCATTTTAAAGCTTCAAAGTAAAGACAATAATATAACACTAATAATAGTGACTTTAAACATTTTAAAATAGTACAACGTAACAAATACAAAGCATGCATAACAAACACCATATTATATATCATAATTAATGGAAATTATTTGAATTATTTCCAACTACAATCTCATCAAAGTCGCGGGTAAAATCATTTGCCTCGTGGTAAGTGAAATCATCATTTGATGGCTTGTGGTTCTCAATAAAATTCTCTTTCTTTTCTTTTCCTTTATATGACGTATTAGTAAAGTTTGATTCATTGCTCTTTGCATCAAAATATGTTTTATAGAGGTTGTATAGGTGCTCTGGGGTTTAGTAGACTTGAGACCAACGTCCCTTAGAACCACAACTGTAACATGAATCATTAGGATTCTTTGGAGCGCTTGTGCTGATATTTCTTTGATTCTGATATTTTTTTTTCGACTGTGCCCATGGCTACGACCACGTCCCCGACCATGCCTACCGCCAAAACCATTCCACCATGAGAATTGCGTCCCCAATTTCGTCCTCCTCTGTGATTAGTTTCATGGAAAGTGACATTTGCTTTAAGAAATGCTATTGCATAACCAGTAGGACGAGACTGATGATCTTTAATCAGAAGCTTGTTGTCTTTCTCAGCTACAAGTAATGACGACATGAGATCAAAATATTCTATATATCCTCACAAGCAATGTTGATGTTGTAGGGTTGTGTGAGATGCATGAAAAGTCATATATGTTTTTTCAAGCACATCAACATATGTAACCTCAACACCTCGATACTTTAATTCCGATACAATTCTATACATAACAAAATTGCAATAACTGACAAATTTATAGTCATGGAAGCGTAAAGTATTCTATTCATCACAGGTCGTGGAGATAACGACCTCCTTTTGAGGATCATATCGGTCCTTCAAACTTTTCTAGAGCTTGCACATATTTTTTCCCATGAAGTATTCACATTTCAGTCTCTCGTCGAGATGTCTTATGAGGAATATCATCACTTTTGCTTTATTTTGAAGGGTTTTTTTAATCATTTTCTTTAATTGTTTCCACGAGTTCCATCGATTTTGGGATGTTTTCCAACATCCATTGTCCACGACATGCAGTTACTTTCATTCATATCGAGAGTAGTAAATTCGAATTTCATGAGATTTGACACGATGATAATCAGAAAAAAAATATTATTATTTAAAATAAGAAAACAACCAGAGTTTGCATTTTGATTGAAACAAATATGATAAATAAAAGCGGTAAATAAATACAATTATTTATAGAAAATTGTTTATACCGGAATACATTTCCATAATTATAATGAGCGTGTAGTTGTAGTCAAAAGGACTGCAAACATCCAGATCAAACTCATAAGATTAATTCCATTGCTAAATATCATTTTTTATCACATCTTAATCGATTAATAAATATTTAATGTTATGTTTAAAAAGAACCAACCTTGAGAATCCCACAAATTAGACTCAGATTGTAAATTTTGCCCTAAATTGAGGTTCACCCATGGTGCTACAATAATTATATTTCAATTTTTTGTCCCTATCACCTGGCTGCTCTAACCCATGGATTTGTAGGTCTAACCCGGCTCAGAGTTTAAAATAAATAAATCAATACATCATATTACACATTTTAAAACCTTGTTCTGCATAAACGGTGCCATCACATGATAAATAGATAATATTATATAAAGAACTATAACCCGTTTCACACGACTGCCTGACAATTATAAATCCCGGCCCCGCCCACAGGGCTTACCCAGTGGCAAAGGGTTTTGTGGGATGTCGGAGATAAAGGGCTCTCTAGCTGTGTAGTTCCTCTTCCCACGGTTTGTAATTATAAATCTTGTCCCTGACCCAAGCCGGCCGCGACCGCGGGGGGATGATGCCTTATCAAATTATTATTTAAAAAATCATCAATCTGCGTGCCGGCTGAACCCTTCCGAAGCTACTCGTCAGTGCGGCACTGCTTGAACTAAAAAAACGAAAGAATGGAGAAATATCTGATTTAGGGTTCTCAGTTCTGATTCACAGAAGGTTGAGAGAAATCGGCGGGCCCGGCTGGCATGGAGGCTGTCGTGGTGGACCCTGGTTCGAAGCTGCTCAAAGCTGGTTTTGCTGTTCCGGATCAAGCTCCATCCATGGTAACCCCGGGGCTTTTTCCCCCCCTCTATTCGTATTCCCTTTTCCGAGTTTTTTTGGGGGGTCCTGATATGGGATTTTTACGGTCTGGCGATACAACTGTTTCTGGCCTCTACTTATGAGGCTTGACTCAAATGATCCTTCTACTTGCTGAAATTTAGTTTAGCCAGCGTCTCTACCATACTTAGTAGGGTCATCTGTCTGTATTTCTAGCGTGAATTGAATATGGTTACTTTGAGTGGTAGAGCCTGCCTAAAAGCTCATACGGGGTTATAAATTAAATTAATAAGCATTTAATCAAATTATACTATAATTTTTTATTTAATTTTCGAGTACATATGTAAATAATCATATGAATATTTATAAATATAAAAATCAACGCCAATACCTATTCAAATATAACCTAAATACACAATTAAGTTAAAACATAGTTAGATTGAGTCGTTATAAGATATCAACTCCCTAAAAAATCATTTCGTGTAGCCATGCCAAAACGGGCATGGGCCCGCGGGCTTTGTGCCACGAATGCAGTGTGGGCCGGGCCCATGCCCCCGTTTTCAAAATGGGCTGAAACACATTTAAGAAAACATGTTCGTATTCGTGCGGGCAAACCTGTGCGGTTATGGGCCGGCCCGCAGGCATGCAAAATTTCAAATTATATATATATTTTTAGTTCATCGATTCTACCCAATCTTTTCCTTCCCAACCTTCCCTCCCTCCCTCCCCCTTCCGTCCCCTCCCCTCCACCTTTGATCCTCACCCACCCCGCTTCTCTGTCCAGTCTCCATCACCTCCCTCTTCCTGTCTCGTCCCGTCGCTCCCTGTCCTGTCGTCACCATAGTTGGGACGAAGCCCAACATTCGAAGTAGTCACAAAACACTATAAAATTCACCCGAAGACATTTTTGCATCTGAATGAATTTCTACAGCACTCGAAGGATTTTTCACAGCTCCCCCGAAGGATTTTTTCTGACTCAACATGAGCATACGTTTTTGTCGTACCGTGGGACACGTTGCCTGATCTCCACAACTAGGAAGATTTTTGTTACGTGGCTTCGATCATGGATCTCGTCACTCGCCATTGTCGACATTTCACCTTCACTTCATTCATCCTCGTCTCGCTTCACATGAGCCACCGCAAACGCGACAACCCCTTCCCGGTTCTCTCTCGGCGACTTCATCTAGTCAGCCCCTCTCCCTTGTCTATTCTCTTTCACTGCTGCTCTTGCGACCCTCTATTAGCTACTCACCAGCCACCCCAGCGGGCCTTTGTTCTGCCTCGCCTTGCCTCCATCGGATGACATTTTTAAGTGGCAGCAATCTCCCTTTTCTTCCTTTGCATCCGCTGTCCACTATTCTAGCAACGACATGCCTTCTCCACTATTCTTGTGTGCGTGCTCGTCTGTTGTGCTCTCCCACGAACGTCGCTCTTGCCTTTCCGCTTCCCACACCCCTTTTCAACGCGTAGGCGATCCTCTTCTCTACTAATCTTGTGTCGCCTCCAATATTTCTGGTGTGTCTGTTTTTTTTTTCATTTCAAATCTTAAATAATACCAACAATCTCCACCTTAATTAAATTTTGAAAACACCACCCTCATCTCCAACATCATCAACTTCATGATCGTCGAATCTACCGTCATCGACTCCTCCGTGATCCGCTTCATCACCATCAACTCCACCTTCAATGAATATCCATCTCGATGCAAACCCTATTGCTTCATCAAGATCATCCTAAGTCCATGGTCGTTGCCTCAGATTCCACTGTTGGGGCGGAGCCCGACATCGCAGCGGAAGCAGTCACAAAACACTAGAAAATTCGCCCGAATACATTTTTGCACCCGAATTAATTTTTACAACACCCAAAAGGTTTTTCACAAATCACCTGAAGAAATTTTTCTGACTAAACGTGAACGTACCATTTTGTTATACTGTCGATTTTGGGAATCGAGACACGTCGCCTGATCTCTGCAACCGAAAAGTCTTTCGATACGTGGGTTCGATCATGGTTCTTGTCGCTTGCCATCATTGACGTTTCATCCCTACTTCATTCGTCGCCGTCTTGCTTCCCACGAGTTACCGCAAACGTGACAACCACTTTTCGGTTCTCTCTTGGTGGCTACATCTTGTCACCCCCCTCTTGTCTCTTCTCTTTTGCTACTGCTCTTGCAGCCCTCTCCTAGCTGCTCATCGGCTGCCCCAGCGGGCCTTTGTTCTGCCACGCCTCGCCTCTATCGGATGACATTTATAAGAGGCAACAATCTCCTTTTTTTTGCCGCATTTGTTGTCCTATATTTCCACAGCGACATGCCTTCTCCTCTATTCTCGCTTGCGTGCGTGTCTGTTGCGTTCCCCCATGAACGCCGCTCTAGCCTTTTTGCTTCCCACGCTTCCGCATTTCATCGTGTAGACGAGCCTCTTCTCCACTAATCTCGTGGTGCCTCCAATATTTCTAGTGCATCTGTTTTTTTTTTTTCATTTCAAAATTTAAATAATCCCATCAACCTCCCACTCTCCATCCCACTCAATCCCCACCCCTCTCCTTGTCTTTTCCATTGTCCCCTCCCCACCCCCTCGTGTTGGCTCAATCCTCGCCCCCTCCCTCTCGTGTCCTCAGATGCTCCCACTCGACCCCCCGTGATGCGATGTGATGTGTTTTCTTCTGGTTTGTCTTTGATGCGATGTTGTTTTTCTTTTCGACGTTGGTTGCCGGAGGCGACATCGACTTCGATCTGGTCTTGAAGGAGTATCTTCAGCGGTGGAGTTTGTTGCTTCTCCTCCCACTGCGTGGACTCCGATTGGCACTTGATGATGAGGTGCCTATGTAGGCATGTTTGTTGGCATTTTTCATTGCTCGAGGTTCCCGTGTGAACATTGGGTGTGAATATCGGGTGCTGGCATGTGTTTTCTATTTTTTTTGTTTTCTTATCCGTTTTTTATTGATGTAAAAAAAATGAACTGTCGAGATTAAAAATAATAACACGGATTGCTTGTGGGCTTGCCCGACCCGTAGTAAAAACGGGTCGGGCTTATCAAATCTGGCTCGTGTATCAAACAGATCAAAACGGGCTGTGCTAAAATGGGCCTAGACCCACACGGTCTTGGGCCGTTTATGCCCGCCCTGCCCGTTTTGCATGCCTAATTCTGTGACAATATTGAAAAAGGGGAAAAATGT
This sequence comes from Viscum album, assembly GCA_963277665.1. Lineage (NCBI taxonomy): Eukaryota > Viridiplantae > Streptophyta > Magnoliopsida > Santalales > Viscaceae > Viscum > Viscum album. The sequence continues at coordinate 2,096,981,908 of OY728156.1, forward strand.
TGGGAAACAAATCTTACGACTATTGAAATCGTGTGGAATTTTGAAATTGGAAATGCATAATTGATCGTAGGTGAAGTGTATTGTTGATGAAATGTGAAGTCAAATATTTGTAATGACGACGACGAACAAATACTATAATGTAAAAGAGGTAGAAGTAGAGAGAAAGCATGAATGGTCAAGAGTTCTAAATTTCATTAATATATGGACATTATATAGGGCAATCAGCCGTCTAGATAACGATTGGAATACCAAGGGTCAGAGAAAATGAAGGGTTTGTTGTAGAGGCCCGAACCTTCTCTTATCTCTACTTTGTGTTTTTCGGGCGTCAGAGGGAGTTTGGAGGGAGTTCTAAGGAGAAAAGTGGAGTTTTGGCTTCTCGAGAGCCAAAACGGTTGTTTTGAGAAGGGCTATGTCATTTTCGAAGTCATGGTTGTACTATGGGCGTGGGTTTGGTGAGATGAGGTCTGAAACACCCTTTTCAGGGGTTGGTCATGCCGTGGTGGATGAGGTCTGAAACACCCTTTTCAGGGGATGGTCATGCCGTGGTGGTCGTCTATGTCGTAGAGGAGGGCGTTTTGATGAGTGTGGTGTCTGGAGATCTGATAGAGATAGGGACATATCAGCACAACCTGAAAAGGCATAATCTAGAAGGGGATACGGTTCGGGCAACACCTGACCCATACCTAGCCTGTGCACTTTCTAGAAGGGCATATGGGTCACTGTAGGGGAAAAACTACAACTGACATAGCTGGCTAATTTGTTACGGGTCCCCACACCTGTTTGTTAGGGATCCCCACGTGAGGAATAAGGGGAAGGCTGTGAAGGCGGGGCTGTTATAAAGAGGAGGAGCTAGAGAGTGGGGGAAGAGAAGAATTCTGTACCAGATTCGGCCTTGGGCTTGGGCAGAAGTTCCTCGGAAACTCTTGAGCATTTATCCTCTTCCTTTCCTTTTTATTTTCCGGTCTTCTTCTTCTCCTTTGCGTCTTTCACATGTAATCTAGGTCCGTTCCTCTGATATATACAAGTGGTCCTCTGGTTTCTCTATCATTGGTCCGACCTGCCGAGGAGGCGTGCACTGCGAGATGGCGCTCGTAGGAGAGGATTGGTGCCGACGAAAGCTTACAACGGCCAAGAGAGCATTGCCGTTCTTCACCTCCTGTTCCGAGGAGACGTGCACGACCAGAAGTTGCGCACTGTCGGTTTTCTTCTCGCATGACCGAGGCGTGCTTTGCCTGGTTCGTTTAGAGGAGGCATGTTTTTCTGAGGTTCGCCCGGAGGGAGGAAGCACACAAAACCGCCAGATTACTTCAACGAAAGCTTCAAACGATGAAGATGCTTTAAGTAGTGACCCGACGACTTCGACGAAGCCAACAGGAGTGGGAACTGGAGCTGCAGGAGCGCGTTGATATGGTGGCCTGCCTTTTTTTACACGATTTTAAACATTATTCCTTGACAAAATATTACATAAATAACTATGAAAGACCTTCTTAGGTTTAACTGTTTTGGAAACTAGGTACAGAGTACAATACATACATGGTACATAAAAGAAAACATAAACAAATTTTCAACTATCTTGAAAGGCTTCTTTAATATCCCATTCTAGATCATCTCACTGCATAGGATTTCTTGGGGGACATTTTTCAAATGAAGTGGGTGAGCATAAAGCCCATTAAGAGACAAACAATGTAAGAGATCATAGGTGAAACACGAAGCATAGCATTAGAAAACCGTTGTGCTTCTACGAGGCGCGACCGCGGCTGGGAACCACAAACGGAACTTGAGACAGTTCGCTGCTGGAGACGCATGGCAGCGGCTTGAGAGGAAAGTTCTCTCTCCTCTATCTAACTTTTTCAATGTGAACTACTATCAATTGTGTTTTGCATATATCTTCTCGAAGGGGAAGTCGTTGAGAACAAAGAAGCTGCGAGTTTGAGTAGGCAAGATGCAAGAGATTGAAACATTTTTCGAAGCTTTTGCTGGGAGACAGACTGTGATTGATAGGCGGCAATGAGAGTTAGAGATTCTACTTATTGGATTATTGGATCGGTAGGAGAACACTGAACCGATGATAGAGAAACTCAAGGGGAATGAGTTGCATGTGGAATGTGGTTCAGATTCTGGAAAATTAAGAATGGGAGGTGTGAGACAAAGAAAGTCTGAGCTTCCTTATTTTTCAGGAGAGGATCCATTGGGCTGGATCACTAAAGGCAGAAGCATATTTTCAATATTTTCGAACGATGGAAGACATGAAAGTGCATTATTCGCAGATTAGTATGGAGAGCATGGTTTTGTTCTGGTTTCTACCGTGGCTGAGTGGAAATCCTTGTGCGAATTGGGAACAATTGAAGCTGGCGCTTCAAGAAAAGTATGGGAACGGTTGGGGTCACCTTGAACCAGCTGGAGCTAGGTGAGAAGGCAGTGCGAACGCAGCATAGGAAAGCGAATCCTCATAAGCTTGTGAAAAAATGGTCGACTGTTTTGAAAGGCATGGGCAGGTATGATTCTAGTTCAAAACTTGTTTTGAATGGAATAAAGAAGAAGAGGGATACATTGTGATGGAAGGGAGCAACAGTCGAGAGTCGGATGAGCGTAATAATTTCAGTTCTAATTGGTGTGAAGAGGTGATTCCAGATTCAGGTTTTAGCCTGGATATGCGGGTATGGTGCGACTAAGAGAAGTTGCTTGACCCCGTTCCGTGTTCCAAGTTTCCAACCGCTGTGTTAACAGATCTGGGAGAAGGCAGCGGAGGAGGAGGCTGAGATGGTGGTGAAAGGCTACATTGCACTAGGGATACCCAAGCAGTGTGGTCTACCTACCGGGAATATATCGAACCTGAGGATGGGGCAAATTAATGTTGTTTCTGAAGCTAAGGGCGTGGGGAATAAATCGTTAGTGATTCTTCCTACATAATATGGAAATATTAAAGAGTACACTTTCGAACAACCAAAGTTGTTATCTGACACTTTGAAAAATGCTTGCAACTTTGCGGGACATACCCCTTGATTGAAAACTCAAATCTGCTGTATAAATATGGGTTGAAGAGGGCTGATTTAGTTTGCCAGCAGCCTGCTGGAAGCGAGTTTGTTTGGGAGTTAGGCCGTCTTGCTGTTGCTGTGGCAGCAGACTGTTTGTTGTGCCTTGGTTTTGTTTGAAGGTTGTGTTGTTGTTCGGGTGAAGGATTGGACAAACAAGAACCGGATACCCGGAGGGGGTTTGGCTGCTAGGATACAATCGAAATGAAGGGAATGAAGGTTGCTGGGAAATAGGCTCCCGCGTTGGGTGTTGGAAGCACAACAATATTGAAGCCTACCGATTGGGTGTCAGAGACTTACTTGAAGCAGGTTGGGGCATGGAGAGAGGTAGGACTTCCTGCTGGTGATCTCAATAACCAATCTGGATTGGGCCAAGAAACTGGAGTAGTTTGGGCGCTTCACCCTGACATTGTCACAACTGCATTTGCTAGTTGCAATGCAGTCGTGGTTAAGCCTGCTACCTTGGCCTTTCTTTTTGTGTTTGAAGAATGTTTTCCTCTTGAGCAGCGGTTGAGATGCAAGCTACTATTGCTCATGTACAGGAGGTGTTGGTCTTTGCTGGAGGGGCTGTCCAACTGTGGGACTGTCCAGAGCAGGGCATGAGAGTAATAACTACTAGGGGTATATTTGTATTTTCCCTTTTATTAGTTTGTTGTGTTGCCAGCTGTTGAAAGCTGTAATTGTTAGGGTGTTTGTTGGCTGTCCTGATGGAGTATTAAAAGAGGGACCAACTGGAAAGGGGAGGGGGTACAAATCATTTTATTAGCTGGGAAGCTGGTTCGCCGGTGGTCTCGAATGGGCTCTCAGGAGGGTGGTCTTCTACTTCTTCCTCTTTCCATATCTCCTCTTTCCATATCTCCTATTTCTCCTACCATTGTAGCTCCATTATTAGTTCTGTTCAGTATCTAATACATAGAGTCTAGATGTTTTAACTCTCTTTCCCTCTCACGCTCTCTTGTGTCCTAACATCTTATGTCTTAACCTTTTAATTTTAACCTTTTACATTATTTTACCTATACTGCGGTAACTCTTTACCAGGGTGATTTTTTTGCGACTAAAAATAAAATTGTTCTTATTACCTAATTTGGACCTTATATTTCCAATTATTCAATCCATTTTACCTGATTCAATTTGTAAAAGTTATAAAAATTATTTCTAATATGATACGCATATAACTTATAAAAATAGTTTTTTTAGAAAAGGTAAAATCGCAGTTCTAAAATGCTAAGCATGTATTTCTAAATTTAAATCATAATTTATTATGTTTATTCCTTAAATACATTTTGATCAATAAGAAGGGTTAAGACATTTGAAGTCAAGATCATATCATGATTATATCATAGGAGTTATGGTATTTCATAACAAACAGTATTCACTTTTTACCCAAAAAATCAACCTTTTTATAAAATTATCATAAATTTATCCTAATCTAATTTCAATGTGCTGAATCCAAAAATGATATTTATTTTATTAAGACAATTTTCTAAATACGAGAAATTTAACTGTTAAATAAAAAAATTTATTTATTGAAAGATAATAGTTTTTATAACGTAGTAAACTTTCTGACCGTTATTAAATTACTTAGGACATTGTTAATTTATATTATCATTTAAAAAATGTGTTTAACAACATTATTTCATGAAGATAACTTCTATTTAAAACTTCTAAATTTATCATAAAATTGGAATTTAAACATTTTTAGTTTCCAAAAATACAATTTTGGGTATATCATAAAATAATTCCCTACGGTCACTTCGTTGTGTCTACCTAGTCAAATTATCATATTTTACCCTTCCGCAAGTACCATCATTACCCTTATGCAGTTCCTCTACCTTTGCACTGGTCCTCTCGCTACCTTTACGTAGGTCCTCTTGCTACCTTTACGTGAGTGGCATTTACCCTTATGCAGCCTCTCCATCACCCTTACGTAGCCTCTCCAACACCTTTACGCAGATGGCATTACCCTTGCAAGTGTCGACCCTCAGCTCCGGCTTCGTAGTGTGTTGGACATCCTCACCTCGACATTACATCATGCACCTGGTGCTCACCCATCTTCAACCTCTGCCGCAACGATGGGAGATCGAAACCCCCTTCATTTCTGTCGATCAGACTTGCAAAACTTCATCAATCACCAGTTACAACTCACTAAAGCTCACGATGCCAGCTTCCTTTTAGATCAATGAGCGTTGGCTCGGTTTCCTCTTTTGTTCGGCATCGACTCACACAGGGTCGACTGTTAGGAACAGAGAACTACAGAAATTGTATTAGTGGAAAAAAAGGGGAATTGCAGCAGATGGAGGAAAAGAAACCAGCAAGTACAAAGCTCCCCTGAGAGAGCTCCCACCCAAGCTAACAATTGAACTACCTACTTTTACTAAATGAAAAAGCTCCCTCTCTCCTTCCCCCCATATTCCCTTATAACTGCTTTCCAGCCCCCACGTTCCACGCTCCCCCCCTCTGCCCACGTGGCATAACAAACTGGATATTCTTCCTCTTCTCTCAGCACCACGTGGAGGCAGTTATATTATTCCTCCCACTACTTAACTCCCTGCCTCCCCTGAATTGACAGACCTGCCCCTCCTGGAATAAACCTTCCAATTTCCAAGCAGGTCACGGATCTTAACACTGCCCACCCCTTGAGAATCAGTCTTGTCCTCAAGACTGAAAGTGGGGAACTGATTTTGGAGGACATACTCATCCTCCCAAGTAGCATCATTTGCTGGTTTGCCCTGCCACTGAATCAGATATTGAGGTTGATAGACGCCATACTGCAGCTGGAAACGTTGAGAGAGGACTTGCTGAGGCTTCGGGCGAGGAAGAGCACCGCCGTCCAGGTATGTAGGAAGGGAGTCGGATGTGGGGTGGTGACCGAGAGCCTCTTTGAGTTGAGAGACATGGAAGATCCGATGGATGCGGGATGTTGGTGGTAAATCCAGCTGGTAAGCAACTGGAATCTGGCGAAGGATCGGAAAAGGACCATAATAGCGGGGTGATAGCTTTGGAGTGATCCGTCGAGTGAGGGAGTGCTCTTTGTGTGGGCAGTGCTTGACATAGACGTGGGTACCAACTGGAAATGTAACTGGACGCTTGTGGTTGTCCACCTGGTGGCGCATTATGTCCTGGGCGCGCCAGAGGTGATGCTTGAGCTGGGTCAAGGCTTCGTCACGGTCTGCCAAGGCAGTAGCCACTGCTGCCACCTGAATTTCAGAGGGAAGATAGGTGAGGAGTGTAGGGGGTTTGCGGCCGTCGATAAATTCAAAGGGAGTTGTCTGTATTGCTGAATGCCAAGTGGTGTTATAGGATAATTCTGCCCAAGGTAGCCAGAAAGATCAATGCTTGTGTTGCTCACCCGCAAAACAACGGAGGTAGGTCTCGAGGCAATAACCACCTCGGTCTGGTCATCTGTTTGCGGGTGGTAGGCAGTGCTGAAACGGAGGTTTGTGCCCTGTAATTGGAATAGCTCGGTCCAGAAATGGCTGAGGAAAATTGGGTCCCAGTCGCTAATGATGGACGAAGGTAAGCTATGGAGACGAATGACCTCCCGGAAAAACAGATCAGCGACTTTGGTGGCTGTAAAGGGATGCCTTAACAAGAGGAAATGAGCGTATTTGGAGAGCCGATCAACCACCACATAGATACATCAAAACTACCTGATTTGGGGAGGCCGGTGATAAAATCCATAGATAGATCTACCCAAATGAGATCTGGAATTTCCAGTGGTTGAAGTAATCCAGCAGGAGACAAAGTGGAATATTTGTTCTGTTGGCAGACGACGCACTCACAGACATATTTCTGAATAACAGGTTTCATGCCTTGCCAATAAAGAGCACCAACGAGACGTCTATAGGTATGGTAAAATCCCGAATGGCCAGCCTGGGGTGAAGAATGAAATTCTGCCAACAATTTAGGGATCCAAGGAGAAGCGACGAAGAGGACAAGGCGGCCTTTGTAATAAAGAATGCCCCGAATAATGGTATAGCCTAGAAAAGAGGTGATGCCAGCGTGCAAAGCAGTGATAATCTTCTGTAGGGCGGGGTCCGTGGAAACCTACTGCACAATAGACGAGATATCCAGCCAAAGAGGGGCGGACTAAACAAGGTTCAAAGAGGGTAAATCGTGGCAGCGGGACAAGGCATCAACTGCCGAGTTTTGGTGCCCAGGTTTGTATTTAATTTCGAAATGGTAGCCCAATAATTTGGCCAACCAACATTGCTGATCGGCTGTGGTAATATGTTAGAGCAGAAACTTTAAACTCTGATCTGAATAAACAACGAAGGGGTGACCCAAGAGGTAAGGGCGCCAATGTTGAATCGCTTATACTAAAGCAATGAGTTCTTTTTCATAGGTGGATTCGTGCAAGTTTGTAGGGGATAAGGCTCTACTGAAGAAAGTGATGGGGCGGCGATTCTGCATGAGAACGACTCCAATACCCCTACCGGAGGCGTTGCATTCCAGCTCAAAGGGAGCAGAAAAATCAGGGAGAGCAAGTACAGGGGCCTGAGTCAAGAGGTGCTGGAGATGTGTGAAAGCAGCTTGGGCTGCCGAAGACCAGAGGAACCCGTCCTTGGTGAGAGATGTAAGTGGCTGAGCGATGGCGCCATAACCGTTGATAAAACGACGATAATAGCCGGTAAGGCCAAGGAATCCGCGCACTCTACGAACTGTTGTAGGGAGTGCCCAATCCAGAATGACCTGAACTTTGGCTGGATCCACGGCGACGCCTTGGCCGGAGATTACATGACCCAAGTATTCAATATGTTGATGTGCAAAGCGACACTTTTAATGGTTTAGCAGAAAATGATTTTTGCGCAAGATTTGAAGGACATCAATGAGGCGGTCTTGATGGTGATGCCAATCTGCACTGTAGACTAAAATATCATAAAAAAAAATTAGCACAAATTTCCGTAGTAGGGGTTGAAAAATGAAATTCATGGTGGCCTGAAAAGTGGAAGGAGCATTAGTAAGGCCAAAAGGCATAACCAAGTATTCATAGTGGCCTTGATGAGTACGAAAAGCTGTTTTGTCGATGTTAGCCTCTTGCATCCGGATTTGATGATATCCTGATTTGAGGTCCAGCTTGGAGATGTAAGAGGCGCCATGTAGTTCATTTAAAAGTTCTTCCACTAAAGGAATGAGAAATTTATCGGGGATAGTGGCTTTGTTGAGAGCATGGTAGTCAATGCACATACGCCAGGAATTGTCTTTCTTTTTGACTAATAAAACTGGGCTAGAATAAGCGCTGCAGCTGGGGCGAATAAAACCAGTGTGCAGCAGATCTGCCACCTGACGTTCTATTTCATCTTCAGCCTCGGTTATGACTTTCGTGTCTTCATCCTCAAGCACCGATGTCTTCATTCTCTGACTCACGCTGCTTCAGCTTCGGTCTCGAACAGATCGACATCAACCATTTTCAAACGAGCTTCAAGTTCACATCCCTCCGCAAGATCTTCAAATGATGATTTTAGGTATGATGTTGGTGGATTTTCTAGGCTCAGACTCTCCTAACTCGATCATGGCTTCGATTTCCATGGTATGGTAGCATAATACTTCCTCTGGTGGTAGCAATTTGAACTACCGGTAATATAACACAAGGGGGCGGTAGCAGATTTGAGGGTGGTGGTAGCAGGATTTTTTTCTGGTGGTAGCACTGCCTTGGCGGTAGCAAAATTTTACTCTAGCGGTGGCAAGTTCTTAACTAGCGGTGGCAAGTTCTTAACCGGCGGTACTGGGCCTTCCCTTCTGGCGGTAGCAAGCTAGCGGTAGCAAGTTGGGGTTAGCAAACCTCTCCTTCTGATGGTAGCAAACATTTTTCACTAACGATAGCAGGGATTCTTCTCACCGACGGTAGCACAATTTTTCATGCACCTATATTTCAATTCACAAACCAAACATTTTTTTAGTGTTGATATTTTTAATTAAATTAAAAATCAAAATTGAATGCCTTTTCACAATTAAAATCCAAGATTCAATTTTAAATTCATTTTTAAATAAAAATCAACCAATTCAATCCAGTTTTTCCAAATCACAATATTTTTATCATTCAAAATTCACATTTTAATCCAAATTGAATATTGAATTTCACAATGGATTTCCATTAAATTCAAAAATGAATAAATGGATTAAAACTCTTAAAAAAAAAAAATTCCTTAATTTCAGTTCCAGAATGAATTGAATCTATTAAATTTCAAAATCGAAATCAAAATTTGGCTTCACATTCTAATTCCAAAAATTAATAAATCACTAAAAACCATGTTTTGAGCCAATTAGCAGTTATGTTCGGAGTTTACAAAGTCATAAAAAATCACTGGTTTGCCCGACGTTTTAATTAAATTAGTGGGTATTTTCAATGAATAACAAACAATTTTATCATTGAATTCCAAAAATTGTGATTGTCATGCCTACTTCAAATACACAAACCATAATTGAAGAAGATCAAAGAATTCTTCCACTAAATGGTCATGTATCTTATGTGACTTTTACACCATTTTACTTCCATTCGGATTCAAATTCTAGTTCTGTCGGTGAATTCGATAGTGTGAAATTAAAATTTTAACAAGCAGCACCTACCTCTATCTATCCCTCGTTCCATCATTTTAACACTTCATTGATACTTCATAAACGACATTTTTATAAGTCAATTTGCCCTTTCATTTGGGTTCAATATTTCCCTCTTCTAAATGAATTCATTTTTGACATATTAGCGCTTTATTCATTTTTTTTGAATTTTTTCCAGCCATGTATGCGCACGGCACTATGCAAAGGCACTTATTGAAATTTGTACAGAGGGTTTAAACTCACACACCCAGTGCCATTGTCTCAGAGATCCATTGTGAGATCTCAATTACCCATTTTACTCCATGTTCAAATGACTCATATGAATTTCTTTTAGGGAGACTCCCTAAGATGCTATTCAATAACAAGTCTTTTCATTCGAGATTAAGTTCGAAATTCCAGTGACCACATGTTATAATTCTTATTCCATAATGATCTTTTTAGTTTTCACTATATTTCCCTAGCCTTCGAACATAATTTCCATATAACAGAGGTTATGTTCACTCAACAATCATTCACATTCAGTAATTCAGAGTCAATGTAATCCTCTCATCCGGATTGGTACTTTAATTAGGCATGAAAACATTAAAGTTCAATTTTCCTAGCTCTTTTTTTTTTAAATTATTTATTTGCACTCCAAAAATCTAAAAACATAAACCTATAGAAACTATGTATAGATTCCAAAAACAATTTTGAGATTTTATTTTGGTTTGTTTTATTTTGATTTTTTTTTTTTTGTTTTTTTATGAAAGATTGAAACTAAATTTAAAACCGAAAAGGGTATTTACATCCTAAATTACTCTGTCCCTTTCCCTCACACTTGGTCCAAACATACTTTCAATTGAATTTTAGCATGCATTTTTTCAAGAAAAACAATTCAAAAATAAAGCTGCTAGGCGAATATGAGGGAAAGAGGCAACCTGATAGTGCTCTATTTATCAACAGCGGGGAGGAGTCTCGACTCTTCCACAGGTTCTTTCTAGAAATCCTCATGGTAGTTCTTCAATTGTTGGTCGTTCACCTTGAATAGCTGCTTTGAACCTTCTCCTTGAATCTCGACTGCACCAAAATGAAACGTATTAGTTACTGTGTAGGGTTCAGTCCACTTAAAACGAAGCTTACCAGGGAAGAGCTTTGTTCTTGAAGAAAATAACAATACTTTGTCTCCGTTTTCTAGATTGAATTTATCATGAGCATATTTTTCTTTCTCCGTGTCTAGCAGTGAGTTCTCATATGTTTCTCTTCTCAGCTCTTCAAGCTCAATCATATGTAGCTTCCTTTGTTCTTCAGCCTTGCCAAACTCTAGTTTCACTCTTTTGATAGTCCAGTAGGCTTTGTGCTGCGACCCAACAGGCAAGTGACATTGTTTATCACAAACAATTCTGTAGGGTGACATATCTATGGGGGTTTTGTAGGCAGTTCTGTAAGCCTACAGTGCATCCTCTAATTTGTTACTTCCGTCTTTTCGGTTGGGCTGCACTATTTTCTTTAAAATTCTTTTAACTTCTCCATTGGACACCTCAACCAGTCCATTTGTCTGTGGGTGGTAACCAGTGAAAGTTTTGTGGCGCACTTCATATTTTTTTATGAGAGTTTCCATATTCTTGTTGAAGAAGTGGGTTTCTTGGTCACTGATTATAGATCAAGGTATTCCAAACCTACAAAAAAATGTTTGATTTTAGAAACTCACAATTTTTGAATCATCACCTCAAGTGACTTTTGCTTCAATCCACTTAAAAACATAGTCCACCGCTAACCAAATGTAGAAAAATTCAAATGACAAAGGAAATGAGCCCATGAAGTCTATTCCACATACATCAAATATTTCACATAAAATCAAAGATTTTTGGGGCATCTCATGTCTTTTGGAAATTCCACTAGTAAACTGGCAATTGAGACATTTTTTGCAAAATTCATGTGAATCTTTAAAAATTTAGGGCTGAAACAATTCAGCTTCTAAAATGTTTCTAGTAGTTCTTTGAGATCCAAAATGATCTCCACATGTAAGTGTATGGCAAAAAGAAAGCACATAGTTCATTTCCTCTTCAGGGATGCACCTTCTAATGGCTTGATCATTGCAAATTTTCCATAAATAAGGATCCTCCCAAACATAATATTTTGATTTAGATTTCAATTTAGCAGTTTGATGTTTAGAAAAGGAGGGGTACCTTTGCCATAACCATAAAATTTACTATGTCAAAGTACTAGGGCACTTGGGTGAGGCTGTACAGTTGCTCATCGGGGTATGAGTCATCCAAATTGGTCTTGGGGATTGCTTCCACCTTGGCAGTGTGAGGAAGCCGACTCATGCCTGCCACCATATTCTCGCAGACCTTCTTATCCTTGATCTCTAGTTCAAACTCTTGCGGCTGCAACATCCATCTCACTAGTTTGGGCTTTGCATTAGTTTTCTTGATTAAATATCTCAATGCTGCATGATCAAAATAAACAGTTACTCTACTTCATAAAATATAAGAATGAAATTTTTCTAAAGCTGCAACAATAGATGCAAACTCCTCTGTTGTTGTGTAGTTAATCTGGGCAGTGTCTAGGTTATGTGAAGCGCAGACTTTCACTTGTGGAAGTCCGCCGATCTTTAGATAGCCCCTACAACTCTGTTGGAAGCATCACACATAATCTCAAAGGGGTAACTCCAGTTTAGTGGACATATTATGAGGGCAACAGTCAAAAGTTCTTTCAATCCATCAAAAAGTGTCCTACACGAGTCATCAAAAACAAAACCAGTTTCCTTGAGTAGGTTGGGCAAATCAATTTTGCTTAAGTCCTTAATAAACCTTCTATAAAATCCAACATGGCTTAGAAGTGATCTAATGTGTCTCACAGTGGTGGGGTAATCCAACATGGCTTAGAAATGATCATCTTTGGCTTTATCATTTTCAATTCCATCTTTAGAAATTAAATGACCCAAAACATTTCATTTTTCTCCCATAAAACGACACTTCAAAATTTTAAACCAAGTTTTTCTCAATACATCTTTTTAACACTTTTTCCAAGCTTTCCTGACACCTTTGAAAACAAGTTCCATATACAGTAAAGTCATCGAGAAATACCTCCAGACGGTTTTCAATCAAGTCTGAGAAAACACTTACCATACACCGCTGAAAGGTATCTGAAACATTGCAAAGACCGAAAGACATCATTCAACAAGAAAACATACCGAAGGGACATGTGAATGTGGTCTTGTCTTGGTCCTCCAGAGTAATTGAACTTGAAAGTACCCATAAAATCCATCAAGAAACCCTTCCCAGTTAGCCTCTCTAACATTTGCTCCATAAAGGGTATGGGGAAATGGCCTTCTCTGGTCACATGGTTTAACCTCTTATAATCTATGCAGACTCTCCAACTATTCCGAATTCTTGCGGACACTAACTCATTGTTCTAATTTTGCACAATTTTGTATCCAGTTTTCTTTGGGACAATTTGGATAGGACTCACCCATTGGGAGCCCGATATGGGGTAGATTATTCCAGCTCCTAAAAGTCTTTCTACCTCCTTTTTTACTGTTTCCAAAAGGGTTGGATTGAGCCTCCTTTGGGGCTGTCTCACTGGTTTAGATTCATCTTTAAGCAAAATCCTATGCATGCAGGTGGTGGGGCTAATCCCTAGGATATCCCATAATGTCCAGCCTATGACCCTAGCATTTTGTTTCAGAATTTTCAGCAGTTGGAGTTCTTGGTTAGGCTCTACATTATTTGGGATTATGACTGACAGTCTCATTTTTCTTTAAAAAGACATATTTCAAGTTTGATGGTAGCAACTTAAGTTCCAGTTGAGGGGGTTTTCCAAAGATGATTTTAGTTCAAAGTTCTTCATGTTGGCAACCTGCACATGCGAGGTAGAAATATTAGTAGCAGATTTGAGTAACTCATCAAAATAACTTTCATCAATTTTTTCAAATTGTTCATTCCAGATTAAGTTCATTTTCAAAAACAGATTCATCAAGCAGGTTGGGTGTTTCTAAAGCTTCTCCTAATTTGATTATATCATCTGACAACTCAATTTTCTCCCTAAAAGAACAATGCAATTCAAAATGTTTTAATGTAAAAACGGATTGCTCTTCATGTGGGTGTTTCATTGAGTCAATGATGTTGAAATCTACTATTTTCTCACCAAAAGTCATGGAAATGGTGCCTTCATTGACATTTATTATGGTTTTAGCGGTCTTGAGGAACGATCTACCTAGAATGATGAGAAAATGAACCTTTTCCTTCCATGTTGAGAATGGAGAATTTGACAGAGAATGGATAACCTTTTGCACTTACCAAGACATATTCAAGAACACCTACTGGGTAAGCAGTGGCTCGATTGGCGAGTTACACAACCACTCGGGTGAGTTCGTGTCCTCCCATCTGCAGAGAAGAACAATCGGAATAAGGCATTACATTAACCGAGGCTCCTAAATCATAGTGCATTGGAAGCAATAAGCTCACCAATAGTGCGGGGGGGTAGCGAATGCACTTGGATCTTGGCATTTCTTGGGAATTTGAGGGGTAACAAGGGCAAAAACATTCTTACCTAATCTTACCTCTTCACTGCCTTGCAATCTCCTCCTGGTGCACATGTTTTTAATGAATTTTACATATCTTGGAATTTGGCGGACGACCTCCAACAAAGGGATGTTGATGTCCACTTTTTTAAACACCTCCAGGATTTCTTGTTGCAGTGATTCTTCATTGGTTTTCTTGGGTGCCTGCATCCTTGCAGTAAAGGGGGGTTTGGGTTGATGCGAGTCTTCCATTTTGGATTTCCCCTTGTCTTTCTATGATTCCTTCATAGATTCCTGCTCAGTTTTTTTTTCTGGGTAGATTTACCGGGTACATGTTTCTGTTCACTTCGAACTTCGTTCTCCAGGGATGATCCTTCACCACTTTCCAACTCCTTGCTACTCCTTAATGTACTAGAACTAACATTTCCTTTAGGGTTAGGAATTGGTTGAGTAGGAAGCTTACCTAAACGTTGATTTACCAGATTATTGAGGGTTGTCATAAACTGCCTGAACCGCCCTTTTAATTCCTTCAACTCTGATCCACGAGTGGTGAGAGTAGTCTGTTGACTGTTTTGAGATTCTATTACCTGTATCAGCATGTCCTTCATGGAAGGCTCCTGAGCTTGTCCTTGCTAGTAGCTTGTGGATGATTGGAAACTTTGTCTCTGGAATGGAGGGGGTTGGAAAGACTGTTGGGGAGTCTGTTGGAACACTTACCGGAATGGTGGCCTTTGTGGTTGTTGGCTCCCAGCTCCAAATTGATTGGCGGGGAATTCTCTAAATCCTTGGGTTGTTAGTTGGTTGATTCTAGAACTGCCTCCGGTACATGGCATCGCAACTTTCAGTTCCTTGAACTTGAGGGCATCCATCGGTGTAATGTTCTTGAGAATAGCAAAGCTGGCAGACCCGAGGGGGTGTGGTGGGTGATGTCTCCTGCACCTTGTTCACAACTAGTTGTCTCACAAGCGATTTTAGTTCTTCAATTTTATTTTCCAGTAAAGGTGAGTTGGAACTTTTTACCTTATGCATCCCTTTAGCTGCAGTTCTTGTACCCAATTGTTGAATTTTTTTTGGGAGATTCTCTGAATCAGTTCTCTGACTTCAGTAGGTGACTTATCAATCAGCGCTCCTCCCGAAGAAGCGTCTAGTAGGTTCCGATCATTGTCCATCAATCCTTGGTAAAAGAATACCAAGAAGTGATTCATAGGGCTGGTGTGGGCAGGATGCAGTGAATTTCTTGAACCTTTCCCAAAACTTCAGAGTTTCTCCAGTTTCTTGTTTGATTTCGTAGATCTCCTTTCTTAGTCGAGCACTCCTTCAAGCAAGAATTTTTTTTAGAGGAAGACCCTTTGTAGCTCGTCCCATGAGGTGACATCTCCTGGTTGAAGATTGTAGAGCCACTCCTTAGCTGCCCCTTCAAGAGAGAAGGGGAAAGACTTCAAGGGAGAATGGGAAAGCCATTCAATTGATTTGAGGCTCAGTAACTCTAGTTCTGAATCCATTTAGGCAGAATTCCAATCATTCTTGTTTTTTGTTCACAATCTTGTTGATCATTCAATTGCAATTGTTTGTTATTAATGCTGAAATTTGGTGCATACATTTCCCTCGAAGTCTTATTCTCTTCTTCAGTGATTTTTAGAGTTCGAAGTCTAGCGAGCACAATTCTCTCAACCTTGGGATCAAAAGAAACAAGGCTGGAAGAACTAGATATGGTCATTCGTTGATATCATTTTAAACAAAATTAAAACACCAACACTGGCCTCCCGACAACGGCGTCGGGCTTGACGAGCACTTGTCGCGGGGCGCTCAACAAAACAATTTTTGAACTCAAGTAAAATGTCGTAATAGTGGGACTTGGGTTGTCTCTAAAGAAGACTGCGCTATGAGTGTTTAAATTTGAAAATGTATAAATCAATTAAAACTCAAAAAAAAAAACCCATTTAAGAATTTTAGTTCCAGAATGAATCAAATTAATTAAATTTCAAAATCGAAATCAAAATTTGGCTTCATATTGTAATTCCAAAAATTAATAAATCACTAAAAAACATGTTTTGAGCGAATTAACAATAATGTTTAGAGTTTACAAAGTCATAAAAAATCTCCAGTTTGCCCGACATTTTAATTAAATTATGGGATATTTTCAATGAATATCAGACAATTTTTTTTCCTTCAATTTTTCAGCTTACATCAAGAACATCAAGAGAGCAAACGAGAACGACCCACAAGTTGGTTTGCAAGTGGTGGTATGCTATTGGGTTCAGCTACAAAGCCCAACGTCCCACGACCTGGTGTGCAGTATGGACCGCTAGCATTCGGCCCGACATCATTCAAATGGATCGGGCTACACCAATCCAACATCATCCAAATGGATCGGGCTACACCAATCTAACATCATCCAAATGGATCGGGCTACACCAATCCAACAGTCTCCCACTTGGAGCCTGATCCTCTAAATTGACCTGCTTTGATGCAATCGATTTAGACAACTTACTTACTTGATCTGAGCTCCTTCTTTTCACTCGTCGGTGCGTGCTTTTCATTTACAGCTTCAATTTCAAGTTGACGGTTCATGAAAATACCGACTGTTTTCCCTTTTGTGCTCCCATAGTGTTCTCCCATATCCTGAGTCTCATCATTCATGAGTGGAGACCAACAGAGGTACAACATCGCCTCAACTTCTGTATTACCATCGGTTTTGTCAACATGTCTGCCGAATTGTTTGTTCCACGAATCTTTTGCCATATCATCAACCCATCCTGTATTAAACCTCTGATAAAATGACATTTCAACTGAATGTGCTTTGTCTGAGCATGATTTATTGGGTTTTTTGCAAGATGTATAACACTCTGTCTGTCACAGTGCAATACATTTTCCTCTCGCTTTATACCCAACTCATCCAAGAAACTCTTCACCCAAACCATCTTCTTTCTGGCTTCTGTTACAACAATGTACTCCGCCTCTGTGGTATATAGAGTCACTACCTTTTGCAATCGAGATATCCAACTTACTGCAGTTCCTCCACAGGTAAATACATAATTCGTAGTACTCCTCCTGCTGTCGACATCACCTCTAAGGTCAGTATCCACATACCATGTAATGAATTTCCTTTCCCAAAACACAAAGATACTTTCTTGTTTCTTTCAGGTATCTCAACACCCACTTCACAACTTTTCAATGTTGCTTTACAGGGTTTGCCTTGTATCTGCTCACAACTTCCACTGCACGAGCAATCTCAAGTCGAGTATAGACTATGACATACACCAGGCTTACACAACTGATGCGTATGAAAACTTTTGCCATGTACTCCTCTTCCGCCGTCTTCGGTGATTGCTTCTTTGATAATTTGAAATGGCTCGCCAGGGGAATAGAGACTGGCTTTTCTTCCAGCATACTGAATCTTTTCAAAACCTTTTCAATGTAGCAACCAGTGATAACATCAAGTTCCAGTTGTGTGATCTCTCTTGATCTTCATTGCCAAAATTTTGTCAGTTTCTCCAAGATCTTTCATCTCGAACTCCTCAGTTGGCTGCCCTTTTAGGTTATGAATTCTTTGCATATATGATCCTGTAATAAGCATGTCATCCACATATAGAAGCAGTATAATATATCCATCATCAAAAGACTTGGTGTAGTAACATTGATTCATGCCACACCGTTTGTATTCATTTTTAGTCATAAATGAATCAATATTTTTATTCCACTGCCTGGGTGCCTGCTTCAACTCATATAAACTCTTCTGGAGTTTGCACACTAGGTTTTCTTTCTCAGACTCAACATATCCCTCTGGCTGTTACATATAGACGTCCTCCAAATCTCCATGAAGGAAAACAATCTTGACATCAAGCTCCTCAAGATGTAAGTCTTCTGACGCCACAATGTTGAGAACCGCCCGGATGGTGGTAAGCTTCACCACATGTGAGAAAATTTTAGAGAAATCCACTCTCTCCCTTTGATGAAAACCTTTCACCACCGGTCTTGCTTTGTTCCTCCTCTTTCCACCGTATTCTTCCTTGACTCGGTATACCCACTTGTTCTACAATGCTTTCTTTCCTTGTAACAACGGTGTCAACTCCCAAGTGTTGTTATCATGCAATGAGGAAATCTCCTCCTTCATAGCCAACTTCCACTTGCCCGACTCCTTCAACTGCATTACCTCTTCAAAACATTATGGTTCTCCATCGCCAGTTAATAATAAATAATGTAAGGATGGTGAATACCTCTGCACAAACATTCTTACCTTTGTTGATCTCCTCAACCCCACTTGAGGAGTAGGCTCCACTGCATCACATGATTAGACATACTTTCAAGCTCTACTTGCTCATGACACTGTGATTCTTTATTCCCATTATCAACTTCAGCCACATGACGGTCCTTGTACGTGCCAACTTCATTAAATACCATGTTCTGGCTCCTGATGATCATTTTGTTGAGATCATCTCAAAAGCGATAATCGAACTCTTCAGCACCATAGCCAATAAAGAAATATGGTTTGGACTTAGCATCAAGCTTGCCCCTTGCATCAACATCAATATCTACATATGCCAAACAACCAAAGGCTCATAAATGTGAGAGACTTACCTTCTTACCAGACCAGAGCTCCTCGGGTAGACATTCTCCCATCGGTACAGATGGACTCCTGTTGATGAGATCTGTTGCCATGTTCACTGCATCAGCCCAGAAGGTTTTGGGTAACCCCGAGTGCAGTCTTATACTTCTGGCACATTCATTCAATGTCCTATTCATCTTCTCTGCCACACCGTTCTGTTGTAGTGTACCTGGAATAGTCTTCTCCCACCGAATTCCATTATTAGGATAGAATTATTTGAACTCCTGACTGCCATACTCTCCACTGTTGTCAGACCTCAAACATTTTAGCTTAGTTCCGACTCATTCTCTACCATGGACTTCCACTTTTGAAACAACTTAAACACATCATATTTTCTTTTCAGAAAGTAAACTCATACCTTGTTGAGTCGTCAATAAATATCACATAATATTGTGCCCCTCCAAGGGAATGTACCGGTGTAGGCCCCCAAACATCAGTGTGCACCGGGTCTAGCTTCCCAGCCTCGGTGTTCTGCCTTCTTTCACAAAATACACCTTTTGCTTTTCCAACAATGCAATCTTTACATACACCAACATCCATTGACTTCAGCTCTGGTAGCAACTCACTCATGTGGCCTAACCTGTAGTGCCACATTTGTGAATCTTCGACAACATTTATTGATGCAACCATGTCCATGCAAATTTATGTCTTGTTGTATAGGGTAACATTCTTTGCTTCCTGAGCTATAACCATAGCTCCTTTGATGATCCTTCATGCACCACCTGTGAACGTGGTACTAAAACCTGCATCATCAAGCTGTCCGATAGAAATATGATTTCTTCTTAAACGAGGGATATACCTCACATTTTCTAGAACCAACAAACTCCTACTGTTGATCTTTATTTGTGCATCACCATTCTTTGCGATCTGCAAAGGTTTCATTATCAGCAAGATGTATCTTCTCAAAATTTCCAAAAACGTAATTGTTCAGGAAAGATTTCTCCGACGTGAAATGGAAAGACACTCCTGAGTCTAAGATCCAAGACTCCATAAGGCTATCCACGTTCAGCAGTAACACATCATTAGTTCCTTCAACCGCTGTGTTTGGTACATTAGTTTTAGGTGCCTTTCGTTTTTCTTTGCACTCCTTGACATATCCTTTCTTCCTGCAAATCCAGCAGGTAGGACCGACCCCTTTTGCCTTGTCTCAACTCTTTCCTATTGACTTTGATCGTCCTCTACGATTATCTCGCCATGCATATCTTTCTCTTTTTTCCACATTTAAAGCTTAATCAAAGAATCCGCCTGATTCTCTTCTTCGAATATCCTCACCGAGGATCAGGTTCCACACATCCTTCAGAACGAGCTTAGTATTCTCCAAGGACTCCTCACAGCTGTTACAGTCGTTTCCCAACCGTCAGGTAATGAAGACAGTAAAACCAATGCACGTACTTCGCCGTCAAGCGCAATTCCCACTGGTCTCGCCCAAATTTACCCAAGATTTTAGGGTTAAGTGGTCGCTTGTAGTTTAGCTTGGGTTGTCGAATCCTCAGAGACTTAAGAAGTAACCTACAGACATGTACATTATATGGATTGTTTTTGGCTATGAAGTGACTAACTTGGGTTGTTTTTAGATGGGTTTAAGTGAACGCTAAGAAACTTAAGTGAACTCAATTTAAAAGAATGAGTTGATCCTTTGTTATCATTTGGGGTGGATTGGATGATTTTTTTTTAATGGTTTCAATTTTTTATATTTGAGATGGGTTTATTCAAGATGATCAAACAACTTCACCACTTATTGGTTTAATACCAACACACCATAATACTAATCACCTATACACTTGGAGGATCAAATTCATGAGCACTCCAAGGTAAATGTTCGTTTTAGCACTTGTATGTGGCCTTAAAATTCAACAAGGACGGATAAGTTTTAAAATCATCAAATAAAAATCGCAATTAAAAGAAGTGATTAGACATTAATGGGGTGATAAATAACATCCAATCCAGCCCCTTGCTACTTCCTTGGATCAACCCATAAGAGGGTTAGCCCTCCATTGATGCTATGGTTTCAATGAAAGTGGGAAGTAGACTCATGAGAGAGGAAATAGAGAAGTAAAAAAAAGAAAACAATGAAATAACGATCACTCCACCATTGTGTGATAATTTCACAAGGTTTGGTGTGAATAAATTTACACCTTGAGCCAACGGTATCAACGTGATATGAATAAGAACATAATAAGAGGAGAAAAAGAAATTTTATTAAGAAACTTAGATGAATTAGAACAACTTACATGTGAAAGACAAACTTGAGACAACAAAATTACAGCATAACATTATAATGAAAGAAAGCTCCAAAGATGATTAAATCTTCCAAAACCGCTGCCTTAAATAGACATTTTGGGTGCCTTGGGTTGATCCCCCATCTGTTCAAGTCTCCTCAATTAATGGTGGTAGGCCTAGGGTGGTGGAAAGTAAGGGAGATGAGACTTTTCCACCCTTGACCCGAAGCAGCCAGCTTGCATCCACTG
Source organism: Viscum album (assembly GCA_963277665.1). NCBI lineage: Eukaryota > Viridiplantae > Streptophyta > Magnoliopsida > Santalales > Viscaceae > Viscum > Viscum album. Next base: position 2,097,003,073 of record OY728156.1, read on the forward strand.
AACAGAGACGCCTAGATGACCTTCTAGATGGCCGAATTGGAGTGGGCCATAGAAGACAAAAATGGAGCTCCGGATGTCCCCTAACCTTCTGTAAAGTTTCAGTCCAAAAGAGTTTATGATTTACGAGATATGTGTAAAATGGTGGGCTGTTTTTCTTGGCCGCAGAATCTGGCCCAAAAATTTATCTTCAACTTGGGTTGCCTGGAACTGCATTTAAACATCCTAATTAGCTTTGTCCACTGTCGAATTAAATGTTCCCCATGATGTCCTATATCTTCAGTTAAATTTTTAGAATCATTGGGCTTGGATCCTAGCCGCTACAGTCTCTTTATTGGGTTGGTGTCCAGTTTACTTTGCCCAGAATGTGTTGTTATGGAAGCTCATTTTGGTGGTTTTCCAATGTGAATTTTCAGATACTTAAAAAGTATGAATTGTTCCTTGTAGAATGGGATACCTGAAAATAAAATATGAAAATAAAATAAAGACCATTTTGTATTTTAGGAGGTATTAAAAAATGTACCATGTAATAGTGCATTTTACGAGGGAATTGCAATCATAATGTGAATTAATGTTCAAAGTGTAAAATGCACTAAAATGGTGTATATGAATATTAAAGCACATGAATATTATATATATTACAATGAATATTAGCCTCATTCAGTGGCTAATCACCCACCGATGTCAATTGACTTATGATGATGTTGAATTCGTTGACGTGATCTGCAGCAATCCTCCCTTCAATCATTTTCTAATTGAACAATCATCGCATCAGGTACACTTTGTTTGGCGTTGAAGGCTTCTCGTACATATTTGTGAGAACTGTCATCAGCCCAACCGTCGTCTTCTCCTCTCTGATGTTGAACGCCACGTTTTTTGCCAACGTAAGGCGCACAACTCTCAAAACTTGTCGATCCAGAAGCTCCCACTCTATTTGCTCTATGTCCGTTGGCTTTAGACCTAGAAGCGACAAGTGCATCTTTTTCTGATAAAGATAATCCTCGATCTGTATCCTCCAATAACTGAAGTCAGTTCAATCAAATCGGTCGATCTTCACCTTGCCTTATTCTATAGCCAACGTTTAATTCGAGAATTCCAAACTCAACCTTTAATACCAGTTGTTACCAAAACATCGAGAGTCACACAACAAAGGTTTGCAGATGAAGAAAAGACATAACAAAAGAAGAAGAATATGAACACAAACACAACGATTTACATGGTTTAAGAAAAATCCCTACGTCCACGGAGAGGCAGAATCACTTCACTAAAAACGAGAGCACAATTATAGGGAGATTTCAGAGTTTTACACACACACAAACCCTTGCTCACTGTGCCACTAACCACATAGTAAGTCCGCTGTGCTACAGTGAGTGGTGACTGGAAGTTCACACTGCTACAGTGCTGCGACCACCCAAGTCCAAACTGCTACAATGATCGGTGGTTAAAAGTCAGCGAAACTAAAATACTGCTCTCTAAAGTTCGAGAGTTGCAACCTGGTGTGTAGTATGAACCGCTAGCATTTGACCCAACATCATTCAAACGGATGAGGCTGCACCAATCCAACATGCAGTATCTCTCAGCGGTATTGGGCATGATCCCCTATCTGTGTATTGTGGCTTTGAGACTCGGTAGGGTTTGTGACACCCCCCAGCGGTTCTGGGTGTGATCCCATATCCGAGTGATGTGATCTCTGGAGTTTCAGATTGGGTTCATGGCGTCCCCCAACAATTCTGGGTGTGATCCCCTATTTGTGAGATGAGATCTTTGGTGCTTCCAGTAGGGTTCAAGGAGTCCCCCCTCGGGAATGGGTGAAATCCCTTATCAGAGTTCCAGCGTAACTTTCTTCATGGCGATTGGCGAGACCCGACGAGCGCGTTCTCTCGAATGTATGCCACCTGGGATGGTGAGGATGTGTCATCGGTTTAGTGACACCCGATGGAGTGTGATCTCTCGGATGAGTGCCATTAGGGATGACAAAGCTGTTCTCGATAAGTGATATCTCTTGGATGAGTATCATCAGGGATGACAAGGCTCGTAGAGTGAGTTCTCCTGGACGAGCGTTACCTTTTGTGCATTGAGTGGAATTTTGTGGCTGACTGTGTGGTCGGGACCTCATGAGATTTGGAGTCTGAGACGGGTATATCTGGGTGATTTTGGGATTCCTTGCGGTGATGTCACATATCTTAATTGACACACCGTGTGGAGATGAGGTGACTAGTTGTGTATAGCGGAGGAGTGGTTGAGATGAAGTTTCCTGTTCTCTCTCGCTTGGGTTCCCTCTGGCTTGGGTGAGCGGACTGTTACCTTACAATTGCTCCCTCTTATTTTGGGTTTTTGGGACGCCTACTGGGTATTGTTATGCTCATCCCTACATGGGCGTTATCTGCACATGTCGTGTTTTGTGCAGACAACGGACCTTTCGACGGAGTCCTAGGAGGACCTGGGGCGGGCAGAGCATAGTGAGTTAGACAGATCGAGTTGCATTTGACACCACCCCCTCCTTTTGAGCAGGTTGGACTCTTTTGTAGTTTTTGATGAGCTTGCATTTTGCCATTTTACGCTTTCAATACTTTTGTTGTATCTGATTGTGGGATAGATGTATGCATGCATTCTGTTTTCAGTTATTATTATCTCTGCACCGTTGCATGGAGATGTATGTGGGTGTGTGCGTACAGGTACCATAGGGTAAAGCCTCCCATGTGTGCGATATGCCTACTCGGCGTTGGTCGCCATCCTCTGGCCTATTGGAGGTGTGCTTGAGGTAGTTGCGGCTCGGGCCCCGTTGAGTCGGGTTGGGACAAAACTATTCAAAGGTTACAAACTCTGAACAGAGTAGTACAACTAAGTATAAACAATGCAGCGGAAATAAGATGTGGAAGTTAAAAACTTAACCGAGGTTAACTAACCGATCAGAACAGTCGACAAATGTTGGCAGCAGACAACTCTATCCCCGAGCTTCTCTTCGATCAACCAGAACGACATCAAGTCCATCACCGGATTTTGTTGAACACAACATTCGGAAGCAGCACATTCCTAGCCACGGAATTTCGTCATTCTCTTTGGATCGGAAGCAACAATTACAAAGGAAAAACATAGATCATTTACATTCAGCACCTCAAACACGGAAGCTCTAAGCAGTCACACTGAAAAACAATTGCAAGCGCAAGCTCTTAAAAGCACCGTGGTAGTGCAGCTTGATGCAATGAATTTCAGCTCCTCGTGTCTTCCGTTCCTCGAAGTCTCGGTCTGAATTTATATGCTTAGTTGTAAAAAACTCCCAACGGTAATGTCTGAGATCTTCGAGAATGGTTATAACAAACATGAATCAGCACATCATTTTCCGTTGAAACGATTCATTGTGATTTCACAAAGTTTCGGAACTTAATGCATCAGATTCAGATCACCGGAACTTAATGATTTGGAAGTCTACATAACTGAACTTAAACAAACAACTTCAAGTTAAATCAAATTTAATGAAGTGTATTCTGATTTTCAAAACCAAGGATACAAAATAGTCATTTTGAATCAACAGTAGCCTTACGGAGGAATTGGATTCCACCTCACTTTATAGTAATTTAATACTTCTTTTTAAATTCAAATTCAATAACAATTTTGTTGCTAAATATTTATCCTAATATCTATTTTACTCTAGTTTTTAAAAAAATAGTTAAAATAAATGCAGTGATGTTGTGTCAAGTCATTAAATAAATAAATAAAATAAAATAAATTGGTTTTACCAAAAAATTAAATAAAATCAAGCATTTCATATTCAATTTTATATAAACTAGTTATTTTATGATGTATTAATTAATTAATAATTATATTATATTATATTATGAAAATACAAACTATAGTCTTTTATGTACTCATTAGTTTAAAAGAGTTGTGTGATAAAATTTATCATTTGGTTACCAAACATATAAGTTGACGTTTCTATTGATTTTGGGGAGAAAAACTTCCCAATGAAAATTAGTCCTGAAAGTAATTTTAAATTCCTTAAATGAAATTCCCTAGCATGGACATGTTATGGCGCCTACATTAGATTCCATCTACAGTATGCTGTGCTGATATCTATTTAGTGGGTTGCTGTCCCATTCTATTTATTTGTCTTTCAATGCTCACACACAAACATGGTTGCTTTGGCATTTTCTTTCTGTTGCTGCTTGTCACATTACAAAAACATGCTTCAGGTAGAGAGATTAATTTCTTGTACTTGGAATGCAGATACTTCCTTCTCAAATGAAACGGGTTTTTGAAGATGCTTCAATGACCGGTAATTCTTTCCCTGATGATATGAATGTCGATCCAGTTGTGCGGGGGTTTATTAGAGATTGGGATGCCATGGAGGATTTAATGCACCATGTTCTTTACACTGACCTTGGTTGGGAAGAAGGCAATGAAGGGCAAGTATTGTTCACTGAGCCACTTTTAAATCCTAAGGTGTGCAATTTTTTTGTAAAGTTTCGTCTGTTTACTATGGTTAGGTTTGTCGTGTTTAGGAAATTCCATTTGCACCCTCAATTCACAATCCCGCAGTTGCATGTCCTAAAATGTAAACATTAAATTTCAAGTGAATTGTAATCAGAAAAAATTGGGTTGAAAAATATGCAGGCTCAATGTTCTCTGTTTTGTAATACTGCTTAATTGGGGAGGGGGATTAGAATCTTGGTTTACCTTCATCTTGCTTCGGTCTACCAAAGTTTGGTGATGATTGTTATAATTCATTATTGTAATAGTTGGTTTCCATTAGCTACTTGGTGGGGTACGATAAAATGGGTGCTGTCACCTTAAAAAGAAGGGCATCGAGGCGTTCTAATATATTATTTGTGAAATGATTTGAATTCCTACAGACTAAACTGGCTATCGGTATTCAATATGCTAACAGTAAGAAGTCAGAAATTGAGGTTCCCCAAAGAAGTTATTTTCTGTAGACTTTGCTTGCAAGTCTGTGGACTGCTATCTTTATTTTTGGGCACAGTAATTGGTTGTGTGATGCTTTAATTATGCAGATTTAATGTAGTCATGTCAGATGTGATGCTCATGATGCATTTAGAGATGGGCTTTTCCTTCTTGGGTTGTTGACAAAAATAGCTGTTTCTCTCTTTCTCAAGATTAAGAGAGAATTGTTTTAACAGGTCATTAGAGAACAGTTGGTGCAAATGATGTTTGAGACATTTAACACCTCGGGCTTTTATGCATCTGAGCAAGCTGTGTTATCGCTATATGCTGTAGGACGTATCTCAGGATGCACTGTTGATATCGGTCATGGGAAGATAGGTATGTGTACCTATTTGAAAGGATTGTGTCATGTGAGAATTACTTGATGAAGTTGCAAGTTATCTTTGCTGCTGAAGCCTGCCTGTTTTTTTTTAACAAAATAAAAATGTCATTATGACTAATTGGGTTTTCATAAGACTTACTTTATGGGCTAAGAAAATGAAAAGTTATAGCTCCAGGCTGTAAAGATGATCTTGATTGTGGCTGTGGTATTTTTTTTGGATGGTAGTGTTTAGGAGATTCAAATTATGAATTGATTATTGCTATCTTTTATTTTGTTCTTCCACTCACGGTTCCCCTTTCTCCCTGGGGTTTTTTCTCTTTCGTTTCCAACATTCCATCGCCTCCTCCCTCTTGTCTTATTTGTCCTACATCATGTGGATTTGGTGAATCAATGTTTGTGTGATGCATATTTGTGGTAAATATAATGTGAGACTGGGTTTATTACAAAATGCCACAAAGAAAGAAAGCTACTCTACAGGGTTTTACTAAACAAAACTAATACGCCACACTGCTAATGTGCGTACCAATGGGGAGATGGGTTGCAGCAAAGGGTTATTTATGATAATTTTAGGTTTCTGATTATTTGTGAGAATGATTTTATGTTTTTGTTATTGAAGATGGGTTGTAATCTGGATAAAAGTAATTAAAAAATAAGTTGAGTTGTTGTAGTCAACTAGGTTTTGATTTGTTCCATCACTGATTCTGACCAGGGGTGTGGGGGTGGAGCCCCCACTGGACTAGTTCCCTTGGGCTAGGGTTTTGTTTTTCTCCATATAAATATGTTATGTTGTAGCCCTACGTGGCGCCTTGTAACTCTCGATCTGATAGTGGATTTTGGATCCCCTCTGCCCGTGGTTTTTTCCCCGATTTGGGGTTTCCATGTAAATTCTAGTGTTCTTATTTTTTGTCTCTTCTTTTTCATGGCTGTTCATCCACACATTTTACAACAGTTATGTATTGGTTTGGGGTGGAACAAGTTTTGCCTTAATTGGACTCATTTGACTCAACATATAGGATTCTTAGATAATGTTGGATTGGTGTAGCTCGATTCGGTTGGGATGAATTATTGTAGCTCCTTGGACTTTCAGCCGACAACCACTGTAGCACTTTTGACTTGGGTGACCGCCTTTTACTGTAGCGACACGGACTTCTAGCTGCTTTTCAGTGTAGCACAACGGACTTTCCGACAATTGGTGGAATAGTGCTTCTTCCTCTACATTAGCCCATTTTCGGGCTAGGGTTTTTGTGTGTGTGTGTGAGAACTCTGAAAAACTCCCTGTAAACCATGCTCTCGAATTATAGTGATTTTCTGTCTCTCCGTGGACGTAGGGATTATTCCCGAACCACGTAAATCCTTGTGTTTTTGTTTTTTTTCCCTTTTACTCTTCTCTGAATCGTTGTTTTGTCGTTGCGACTCCCAGCGTTTCCGCATCAGATAATGCATCATTCATGTGTTTATTGGGAATTGAGATTCTTTTAATAATAATAAAAAATTGGGTACAACCACGAAAGCGGCACACACGCTAGGAAGAAAATTACATTAAATCGCAAGCCCGGAGATTTGACCCCGCGACCTGCCTCTCACCCCCCCCAAACCTTTACCACCCCACCACCAAAGGTGGGGCTTCTTCTACTAATAATCTTTTTACCCGTTTTTAAAATAATTACCTTGCATGGGCTGATTCACGGTCAAACTAAGTGCAAGGCATTGATCCAACTGTTAGGGCTGCTGCTAGAGTAGCTTCAATAAATGATTTCATAGACCTTAAAGCTCTTTAGAGTGATGCACAGAGTTTGTCATTCGTTTTTTTTATATATATAGTTATGTCAAGTTTTTTTTTTTTTTTTTGAAAAGTTGAGGGGTAGAACCCCTTTAATTAAATAAAAGAAAAAGATCTCCTTTTGAAGACTGGGAAAAGGAGGAACCCATTACAATGACCAAATAAGAACAAGAAAAACCAACAAGGCACAAAGGCCTTATAGAGTTATGTCAAGTGTTTCACTTTTACCTTATTGAGCTTGTTGGGATCATTTTTTGTATTTACTGGGTTGAATGTCATTAAATAGATTTGAAGCTTTATATGTGAATGGTTGTTTGAATTTGTGGCTGTCTTGAAAAACAAATGGCAACTGATTGTTTTGTTTCATGTCAATTTTCGACACCATCACCAGATATTGCACCAGTAATTGAAGGTGCTGTTCAGCACATTGCATCCCGAAGATTTGAAACTGGTGGCATTGATTTGACTAAGTTGTTTGCCCAGGAGCTTGAAAAATCAAATGAATTGAAGAACCTCAACATGTCTGATGTTGAGGGATTAAAAATGTTGTATGCGTGCTGTGCTGAAGATGAAATAGCTTTTGAAAAGACCAAACAATCATGCCAGACTGAGCAGCACACCCTTCCTGATGGACAGGTTTTGTTCTTTTGACGATCTGCCCCCAATTCTCTCCCCATATGTTTTGAGCTTGCTGTTCATCAGAGAAGGGGTCAAATGGTGTTGATTTGAAAAGTGGCAGCACTAAACATCCCCATTCCATTCGATTTCTCTACAACATTCAAGTTTGTAGTTCTGTTTGATCCAAAGAATTTCTGGCTAGTCACATCTACTGATATCATTTTGTGCATATTTGTGTTCATTTATGTGCTTAATGGAACACAAAAACCTGTTAAATGATACGGTTATTTCTATCCCCACTTTCTACTCTTGTGGATAAATGCTACTTCTACATGAAATACTATATTAATAATGGGTCTGTAAAACACAATCTCACTCTTTAACTTTCCATGGGAAATCCCTTGTATGCAATCAATAATCATATTGACCAGTGTGCTGTCTGAAATGAGAGGCACACCGGGTGATGTCATAAAAGACCGAAGCCCGATTTCTTTTTCACATATCTAACAATGTGAAAAACAGTCTCCCACTGTGTTTTTGTTGGGGATTCCATTAACTGACTCACCTTGCTAACCACACAAGCAATGTCAGATCGATTCATCGTCAAGTAGTTAAGCTTCCCAACAAGTCGTCTATATTTGTCAGGTGAATGGAAGACTTCACTGTCAGTGTGAAGTGACAGTAATAGCAATGTCATCCACACAGATCACTAAAAAATTGATGATAGAAAACAGAATAATCTTCTATGCTTTGGCACATGCAAAAGCTAAGTCTAACGATGCAAAAACGGTTGAACCAAACATGAGGTGACTATTTGAGTTCATACAACGATCGACGAAGAAGACAAACCTTGGTGCCCTTTGATCAACAAACCCGAGTGGTTGCTCCATATAAACTTCTTCATTAAGAAAATCATGAAGAAAAACATTTTTAACATCCAACTGACGGAGAGGCTAGTGATAGGAGACAACAAGAGTATTAAGTAAGCGAACTGAGGCCATCTTGGCCACTGGAGAAAAAGTGTCAAAGTAATTAACTCCATTGCATAACCTTTGGCCACAAGGCGAGCCTTGAGACGATTAAGAGAGTCATCGACGTTAACACACACTGTATAGATCCATTTGCAACCGATCCTGCTTACTCGAAGGGAGAGAGACAAGATCCCAAGTATGGTTGGCGTCCAGAGCCTGAAGTTCATCCTGCATAGCCTGTAACCATCCGGGATGAGATTTAGTCTCGACAACAATGCGCAGTGTCGAGTGAGTAGCTAGTGTCTCAATAACCCGTTAGGTAGCCGCAGATAATCCCTGATAAGACTGACAGGAGCGTGAACTCTTGCGAAATGCAATAGGCAACTCCGATGATGGAGGATCAGGAGCAGGTGAGTCGTCAGATGTGATAACAGTATCAGGCGTTAGGGTGACAAGTGTGCTAGGTCGGTGAGTATATACCTGGCGAAATCGTGATTCAACATCACTAGAAAGAGATGAGAGTGGTGGTGTATCGAGAGAATATGGTAAAATTACTTCGGAATCAAGAATATAGATGGTGGTGGGAAATTGGGAATAGAAAAAACGAAGGATTCAACAATGAAAATATCAGTCGAGACAACATAATGACGCAAATGTGAAGGGAAGCAACAATAGCCGCGCTGAGTTCGAGAATAGCCAAGAAAGATTCATTTGAGAGCACGTGCATCAAACTTGGTAATTGATGAGCGAATATCCCGAATATAACACACACAACCAAAAATGTGTAGGGGCAAGGAATGAGGTGATATTGTTGTAAACAAATGGTGTCTCCCCCCCTGAAGAACAGACATTGGAAGTCGGTTGATAAGATAGGTGGTTGTGAGAATGACATCTCCCCAAAAAATGGTCAGAAATTTTTGCGGAAATAAAAGGGCACAAACAAATTCCAACAGATGTTGGTTCTTTCGTTTAGTAACACCATTTTATTGAGGTGTATTGGGACAAGAAGTCTTATGGATAGTGCCATGGTCATCTAGAAATGACCGGAACAGTTCAGATAAATATTCAGGACCATTGTCAGAATGCAAACAACGAAGCTTAGCAAAAAACCGGGGGGGGGGTGATTTCTTGATAAATGGACCGGGGGGGTGATTTCTTGATAAATGGACCGAAATGCGATAAAAATTTCAGAACGATTTTTCAAAAAATAGACCCATACTATCCGTGAAAAAACATTGATGAAAGTAATAAGATATTGATAACCCAATTTATATGGATTAGGATTGGGACCCCAGATATCATAATGAACCAAATGAAAAGGAGTGGATGCACGGGGGATTGCTCGGTTCGTCGTACTGGTTGAGGTGGTGGACGTGGTACTCCAGGGCGAGAGCGCCCATATCAACAGAGTAGCGCTGCGCCAGGAACTTAGACCGGGGCCCAGGGCAAAGGGACAGGTCAGCTTCATGCAGTTCAGCCTACACCTGGAGGTGGCGAGGCTGGACCATCGACTGTTCGTGGTACGTTCCTTGTAGCTTCTACGCTTGTAAGTGCTCTATTCGATATAGGTGCATCACATTTTTTTATTTCTGCTCAATTTGTGGTTGTGTTGCGCTTAGTGGTGGAGCGTATATGTGGGGTTATGTCAATTGATACACCGTTAGGGGTGCAAACAGAAAATAACATGCAGTGTAAGGGGTGTGATCTCGAGGACGGTGGGTACCGTTTTCTGTGGGATTTGTTCGTGCTTGAGATGTTAGGTTTTGATTCGATTTTGGGCATGGACTGGTTAGTGTTGTACCAGATCCACATTGACTGTTACCGTTGTAGGGGTAACCTTCACATCTCTTGGGGGAGACACTTATGTCCATCACGGTGAATGTGATGTGCGGGCAGACCGTGCAGGGCCAGTTTGTCAGCAGTCGGGTGAACTCACAGCCTAAGTGGCTTGTCTTATGCTAGATGGAGGAGGAGAGCAGTTTTTCTTTCCTTTGTGGTGGATCGGGTTCCAGGACGTGTTTCCTGAAGACTTCTTGGGGCTATCTCCTGAGAGAGATGTAAAGTTTATGATAGAGTTACCGCTGGCTCTAATGAACCGAATCTTTCACCCTTACATAGATCAATTTATGGTTGTCTTTGTTGATGACATCTTGGTGTGCTCAAAGACTCTTGACGATCATGCAAAACATCTTAACATCGTCCTGAGTACACTAAGAGAGGAGGGTGTGTCAGTACACTTCTAGAAAGTGCAGACAGTTGTGTCTTGGGGTCAGCCTAAGAATGTTTCTGATGTCTGAAGTTTTTTGGATTTGGTTGGTTATTACCGAAGGTTTATCAGAGACCTTTCTCGTTTGGGACCACCACTCTCAAACTTGACCAAGAAGGGCATCAAGTTTGGGTGGTCTGCGACACGTGAGAATAACTTTCAGGAGAGGAGCGGTTGACAACCGCTTCGATTTTGATCTTGCCCGAGCCAGGTAAGGGGTATACCTTGTTTTGTGATGCATCCGGTGTTGGGCTTGGGGCAGTGTTGATACATGATGATCTGGTGATTGCGTATGGTTCACGACAGTTGATGCCTCATTAAAGAAATTACCCGCCTGACCTTGAGTTGGCTGTAGTGGTGTACGCTCTGAAGTGTTGGTGACACTATTTGTTGGGAGAATGGTTTACAGTGTATACTGATCATAAGAGCCTTAAGTACATTTCCTCTCAACGTGATCTGAATCTTCGACAACGAAGATGAGTTGAATACACACAACCTTTTGATTTTGAGCTAGTTTACACACCGGAAAAGGGAAACCGTGTTGCGGATGCTTTGAGTCGGAAGACTCAAAACCAGGCAGTTCAGGAATCAAGTTCAGAGTGGAGGATGATGACGTTATTCGCTGAGATGCATCTTGTGGTGCAGGATGGCTTAGGGCGGATGACCCTAGCATGCTTGGCAGTTGAGTCTGCGCTTCTGAGCCGGAGAAACAACATGAGGATTCAGAATATTTGGCTTTAAGGTAAAGTCTTAAAGGTGGCGAGTCGTATCCTGGTTGGACCATTGGTGATGATAGGATCGTTTATGTTTGTGGCCGTGTTGTTGTGCCAACGTGTATGCGAGAAGAGTTAATGCGTGAGTTCCATTTATCAAAGTGGACAATGCATCCAAGGCTGACCGAAATGTATCGTGATATTCATAAGCAGTATTGGTGGCCAGAGATGTAGAAAGAGGTTGTAGGTTTCGTGGCGCGATGCCTTACCTATTAGAAGGTGAAGGTTGAGCATCAATGATTGAATGGTTTATTGCACCCACTACCCATTCCGAAATAGAAATGGGATGATGTGATGATGGATTTCGTGATGGGCCTCCCGATGATGCCTCAGAAGAATGATGCGATTTGGTTAGTTGTGGATCAGTTGACTAAGGTGGCTCATTTCTTGCTGATTCGAGAGACTTTCACCGTGGATCAATTGGGCGAGTTGTATGTTCGAGAGGTAGTGCGGTTGCATGGAGTATCGCGGACTATAGTTTCAGATCATGATCCACGTTTCACATCACGCTTTTGGAAGAGATTACAGAAGGTGCTAGGTACTCAAGTGTTTTTGAGTACGACCTTCCACCCGCAGACGAACGAGCAGTCAGAGCGTACTATTCTGGTACTAGAGGACATGTGGAGGGCTTGTGTTGTAAGAACCCGATTCTTCCCTTGAGGTACAAACCTTTTTTTTCGGGTTTTTGAGAAAAAGGAGGAAAACAGGGCGAGTACTGGCTGCATACCTGTTACACAATGTGACTTGGGGTTACACGCCGTGTAATCCAAGTACACGCTGTGTAATGGCCGTACATGGCGTGTAGGGATATTGGCAAGGAAGAGAGGACCAGCCAAGTACACGCTGTGTACTTACTAGTACACGCCGTGTAATGGATGTCGGCGGACCTGGGTATGACCTGTAAGTGGAAGTTGGCAGAAAAAGAGGATCAGGCATATACACGCCGTGTATTTATTAGTACACGACGTGTATTTTTTTTTTGTTAAAGCGGCCAGTAGCCTCGTTTTTATTAGACGGATAGAACCCCTCACCCTTGGTTCTCAAACAACTGCGTCGGAGGATGATTTCCCTCCTGATTCATCGTTTGAAGTCCGATTCAAACATCGTCGGATGTGAATCCCATCGGTGAGTCCTTGATTCCTCTTGAACCGTTCGTGATTTCTTCTCTCGAGCTAGTTATCGAAGCTTGAGCGTTTATGCTAGTTATGTAGATCTACTCCGTTCTAGGCCGAATTAGAGGCCGACGCTGGACGAGTAGAGTCGTACGAGTACGAGGTAGATGATGCATATCTTTTTTTGTGTTTTTGCGGACTTTTGGGTGGCGCGGCCTTTGGCACATTTTTGGGTATTTTGAGTGAGACCCCGTTATAATTGGTGTTGCATTTTGAAATGATTGTGAGACCCGGGGGATGCCGTTGGGCATGCCCTATACCTGAATTGCTTGAGTGAGGCCAGGCAAGAGGTCGTCGCTCCTTGGGTTTGGTTGGAGGTGCCAAAATGGTTATAATTGTTTTGTTTTGTTTTAAACTGGTATGTTTAAATTGTTTAAGCTTTATTAAGCTAATTAGAGGCGATCAAGACCTCAGTGGTGCTATGTTATAGTTGATAGCTAGTGCAATTCAAACAATTTAAATTGAATTGCTTGTTTACAAGTTTTTTAATGTGATTATATATATGTAATGCTTGGGATTACGTATGCTGACACCCTTGGGATTGTGACGGGCTTGACCCGAGGTTGGGATGACATGATCATCAGGATTGAGTGATGTTGATCATTGGTTGGACGTGACCCAGATTTGCTTGGGTGGTTTGACCACGGGATTGGGCGTCTTGGACGTCGGTTTGAGGCACTGTGACTGTCAGGTTGGGCAAGGCCTGAGATACTTGGATGGCATGGTCATCGGATTTGAGCGACATGGTCGCAGGGACATGAAGTGCCAGAGATTGTGTGACTTTGGTTTTTTATTTGGTGATTGCCGCTCACCTGTGATGGCCAAAGCGCCGATTTGAGTCGTCTGCACACAGGTAGACTCCGTGATAAGAGGGTTTTGACCACTCGTGTGGGTAGAGGCCCCCGATAGTTGCGATTCAGGTATTTGTGGTTTGGGGGTGCTTGGTGTAGAAAGCCACGTGGAAGGTGAGGAGCCTTCGATGGATAGGGATGGGGCTATCGGGTTGGGGGCTGAGGCTCGCCGTGATTGAGGTCATGAGTCAGGATATATATTTGAGGACAGACATCGCTGTTCCTCCGGTTGTCGTGCTATGGGCCGACGTGAGCTTACGAGCAGGGGTCCTTGGGACTGGGATACTATTGTTTGGCGTGTCTTCGGGACGTCGGTACTTTGAGACACGCGGTGTCAGAAGGCACGTGGTGCCGTAACGCTGTCAGACCCCTGAGGGTCAGACAGAACATGAGCCGTAGGTACAGGCTCAGGGACAGGATCAGGTTCAGGATCAGGTTCAGGATTCAGTGCTGGCAGGGTAGCTTCCAGGCTTGACAGCGTTCGGGTCGTGGCTCGACGAACAGTTTTTATCTAGCTTAGTACGTGTTTTGCAGGGGATAAACAGAGGTGCTCAGGGAACAAAGCCTTCTATGGCTTACCTTACTCGGGAGTTCCAGTCGCTGCACCCACCGCTTTTTCAGGGTGAGGGTGGTCCAGAGGCGGTTGAGAACCGGATAAAGAGCATGCAAATGATCTTCGAGCAGCTCGAGACATCTCCGGGGCGGAGGGTCAAGTTGGTGACATGTATGCTCAGAGGACCGGCGAAGTGCTGGTGGGATGTGCAGGTTCAGGCTCGCAGACACGAGGGACTGGCCTGGAAGGACTTAGAGGACAGATTCTTCAAGCACTTTTTCCTAGAGACACTGAGGGCAGAGAGAGCTCGAGAGTTCCTGAGCCTTTAGCAGGGTGACATGTTCGCCATGGACTATGCAACTACTTTCCCTAAGCTGTCTCGCTTCACACTTGGTATGGTAAGCGATGACACCTCGAGGGTGAGACACTTCGAAGATGACTTACGACAAGCCATACGAGTGCAAGTAAATATCTTTAGGTTAGCCTCGTTCTCAGAGGCGGTGAATCGGACCCTCATAGCCGAGGGTAACTTGATGGACATGTCTCACTTGGTCGGGCGACGACTTCGGGTGATGGGTCAGATGTTAGGAAACGAGGTCGGGAGGAGTTCCAGCAAGGCGGTCAGGTTAAAGACTCAGCTAGACCACCTCGTGGCAGTTCAGCAGTGGTTTGCTTTTAGTGTGGGCAGTCAGGTCATGTTCGGATTCAGTGTGATACGTCTCCAAAGGAGTGCCGGACATGTGGACATGTTGGG
The DNA here is from genome assembly GCA_963277665.1 of Viscum album. NCBI lineage: Eukaryota > Viridiplantae > Streptophyta > Magnoliopsida > Santalales > Viscaceae > Viscum > Viscum album. The sequence continues at coordinate 2,097,018,089 of OY728156.1, forward strand.
CATCTTGAGAGGTTATGTAGGCAACCTTCTCAGACAGCCGACAAGTAGAGACCGAGGCAGGCGCAGGCTTCAGAGATCGGTTCAGAATCGGTACTAGGTGAGGGTAGTCGAGGTTCAACTGCACGTGGAGGACGTGGTAGATATAGTGGGACCCATCCGTGGGGTCAGTGGTTGGTGGTTGGTGCAGCACCGCAGGGAGGACAGGCTTTAGGCAGCCGTGTGTCAGGCCAGGTGCACGCCGTGGAGCTGCCAAGGGCTGAGCAGGCTGGTGAACCGACGACGGTCAGAGGTATGCCGCGGGCGTTGCTGTGACTTTTTTTGCTTTTGTTTGGCATGGTCTGTTGCGACATGTCTGTTTTGAGTGCACGAGGTGCACAAGTTGTTTATGGATTGACCAGATGCTGGTCAGTGGGTTGACGCTGGTATGAGTGCGTTATTATTTTATATATATGAGGTGCTTGGCATCAGGAGCATCGTTGGATGCGTGTTTTGAGGTGCTTGGGCATCGGGGCATCGAGGATGCAGTTGTGATTGAGGTGCAAGGCACTAGATTTGTTTTGAGCATCCATGGATGTGGGACCTCATTGTGCCATGGGTGCCATGGGCTCGAAGCGGGCACCGATGCGGTGCAGGATATGATTCAGTGTCAGAAGCGACACGGGAGCACCTGATGAGGTGCGGGAGTGATGATGCGCCATGGGAGGACCATGGGTCCGGAAACAGGTCGTTGGACCTTGATTGATTTGAGCTTTGGGCCGAAGTTATTCTGGAATGTTTCTTCACCACCCTTGGAAGGGCAATTCGGGGACAAATTGTTTTATGGGCGGGAAGTTTGTAAGAACCCGGTTATTCTTTTAAGGTACAAACCTTTTTTTTCGGATTGTTTTTGAGAAGAAAGAGGAAAACAGGGCGAGTACTGGCTGCAGACCTGTTACACAACGTGACTTGGGGTTACACGCCGTGTAATCCAAGGACACGTCGTGTAATGGTCTGGCCGTGTAACTGCCGTACATGGCGTGTAGGGATGTTGACAAGGAAGAGAGGACCGGCCAAGTACACACCATGTACTTACCATTACACGCTGTGTAATGGATGCCGACAAACCTGGGTATGACCTGTAAGTGGATGTTGGCAGAAAAAGAGGATCAGACATATACATATCGTGTATTTATTGGTACACGATGTGTACTTTTTTTTTGTTATAACGGGTAGTAGCCTTGTTTTTGTTAGACGGACAAAACCCCTCACCCCTGGTTCTCGAACAACAACGTCGGAGGAGGATTTCCTTCCCGATTCATCGTCCGAACTCCGATTCGAACACTGTCAGATGTGTTGGAATCCCATCGGTGAGTTCTTGATTCCTCTTGAACCGTTCTTTGTGATTTCTTCTCTCAACCTAATTATCGAAGCTTGAGCGTTTATGCTCGTTATGTAAATCTACCCCGTTCTAGGCCGAATTAGAGGCTGATGCTGGACGAGGAGAGTCGTACCAGTACGAGGCAGGTGGTGCATACCTTGTTTTGCGCTTTTGCGGACTTTTGGGTGGTGCGGCTTTTGGCACATTTTTAGGTATTTTGAGCGAGACCTCGTTATAACTGCTGTTGCAATTTGAAATGATTGTGAGACCCGTGGGATGTTGTTGGGCATGCCCTATACCTGAATTGCTTAAGCGAGTCCGGGCGAGTGGTCGGTGCTCCTTGGGTTATTTTAGCTGGGGGTGCCAAATGGTTATAATTGTTTTTTTTTGTTTTAAATTGGTATGTTTAAATTGTTTAAGCTTGATTAAGCTAATTAGAGGCATTCAAGACCTTATGTTATAACTGATAGCTAGTGCAATTCGAACCGTTTAAATTGAATGCTTGTTTACAAGTGTTAATGTGATTATATATATGTAATGCTTGGGATTACATATGGTGACACCCTTGGGGTTGTGACGGGCTTGACCCGAGGTTGGGATAGCATGATCATCGGGATTGAGTGATGTTGATCACTGGTTCGACGTGGACCGAATTTGCTTGGGTGATTTGACCACGGGATTGGGCGTCGTGGACGTCGGTTTGAGGTAGTGTGACTGTCAGGTTGAGCAAGGCCCGGGATACTTCGATAGCATGGCCATCGGGTTTGAGCGACATGGTCGCGGGGGCACAAGGTGCCAGGGATGGTGTGGCTTTGGTTCTTTATTTGGTGATTGTCGCTCACCTGTGATGACCAAAGCGCCGATTTGAGTCGTGTGTACACTGCTAGACTCCGTTATGAGGTGGTTTTGACCGCTCGTGTGGGTAGAGGCCCCCGATAGTTGCGGTTTAGATATTTTTGTTTTTGGAGGTGCTTGCCGTAGAAAGCCACTGATACAGACCTGGGCATAATGGGAATAAAGGAGATTATTAGTGAGGGAATATTCTGTTATGGGGTAAAACAGTCTTTTAGGGTGAGTCGGTTAGGTTGTTAGGGGGAAAGTTCTAGGCCCCACTTGTGGGGATGGAATTGGGTTATATAAACAGTTGGGAGTGAAATGTGGGGAGGAGAGAAGGTGGTAGTTCGGCCTTTTGGGTTGGGATGCGGCCTACGGGCTTGGGTGGGAGTGCGGCCTGTCACCTCTCGATTTCTTCTTCCCTTCTGCATCTGTAGCTCTGTTCTGGTTTGTAGTTCTGCTTGTAATTCTAAGGAGGCTGATTTAAGGGCTGAGTTCTATCATTTGGTCCGACCTGCCGTCTTCCCAGCTCCTCTTCATCTTCAGCAGCAGGCAAACTGCGGGGACGTGCGCTACCCGCTACAGTTCCAGTGCGGGAGGCTTGAGGTTTTTCACGCGCACAGCTGCTGCGTTCCGCCTGTCCGCTGGCACCCGACGCACCGCACACGAGAGGATTCGCGCAAAACCAGTTGGCGACCAAAGGTGTCTCGCACCCGACGCGACGCTCTTGCACGGGTTTCCTCTCGATCGACCGAGAAGGCATCTGCGGGTGTTCTCTTTCGTACAGGCAGCGTCGTCCTGTCGGACGATTTCTCTCTCGGCGCGCTGCTACTCGTCGGCTCGTCATCCACCACTGCCGACCTTGGGGACGCAGTAGCGGCCGCGACTTCGCACGACGTGCGACTCTCTTTCCCGGCGGCGCTCACTCTTCTGCTCGCACATGAGGTGAGCGTTCCTGGAGATCCGATCGCGTAGGAGGGGAACGCATTGGGATCTTCTGATCGCGCGGGAAGAGGCGGCGTATCATTTTTTTTTGCCGCACAACTACAGTAGCGCTACAAAAAAAATAAAAAAAAAATAAAAGGGAAAAGGGGCGGCTCGTATTTCTACCTCGGAAGGTAAAAGCAGGAACAAAACAGAACGAAAAAAAAAGTCTGCTGGCCAGAAATGTTGCCCGAGGACCAGCTCTTGTGGGAGCAAAAATGGGAGCGTCTCTGGCAGGAGGAAGCTGATTTTCGACGATTCATGCTTGGTGTGGTGCAACGTTGGGAGACGAGGCTGCAGGAGGTGGCAGGGCTTCCGACACAATTTATTGAACCGCTTTTACTTCAGTAGGCGGTGACTGATGTAACAGAGGAGCAGCACCACCATGGGTGGTTGGTTGATGATCAGTCAGTGCCGAATCGGGAAGCGTCTAACTCACGATCAAATGACGGTAGTGGCAAGGGAGATGAGTCTCGGGATTTCACCAACAAGAAACCCCCGCAGGAGGTGACATCGTCTCCTCTGACTGGGATGTTTGCTGGTACCGACCGGTCTATAGTGATGGAAGCAGTCACGTTCGAAAATGAAGAAACACGGCAGCCACAACTCCTAATGGCTGGCCTTCCTTTCGCGTCCGAGCAGTTTTCGAGTTCGCTTGATGTAAGACTGGCATCTCCGATAGTTCAACACTTCTTTGCCGGTGGGGAGCACCACCCAGAGCGAGTGACGCAGCTCACAATCCATATTAGTGCAGCTTCCAGAACCAGTAACGACGACGAGACGCCAAACACAGAACATGAGGCGATTCTGCCTTCACCACCACTCGAGGGGATTCTCCCACAACAACAACTTCTGATATTTTTACACCCACACTGGCCCTTTGTGCAGCCCAGGTCCTATTCGCAGCTGCCCTTACTACCGTCGGGTGCTGACTCCACCGACTTTGGCACGTATTATGTGGGACTCAGCGCCACAACAACACCAGCAGGGATGAGGGGTTGGAACATTTTGCCAACCTTGTCTTCTTACGCGCTGCAACAGTCTACCACACTAGCCAACCTTTGGCGGGGCCATGAGGCGGCGCGACTCGTTTGGGAAATTGCTTGGAGAGTATGGGATAAGGAGGTGCGCGCTTGTTTTCTGTGGGACCTTAAAACAGGACGAATCATTAGGCATATTGCTTGGCGATTACATGCTACAGAGGTGCCTCGTAATCAGTTTCTTTTCCTCTGTCTTGAGGACAAGGCTGATTTTCAAGATGGTGGCAGTGATACAGACCTGGGCATAATGGGAATAAAGGAGATTATTAGTGAGGGAATATTCTGTTATGGGGTAAAATAGTCTTTTAGGTTGAGTCGGTTAGGTTGTTAGGGGGAAAGTTCTAGGCCCCACTTGTGGGGATGGAATTGGGTTACATAAACAGTTGGGAGTGAAATGTGGGGAGGAGAGAAGGTGGTAGTTCGGCCTTTTGGGTTGGGATGCGGCCTACGGGCTTGGGCGGGAGTGCGGCCTGTCGCCTCTCGATTTCTTCTTCCCTTCCGCATTTGTAGCTCTGTTTTGGTTTGTAGTTCTGCTTATAATTCTAAGGAGGCTGATTTAAGGGCTGGGTTCTATCAGCCACGTGAAAAGTGAGGAGCTTTCGGTGGATAGCGATGAGTCTATCGGGTTGGGGGCTGAGGCTTGTTGTGATTGCGACTGTGGGCTGACGTGAGCTTACGAGCAGGGGTTCTTGGGACTGAGATACTATTGTTTGGCGTGCCTTTGGGATGTCGGTACTTTGAGACACGCGGTTTCAGGAGGCACGTGATGCCAGACTTTGTGATTGAGGTGGAACCAGAGGGTTCACCTGGACTTGTGACTACAAGGGTACCTTGGGCCGTGAGCCAAGGACTCTCTTGGCTTATGAGACCCCGATGTTGGCCGAAGCAGGTGACACTTCCTAGTGGTTGCCGAGCACCAATAGAGGTTGTGTTTATTTTTGCATCGCAGTGTTTACCTTGCTTAGAAATGTTTGTCTGCTTAAATACTTATGCTCGGTACGCACCATTGGGTGGTATCCTATTGAGATTCATCTCACACCCTACACGGGCCCTTCGAGACACGTGTAGACTCTATGGCTTTACGTAAAGGAAAAAGATCAGCTTCAGGAGTTGGGTTGTAGTACTGTTTGACATGGAGATTGACATGGAGATTGAGGTTGTGCCTAGCTGAAGTTTTACTTTTGTTTAGCTTTCTTTACTGTATAAGCATGCTTATTTATAAGTAGCTACAGTGGTTAGCCATGAGCGCCCTTTTTATATTGACATGGATGACCTGACTTGGAATGCATACTTTGCCTGCTTTGTTTTGAGAGGCTATAAGTGATTTGCTGACATGCTGTTCTATTTACTTTCCGCTGCTGCAATTGATTCTATATTGCTTCCGTTGTTTATTGATTTTGGATGTGCTTCCGCTCTGCGGGTATAAGGCCCCAGCCTTAAGCATTACATAAGTATTAAATTAAGTTAATAATTCACATTGAAGATCTTTTAAGGTTTAGAGTTTTTGAGAATTAGGCTGTAACTATTACATTACATCTCAAAAGATTACAAAGTAGACACTTCTACTCTATCCAATTTTTTTCACAATAATAAAATTTCTTAAATAAAACAAGAATTCTTTTCTTGATATAAATCTTCTTGAATTCATCCATTTCCTCAACCTTTCTCATACCCTGTGAAAAACATTTCAAAAACTTTGGATGAGAATAAAAAGATACGGGTAATAAAATAAGGAAAGAAAACATTAGTCCATCAATACATATAAATCAATGAAATCATACCTCAATCATAAAACATAATCTTTTTAACATAGCTCATGAAATCATAAGATTTGTGAATAACACATAGAAATCATAAATCATGAAGGTAACTTGTGACATCCATAACATACTGACGTTGTAGTTTTCACAGCTACGTAGGGAGTTACATTTGGAATACCCATCACAATATAATATATTCCCTAAATCTCTTAGAAGAAACATCAACGTTTACCTCCGTCACGTTACCCAGTGCATTGAAGAGCTATCTTGGGCTCACCTGCGTTAGGTTTATCACAGAACCACCCATATGCATAAACAATGCCCAAGAACCATAACATAATCATAATACATGAACAAGCATAAAGGAAAGATAACATTTCCACATTGCAATCACAATATAACATTTCAATATATTGACATAATCCATCCATTCCCAAAACCATTTTCAATACGAAAACACCCATAAAGGGATTTCTTTTCTTTTTAAAAATGTTGGAGTTTGCATCCCACATCGGACTTGTGGTCCGGTGTGGTCTTTAGTATTCATTATAAAAGAACCTCAAGTCCTCCTTTAGAACCTTGGGGGTTCAGGTCTACCTCTTTTTGTCATTATACATGGTATCAAAGGGAACCTAATCCCGATCCCTCCCATTTTTATTTTTCCCTGTCTAGGGTTTCTCATTATTCCTCCCCCCGTAAGGGGCGGCGAACCCCCCATGTAGGGCTAGGTTTATCTTCTGCCGCCGCCCTTCCGGGCTCGTTTGCCAGGCGGCCTCTCGGTGCTTTCCTGGCGGATCCCTTCCTGCTTTGGCCTCCCTCCCGGTGGATCTCCCCACTGTCGGCATCTCCCTCGGCATCGCCTGTAGTGGTCCTCAATCCCGCCTGGGCGGCTCCTCTCCCGGTGGTTCCATCCTGGCCCCGCCTCCCTTCCTTGTGCGTCAACTCCCATCCAGCGCGCCTCCAGATCTTGACGGGATCCAGCCGTGACTCCCGGCCCGCTTCTTCCCCTGGCTCCCGACGCACCTCCCGCTCGCCGCTCCTGCGCGACGGCCCTCCCTGGGCGACGACCTCCTCCTGGCGTGACGTCCCCCTGTGCATCCTCTGTCCGCCCCCTTGCTTCCAACACCGTTGACTCCCTGCGCAACAGCTACTACGCCTCATCGTCCCGGTCATTCGTCGCCAGCCCCTCTCAGATTTGGCCAGATCCGACCACATCCAGTCGCCGGTGCATTCTGCGGTAGCTCTGCCTCCAAGCCGATCCCCTTCTCTTGTGCTGCTCTCCCAGCTGCCGCCTCCCTTTCCTAGCGGAACTATTTCTGCGTGCTCCTTGTCCGCTGTTACGTCCTCGCGCTACCTCCACCGTGGCGTAACACTTCGACCGCCTTGGATTTGGGCCCTTTGGCGCCGCCAGATCCCACAACGATTCTGCGGAATCCCCGCCTCTCGTCCTCGGCCCCGCAAGTGCGTTTTTTCTGGTGCTAGTGTGGCTTTCTCAGCGTATCATCGACCGGCCCCACTAGTGCGGCATTCCAGGCGCTCCGTCAACCGGCCCGGTCTGTGTGGTTTCTCTGCTGCACCCGCGACAATTTCATTCATCCATCATCCTGAGGGGGAGCTGCGATTTTGAGGGGGAGCTATGATCGTCGCTTGTTTCTTTTTATTTCATCTTGTTTCGTAATAAAGCTGGGTATGTCCAGTTTGAGGGGGAATGTTTGCAGCATTTTTTTGTTTGATTTGTATTGTCGTTGCTTTGACCTCTTTTCTTTGTGTCCAAGCTAGGTACACCTAGCTTGAGGATGAGTGTTGGGGTCTGCATCCCATATCGGACTTGTGGTCCGGTGTGGTCTTTAATATTCATTATAAAAGAAGCTCAAGGCCTCCTTTAGAGAGTACCTTGGGGGTTCATACCTCTTTTTATCATTTTACAAAAAACATTAAGGCTTATAGAGGAAGCCAAATAACGATTACGGTGGCGGAGAGTTCATTGTCGCCGTAAATGTTAAAAACATTTCTTTTGTCGTTTAGTAAAATGCTTCGTAGATAAAAGATTCTCTTTGAATGAAAGTAAAAGTCAAAGGGGTTTATTATGCACCGTGTAAAAGGTGTATATTATCAAAAAAAAATGTCTCAATGAAAGGAGATTGAGACAAAGTCCCTTACCTCGTTTCTGACTTCACTCGTTCGTTCTTTAATTTCCTGAATAATAAATTTAAATTAATTTCTACTTGCTTCACAATTTTTTTCAAGTTTATTATTCTTTTTATATCATTTATTTTCTTTCTATAACAATTATTTAATTATTTGAGTTCATATCGGACATTTTGTTGATGTTCGGAACTTGAGTAAAAAATGAACTTGTTATAATTATAAATTGTCCATGTGGTCAAAACTCCATAATCTCTAGAATGATATTAATGATTTAGTTATCATATATATCATATATATCATATATATCTAGTATATATGTATTTATAATAGTCAATATCATTTGGAGATGAGAAATGAAACGCATCGTTCATGGAGATTGTAAGTCGTACGTACGCACGAACGCTACTTTCATTTCTATTTTGTATTTAATGGAATGAAAACTTAATGATACATAAGTATATTATAATTCTAGTATAATATCATATATAATTTCATTAATGTCATCCTTTATACGTTCCACGTATGACATGAAAGAGTTGTATCATTTTGAGGGGCGGTAGTCCGCACTTCCTCAAATGAAATTATCGTATTACCAATTATGGAAACCAGAAAGGTATGCTATAAATGAAAAATACAGAAGCATAGAAGCAATATAAATATAATATATATCACATATAAATACAGTGTCATCATAATGGTCAGCATAAGAGGTGGTAAGAGAAGATTGAACAATCATCGTTTCGTGAGGCAGTAGTTCGCCGTTTACAGAAATAGTATGTTTTATATCCATTAGATGGAGGTGTGGAATAAGTAAAATAAAAGAAGAGAACTTGAGGGAAGATGTTATCTCTAAATCAGGTAACTCCCTTTGGTTTGAACTAAAAGATTTTCTTGAAGTACCTTCTGCCTAGGGTAAATCTTCTAGGAGGAAGAGAGGGATGTCGAGAGTTTATTTGGGCGGAAGGTGGACGAGCCAAGGGGCTTGAGAGGAGTGATTAAATATGTTTGGATGAAACATTTTTATAAGAGGTAGGAGGTACTATTTAGAAGAGTCTAAAAATATTATTTTATTATAATTTCATTTTCGGTTTCTAAAGGCTCCAAAGTTAAGTCAAAGATAAGATGAGGATGGATCGAAATTCTTTCAACCAATAAGTTTTTAGAAAGTTTAGGTCATAAAATTAACCTTATCTTTTAGCTTTTAACTCTTAGTTAACTAATTTAACTTTTACCATGTATTCTTGTATATTCGTATTATATGGTTAATATACTTACTATAAAATGCCAAACGAACCTCAAGTGGTTCATTAATGATATTTGTAACCTCAAGTGGTTCATTAATGATATTTGTAACGTTATCTAAGTCATTTGGCCGAATCTTAGATTTTTGGGATTATTATATCATTCAATAAAATAAATTTGTTTTAAAAATTCATTTATGTAAATTTATATACTATTTATATCATGACTTAAAAAAATTCATAACAACTTGATTCTTTCGAACACATTTCATTAATTCAAAGATATTAAGTCATAATCATCCCTAAAATTCATGGACGACATAAAAAGTTTCAAAATAAATTTATTTTAATTTTTATAATCTCATTTATTTAAAATATTCATTAATAAGGTAAACACTATATCATCATTGTGTCATAAATAAATCTATTTATTTGATATCTAAAAATTATAAATAAAATACCTAATGACTATTTATAGTTGAAGAGATCACTTATATAACCCCATATAAAAAATGTTTTATTAAAAGATATATATTTATGTTACATTTTCTTTAACTTTAATTTTTATAAAATGTCATTTTCACTTACAAGTGGCTCCATGTGGTCCCAAAATCGACTCAAGGATGCCCATGATCGGACATGTATCAGCCAATAGGGTTAGGATACGTGTTAGAGTAATTTAATATTATTATAATGTTATTTTTTTTACCCTTATTTACCAGATTTACCCTTTAATGGTAAATAAAATATTTACTTTCATAATATCTAAAAATAAAAGTTATTAATTGACACAATTTGGACCTCCTGATTCAAAATATGGAATCCATTTTTTCAAATTCAAAACACAGAAGTTGCAGAAATTAATTTAAAATTAATTTGCGTTGTCAATACCAAAAAGCATGTTTTTAAAAAATAATTACTATCCAAAGATTGACATGTATTTATGTCTAATTAAAAAGTGAAATTACTTCCAATGACAAACATTGGATTAAATTGTAAAAACATAATCTAATTAAACATTAAAACCAATTAAAAAGATAATCGAACCATATAAATAAATCAGATGAAAAGACAGTTTTGACTTAAAATGCAGTATTTTTTACTATATATTAAAAAATTAACTTTATTGGAAAAATACCAAAAATTTACTCAAAGTAAATTTTGATGTCCTGCTTCTAAAGAAGTTTATTTTGTCGAATGAAACATATTAAAGTGACAAAAACTAGATTTAAAAGGGGTTCGCCATCAAAAGGTGGTAAAACTATTTTTTAAAAATATTAGAATATTTGTGCTTAAAATTGGATTCATTCTCATTTTAAGCTTTTAAATCTTATTAGATAAATGTAAAGACATTTAACAAACATGTTTAATCATAATATGGTTAGTTTTGTTCATTCTCGTCAATATAACGACTAGGCGTTAACTACCATTTAAAATAATAATATTATATTATTATTATTCTCAATATGACTGCCTTGAGTGCAACATAAAATTTCGGAGAAACCCATTGTTGTGTGTCGGGTACGCCATCGAACATAGCATCCCCATTAATGTAAAATTAATATTTAATTCACAAAAATTAATAAATATGAAAATGTCATATTCTTTATTTAGCCGGGATGTTACACCGGGTCTGGTTCGAGTCTGCTGAGTCCTTTATTTTCGCTGCATGTTAACTTATTATGCCTGGACCAGTCTATTATATTGTTCCAGAGGGTATAGCCTCCCCACTATACCTGTTTACACCATCGCTGCTAGTCGGCAGCCTTTGGCGTTCGGGAAAGTGCGCCTAAGGCCAGTGGCACCCGGACTATTAGCACTGTTCGGGTGGCTGTTCGGGTCGAGGACGCTACATGTGTCCTGGATTTTGGTGGATTGTGGAAAAAACATCTAGTGTTGGTTTAGTTTGCCTACAACAATAGTTATCAGGCGACGATTTAGATGACACCGTTTGAGGCGCTCTATGGTAGACTGTGTAGATCTCCATTGTGTTGGTTAGTGGCTGGGGAATCAGAGTTGCTGAGACCGAGTCTCGTGTAGGAAACGTCTGAACGAGTTCAGTAGATTCGGAAGCAGAGTAAGTTGACACCCAGGTTCGTGGGGCCATTCGAGATCGTGGAGAGGATTAGACCGGTGGCGTATCGATTGACTCTTCCACAAAGGTATAGTGGTATGCACAATGTTTTTCATGTGTCACAACTTCGACAGTATCACCTTGAACCATTTCATGTGTTTGATGTTGAGGATGTTGAATTTGAGACCGACACGTCCTTTGTGGAGCATCTAGTTCGTATTGTGGACCGTAGTGAGAAAATCTTGCGGGGCAAGACTACGCCTTTGGTTCGAGTTTTGTGGCAGCATGGTAGTGTTCAAGAGGAAACTTGGGAAATAGAGTCAGATGTGCGGGCCTAGTGACCCAATCTCTTTTCTTCAGAGTCTCAGTGAGACTTGGAAGTGTGGCTCGAGGACGAGTCGTTATAAGGTGGGGAGATTGTAAGATCCTGAACTTCGTGGAGGTATGTCTTTGTGTAAATTTTGGTTTAAATATCTTAATTTTGGTTAATGGAATGTTCATCGGATGTATGAGGTTCACGTGTGTTGCGGGGGTTCGGGACACGAAAGAAAAAGGATTTTGGCCATCCAGTGCATGTTGCACGGTTGGCACACGGTTAGGGATAACCGTGCGTCCAAACCATGCTAGCTAGGAGGGGGGGGGGGGTGCACGGTTAAGCAAAACCGTGCGGGGGAGTGTCAAACCGTGCAACCTTGAACAAAGGCGTTCCGTACGGTTGGCGCACGGTTTGTCAAACCGTGCGTGCCTCTCCAGGAAACCGTGTGACTTAACCCCTCTTGAATAGAGGCAGGCGTACGATTTTCGCACGGTTTGACAAGCAATGCGCCCCATTAAAAAGTGTGAAATTACTAAACTGCCCCCTCGGGATTTTATGTCTTTCATATGATTTTCTCCCCATTTCTTCTTTCTCCAGCCTTAGTAACGAACTCAAGCTTCCAAATCTTTCATAGGGTGGATCTCCTTCGATTCTAGGTCGTTTGGAGTGGCATTTGTTGTGGATCGAAGCTTTGGGTGAGTCTAACGCTTTTCTTTGCTTCTCTTTTCTGGATTTGGGTTTGTCGTTTCGTTCTTCTTTTTACGAAGCCCTAAAACCTTCGTTTTTCTGCGAATCTTAGGTTTGGGTTTCAAGGGGTGCTTGAATCCGGATCTACGACTAAGGTTAAGCGTGTGTTCATCTTCGGATTCGAGGTAGGTGGTCTACAAGTTACATTCCATAGTCTCGTTTTTGATTTGTGCATGTGTGGTTGTTTTATTGCTTCCCTCTTGTGGTGCTTTTGATGTCTTTAGTGAGATTTGGTATATTGGTTGGCTAAATGATGAATTGAACCCCTCATGAACCCCGTGGGATGCGTTGAGGTTGATTTAACCGGTTTAGGGCCACACGTGGGGTGTGCTATTATTTCCCAAGCATGGAAAGTGATAATGTTGAGCATGAAATTGATTTGTGATTGTAGATGGTGAATTCCCCTCACCTCAATGTGAGGTGAGGATGTTCTTTTATAGATGAGTAAAACTAAATACAGAGAGGGTAAGTCCGATGTGGGACTCAGAAATACCCAATTAAATGAAATGGGGTCCAACACTCCCCCTCAAGCTGGACATGCCCAGATTGGATTGAGTCCCACAAAGAAAAAAAGAAGACAAGACAGACGAACTCATACTCCCCCTCAAGCTGGGCTATGGAGGCTGTGAATACCCAGCCGGGAAGTGAGAGAGTCAAGGCGAGCCCCTGGGAGACCTTTGGTGAAGAGATCGGCAAACTGATCTGCCGTCGGTACATGGCCAAAGCTGATATGGTGCTGCTCAAGATGGTGGCGGAGGAAGTGACAGTCCACCTCGATATGCTTCGTCCGTTCATGAAAGACGGGATTCGAGGCAATCTTCGTGGCGGCCTGATTATCACACCAGATATGAGCAGGGGTGTGTGCCGGGAAGCCGAGCTCATGTAGGAGATGACGAAGCCAGAGGATCTCAGTGGTGACGGTGGCCATGACGCGGTATTCAGCCTCGGCACTCGATCTGGAGACGACAGTCTACTTCTTGCTGCGCCAAGAGATGAGGTTACCGGCGAAGAACACGGCGAATCCCGAAGTAGACTTGCGGGTCGCGAGGCAACCTGCACAGTCGACATCACAGAAGGCCTCAACATCCAAGAGAGCATGACGGGAATACTGAAGGCCACGTGCAGGGTCTCGCTTGATGTATTTGGCAATGCGAAGGACAACATCCCACTGAGATTGGGTTGGATGCTCCATGAACTGGCTGACTTTGCCAACGGCGCAGGCAATGTCGGGTCGCGTCATGGTGAGGTAGTTCAGTTTACCCACCAGACGTCGATAGCGCTCGGGATGAGGAAATGGTTCCGAGTCGGAATGGAGAGAACGTTCGCCAGGCTCAAGTGGGGTGTCCACGGCAGTGGCGGTGCTCAGACCGGTCATGGTGCAAGATATCAAGAGCATACCTATGCTGGCAGAGAGAGATCGAGTCCTCAGAACGGGAGACCTCGATGCCAAGGAAGTAAGTCAGGGGACCAAGATCTTTGGTATGAAAGTTTTGGTGAAGGTGCGCCTTGAGGCTGACGATCCCTCTGGAGTCGCTTCTTGTGATGATGATATCATCAACATATACCACGAGCAAGATACAGCCGTGCGGTGTCGTACGGAAGAAGACGGTGTGGTCATTCAGATTGCGAGAGAGGCCAAAGGCCGCGACGACAATGCTGAAGCGACCAAACCAAGCTCGAGGAGACTGCTTGAGGCCATAGAGGGACCGACAGAGGCAGCAGACATGGGAGTCGGCAACGGAGGCAGAAAAACCAGGGGACTGCTTCAGGTAGACTTCTTCCTCAAGAACGCCATGGAGAAAGGCATTCTTGACATCCAACTGATGAAGTGGCCAATGATGATGGGTAGCCAGAGAGATGAACAGGCGGACAGAGGCCATCTTGACGACCGGAGAGTAGGTCTCAAAGTAGTCGATGCCATATGTCTGAGCAAACCCCTTCGCCACCAGCCGGGCTTTGAGGCGGCAAAGAGAGCCGTCGGGATTGAGACGGATCGTATAAATCCATTTGCTGCCCATTGCCTGTTTGTCTGCTGGAAGGGGGACAAGATCCCAAGTATGGTTTTCCTCCAGAGCCTGCAATTCATCCCACATTGCAGCTAGCCACCCGGGGTGAGATTTGGCTTCACCAACCGTGCGAGGTATAGAAACTGTCTCCAGAGCGGATAGACCCCTGTATGAATAGACAAATAGAGGAGTACTCTGGCAGGAGCGAGTACCTTTTCGTAGGGCAATGGGCAAGTCCTCGGGTGGCGGAGCAGGAGCAGCGGACGAAGCGGGAGCATCAGTGTCACTGGCCGGAACGGGCGATACAGTCGAAGGATGGCGGGAGTAGACCTGACCAAATTGGGTGTCAACAGGGGTTGACGCCGGTGGAGGAAGGATGATGGGGGGAAGACAGTTATCAATAGCAGAGTCAGGAGGAGGAGAGGGAAAGGAGAATGAAGAACTCTCAACAAAGGAGACATTCGCTGAGATGACATACCGGCGAAGGTTCGGGGAGAAGCAGCGGTATCCGCGCTTAGTGCGAGAATAACCAAGGAAAATGCAGCGGAGAGATTTGGGAGAGAGTTTGGTGCGGCCAGGGCGAGTGTCACGAACATAACACAAGCAGCCAAACACTCGAAGAGGGAGGGAATGAAGAGGGAGAGTGGGGAAAAGAGCCCAAAAGGGAGTCTCCCCCTTAAGGATAGAAGAAGGAAGGCGATTGATGAGGTATGTAGCAGTGAGAATGACATCTCCCCAAAAGAGCAGAGGCACCTGTCGGTGGAAGATGAGGGCACGAGCAGTTTCCAGAATATGTCTGTGTTTCCGCTTGGCCACGCCGTTCTGCTGTGGTGTATCAGGACAGGAGGCTTGATGAAGGATACCATTCGTCTGGAAAAACTGCCGAAAGGAAGTGGAGAGATACTCGCGCCCATTATCCGAGCGGAGACATTTGACAGAGATAGAAAAATGATTCTTAATTTCATTGAAAAAGGTTTGGAAGGTGGAAAACACTTCAGAGCGTTCTCGAAGAAGGTAAAGCCATGTCATTCGCAAATTGTCATCAATGAAAGATATATAGTATTTATATCCCAAGTGACTCGGAATGGTACACGGGCCCCAAACATCTAAATGAACCAGATCAAAGGGGTGGGAGACCCGTGTATCGGTGCGAGGAATGTAGGAAGAGCGATGATGTTTCGCAAAAGAACAGGACTCACAATGAAAAGTAGGAGTCCGACTGAAGTCTGGAAACATCTGATGAATGGTGGATGCAGGTGGGTGTCCTAATCGGGAATGAAGATCTAGTGCCCGAGAAGAGGTAGACGTGCAAGCAATGGGTGCTGGTCCCTCGAACATGTAGACCCCGTCTCGAAGCCGGCCTCGACCAAGTTCCCGGTTCGCAGTCTGCTCCTGAAACACAACACCAGAAGAGGTAAATATGGCCGCACAGTTATAATCCTTAGTCAGTTTACTGATGGAAAGCAGATTAAAGGGACTGCGGGGCACATGTGCCACAGAGGGTAGGTGTATCGATGGAGTCAGGGAGCATGCGCCGAAGCCCGCTATGGGGATAGTGGAGCCATCAGCGACGGTGATGGCTGAAGAACCGACATATGGGCAGTAAGACGTCAGCATACCAGCATCACCGGTGAGGTGGTCGAAGGCACCTGAGTCCAGCAACCATGAAGGGGAGCAATGGCCCACAAAGGCAGTGGGGCAAACAGTACGGGCCAGAGAGGCCGAGGAGGGACCGGGTCGGACAGAGGCCGGAGGATCATGAGGCCGCCTGAGGTCGGCCATAGAAAGGGCCAGAGACGGGTAAAGAGAGGTGACAGTCGAGGACGCGTCCTGGACCGCGGGCTGTACCTGCCGCGGGTGGTGAGATGGTCGTCCATGCAGGACCCAACATCGGGCGATCAGGTGGCCAAACTTGCCACAATGTTGACAGAAGGGACGTGGACGACTTGAAGCACGACCACGTCCCGAGGAGTCTGCCATGAAAGCGTTGGGTAGCTGATGCAGCGGGCCGGCGGGATGATCGTGCGCAGGACGTGCGCGTGCTGGAAGGGCTGTCGGAACGAGGGCGCTCTGCCGGGACGAGGGCGGGGAGCCGGGAGCCGTGGCCGAGGGCGGGGCGAGGCCGAGGGCGGGGGGCCGGGGCGAGGCCGAGGGCGGGGCGCCGGGGCGAGGCCGAGGGCGAGGCGCCGCTGGGCGAGGGGGAGAGCGTTTGGGCGAGGCGCTGGCGAGGGCACCGCGGAGCGAGGGGAGCCGCGCCGGGAGGGAGAGCCGCCGGGAGAGAGGGCCGCCGGGAGGGAGGGCTGCCGGGAGGGAAGGCCGCCGAGAGAGAGAGCCGTCGGGAGGAAGGACCGCCGGGAGGGCCACCAGGGAGGGCCGCCGGGAGATTAGGGCAGAGCCAGAGGGGAAGAGAGGCGGGGCCGGACAGAACCAGGAATCCGCTGGGAGGGAGGTTCGGGATTAAGATCCCTCTGATACCATGTAGATGGTGAATTCTCCTTACCTCAATGTGAGGTGAGGATGTTCTTTTATAGATGAGTAAAACTAAATACAGAGAGGGTAAGTCCGATGTGGGACTCAGAAATACCCAATTAAATGAAATGGGGTCCAACAGTGATAATGTAGAGCTCATGATGAACATGCTGGATTGTTAGTTGAATTGTAAAGGGAATTTTGTGTCTAGACTTTGATAATGGCACAGGGGATTGTTTGGATTTGTATAAAATGGGTTGGACGAATTAAAGAGGTTGTGTTAATGGCTTATGAATTACCCTCGGATAGTATAAATGTGTTAATGGGTTAAATGGGCTATGCCAAGTAAGTGGTAAATGTGTTAATGGGTTAAGGCTCGATAACGATTCATGTGTTAAATGAAACGAGCATTGTAAATGTTATGTGTATTGATTGTGTCTGGTTTGTGATATGGTATATGTGGTAAATGGACGAATAAGCATGTGCATAGCTTGGTGGTGTGGGATAAAAGACTGAGACTCTTCCCACGGGTCAGGTTTGACTGATGCTCTGAGCCACCCCTAGAATGCATGGGTTTGGGTGCTAGACTTATGCTCTCGGCCCTAATGGTTGCATTGGACGAAACTATCTGGACTTATCCCTTATGCTTGGTAATTGATTGGCTTGGGCTGTTGTGTAAATGATGTGAATGCCTAACCCATGTAACAAATGATGAAATCGACTAAAGTAAATTTTGTTACCTAACGACACACGGATTGTCTTTTGTTTATCATGTCATTTATTTAGTACTTGCATGTACTATCCGTTACTGAATATTTTGCAGACAACGTTGGTGGTGGCATACTGAGTTGTACTCACACCCTGCTCGGACCGCCATTGGGTACCCGAACATATTTTATGGTTGCAGGTCAGGACAAGGGCAAGGGCCCTATGCTAGGGAGTTAAGTTGGGCTTGGGATGTGCATGGACGAGGATCCGAACAGTTAGGACCCGTTTTGGGGGATGCAACTGTTTGTCTTTATTTTGGGCTTCCTTCACTTTTGGCACTGTTAGCATGACATGGCACTTTTACTGTTGTGGTTTATACCTTGCTTGGGAAAATAGTTAATTATGAATGTTTCTGGTTATTTGTTTATTGTTCCCTTTATTTTATATGTTATCTACTGTGGTATGCTCTGATAGAGAGGGTATAGTCTCCCCAAATGATCCATTTGATCCTCGCTGTTAGTCGGCAATCTCTGGCGTACGGGGAGACGCCCTTGAGGTCTTGTGGCGATCTGACTTGGGGCATCGGTTAGTGGCTTCCGGGTCGGGGACGTTACACATTAACTCCCTTTGTTTGAATTTTTCAGATTCAGCCATCCCTTGGACTGCCTTGGAGGACAAAGAAAATGATTATGCAGCTAATGAGGTGTACATGGAGCTCCCCAAACCCATTGAACAATTATTAGAGGGAGTATATGGAGAGTTTCTCGGGGTTGTGCATGAAGAAACAACATCTGTAGCATATTTTGAGGGGCAAACCAATACTTATCCCTTTCTTTCCTTTCTCTTTCCTTTTCTATTTATTTTGATTCTTATGTTTTCATTTCTGTTTTACTTTAGGTTTTTAGTGCACAATGCTTAGAAGCTTTACTCAATGCTATTACTGTCAATAAAACTGGTTGTATTGCTCTTTTATATTTGATTTGTTTTCCGCCCAATTAAAATTCTGTGAAAAACTAAGGAAATTATATTTAATTAAAAAAGGGGTTGTGATAGTCTAAGTGTGGGAGAGTGGTACCAAACTGCTTATGATTCACATGTTTTGTTTTGTTTTTTTGCCTTTTTTTTATTTATTTTTTGGTGTGTTTTTAGGTTTGGAATTTGAGTTTTAAATGTCATCCGGCCTTGTGAAAAATGCAATGCTAGTTTTTTAAATTTCATTGATTTTGAAAAAGTTCAATTTATATGATTACTGACAGTTTTTTTCGGCACCTTTATGGAAATTTATTGTTTCCAATTGAGAAATGACTGTGAATGAAAAGAATTAAGTGGAATTAGAATTATAACATTATGAAACTAGAATTTTGAACTCTAACTTGAGTAACTTGTCCATTGTAAAAAAGAACACCTCAGAGAGCCAATCATATAAGTCATCAAAAAGATATTCATATAAGTCTTTTGAAATTGGAGTAAAATGGGCCGTTGAGATATTATATGAAGTTTTGAGATATTAGGCATTAAACAAAAAGACAAAAAACAAAAAAACAAAAAAAGAGGGGTTGTGTTTTGGGTGGGTCAAAAATTACCACTACTTGACCAATGACCTTGTTATAACTATTATAATTGTAGGAGGATTAAATGAGAGACCCAAACCCCCAAGGTGTACTATCTAAAGGAGCCCTTGGGGTTCTTTTATAACAAATAATTAAGACCACACCGGACCTCAAGTCCGATGTGGGATACAGACTCCAACACTCCCCCTCAAGCTAGGTGTACTGATTAGCCAATAAAAACACATATTTTGATTACATTTTAATGGTATTAAATGTTTATTTTTGATCTTATGGGCCTGAGTTAGTGGATTTTAATTTTGAACATCCATTCTCTTCATTTGTGCACTCCATGCCTAATATGCACCAATTTAGACCCAATGTTTCATCTGATTTCAAAGAATGTAATTATCCATATTTTAATTTGATATTTTTGGAAATGGATATAAACTTAAATATGAACATTTTTCATTCAGGGATCAATGGAGGATTAATAAAGGATGATGAGGATTTTTGGCGAAAAAAGGTAACAATTTTGGAGAAGGCAGATTAGATATCATCCCACTGATCGGACTGTGGGGCCCACAATACAGGCCCAATGAAGCCCAAAATTTATAGGAGACTAGAAGACATATAGGGGAACAAATCATTCTTCTGGAGCTAGTGCTAATTCGTCCTCAATGGTGGTGATTAAGGCGGCCCAAGTTGAAGATTTAATTTTGGGCCAGATTCTGCGGCCCAGAAAAACAGCCCACTATTTCAATCATATCTCCCGAACCACAAAGTATTTTGGGCTGAAATTTTACAGGCTGTTAGGGGACATCCGGGGCTTCATTTAAGTCTTCTAGGGCCCACTCAAATTCGGCCTTCTAGAAGGTCCTTTAGGCGCGTCTTTCCGGTGGATGCAAGCTGGCTGCAACTTCGGGGCAAGAAGTGGAAAAGTCTCTCATCATTAATGTTCTACCCACCTTTCCCCAACATAATTAATTAAAGGCACATGGGATGTTGGGGGCTTGGCCAAGACTTCATTTTTTTTCCTATTTAAGGCAGTAGTGGTGGTGGATTTAGGGATGTTGGTGCTTTCTTTTCATTGTAATGTTATTATGCCAATTTGCCTTTGTAACATTCTTCCTTCTCATGTAAGTTGTTCGAATCACCTTAGTCTTCAATAAAAGTTCTTCTTCTTCTCTTGTTCTGTTCTTCTCCTTATCACCTTGATACCGTTGCCTCAAGGTGTGAATTTATTCACACCAAACCTTGTGATTTTATTCACACAACGGTGGAGTGATCGTTATTTTTGTTGTTTTTACTTCTTCAATTCCACCCTCGTAAGTCTACTTTCTGCTTCCGTTGAGAACTTGTCATCAATGGAGGGGTAGCTCTTTTATGGGTTGATTCAAGGGAGTAGCAAGGGGCTGGATTGAATGTTATTTCTCATGCCCTAAATGTTATTAATTTCATTTAATTGAGTTTTTTTCATTCAATGATTTTTATTCTTCCTCTTCCTTATTGAATTTATTCACTCCACTTTCATGTGCTAATTACATCATTTACCTTGGAGTGCTCATGAAAATGATCCTACAAGTGTATAGGTGATTATCATGTGTTTTGAAGGTGTTTAATCAGTAAGTGATGAGGTTAGTTTGAATTCATTGCATGAATCCTTCTCGAGTTAATGAAATTAAAATCGTAAAAAAAAGGAATTCATTCAATCCACCCCGAACAATAACCTAGGATCAACTCATTTTCTCATAATTTTAACTCACATAGATCTTTTAGTGCTCTTTCAAAACAATCTAAAATCAACCCAAGTTGGTCACTTCATAGCAAAAAATCCATCTCTTTTTATTGAGTGTCTAAAGGTTCTTCTTAGGTCTCTGAGGATTCGACAACCCAGGCTACACTACAAGCGACCGCTTGACCCTTAAAACTTGGGTAAATTTGGGCGAAACCATGTACCTAGCTTGGACACATAATGAAAATAAAGCAACAAAACAGATGCTAACACTCCCCCTCAAGCTGGAAGGGCCCAGCTTGATGACAAAAACAAGACCAAATATGATAAAAGATAAAGCTTCAACATTGCTGCTCCCCCTGACGATGTTGATATGATGCCGCTGAAAAAGGGTGGGTAAACGCCGAAAAAGTGCGGGGCCGGACAACAGAGCGCTGGGAAATCCACCCTGGCGGGTCGGTCGTCAGAGCGTCGGGAAATCTGCACTACGAGCCGGTCAGCCAGAGCGTCGAAAAATCCGCAATGTCGGGCCGATCGTCAAAGCGCCGAGAAATCCGCACGGGGGCCAGTCATCAAAGCGCCGGGGAATCCGCTGGAGGCTCCGACAATGGGATGCGGTGATTCCGCAGGAGGCGCCTGGCAGGGTGGCGGGGATTCCGCAGGAGGCACCAGGCAGGAGGGCGGGGATTCCGCAGGAAGCAGGAGGAGGCCGGTATGGAGGGAGCAATTGTTGATGCGTCGCGCAAGGAGGCGGAGTTGAAGCCATTGTGCGTGCAGACCGGATCTTGAAGTACTGCAGCCGCTGGAGGAGCCTGTCCTTTAGAGAATCGTGCAGGGAGGGGCCGCCTCGATTTCGTCGCGTGCAGAGGGTGAAGCCGATGAGGGAAGGGAGGCCGCTAGGGAAGGGAGGCCGTCGACGCAGGGAGCCGTCCGGGATGGAGCCGTCGGGGAGGGGAGGCCGCTGGTGAAGGGAGGCTGCCGGTGCTGGGAGTCGTCCGGGACGGAGCCGCTGGGGAAGGGATGCCGCCGGAGAAGGCCTCGGGCGAGGTTGCGGACGAGCGCGCGAGGAGGGCGGGGCCGGCGCTCGAGGAAGCGGCGCAGGCACGGGGGAGGGCCGTCGGGGGATCCGCGGGAGGTGCTGCGTGCACATGACCGCCTGGGGAGGGCGGTTCGTGCGTAGCGGGAGAGGCGGAGTCGACCGTTTCGGTCGCCTGGATAAGCGGGAGCTGGTGCGGGCAGTTGCGGGAGCCGGAAAGACCGCCGGGGAAGGCGGGAGCCGTTGAGAAGGCAGGCGCAGGGGGAGCCGGGAGGTTGCGCGCGATCGGGGGTCGCGAGGGGACTCGAGGCCGGGAGGTGCGCCGTAGGGGAGAAGCTCCGCAGGACTGAGCGGCTGGCAACGCGACGGGATGCGCAGCGACGGGATGCGTCGGGAGGGAGGTTGTCGGGTAGGATCCGTCGGGATTGGGCATTGGGCCGTCGGCCATCGCGCGCAGCAGAGGGAGATCAACGGGAGGGAGAGGCCACCGGGACGAGGGCGTCGGACTAGGTCGCCTGGATGTGGTCGTCGCGCGCGCAAAGGCAGAACCGCCGTCAACTGGAGAACCGGGGAGACGCCTGCCGGTCGGGATCCATCGGGGAGAGACGCGCCGGCGTGGAGGGCCGTTGAGGGAAACGAGCCCGGAGGGGGGTTCCACCAGAAGGTATCCGCCGACATGGATAAAAAAAAAGAGAGAGCTCGGAGGGGGGTTTCGCCCGAAGGGATCCGCCGACAGGGAGAAAAAAAAGAGCCCGGAGGGGCGGCGGAATAAAGTAAACCCAGCCCTATATGAGGGGGGGCCACCGCCCCTCACGGGGAGACTCTAGAGGGCGACGAGAAAAAAAAAGATGGGAGGGTCGGGATTAGGTTCCCTCTGATACCATGTAGAATGGGAAAATAGGAGAAACTGAACCCCCAAGGTGTTCTCTCTAAAGGAGCCATTGGGGTTATTTTATAATGAATAATTAAAACCACACCGGACATCAAGTCCAATGTGGGATGCAGACTCCAGCTCTCCCCCTCAAGCTAGGGGTACCTAGCTTGGACACAAAGAAAAAACAAAGCAACAGGCTGCAAACACTCCCCCTCAAGCTGGACAGACCCAACTTGATTACAAAACCAGACGAAATAAAAAGAAAGCTGCAAAGGCTGCTGCTCCCCATCACAATTGAAGCTCCCCCGCAGGATGATGGATGGATGATGTCGCGGACGCAGAAGATGAACCACTCAGACCGGGCCGATGGACGGAGCGTCCGGAATGCCGCACTAGTGGGGGGTCGATCGATGAAACGCCGGGAAATCCAAACTAGCACCGGGAAAACCGCACTTGCGGGGCCGGCGACGGAAGGCGGGTATTCCGCAGAAGTGTTGCGGGATCTGGTGGCGCCAATGGGCCCAAATCCTAGGTGGTCGAGCTGCTGCGCCAGCGCATGGGCGTGCCAGCGGACAAAGATGCCGCTGCCAGAAAGATGCCGGGAGATGTCGGTGAGGCGGGGATTCCGCAGGAGGTGCCGGAAGGGAGCAGATGAATCCGATCAGAGTGAGGGCTGCCTTGCAGTAGGAGGCGGACAAGGAGGGAGAGCAGCGGACGGGGAACCTGGTCCATCGGAAGTTTCGCACAGGAGGAGCAGCGGTCCGGTACAGTGCCACGTCGCAGGCAGAGGGCCGACTTCTGGAGGAGCCGGCAGGGATGGAGGCCGGCTGCTGGAGGAGCCGGCAGGGATGGAGGCCGGCTGTCGTGCGGGAGAGGTGCCGGGAGTCGTGAACTGGGCCGCGTAGGGCTGGCTGTCGGGATGCCGCGGAAGGAGATGCCGACAGGGGGAGGAGATCTGGCGCCGACAAGGGGGAGATCCGCCGCCTGGGAAGAGCCCGCGCACCTGCTGGGAGGGAAGGCCGTCGCGCCGGCAGGAGATCTGGATCAAGAGGGCGGCGCTGCGGAGGAGGCGAGGCGGAGGAGCCCCCCACGTAGGGCAGAGACGGCTAGAGCCCGTCGCACAGGGGAAGCGCGCAGGGAGGGGTCGGGATCGGGATCTCTGGAGGGCGCCGGAGGAGGTTGCCTGGACAAGGGCTGTCGCGCGCGCAGAGGCGGAACCAGGATCGGGATGCCGGAGGGGCGAGCACCTGGACAATGGTGCTGGGGAAACAAAAAACAGGAGGGAGCCGCCGGGAAGTGCTGCCTGAAGGGATCTGCCGGGAAGGGCGTAGGGAGCGTCGTTGACGCGTGCAGAGGAGGCAGCGGGGAGATCCGCCGGATGGGAGGGATAACCGACAGGGGGGGCGGCGGGAGATACCTATGGCTTGTTGGCCATGGGGGGCGCCGCCCCCCAACCGGGAGAAACCCTAGAGGCGAGGAAAATAAAATGGGAGGGAGGAGGGTTCGGGATTAATCTCCCTTTGATACCATGTAGAATGGGAAAATAGGAGACCCGAACCTCCAAGGTGTTATCTCTAAAGGAGCCCTTGGGGTTCTTTTATAACAAATAATTAAGACCACACTGGACCTCAAGTTCGATGTGGGATGCATACTCCAACAATAATCAATCTTCATATACCAAAGTTTCATCTTGAGTGAGTCAAAAATCACCGTTACTTGACCAATGATCTTGTTATAACTATTACAATCAGTGACCTGAGGAGATCATGTGTGGTTGAGTGATGAATGTGAGATTTGTTCTAAGCGTAACTTCTGAAAAAAAAGAAAAAGAAAAAAAAATGCATTGCCTCATTATTAAAAAGGAATGGATTTAAGTGAGAGGAATATTGGGCACCGGATGAAAAAAGAGACAATTGACTTATAAAAATGTCATTTGGGTTGTATCAAGGAAGTGAAAAATGAAACTTTTGTGTATATGAAGATTGAGAAAGAGAGATTCCTGACAGTGCCACTTGTTAAAATGTTAATTCCATTAAATTCCATTCTATTCACAAACCTAGAACTTTGATTGAAAGGGATAGTGGATAGGACTTAGGGGAGGTATGATATTTTAAATAAAGAATGAATCTTTGTTTTTTTTCTTTTCTGGTTTCTGTGTTTGTAACTAAGAAGAATAATTATTTTTGAAAGTAAAATTCATTGGATTGCCCATGAGTGTAGGTGTTGGGGAGTCGACAGTCATTATTTTCATATTTTTTCACTTGAATTTTAATGTTTGAAATCTTACCAAAATTGTTAATTTATGGATAATTGTTTCATATTCAGATTAAAGGGATAATTTGCTTTGAATTTCAAAAATGGCTTAATTATTGATTTTTAAGTGTTTTTATTCATCTTTGTTATTAATTGATAAAGCCATAATTTCTAAGTGATGATTTAATAGAAATTTTTAATTAGAGCATGAATTTGGAAACTGTATGAAAATTTTAGTTTTGCCCTTCCGATTGCACTTTAGTATTTTTATTATAAAAAATTTCTGTCGGATTTTAATTTGAAATTTGTTGACAACAATCTACACATATGGAGCTACATATTTGATTTGAAGAGTTCGAGATGAATCGTGATTTTTCATGAAGATAATAGGCCTACAAGTCAACCATGGATTGGATTCTTCAATCTTGACCCCACTTTAATGATCGGGCCATAACTTCTTCATTAGTGCTTAGGTTGATCTGAGATTTTGACACAAGATAGAGGACGTAAAAACGAAGATTTCGTTCAATTGGAGCAACCTCTAGTTCGGTAAGGCTTTGCAATGACTTACAATGACAACTCAAAGAGTCGAAATTTAGCAATGATAGAGAATTCATTGGGACTTATAGGAGAACTTCGGGCCACCACGTTAGCACTCACACAACCAACTAGGGGATGCCATGTGGAAAATAATATGCAGATATTTCAATCAGCAATAAAGAGGAAGGCTGAGGATTTTGTGGAAGATTAGTTCACATGAGATTTGCAGCGTGAGGAAAAAGGAAACCTTTTAGAATTTAAATGAGAAGATCGTGGAAGAATTGACCACAACCGAGGAAGAAGGAAAGTTTGAACCCATGAAGAAGAAATGCCGATGCTTATAAATAAGAGGAGGTCGCCACTGTTGAGGGGATCAACCAACACACGAAGAAATCAAGCTGAAGTTTTCCTCCTGTTTTAGATTAGTTTTGGTGCTGTGGTTTCTTTCTTTTCATTCTGTAATCACTTATTTTTAATAGTGTTCTCGTTTTCTTCATTCTTCCTCTTGTTTTCTTTGTTTCATTCTTCATTGTAAACTCTCATACTCATAATCTTGAGTAACTAACCCATGAAATATATCAGGGGAGTAATCCAATGTTTGAACACAAGTTCGTTTCTTATTTGCTTTGAGTTACTCCAAAGACGATCTGCAGTGTACACAATGAGTGCACTGTATATTCATGAAGATGGAGAATTCCCCTTACCTCAATGTGAGGCGGAGATATTCTTTTATAGATGAGTAAAAATAATTACAAGGCGGGATATTCTGATGTGGGACTCGGAAATACCCA
This sequence comes from Viscum album, assembly GCA_963277665.1. Taxonomy (NCBI): domain Eukaryota; kingdom Viridiplantae; phylum Streptophyta; class Magnoliopsida; order Santalales; family Viscaceae; genus Viscum; species Viscum album. The sequence goes on from OY728156.1 coordinate 2,097,044,549, forward strand.
TTACACTAAAATGGGGTCCAACACTCCTCAAGCTGGACATGCCCAGTTTGGACTGAGAGTCCCACAAAGAAAAAAGTACGACATCGAATAAGGCCATCTATACTCCCCCTCAAGTTGGGCGTGGAGGCGGTGAATTCCTAGCTTGGTAGTGAGAGAGTATAGGCAAGCTCCTGGGAGACCTTTGGTGAAGATGTCGGCGAGTTGATCCGCAATCGGAATATGGCCAAAACTGATATGATTCTGCTCCAGATGGTGACGAAGAAAGTGGTAGTCCACCTCGATATGCTTCGTCCATTCATAGAAGATGGGATTCAATGCAATCTTCGTGGCTGTCTGATTGTCACACCCGATATGAGCAGATGTCTGTGCCGGAAAACCAAACTCATGGAGGAGATGACGAAGCCAGAGGATCTCAGTGGTTATCGTGGCCATGACGCGGTATTCTGCCTCTGCATTAGATCTGGAGATGATAGTCTGCTTCTTGCTGCGTCATGATATGAGGTTACCGGCCAAGAACACTGCAAATCCAGAAGTAGACTTGCGGGTAGCAAGACAACCTGCATAGTTCGCATCACAGAAGGCCTCAACATCCAAATGAGCATTATGGGAGTACCGAAGGCCACGTGCATGGTCTTTCTTTATGTATTTAGCAATGCGGAGGACGACATCCCACTGAGATCTGGTTGGATGCTTTATGAACTGACTCACTTTGCTAACCGCGCAGGTAATGTCTGGATGTGTTATGGTGAGGTAGTTGAGTTTGCCCACCAGACGACGATAACTCTCTGGGTGAGGAAAGGGTGCCGAGTCGGTATGGGGAGAGCGTTCCCCAGGCTCAAGAGGAGTGTCCACTGGAGTCGCCTGGCTCAACCTTGCATCCTGTAAGATATTAAAGGCATATCTTCGTTGGCAGAGAGAGATAGTGTCCTCAGAACGGGAGACCTCGATGCCAAGGAAGTACGTGAGAGGACCAAGGTCTTTGGTGTGGAAGTGGTGGTGAAAGTGCGCCTTGAGTTGGGCGATTCCAGTGGAGTTGCTCCCTGTGATGATGATATCATCAACATATACTATCAGCAAAATACAACCGTTTGATGCCGTACGAAAGAAGACAGTGTGATCCTTCATACTGCGAGTGAGGCCAAAGGCTGTAACGACAGTGCTAAAGCGGCTAAACCAAGCACGAAGAGACTGCTTGAGGCCATAGAGGGATCGACGGAGGCGACAAACATGGTAGTCGGCTCCAGAGGCACGAAATCCAGGAGGGTGCTGCAGGTAGACTTCTTCGTCAAGAAAGCCATGGAGAAAGACATTCTTGACATCCAGCTGATGAAGCGGCCAGTGATGATGAGCGGCCAGTGATATGGATAGACGGACAGAGGCCATCTTGGCAATCAGAGAGAAGGTCTCAAAGTAGTAGATGCCATATGTCTGAGCAAATCCCTTCGCCACAAGAAGGGTTTTGAGGCGATGAAGAGTGCCATCAGCATTGAGACAGATCGTATAGATCCATTTGCAGCCGACTGCCTGTTTGCCTGCAGGGAAGGGGACCAGATCCCATATATGGTTGTCATCCAGAGCCTTCAGTTCATCCCGCATAGCCTGTAGCCACTCCAGGTGTGATTTGGCATCGCCAACCGTGTGGGGGATATATATCGTCTCCAGTGCCGACAAACCGCTGTATGAAGATGTAAAAAGAGGAGTAGTCTGACAAGAGCGAGTACCTTTTCGGAGTGCAATAGGCAAGTCGTCTGGTGCTGTGACATGAGCATTTGACGATGGGAGTAGACCGTCCCAAAGCGATGACCAGGAGAGGGAGACACCAAAGGAGGGTGAATGATGAGAGGAAGACACTCATCGATGGTAGTGTCTGGATGAGGAGAGGGCGGAGTGAAAGGAGAGATTTCAATAAACGACACATCGGCAGAGATGATATAGCGCTGTAAGTCTGAAGAGAAGCACCGGTATTCACGCTGAGTGCGAGAATATCTGAGGAAAATACACCGGAGGGATTCGGGAGAAAGTTTTGAGAGGTTGGGGCGAGTGTCCCGAACATAACACAGACACCCAAACACCCGAAGAGGAAGGGACTGAGGAGGAAGAGAGGGGAAGAGAGTCCGAAAAGGAGTCTCCCCCTGAAGGATAGAAGAAGGAAGATGGTTTAGGAGGTAGGTAGCAGTCAGGATGACATCAGACCAAAAAAGGAGAGACACCTTCATGTAGAATAGGAGGGCACGAGCAGTCTCCAGAATATGACGATGTTTCCGCTCGGCCACTCCATTCTGCTGAGGTGTGTCAGGGCAGGAGGTTTAATGAATGATGCCTTTATCCTTGAGAAACTGCTGAAAGGAAGTGGATAAATATTCTCGTCCATTGTTGGAGCGGAGACATTTAAGGGAGGTGGAGAATTGAGTATGAATTTCATGATAAAAGGTCTGAAAGGTAGAAAAAACTTCAGACCGATCACGAAGTAGGTAAAACCAGGTCATGCGGGAGTAGTCATCAATAAAGGTGATATAATAACTGTACCCGAACTGGCTAGAAACCCTGCAAGGACCCCAAACATCGGAATGAACAAGATCGAAATGATTCGCTGCACGTGATTCTGGTCGAGGAATATACGTCACCCGATGATGTTTGACAAACTGATAGGATTCACAATGGAAGGATAGGTGGGAACTGAATTGGTGGCAAAGTTTATGTAGGGTGGAAGCCGGTGGATGACCAAGCTGAGAATGTAGGTTAAGAGCACGGGGTAAGGCGGATGAGCAAGCAACACATGGTGGGGTATCAAACATGTAAACCCCATTCCGAAGGTAGCCTCGACCAGGTTCCCGATTCGTCTTCCGCTCCTGAAAAACAACACCAGATGAGGTAAAAGTAGCAATACAATTTAAGTCGGTGGTGAGTTTGCTGACAGAGATAAGATTAAATGGACTTTGAGGAACATGAGCGACCAACGTCAGGTGAATAGACGGGCTCAAGAGACATATGCCAAATCCAGTATTAGGGATTTTTGAGCCATTACAACAGTAATTATAGAGGCACCTGTGTACGGATGATAGGTAGTGAATATACTGGAGTCCCCTGTGAGATGTTCTGACGCACCAAAGTCAAACATCCAAGCAGTCTGTTGATGAGAAACACAGGCGGTAAAGTTGCTAGTCTGAGCAGTGGGGGCTGGAGAAGAGGATGGTGGTACAGTTGCCTGATAAGAGTGTATCAAGGCAATCTCCTCCGACGAGAGCATCGTTCTGTAACGGTCATTGGATGAAGGGGGACCGTCTTGCGGAAGACCCGATGACGGAGGATGGGACAACTTCTCGGGCGGTCGCACAGACGCACGAGAAGGCTGACAATGGAAGTGAGGGTGTGTCCTTGCAGGAGAGTTGGCGACCAGAGGTGGTGCTGGAGGGCCGCGGGCGGACAAGCCAGCCATTGAAGTGGTGGTGGGCTGGGTGATGTCCGCCGAGAGGGCGATTCCTGGTGGCTGCTTCGGAAGCAGGTCGGGACGTGCCGCGAGAGCCCTGAGAGGGAGCCTGTCGGGACAGGTGGGCCGTGCGGCGTTTGGAGAGAGCTGCGTCGGATCTGGAGGTGCTGGGAGGGCGGGCCGATCGAGGGAGGAGGCCCGATGGAGGTGGTGTGCCGGCGCGCATAGAGGAGGCCGACTGGAGGGCCGCGCCTGAGTCGACAAGACCAGTGGCGCCTGGGTCGGGAGGCGGAGGTGTATTCGCCTGGAGATTGGTTTTTCCCCGGGAGAAACAGAGGCGTCGGGACGCGTCGCACCTGGGTCGGGAGGGCCAGTGGTGCTTGGAGCCGCGGCTGGATGGGGAGCACCGAATGAGGAGTGGCTGGCCGGCGCACGCAGGGAGGAGGGCCAGAATTGGACAGAACCGAGAGGGTAGGCCTCGGGGCGGAGCGAACCCGCTGGGAGGGAGCCGCGGGAGGGACGAGACGTCGCGGGGTGGAGCGAAGCCGTCGGGGAGGCGAGCGCAGGGAGCAACGTGACGAGGCGGGCTGCGGATCGATCGTGGCTGGAGGTGGCGTCGGGAAAAAGCGGGAGGGAGTCGCCGGAGGCGATGTGGGAGCCGGGAGTTCGGGGTTGTTGCGTACAACGAGGAGGGGACGCCGAGGAAAGAGACGCCGATAGGGGGAGATCCACTGGGTAGCGGCTTTCGCTGGAGTTACGCGGGAGGGAGGCGCAGCGGAGGAGGCACTGGAGGGCCGCGTAGGCAGAGCCGTAGGAGGAGGGGTGGCCACGTAGGGCAGACCCGCAGGGGGGGTGGCCGCGAAGGGCAGACCCGCAGGAGGGAGGGGTGGCCGCGTAGGGAAGACTCGGAAGATGGGTTAAAAAAAAATTAATGGGATGTTTCCTCTGATACCATGAAGATGGCGAATTCTTCTTACCTCAATGTGAGACGGAAATATTCTTTTATAGATAGAGTAAAAATAATTACAAGGCGAGATATTCCGATGTGGAACTCGGAAATACCCATTACACTAAAATGGGATCCAACAATTCACAACCATGATAGATGAGGGTGATGAGGCATACAATAGAGTGTGATCACCAAGCGAATGTGAAACAAGAAAATGAAGGTTTTCTCTCGGGAGATTTTCCCTTCTTTCTGACTTCATTCATTTTGTTTGCATTGCATCTGCATATTTAATTGCATATTTAATTTTATATTATGCATTTCATCAAACCAAAATTACAAAATTTCATTGCTTTCATAAATAGAAAATACCAAAAATATAATAAGTGAATTTGAAATAATAAGTGTTTGAACCACAACTACTCCTCAAGTGAGATGACTCTGTTTAGCCGTTGTGTTGCACTAGGAAAATAAATTGTACCTTTTGTATCGCCCTAACGACAAGTGGGTCCATACTCCTTTGGATGCAATGTCAAAACTGTTACGGAAAACGCGTCACGATCATCTTTGGTCATCAAAGAAGTTGTTCGAATGGGCACAGAGATGATGTCTGGAAAGGTTGTTTGGAAAAGGACGCTTGAAACGATTGTCTGAAGAGGACACCTGGAATTGTCATTTGAAGAGTACGCTAAAAAAAGGTTGTATGGAGATGGGATGCTGAGAAACAATTGTTTGAAGAGAATTCCTGGAACGGTCATCTGAAGAGGATGCTGGACAACAACCGTCATGTGGAAGAGGATGCCTGGAAATGGTCGTTTGAAGTTATAACGTCATGGTTGCCTAAATCACGACGCCTTAAAATGTCTGTCTAAAATAGAATGCGGCATCTTTAAAGGCAATGAGATTGCGACAACAAATCTGACAAACATAGTGCGGCTCGACACATGGTGCCTGGATAGTGACACATGTTTAGAAGAGGTTTGGGCAACAACAATGAGTATTTCCGAGTCCCACGTCGGAATACTCTTTTATGTATTCTTTTTTTTCAATCTATAAAAGAAGGCCTCCGCCTCACCTTGAGATTAAAAGATTTCATCTTCTACATGGTATCAGAGGGTACTCTCTAACCTGAACCCTCCCTCCCTCTCTTTTCTCTCTCCAGTCTAGGGTTGCGAGGAAAACCCCTGCGGATTCCCTGTTTTGTCCGGCCTTGCATCTGCCCTCCTCTCGGAATTGTCCGACAGTTCTCCCCTGCGCTCTGTGCGCCTGAACGACCGACGCTCTCCCCCGATCCCGACGGTCAGTCGGGACTCGTTCTCCTCCCGGGTCGCCTCCTCCCGACGTCTCCCTTCCCCGGCGTCCCCTCCTTCCTCGACGTCTCCTCCCCGCTGCGTGCGCCAGACCCGACCCTCCCGATCCCGTTGCGCCTCTAGATCTCGACGGGATCCAATCACGCATCCGGTTGCCCCGCCTGAGCGGCGCCCTCCTTCCGTCGCTGCGCGTTATCCGCCCCTCTACGGGGCCTCCTCCCGTCGCAAACACTGCCCCCCCCCCCCCCCCCAGTGGCGCCTCCTCCCGTCGCGATTGTCCGCCCTACCTGCCACCCTTCCCGGCTCCCGCACCTGCCGGCTTCCACATTCCAGGCAGACAGCCCTTCCCAGTGTCTCCCTCCCTGCATCCTACCGCCCTTCTTGGTGGCTCCCTCCTGCATCTTTTCGGTGGCACCCTCCGCCCTATGCGGATTCCCGGCGCCCTCCTCGTCCAGACGCGATCGGCCCGCCGCCCGCCTCTTTGCGTTGCTCCCTGCGCGCGCCTCCAGCCGCTGCGGCTCCCTCTCAGATCCTCGACGACCTCTTTCCACGCCGACCTCCTCGCACGAAAAACAGCAGACTTCCATCCCGGCGCGGATCTCCTCCCAGCTCCGACTACCGTAGCGGCTCCCTCCCAGCTCCCCAACGACGCTCTTGGCGCCTGCGTGAAGCAGCTTCCCCTGCACATCCCAACGACCCCGCTTCTAGAAGTGGCTACCGGCACCCGCGACAAATTCCGGTGCATCTCGGTCGACCTCCTCTTGGCTACTCTCGGCCCCGACTACTCCCGACATCCCGGTGCGCAGCATTCCGGATCCGCCGCTGACCCCAGCCTCCGGCGATGCATCCCGGACCTTCCTTGCTAGGCACTCCCGGCCCGCCTCCCGCAGTTTCCTGAATTCCGCCTTCCTCGTGGTTTCCCAACTCGCCTCCTGCGGCGACGTCCCAACCCCCGCCCTACTTGGCGTTTTCCCGGACAATCGACTCTTCGGTGTGCCAGCCTTTACAACCAGCAACACTATGCTTCATCCGTGCATCTGTACGCCCACCTGAGACGCCATCCCCTGCTCAATCATCGGCTCTGCCGCACAACAGTTCCCCTTCATTTAGCATCCGTTACAGAACAGCCGGTGCATCCCGGCCTGCTTCCTTTTCGGACTTTATTTTCCTCTCTCCCTCTTCACTCCCATTCACTTCGTGTGTTTGAATGTCTCTGTTATGTCCGTGACAGTCATTCTGGACTCTCCAAACTCTCTCCCAAATCCCTCCGCTGCATATTCCTCGGATATTCACGCACTTAGCGCGGATACCAGTGCTTCTCTCCAGACCTAGGACGTTGTATCAACTCTGCTGACGTCTCATTTGTTGAGAGTTCTCCTTTCTCACTTCCCTCTTTCCATCCAGATACTGACATCGATGATTGTCTTCCACTCATCATCCATCCTCCTCCAGTGCTGCCCCCTGCTGATCACCGGTTCGGTACGGTCTGCTCCCGTTGCCCATCGAATGTGCCCCCCGTCCAGGCCGAGGAAACCATTTTCCCCGCTTCGTCTGATGCTCCTGCACAACTACCAGACGACCTGCGCATTGCACTGCGGAAAGGTACTCGTTTTTGCCAGAACACTCCTCTCTTTACATCTTCATACAGAGGTTTATCAGCTCTGGAGATGATATCTATTCCCCGCATAGTTGGCGCTGCCAAATCTCATCTTGGGATCTGGTCTCCCTCCCTGCAGGTAAACAGGCAGTCGGCAACAAATGGATTTACACGGTCCGTCTGAACGCTGATGACACTCTCTATCGACTCAGAGCCTACCTTGTGACCAATGACTTTGCTCAAACATATGGTGTCGACTATTTTGATACCTTCTCTCTAGTTGCCAAGATGACATCCGTTCGATTATCCATCTTTTTGGCCGCTCATCATTACTGGCCGCTTCATCAACTGGATGTCAAGAATGCCTTCCTCCATGGATTTCTTGAGAAAGAGGTTTATCTGCAGTAGCCTCCCAGATTTTGTTTATCCGGCACTGAGTCCCAAGTGTGTTGACTACGTCGCTCTCTATATGGTCTCAAGCAGTCTCATCGTGCTTGGTTTGACCGATTCAGCATCGTCGTCACCGACTTTGGGCTCTCTCGCAGCATGAAGGACCACACCATGTTCTACAGGACAACATCTACCGGCTGCACCCTGTTGGTCATATATGTAGATGATATCATCATCACAGGAAGCGACTCTGCTGGAATCGCCCACCTCAAGGGGCATCTCCACCATCACTTCTACACCAAAGATCTCGACCCTCTCACATACTTCCTTGGCATCGAGGTCTCCCATTTTCCAGACACCATCTTCCTCTGTCAACGGAAATATGCGTTGGATATTTTGCAGGACGCTGGGCTGTCACAGACCACCGCTGTTGGCACTCCTCTCGAGCCTGGGGAACAGTCTCTCTATGACTCCTCGGAACCGTATTCACACCTAGAGCGGTACCGTCGGCTGGTGGGCCAACTCAATTATCTTATCATGATTTGTCCCGACACAGCCTATACTGTTTGCAAAGTGAGCCAATTCATGGAGCATCCGACCACCTCTCAGTGGGATGCTGTCCTCCGCATCGCTAAATACATCAAGAGAGATCCTGCCCGTGGTCTTCGCTACTCCCACCACGCTCATCTGAATATTGAGGTCTTCTGTGATGTTGACTATGCCGGTTGCTTTGCTACCCGAAAATCTACTTCTGGCTCTGCTGTGTTCTTGGCAGACAACCTCATCTCTTGGCGCAGCAAGAAACAGACTGTCGCCTACCGATCCAGTGCGGAGTCTGAGTACCGTGCCATAACCACCGTCACTACGAAGATCTTTTGGCTTCGACATCTCTTCCAGGAGCTTGGCTTTCCTTCACAGACATCTGCTCATATCTAGTGTGACAATCAGGAAACCACTAAGATTGCTTCGAATTCCATTTTCCATAAACGCACGAAGCATATCGAGGTGAACCGCCACTTTTTTCGCCACCACTTGGAGCACAATCATGTCAGCTTTAGCCACATCCTGATGGTGAACCAGTTTGCTGACATTTTCACCGAAGGTCTCATAGGAGCTCGCCTGTCCTCGCTCAGTTCCAAGCTGGGCATCCACAGCATCTGCGACCCAGCTTGAGGGGGAGTCTGTCTGGTCTTGACTGATGTCATCTTTCTTTTGTGGGACTCGTGTTCCAAGCTGGACATGTCCAACTTGAGGGGGAGTGTTAAACCCTGTTTTTATTATTCTGAGTATTTTCGAGTCCCACATCGGAATACTCATTTATGTATTCCTTTTTCTCAATCTATAGAAAAAGGTCTCCGCCTCACATTGAGGTAAGGAGATTTCATCTTCTACAAGAACCAACAAAGAGGCCCGACAAAGGCCTGTGCAGCCCAATTGAGGCTTGACAGAGGCTGGGCAGCGGCCTATGGTTTGGGCCGTGACAAAGAGGCCCGACACGCAATGGCTGGCTATGCTTGGGTTAGCATGGCAGGGCGCTGCTTGGGTTGGCGTGACTGTGGTGACAAATTTAGCAGTTCTTGATACAGGAGTGGACGGCGTGTGCTGTGCCTGGGCATTGGGCTTTGCCTTGGGCAATGTACCTTTGGATGAGCGGAGGAGCTTTTGGAGCATGCATGTAGTGGGGGTGCATATGAGTAGGGGCGAACAACACACAAAAGGAGGTGTTCTGGGGCTGGCATGCATTGTCGGGTTGATTCGCGAGCAAGGGCCTTGGGAGCCTTGGGTGTGCACATGGAGGGAGGCGCGCCTGTCGTGTGTCCTGGATTGGTAAACAACTTGCGCAGGAGATTTGGATTCAACAGTTAGTCACCTCCCTTGTCAGCAGGACTGTGAACCCAGCAATTGGTGTGGTATCGTGGCTTGTGTGAGCAGGGGTTGGGCGAAAGTGATGAAGAAGGCGGGCCAACACAACAACATTTACGACCGGAAGAGGTCAGGAAGCTTGGAGTTGGGCAGGACCGGAGCCGGGCACCCGGGTGCAGAATGGGCGCTGAGTGGAGGGAGTGAGAGATGAGAGAGAGATTCTCTGGGGTTTTACCAGGGCTCTGATACTTTGTCGAAAGAGTAGTCTCAGAAATCGTTTCTTGTGAATCCTAACAAAACATTTCATTTGTATAGACAAATATGAGATAAATGACCTGAGATTGATACGAAATACCATATTCAAATTGGTGGAAGAAGGGGAGATATGATATACCTATTCAATATCCATATATTAAATACCGAAATACTACCATTAAGACAATGTCGAATAGATAGTGTTTTTTTGTGTCTTATTGTGTTAGGTAACACGCGTTACGCACTCTTGACGTCCATTGTTATATTGTAAGATTGAACATTTGTGAGAGTGTGAGCTTAATTTAAATGGAGCCATGGATGCACTTGGTTACTCATGTGGCTAGGCGCATCAACTTATGTGGTCATGCGAGAGAAAACATATCATGATTCTGGTGATGCGTTGAGTGTTCTAAGGGGAGGATGTGAAAAAATGGTTTTGGGATTCTCGTGTGACATTAAGACTTTTCTAATGAGTTTACTATTTACTTAGGGGCTGATGTGATTTACCAAGAATATATGGTCATAATGATTATTTTTTTATTGGTATTATCATTGTCGTCGTTGTCATCATCATCATCATCATTAATTCCATGGAGATGGTTATGAAGGTGAATAAAGAAAAAAAGAAATACTAATTATTATGAGAATAAATACAAAAAACTGTTATTATGACAATTTATGCGGTCAATGAAGCTGATAATGAAATTTGATTAATGTGCTCTTTAATTGGATAGATTTGGGTAAGCGGGGTATGATGGTGGTGATAGGGAGGCAGGGAGGCCCTATGTGCATTAGTAGAAGGCGGTTGACATACTCATTTGCTTGAGGAGAGCCACCTGGGGGTGATTGTATTGAGATATGGCCCCAAGGTGCTTGAGGGATGGTTTCGGTTATGTGACTGGGTAGAGTCGCGTGAGAAGAGTATGATGTTTGATTGACTCAGGGTTGGGAGTGAAGTACCATTAGTGGTATGATATTACTCGAAGTTCTGTCCACACATGTTGGGTCTGGTTTTGAAGTTCTAATAGGGTCACCAAGGATGGGTCCTTTGGTTCAAGAAGTGGGAGGCAGGGAGGCAGGCCACAGGAGCATTAAGGGAAGGTGCTCAACACTCATTTGCTCGTGGATTGCCCCTTGAAGGCTTTTGTACCAAGTTGAGACCTTGAGGTGTTAGAGAGAGAGTTCTGGTCCATGTGATTGAGTAAATTTGGATGAGCAGCACATTATAATGGAAGGAAGGAGAGAGGGAGGCCCTAGGAGCATCAAGGGAAGGCACACCCTTTTGCTTATGGAGTGCCACTCAAAGGGTGATTGTATCAAGAAAAGACCTCAAAATGTCCAAGGGAAAGTTTTTGGCTATGCGATTGAGTGGATTCAGGTGAATTAAGTTTGATGGTTGGTTGACCCAAAACTAAGCATCAAGTATCACCGGGGATACCGAGCTTTGATGTGAAGTTCTGCAGAGGGCCCAAGGGTTGAATGCAAAGTTCCACTGGGACTAGAGTTGGATGCAAAGCTGTTCTTGTCGCACTTTCTAGGTCTGAACTTGATGTTCCACTGGGTGCACTTGGGCTGGATGTGAAGTTCTGTTGGGACCAATGCTGAACCCAAAGTTCTGCTGGTCATGCTTAATCTGATTTTTTTGATGTTGGCTTGGATGATGTGATTAGATGTTGTCATATATGATGTTGTGTTTAGTCTCTCATGGAAGAAGTTTTAGTGGTAAAATGCTTATGGGAGGCTGGGTCTCTCATCCTTCATGGATTACCCTTTTGTCAAGAGGATTGCTCAATGTTGTCTGTTTGCTTGTATTTATTCACACCTACACACACGCTATTGTTCAGATGACTTCATATACGATTGAAATCGTTGTCGAATGAGCTGTAGAGTTCATTCTTGCTTTCCATTTTCATCATGCTCGCAAAGGAAGATACTGTGAGGCTCAGAAGAAGTCTAAATTAGTCCCTTAATAAGCTGAGCAATGGATTCTGCTTTCTTTTTCCACAAAGGTCCCACATTTTTAATTTTTGAGATGCAGCCATTTTCTATAATTTCTGAAATTTAATTAAGCCATTAGGGAAGAAGTTTGAGTGACTGCTGGCTTTACTTTGGTTTATTCTTGTTCCACATTGATGGGGCATTGCAATCAAATTGGGACAAGTCCATGATGTTGTTTCCCTTAGGATGACTTTTCTCCAAGGCAGGAAAATATGAAGGGCGTTCCTCGTTGGCCTCACATCCTCTCGATGACTTGGAGAGCCTTTAGCCTCATCCAAGGGTTGTGATATTTCCAAGGTGTACGGGTATTTGTGGGACCCAGTGAACTTTGTGTTTGCTGAATACACAGCCTTGGACGGAGCCAAGAACCCTCCAAGGCATGGCGAGGATGTTGGTCTTTCCTCCTCCTTGGAGTCCCAGTCAATGTCTCATTGTATGTCACACTCCTTTTTCCATTGGTTATCTTTCTCCCTTAGATTTTTTTTCGAGATAATATGATAGATAACCGAGAATAGACACTGTAATTATATGGAAACCAGCCAGAGAGCTGCAACTGAGGAGGAAGAAAACTAAAGAAAACACTACGGAAGAGATCCCGTCAAAGTCGAAGCCAATTCCCAAGCCTTAAGCCGATTCCAGAATATTTCCTCTCTACTCCTTCCCTCGCTCTAGACTCCCTATTTAACAACCCCCGTGGCCCCCCCTCCCAAACAGAATTGGTTATTCCCCCCACACAAGACACTCATACCCCTTAACAATATTCCCTCCAGCTCACAGGTTCTATCATAATATTTTATTGCCATCTAAACCTCTTCAATATATATTACCTTTATTACTTTTGCACAACCTCTGTTTACAAGATTTGGTCCTCAAGTTAAAGATGTTATTTCTCTTTCCACATTTTGTGTACTTTAAGGTATATCATCAGCCAAAACTTAAAACCTAGGCCATTATCCTCGAGTCCCCTCCCTGACTCATGAGAGATTTTGTGATTAGATTGAAGGGATTAGGGCAATGGAAAAGGAGATTACTTGCGTTTCCAAGTTTGCATAATTTTTCATGAGCATATGTGGAAACCTTAATCCATTATCTTGAACCTTGTCTTTCTGAATTATGTGGAAAATGTTACAATTATTTTAAAATACATATTTTACATCCCCTCCTTTTGTTCATTTCATTGATAAATTTGTATTTTTACATTTTGAGGTAAGTCCATTGGTTGTAACCCATCATAATTAGATCACGCAGTTTAATTAAACATGTTTTATCCAGTGCCCTATCTTTGTTGCAGGTTATTAGAGTTGGGAGAGAAAGATACATTGTTGGTGAAGCTATGTTCCAGCCATCTATATTAGGTTTAGAGGAACATGGAATTGTTGAGCAGCTTGTACGTACTATTTCAGCAGTGTCTTCTGACAATCATCGTCAACTGTTGGAAAATACTGTACTTTGTGGCGGTACAACTTCCATGGCTGGTGAGTTGAAGAAATACCGGATCATTGTTGTTTGTGTTAGGAAATAAATTTAACAAACATGGCATGGCTTGATGCTTCATCATCTCTTTTAGGGAAAATTTTACTCAATCCTGGATGTTCCTGATTATTATTATTATTTGTGTCATTTTGGCCCAAACAAAAAAACATGATGTTTGTAACATCAAACTTTCCTCAAATCATTTTTTTTGTTTCATTTTCAAAAGATAATCCACTGTGGGAACCTGATAGCCAATAGCCAAGACAAACCACAACACCAAAAATTACACACAAAAATTACATGTCGGGAGGAACCTGGTATTTCCAGGCTAGTTTCTTGATGTCAAGATCGGGATGTCACTGCCGGTTATCATCAAGGGTGTTTGCTATAAGATCACAAACCGTCACGATGTCATCATGGAGTCGGGTGCAGGACCAAAATCCAGAAAAATGACATCAAGTTGATTGCTATACCATCAGAGAAGTTCTTCATTGAGGCCCTAAGGGTCTCCCATTTGCCACTTTGTCCAAGTCCTCTTGTGTAACATCTAACTTGTAGCATTGAACTTCTTCGCATTCATCCACAAATGTTTTCTCGAATTTTTCATACGCTGCTCTCATCCTTGTGAAATGGGGAGGGAGTGAGAAGATCTCTTGGTCCTTAAGAAAAGAAGCCCCATTTAAGGTCCTGATCGACCTCAAGAACTCGGTTTTGGGATGACTTGATCCCTTGTAGCCCTCCGTTTTTCCCGTTGACCTTGTCACATTGGCTATGGCAAGTAGGAATAATCCTTACGCCTTTTAATTTTCTTTCCTTTCATCACTGTGTAATCTCCTGTATCATACGTTCCTTTTCCCCTTTCTTCTTTTCTGAGTGAAATTGCTCTTCTGCTTTAGATTCCTCTTTAGAATCTTGTGAAGCCAACGAGGGGGTATCTGTTGGACCCCTATGACCCCGGCTCCCAATCGGGAGCTGTTATGCATGTATATTATAATACCACCTTGCGCTCGGTTGGGGTGGAAGGGGTGCGGAGGGATTTGGGCCGCGGTCGCGGGGTCAAGTCCCCTGACCTTCGATTTACCTATATTTTCTTCTTTACGCGTGTGCCGCTTTCGCGGTTGTACCCACACTTTTATAATACCAGAAATGGAATTATAGGCTGTAAGAAGAGAGAAGTATGGACATGTACTCGGGAGGCCCCAGTGCACTTCCGCCCAAGCCAAAAGAGGCTGCACTAACCAAATAATATTCTTCCTGTCCCCCCACGACTCACAGGACATCCTTTATAATTGATTCCCCACCCCCATGTGAGTTGGGAACCCCAAACTAACAACTTGACCCTTCTGGAATTACAACTCTACACCTAGAATAGACCCGCCACTCCCTTGGCTGATCATGAACCTTATCACTTGGGTGCACCTTCTAAAACAATCATGTCCTCAAGACTGAAAGAAGGAAATTGGTTCTGGAGGATTAACTCATTTTTCCAAGTAGCCTCTTCCACTGGACGCCCCTGCCATTGGATCAGATACTGAGGTTGTTGGACCCCCTAATGCAGTTGAACTTGCCTAGCCAAAACCGCCATTGGAACAAGCCATCCATCATTGTCGTCTGCCAAACCAGTGGGCCATGTAGCCTGGACTGGGTGGGTCCCCACCAGTTTCTTAACTGGGAGATGTGGAAGACCGGATGAATGTAGGGTGACGTTGGGAGGTTCAGCTGGTAAGCAATCGGGGCTATCCGTCTCATAATAGTAAATGGTCCATAGAAACGAGGAGATAATTTCTGGTGGATCCGACGACTCACTGAGTGTTGTTTATGCGGGTGAAGCTTCAAGCAGACCGAATCCCTCACATTAAAAGAGACATTTCACCGATGATGGCCTACTTGATGTCGCATGTAATCCTGTGATCTGGCAAAGTGGAGTCGGAGTTGTTTCAAGGCCTCGTCGCTTTCCACTAGAGCGTTGGCTATGAATTCCACATGAATTTTCAAAACTCAAAACCAAGGGTGGTTTTTGGGCATAAACTACTTCAAATGTATCAATCAACATTTATAGAAGCACGCCATGTAGTATTATAACTGAGCTCAGCCCATGGAATCCATTAGGACCACTGCTTGAGCTGTTCCCTTGCAAAACACCACAAATGTCTCTAAGCACCAATTAACCACCTCTATTTGGCCGTCGGGTTGCGAGTGGTAAGCTTAGCTAAGTTTTAATCAGGTGCCTTGGAGAGAGAATAGTTCCGTTCCGAAATGACCGATGAAAATAGGATCCCAATCACTAATTATTGAAGATGGCATGCCATATAAATGGACCACCTCCCACATAAACATTGCAACCACTACTTTTGCAGTAGGGTGCTTCAAAAGGATAAAATGGGCGTACTTGGAAAGTCTATCCACCACGAATACCACATTATAGCCTGATATTTTTGCAAACCTGTAAGAAAATCCATCGACAAATTAGCCTGGACTACCTTCAGTATTTCCAGTGGCTGCAATAAACTAGCCGGTGACAAAGTAGAATATTTATTGCGCTAGCAAACAAGAAATTATCGGACGAAATCTTGGATCTTTTGTTTCATGACGACCCAATGTAAGTTCGTAGCCAACTTGTAGAAAGTCTAGTAGAAACCCGAGTGCCCCCCCTGAGGGGAGGAATGAAACTCTTCTAATAGTTTTGATATCCATGGCGAAGGTGCTGGTATCACGAACCGACCCTTGTACTACAACACCCCCTGGTTGTATGTAAAAGCTGGGTAAGAGGAAGTATCGGTTTGAACTGCGTTTATGACCTTTCATAAGAAAGGATCCTCCGTCACCCCCTCTATAAGGTGGCTGCCATCCTCCCACACCGGAGGTGACTAAATCAGTTGCAAATCCAGGAGTTCATCTTTTCGATATAGAGCATCGATATTAAAGTTTTCTTGACCAGGCTTAAACCTCACATCAAATTGATACCCCAATAATTTGGGTATCCAACACTGCTGATCAACTGAAGTAATGCGTTGCTGGAGAAGGAACTTAAGGCTCCAATGGTCGGAGTAGACAGTGAATGGACGACCCAATAGATACGGGCGCCAATGCTGGATGGCCAACACTAAAGCCATGATTTCCTTTTCATACGTTGACTTGGATAAGTTCTTCTTAGACAAAGCCTTACTAAAGAAAGCTATAGGTTGGTGGTATTGCATGAGTATTGCTCTCATCCCTCGTCCAGAAGCATCACATTACACCTCAAATTCGTTAGCAAAATTAGTTAACGCAAGGATGTGAGCTTCGGTCTTGACCTGCTTCAGGTGATGGAATGCTTGAGCAGAGTCCAGAGTCCAATTAAAATTGTCTTTTTTGGTTAAAGCTATGAGAGGCTATGCAAGCTTTCCCTATCCTCGAATAAACTTTTGATAATACCTCGTAAGGCAGCGAAAACCACGAACCCCCTTCACTGATGTCGGAGTTGGCCCATCCAACACAGCGCAGATCTTGTTGGGATCCATTGAAACCCGTTGATATGATGCGATTGAGGTATTCCACCTTTTGCTAGCCAAAGTGACATTTCTTTCGGTTGGCAAAGAAATGACTGCCCTGTAGCATCGGCAAGCCTCCTCCATTCGAATATTAGGGTAACCAAATTTGAGGTTTAGCTTTGAAAAGTGGCCCGCTCCATGTCACTCGTCTAGCAGTTCTTTCACCACTGGAATGAGAAAATTGTCAAGAATGGTCACTTTGTTGAGTGACCGGTAATCCGCACATAATCACCAAGAATTATCTTTTTTTTAACCAAGAGCACTAGGATGGAGTAGGCACTAGAACTGGGTCTGATTACCCCCATAGGTAACATCTCCTGCACTTGTCGTTTGATCTCATTTTTCTGAGAATGTGGATACCGGTATGGCCTCACCAAGATAGGACCCTGCCCTGATTGCCGTCAGATGATATGGACTCTGTCATTTAGGAGGAAGTCCCTTGGCTTCTTCAAACACTACACTGAAACTCTTGTCTCCAGATTATGAACGGGTCTCCAGATTATGGACGTGCACCCAGCTGCGGATCTCCTCCCGCAAACCATGCAAAAAATATCCAATATACTGTGCTTCAGGCTGCTGCGGATCTCCTCCGGCGCCTCGCCTCGACGCCTCGCCCTCGGCGCGCTTCGCCCTCCTGCCTGGCGCGGCTCCCCGGCGGCCCTTCTGCCTGGCGCGGCTCTAGGCTCCCGGCTCCCCAGCGGCCCTCCTGCCTGGCGCGGCTCCCGGCTCCCCGGCGTTTAGGCTCCCCGCGTCGCCCTCCCGCGGCTCCCCACGCCCCGCCTCCCGCGGCTTCCCTCGGCCCCGCGGCGCTCCTGCCCAGCACCCGCGCCCTATCACCCGCGCCGCCCCTGCCCAGCCGCACCATCCGAAGCGCGACCCCCTGTCGCTGCTCCCTCCGGCGGCATCTCCGGGTTGCCTCCTTTCCACCGCACGACTCCAGGAGAACAGGTCCAGCGCCCGCCCTCCATGGACGCGTCCTCCGTTCTGCCGTCCCTGATCACGGCCTCCTCCCGGCTTGTCGATGACCGGCTGGATGCCACTAATTTCTCCGTCTGGCAGAAGACGGTCTTGATGTCCCTCCGCGGCATGGGACTTCATTCTCATCTTGAGAAACCCCCACCTGAAATCACTGACCCCAAGTTCGACTCTTGGCAGCTGGCGGACAGCAAAATCTTCGCCTTACTGGTCAACTCCATGGACCGATCCGTGAAAGATGTCACCCGGACTGCCAACACTGTCAAAGAGCTATGGGATTCCTTGATTGTCATGTTCTCCGAGACCAATAACTTGGCTCGGGTCTCCGACGTTTTACAACGTCTCTCCCATATCCGCCAGCAGGATCGGGCCTTCCCAACCTACTTCATGGAATGGAAGGGTCTCCGCGACGAACTGCAAGAACTCTGGCCTATTCCTCAAATTCGAGCGGAAGCGCAGACTCAACGGGACCAGCTCTGCCTATTCAATCTCCTGAATGGCCTCACACCGGACTACGCCACGACGGCCACTGAGATGCTAGCCAGCCCATCCACACTGGATATCCCGCAGGTCTATCATCGCCTGTAGAAGGCTCATCGGGCCCTTGCACCCCCCGTCCCCATCCCTGATCACACTGCGCTCCTCGGACGTGGCGGTGGTCGCCCTACCGACCCTCGAGGACGCGGCCGTGGAGACGGCCGACCTCGCCCCCTCTGCCAGCACTGCGGCAAGCTCGACCATTTGGTAGACCGTTGCTGGGTCCTGCATGGTCGTCCCGAGTCGCACCCCCACCAGGGCCAGACTGCGATCCGCGATGCGTCCTCACCTGCTGCTGCTCTTCCCCCATCTTTGGATCTCTCCCTGGCTGAGATCCAGCTGATTCACGATTACCGGACCACCTCCATACCGGGCTCTTCATCAGCTTCTCTTGCCCATTCCGGTGGTCACACTGCTCTTCTCAGTCATCGTTCCCCTGCATGGATGCTTGACTCGGGTGCGTCCGACCACCTCACTGGGGATGCAGGTATGCTATCCAACTACCGTCCCTATAGTGGATCCTCAGCCATCACTGTTGCTGATGGGTCCACTCTTCCCATAGCCGGATTTGGCACCTGTTCCCTCACCTCCTCCCTTCACCTCTCCTCGGTGGCTCATGTACCCCGGAGTCCATTTAACCTGCTTTCCATCAGCAAACTGACCAAGGATCTCAACTGTAATGCTATCTTTTCCTCGTCTTCTGTTTTGTTTTAGGAGCGGACGACGAACCGGGAACTTGATAGAGGCCAGCTTCGGGATGGGGTGTACATGTTCGCTGGCCCGACCTCCATCGCCTGCGCATCTATCCCTGCTCATGCTGTAGACCTCCATTTTCGGTTGGGCCACCCCTCCGCCTCAGCACTTCATCAACTCTACCCCGATATTAGTCCCTGTTTACCTTTTCCTTGTGAGTCGTGTCGTTTTGCGAAACATCATCGCACCTCATATTCTCCTCGAGTTGACACACGGGCCGCCAAACCCTTTGATTTGGTTCATTCCGATGTATGGGGTCCCTGTGCCAATTCGAGTCAATCTGGGTATAAGTATTACATTTCTTTCATTGATGATTATTCCCGGATGACATGACTTTACCTTCTTCGAGATCGGACAGAGGTTCTCTCCACCTTTCAGACCTTTTTCCATGAGATCCAGACACAGTTTTCTATCCCTGTCAAATGTCTTCGATCTGACAATGGGCGAGAATACTTATCCACTCACTTTCAGCAGTTTCTGCGGGCCCACGACATCATCCACCAGACCTCCTGTCCTGATACCCCTCAGCAAAATGGGGTGGCTGAGCGGAAACACCGGCATATTTTGGAAACCGCTCGTGCCCTCCTCTTCCACCGCCAGGTACCTCTTCTCTTCTGGGGAGATGCCATCCTCACTGCTACTTACCTTCTTAATCGTCTTCCCTCCTCCATCCTTTAGGGGGAGACTCCCTTTCATTCCCTGTTCCCCTCTAGTCCTCCTCACTCCCTTCCACTCCGCGTCTTCGGATGTTTCTGTTATGTCCGGGACGCTCGCCCCAATCTCTCCAAACTTTCTCCCAAATCCCTTCGATGTATTTTTCTCGGCTATTCCCGCACTCAGTGCGGGTACCGATGCTTCTCTCCAGACCTCCGTCGGTATATCACTTCTGCCGAAGTCTCGTTTGTCGAGACCTCCCCTTTCACTCTCCCCTCTCCTTCTCCCGACACTACCATAGATGACTGTCTTCCGCTCTTCGTTCACCCGCCTCTGGTGTCTCCTCCGCCCGGTCATCTCCTTGGCCAGACCTACTCTCGTCGTCCTTCCGCTGTACCTCCCATCCCGGCCGAGGACAACATTGTTCCTGCTTCGTCCGATGCTCCTGTCCCAGCTCCCGAGGACGTGCCGATTGCGCTCCGGAAAGGTACTCGCTCGTGTCAGACTACTCCTCTCTTTGTATCTTCATACAGGGGTCTGTCAGCGCTGGAGACCGTGTCGATTCCTCGGACAGTTGGTGAAGCAAAATCTCACCCCGGTTGGCTAGCCGCCATGAGGGATGAATTACAAGCTCTGGATGACAACCATACGTGGGATCTTGTTCCACTTCTGGCGGGCAAACACGCGGTCGGCTGTAAATGGATTTTCACGGTCCGACTAAATCCCGATGGCTCTCTTTGCCGCCTCAAAGCCCGACTTGTCGCCAAGGGATTTGCTCAGACATATGGCATCGACTACTTTGAGACCTTCTCTCCAGTCGCAAAGATGGCCTCTGTCCGCCTTTTCCTCTCTCTGGCTGCTCATCATCACTGGCCGCTTCATCAACTGGATGTTAAAAATGCTTTTCTCCATTGCTTTCTTGATGAAGAAGTCTACCTATAGCAGCCTCCTGGTTTTTCTGCCTCTGGTGCCGACCGGCATGTCTGCCGTCTCCGTTGCTCCCTCTACGGTCTCAAGCAGTCACCTCGAGCTTGGTTTGGCCGCTTCAGCACGGTATTCACCGCCTTTGGCCTCTCTCGGAGTATGAAAGATCACACAGTCTTCTTCCGTACGACGGCGTACGGCTGTATCTTGCTTGTGGTTTATGTTGATGACATCATCATCACAGGGAGCGACTCCAGAGGCATCACCAGCCTCAAGGCGCATCTTCACCAGCACTTTCACACCAAGGATCTTGGTCCCCTCACTTACTTCCTTGGCATCGAGGTTTCCCGGACTGCGGACACTATCTCTCTCTGCCAGCGCAAGTATGCTCTTGATATCTTGCAGGATGCCGGGTTGAGCAAAGCCACCGCAGTGGACACTCCACTTGAGCCTGGGGAACACTCCCTTCATTCCGACTCGGAACCATTTCCTCATCCTGAGAGCTATTGACGCCTGGTCGGTAAACTCAACTATCTCACCATGACGCGTCCCGACATTGCCTGTGCCGTTGGCAAAGTCAGCCAGTTCATGGAGCATCCCACCAGATCTCAGTGGGATGCTGTCCTCCGCATTGCCAAATACATCAAGAAAGACCCTGCACGTGGCCTTCAGTACTCACATCATGCTCACATGGATGTTGAGGCCTTCTGTGATGCGGACTATGCCGGTTGCCTCGCTACCCGCAAGTCTACTTCGGGTTTCGCCGTGTTCTTCGCCGGCAATCTCATCTCTTGGCGCAGCAAGAAGCAGACTGTCGTCTCCCGGTCGAGTGCCGAGGCCGAGTATCGAGCCATGGCCACCGTCACTACTGAGTCCCTCTGGCTTTGTCATCTCCTCCATGAGCTCGGTTTCCCCGCATCGACTCCTGCTCATATCTGGTGTGACAATCAGGCCGCCACAAAGATTGCCTCGAATCCCGTCTTCCATGAACGGACAAAGCATATCGAGGTGGACTGTCACTTTCTCCGCCACTATCTGGAGCAGCACCATATCGGTTTCGGCCATATCCCGACGGCCGATCAGCTTGCCGATCTCTTCACCAAAGGTCTCCCAGGAGCTCGCCTTGAGTCTCTCACTACCAGGCTGGGTATTCACAGCCTCCATGGCCCAGCTTGAGGGGGAGTATGTGATGGTCATGTGTCTTGTCATCTTTGTTTTTCTTTGTGGGACTCTATCCAATCTGGGCATGTCCAGCTTGAGGGGGAGAGTGTTGGACCCCATTTAAGTTTAAATGGGTATTTCTGAGTCCCACATCGGACTTACCCGCCTTGTAATTAGATTTACTGATCTATAAAAGACTATCCCCACCTCACATTGAGGTAAGGGGAATTCACCATTAACAGTTCTCATTGTGTTTGCAGCTCAGTCTCCTTATTTTTCCTATAATAAACCACCTGCTATTCCCCATTAGTTTGGTCTAGATAGTTCCGTTCCTCAAATCGGTTTTGCAGTTTCAGTTTAGGAGCAACCTGGTTAGCGCTCGACCTGCTCGTGGGAGTGTCACTCCCTTCCGGCTGTCTTAGCCACAAGGGGCGAATCCTCATGTAAAGAATCAGTAACTCTAGACCCATCATGAGTTGATATAGCCTCTTGCTTCTGCAAAGAAAGGCCACACAATTTTGCGTGGATAATGCGGTCTATGTTCCCTTTTTCTCTAGCCTCTTGCAGCATCTCCAGGGGAGGTGAAATATCTGAAATGGAATCATCCGTTCACGTTGAATAGCCTGGTCTCACTACTTCAGCATAAGATTCCTCTGGCGCACCAATTTCTGCAAGCAAATGCAGGGACGTAGGGATACCAGCGCCAACTGGTGAATTCTCTCTCGGAAGAGGGCCAACGATAAACTAGCAGACTTATTATCATCATGAACATTCCCAGCCGCTTGAACTTCCTGACTGACAGAGCCTTGAAAACCAACATGATGGGAATTTGAGTAACGTTGACAGTCAGAAGTGGCATGGCCCAACTGATTGCAGGAGGAACATAAGTTGACCCAGGACTCGAAGCAAATCGACTGAATGCATCTAAACTCTTCTTCGACTTCTACGCAGATAGAATCCACCGGTGTTTTTGAGGCGTCAACTTCACCGCAAACGCGGGTTGAGACTGGTTGACAAAGCGTTCTGGTCCTGCTGTCTGGGCACATGCAGTGTTCCCACCATATTGCCTAACGGTTTGAGAATCAACGGATTTTTGAAGGGAAGGGGTAAGCCGAGAAAACTAACCCAGATTGACCGTGGTTGAGGGATCACATTTCATGTGAAAGCCATAAGACCAATGGAATAGAGAGAAGTGAAACCCTTTGAATACTTGCGGGGCACCAAATCAGGTAGATATCATGTCTTCCTCCGATGCGAAGCGGATTAGGAGATGGTGAGAGTCTAGCAATCCAATGACCACATGTTCCTGGAGGCCCCAAAAATCAGAGACATATCTAACGAAAGTATCAACCGAAGGTCGACGCTGGCCAAAACGAACCACCAGGGAGTGATCCAGAAGGGCTGAGGCTTCCGTAAACTCCAAACTCCAAAATCGAGCGCAGGAGCTTGGGGATGCCATTGTGCAACGACTAGACTTTAGGAAAACCACAATTCCTAGAAAGTTGCAAGGCATCCTTCCCCCTCCGGTGGGGGAGGGACCAGCGCAACCGCCCTCATTGCCTAAGCCATGGGAGACCTAAGCGAGAGCAAAAGCACGAAAATAATGCAGAAACTTCCTTTATAGCATCAAACTTCATATTAACAATTCCAGATATTACTGGAAATTGTGAGCCTAATGGGTTTGTATTATGTGACTTTATTTCTTATTGTTTGAGGGAATGAGGGTAATTCTTTTTATGATTGAAGTATGTTGTATATGTGTGCATGTGCATATATGCCTATATATAGTTAGGCGTCACCCGTGTTTGTGAGCCTAGAATGTGATTGTTTTTTATTCTTGGTGTAAGGGATTTGAGGCTCTTCTTTAATCCCTAAATTCTAATTCAATTATGTATGTTTCCTTTCTTTTGCTTGGGATGGTTCATTCCTTTGACAATTGTTGTCAACAATGGAAAGCAATTATGATGCAGTGGCGCCGTAGCATCCAACACTCATGTGGCCTCTAAAGTCTTTAATTCTTTTGTTTAATTATTGTTTTGCCTTCCAGCTTAGGATATTTTAAGGGCAAATCCATTGTAATCAGTTTTGACAGATTAATAAAATTTCTCTAGAGAGTTTCCTCTTCTTTTGTGCATGTTATCCGAATTCTTCATGAAATGGCTCGTTTATCCCAATACATTACATCAAATTAAGTAATAGAGCACGTGATATACTAGGTGTTTGGAAGGTTTATTCTAGGAGTAAAAGAGTCTCAACGGAGGAATCTAGAAGGTATAGTTAGACTGAGTCCATGCGGGTGGGGGGGGGGCTTTTATAAGAGGCGATGGGAGAGAGAATTATGGGGGGAATAGTTTGTTACAGCCTTTTGCCACTGTTATGACAAAATTGGCATTGTAGGTGCCAGTGGCCTACCACTAGGAAGTCGAAACTAATGATGGGCCTCCCTTGGTGGCTGCGGGTTATGATGAAATAAGCATTGTAGTTTGAGTTCCACCAGCTTGTTGGGAGGATGATTCATTCTTTTGGAACGACTACGTCAACCCACCAGGGCTTCGACGGACACCTCGCATTAAAGCAGACCTACCGTCTTTCCACGAAAGCCTCGATGTGGAAGAATTTTTAAATTGGATTATGGAGGTTGAAAAATACTTTGATTTGATGAACATACCTGTGCATCTTCGAGTCAAATATGCGGCTTATAAGCTTTGTGGTGGAATGGTAGAGACAGAGGCCAGGAGCAGAGTAACTAGTAATTTTAGGCAGCAGAAGTAGGAGAGTACAGGAAAGTAAACTGACACTTACAACAGATTTTCCCAGGAGATTCGAGACCCCTCCTGATCCAAGCCACAAGGCCGTAATACCCAGCTTCCCCCCAGGACACTACCACCACAGTACTATTTAAAGAATATTCTTGGGGAAAAAGTACAGCTGGCAAAAAGACTCTCCCACTACTAACAAACCGTGGGGACCACCACTACCTCAAAACAGAAAAAGTAGGACCACAGGCTGAACCACCCAACCGCCTAAAAGGATTCATTAAACCATCTGTGGGGACTGCTCCCCCTCCTTGAATAGACCATTAAGGGTGCAGGATCCCCTATGGTCATATTAGTCGCCCCTTCTGAAAGAGTAGCCTTGTCCGCATGGCTGCAGGTGGGAAATTTTTTCTGAAGGATATAATCATTCAGCCAAGTGGCGTCCTCAAGAGAGTGGTTTTTCCATTTGACAAGGCTCTGTGGAGTAGTTGCATTGGAGGAAGAGGTACGTCTCCAAGCAGCGATTAACTACCTCGGTTTGGCCGTCAGTTTGGGGATGGTAAGCGGAGCTCATTCGTAGTTTGGTGCCCTGTAATTTGAAGAGTTCTGCCCAAAAATGGCTGACAAATAGTGGGTCACTGTCGCTCACAATAGATTTCGGGATGCCGTGTAGGCGGACCACCTCTTTGGCAAATAAGTCGGCAATGGTCTTGGCGGTAAAGGGATGTTTTAAGGGGAGAAAGTGTGCGTACTTGGAGAGCCGATCGACCACCACCATGATGACATCATAGCCTTTAGATTTAGGTAACCTGGTAATGAAATCGGTGGAGATGTCCTCCCAAATTGCTTGCGGAATGGGTAGTGGTTGGAGGAGGCCTGCCGGGGAGTGTCAAATACTTTAACGTTGGCAGGTGTCACACTGGGGGACATACTACAGAATCTGACGGCGCATGCCAACCCATTATAAATTTGCAGCCAGTTTACGATAAGTACAGTAGAAGCCTGAATGTCCTCCTTGAGGAGAGGCATGAAACTCTTCAAGGAGGTGAGGAATCCAAGGAGAGTTGGCTGGACGGACTAGGTGACCATGGTAATAGAGGACATCACAGGAGAGATCGAAGCTTCTTTCTGGTAAATGGGTCATCTAGCAGGCCATCAGATAAGGTAGGGTGTTGTTGCCAAAATGGGGAGGAAACAGAAAGTGGGCAGGCAGTGCATTCATCGCGACGAGAAAGAACATCCGCTGCGATATTGGCCCGACCTGGCTTGTAGGGAATGTCAAAGGTGTACCCGAGCAGTTTGGCAATCCAACATTGCTGATCGGAGGAGGTGAGCCGCTGATCCAGTAAGTATTTAAGGCTGCGTTGATCATTGAAAACCACAAAGGGGCGATCCAATAGGTAGTGACACCAATGTTGGATGGCAAGGACCAAGGTCATCAGTTCCTTCTTGTTAGCGTCTGTTTTGTGCTTTCTTTTCATTATATGTCCAAGCTAGGTACACCTAGCTTGAGGGGGAGTGTTGGAGACTGTATCCCACATCGGACTTGTGGTCCGATGTGGAGTTTATCATTCATTATAAAAGAATGCCTCCGCCTCATTTTGAGGTAAGGAGGCAAGGGGGTTTCCTCATTCTACATGGTATCAGAGGGATCTTAAACCCGACCCTCCCTCCCGGCGGATTCTCGGTTCTGTCCGGCCCCGCCTCTCTCTTCCCCCTTTGCCCTAATCTCACGGTGACCCTCTCTCCTGGTCCTCCCTCTGGCGAGCGAGCCCTTCCAGTTCGGCGGGCTTCCTTCCCCAGCGTCTCCTCCGGCTTGCGCTCCTCCTGCGCACGACCCCTCCCTGTCGCGGATCTATCCCGACGTCCAGGCTCCCCGCGTCGCCCTCCCGCGGCTCCTCGCGCCCCGCCTCCCGCTGCTCCCGCGCCTCCATCTGCCGGCCTCTCCCCCTGCCGGTGCCTCCGACAGCCGGCCTCCAGCAACCGACCTCCACCCTTGCCGACCCCTCCACACCGGTGGCGTCTGTTTTGTGCTTTCTTTTCATTATATGTCCAAACTAGGTACACCTAGCTTGAGGGGGAGTGTTGGAGTTTGTATCCCACATCGGACTTGTGGTCCGATGTGGAGTTTATCATTCATTATAAAAGAATGCCTCCACCTCACTTTGAGGTAAGGAGGCAAGGGAGTTTCCTCATTCTACACTTCTCATAAGTGGACTTAGAGAGGTTGTTAGTGGTGAGTGCCTTGCTAAAATATGCAATTGGGCGGTGATTCTGCATAAGAACAACCCCGATGCCGTGACCGGAAGCATCACATTCGACTTCAAAGGGGTGAGAAAAGTCTGGCATGGCCAGAACAAGTGCTGTTGATAAGGCAGTTTTGAGAGTTTCAAAAGCTAGTTGAGCCGCTGCTGTCCAGGAGAAGCCATCCTTCTTTGTAAGGGAGGTAAGGGGTTGAGCAATTTTGCTGTCGTCGCGGATAAATTTGCGGTAATACCCGGTGAGGCCGAGGAACCCGCGAACTCCACGAACCGAATGGGGAAGTGGTCAAGAAAGAACGGCCTGAATTTTGCCCGGATCCATCCCAACACCCTCCTGAGAGATTACATGGCCTAAGTAGTCCACCTGAGTTTGTGCAAAGGAGCATTTCCCTGCATTGACAAAAAAATTGTTGTCGTGCAGATGCTGCAAAACCTCCTGCAGGTGCTGCAAAACCTCCTGCAGGTGCTGCATGTGGGAGTCCCACGCTGGACTATATACTAAAATATCATAAAAAAAGATTAGAACAAAGTGCCGAAGATGGGGTTGGAATAAATCATTCATTTTAGCCTGAAAAGTGGAGGGAGCGTTGGAGAGGCCGAAGGGCATTACCAGGAATTCGTAGTGGCCATTATGCGTACGAAAAACAGTTTTATCGACGTCAGCCGCTGACATACGGATTTGGTGATAATTGGACTGGAGATCCAGCTTGGAGAAGTAGGCAGCCCCATGCAACTCATCCAGCAGTTCGTCAACCACGGGAATCAGGTATTTGTCCGGAATTGTGACCTTGTTGAGAGCCCGATAATCCACACATAGGCACCAGGAATTGTCACGTTTTTTGACTATGAGGACTGGGCTGGAATATGCACTTGTACTAGGGCGGATGAGCCCCTGCCGCAGTAAGAGTCGCACTTGCTGTTCAATGACCGATTTATGGGCATGTGGGTAACGATATGGGTGAACCGAAACATGTCCCTGACCAGGAAATAAACGGATTTGATGATCATGAAGGCGTTGGGGCGGTAAACCTGAGAGGTCTTGGAAAATTGAAGGTGTCCGGAATTGTGACCTTGTTGAGAGCCCGATAATCCACACATAGGCACCAGGAATTGTCACGTTTTTTGACTAGGAGGACTGGGCTGGAATATGCACTTGTACTAGGGCGGATGAGCCCCTGCCGCAGTAAGAGTCGCACTTGCTGTTCAATGACCGATTTATGGGCATGCGGGTAACGATATGGGTGAACCGAAACATGTCCCTGACCAGGAAATAAACGGATTTGATGATCATGAAGGCGTTGGGGCGGTAAACCTGAGAGGTCTTGGAAAATTGAAGGTGTCCAGAAGGTGCTGCAGGGGGAGGTGCTGCAGGGGGGGGGGGGTGCTGTTGTTGAGGTAACAGAGAATGTTTAGGTGGGCTGGAGGTCAATGTATGTAAGTTGGATAGGAGGTTGGAAATGTCATATGTCCCTTGAAGGGTGTGGAGCTGCTGGTCGGAGCAAAACTTCATTGTCATCGTCTGCCAATTTGTGTGGACCTCCCCAAGTGTCCTCAGCCAGGCAATGCCAAGGATGAAATCGAGTCTGCCGATGTCCAGGACATGAGCTTCTAGTGTGCACTGATAAGAACCCATGTCTAGCTGCAGCTGTGGACAAAGACCCAAAGTATAAAATAGGTGACCGTCGCCTAGCTTAACGGGTCTTGTAATGGTGGATTGAACAGGGAGGTTGAGTAAGGTCACTAAGGTAGGGGAAATAAAGTTGTGAGTTGCCCCAGTGTCAATAAGGACCAAAAGGGGGATACTGCCCAGTTTGCCTTTAATTTTCATGGCCGAAAACAGGGGAGATTGGTGGTGGGAGGAGCGGGTAGAAGCTATGTAAAAATCCAAGACCAAACACTCAGCAGCCTCAGGGGGAGAATCGTCGATGGGTTCCAAAGGGACTGGAGGGTCAGCTAAGGCAGTGGGTGGTGGGAGCTCATCTTCGCCCAAAAGTATCACTCGGACGTTGGAATCGGGACATTTATGTATAGTAGTGAAAGGCTTGGCACATTTAAAACAATGAGCCTTCCTGCGCTGGTCTTCCCATTCCTGAGGAGATAAATGGCGAACGCCTCGACCCGCTGGAGGGAGTTGGTTGGTGGGCTTCGTGGTGAGTAAGCCTTTGTTTGGTGCAGAATGTCTATCTTGTCGAGGCGGGAGCCAAGAAGAAGGGAAACTGGGCCGAGGAGGTGGTTGGCCAGTAGAGCCCTCCCGGGAGGACCAAGGGTGCCAAGGGGTACTATGGACCTGTTGCCCAATTCCGTGGTTAAGAGCGAGTTCGACGTGGCGAGCGAGTCGCATAGCTTTGAGACGTGTTTTAGGGCTATGAATGCGTACCCGATCCCGAATATCCGGTTGGAGTCCAGGAAGGAAATAACCAATGTATTGAAGCTTGGGTAGATGAGGAATTAAGGAAGCTAAGTATTCAAATTCCTCTATATAATTTTGCATAGAAGAGACCTGCTGGAGGGTGGCCAGCTCCTCGTAAGGATTCTGTATTTCAAGGCCGCTAAATTGATCCAGTAATTCGGCTTTTAAGAGTGGCCAAGTCATTGAAGGATGGAGTTCTTGAACAATAGTAAACCAGTGAATTGCCTTGCCAGCCATGCTAATATGTGCCAGAGATACTTTGGCGTCATCAGGGGTGTTGTGAAGCTAGAAGAAAATCTTAGTGCGGGCTATCCAGCCCCGGGGGTCAAGGCCCTCAAAGTGGGGAAGGTCAAGGCGGGTGGAGGCGGAAGGTGAGGTTGGAAGCATGGGGATTGGGTGAGGGGCAACAGTCAGGTCCCAAGGTGATGTGCCGGTTGTATTCGGGGGAATAAAAAGGGTGGCGGAAGAAGTAGGGTGAGTGGTGTCCACTAGGAGAGGGGGCTTGGCTGGGAGGCGAACCGTGGTAGTGATTAGTTGACGGAGGTCTGCTATTTCTGATGCATGGGATTCGCGGAATTCGGCCTGATCTGTGCGGACTATAGCCATGGAAGTTTCCAGCGTACCAAAAGCGGATTCCAGGGTGCTCATTCTTTGGTCGAGATTGTCATGCCTAGCTTGGTGGGTTTCCATTATAGAAGAAGAGAAAAGAAAAGGCGGCAGGTCGGACCAATTTGGTAGAGACAAAGGTCAGGAGCAGAGCAACTAGTAATTTTAGGCAGCAGATGCAGGAGAGTACATGAAAATAAACCGACACTTACTGCAGATTTTCCCTGGAGATCCAAGACCCCTCCTGATCCAAGCTACAAGGCCGTAATACCCAGCTCCCCCCCCCCCCCCCCTAAGGACACTACCACCACAATACTATTTAAAGAATATTATGGGGGAAAAAGTACCGCTGGCAAACATACTCTCCCACTACTAACAAACCGTGGGGACCACCACTACCTCAAAACAGAAAAAGTAGGACCATAGGCTGAACCACCCAACCGCCTAAAATGATTCCTTAAATCACCTGTGGGGACCGCTTCCCCCTCCTTGAATAGACCATTAAGGGTGCAGGATCCCCTATGGTTGTATCATGGAACTTTTGCATGGTGAGAACAAATGCAGAATAATCGTTGGCGACAAGGCAAGAATCTCATTCGTTCCTGGTGACGAATGAAAGTTGCTTTGAACCTTAGGTTCCTTCGAAACAACTATGACCAAGTGTTATATCCGCGGTACCGGGATTGTAGGCAGGGTGCCCGTACCATCCAACAATACACTCTAGATTACCACAAACTATCGGCTCAGAGTAACCTTTGGGAGTGAGAGGGTCAATAAATCTCGATGTTTATTGGAGGTGTCCGATCTACTATTCGGGACCTGGTACAACAGACCGCCGTGTTCAGCCTGGATGAGGCGATTACCTGAGCCCTGTGGGTAGACGCACAACTTCAACGTCTCCCTCACCTAAGGCCTTCAATTACCCGAACATGGGACCCATTCAGGTCGCAAAACTCTGAGTTTAAGCCCCCCCCCCCCCCACACACACACAAAGGGTGGGGAAAACCTCAGAAGTGATAGTTAAAGCTAGTGAAGATTGATCGAGACAGCCTACTGCAGGCGCTCTTAACAGTTGCAATCAGCCTGAGCAGCACCCCCCAACCTCGACAATACAACAACCCATATGCTCAAAAGTTTGATGACAAGTACTATCGATGCCAACAACCAGAGCACTTATTAAACAATTCAAACCAAGGCCTAGTTAATTTCATAACAGATGCTGAAAAAGCAGTAGAAATTGATCATGAACCGAAGGAGGAACAATATTTTATCAATCCGGAAGACATTGTTGAAGAAGTGTGGGAAGTCCAATTTGTGCGACACTTAGTGATGACCACTGAACTAGCACAGGAGGACCTGCAATGTCACAATCTCTTCTGCGCCTGATGTCAGGTGAATGGGCATGTGCTCGAAGTTATTTTTGATGAGGGAAGTCAAGAGAATTTAATCTCCTGAGACACAATAAACAACTTAAAACTAAACCCGTCACCCTATCGTGTTGTATGGATAATGTCAACAGAAGACATTCAAGTTATAGAACAATGCAGTGTACTGATCTCGATCGTCTGTTTCGAAGATCAAATGGCTTGTGATGAGGTCGAGATGGACACTTGTTAACTTGTGTTGGGATGATTGTGACAATTTGACACCCGCGGGGCATCGTTACTTCGTACGGGTTATCAAGAAATTTTATATTACTCTTTTTTTATCATAACTGCAAAAGCGTCTTATGTGGTCAAGTCCAAGGTCGAATCCACAAAGACAAGGCAACTTAGCAAGGGAAACTCTAACTTAATAGTTAAGACAAATAATTTTTAAGGAAAGCTGCTTCTACTTCTTACAAGAACTGATGAATGATGAAGATACCAGACATTTGCAATTCCAGGTTCATGAAGGAAGAATAAAAGAAATAATGGATACTTGTTGGAATCAAGTCGAAGCAATTCTCTTGGTCCGGGTAATCACTCTCCAATCACTAAGCTCCCCTTTTGTCATATTTCGAATCACTTAGAAATTGGGTAATTTGAAACCATATTTAAAAATAGCATGCAACTTGCCCAATGGTCATGGAGAAAACTACACATTGGTTAATGCATTAGAAAAGCCCTCAATCAAAAGACAGTGGTCCTGCACAATGAAATGAAGGAGAGATAGAGAAACAAAATGAATGCAAAAACCCGCCATGAATACCATTAAAAGTAAAACTACTTCATAAACTCAATCCCCTTTCATTACAATATCGCAGCACAAAACTACCCTCATGCTAGCCATGAGGGAGAAAACAAAACTAAAAACAAAGAGCAAACCTCAGAAGCAACAACTCCAGAATTGATTTCTCCAAGTGCAGTGCCGACCTTTATTTATAGGCAAACATCTCCCACTTGTATCTCATTATATCTCCATATATCTCCTGTACATCTTCATGTATCTTTATCACTTTGACCCTTGCTCCAACTCCTTAGACATATGCACCCAACTCTACATTGCACATTACTTCTATCTCCCCCAAGAGACTTCTCAACACAATTTCTGTATGGGCGCAACGTGACCAAATTCATGCATGCCACGAGCCTTCTCCAAGAATTATTGAATAACTATATCTTATTTGCCTCATTACTATGCGCCGCAACAAGATCCCTCCTCGACGCACCAAAATACTCATCATGAACCCTTCATTGCTTAAACAAAACCATGACGCGACCCCATGCATTTGCCTCTTGAAGTCTTCTCCTTCATCTCTATCGAAAACCATCATCTCTGCCTCTGTATAATTGCGGTGCGTACACTGGACATCGCGACGCGAAGAAATCCACCAGCTCGACTCTTCCCATGCACACCGTTGTCGTGGTGCAAACATCATTCACTGTGGCGCAACAACTCTCATGCAGCCAATGTAATCTCAAGAAGCTCCAACATATCTTCAAGCAGTAGATGCCGCAGTGCAAAGCAGTAGACCGCTCCACGGGCTCAAAACTCCATAATTAGCAAAGGCAATGACTCTTATGAAATCACCGACATCCTTCAAGGACCCTTACAAAATTCTTGCTGCACGACTCTCTCTTCGCGGCATGACAAAGTCTTACGAAATTTCTTTTGCATGCATGTTGTTGCACTTATCTATTGCTGGCGTGTCTCCTTTCATGCACAATGCGAATGTTCTTGTGCTCCACACAACATGCATGGCGTTCCCACTGGTGCGCCGCGAAACTGGTTGGCGCAACATGTACATTTCCTATGCATGAACTTTGGCTATTCCCTGCATGCCGCGGTTTGGTCTTCAGGGACGAAGATGAGCCTTTGTCGCTCTTCATAGAATAACTACCGTGGTGTGAGCATCACAGCCGTAGGCGAGACACCCCCACATGCTTACCCTAGTGCAAGAGGAGGAAGATAACCGGGACGACGCTGTTTTGTTCATTTCTGTACACGCTTCATTAAACTTGAACTGTACTTGCGTACTTCTTTGTCCCACATCGAAAGTTTTGTCGTTCGTGGCCCACTTGATAACACAAGACGCATCAACAACGCTCCATTGTCCTCCTGTGGTGTCGTCTCGCATCGCGGCCACTCTCGCATGTCGCCCCGCACCGTGGCGCTGCCACTCACCCAACGCTGGTTCGCACTGGGCTCTTGGTCCTCCATTGCCGCCCGAGCTAGCTTTGTCGTCGAGCTTGTTACTGCTTTGGGTGGCCTTGCTTTAGTGGTGCTAGCTTAGGGTTGGCATATTTTTTACCATGTTTTATTTTTTTCCTTTGCCAAAATTAGAGCTGTGTATTTTTCTCTTTTTTCGAAAGTGTACTAGAATTGAAATATAACTATTTCCTGCTACTAATCAATAAAAACATTAATGTTAGACAAGAAACACTATTGATTAATGGAAATATTGCTTCAAAAATAATGCATGAAGTATAGCCATCACAATCCAATCTCGATGCTCTTCACTATAGTCGAGCCAACACTGTGGAGTTCACTAAGGACAATGCTAGTGACATTTTGTCACCTTTGATAGGGCGTCAAGACACTCATATACAAGGAAAATCAGTAATTTCTTTATACACTACTGTTTATTTTAGGAAGGTGGCGGGAGTATCTTTGCCGCTACAGCCTAAGTGTTCTCGGACATCCCTACTGGCATTCCGCCACCCCTCCAAGAACTGCTTGATGAGTTTTATGATATCATGCCCGACGAGTTACCAATAGGCTTAACATTGAGCGGGGATATCACATTATCACATGAATCCAACAGAGCAAGAGATTCTCCAAGGGCAAGTTTGGGTGTTGCTTAACAAGGGTTTCTTGTGAGAGAGCTTGAGCCTTGCGTTGTTCCTGTTTTGTTGATACCTAAGACAGATGGATTGCGGCAGATGTGCTTTGACAGTCGGGCTATTAATAAAATCACAGTCAAATGCAAATTTCCAATTCCACAACTAGATGATATGCTCAATATGCTTCTAGTGGCTTCTGTTTTTTCAAATTTGGACAGATGGAGTGGGTATCATCAACTTTGAATCTGATTGGGAGGTGAATGGAAGACAACCTTCAAGACCAAGGATGGGCTCTAAGAGTGGTTAGTGATGTCATTTGAGCTATCCAACGCCTCTATCACTTTTTTGAGACTCATCAATAAGTTCGTCGTAGTTTATTTCTTCATTTTGAACATCTGAGGGAGGTACTCTGAGTTTTGCTAGAAAACACGCTTTATGTCAACCTTAAGAAGTGTAATTTCTTGCTTCCCAAATTGATCTTGGACATGTTGTGTCGATTGACGAAATTCAATTCAATGAGGAGAATATTCGAGCCATTCGAGAGTGGCTTTGACCCAAGTGTATTAGTGAATTGCGAAGTTTCCATGGACTTCCTACCTTTTATTGAAGATTTATCCGAGATTTGAGCTCGATCGTGGCACCGCTTATAGATTGCTTAAAAAAAGGAAACTTCCATTGGGTCAATGCAGTTGAGGAGAGTTTTGCCACCATGTAGGAAAAGCTTTCCACCGAACCTATTTTGGTGTTGCTTGACTTCAGCAAGTCGTTCGAGTTGGAAATAGACACATTGAGTGAGAAGCTCAGTGGCTCACATTGCCAGTGGGCTGTATACGTGATTGAACTATACGTAGTGGTACGAGCTGTGAAGCATTGGGAGTAGTATCTTCTAGCAGGAATTCATTTTCCATACCAATCACGTGGTTCTCAAATATATGTGTTAAACCCTCTTTATTATTGTGGGTATTTCCGAGTCCCACATCGAAATACTCTTATTTGTATTACTCTTTCTCAATCTATAAAAGAAGGTCTTCACCTCACCTTGAAGGTAAGGGGGTTTTCCCATTCTACATGGTATCAGAGGGAACCTATTCCCGAGCCTTCTCTCTAATTTTTTTTTCTTCCGACTCTGCCCTAAGTGGCACCCCTCCCTCCTGGGTCTGCCCTACGCGGCACCCCCCCTCCCTCGGTCTGCCCTACGCCCCCCTCCCATCCCAGCGGCCCCACGACGGCCCCCCGGCGGCCCTCCTCTGCGCGCGACGCCTCCAGCAACCCCCCGACGGCTCTTCTCCCTCTGCGCGCATCAGAACCCACCGACCTCTTCTTGAGGTGCACTCGCCATCTTCTCCCGGCTGCCCTCCCGGTGCTCTAGCCGGCTCGCCTTCTACGACTCCCTCTCTACCCGTCACCTCCGCTGCACAGGGCCATTCACGGCTTCCCGACACGCCCGACTCCCCGTTGATTCCGGCGCTGCCCACAACTGCGTCTTAGACCGCTACCCGATGCCTCCATGGCAGACTCCTCCCCTCTGCCTCAGATGATCACCGCCTCCACCCGCCTCGTCGATGATTGGTTGGACTCCACAAATTTCTCCATCTGGCGGAAGACTGTGGTGATGTCCCTGACCGGGATGGACCTTGATCATCACCTTGAGGATCCTCCCCCGGCTTTGACTGACCCTAAATACCGTTCGTGGAAGTTTGCTGATAGCAAGATCTTCGCTCTACTGGTCAATTCAATGGATCGATCGGTCAAGGATGTCATCCGCACGGCGAATACAGTCAAGGAACTCTGGGACTCCTTGAACATCATGTATTTTGAGACCAACAACCTGGCTCGGGTTTCCGATATCCTCTAGCACCTGTCCCATCTTCGACAGCAGGACCAGTCCTTCACCGCATATTTCATGGAATGGAAAGGGCTTCGTGATGAATTCTAGGAGTTGTGGCCCATTCCCCAGACACCGGCAGAGGCTTAGACCCAGTGGGACCAACTCTGCATCTTCACTCTTCTCAGCGGCCTCGCTCCGGAGTTTGCCACCACGATGACCGAGCTGCTCGCCAGCCCTTCGATGTTGGAGATCCCACAGGTTTATCATCGGCTGAGCAAGGCCCAACGGGCTCTTCCCCCTCCCGCCCCCATTATCAACCACTCAGCTCTCGTCGGTCATAGCGGTGGACGCTTCTCGGGCCCTCGTGGACGTGGCCGTGTGGAAGGCCGTCCACGTCCCCTCTGTTAACATTGTGGCAAGCTTGACCACCTGATCGACCAATGTTGGGTTCTATATGGACGTTCATCTCAGCGCCCGCGGCAGGGACAGACAGTGGTCCAGGAGGCTTCCTCGGCAGTCGCCACTCTTCCACTATCTCTGGACCTGTCTATGGCCGATATCCGGCTGACTCATGATCCTCGGGACCCCGCAGGACCCGGTCCATCCTCGGATTTTCTGGCCCATTCTGCTCGCTCTGCTGCCTTTGTTGGCTGTCGCTCCCCTGCATGGATGCTTGATTCAGGTGCCTCCGACCACCTCACCGGTGATGCTGGTATGTTGACCTCCTATTGCCCTTATACCGGTTTATCAGCCATCACTGTCGCTGATGGCTCCACTATCCCCATTGCGGGTTTCGGCGCATGCTCCCTGACTCTATCGATTCACCTACCCTCTGTGGCACATGTGTCCCGCAGTCCATTTAATCTTCTTTCCATCAGTAAGCTTACAAAAGATTATAACTGTGCAGCCATATTTACCTCCTCTGGTGTTGTATTTCAAGAGCGGACTATGAACCAGGAACTTGGTAGAGGCCAGCTTCGGGATGGGGTCTGCATGTTCGATGAACTGACACCCATCGCTTGCACGTCTGCCTCTGCTCGAGCATTGGATCTTCATTCCCGGTGTTGGATTGGTGTTGCCCGATCCGGTTGGGCCGAATGCTTGTGGCCCGCAAGTTTCGCGGGTCGAGCTCCGCGGTGACCACGGTAGCGGAGCTGACCGACCGACACCGACAGGCACTGTAGCGGTGCGGACTTCGGGGTCAACTTCATTGTAGCGCTTTTTGACTTTCAGCCGGCAGATACTGTAGCACTTTTGACAAAGTGAGCCGTCGATCACTGTTGTAACGCGGACTACTATTCGGAACAGTGGACCGTCTTCTTCATATGTAGCCCATTTCGGGCTAGAGTTTTTACTACTAAAATCCTCTGTAATCTGTGCTCCCAAATAGTGAATTTCTGCCTCTCCCGTGGACGTAGGGATTTTTCCCGAACCACGTAAATCGGTGTGTTCTCTGCTTTCTTTCTCTCGTTTTTCCCGTTTTCTGTCGTTGTGTCTCCCGACGATTCCGCAACAACTGGTATCAGAGGGAAGTTCGGAATTCTCCAACGATGGCTCTGGATGAAGGCAAAGTGAAGATCGATCGCTTCGATGGAACTGATTTCAGTTTCTGGAGGATGCAGATCGAGGATTATCTTTATCAGAAAAAGATGCACTTTCCGCTTCTGGGTGTGAAGCCAACGGACATGGAGAAGTCGGAGTGGGAGCTACTGGATCGACAGGTTCTGGGTGTTGTGCGCCTGACGTTGGCAAAAAATGTGGCATTCAACATCAGGGAAGAGAAGACGACGGTGGACCTGATGAAAGCCCTCACAAATATGTACGAGAAGCCTTCTGCGGCAAATAAGGTGCATTTGATACGACGATTGTTCAACCTGAAAATGCTTGAAGGGAGACCTGTTGCAGATCATATCAACGAGTTCAATACCATCATAAGTCAGTTGTCATCGGTGGACATTGAACTTGGTGATGAGGTATGTGCTCTGGTTTTATTATCTTCGTTACCTGAAAGTTGGGAAGCAACTGTAACAGCTGTGAGCAGCACTTCGGGGAATACGAAGCCAGCGGACATGGAGAAGTCGGAGTGGGAGCTACTGGATCGACAGGTTCTGGGTGTTGTGCGCCTGACGTTGGCCAAAAACGTGGCGTTCAATACCATCATAAGTCAGTTGTCATCGGTGGACATTGATCTTGGTGATGAGGTATGTGCTCTGGTTTTATTATCTTCGTTACCTGAAAGTTGGGAAGCAACTGTAACAGCTGTGAGCAGCACTTCGGGGAATACGAAGATGACTCTGAAAGATATAAGGGACCTAATCCTTAGTTAGGATGTTCGAAGAAGAGAATCAGGCAGATTCTCTGGTTCTGCTTTGAACGTTGAAGGAAGAGGAAGACACCCACAGCGGGACAATCGCAGAGGACGATCGAAGTCAAGAGGAAAGAACAGAGACAAGGCAAAGGGGCCTGGTCCTACCTGCTGGACATGCGGGAAGAAAGGACATGTCAAGAAGGAGTGCAGAGATAACCGGAAGGGACCTGAAACCAGTGGAGCAAACGCGGTAGCTGAAGGAACTGATGACGTGCTACTGCTCAGCGTGGACAGCCTGATGGAGTCTTGGATTTTAGACTCTGGGGCGTCTTTCCATTCTACATCGGAGAAGGGTTTCCTGAACAATTTTGTTTCTGGAAATTTTGGCAAGGTGCATCCTGCTGATGACGAGTCCTTGCAGATTGTGGGGAAATGAGATGCACGGATCAAGACCAACAGTGGGAGCTTGCTGGTTCTGGAAAACGTGAGGTATATCCCTGGCTTGAGAAGAAACCTTATTTCTGTTGGACAACTTGACGATGTAGGGTTGAGTACCACATTCACTGGTGGTGCATGGAAGATCACCCGAGGAGCTATGGTCATAGCTCGGGGAGCAAAGAATGGCACCCTGTACAACATGACAGAAACTTGCATGGACATGGCTGCATCACTCGAAGCTGTCGGAGGTTCTCAATTGTGGCACTACAGACTCGGCCACATGAGTGAAAAGGGGATGAAGGTGCTGACAACAAAAGGGTTGCTACCAGAGCTGAAGTCGGTGGAAGTAGGCTTTTGTGAAGATTGCATCTTTGGAAAGCAGAAGAAGGTGTCCTTTGCAAAAGGAGGCAGAACACCGAAGGCTGGAAAGCTGGACCTGGTGCATACAGATGTTTGGGGGCCTGCACCAGTACCATCCCTTGGAGGGTCACAATATTATGTGACATTCATCGATGACTCAACGAGGAAGGTATGAGTTTATTTTCTGAAGAACAAATCTGATGTGTTTAAGATATTTCAGAAGTGGAAAGTCATGGTGGAGAACTAGTAAGGAGCAAAGCTGAAATGTTTGAGGTCTGACAACGGTGGAGAGTATGGCAGTCAGGAGTTCAGAGAATTTTGTTCTGAAAATGGAATTCGGTGGGAGAAGACAATCCCAGGAATACCACAACAGAACGGTGTGGCAGAGAGGATGAATAGGACACTGAATGAACGTGCCAGGAGAATGAGACTGCATTCGGGGTTACCCAAGACCTTTTGGGCTGATGTAGTGAATATGACAGCATATCTCATAAACATGAGTCCCTCTGTGCCAATGGGGGAATGTCTACCCGAGGAACTCTGGTCTGGTAAGGTGGTAAGACTCTCACATTTACGAGTCTTTGACAGTTTAGCATATGTTCATGTTGATGCTAATGCAAGGGACAAGCTTGATGCCAAGTCCAAAAAATGTTTCTTTATTGGCTATGGTGGTGAGGAGTTTGGATATCGCTTTTGGGATGATCTGAACAGGATGGTCATCAGGAGCCAAAACGTGGTATTCAATGAAGGTGTCATGTACAAAGATCGCCATGCAGTTGAAGATGAAAATGAGAACATTGAATCAGAATGCAAAAAGCAAGTGGAGCTTGAAGGTGTGTCTGAGTTTGAGAGATCCGAACCGGTGGAACCTATTACTCCAGTGGAGTTGAGGAGATCATCAAGGGTGAGAAGGCCCGTGCAGAGGTATTCACCATCATTGCATTATCTGTTATTGACTGACGGTGGAGAACCAGAATGCTTTGAAGAAGCAATGCAGCTGAAGGAGTCGAGCAAGTGGGAGCTGGCAATGAAGGAGGAGATTTCCTCATTGCATGAGAACAACACTTGGGAGCTGACACCTCTGCCAAGAGGAAAGAAAGCATTGCAGAATAAGTGGGTCTACTGGGTCAAGGAAGAACATGATGGCAAGAGGAGGTTCAAGGCAAGGCTGGTGGTGAAAGGCTTTCAACAGAAGGAGGGAGTAGATTTCACTGAAATCTTCTCACCTGTAGTGAAACTTACCACCATCCGGGTGGTTCTCAGCATTGTGGCGTCATAAGACATGCATCTTGAGCAGCTTGATGTCTAGACTGCTTTCCTTCATGGAGATCTGGAGGAGGACATCTATATGCAGCAGCCAGAGGGATATGTAGTGTCTGGTAAGGAAGACCTGGTGTGCAAACTCCAGAAGAGCTTATATGGATTGAAGCAGACACCCAGGCAGTGGAACAAGAAGTTTGATTCATTTATGTCTAAAAATGAATATAAACGATGTGGCATGGATCAATGTTGCTACATCAAGTCTTTCGGTGATGAATACATTATATTGCTTCTGTATGTGGATGACATGCTCATTGCAGGATCATGTATGCAGAGGATTAATGAGCTGAAAGGGCAGTTGGCTGAGGAGTTTGAAATGAAGGATCTTGGAGAAGCTGACAAGATTCTGGGAATGAAGATCAAGAGAGACCGCACAGCTGGAACATTAATGTTGTCACAGACTGATTACATTGGGAAGGTTCTGAGGAGATTCAGCATGTTGGAAGCAAAGACAGTCTCTATTCCCCTGGCGAGCCACTTCAAACTATCAAAGGAGCAATCACCGAAGACGGCAGAAGAGGTGGAGTACATGGAAAAAGTTCCATATGCATCAGCTGTTGGAAGCCTGATGTATGCCATGGTCTGTACTCGACCTGACATTGCTCGCGCAGTGGGAGTTGTGAGCAGGTATATGGCGAACCTTGGAAAGCAACATTGGGAAGCTGTGAAGTGGATACTGAGATATTTGAAGGGCAGCAAGGAGGTATCTCTGTGCTTTGGGAAAGGAACTTCATTGCAGGGGTATGTGGATGCTGACCTTGGAGGCGATGTCGACAGCAGGAGGAGCACCACGAGTTATGTTTTTACCTGTGGAGGAACTGCGGTAAGTTGGATATCACAATTGCAGAAGGTGGTGGCTTTATCCACCACAGAGGCAAAATACATTGCTGTAACAGAAGCTGGGAAAGAAATGGTTTGGCTGAAGAACTTCTTGGATGAATTAGGAAGAAAGCGAGAGGAGAATGTATTGCACTGTGACAGTCAGAGTACTATACATCTTGCCAAGAACCCAGTGTTTCATGCCCGGACGAAGCACATTCAGTTGAAGTACCATTTCATTAGAGGTTTGATACAGGATGAGTTGCTGACCTTGCAGAAGATATGTGGAATCAACAATCCGGCAGACATGTTGACAAAGCCTATGGTGATACCGAAGTTGAGGCACTGTTGTGCCTCTGTTGGTCTCCACTGATGAATGGAGGATGAGAGGCAGAATGATGGAGGACTTGATGGGAGCATAAGAGGAAAACAGTTTGTATTTCATGAATCTGTGAAAGCACGCCACTGGTGAGTGAAGAAGAGGAAGAACTTAGATTAAGTAAGTTGTCTTCATCAGTTGCATCGAAGCATAGCAGTGCAGCGGATCAGGCTAGAAGTGGGAGATTGTTGGATTGGTGTTGCCCGATCCGGTTGGGCCGAATGCTTGTGCCCCGCAACTTTCGCGGGTCGAGCTCCGCGGTGACCACTGTAGCGGAGCTGACCGACTGACATCGACAGGCACTGTAGCGGTGCGGACTTTGGGGTCAACTTCATTGTAGCGCTTTTTGACTTCCAGCCGGCAGACACTGTAGCACTTTTGACAAAGTGAGCCGCCGATCACTGTTGCAACGCAGACTACTATTCGGAACAGTGGACCGTCTTCTTCATATGTAGCCCATTTCGGGCTAAGGTTTTTACTACTAAAATCCTCTGTAATCTATGCTCCCAAATAGTGAATTTCTGCCTCTCCTGTGGACGTAGGGATTTTTCCCGAACCACGTAAATCGCTGTGTTCTCTGCTTTCTTTCTCTCGTTTTTCCCGTTTTCTGTCGTTGTGTCACCTAACGATTCCGCAACAACCGGTTGGGACACCCGCCTGCCTCCACCATTCATCAGCTTTTTCCTGACTTTAGTCGGCATAATTCTTTTCATTGTGAGTCATGTACATTTGCGAAATATCATCGCACTACATACATTTCTCGAGTGGATACAAGGGCCTCAAACCCTTTTGGTTTGGTTCATTCAGACGTGTGGGGTCCTTGTACCATTTCGAGTCATTTGGGGTATAAATATTATATATCTTTCATTGATGATTTTTCGTGAATGACTTGGCTTTACCTCCTTCGAGAACGCTTCGAAGTGTTTTCCACAATCCAAACCTTTTACAATGAAATTCAAAACCAATTTTCCATCTTTGTAAAATTTCTTCGCTCGGATAATGGGCGTGAGTATCTCTCCACTCCCTTTCGGCAGTTTCTCCAGACAAAAGACATCCTTCATCAGACCTCTTGTCTTGATACACCTCAGCAGAATGGCGCGGCCGAGTGGAAACACAAACATTCTGGAGATTGCTCGTGCCCTCTTCCACCAACAGGTGCCTCTGCATTTTTGGGGAGATGCAATTCTCACCGCCACCTACCTTATAAACCGTCTTCCTTCCTCTATCCTTCAGGTGGAGACTCCTTTT
Organism: Viscum album; assembly: GCA_963277665.1. Taxonomy (NCBI): domain Eukaryota; kingdom Viridiplantae; phylum Streptophyta; class Magnoliopsida; order Santalales; family Viscaceae; genus Viscum; species Viscum album. The sequence goes on from OY728156.1 coordinate 2,097,087,340, forward strand.
CGGGCTTTGTTCTCTCCTCTCTCTCTTCACTCCCTTCCCCTTCGCATGTTTGGATGCTTCTGTTACGTTCGCGGCACACGTCCTGACCTCTCCAAACTCTCTGCCAAATCCCTCCGGTGCATTTTTCTTGGCTACTCCCGCACTCAGCGGGGATATCGCTGCTTCTCACTCGACCTACGGCGGTATGTCATCTCGGTCGACGTTGCATTTGTTGAGAGCTCTCCGTTCTCCCTTCCCTCTCCTCATCTTGACCTTGCCATTGATGATTGTCTTCCTCTCATCATCCACCCTCCACCGGTGTCAACCCCTGTTGACACCCATTTTGGTCAGGTCTACTCCCGTCGTCCATCAACTGTATCCCCCGTCCTAGCCAATGACACCATCGTCCCCGCTTCGTCCGATGCTCATGCCCCGCCGCCTGAGGACTTGCCCATTGTCATACGGAAAGGTACTCACTCCTGCCAAAGTACTCCTCTATTTGTATCTTCATACATAGGTCTGTCCGCTTTGGAGACAGTTTCTATTCCTCGTACAGTTGGTGATGCCAAATCTCACCCCGGGTGGCTAGCAGTAATGCGGGATGAATTGCAGGCTCTGGAAGAAAACCATAATTGGGATCTTGTCTCCCTTTCAGCAGGCAAACAGGCGGTAGGCAGCAAATAGATTTACACAGTCAGGCTGAATCCCGATGACACTCTTCATCGCCTCAAAGCCCGCCTTGTGGCCAAGGGTTTCACGCAGACTTACGGTATTGACTACTTTGATACCTTCTCACCAATTGCCAAGATGGCCTCCGTTCGATTATTCATTTCTTTGGCCGCCCATCATCATTGACCTCTTCATCAACTGGGTGTCAAGAATGCCTTCCTACATAGATTCCTTAAGAAAGAAGTTTATCTGCAACATCTCCCCGGATTTTGTGCCTTAGGCGCCGAGTCTCAAGTCTGCCGACTCCGCCACTCTCTTGACGGCTTTAAGCAGTCTCCCCGTGCTTGGTTCGGCCGCTTTAGCACGGTCGTCACCGATTTTGGGCTCCCTCGCAGCATGAAGGACCACACTGTGTTCTCCAGGACGACCTCTGCTGGCTGCATCCTATTGGTCCTTTATGTGGATGATATCATCATCACCGGCAGCGACTCTGCGGGTATCACTCATCTCAAGGGGCATCTTCACCAGCACTTCCACACTAATGATCTCGGTCCTCTTACATACTTCCTAGGCATCGAGGTATCCTATTTTTCGGACACCATCTCCCTCTACCAATGGAAGTATGCATTGGATATTTTGCAGGATGCTGGGCTGACACAGGCCACTGCTGTCGACATTCCTCTGGAGCCTGGGGACTCCTCGGCACTGTATCCACATCCAGAGCGGTACCGTCGACTGGTGGGCAAACTCAATTATCTCACCATGACTCGTTCCGACATTGCCTGTGCTGTTGGCAAAGTGAGTTAATTTATGGAGCATCCGACCACCTCTCATTGGGATGCTGTCATCCGCATCGCCAAATAAATCAAGCGAGATCCTGCCCGTGGTCTTTGCTACTCCCAACATCCTGATCTGCATATTGAGGCCTTTTGTGATGCTGATTATGCTGGTTGTCTTGCTACTCGGAGATCTACTTCTGGGTTTGCTATATTCTTGGCGTGCAACCTCATCTCTTGGTGCATCAAGAAACAGACTGTCGTCTCCCGATCCAGTGTGGAATCTGAGTACCGTGCCATGACCACGGTCACTACGGAGATCATTTGGTTTTGATAACTCCTCTAGGAGCTTGACTTTTCTCAGCAGACATCTGCTCACATCTGGTGTGACAATTAGGCAGCCACCAAGATTGTTTTGAATCCCGTCTTCCATGAACGCACGAAGCATATTGAGGTGGACTGCCACTTTTTCGACACAACCTGGAGCACAATCATGTCAGCTTTAGCCACATTGCGACGACGGACCAGCTTGCTGACATCTTCACCAAAGGCCTCCCGGGGGCTCACCTAGCCTCGCTCAGTTCCAAGCTGGGCATCCACATCATCTGCAGCCCGACTTGAGGGGGAGTGTGTCTGGTCTTGTATGATGTCATCTTTATTTTTTGTGGGACTCATTGTCCAAGCTGGGAATGTCCAGCTTGAGGGGGAGTGTTAAACCCTCTTTTTATTATTGTGGGTATTTTCGAGTCCCACATAGAAATACTTTTATTTGTATTCCTTTTTCTCAATCTATAAAAGAAGGTCTCCGCCTCACCTTGAATGTAAGGGGGTTTTTCCATTCTACAATATGCATTCCTAGAAGTATCTCAGTAGGATGCACGCTCGATGGGTCATCTTTTTGCAACAATTCACTTTTGTGACTAAGCAAAAGACTGGTCGGAAAAATCAAGTGGCTCTCGCATTAAGTAGGTGCACTCATACATTCATCACCATGCGGAATGAGGCTGTGAGATTCAAATATTTAAAAGACCAATACCCGAAAGATATGGATTTCACTGAAGAATGGGCACATTGCTAACAAGGTACGTTTTTTGATCCTTTTATGTTGCAGGATGAATTTCTTTTCTTCCAAAACCGCTTGTGCATTCCATAAGGAACGGTACGAGAGATCATAATTAGCGAGCTACACTACAATGGGTACTTCGGGAAAGAAAAAACCATATCGTTGGTTTGAGAGAATTCTTTTGGCCACTGTTGAAATGGGATGTTGCTAATGTGGTGAAAAAGTGTATATCCTGCCAGGAGAACAAGGGGCATACACATAATACTAGCTTGTATATGCTACTGCCTGTTCCGGAGTCCCCCTAGGAAGAAGTCTCCAGAGATTTTGTTTTGTGGCTATCCCTTACTCAAGGGTTTCATGTCGCTGTCTTTGTGATGGTAGACCGATTCTCGATGATGGCGCACTTCATTCCTTGCCTAAAGAAGGTTGATGCTTCTTATGTGGCCACATTATTGCTTTCGATAAGTGGTGTAACTATGACATTCTGAAAACTATCACGTCTGACGTCTGACCGCGACCCCCGTTTTCTCAGCCACTTTTGGTGTACTCTAGAGAATGTTTTAGACAAATTTGAATTTTAGCAGCTTCTTCCACCTCTAAACAAATGGACAGAAAGAAGTTGTCAACTGCACTCCCGACTCTCTAATTCGTTGCTTTTGTGGTGACCGTTCTAAGCAATGAGATCTCGTTATCGCCTTGATTGAGCTTGCATTAAATAACTTAGCGAATTGAACCACGAGGAAAACTCTTTTCGAAGTGGTGTACCTACGACCGCTAAAGCACACGCTTGATCTAATCTCATTACCCAAGCTTCCAGGGTACAATGTGGCCACTGAGCATTTGCCTCTCCCGTCGACGACATTCAAGTTGAAGTGATTCGTAATTTTGAAAGTTTGAATGCAAAGTATAAAACAAAGGCTGATAAGAAGTGGAGATGGATTGTTTTTAACGTGGGAGATCTCATCATGATTCACATCCGAAAGGAACGGTTTTCGGTGGGAGCCTATAACGAGGTAAAGCCTTGGAATATTGGTCCTTGTAAAACCATGCAACTTCTGAATGATAAAACTTGCGTGGTGGTTCTGGTTGAGAGATTTCTCGTACATTCAATATGGTTGACTTGAAGTTGTTCGCTGCAGAGACGCCTGTAAAGACCCTAACTCTAGTAGCTTAGAGTCGGTGGTTACTTTTTTACATTGGCACTAAATACAAGGAATCACATCCTGAAGAACTTAATAGTTTAATTGTTTTGGTAAACTAGATGCATGCTTGAATTCCAGATTATAATTGAAAACAGACAATATAACATAGTATTTTTTTCAAGTACACCATTATTCCTTTTAGCATATCCCTGCATAATAATCATAATACACTTTCTGGTATCCTGGAGAAAGGAAACATAAGAAAGGGGCAAGCTTTAATGCCCAGTAAGCGTATGCGTACAACAGAAGCTATCACGAATCAATAATAAATGAAGCATATTCAATAAGGCATAATCAATATGGCAAGGTAAATAATTGAACACACGTGTCATTTAATTAGTAACTTCACTAACATGATTAAATAAGGCATTAAAAAGTAAATAAATGAACACACATGTCATATAATTAATATCTTGAGCGCAAAATGGATCCACGGATAATATCATATTGAAAATCTCATAGATAATAATAACTGAATTCTTAATGAAGGAAATGATTAATGATTGGACGTCACGTTCTCAGGCACATGATACCTTTACCGTCAAGACCTTTCACAAGACGGTTTAAAACTATAGGTAGAAACCCGTTTAATTTGGCCAACTGTTTTGTCTCTTGTGACCCACTAATGCATTGAGGGACTATAATTATGGGCCCATCCGTCATTGCAGGTCCAAAGCATTCATCACATATTGACTGATCGATTTAATTCATGAACAATATGCCTTATTAACAAATTTCTGTATCGTGTAAGGAATACAAATTAACAATAATTTCTCCAATCAATCATATAACTGTCAAATTAAAACACTGTATGCAGAAATGATATACGGTTGAAGTAATAAATATATCGATGATAAATAATACGGATATTTAGAGGAAAAGTAATGTCCAATGATGTCAAGAAAGTGAATATTTCAAATAATGGTATATTTGCAACATATCCCCAATGGTGGACAAGTAAAACAAAGAGTTGTTGTCATTGATGAATAATAGTATCATAAAAAGGTCATTAAAAAATATTTTTGAGGAAAATATCTTTTTTACTTTAAAATCCACTTTTAAAAAGAAACTACGTAAATACTAAGGAAAACATTTTCTTTGAAAATAACCTTATAAACTTGTAAAAGAAGGTTCAAAGAAAAGATTAATCATGACTTCGGGAAATGCCGCCCATGCAATATAAGTTGAAAAAAAAACATACCTTTTGTACTTTTGTCGGAAAAGTCACAAAGTGTTTTGTTTGGAAAACGACAAAAAGATTCCTTTCAAACCGTTTTGTAAAAAGTCAATCATAGGTAAAAGTGTTTTGATAAATCATTGTAGTAGTGTAAAAACATTTTTGATTGCATTTTAGAAAAAATTTGGATTTGAAAGAAAAATATATCCGATCAAAAGAGCAATAAGATCGGTTTTTCTTTTAAACATTTCTTTGGTTGATTGAAGTTCCAAAGAGAGGAAAAGTTGGAAGAAAATATAGAAACTCTTTTAGAGAGTAAACTTGAAATGAACTTTAATCATCATGAATAAATAGATATTCATGTTCATTACTTCAAATGGGTAATATATATAGCACATAAAAGTAAACAGGTGCATAATATCAAATGTCTCAATGGAGTGGAAATTGAGACGAAATCTCTTATCTCACGTTCGACTTGTCTCGTAAGTGATTTTTACCTCCTATATCTTAAATATAGATTAATTATACATATATTTTAGAATCATACTCATATATATCATACCATACATGATTTACTTATAATATTTTATCATCTGCTTATTATCAATTCATTGTTAAAATCATTGTTTCGGGTGGTAACTGCTTTGATTTTCATGTATGTTTCGATTCGGTAGTTTCGGTTCTTTTACTTTTATCATAGTTCCATCATTTTCAGAATATTATTTATGGTTTAAATATCATATATATTAAATATATAGATATTTAGAGTCATTTGTAAAGTTAGAAATAATTAATGAATTACACCGTTCATAGAGACGGTAGGACGTACGTTTGCATGAACGTTATTTTCATTTTTTGATGGATGAAACGAAAAAATGGTAAAAAATAAATAAGCTTTCTAGAATCATTATTATGTCATATATATCATATTTACATTCATTGGTTCCATATTTATAACCATCCGAGTAAAGTGTTATGAAAAACAAATTATACCGCTACGTGGAGACGGTAAATCGTACGTACGCACGAGTGATGTTTTCGCTTTTCGTAAGATGGAAACGAGATGGAATATGGTTGTCCCATAATAACATCTCAGTATATCGATGACACTGAAGTTATTATTTTAGGACGGGTCCAACACATAAGAGGAAATAAACGCCGCCAAGAGGCCGCACAAGGAGCACATGACTACTACTAAATACACTGCCGACTTCCTGGGAGGAGATTTGCTAGAGTCGTGTGGAGACAAGGGCAACACGGTGATGTAGACATTGCAGAAGGTGACTCCTGAAGAGAGGGCCCTGTCGGAAAGGCATCGACAAACTTCTGCATGTTTAGAAGTGGGTGGGGAATTGAAGGTGTTGAGTTTGTATATAGGAGCGCCGATGGATTTCACTGATATCGTGTAGGGCAAGCAGTCATCTGGATTTGAAGAAGGGGATGGAGGATTGTTTTGGCAGGAGCAACAAGGTGAGTCATGCATACTGGTTTGCGGCGAGGGTCAGACCACACAATTATTTCAGGCGGGATGAGAGCACTCGAAGGTGAACCTCGCAGCATAGTAGGCAACAACACACATGGTCGGTCCACAATGTCAGAAGGACCATCTGAGAGATTGCTTGGAGAGTAGGTGAAGGTAGGATGCATCGCCAACAGGAGTTGTAGGCCCATGGAACAGGGAGGACGATTTGGCACATTGCATGGAAATTCTGTGAAGAGATGAGAAACCACATTTAGTTTCTTTTCCTCAGTCTTGAGGATAAGACTGATTTCCATGGATTCATGGAGGTGCGAGTGATAGAGACCTGAGCATAGGGGAGTAAGGGGGAATACTCTAGAAGGGGCATAAGAGTAACGACAGGGGAAGAATGCACAACCGACATGTGGGGGTTGGGGGGGGGGGTAATGCAAAGAGGTTATAAGAAAGGGGTCATGGCTGGAGAGTGGGGGGGATGGAGGGACTCATTATGTTAGTTCGTACGTTTGGGATGTCGACCATTAGGCTTGGGCGGGAGTGCGGCCTGTCGCCTCTTGCTGCAATATACAAGTAGTCTGTCCGCAGGGCCTATCACTCAAGGTTGACTCCTTTCCATGCTAGGGGGATTGATGTAGTTGCGCCGTAGCAGCCAGAGCCCACATGGCCTTTGGGGTCTTTAATTTTTTTTTGTTTAATTATTGTTTTTCCCTCTAGCTTAGGATATTTTAAGGGCAAATTAGTCTTTGTTTGTTTTACGGTTCAAGCCTATAAATTGGGTGCCGATGGTCCATTGTAATCAGTTTTGACCGTTTAATAAAATTTCCCCAGAGAGCTTCCTCTCTTTTGGGCATGTTCCCCGAGTTCTTCACATAAGGGCTCCTTAATCCCGACGCGCCACATCAGATCTTTAATTAGAAAACGACAAACAGGAAGTTAATAGAGAATTAAAATTGTAAAATTGACTGGTCTTTTTTAGTTGCAACTTTACGAGTGATACAAAAAGTAGATTTGACAATACAACTAGACATGGAAAGCATTGGATGTGTTGGAACCCATTTAAGTGTAAATGGGTGAGTCCCACATCGGACTTACCCGTCTTGTATATTGGTTTCCTAATCTATAAAAGAATATCCTCACCTCACATTGAGGAAATGGGAATTCACCCACTTACATGGTATCAGAGGGATTTTCATCCCGACCCTCCCTCCCAGCGGCTTCCCGGTTCTGTCCGGCCTCGCCTTTCTTCCCCCCTCTGGCCTTGCCCTTCCCGGCGGCCACCTCTCCTCCCGGCAGGCTCTCCCTCCCGGCGAAGCTCCTCCTCCCGGCAGACCCTCCCTCCCGGCGCCCCTCTGCTCACGGCGGTCCTCCCTCTCAGTGCGCCTCCACCTCCCGGCGGGCCTCCTTCTAGACCCGGCGCCCCTCCCCAGCGTCCTCCGTCTTCCCGCGGTGCGCCCTAGCCAGCGCGGCTCCCTCGCCCTCGCCCGACGGCCCTCTCTCTCCCCGACGCGGCCCGCGCCGGCTCCTCCCTGCGGACTTCCTCCCTGACGGCGCTCCCTCCCCGCGGCTCCCGACGCCATCACCCGCGCGCCCCCCCCGTCCCGGCACCACCTCCCTGCGACGCTCCCTCCCGGCCAGCCCCGCCTCGCCCGGACAGAATGCCCTCGGCCCGACGCCTGCGGCTCCCGGCCCTCCCGTCGCACCTCCCTCCTCTCGCGCGGCTCCAGCGCGGCTCCCGGCCCTCCGGTCCGACGCAGCGGCTCCCTTCCCAGCAGCGGCTCCCGCCCTCCGCAGCGGCTCCCTTCCCAGCAGCGGCTCCCGCCCGGTCCGGCGCTCCCCAGCCCGTCTACCCGCAGCTACCCTGCGGCCTTCCTGTGCCATCGGCCCATCTCCCTGCGTTAATGGCGGGCGTGTCCGCCCGCAGCCCTCCGGCGTCACCTCCGGACGCCAGCATTCCTGCCGGGCCGCACCCTCACTTCCATTGTCGGCCTTCCCGGGCACCTATGCACTCAGCCGAGCGGCTCTCCTTTCCTCCATCATCGGCTCTACCGCGCAGCGGTCCTCCTTCATCCAGTACCCGTTACAGGACCACACTCTCGCCGGAGGAGCTTGCTTTGGTAAAATCTTATCGCGCGACTGCGCCACCATCTTCTTCTCTAGCCCCACTTGCTTAGACTGGCAACTCCACCGCCTGTGTTTCTCATCGCCAGACAGCTTGGATGTTTGACTCCGGTGCGTCAGAACATCTCACCGGGGACTCTGGTATGTTCACTACCTATCATCCGTACACCGGTGCCTCTACCATTACTGTTGCTAATGGCTCAACAATCCCTATTACCGGATATGGCACATGTTCCTTGACCCCGTCTCTTCCCCTGACGTCGGTCGCTCATGTTCCTCAAAGTTCCTTTAATCTTATCTCTATCTGCAAACTCACCACCGAATTGAATTGTGTTGCTATTTTTAGCTCATCTGGTGTTGTTTTTCAGGAGCGGAAGACGAATCGGGAAATTGGTCGAGGTTATCTTCGGGATGGGGTTTACCTGTTTGATACCCCATCATCCCTTGCTTGCTCATCCACCACAGCCCGAGCCCTTGACCTCCATTACCGCCTTGGCCATCCACCGCCTTCCACCCTCCATAAACTTTGCCCCCAATTCGGTTCTCACCTCTTCTTCCATTGTGAATCCTGCAAGTTTGCCAAACATCATCGGACGACGTATGCTCCTCGCCCGGAACCACGTGCAGCGACTCCTTTCGCTCTTGTTCATTCCGATGTATGGGGTCCTTGCCGGGTTCCTAGCCAGTCAGGGTACCATTATTATATCACCTTTATTGATGATTACTCCCGCATGACCTGGCTTTATCTTCTTCGAGATCGAACGGAGGTTCTCTCAACCTTTCAGACATTTTTTCAGCAAATCCAGACACAATTTTCTCTCCCTGTGAAATGTCTCCGATTTGACAATGGGCGAGAATACTTATCCACTCATTTTCAGCAGTTTATGTCGGCCCACGGCATCATCCATCAGACCTCCTGTCCTGATACCCCTCAGCAAAATGGGGTGGCCGAGCGGAAACACCGACATATCTTGGAGACCGCTCGTGCCCTTCTCTTCCACCGCCAGGTCCCTCTTCTTTTCTGGGGGGATGCCATCCTCACTGCTACTTACCTTCTCAATCGTCTTCCCTCCTCCATCCTTCAGGGGGAGACTCCTTTTCATACCCTGTTTCTCTCTCTCCCTCCTCACTCCCTTCCACTCCGTATCTTCGGATGTCTCTGTTATGTCCGGGACACTCGCCCAAATCTCTCCAAACTATCACCCAAATCCCTTCGCTGTATTTTTCTCGGGTATTCCCGTACTCAGCGCGGGTACCGATGCTTCTCTCCAGACCTCCGCCAGTATATCACCTCTGTCGACGTTTCATTTGTCGAGAGCTCTTCTTTCACTCTCCCCTCTCCTTCTCCTGACACTACCATCGATGACTGCCTTCCGCTCATGGTTCACCCGCCTCTGGTGTCACCTCCGACCGGTCATCTCTTTGGACAGACCTACTCTCGTCGTCCTTCCACTGTACCTCCCGTCCCGGCCGAGGAAACCATTGTTCCCGCTTCGCCTGATGTTCCTGACACAACTCCTGAGGATGTGCCGATTGCGCTCCGGAAAGGTACTCGCTCGTGTCAGAATACTCCTCTCTTTGTATCTTCTTACAGGGGCTTGTCCGCTCTGGAGACCGTGTCGATTCCTCGAACGGTCGGTGAGGCCAAATCTCATCCCGGGTGGCTAGCCGCAATGAGTGATGAATTGCAGGCTCTGGATGCCAACCATACTTGGGATCTTGTTCCCCTTCCGGCAAACAAACAGGCGGTCGGCTGTAAATGGATCTTCACGATCCATCTCAATCCCGATGGCTCTCTCTGCCGCCTCAAAGCCTGGCTTGTCGCCAAGGGATTTGCTCAGACATATGGCGTCGACTACTTTGAGACCTTCTCTCCAGTCGCCAAGATGGCCTCGGTCCGCCTCTTCATCTCTCTGGCTGCTTATCATCACTGGCCCCTTCATCAACTCGACGTTAAGAATGCTTTTCTTCATGGCTTTCTTGACGAGGAGGTCTACCTGCAGCAGCCCCCTGGTTTCTCTGCCTCTGGTGCCGCCTCCCATGTCTGCCGTCTCTGTCGCTCCCTCTACGGCCTCAAACAGTCTCCTCGCGCCTGGTTTGGCCGCTTTAGCACTGTCGTCACCGCCTTTGGCCTCTCTCGGAGTATGAAAGATCACACCGTCTTCTTCCGTACGACGGCACACGGCTGTATCTTGCTTGTAGTTTATGTTGATGACATCATCATCACAGGGAGCGACTCCAGAGGCATCGCCAGCCTCAAGACGCATCTTCACCATCACTTTCACACCAAGGATCTTGGACCCCTCACGTACTTTCTTGGCATTGAGGTCTCCCGAATTGCGGACACTATCTCTCTCTGCCAGCGCAAGTATGCTCTTGATCTATTGCAGGATGCCGGGTTGAGCACCGCCACCACAGTTGACACTCCCCTTGAGCCTGGGGAACGCTCCCTTCATTCCGACTCGGAACTCTTTCCTCATCCTGAGAGCTATCGGCGCTTGGTCGGTAAACTCAAATACCTCACCATGACGCGTCCCGACATTGCATGTGCCGTTGGCAAAGTCAGCCAGTTCATGGAGCATCCCACCTGCTCTCAGTGGGATGCTGTCCTCCGCATTGCCAAGTACATCAAGAAAGACCCTGCACGCGGCCTTCGGTACTCACATCATGCTCACATGGATGTTGAGGCTTTTTGTGATGCGGACTATGCCAGTTGCCTCGCTACCCGCAAGTCTACTTCGGGATTCGCCGTATTCTTCGCCGGTAATCTCATCTCTTGGCGCAGCAAGAAGCAGACTGTGGTCTCTCGTTCTAGTGCCGAGGCAGAGTATCGAGCCATGGCCACTGTCACTATTGAGCTCCTCTGGCTTCGTCATCTTCTCCAGGAGCTCGGTTTCCCGGCATCGACTCCTGCTCATATCTAGTGTGACAATCAGGCCGCTACGAAGATTGCCTCGAATCCCTTCTTTCATGAACGGACGAAGCATATCGAGGTGGATTGTCATTTTCTCCGCCACCATCTGGAGCAGCACCATATCGGTTTCGGCCATATCCCGACGGCCGATCAGCTTGCCGATCTCTTCACCAAAGGTCTTCCCGGAGCTCGTCTTGAGTCTCTTACTTCCAGGCTGGGTATCCACAGCCTCCCTGGCCCAGCTTGAGGGGGAGTTTGAGATGGTCTTGTTATTCTTTTTGTGTGGGACTCTATCCAATCTGGGCCTGTCCAGCTTGCGGGGGAGTGTTGGAACCCATTTAAGTGTAAATGGGTGAGTCCCACATCGGACTTACCCGTCTTGTATATTGGTTTCCTAATCTATAAAAGAATATCCTCACCTCACATTGAGGAAAGGAGAATTCACCCACTTACAGGATGCAATAAGGAAAATAATAAAGAATTACCTGTCGCGTGATAAGAGGTGTCTGACTGATCACTGACTTTGGTATGATAAACAACAAATAAGTTACACTACTTATGGATTGGTCTGCAAATTTTACAGTCAGGGCAAGGGTCATTAACACCTGTTAAGAGTGCATGAAGTCGCCATCCTTTGTACAAGATATGAGCCCTGATAGAAGACAGTTAAACCAACGTATGAATATCCTAACGCTAATACAACATGAATATGAATATACTACAAAAGATTCAATTGAAATGTCTCAAGATCATCACATGTTAAATATGTATGAAAATATCATCAACTGCAGGCAAGGGATTGCTGGAATTTAATTTTCTGGACAGAAGCTTAGTAATGCCGGATTTTCTCAGCAGAGCTGTTTTGGGTTCTAAAAACATCTCGCCAGCTCAGGCAAGGATTTTGGGCCCGAACAGCCTGAACAGTCCGGCCTTACCCTCTTATTTGTTCATTTTTTATTTTTCAGTATTTTTATTATATTAATTTTAAAATTATCTTAATTTTTTTCTATTATTATTATTATTATGTCGTTGGAACCGCAGACTAGTCGGTGTCATGTATTTAGAGTCCCACATTGATTTTCTGTCGCTTGTATTATTTTGCTCCATCTATATAAATAATGCGCTCCACCTCTCCTTGAGGTAAGGAGTAGGGTTTTACTCCTACATGGTTTCAAAGCCCTGATTCGATCCCTCTCCTTTCGTGCGTCGTTCCCCCGCCCTAGTTGGTGCCGCCCTATTCCTCTTCTCGTGTCGCGCGCGCCCTGCGCTGTTCTCTTTCCGCCACGTCGCGCACTCTGTTGTGCATCCCAGGTGTGCGTACCGCTGGTGGAAATATCGCTGCCATCATGCTTCTCAGGCAAGCGTGGTGGCGGCCAACGTGTTGCGCCTCCCTGGCGAGCACAACCGCCACATCAGCGTGACTCTGCCTTTGATGAGGTCGGCTCGACCCCCTGCTATTGTGCTCACCTTTTGCTGACGATGTCCCCACCCGCACGGATCCCTCTTCCAGGCATGTCCTTAATGGCGTGATCTCTATAACGCGACGATCCTTACTTTTACGGCGTCGACCGCATCCCCCTCTCTGCTCGACGACATCCCTCTGTGCACGCGCCACCCCGTGCACTCATCCACCGCGATTTTTCTTACCTCTCGATTTTTCTTACCTCTTCATTCTCAAACCCGTGCAGGCTTGGCCCGCCCCGCCCCGGCCCGCCCGTTTCGCATTACTACTGTGCTGTTACTACACACTTTGATGATGGCCTGCTCTTCCTGCTGTGGCCGATGTGGCCGACTTCCCCGCTTCATTCTCAGTTATTCTTGCCAGCTTCCTCAGTTGCTCAGCTCTTTCTGCTGGCTTGGTGTTACCTTTTAGCTTGTTCCAACATCCTTCCTGTCATGACAAACTATCATCGGGCTACCTCTTCAGACTGTAGCTCAAACCAGTGGCCCTACGACCTGTCTCTCTCGTCGCCAGATTGCTTGGATGCTTGATTCTGGTGCTTCAGATCATCTCATCGGTGATGCATATATTCTTACTACCTATCGCTCATACACCGGGGCACTGCGATTACCGCTTCTGACAGATCTACCATGCCTATTGCGAGATTTGACACTCTCATTGACTCCTTGTATTTGGTTGACATCAGTGGCTTATGTTTTTCGCAATCCATTTAATCTCCTCTCTATTAGTAAACTTACAAAAGACTTAGATTGTGTTGCTGCTTTCTCACTATGATGCTGTTTTTCAGGAGCAGATTCTCGAGAGCTTGATAGAGGTCATCTTTATGATGTAGTTTACATGTTCGATGCCCCGACATCCCTTGCTTGCTCAACCACTTTTCGTAGCCATGGTCGTCCACCCGCTTCGGTTTTACAAAAGCTTTGCCCCCATCTCAGTTCGCATCTTTCTTTCCGCTATGAGTCCTGTTCGTTTGTTAAACTACTCGACACGTCTTATGTTCCTCTGTTGTCACGTGCGTCTAAAGCTTTTGATTTAGTCCATTATGATGTGTGGGGTCCTTGCACGGTCCCAAGTCAGTTAGACTATCGTTATTAGATCTTTTTTATTGATGATTTTTCTTGAATGACTTGGCTTTATCCTCTTTGTGATCATTTTGAAACATTTTGTAGATATGCGAATTCCCCTTACCTCAATGTGAGGTTGGGACATTCTTTTATAAATGAGTAAAAAAGAATACATGGTGGAGTATTCTGATGTGGGACTCGGACATACCCAATACAATAAAACTGGGTTTAACACTTCTCCTCATGCTGGACATACCCAGCTTGGACCAAGAGTCCCACAAAAGAAAGATGACAACAAACAATCCCATAAAAGAAAGATGACAACAAACAAGACCACACACACTCCCCTATAAGCCTGGCTGCTGATGCTGTTGATACCCAGCTTGGTACTGAGTCCAGACGAGCTCTCGGAAGACCTTTTGTGAAGATGTCAGCCAGCTGATCCACTGTTGGAATGTGATCGAAACTGATATGGTTCTGCTCAAGATGATGGTGAAGAAAGTGATAATCCACCTCAATATGCTTCGTTCATTCATGGAAGACGGGATTTGACGAAATCTTTGTGGTCGTCTGATTGTCACACCAAATATGAGCAGATGTCTTCGGTGGGAAGCCAAACTCATGGAGGAGATGATGAAGTCAGAGGATCTCAGTAGTGACCATGACCATGACGCGGTATTCAGCCTCCGCACTAGATCTAGAGACGACAGTTTGCTTATTATTGCTCCAAGAGATGAGGTTACCCGCCAAGAAAACGACATATCCAGAAGTAGACTTGCGGGTGACAAAACAACCAGCATAGTCAACATCACAGAAGGCTTCAACATTTAGATGAGCGTGATGTGAGTATTGAAGACCACGGGCATGGTCGTTCTTGATGTATTTGGCAATGCGGAGAACAACATTCCACTGAGAGTTGGTCGGATGTTCCATGAACTGACTCACTTTGCTAATAGCGCAGACAATGTCCGGTCATGTCATGGTGAGGTAATTGAGTTTTCCCACCAAATGACGGTAGTTCTCTGGGTGAGGAAAGGGTGTCATGTCATCATAGAGAGAATGTTCCCCAGGCTCCAGAGGAGTTTCTACAGCAGTTGCTTGACTCAAACTTGCATCTTGTAAGATATCTATGATATATTTCCATTGACAGAGAAAGATAGTGTTCGTAGAACGGGAGAATTCGATGCCAAAGAAGTATGTGATAGGACCAAGAAAACGACATATCCAGAAGTAGACTTGCAGGTGACAAGACAACCAGCATAGTCAACATCACAGAAGGCTTCAACATGTGATGTGAGTTTTGAAGACCACGGGCATGGTCTTTCTTGATGTATTTGGCAATGCGGAGAACAACATTCCACTGAGAGTTGGTCCAATGTTCCATGAACTGACTCACTTTGCCAATAGCGCAGACAATGTCCGGTCATGTCATGGTGAGGTAATCAGGTTTTCCCACCAAATGACGGTAGTTCTCTGGGTGAGGAAAGGGTGTCATGTCGTCATAGAGAGAACGTTCCTCAGGCTCCAGAGGAGTTTATACGGCAGTTGCCTGACTCAAACCTGCTCCCCCTCAAGACGATGATGGATGATGCAAGAAGTCGGTGAAAAGGATGGGCTGATCATCGGAGCGTCGAGAAATCTACACGGGCGGACCAGTCATTGGAGCACCGAGAAATCCACACTAGCGGGCCGGTCGTCGGAGCGTCAAGAATGCTGCTCTGGCGGGCCGATCAACAGAGCAGAAGGTGAATTCTGCAAGAGGAGGTCGACAGGGAGGCGGGACCTGCTGCAGGAGGAGGCCGGCATGGAGGGAGCAGTAGTGGTGGCGTCTTGCAGGGGTCGCTGGACTGGAGGGACAGAGAAGCTGGGGAAGAGTCGGCGAAGCAGCGCAGGAAGGCAGATGAAACTGGCGGGGAGCGCTGCCTCGCAGAGGAGCAGCAAATGGGTTGCAGGAAAGTAGGTGACATGGCGCCGCACAATGAAGGTTTGCAACACGGGGGGGGGGGGGGGGGCGCACTGGAGGGGGTGGTGCACAGGAGCCTTCAGGTGGGATCCGTCGGGAAGGAGCCGCCTGGAGGGAGGAACTGCCGATGTTCGTTGCGCTTGAGAGGCATCACGTCAAGTAGCGCCTGCAAATCTGGGCCGCCACATAGGAGCCGCGCCAGACTGGGGCACAAGAGGCCGACGATGGGAGGCGGTGCGTCCGCTGGGAGGAGGCGCACGCGTAGCAGGAGGTGAGGTCGACATGGATTTGGCGGCGTGTGCAGGAGGGCTGTGTGCAGGGGTCACACACAGTGAGGGGGTCGTCGCGACGCGCAGAGAGGGAGGAGGCCGTCGCACCGAGAGGGCGACGCGCAGAGGGAGGAGGTCGTCGCACTGAGAGGGCGACGCGCATACGGGTTTCGCTGGGTTTGGGGATCGGAGTTGGAGGCGAGGAGCTGGGAACCATGACGGGGGCGGGGAGTCGGGAACCGTGATGGGAGGAGAAATGCGCAGCGGGGGGGGGGGGATGCACCGTGAGAGGGCGGGCCGGGATGCGCCGCGCTGATCGAGAGGTAGAATGAAGGGTGGGGCCGGACAACGTTGGGAGTCCGCAGGGAGGAGGAGGGGGCCGGGCAGATTCGAGAGTCTGCAGGGGCCGGCCAGGGGGCGGCGCTGATGGTGGCCAAAGGGCCTGGGGCCGCCGCCCCTCACCGGGGGGAGAATCCTAGGAAAACCTGGGGCTTGAAAAAAAAATGGGAGGGAGGCTCAGGTTGGATTAAACCTTCTTTGATACCATGTTAAAGTAAAAGAGCGGAGACCCAATTCCCAAGGTACTCTCTAAAGGAGGCCTTGGACATAGTTGAGAATATTTATCTTTTCCTTTCAATAGTTTCTCATGGATCATGGTGTCCATCAAATGTCCTGCCTCAATACCTCTCAGCAGAATGGTGTGACCAAGCGTAAATATCGTCATATTTTGGAAACTGCTCGTGCCATATTGTTTCACATGCAGGTCCCTCTTTAGTTTTGGGGTGATATTATACTGTCACTTATCTTTTCAATCGTATTCCCTCCTCTATCCTTCAGGGGGAGAGTTCATTTGAGACTCTGTTTCCCTCTCGCTCTCCCCACCCTCTTCCTCTTTAGTTTTGGGTTGATATTATAATGTCACTTATCTTATCAATCGTCTTTCCTCCTCTATCCTTCAACGGGAGAGTTCATTTAAGACTCTGTTTCCCTCCCGCTCTCCCTACCCTTTTCCTTTTCGTGTGTTTGATTGTCTCTGTTATGTTCGTGGCACGTCTCAATCTCTCACTGACTTATGGCGTTATGTCATCTTTGATGATGTCTCCTTTCTTGAGGGCTCTCTATTCTCGTCTCCTCTGCCCTCTCCCTTCTCGAATACCCCCGTTGATGACTGTCTTCCTATTATCCTCCACTCACCGCTGCCCCTTTTTCGAGCTCTACTGATCGTCGTTTTGGGTTTGTTTACTTTCATCATCCATCGAACATGCCCCCTGCGTTGATTGAGGATTTCATTTCCCCGACTTTGCCTGACGTTCCTGCCACAACCCTGGATGACCTGTCTATTGCATTGCGGAAAGGTACTCGATCTTGTCTCCCTTCTCGCAGGTAAACAGGTTGTTGACAACAAATGAATTTATTTCGTCCGTCTAAATGTCAATGGTACTCTTAATCCGCCTTAAAGCTCTTCTCGTGGCCAAACGCTATGCCCAGACATATAGTGTTGATTATTTCGGCACTTCCTCCCCGATTGCTAAAATGGCATTTGTACGACCATTCATCTCCCTTGCAGCTGTTTGTCATTGGTCTATTCATTAACTTGATGTTAAGAATGCTTTCTTGGTATGGTTTTCTAGGCATGAAAGTTTATCTCCAATTGAGATCTTTCTTTCACAATGCAAATATGCTTTAGATGTCTTACAAGATACCGACTTGTCTCAGACGATTGCTGTTGACATTCCTCTTAAGCTGGGGGAAAGGTCCCTCCATGCTACCCGTGACCCGTATCTTTCAGATAGTTATCATCGTGTTGTCGGCAATCTCAATTATCTCGCGATGACTTGTCTTAATATTGCCTGCATTGTTAGCAAAACTAGTCAATTCATTGATCATCCGACAAAATCTTAATGAGACGCTATTCTTTACATCGTCAAATACATTTAAGCATGATCCTGCACGCGGTCTTCACTATTCTCATCAAAATTATCGAGGCCTTCCGTGTTCCTGACTATGTCGGACGTTTATCTACCCGAAAGTTTGCTTCCTGGTTTGCGGTTTTTTCATGCTGGTAATTTAATCTCCTAGCGTAGCAAGAAAGAAAATGTTATCTCCCGATTTAGTGTTGTTTCTAAATGTCGTGCTATGACAACGATCACTATTGAATTTCTTTGGCTTTGGCAACTACTTTATGAAATCGGTTTTCCACAACAGACTCCTGCTCATCTTTGATGTGATAATCAGACAGCCCCAAAAATTGCTTCTAATTCAGTTTTTCATGAATGCACAAAACATATTGAAGTTGACTGTCACTTCCTTCGGCATCACTTTGAGTAAAAAGACATCTCATCTTTGGTTACATTCTCACTGCTCATCAGCGTGCCGACATCTTCAGCGAAGGCCTCTTTGGCGCTCGGCTGAACTTTCTTTGCACCAAGCTGGGCATGCACGACAACTACAACCCAACATGAGGGGGATTCTGTTTAGTCTTTGTTGTCTTTCTCTTCATTTGTTTCTTTTTGTTGGACTTCTATTCTAAGCTACACATGTTTCTTGCTTGAGGGGGAGTGTTGAACCTAGTCGGTGTCATGTATTTAAAGTCCCACATTGGTTTTCTGTTAGTTGTATTGTTTTATTTTATCTATATAAATAAAGTGTTTCACTTTTTACTGAGGTAAAGAGTAGGGTTTTACTCGAATTATTATGTTGTTGGGGCCGCAGACTAGTAGGCCGTGGCCTTGACCGGCATTCGTGAGGTCACGTGGTTGAACCTCCCCGTGTGTGTGTGCGTGTGCGCATGAGTATTTTCCTGATCTCCCCCCTTGCCTCTCCAATTGTAAATATTATTATTTTTAATCCTGGCCTGGCTCTAAAATCAAAGTTTCCAGGCTGGACCTGGGCCCCTTGTGTGGGTGGGCCCCATCATCGTATTTTTTAGGGTTTCTGGCAAGTGGGCTTGGGCGTCACTCTTGTCGTCAATGTTAAAATGGCTTGCAATAGTATTAGCGTTCTTTGGTGTCATTACATAATTTGCTAAAATGGTTCATAACAATATTGGAAGCCTTTGATGATGCCATGATGTTATGTGATGGTAATCTTCCATTATTTAAAACCATGCCTGATACCTTAACGATGTCATTAAATGGAGTTCAGGTTCTGTGCTTCTGTCAGAGGTGGGGGGTGAGCTCGTGACCCATAGACTTGAGGCCTGACCAGGTGCATCTTCCATGGAGAGAGAGAGAGAGAGCTGTAATTAGTGTTGTTTTACCCACTATCAGAGCTCTACTGTTTCTTAATTTTCTGCTTAACTGAATAGATTTCTTCATGATGTGGTTTCAAATGAACATAACACGGACCCTGAAATTTACTGTTGCATATTTTGCAGGTTTTGAAGACCGTTTCCAGAAAGAAGCAAACCTGTGCTCTTCAGCCATCCGTCCTTGTCTCATAAAGGTCAGCTTTTAAGAACCACTCTTTTCTTTCTTAACAATGAAAATGATGAATGGGGAGTGGTTGGGATTGCAGCGAATTGTTGATTACCTGATCATTATTTAAAAAATAATTGAAATAAACCATCATTTCTCCATATTTTTTAAAACTATTCTTATTATTTCTATCCATTTTTTCCATAAATTTTGTTTTCTATATTTTTATATAAATAACTCATCTTTCATACTGTTTCATCGTCTCCAGTTTGAAGGGTCATGAAATGACCATAGATGGTTTAGGACATTACTTGCCATCTCATTCCTTCTTAAAAAAATCTGTCAAACAATTAGTCATTCGATGTTATGTTAAAGGTCATGGATTCTGCCATGATCCAATGGCATGGATTCTGCCAACAAGTTTGGTACATTGATGGTACAATCTTCTCTCTTGGCCATATTGGGCCAAGGTTAAAACACACATCCTTATAAATGCTTGCCATAAATGCATGTTACAAAAATATTGTTCGAGTCCCAAATCCTTCGTATCACACTTTCTAGCTGATCCAGCTTTCAATTTTTGGATTTGGTCTTGTTTGGCCCTATCAACACAACATTTGTATATCAAACCCGCCATCACAATGATCTGAATCCGATCCATGGCAATCGAGGTTTATGATACATTGATCATGTGCCGTTCTCATTCATACAAAGATTTGTTCAACCTCCAAGTTGGGTTTGCATTATCTTATGGGAAATACTCATTGATAGAATACTTGTGTTGCAATAGCCTCCGGAGTACATGCCGGAGAACCTGACGATGTGGTCGGCATGGGTGGGTGGTGCCATACTTGCTAAAGTTGTGTTCCCGCAAAACCAGCACATCACGAAGGCGGATTATGATGAAAATGGGCCTTCCATTGTTCACCGGAAATGTTTCTGAGGAGCTGCGCTGGAGCTGTTTGTGTTTGTTGTAATGGTCTGTTGTAAAATATTATTTTCAGTGGCTGTGTTGAGGTGGGAGAGAACTCTGTTCTAGATTGTATATTATGTGCATCTCTTGATGCTTTGGGTCGGTGCTTGAAATGTGGGACACAACCATGAATGTAATGTGCTCCATAGAAGAATCCCTTTGTATTGTGTAATTAATGTGCAAGATTAGCATATGGTTTTCTACGAAATTTCCTTTCATAATTTTATTATTATAAATAACTATATGCGGAGCTCTCTAAGATTCATATATTCTCATTTCTTGGTACTTATACCATATCCAGTGGGATCACTTTTTTAGTATTCAAAGTAGTTCTAGGAAAATATTTTTTTGTTGTAAAATTAGCTTTTATATTGTATCGTTTTAGACAGATTAATGTTAAAACACGTCACTAGCCCATTGGTCCTTAGAATCACATTTTCATATTCTTATATGTAACATACAATACCCTGCATAAATTATAAATATGTTAACTTGGGCTTAGACATCCTCAACATCTAGCAGTGTTGTTTTTAGCCTCTTATTCTAACAATGTCTGCTTCCATACTGCAAAGTGTTCATATGTCATAAGCGTTGTGTTTCCATTTCGTATTGTGCTATTACATATACATCAGTTGTACATCATATACATCAGTTGTACATTCTGCATGTTGTAATTTTGGTATTGGAGACATAAGTTCAAAACATCTCCTTGCCTTTTCATCTCCAACTTAGTTGTTATATATGATGGTTTTTGGGTGTTCATCATATGAACTTTGACGGCAAAAGAAATCCATGAAATGACTGATCTATCTTCAATTAGTATCAACATGCAATAACGAAGAACATAAAACGCGCGTACCATAGCTGTTGCAAATTCTATCTTTCACCCTTCGACTCAGTAGCTTGATGAAGATCACCATAACAATAGCCAAAAGCTTCCCACCTTCGTGGGATTACACTGACCTTAAATCCATGATCGCATCGAGAGGATCTTGAATCACCAAAAGGGCGTTGACACCTTTTTCCAAAGACAAATGGTGATTTGAGAATGAAGAGTTTCTGCTTGGCTTGCATGCATCGAGAGTGCCACCAACTGGAAGGATCCGATCCCTTTTATAAACACTCAATAAATGAGGGCAACCAATATGTCACTCCCTGTTGGTATGTTTATTCATTGAACACTTCAATGAATATTTATAACCGTTTGAACCCTTCAATTGATTATGCATGTTTAACCATTAAAAAAGAAATCACATTGATTTATAATCGTAGATAAATCGTAAGAAGATGTGGTAGTGATGCATGCACATGATATCATATATCGTGTGCCCCATTGTACACTAT
The DNA here is from genome assembly GCA_963277665.1 of Viscum album. Classification (NCBI taxonomy): domain Eukaryota; kingdom Viridiplantae; phylum Streptophyta; class Magnoliopsida; order Santalales; family Viscaceae; genus Viscum; species Viscum album. The sequence continues at coordinate 2,097,109,206 of OY728156.1, forward strand.
GATAGACATCCAATCATAGGATGCGATATGGAAAAAACTTGCCTATATCAATTATTATGATTTAGGGATATCATTAAAGATGATATCCTTGTTTTTAATGCATGTCCAACTATCTCCCAGTTGCACTAAAATCTCATAAGGACTTTATGCAAAACTTCACAACTCTGTAAATCCATCCAAAACTCTTTTGGATATGGTTTATCAAAACTCTCTTCATTTTGAAACAAATACTTTGTCCAAAATTTAATTCTTATCCAAAGACCTGACTGTGTGACCCTGTGAGTCTTAGTAGTATTGACAACAAATATGAAATCCTGATTTCATAAATGCAATCAAAGAGTGACCTCTAGCAAAACATCAGTGCTGCTCAAACTATTAAGTGATCTGGTGTGATCTCGATCAAACATACTCATTTTTTATACAAACATGTCCACTGCAAGATGTATCATATACATCTTATGTATACCTATATAATCCCTTTGTCCATGACATTGAGTGACCACTAGACACGAAACAAGTCAATCTAGTACAAGTCATCTCATCCTTTCACGATTCTCCGAAATAGACTGATAGCTCGATGAATACATCACATGTCATTCATTTAGTAGGTCATGTGCTCACCCATGTTGATGAACACATCATATGCGACTCAACTAATCATGACTATGGATTTCCTTAGTCTAATTCAATCAAGGGCTCAAATGACTTTTCTCGTCATACAAGTGGGAAAATCCCATCTTGGTTAAGCTCCAACTGATGACATGATCAATAACATACACAACCACCCCTTGATTTGCTAAGTCTCAAGGCTTCTGTATGAAAGATATTAAAGTACAAAGGTTCTCATTCTCACAAACTCAGGTAATGAGGATTGATAATAAGTATACACCCCTAAGGATATTGATGATTGTATGACATTCCATGAGATATACTTTGGCGGGTCAATCCAAGTAATAAGTCTTGACTTATTACCTTATGATTCTATTCTTCGTATCACAAATACAACTTTTGTATTGAGTATAAGATTCTACTCATGCTAGCCTTAACATATCATCACAACCCATAATACTTCATGATGATAATTAATTAGAGAACTCAAAGTCATACTTTGAGGGGATATTATCATTGCACTGTTCATGTAAAATAAATTGTAGCATACATGAATGAATGATAAGCAGGGATTGCCTTTATTTATAAAATCATGATATATTATTTAACCATTACATTCAATCTCTTATGTATCATATACCAAGAGATTTAACATGACCCTTACATTGTTGATGCAGTAATGGCTTTATCAATGGATCTTCTATATTATCCTTTGTAGCCCCCAATAGATCTTAACATCGCCCCTCTCAACGATCTCTCATATGAGATGGTATTTGTGAAGGATGTGTTTGGTCCTTTGGTGAGACCGAGGTTCCTTGGCATGAGCAATGAATCTATTGTTGTAATAGTAAAGCATGATTTCTCCCTCGATGCTAGGAACCACTCAAAGTTTAGTGACAAACTTCTTGATCTACACAGCTTCCTTCACAGCATTTGATGCAACAATGTACTCTACCTCTGTTGTCGAGCCTACCACAATCACTTGTTTGGAACTCTTCCAAGTGATAGCTCCACCATTTAAGAAAAACATAAAACCAAACTAAGATCTTATTCCATCTTTATCAGATTAGAAACTAGAATCACTATAACTATTTACACAGAGCTCATCATCTCATCCAAATATCAAGAATATGTCCTTAGTCATTCTTAAGTACTTCAAGATGTTATTCAAAAAAATCCATTAACTCTCACAGGATTGGATTGATATCTACTAGTTATGATAAGAGCATAGGTGATATAAGGTTTAGTACACAACATGACATACATTATAGATCCTATAGCGAATGCATAAGGAATTATATCCATCCATTATAACTTCTTAGAAGGATCCCAAATCTTCCTAAGTTTCATGCCATGCATCACTGGTAAAGACCCCCTTTTGGATTTCTCTATATTAAACCCCTTTAGAACTTTAACAATGTATGTGTCCTGGCTAAGTCCAAGAAGCCTCTTAGATATATTTCTATAGTTTTTTATACTTAGTATATAGGATGCTTTACTAATGTCTTTCATGGAGAAGCATTTACCCAAACACATATTTACAGATTGTAAAGTTGGGATGTCATTTTTGAAAATGAGTATGTCATCTACATACAATATCATAAAATATAACACTCCCACAAATCCTCTCATATACAAAGAAATCATTTGCATTCTTGATGAAGCCAAACTCTTTGATTCCATCATCAAATCAAATATTCTAACCCTGAGAAACTTGCTTTAATCCATAAATGGACCTTTGTAACTTTCATGCCATAACAGACTCATTTAACACTTCAAAACTTTTAGGTTGCAACTAAATTCCTGTTAAAGAAATTGGTTTTGATATCCATTTGATATATCTCATAATCAAAATGAGTTTCTATGAAAAGAAATATCCAAACTGGCTTTATCATCACAATTAGTGAAAAGATTTCTTCATAGTCAATACCATGAATTTTCTTGTAACCCTTTTCCACCAGACATGCTTTATAGGTAGAAACTCTACCATCCACATCGGTTTTCTTATAGAAACCCCACTTTCACCCTTTGGGTCTCACCCCTTCAAGTGCATCCACCAAGTTCCAAACTTGGTTAGTTCACATAGATTATATTTCAAATTCCACAACTTTTAACCATTTCTTGGAATTCAAACTCTCAATGGCTTCCTGATATTTAGTAGGTTCATCTCATATGAACATTACTTCATCATCATTCTCCATAAGAAATCTATATCTCTCAGGCTCCTAATGAATCCCACCAGACCTTTGAGGTTCTTGTATAACTTGAGTTGGTTGATCTTCCACAACTCTTTGTGGAACTAGCTCAACCTCCATCTCAGGATCACTTCCTGTTTTTTGTTCTCAAAATTCTCTAAGATTAAATTTCCTCCCACTGATACCGCGATCGATATATTTCTTTGAAAGGAATGTATAAAATCGGGCTACAAACACTTTGCACTCAGTAGGATTATTGAAATAATACCCTCTAGTTTTCTTGGGATATATAATCAAAAAATACACCTTTTTCAGACATAGGGTCATGTTTTCTAGAAGCCAAACATTATACATATGATTCACAAACCCAAATCCTCATAAAATACATAATGGGACGTTTCCTAGTCTATATTTCATATGGTGTCTTTATGACTACTTTAGATGGAATGCAGTTAAGTATGAATGCAACAGTCTCCAGAGCATAACCCCAGAATGAAATAGGAAGGTCACATTGAATAATCATTGAATGAACCATGTCCAATAAGGTACAATTCCTCCTCTCAGACACACCATTCCATTGTGGTGTTTCAGGAGGAGTGAGTTGTGGAATAATTCCACAATCCCTTAAATGATTAGTGAATTCCTAACTCAAGTATTCACTACCTCGATCCAATTGGAGAATCCTAATAATTTTTTCCAGTTGATTCTATAATTCATTCTAAGAATCTTTGAACTTTTCAAAAGTTTTATACTTGTGTCTCATCATAAAATCATAACCATATTGACTAAAGTCATCGATAAAAGTTATGAAGTACCTAAAACCACCATTTACTTACATACTCATTGGTCCACATACATCACTATATATGAGATCCAACAATCCACTATCCCTTTCACCTTTTCCACTAAAAGGTTCTTTAGTCATCTTGCCTAATAGAAAAGATTCTCATGTATCGAACAATTCATAATTGAATGAATCCAAAAATCTATCCCTATAGAGTCTTTGGATGCATTTCTCATTATGTGTCTAAGGCGACAATGCCAAATGTTTGTGTAATTAGAATCAACCTTGACCTTATTATTCTGAATGTTTTAGACATGATTATCCAAACAAGATACAAAAATAATATTTTTGTTTATGGAGAGAATATAGTAACAGTTCTCTAATTCTAGAACTAATCCACTCGGTAGACTTAGATCATAATTCATGACTTCTAATGTAGAAAATCTTGCTCTATTATCAACATGAAGACCTGCTTATCACTTTTTCAATCCCATATTATTTTTTATCCGTGTTTATCAACACAAATGCATGATGCACACCTAGTGTCTAATACCCATGAGTCAAATTTGGAGAAATTGATATCTATAACATTCACATTCAGATGATCACAATGTTTCTCTTTGAAAGCACTTCTCAACCATATATACCAATCTCAAACTATTTTATAGGTCATACCTATAAGAGATCTCAACATGATTAACATGAAGTATTCAATAATCTATAATAAATACATGTTTATGGGTGACTATCATGTTTTATATCTTTTCATCAAGGACCTTTAATAAAAGTTCTTCCACTAAAAAAGATGACCCCATACACCATATCAATTTAGTAATGAATATTATTTGGCATTCCTCTCACTACTTAGTCATTTAGGATGAGAATTATTCCAATCATAACAATTATGATTCCTGAATAGTTGAGTGGACAACCCTTTTCTTAATTTATTATATGGATATAAACCCAACTCTAATCTTATGGTACCATGACTCTTAGGGTTTCCTAGCCACGTGTCACCCAAATCTCAGAGTGGGATTTGGTTACCTAACTCTTAGGGTTATCCATTACCACCATGCCTTACATAAGATAATCCATGGGCACTTAGATTTGGAAGAACCTACCCAATTGAATGATCGAGGTCTTGACATGTTCTACTTTGGAAGGAATCTCACACTTAGTATTTGAGGGATTTTATTTTTAAAAGTATCACCAACTTAATATACATCATATTCATATTGAATTCATAACTATTACATATTATGTAATATTTATTATCTCATGTTTTATTCCTTTGTGTATGTATGATTCTAATGATTTAGTTTTGGGATCCCCATTTCATCCAACAAATTAATATGTTCACACCATATTAATGGGAAACTCTTTACACAACCCATAGTTTGTGTTATTCACCAAAAATAGAAGCAAAAAATATTCATATATATCCAAATGCATCCTATTCATACGGTACATGAACTCTTCATGTAATGTTTTAGAATTATTTGAGATTGACAATCTTCATATGGGTAAGTCTAGAGCGACAAATAGCCAACCCCCCGTTCTAGAACAAGGCATGAGCCTCCAAACCAGTGGGAAGTCTGACCCTAAGTCCCTCTCTTCGGGGAGACTTTACTCAAGAGAAAATAAAATTCATAATAACTCTAAAACTTAATATGTACAAACTATATTTAACAATTAAATTCAAGCTTATAACTTTAATTACAAACTGTGGTCAAAGTATATGAAAAATAAATCTTATATTTTCATACCTAGAATGTAATACATGGAATATTAATCTTTTTAGAAGTAATTTATCACATAAATAAATAATACAAAATATTTACATTTTATAAAAAATTTATAAACATGAATATTCTAAAGGAATAAACAAATAAATGAACACTTTATTTATTTTCTAAAACATGAGATTCTAATATGAACTTTTCATATTTAATCTAGGCATGAAAAATCCCATTTTACATGGCCTAACACTTATCATTTACAAAAAATTTATATTCCATAAGCAAATATAGAAAATAATAATTTTTTAACATTTTTACCTATATCATATTTTACAATTGATAATTGGATTATTAGTCATAAATTACGACTCATACATAAGGGTAAACACAATAACTCTTACATATCAAATTTTATTTTATGATATAATCCAATTGTAATCCACGATTGATATCACTAATTATGATTGACGATATCGTAAGGTTCCAATCATATTCAATGATAACCCCAATATCATATATACATTATGATGCATTATTTTTCCAAAATATAGGGATTATTCATATTTTATATTGTATCATGTGGTGTAGTTAAAATTCACATGATTCCTCTATATCATACCCTATGATATAAGGTATTCATACACTACAACCAAGAAAAATAGAAGCATTACAACATATCATATTTTATGATATGGATTCAAATGTCTTATGATAGACAAGTTCTTAAAAAATCAGTAGGAACAACATATTGATCCATTGAAGAAAAAGACTCTGATACCACTGATGGTGGGGGGAACACCTTCCCTAACATGAACACACACAACATGAAATCCATATAAACCCATCAAAGAATTCCATTACCCAAACACTTGAGTTATGCAACTCTTTGTATTAGTAATTGATCCCTTGGGTAAAGCGCCACACTTCTTCACTGCTCATATGTGAGAGTTTAAAGGAATTGGATAACCCTATAGCCTTTTCTATGATACCATTGATGGGTTTTGGGTGTTCATCATATGAACTTTGGTAGAAGAAGAAACCCATGAAATGCTAAATCTATCTTCAATCAGTATCAACATGCAATAACAAAGAACATAAAATGAGCATACTATAACTAATGAGAATTCTGTTTTTATTCTTTGACATAATATCTTGATGAATATTATCATCGCTATAACCAAAAGCATACCATCTCTAAGGGATTACACCATCCTTGGATCCATGATTGTATCGAGAGGACCTTGAATCACTAAAGGGGTGCTAACACCTTCTTCCAAAGACAAACGATGATTCGAGAAAGAAGAGTGTTTCATCTTGGATTTCATGCACGAAGAGTGACACAATATGAAGGATTTTATCCCTTTTATAAAAAATCTCAATAAACGAAGAGTGATCTAGCGTCAACTATATTAGATTCCATCTACTGGAATCTGATACGTACCTAACCATTGGTGTGTTTATTCATAACCTTTTAAACCTTTCAAAATATTATTCATGTTTATCCATTAATAAATGAATAAAATTGATTTATAATCATATATAAATTATAAGTACATGTGGTAGAGATTCATGAATGTGATATCATATATCACGTGGCCCATCATACACTACGACATACATTCAATAGCCAGATACAATATAGGTAACAACTTTCCTATATCAGATGCTACAACCCAGGGATATCATAAAATATGATATCCCAATTTTAGTGTATCTTTAATAATATGAACCATGGATATATCTCACACTTAGTCTAAATATATAGCATGATCTATTATTTCCTCATATTAAGGATCCACCATACCATAAACCTTGAGGCTAGAAGTACCATGGGTTGTGTTTCCTTTAAAGTCATGTGGTGGATCAATGTTTATGGCATCTCTTGTGAGTAAGCTAAGGGCTAATGTTGTTATTACTGTACATGAAGGTATCTAGGACAATTAATGAGAGTTTAAAGGCTAGTTGTGGTTCATATAAGTTTATTATAGTGGATAAAATTTCCTTTTTGAGGAAAACCAAGGTATTTAATTTGACATTACATGGAGTTTTAAGGGGTTCAAGTCAGCTAGGATGGTCTAGAAATCCAAGAAAATCCATGAAAAAAACTTCAAAGGAGCCTTTTCTTCACAAGTCCTTTTGTATCCTCACAACTCTAGTAACCCTATTCGAACCTCAATCTATTTTTATTATCTAAAGAAAATTGATATCATCATTGCTCATGTGAAGTGTGGTTGAGGGTTTAGAGAAGGATCATTTGATCCATAAAAAATTCCTTTTACTCATCTTATGTATCTTTATCATTTCATAAAATTTTAGTGTTCCTTACTTATAATTTTCATTATTTTAATTTTTACCACCATTATGTTCAACAATCACATGATGTTTCTTATTCCCCTTTAAATATTCATAAAATATTATAACTCGTAGGGAATTTTTATTCCAAAAAGGAATTAACCCTTTTCTTGGAAGAATCATTGATTTTTGTTCAATTTTTCTCTTTAAATATGATGTTTCTTCTTGTTCAGAGTACCTTTGCAGGATGATCTCTTTGAATATGATATTATTTAATATTAGGAGGTTGGATATCCCTCACATGAGCCAATATATTTATATCAATTTCCTCCTCTCTATAAACTCAGTCATCCAATAACTGTTCCTAAAACTCTAAAAAAAGTTTAAAGAATTTTGATAAAACAACATTTGGATATTTTCTAAAATATTTTCCATAATAAAATAGAATATTTATAGAATGATACATCTAGAAGAGTATCCCAAAAACCTTGAGTATAGATGAAAGATAGATAGATCATAAAAATTGACTCCATGATGGAAAATGGATAGTGATTTGTTTTATTACACTACATTTGATGATCATTGTTCTATTTATGGAAAACATATCTAATTAAATTCTTTCCTTAGAACATATAACTATTAAACACTCTTGATATTAGATTTATGGTTGATTTAATTATAATCACTCATTAAATAAAATTTCAAAATGCCCTTGAATCCTCCTTAAAATTAGGTTATGAAACTATTTATGTACCATTACTGTGAGGCCAAAATCCAAATACAATGGGATGAAATCATCACAATTGATCTAATGATTGAGGATTTGATATTATATACTAAATAAAACACTATAGTGGTAGAAATTACACCAAGTTATGAAAGAAGGCTATGGGCAGTTCAAGAAGCTTATAATGAAATAGAAGAAGATCAACTTTCTAGTTAAGACTTAGTACTTTTAATTTCACAATAAGAAATACCCAAAAAAATCATAGGAATGACCATAAAATGGTAAATAACTTCCTGAAAATGAGTAATGTAACATAAAATTCACGAAGTTTGAAGAATATTATAAAGGTTGATAAATATTCATAGTCAATCCCTTTGATAAAGATCTATATTTATCCTAAAAAGTAAGATAAACCAATCCAAATCATATAATTATTTGACACTAGAGTAGCATCTTCAATCTTGAAGAAAAATAATCTCTCAAGTGATTTATAGGGATCATTATATCAGCCTTTAAAATAAAAAATAGGGAGATTTTTGTTATAAAAAATTATTAGAAAACTAATCCTTATACATTTTTTCCAGGATCAACTATCAATCATTGTGTTTATAGTTCAAAGTTTCTTTTAAAAAATCATCTTTCCAAACTCTTAAAAGGGTATCTTGGAAGATATAAGTTCTTAAGTACAAGAACCACTTTTTGCATAGAAAATGGTTCCTAACCTTAATCCAATTGTAGTGTTTTGATAAATAAAACATGAGGATATCAATACATCATGAGTAGAGATATACACATAATTCTTGAAGAAATGTTACATCCCATTATGGAAGAATTTAGAGGTCTTTGTTTCAATTCTATCCAAGAATAATGAAAATTATAATCCAACAAGGGAAAGCTACAAATGTATACATTCTGTATTTCTTTATCCTAGACTTAATGAAGTTATAGAACTTCAAGGAAAAGGATTAACTAAAGAAACCATTTCACAATGATCATGTGAGAAATTATATGTCAATGAGAGATAAAGTTAAGGGAATGATTAGGTTGGTAATAAATTATAATCCTATTAGTCACTTCACCATTGATGACAAGTTCTCACTATTTTATATAAGAAACATTGTTCCAAAATTTGACACATCCTAGATGTTTTCAAGGTGAAAGATCCCAGATTTATGTTAAGGTATGTTTTGCCCCATGTTTCAGTTTAATTTTTTAATTTTGGATGAATAAGTGTTTTCAAAAGTCCTTGAGAAGGCTTAGGGGTGTTTCGGAGGTTCAGGACATGAAAAAGGGAAAAAAGGGGGATTTCTGGGCAATCCGCACAGTTTGCACAAGGTTTGGAAAACCGTGAAAGGGGAGACCATGCAGGTAATAACAATCCACATAGTTTGCACACATTCTGGAAAACTATGTGGGAGAAGGGAGTGTGGGAAATAACCTCCATACGGTTTGCGCATAGTTTGGTAAACCATGTGAGTAAACCATGCGGCCTGGAAAATTTAAAAAAAATTAAAAAATACCATTACAAGATTTTAAGTTCCAACACAGAATTTCTTCCCCTTATTCCTCCTTCAACCCTAGTGATGATCCAAGCTTCCAAGACCGCTCAAGAGGTTATTATCCTTTAATCCTAGTATTTTTGGAGTGCCTTCAGTTATAGATTGAAGATCTGGGTAAGTCTAATCTCTTCATTGCTTCTCTTCTTGGGTTAGGGTTCACATCTTTTCTCCATCTCCTTCTGAATCTCTAAAACCCTTTCTTTCGAGGCTTCAAAGGTGCGTTGAATCAGGATTTAAGGCATCGATTAGGTGTGTGTTCACCAACAGATTCAAGGTAGGTCATCTACAAGTTATATCCTTTGGTTTTTGTGTAGATTTGTGCATGCAAGATTTTTATTATTTTCCTCTTTTGATGAGTTTTTGGAGCCTTTGACATAATGTGATGTATTGGGTGTCTAAACAACCTAATAAAACCCTAATGATCCCCATGGGATGCATGGAGGATGATGAAACCTATTTTATGGCTACCCATGGGGTGCTCTGAACCTCCCGAATGGCTAATGGAAACATAGGGTGTGAAATGGATTCATTTTGATATAGATCCTTAACAAATGTGTTAATTGGTTAATGTAATAGATTAGAAGGTTTGTGGATAGTTGTTTCTAATGTGGTTAAAGTCTAAGGGTTTATTTTTTTGGAATTTAAATGGATTAAAAGGGGAATAATGGGAATATGATAAGGAATTATGTTTATACTTGGATATGCTTAGTGAGTTAGGCATGGTAAATGAGAAATGGGACTAAAGGGTTAAGTAATATAAATGATGAATGTGTTAATGGATTGTGGAAAAATATCAATTTATCATTTATTGATATTGTTGTGATGTTGTAAATGATATTGGCTATGATTTTTGTGATATGGTTAATTGTGGTGAATGATAAATAAGCATGTGCACATGGCTTGAAAGAGTGGGGTATCTACTTGAGGTTCTATGCCCACGGGTTGAGTTGGACCGAGGTTCTAGCTCCACCCCTAAATGCACGGGTTAGGGAAGGGTACAAAGTTCTATTCTCCTAACATTTTCATTCCACCCGGACTGAGGCTTCGAGGTGAGGATTATGAGGTTGTTATAATTTTATTCCTAGTGAGTTAGGGATTGATTTCATCCCCACATGCTTGAGAACATTGAATATGCCTAATCCATTTAACACATGAAAAAGGTCGACAAAATTATGAAATGTCTAATTAGTGAACCCAGACTTAATGGTAGTATAATTAAAAGGAACATAGTCTAGAATGGTCCATTGAATTGTATATCTTTAACTATAATTATTTATCACTTGCATTCGCTATCTACCTTTGTTGGATATTTTTTAGAGACTTTTGGTGGTGTTCTACTGAGTTATACTCACACCCTGCCTGGGCCGTCGTTGGGTACCTGGGTAGATTTCATGTCTATTGGTCAGGACAAGGGAAAGAGCCCTATGTTAGGGAGTTGAGTTAGACATGGGAGATGTATGAGAAAGGTTCCAAACTTGGATTATAGACCATTTTGGGGATCCTGATGTTTTCCTTTCTTTTGGGTTTTGTTTACTTGGCACTGTAGAATTTCATGACATATTTTACTGTTGTATATGGATGTACCCAATTTTGGGAATTGTTTATTTATGCATGTTATTGTTGTGGTCTATTGTTTCCATTATTTAAATTATTATCTGTTGTGGCTTACTCTGGTAATGTGGGTATAGTCTCCCCACGTGACCTATTACACCTTCACTACTAGTCAGAAACCTCTGGTATATGTGGAGGCATGCTTGAGGTCATGTGGCAACCCGGCTCAAGACACCATACTAGTAGCTCTCGGGTCGGGGATGTTACAGAAGGTTTGATGTTAAGGTTGAATTATGGTAGCTGTATATAAAATTAAAGGATAAAAACAATACAATTTTTTGATTCCAGAGTATCATTATCATTATAATGTCATGCTATTTTGTATTTAGAAAAATTTATCCTTATTTTAGAGGGTAATGTTAAATATATATGAGTTGTTTGTGGAAAGTGAAATTGTTTACATTGATGACATATTTATTTTATCTTTTATTGCAGCGTCTCATGTAAATATATTAATAATATTATATGTGATTGTGTGGAAATATGGTGCCATGAACTCATAAAAGAATATGTTCATTGTAAAAAAATGTCACTAAAGGTTAATACTAGTAAAAATTAATATTTCAAGATATCTATATTAATTCCCTAATACAAATATTTCACACAAGAAAATTAAAAAAAGGGATTGTTAACTACATTGTTGAATTTATCTAGGAGTTGGAAAAATATCATTTTATCTTATCAATATAACCAAGGAATAAAGGTTCTCCATGGAGTTTGAAATGAATAACAGATGTGTAGGAGATGGAAATAATTTCTAATTATTTACCCCAATTTAGTATTCCATGATTAGGGAGAATAATTCTTTATAATGATTCCAATGACCTTTATTAGGATGCAGTTCTCATGAAAGAAAATGGTACAAGGAAAAGGAATACTTGTGGAATAAGATTTGATCATTCAAAGATGGAGAAATTCATTATCACTTTACATATAAGGAAATACTTTCAACCAAAATTGGAATAAAGTGATTATGTTATACCATAAAACTAAAATAGTTTTAATTATATCACACTATATGATTGGGTTTAATCATATTTTATGATTTTCATTTTATAGGAAATTAGTGAGGTACCACCTAAATCACTTGAATTATCCATTAATCTATCATTAAATTATTCCACATATGTGAAGATGTGGAAAAGAGGTTGAAAAATCCTTTGATCATTGAAGTGATCAAAGTTCATGGAGTTTGTTTAGTAAGTGGATAGTACATTACTAAAACCAACATTCAACCCATTAGCTTTATAATGCATGATAGGTTTTAATGACTCTTAAATCATTCCACATTTATTATGGATTATATATATAAATTTACCTAATCTTTATTCCAAGATATACCAATTAGTGAGAAATCACTTGGATGATGTATTTTATTTTTCCATTCCCTTTTCTCTTGAGGCTCTATCACACCATTAGGTGATTGAAAGAACTTATAGATTTGATATATGATTCGTTTATTTGGCGGATTACTTGAGGAGACACAAATCATACAATTGATTCTTGTATTGTTTATCAATCAAATTGAATAGTAATTGAAAAAAGCATCATGTAATTGTTCTTCATTTATTTATTATAATTTAACAAAAACCTATCTTGATTAATCTTTACTCATGTTTTTATTGTTTTGACTTTACATTTATGGTATATAAGATGTATAAAAATCCATTAGTGATATTATATCAATTCAGTGATGTTTTGGATTAATATGATTTTTTTTTAATTTTTAAAGAAACAAAATTTTGTATGGAATGAAATAAGGATATCATAATATACATAATATGGTTATTTGAAATTGGTAAATTTTACAGTCATATATAGTATGACTACCTATGTCTTATTGTATGGAATGTTTAAAAACAAAAATCTCAAAAAACATTGCATTATATCATAAATCTATTTCATCATATGTTGTATTCAATAAGTTAATTAAAAAATATATATTTTGCATCATTTAATATAATATGAATAGAGGATGTCATATTTTATGAACTCAAGTTGTATAGGGAAAGAACACACAATCAAGGGAATGTGATTTCAAGTTTATTTTAGTCGCATGGTATAATATATAGTTGTTGTATAGTAATAAATAAAATTACGATATAAAATATATACTCTATGAAACCTTTTATAATGAGAATATAACATGAGTCATAATACATGACTCATATGAGTCATATAATATGATAAAGGAAAACATTTTTTTTATAAATTTATGAAATGTAATTTAATTTATAAATTTTATATAAATTATAGTACTTTGGTAATATAAAATATCTATATTCTATTTTTGAATGGTTCATAAACACCTCTTGGAATAAAAAATGTTCATGATTTCTATTATTAAATATTTATGAAATATTTAATTTATTATATATGAATTGTTATATTAATTTCATGTATTTAGAAGCTCTACTGGTGAGGCTAGGGACTATATCAAATATTCACATGACTTTAAACTATACCAAAATTATTTTGTAAGTTAAAATCTAATAATGTCTATTTCATATAATTTTATCATATTAATTCCATATTAAATATTGTATTATTAATGAAAAATTTACATGATATATTTAAATTTTTTCATGCTAGGTATTTCATTTGATTTAATTAAATTCAACCAAGATTAATAATTTGGTTTGTGATAATTTTAAAGTAAAATTATAATTTCAATTAATATAGTCAAGGGGAAAATAAATACTAATAAGGCCTTAGGTGTTGGATGAAATGAAGATAAGGTGAGGGAACTGATCACTAGTGAATTATAGGTAATGAAAGATGAGTATGGTGTTGGGGAAAAACTAGGACTTATCAATTACAATTCATCTACCTTCATTCCATTTGGAATTGTAAAATGTTTGTTATTTTAGTTTCTTGTTCTTATGAATCAATAGTTCATCAAGGAAGTTGTAGCAATGAGAAGGTTATTTATTCCTAAGAATATTTTCTTGCATTGTAGACATAAGTGAAGTCTATTTTTGGTTAAAATGATCTTATGCAGGATTATAACCCCAATCTTCATACTCATGAAGAGGACATTGATTTTAATTCTCATTTTGTGATTCAAAATCAATTTGAATGGATATATAGAGATAAGGAAGAAGAATTGGAGGAAATTTAGTTTAAGAAGATAAAATCTAAGAAAAAGAAAGAGCTATTGGATCCGGATAGTTTTGGGATAACTTTGGAGAATATACAGACACAATCCATCACTCACAAGATTAAGGAGAATCTTGATTATAGTTTGTTGTTGGGCTTTATTGATTACTCGAGTGATGTATTTGGGTTTTTATTCCCTTTTAGTGATTATTTTAATAAAATCCAAAAACTATGTGTGATGTGTAATCAATATTGAATGATTAATAGTCAAGCTTCATTCTTGACTTTCCACTAGCATGAGAGATTATGATATGTCTATAAAATAAAGGGCTGATTATCTTTCACACTATACTTATTTAAGAGTGGAATTATTATTTATAATTATTTTATAATTTTCATTAAAGGGTTTTTTTTGTACCATTTACATATGATACATTTTATGATATTATTGAATACTACAATTTATTATTTTATTATAAATTAAAAAATCATTAATTGTATAAGTATTATGCACTAATGTTTTTGAAAATTTATAAGTTAGTTGGATGTGTATGATATGTATAAATTTATTCAATATAATAATATATAAATTTAGGTATCATATAAAATAAAATGTGTTATACATAATCTATACTATGTTATGCACTTAGTGCATATGAAGAATAAATGATGAGATCACTAAAATACTATCATAAAATACCACAATGTTAGATTCTATATAATAATCGAACTTTTTAAGACCTTGATTAACCAAATAGGTAGTCCATTCAAAATTTTGACAACTATAATTTATCTTATGCAAGGCATATATGATAAAAGTCATTAAATTGTGAGAGTTGGTTTATACTAGGAGAACTTAATAGAATTATATTCCCATAGGATTGAAGATGGAATCAATAGTGATATAGATATAGATAAGGTATTATAAAAAAATTATTCATGAGTTTTATATGATATGATTGACTAAGGTTTTCTGCCTAAATAACTATTTCTTGAGAGAAAAACCAAATATGACTCAAAACATAGTGAAATATGGATATTACTGACCCAATGAAACTTTATAATTTTTATGGTTATAATTTTAGCAAGAGGATATTCAATAAAATACCTTATTGAATATTTATGTAAACATGATACTCACTCAGCTTAAATTTAAATTATAGATCATAAATTAAAATAAAAAACATTATAAACATTTCCTTGAGATTAATTCTCAAAAGAAAAAAACCAAAATAACTTCCTAGATTAGTTTCGTGATTTGATAATTATTTTTAAATAGAAGGATAAAATATGATTTTTAATAATGAATTATTAAAAAATCACCAGATTCTGGAATCAAGATGATAAAAATTCTTATGGAAAGAATAATAAGTACTTGCTTTCTGATTCTGCACTCCTGCTAGTATTCATGAATTTGAGGTTACAAAAGTACATGGAATGATTCATACACTAAATATAATTAATAACCTTAAGTGGATCTATCAAGAGTTGTCTAGACATAATAGATATTAAATATTAAAGACTCTTGTTTCAATATGGTTAATAGAACTTTAGTCTTCACTCATGTACTCAATATGATTAGATACATCAATGACTTAGGGGGATTTAGTTCTCCATTAAGGATTGATTTGACTATATCTTTTATCCTGCTATAGTTTCTAGATAGATATTGACAATTAACTATTAACTATGACATGGACAAGTTTAACAAGTCATCACTCGATCTTTTCTATATACTAAGGATTATAGAGCAGGACATGAGAGATTCTCACATTTGAACCATGATGATGATGTAAATAAGAAAAATTGAAGCCAATATTTAGAACAATAATAATAAAGAATTCATAATTCCCAAAGGAACACTTTCTTCATTCTAATTGATGGGGAGAGGTGTTTCAAAGGGAAGGAAATACATTCATTATAACAAGTCATGGAATTGAAAATAAAATCTCATAAAATACCTAAAAGATATTAAGAAGTAACATGAATGTATATATTAGGCATTTATATTATAAAAAAAATCTCTCTAATTATTATTTATAGTTATTAGATATCAAATTCACATCATATATTATTGAAAACGTGTTAGGGATAAAAAATAAAAGATAATCATTGAAAGGGGAAGAAAATATTTATTTTGACAATAGATCAGAGGTTTCTACATTGGAGGTAGAAACATGAAATCTACATCTTCCCAAAAAATTACTTATAAAACTATAAAATTATTATAATGACCCTACAAAAAATATAAATATAATTTTTTATATCATTTTAAAAAAGAGTGTTTTATAAATTTTTAATTAAAAAATACTCTTATTTTATCTAAATGAGTTGTTCTATGGGTTTGATATCTTGATTAATGGATTATACATTTTAGTTTTTTTGAAATCACATTACAAAATTATGTAAAGGTATAAGGACTTGGAAATATAAGAGATTTGTTAAAGGGGGAAATAGAGCATTATGTCAACAATGAATCAAGGTTTGATACATTAGAGGAAGGGACATATGTTCTACATATTCTCAATGTATTACATCTAAAAACAGAAAAATAATATTATGTGTCTAAAATTAATAAAATTTTCATTTCAATATATTATTTATAAAACAAAAATGTTAAATTTATAATAATCATAAAATATTTTTCTTTTTATCTGAATAAGATGTTTTATGGATTTGAGAACTTTATTTGTGGTTTATACACTTAAGATGTTTGAAAATACAATCTATAACATAAAAAATAATATAATCAAGGTTAATGATTCAAAAACCAATTACCTTTGAAAATTTCATATTGAATTTATAAATGAAAACTACATTAAAATTTTTCATAAGTACAGATTTTTGGAATCATTTGATTATGAATCATTTAATACATATGAGTTTATTTTTTAAGAAAGATGAAGAAATCTCATTTTGGTGAATAATGGTAAAATATCTAGTGAAATATTAGATCAAATATATATTTATGTATGTGTTCTAATGATCACAAAAATTAATAGTGATTATAGGATGTTTTCAACCCTTACTAATGAATTCAGTAGGTATAGTTACATGTTTCTTATGATGCATAAGTTTAAATATTTTAAATGTTTAAGATGTTAAAAAACAAAGTATAAATCAACTACATAAAATTATTAAGATACTTAAATTAGATAAATTTTGGGAATAATTTAGTAGAGTATATAAGTTATCTAAGAGAGTATGGAATTATATCACAATTCACTCCTTCGAGTGTTGGGTTTTGAATGAAATCAACATTACTAAACCCAAAAAAACAACACAAAAAAACATTATTTCCACAAGATCTACCAAGAGAGGTTTAAAAGAATAATATTATAAAATGAACATACCTTTAATATTGAGTATTAACTGTAATAAATTCTTTATGAAAATATATAAAACAATGGTTAAAGGACTCTCATCCCCATTGGTATCCACTATTTCTGTAAATTACCATACTCTTTTAGAAGGATCTATATAAAATAAATAGTATGATAGTACCTTAGGTTAAATGAGAAGGAGATAAGAGAGTTTTAGCTGAGGATCACACATCAATTGAATTTATTTCTCTTAGATCAATCCTTTATATATTGGAAACCATGGATTCTCCAATGACTAAATAAATACCCAAATGTTTTAAAAAATAGTTCATATATTATAATTTTTTTACATGTATTTGGTATTACTGAAATAAAACTGACCATTGATGTTTAATGGTTAAGAATTTATTATGATGCATTACAATTCCATTAAACATAATCTAATGTTGTTTTAGACTAAACATATGATATACAATAAGGAGATAAAGTGGGAATGACTTGTGAAATCTAATATTACATGATGTGATATCAAATATCGCATGATGTGATAACCCTTATCACATATTTCTATACCACTTATCACATGTTATTTATATATACCACTCTAAGTGATATAAATTTGTCACTATATATCACTCTTAGTGATATATTCATATTAAATACTATGGTATAGTCCTTTTGTGCACATATATTCATCAATAATTTACTTTTATTGAATCCTTATAGGCTTCATGCACATTTAAACCTATATCACATTACATATAACACTTTTTGAAACAATACTAAAAAAACTTTTGAATTTACTCTAAAAAAATATTAGATAAACTATAAAATAACTCTCTTAGTTTTGTATAAACACTTTGTAATAAAAAAATTACTCATCCACATAACCTTTTATATAACCTTGTGGGGAATTGTTTCATTGAAAATGATTATGAATTTCTAAATCATAATCATAAGAAAGGAGTAGACTCTAGAAAAGCATTAATGTTATTCAATATATAAAGGGATATGGCATGATCTCCGTCAAACACATGTATCTATATACAAGTATCAACTAAATGTATCTTGTACACCATTCATAATAATATAATCTTGATATAAATATGAACCAAATTTAAAACCATGATATGGAGGTATTAACCATGTCGTGGCTAGTGATGAGGTTAATTACATCACATTAAATGTTACCACATCATGGGTTTGTGCATGAAAATTCATGTATTATATCTTAAAACATGAATCAAATTATTTATTATATATTAAATATTATATATTTTTTAAATATCATATGATGTTTCTTAAAGAGTTTCAAATATCTATGTTGATTTTTTAAATGTTAAAAAATCATTGGGAGATTAAATCAAATTTTACAGAAAGTTGAAATATTTGGAAATTTTTTCAAAACATTTCATTCACAACATAATAAATTTGAGATGTTTGGAAGTACAAGAAGTGTCCTTGGAGGGTATATTAAGTGGTTCAATCCTTATAAAATGGTTATATGATATCTATTCAATAACATGTGTAAATCCCTTGAACTTAAGCTCCCGTTTCCCTCTTTTTATTTAAATAAGGTTATAGTAAACTATGAGGAAGAAAAAGTCCTTACCAAGCATTGGGATATTCACAATTTTAGTGTTCCATACCATATTCAAATTAGAAATTCCCTGATTGGGTGGCCACAAGAGCTCAAGCACACATCCCCATACACTAGAGGTTTCCGACAACTAGTGAGGCCTAGGGTGTGTCCGTGGGGATACTATGACCTTATAGATCAAAGTGGTGCACAACAGAATATATATGTACATAGATATAATATCCAAAATAAAAAGAAAACACTATAATAATGGGACTGGTAACCTACTGTATCATAAGCAGTAATAAACAATAGACAATAGTGAAAGTAATAAATGAATAACATCCAAGATAAAAAACAACAACCATAAGCTGAATAATAAATAGATACAAAAAATGATGATCATGATGTCATGTGTGTATAAAAAATGAGTACATGGGGAACAAAAGACATAGCCATATACCAAATGCTATAAAAAACCATAAAGTTATTACTACTAGAGTCACAAGAATAGGCTCATTCCTTTGTACCTATACTCAATTCTAGAAAAGTCAATCATGCTTCAAAAGCTAGTTGCTTCCCTTTAACTATACCTGCAACCATAAATTTTGCTTGGGTACCAAAGGTGGTCTAAGAAGGGTGTGAGTTATACTTAGTATTCCACCAACAACGATGTCTAGATCAATCCGGTTCATGCAAAAATAAATGAACAACGTGCCATAAGAGTGAATGTAAATAAATAAATGAATAAATAACTACTCTAGTTTGGGTTCCTCATTGGATACCTGATCGATACCACCTTATTCAACCTAAGATGGAAGTCTAAAACAATATAACCTATATAATAGTAATAAAGTGTGTAAATGGGTTACTATAAATAAGGAATCAAGTATGGACCAACCCCAATTTTGTGATTGGTCTTGGTGAACGTGACCTATGAACATCAATCAAACAATTTCATAATTTAGTAGCAAGGATCCAGATGTAAAGTAGGAAAAGAATCCATCAAATTTAATGTGGTATCATGAGATCGTCCAAGGTGATCCATAAATAAATCATAAGATTCATTGTAGGAGCTCCCGAAATACCCAATACCATAGGGCCAATCCAATTTAACCCACAAAGGCATCCCTTGTATCACTCTCAGCATGGCATAAGCATAAAACATTGAGCCCATACCAAGTA
Source organism: Viscum album (assembly GCA_963277665.1). NCBI lineage: Eukaryota > Viridiplantae > Streptophyta > Magnoliopsida > Santalales > Viscaceae > Viscum > Viscum album. Next base: position 2,097,129,908 of record OY728156.1, read on the forward strand.
TCTCACATAGGGGATCGAGTATCACCCTAGGCATGGTATAACCATCTTTACCATTAGACCATCCATGATTGATCTCCTAGGGAACCAATGTCACTAATGGGTATAATGAACCACCCATAGATCCCATACAAGGCAAGACAAGTGTCGATCCCAGTGCATCCAGTTGATCCAATACCAAGCACAGAGAGTCCATCCATGATATCCTTAAGTTAGGACCCATGTTTTCTCCCGACCCATAAGTAGATAAGGAATAAAAATCACTATTTTATATCATCGACATGTATTGCATTATCTTATGCTAAACAAGCTATCCAATCCATTTTAATCAATCCCGGAAATTATTGAATAAGGCATAAGACACTAATCGTTGAGAACAAGCATAAACACAAAGATAAAATCTATAGACATAAGGAAATATGCCTAATCATAAGGAAAATATCCTAGGTAACTAAAAAACATGCACAAAAACACAAGAAATGAGGAATAAAGCATGAGAAATGAAGTCTGGAACATAAGGCATCAAGATTAAGGGCCTAACTCATGGCCTACCATTACTCTTAATTAAATTCACAATTTAAGGAATTTATTATAGGTTCAACACACCTCAAAGGTGTTCAAAAAACTTGAGTTAAAGGGATCTAGGACTCAAATAAAGAAGCACACCCATCAGAGTTTCTAAAGTCAAGGAGAGCTAACAGATTTGGAAGAATAAAAGGGTATGGAAATTTCCATCAAGACCAGCCTGTGAATGCATGGGAAGCCTATCCAAACATCCATGTGAAGGTGGAGAGATGACATAATTATATAGACATAGGGGAGGGTTAGTTTCAAGTAGTTATAGTTTATATGAATTCCTCTAAGACCTTTGGCTCATGTAATGTCACAAAGCCTACGAGCCATGTAAGGGTTCCCCTTAAACCCTTAAAAAGTGGATTATCAAAAATGAATAAAAAAGAATGCCTTCAGTACATTCGAGATAAAGTCAAGGAGATGAACCAACAGGTTTATTCCCTGCTCACTAGGGTTATACCAGATATGGTAGGGAAACTGATTAAATTTATTTAAAAAATTAGAGGCATTTTCGAAAGGGTTTGGTGCATGAAACAACGACACACCATATAAAAGGTGAAAAAAATTATGAGAAAGAACTATACCACCTACATTAGGTTCTTAGAAGACCACCCATACATTTTTTTCCCTTGAATTGATCTATAATAGTAGATATTAGAGAAATGTTCCAACACCCTGAAAATAGGAAAAAATAGGTTGCACCTACATAGTGAAATAGAGGAGAAGAGTAACAAAGAATGAAAGTAAGAGGAGTGTAGAGATTACCTCAATCTTTCCAATGCATCTAATGGTGAAGGATTTATAGATCATATGAAGGAGATAGAAAAACCCTAATGATGGAGAGGATAAGGCTTCCTAGGTGTGCGGTCCACTAAAACAAGAGAGGGGGAAGAATATTTTGTGTATTAAAACATTTTAGTGGAAAAAGAGTAAATTTACCCTCATTTATCTGGCTACACAGTTTGAACATACTGTTGGCTAAACCATGTGCCAACCATGCATCAACTGTGCACCCTATTCTATTTAAGGAGGGAACCCACATGACTAAGGCATACAATTTAGTTTACTGTTTGCAATCCATGTAGAATCTTCTATAAAAAATGACAGTGCCCCTCACATGAGCACATGTATGGGGTCACATAGTTTCAAAAAACCATGCGACCCCCTGCTCTCTTCTGCCAAACCCCCACACGGTTAGGGAAACCATAAGGGATGGGATACACAGTTTATCCTAACCATGTGGCCTAGTATACTTATACAAAATTCAGGGATTTGGGATTTGAACAAGACTCAGAAACCCCTATGACCTCCATTAATCCATTAGGAAAAATTACAAAGGCCAAACCAAGAAATTATAGCAAAAAAAAGGTTTGTACCTTTGAGAAAATCTGAGATGTTACAACCTCCCCTCCTTAAGACAACTCGTCCACAAGTTCCCCTTGCGAGGGTGGTAAGATTCAATATGAGAGAATTCTCGGCCACTATGCATGTGTATTTCCCTCCCACTCATAGGTCTCATCCTGTACATGTCCGTGATACCATAACACTTAGACCAATGGAACTAATCTACCCGGGACAACCTTCATGCTCTGATCAATGATACATATCAGATGCTCCTCGAAGGGAACATCCACCTCCAGCTCAATATCCTTGGGGTTAAAAAAAATGATATGGGTCAGAATGATAATGATGAAGCTATGATATGTGTAAGACATCATTCATGGAATGGTACATCTAAGACAACAACAACCGATAGGCTACCAACCTGAATCATTCCACTATCTCAAAAGGCCCAATATATTGAGGTGATAAGTTTCCCTACCTATGAATTTGTCTATGAACCAATCTAAGAGATGCCCATATAAATACCTGATGTCCCACATAAAAATATAGAGGTAAATAGTGATGATAGATATAAGACTTATTCCTGGACTAAGTTGTATCCATATGCTTTTGAATCAGCTGGAATTGCTCTAAAGTCTCCTAAATGAGATGAGAACCCAGTAGCACTACCTCCTCTACCTTTAACCATAATAGAGGTGAATAAAATAACCTATCATAAAGGGCCTCATATGAAGAAATCTAAATCATTTCATAAAATTTTTTATTGTAGTAAAAATAAAAAAGAGGTATATCTTCTCCCATGAACCTCCAAAATCAAGAATTCATGCCTGGAGCATGTCCTCTAGCACCCGTATCATCCACTCAGACTGCCCATCAGTCAGAGGGTGATATGCTGTACTCAAGAGCACCTGTGAACCCAGTTTCTTATGCAAACCTTTCCAGAACCATGATTTAAATGGGGTTTCTTGGTCCGATACAATAGAAAGAGGAACACCATGAAGATGAAATATCTCCCAGATATAAATCATACAAATATTATCAACTAATAAGGTCTCTTGAATTGGTAGGAAGTGTGTGACCTTGGTCAACCTATCAACGTCCACCCATACTACATCACTGCCTTAAGGGGATCTTAGAAATACTATAATGAAATCCATGGTGATTTCATTATATTTCCACTTAGGAATAGATAGGGGATGTAGAAGTCCAGTAGGCCACTGGTGCTAAGCCTTTATTTGCTGATAGGTGGAGCACCGAGAAATGAAACCTGCTATCTACCTCTTTATACCTGGACACCAATACTGATGGCTTACATCTAAATACATCTTGGTAAGCCTTAGGTGAACTACCCAAACTAAGGAATGATATTCCTTCATCAAATCTTCCCATATATAAGCAGGCATCCAAACACACCCATGGTAGAGTTGGGTCTCATTCCCATAAAAAACCCAACCAAGAGGTGGTTTGTCACTAGATACAATTTCCCTCAGGATGATACCTTTAGTATTAGATAGTTGTATCAACCTCACCCACTCTATATGAGAGGATTTCATTTCTAGAGTTTTCAATATAGGTTTTCCGTGCTGCTCTTGAACCTCCAGGTTCATCTCAGAATACAAAGAAATAAAAAAACACTCATTTCTATCCTCCTCAATGGATTGTTTCTGAGTCTTCTAGATTAATGAATCAACCAAAACATTACCCTTCATAGGTATTTATGCAAGCTCAAAGCTAAATGACTACAAGTATTCTACCCACCTGTGCTATCTTAGTTTCAATTCTCGTTGTGTTGATATGAATTTGAGACTATTTTGATCTGTGTAGATAATGAATCACTCACTCAATAGATAATGTCTTCAATAGTGCAGAGAATGAACCACATATGCTAGCTTGAGTTCATGAGTAGGGAATTTCTACTCATGAGGCCTCAACTGGTGGGATCCATATGCTACGACATGATCACCCTACATCAAGAATGCTCCAAACCTAATTCCTAAAGCATAATAGTAAATTGTATGCCTTCTTCCCAGATCTATTAGAATAAAGATAACTAATGAAGTGATTATTCCCTTCAAATCTTAAAAATATATCTCACAATATTCATACCAGAATAATTTCACACCCTTCTTAGTTAGGGTCATAAGAGGCACTGTTAAGAAGGATAAATCGTAAATAAACCACTTGTAATAGCTATCCATCCCCAACAAACTAGGTATATCAAAAAAATTATTGGGATGCTCCCAGGAAACCACATGCTCACCTTCTCTGGGTCAATAGATACACATTCATCTGAAATGATATGATCCAAGAAGTTAACCTTACGGATCCAAAAGTGGCATTTCCTGAGCTTAGCATATAGCTTATTCACTATCAGTGTATTTAGCATGATCTCAAGATGAATGAAATGGATATTTCTGGTATAAGAATACACTAATATGTCATCTATGAATACTACCACAAATGAATCTAGGAATGGGTGGAAAATCTAATTCATCAGAGCTATAAAGAATACCAGTGCGTTCGTGAGACTGAATGACATGACCAAATACACATATAAGTCATACTTTCTTAGAAACGCTGTATGTGGTATGTATGATTACCTCACATGCACCTGATGGTCTCCTGACCTCAAATTGATCTTAGAGAAAACTATCTCTCTACAGAGCTAGTCTAAGAGGACATCTATATGAGTTAGTGGATACTGGTTCTTCACTGTAAGCTAGTTCATTTAGCAGTAATCCATGAACAATCTAAGGGTACAGTATTCCTTCTTGTAAAAAAGGATAGGTGAATCCCATGGTGAAGTTATGGGTTGGATAAAACCCCTTTCCTCTAGATCTTCAAGATAATTATTGAGTTTATGGAGCTTTGTAGGTGAAATTATATAGAAATAAATGGACATTGGTTCCACACCTGAAACTAGATCGATGGTGAACTAAACCTCTCTCACAAGAGGTAATGGTTGCACCAAAATTTACCCTACTAGTAAAAAGCGGTCGATGTAGTACATGTAGGGGTCGAGTCCACAGGGACCGAAGAAGTAACCTTGAGACGCTATGATTTGGTGAAGGATGGGCTATGAAGTAGCCAACTTTTGTTTTGATTTTGGATGGTTTTAAAGAAAACTAAGAAACCTTAGTGAATTTAATTCAAATAAAATGGGTTGATATTAGGATTATGCTCATGGTGGATTGAATTAATTTTACTTCTTTAGACAATTTTGGTTTTATTAATTCTTGATGAATCCATTCTTCAAAAATAACACTACCTTCATCATTTTCTAGTTTAGTTCTTACTAAACACAATTACTAATCCCCTATACACTTAGAGAACCAAATTCATGATATATCCAAGGTATATGGTCATTTAGTAATTTAATTTAGTTTTCTCAAACACAGTAAAGATGAAGAGTATAAATAACTGAAGAATGGATGTCTTAAATTAATTATCCAATTAACAACAATTCATTCATAAAATAACATTCAACCCAGAATTTGCATCCTCCTAAGATCAACCCATTAAAGGGTTATCCCTCCATTGATGGTATACTCTCAATGGTAGGTGGAATATGGCTTACAAGAATTGGATTGAAGAAATTAAAACTGCAGAAATAACGAGCACTCATCCGTGTGTGTGAATGAAATTCACACCTATGTGTGAACTAATTCACCACAACGCAGAGATATCACTGTGCTTTGTGAAAATTTAGTTTTAATAAATGAATGGAAAATATATAAGAGAAAGATTTTGATTAAGAACAAAAAAAACTTGCATGTAAATTGAAAACATTACAAAGGAACTTTTGCAGCATAACCTTACAATGAAACAAGCAACAAAAGATGATAAAAAATATCCGCCCCTATTCCCTTCACCACCAGCTCCTTATATAGGCATATAAGGAGCCTTAGGTCCACCCCCAACAATTAATTCACCCTCCAACAATTAATTCACCCCCAAATAATTAATATAGTCAAAATGAGGGTGAATAATCAAAAGGAAATTGACGTTTCGAATTTCACCCGGAAAACTGTCAATATTCGTCCACCATTTTGACGTGTGAATTTGGAATTTAAGGAGGCCGAATCCTAAGGGGTATTAGAAGAAAAATATTCTCGTCCTTCTGTCCTATATGAGCTTTAAAAATTTCAGGAATTTTGGCATAGCCTTTTGGAAGTTATGGTCGAAATGGTGGGATGGATTTATGTGCATTAATGTCGGGTCCACCATTTAAATCTCAACTTCAGATCCCTTTATCATCATGAAAACTTCAGAATTAGCTCTGGACACCGTTCAATAAAATGATCCTCATATTTTTATATTTCTACTGTATAAATTTTAGCTTCATTTGGCTTGGTTTGTGGGCCTCACATTTGTTTGATGGGCCTTAGGCCCATTATGCTTTTTCCAGCAAGTTTCTGCATTCAGGTGCAAAAATCTCCATCTTACCTTGTGATTCATCCATCAGACCTAAAAGAAAAAATATTTAAAATAAAGTGATGAATCATATACAAAAATATAAAATTAAAATTATGAATATTGTAATTTCCACAAGCAATTATTGACTGGGCCTAAATTGACACTTTAAGCATGAATTGCACAATGATGAGAAATGAAGTTCAATTTCTGAATTGGACTAAAATTGATGTTTATGAACTTTTAAACACATTAATATTAAGATATTAACGATGAATATTAGTCACTTTCAGTGACTAATCACACCCACCAACTTGAGTTTTGCTAGTCCCGAGAAAAATATATTACAAATATGAAATTCAAATCCCCTTTTCCCAAAACATTTTAATACTCATTGCTCACCCAAATATCTCATACCAAAAAAATTATTAAACCCATCAAAATCATTTAAAACAAGCTAGGTTCATAAGCATATCCCAAGCCCAAGCCCATTCCTTTGTTCAAATTCATCGCCACATTTCATCCAATTCCAATTAAGCATGATAAAGTGTTGTGCATCATAAAAGATATGGGGACCATTTTATTATTCAAGGGAAAAAATGGTAGCACTAGGTGGGAATCACATTAACCTTAAGATGAGTATCCATTTTTTTTGATTTTTTTTTTTTTTCTAACTACAATAGATATGAAAAGACTAACTCTGGGCAAGACAACTATGGAGTCGCGATCCCCAAGTACCGGATGCCACATATATTGTCAATTCCATGCTCTTCCAATAGAGATATAAAGCCTAACTCTGGGAAAGACAACTATGGAGTCACGATCCCCAAGTGCCGGATGCCACGTATTTGGACAAAACATTTCTCTATGCAGTCATTATTTTTTGTTTCAAATTTTTTTGTTTTTTTTGTTTTTGGATACTCAAATTAAACTAAAAGTGACCCCAGAACCCTATGCTATAATGAAAGGGGCCCAAGAACTCAAATTTACACCCACGATCCAGTAGACGTGCATTGTGGCATTTTTATTAAGAGGATGAAAATGTAAACTTTGAAAAATCACATCGGACAACCGCACTTTCCAAAAACTATGCTCATGAACTTAAACTTGAATTAAAATCAGAATCAAGGCATGCATAATTATTTGATATCCAATTTCAGATTTTGCAATGTGTGTTATCATGTTCAAGTTTAATGGAATTTTTCTTTTCATTCATGTTTTTATTCACAAAAAAAATCATTTTTTATCTCCCCCCAACTTAGAATAACACTGTCCCCAATGTTTAAAGAAAAGAAAAGTTAGAAGGGGGGTAGTATAGGAGTTAAAATAGGAAATTGAAAATGATAATCATGGAATGAAGTCACCTGGTGTTTGATGAAGAAATCGCATGCCAATGTCTCCCTTCAATCCTGGGTTCGAGTCTCAGCGGCTTGGATGGTGGTGAATGGATTTTCCTTATGACTTACGACATGTCCTTTTATTTTTTTAACCAATAAAAACATAAAAATAAAACAAAACAAAATATACCGATGATACATTGTCTTCTTTTTAAATTTATGGGTAAGGTATTACTCAGGGATCACACCACGTGACATGGATGAATATGGTGCTCCCCTTTCATACCCATCCTTACTCATAAAATAAGAAAAGGTCAACAGTCTATGGTAATTTATTATATGAAAAAGAAAATGATTCAAAATGATTAGAAACATGAAAACCATGGGTTGCCTCCCATGCAGCGCTTTTGTTTAACGTCGTTAGCTCAACTTGAACCCCCCAACTTATCCAATTACAACTTTCAAAATTTTAATTAACCCATCTTTCTCCACTTAAACAATATTGATATTGATTGTTTTTTTGAAATTTGTTTCGTATGAAATCCTATTTTCTACAATGATTGGTAAAATCCAAGGAATATCTAAAATGGTTGATCGAGTTGTTTCTATAGTCTAGCCTAAGACACCAAGGATCATTCCTACATTATTGATTTCATGATATGGATGAATGAAAACTAAAAGGTCTTGTTTGTACCCTATAAAGGGATAATTTAGTGGGGATGAAAGGTTCATAATTTTGAATTTTGGTTGATTTAATTTTACTAAAAAAGATTGTAAATTTTCAAAATAACTTTATTCTTTTGAAATAATCTGTTCATTTTGAAATTGTGATTCCTTTTGAATATTGCCCAGTTGAATGTCAGGAATGGGTATAGACTCAATTTTTGTGATCTCTCCTAGTGGTTAAATGATTGGTGCTTCTGAAAAATTATAATATGGAAACTCAATCCATGATGTCAAATTTTCCTCTTTTGAATCCAAAAAATCAATTTCTTCCTAATTTAATGACCCTTCAAAAACTCCTCGATCCTCTCCAACTATCCCAAATCCTAAGGTTGGTTCTTAAATAAAGGCATTAGGGGTTTTTGTGTTACAATATTCTTCAATCAATATTGAGGAAGGGATGGTTTGAGTGGGAATGGGGTCCACACAAGTTTTAATGCTTTGTAATTCTAGTCTCAAACTTGATACCTCTAAATTCATTTTTTCCATTTGTTCACACAATTTTTGAAGAATTGTTTCAGGATTAGGATTGATATATATTTGGACATCATGGAATTCCTCATTATTCATCTTTTCAATCATTCTTGATAGGTATGGAAATTGATCTTTTAAACATTCATCATTAAAAATTTCGTTCATGTTATTGGGTGTGGGGTATTCATTCAAAGGCTGACTAAAAAAGGATGGTGATTCCCAATGTGGGTTTTCAAACTGATTCCATCCTGAGTTTTTGAAGGGATATTTTTGATTATACTCCATTGGATTCATTTGGAAATTTGGAATCATGATTTTTGGAAACCAAAAAAAAAATAGAAAGGGGGAAAGAGAAGAGAAACAAAGATTAGAAAAGAGAAGTTAGGTGAGAATAGAAGGTGGGTGTCTAAGAAAACTAACTTGGGTCCCCGAAAATGGCACCAAAATTTGGTTGTGCCCAAATTTACCCTACTAGTAAAAAGCGGTTGATGTAGTACATGTAGGGGTTGAGTCCACAGGGACCGAAGAAGTAACCTTGAGACGCTATGATTTGGTGAAGGATGGGCTATGAAGTAACCAACTTTGGTTTTGATTTTGGATGGTTTTAAAGAACACTAAGAAACCTAAGTGAATTCAATTCAAAGAAAATGGGTTGATCTTAGGATTATTCTTGGGGTGTATTGAATGAATTTTACTTCTTTAGACAATTTTGGTTTTATTAATTCTTGATGAATCCATTCTTCAAAAATAACACTACCTTCATCATTTTATGGTTTGGTGCTTACTAAACACAATTACTAATCCCCTATACACTTAGAGAACCAAATTCATGATATCTAAGAGGTATATGGTCATTTAGTAATTGAATTTAGTTTTATCAAACACAGTAAAGATGAAGAGTAGAAATAACTGAATAATGGATGTCTTAAATTAATTATCCAATTAACAACAATTCGTTCATAAAATAACATTCAACCCAGAATTTGCATCCTCCTAAGATCAACCCATTAAAGGGTTATCCCTCCATTGATGGTATAATCTCAATGGTGGGCAGAATATGGCTTATAATAATTGTATTGAAGAAATTAAAACCGCAGAAATAACGAGCACTACTCCGTGTGTGTGAATGAAATTCACACCTATGTGTGAACTAATTCACCACAACGCAGAGATATCACTGTGCTTTGTGAAAATTTAGTTTTAATAAATGAATGGAAAATATAGAGGAGAAATATGTTTATTAATAACAAAAAAAACTTACATGGAAATTGAAAACATTACAAAGGAACTTTTACAGCATAACCTTACAATGAAACAAGCAACAAAAGATGATAAAAAATATCCGCCCCTATTCCCTTCACCACCAGCTCCTTATATAGGCATATAATGAGCCTTAGGCACACCCCCCAACAATTAATTCACCCCCAAAAATTAATTCACCCCCAACAATTAATATAGTCAAAAGGAGGGTGAATAATCAAAAGGAAATTGACGTTTCAAATTTGACCCGGAAAACTGTCCATATTCGTCCACCATTCTGACGTGTGAATTTGGAATTTAAGGATGCCGAATCCTGAGGGGTATTAGAAGAAAAATATTCTCTTCCTTCTGTCCTCTATGAGCTTTAAAAATTTCAGGAATTTAGGCGCAGCCGTTTGGAAGTTATGGTTGAAATGGTGGGACGGATTTATGTGCAGTAATGTCGGGTCCACCATTTAAATCTCAACTTTAGATCCCTTTATCATCATGAAAAATTCAGAATTAGCTCTGGACACAGTTTAATAAAATGATCCTCATATTTTTATCTTTATAATTTATAAATTTGAGCTTTATTGGGATTGGTTTGTGGGCCCCACATTTGTTTGATGGGCCTTAGGCCCATTATGCTTTTTTCCAGCAAGTTTCTGCATTCAGGTGCAAAAATCTCCATCTTCCCTTGTGATTCATCCATCAGACCTAAAAGAAAAAATGTTCCAAATAAAGTGTTGAATCATATACCAAAATATCAAATTAAAATGATGAATATTGTAATTTCCAAAAGCAATTATTGAGTGGGACCAAATTGACACTTTAAGCATGAATTGCACAATGATGAGAAATGAAGTTCAATTTCTGAATTGGACTAAAATTGATGTTTATGCACTTTTAAACACATTAATATTAAGATATTAATGATGAATATTAGCCACTTTCAGTGAATAATTAGGTAATCCATAGAAATCATCATGGGATATATCCCTAAAACAATACACAACATGAGGAAATTACACTAGCTGCATTCCCTGATCACTCATAAAGAGACTCTCCATCTGGGCTGTCACCTTACCCATCCCAGTGAACTTGGGTCCATCTTGACTTTCTTGGATATCCCATCCACCCTTGTGAATATATGTGCTTCCCTTAGGTGATGTGAATGAAACCTACTAATGATATCAATCCACATGGGTCTGATAAGGCACAAGCCATTCCAAATTGAGAATGATATCGAAGCCAATTATCTCAAGGATGAAGAAAATACATAAAAATTGTACCCAAATATCTCAAGGGGGGACTCATTTCACTAGCATATATTCTCTGATATAACCCCAAGAAGTGTATTAAGAGTCATCACGCCACTAGATTTTTCTATTACTAAGTCTAGACTTTCTGTCGTTACAATAGATAAAAAGGAGTGTGATGCACCTATATAAAAAAGGATATGAACTAGATTAAAGACTACCAGAATAATACCTATAACCATAGATGGAAATGGACTCTATTTCTTAGGCATAGGCTGCACTACATAAATATGGCATGAACCGCAGCCCTGAGATGCTACTTGACTAGCCTAAGTAGGTCCACTCTGCTGATGCTGAAGCATGAGTCCTGACTACCTCATCCACAACCACCTCGTCATCCTGATCATCCAGTACAATACCAAATCCTAGCCTGATGTGGAGTAGCTGATCCTATACCTTAAAGAGATGTTGGCAGAGATCCCCTCTCACTAGATACTGGAGGAAAAGGTTTTCAGAAGCATTGAAGGTGACCCATCCTGCCATAAGATCAACACTTGATTGGGTTCATCATGCAGTGAGGCTTCTTATAGACTTAAATTCCACACTGGTGACACACCATAGAGCTATTGGTACATGTCACTTAGATGGTTTTTCCTCCTTATGCACCCTTGAAGTGATGCTTCCTACTCCCAGATGAACCATTTCCCTACCTCATAACTAAACTGGCTTGGCTCACATTTCTATCCTCCCCCAGATTCCATTTTGTAATAAGGGAATGGTTCACTATCTCTGTAATGGTATTCAATTGAAATGATTTCACCTATTATCATATGACATATACCATCCCTTCCTTAAATCATCTCACAATAATCAACTCATTATTGATCAGATTTGAAGAAAAATACTGGAGCTCAGTGAAGCAAGCAGAGTACTCTAACAAAATCATAGTGCCCTGATAAAGGTTCATAAACTCCCTATAATGGTATTCTATTAGTGTTTTTGGAAATCAGTGATCATAGAAGGCTGTCTAGATGTCTTCCCAGACCATACCCTGTTGACACTAAGCCTGGGAAATTATGTCCCACTAATGCTTGGTGGAGTCACGTAACATGTAAGTAGAGTGATTGACCCTCCTCTATGGAGGTGTCTCAAGATGGTCAAATATTAATACCATGGATTCCATCCAAGACTTAGTATCCTAAGGTTCTCCATCCCCCAACAAGGTGGGAGGATGATGCTACTGAAACTCCCATGTCATCTCTACCATAGTAGGAGAAACTCAAGGAGCACCCTAAACAGAAAGCATAATCTGGAAGAAACTTTAATAAAAATGATCATCGAAACCTAGTGGAAGATAAACATGTGGTGCTTCAGGTGACATTACAAGAGGTATTGTGAGTGGATTAGGGCCCACCACCTCTATAACTAGTGATAAAAACCAAGCATGCAGCCTACGAGCTTTGTGGGTATGGGGTGGATGCAGGGTTGGGTGAGCATAAAAATTTTGACCATTAAAGAGTAGGCCAATGTGGGTTGAGACCTCATAGGTGTGGGCCAAAGTGGGTTGATCCTGCACAGGTGTAGGTTTACTTTTGGGAATAATTTATTTATTTTTTTAAAATATCTTTTTCTTCAATATTTTAGTTTTTTAATAAAAATCATTATTAAACAATGACATGATTTCTCACCCTAATGGTCATATTAATTCACCATTTTTTCACATGTTAATTTTAAATAGGCCTTTATTTGTTATTTTTATATGATATTATAATATTTATATAGTAATTATTAACTATATTCACATGGTGTGTCATCCCAACTTTCGAAAAATGAAACCCATCTCCCCTGTACAAGGTTTCAATTCTGAAAGAGTTATTATAATCATAATATTTTTTTGGGTAAATTTTATTTTTTATTATTTTATTTTATTTTTTATTAAAAAAATATGAAAAGACCACATGTGAACCCTAATAGACTCCTCTAAAATTGTTCTTTACCTAGAGATTTGTCATTAATTCACCAGTCCAACCTTTCGCATCACCACATAATCAACATAATCATTCATCACCCATCACCGATCACTCTCATAATTCGCATAACAATAGTTCACCACCACATCGGCATCTCCACATTCCACCATTAACCCATATAAAAAATTTCAATCACATCCCTTAAAACTTTAGCTATTATCATTCCATACTTCTCCCCACAACTACTATTAATAATGAAAAAAATATATAATATTTAAATGATTATAATAGTATATTTTTTTAAATGAGGTGAACCTGTGGACTTATGTGGGGAAGGGTAGGCTTGTATTTTTTTTTCACATTATATGTGGGCTTTTTCAGAAAAACCTTCACATGCTTAAACCCACGTGGGATTGGCCTGCCCTGGCCTGACCTGTCCATTTTTCATTATTATATGGAACATGCTCTTCACCGCTTTCTTGGCATATGAAACGAGGATATAGTGGTGTCTTAGATATATAATTTCCAAGAACACTCCTCATAAAATATTTATAATAGAAAGGGAAAGGGATAAAGGAAGGAACATGCACATGAACTTCCTATAAACAAGTCACACCTCTCTACCAAATCCTCAATTCAGGTCTAGGTGGTAGGAAAAGTCATAGAAGGATCACAAAAGATACAACCTAATTCTCACTACTAAGGTCGGGTCAGGGCCAAGGTCTCGTATAACATAGCTGAGGTTCTGGTATATAGAGTGTTAAATTCAAGGTATAGAGGAAAACACCCTTTACTTTTCATTTGGAATCTTAATCTAATGGTAACCTTTTTATTTTAAAGTTCTGATTTATGGAAAACCATTCTTATTTATTTAAATATTTCCATCTTAATACAGCTAATTGTGTCACTGATTATAAATTTATAAAGGCCCATACTCTTTATAAATTGTGATTGAAATGTTAAGTAACTATGACATGACCTTTATATCTAGTAACAAGATGTAATAGACCATGCATAGTTATTTGATTGAGTGAACTACCATTCCCAATTTATAGAAGTTCTCACTTAGTCAAACTAGTTATTATTCATCCCATAGAACTAGTGGTTCATGACTTTAATATGGTATAATTGTTTAATTAAGGTGTCATCAACAATATATGTAGGAAAACACTATTTAAATTGATGTATGCATTTTAATTATCTAGTTAAGTCCTTCTTGTAAGAAACATTGGCACACTAAAAAACATAACAAGTAAGGAATCCCAACAAGAACTTATAATATAGGAATTTCACATAGAAATGTATATATGGCATGAAATAATGTATGGAATTAAATTTCTTATGGTTCCTAGTATGATGCATGAACTCATACATCCTCATATAATTGGGATAAGGCTAAGAAACCCATAATAATAACATCAACATTAATAATAGAACAAAGAAAGTTCATCACCCAATAGTGAAATATGAAAACTATAACATATGCAATCAATAATAACATTTACCCATCCCAGGTAATTTGGGGTTCCCCTGTATGTGGGTTAGCTACTCCCAGGAACATGCTCACTACTAAATTTTATTAATCCTAATTTTCTATCTAATACCCAAATAGTGATACAAAAGGGAAAATAACCTCTGATACCATTTTGTAGTGTCCTTCCCTAGATGCCACTTACGATTCCCTGAGATAATGGCCAAAAGACCTCAAGTGCACCTCCCCATATGCTAGAGGTTGTCGACTAGCAGTGAGGACCTATGGTGTGTCTGTGGGGAGACTATGATCTCATAGACCAGAGTAGAGAACATTGGAATATATATTCACATATATATAATATTGAATAGTGAAAGAAGACACTATAATAATGAGACTATTAAAACGACGTAGCATAAACAGTAATTAGAAATAGAGAGCAACAAAATTAATAAAGGAATAAAATCCAAGATAAACAAACGACAAGTGGAAGATGAATAATAAATAGATTCAAAAATGTTGATCATTATGTCATGTGATTATAAAAAGTGATTACACAAAGAACATAAGATACATGCACATACTGAATCCTATACAAAAATAAAAAAAATCCAAAAATAAACTACTACTAGCATCACAAACATAGGCTCAGTCCTCTACACGTGTACTCCATCCTAGAAAATCCAATCATGCATTAGAAGTTGGACGCTTCCCTTTATCTATACCTGTAATCATAAAGTCTTCTTGGGAACTAATGGTGACCTAAGAAGGATGCGAGATATACTAATTATGACACCACCAATGGTGTCTAGATCAATCCAATTCATGCAAAAATAAATGAATAGTGTGTCATAAGTGTAAATGAAAAGCAATAAATGAATAAAAAACTACTTTAATCTGGGTTCTTCATTGAATACCTGACCAATACCACATTCTTTGGCATAAGTTGAAAATATGATACAAGGGAACCTTTGAAATAGTAATAAGGTGTGTACATGGGTCATTATAAATAAGGAATCAAGTATAGATGAACCTCGAGATTGTGATTGGGCTTGGTGTATGCGTCCCATTAACACCTCTTAAGAAATTTCATAATTTAGTAGCAAGGATCCACATGTAAAGTAGTAAAATAATATATCAAATCCATTTTGGCATACTGAGACCATATAAGGTGATCCATAAAGGAATCCCAAGGGTCACTGTAGGTGCTTCCTAAATACCCAATACCATAGAGCCCATCCAAGGTAACCTACAAAGGCTTCCCTTATATCACTCTCGGCATGGCGTAAGCATAAACTGCTAAGTCCGTACTAGGTATCTCACATAGTGGACCGGGTATCACCTAAGGCATGGTATTAACATATTTCTAACAAGACCATCCATGGTTTCTACCCTAGGTAACCGGTGTTCCTTGTGGGTATAATAAACTACTTAGAGATCTCATACAATGAAATCCAAGTGTCACTCTCAACTTGTTCAGTTGATCTGATACCAAGCATAGTGAGTCCAACCATGACATCCTTAAGTCAGGACCAATGTTCTATCTAGAACCATTAGTAGATAAGGCATAACAATCACTATTATATATCATCAATAATCATTGCAATATATCATGCTAAACAAGATAGATAATGCATTTTAATTAAGATAAAAAATTATGGCATAATACATAAGACACTAGGCATTGAGAATAAGCATAATCACAAAGCGACAAGGCATGAACACAAGGAAATAAGCCTAATAACAAGGCAACTAGCCTAGGTCACTAAGAAACTTGCACAAAATATAAGCAATGAGACATAAAACATGAGAAATAAAGTATGAAACATAAGGCATCAAACTTAAGGGCCTAACTCATGGTCTGTCATTCCTCTTAATTAAATTCATAATTTTATGGAATTTATTATAGGTGAAACACACCTCAAAGGTGATAAAAAAACTTGAGTTAAAGGGAAATAGGCCTCAAAGTAGGAAGAACACCCATATGAGTGGATAAATTAAAGATTATCAACCAATGGGTTGATTCATTGCTCACTAGGGTTGCACTAGACATGGAAAAGTGACCAATTCAATTTATTTAACAAATTAGAGGTGTTGTTGGAAGTGTTTAGTGTGCAGAACAATAACGCACCATATAAAAGGTGATTAAACTTATGATAAAAAACTAGAATACCTACTTTAGGTTCATAGAAGACCACTCATCCATTGTAAACCCTTGAATCAAGTAATAACATAAGATATTGGATCAATGGTCCAACACCCTAAAAATAGGGGAAAATAGGTCACACCTAAATCACACAATAGAGGAGAAGATAACTGAATAACAAAAGGAAGAGGAGTATAGATCTTACCTCAAGATTTCCAATGCATCCAATGGTGAAGTTTTTGAAGATCATATAAAGGAGATATAAAAATCCCTAATGGGGGAGAGGGGAAAGCTTCCTAGGTGTATGATCTACTGAAATAAGAGAGGAGGAAGAATTTTTTTGGAATTAAAACATTTCAGGGTAAAAGAGTAAGTTTTTCCCAATTTACTGGGCTACATGGTTTTACCAAACAATTGGCCAAACCATGAACCAACCATGTGCTCTATTTTTCTTAAGAAGGGACCCCACATGGATAAGGCACACAATTTAGTTAATTGTGTGCAAGACGTGTAGAATCCACTCTAAAAAATTACAGTGACCCTCGCATGGGTGTGATTCTAGGGTCACATGGTTGAAGACAACCATGTGCCCCCTACTCCTTTCTGTCAGACCCCCACATAGTTAAGTAAACCATGCGGGCTAGGTGGCATGGTTTCTCCTAACCCTACATCCATGTCTTCTTCTCCAAACTTTAGGGATCTAGGCTCTGAATAATCCCCGAAAACCCTCGTGATGTCCATGAATCCATTAGGAAATATTATTAGGAAAAAAAGTAATTAAAGTAAAAAATGGTCCGTACCTTTGAGAAAAGACAAGATGTTACCACAATAACCCATGGATTACCCTTATAGGATCCATACCTTTTCCTTTAAGTTATCTTCACCAGGCTCATGTAGAAGAGATTGGATAGTTCAAATTTTATAGGTAAATAGGTACATTCTTCATTTTTTTTATTCAATTCAATTTAATAGTTGGATATTTTAGAACATGAGTTTTGGTGGCTTTTTTAGTACCTTTGGACAAGAGATTTACTCTCTAAAATTGAATAGTGGTATAAGAGTGAATTCCATTATGTTTGGATTGAAGTTTTAAAAAGACAAAGAAGCTGTGAACATGAGATTTTTATAGAATAATGATGTTTTTATGAAAAATGTTTGTAGTTTATAAATATTTTTATAACCATGATGTGATTCTAAGACAAAATGGGCATGGTTTATGAAAATTATAAAATTACATCATGGTTTTATAAAAAATGAGCATGGAAATTGTTTTTGAATGTATATCACTATAAAAATATGATTTTTTATTTAATAATTATATATAAAAATGATCATTCTTTGTAGTGAAATGATATTTTTTTAATAAAACCATAAAATAGTTGAGAAAAAACATGTCATGGTTTCAAAAGTATGAATTTTGAGGGATCTACCTTAAATAGATTTTCCCAAGAGAATGGTAAATTTTCATATGAAAATTATTATGTTATGCAATGAACCTAAAGTGCATTGTAGTAAAAACTGATTCATTTTATATTTTATAAAAAAATTAAATTATTAAAATTATTTTGATGCTTGCTAAGCCATTGAATCTTTAAAATGACGTCAATGGAAGGTGAAAGGATGAAATAAAGATCAAAATCTCATCAAAATTGGTGGTGGTGGTGGTGGTGGTGGTGGGGGGGGTCAATGGAGAATCCAAGTGATTCATGAAGTGAACCATTTTTTGTGAATCAAATTTCCATGAAGAAATCCTTGAGCTTTAGGAAGGAGAACCAACTTCACAAAGAAATCATCTGTGAAGTGACCAAATCAGTTGAAAAGTGTTTTGGACCATTTATGAAGTGCTTTGAGTTTCCACCCAACCTCGTTATGTGTGATAGTGAGAAGTTAATCCCCATACCATCACATAAGATCCTTCATAAGACACCATGATTCAATACTTGATACAAAGAACCTCCCTTATTTGTGATGCTCATCGACTACTTCATGAAGCCGAAGTTGTTAGCAATGGTGGGATGATGATTTCAATCCCACTACGTACTCCCTTCATGAATCCTTCATCCTTTGTGGATGTGCTATAAAACCATGTACTCTATATGCGGCCTCCCATGTTGGGGAAGCGATTACATAACACTACCTATGAATACCCCATACCTGCCTCAAAATGAATACTAAAAAGGATTCCAAATAAAGGCCTCTTAAGAGAGAGTTATCACATTGGGAAACTTTGAGGAGATTCCATTTTTTCATTCATGATGGAATCCCTAGGTTTCTAAAGATATAAAAGAAGTAAAAGAAAGGAAATCAAATTCATATCCCTTTATAAATGGGAGGCCCCATGTATCCCTTCACAAAAACAATTCCCTTACACAAATGCAAGGACCCTATGTGAGCGTAGGGGGCCTATGTGAAAGAGGACCCCTTTTATGAACGGGATGATCCATGATGAGACCTTCATGAAGAACCCTTATTTCAACCCCTTTTAAAATTCCTCCCCTCTATATAACAGTACTACTATGTGAGAGAGGGATCCTCTAGGGCATTTACTACCCTCCTTTTAGTGGCCCTAGATGGAATAACATCCACTCCTTCCATGTAAAATTTAGAAATCATTAAAAAGGTGGATAACTGGACCCATCCTATGTCCCATCCTTTATTTAAATCACTCATTTGGGAGAAATTTACCCAAATGACCTTTATTTCATCCATTATCCAAGGTTAAAACCTTGAAAAGGCTAAGTTAATACGTTCTAAAAAACCACCAGAAAAACATGATTTGGTCATCAGGCATGCCAAAATTCCCTCTTTCGATAATGTATTCCCTTAATAAATGGAAGATTCATAATTTCTCTCCCAAATAGATAGAACCCTCAGGGTGATCACAATAATGTATACCCTTGATAATGATGGTCTCTATTATGAGTATATTAAAGAGATATCTCCTAGATCAGGCTTCCCCTATTAGCTATAGAAGTTTCTATTTTGTTGAATTTTTCCACTCAATAATCCATGAGGTAATAAGCATCCTTTTTCTGGTGTAATCCCCCACCATGTTCCCATTGACTATTTCATCACCATGATACATCAATGAGATAGGGATATCTAAATTAGGTCATACATACTCACACATAATCCCCACTCATGATTTTCTAGTTCTTAAGAAATACACATGATCCTTATCTTTAGGTGTAAACCCCAACCATATCTTCTTCTATGTAGTCACCAATATACATGTTAAACTATAAAAGGTATCCCCTGTGTAATCCCCACTCAATATTCTATTGTATCCCCTTTCATAACATGGACTTCCTAGTCACATGACATAAAACTACACAATAACATCCCCACCACATGATATTAAACTACATAGTATGATATTATTACATGACCTTAAAATATGAACATCAAATTACATGGAATTTGATTATTTAGTTGGAAAGATACATAGGTTGCATACCTGAGGTCCAAAATTAACATCATGACCATCTACGTCCTTCATCTTCAGTCTATATTCCCCATGATCCAAGACATCCCCACTCATTTGGCTATATTCACTTTGAGGCCTCAATTCACCTTTTTTAAGGCCATATTCCCTTCAAACCATCCTCTTATTAAGCCATTTTTCTGATGAGACCATATCCTAATCGGTGGTCCATATCCCCACGATCCAAACTAAATATATATTCTATGGGACCATATTCCCTATAGAAAAAACTTGTCCTCATTGCGTCATATTCCCTTTAAGGTCAACTAGAAAGTTTTTGTCATGTATAAGTCCCACAAAACTAATTTATAGAATACTTTTTTCTATAATTCCACTCCATATGAATTAAAAATTCTTGGAAATGGTCATGGTCACATGACCTTAAAAGGCACCATGTCAGTCCTCATCACATAAACTTAAAAGGTATAATGTGTCCCATTAAGTGGAACTAAACTACGCGGGTTATGATTCCTTTCATAGGGATATATAGGAATTCCTTCTTATGGTCTCAATTCTAACACCATAAACACCTACCTCCTCCCTGGATGGTGATAAATCTAGAGTTCCCTACTATATAACTTTATAAAGTAGTATAATTAAACTAAAAAGAGAAAGATAGAGAACCTTAGATACATACATATGTTCACATAGATGGAGAACCTATGATATATATATATATATATTCACATAAATATAGAAACTCTAATAATATATATGTTTTATATTAATAGAGAAACTTTAATACATACATATGTTCACATTGACACATATCAAAAATCAATTTCTAGCATAGGTGTAACCAGTCCCACTCTAGGATTTGGGAATGATTCATGAACATATATTAAATCTATAAGAGAATCCTAGAGTCAACAATAATTCTTCCCTAAAGTGTGTGATGATTCTGAACTCTCATCCTACCAAGAATCATTGGTAACATCCTAGTGACCACCTACCTTTAGAAAGAAAGTCCAAGTTGAATCAAAACAAAATTAGGGCACATTTTCACATTGGAAAAAACTGGTGAACCTAAAATGAGTACATTAACTTTGTAAGTGACCGATTGAACATTATCTTACTTGTGATACTACATTAGTGAGTTTTATTATTTGTTTTTATTGATCCATCTAGGTCTTTTAGGTAAAGTGACCCCTTTGATCCAAAATAGTTGACATTATCAAATCAGATGTATGACTTGGCTATTGCAAAGGTTAAGGCCCTATCAAACAAAAGGACAATGTCACTAACACAGCATTTCTAGAAATAGTTCACTAATGTGATAGTGATGGAGTACCTCCTCAATAATACAATTCCCACATTGGAGGTGGAATGGGAAATACTCTAGATTATCAAGAACTATGGATCACCTCACTAGTAGAGGAGGACCACAATGAAGCTGTTGGTGCTTGTTTCCACCTAGAATCACTTTAAGAGTATCTCCCCAAAGAACAAAAATAAGTACCCATTTCACCTTTGGGATATGGAATAAGAGGTCAATCATGACCTCACAATAGCCCAAGAGTCACCTAAGAGGTCTCCAGTTGACCACCACCACCATCAACGTTGTGCAACCCCAACCCTCAATAATATGCTGAGATGTTTTCTCAATAGATCCAAACCCTGACCATTCAGGACGAGCACCCTAGAGGAGTATCCTAGTGGGTGAAAAACTATATAAGTCAGGGAGCAGGCCCACATTTATTCCCTTGAAAATGAAGCCCGTTATCATTATATGATGAAAATTAAGGAGCAGTCCCATTGTAACACCCTGATCTAGAGGCCACTCTACTGGTTCCCTATCCTGAATCAACATAAGACATCAGATGCACCTCAACACATGCCAAAGGATTCCAACTAGAAATAGGGGTCTAGGTTATTACCATGGGGAGACTATACCCCCTAACTAGAGTTCATAATAATGGATAAAATAACTAGGTATTATATATCGACAATAAAAATTATAATGTTCATGATAAATAAAATAACCCAAATATTAATAATATGAAATATAGATGCATTACAGTCATACAAGGATGATCACCCACTTATTCAATCATATATACAAATAATGATAAAAAAGAATAAAAATAAAATAAAAATAAATAAATTCTCAACTACATCCCCAAGACTCTCCTTAAACATAGTCTCCAATCATGCTTAAGTGACTCATCTTGATCATCAACATCATATCGAAATGCTACCCAACCTATGTCTGTGAAAAGAGAGAGCTCTACTAGGGTACCCAAATTTCATGGCTACCCAATCGGGGTGTGAGTATATAACTCAATAGGGAACCACTAATGTGGTCCCATACATAACCATTATATGAGATGTATGTGCAAGGCAACAAGCATGTCATGATTTTCACTTCAACCTATAACCGCAAGGTATGAAAATAGGTGTAACAGCCAAAGGAAAACGAGACCCAAAGGTCGTAAACAAAACAAAGTAAGGGAAAATACATCCAAGCACAAAAAATTATCCTCTAACAAGGTCAATTTACCTCTACACAAGCATACAAGCAAGGCAGGAAAACAATGAGGGAAAAAAGGTAAACATGCAATACCCCGTTCACGGGTATTGGTGGAATTTGCACATAAAACTCAGAGACTTTGAACGGTAAGACACAAACCACCTACCTCGATCCTAGGAGATCGATATACTTGAACCACGATGGATAATTCTCTCTAGAATGTCGTAGATCTGAGAAAACGCACAAAACATTCAACCTTAGATAACTTGAGAAAGAGGAAGAATTGGGAAACAAGGCTCAAGCAGAAGGAAAAACTCACCGTTGCGCTTCCAATGCAATCAACTGTGCTTGAATCATATAGTAGACGGAGAGGTGGGAGCTCGGGGAAGATCCAGCCATACAGGTCGCTCTCAGACGAACCATACCTAGAAGAAGAGGTTTATGATGATGAGGCACGACCCCGGTCGGTTTAGTGAAAAAAAAGAAAATCACACGACGTGTATTTTTAAAGTACACGGCGTGTAGTGAGTATTTCCGTACTCCGCCAAAAATCGGCCTCCACATCACCCCTACACACCGTGTGTGTGGCCCGGGCACGGCCATCACACAGCTTCGAGCCGGAGAAGAGTACATGTCATGTACTTCAAAAATTTTCAGAAACTCCATTTTTCTTAAAAACTCCAGAAAAACGAAAAGTGTACCTGAAACAAAGATCCGGGTTCTTAAAAACTTCCTCCCTTAAAGAAATTCGTCCCTGAATTTCCCTAGGTGGGCGTAGAAGAAGGATCCTCGAACAGCTCCGACCACTACGATCGAACCTCGGCCTCCCTCTCCCAAATCTCGTCCTGTACTCACCCGTGCTGCCATAGCACTCATACCAGAGGAACAGACCGGCCTAGGAGAACCTTCGTACTTCGATCGACAATCCAGATAAGATGCTCTTCAAACGACGCATCTGCTTCAATCTCAACCTCCTTGGGATGAAAGATATGAGACGAGTCTGAAAAGTAACGTCAGAGCTGAGAGACGTGGAATACATCGTTCATTTCCTGGCACCTCTGAGGTAGTTGAAACCGATAGGCAACCGGCCCAACTCTCTCCAATACCTAAAACAGACCGATGTACCGCAGTGAAAGCTTACCCTGTCTCCGAATCCTCTTGTGTCCCAACCTTGGTGCGATACACAGGAAAACCTAATCTCCGACCTCGAACTTCAGAGGTTGTCTCCACTGATTAGCATAAGAATTCTATCGAAACTGTGCTATAGCCATCCTCTTCCGAATAAGCTCTATCTGCTCTGAGGTCTCCTGAACAAGACGAGGTCCTAGCAAATCTACCTCTCCTACCTCCAGCCAGCATAAGGGTGATCGACATTACCTTCCATACAGAGCCTCGTATGGTGCCATCTGAATGGTCGCCTAAAAACTGTTGTTATAGGTGAAATCCACAAGAGGTATATGCTTCTCCTAAGAACCGCTGAAGTCTATAATGCAAGCTCGGAGCATATCCTCAAGCACCTGGATCATGCGCTTGGACTGGCCATCAGTCCGGGGATGGTACGCTGTACTCAAAAGCACCTGGGTACCCAAAGCCTTCTGAAGTCCCTACCAGAACCGAGAGGTAAAGCATGCATCCTTGTCTGAAACAATAGAGTGTGGAACTCCATGTAGATGTACAATTTCTCGGATGTACAGTCGTCCCAGATCATCAACACTGAAGGTTTCCTTGATCGGCAAGAAGTGTGATACCTTCGTAAGCCTATCGACGACAACCCAAACAACATCACTTCCCCGAGGTGACCTCGGTAACCCAGTCACAAAGTCCATCACAACATCGTTCCACTTCCACTTCGGAATGAATAACTGCTGTAAAAGCTCTGCTGGTTGCTGATGCTCTACTTTCACCTGCTGACAAGTAGAACATTTCATGACAAAACCAACAACATCCTTCTTCATGCCTGGCCACTAGTACTGGCGGTGTAGATCACGATACATCTTGGTGATGCCAGGATGAATTTCCCAAACTGAGGAGTTAAAATCCCACATCAGCTCCTCGCGTATGTCTAATGGAACCCATACATGTCCTTGGAAACACAAGATCTCATCCTCGCCCACTGTCCATCTAGGAAGAGGGTCCCCTCCTGACACACTCTCCTATAGGACTAAGGCCTTCGAATCTAATAGCTACCTCATTCGTACCCAATCAATAAGTGTAGAGGTAACAGCTACAGATGAAAGAAAGGTTTGTCCTTGCCTATCGTGCACCTCCAGATGCATCTTAGAGAACAAAGCCATAAACTACCACTCACTACTGGCCTCCTGAACTGCCTGAATCTGAGTTCGTCTGCTCAATGCATCAGCCACTACGTTGCCCTTTCCCAGCGTATAGGTGAGCTCGAAGTCAAAGGATTGAAGATACTCGACCCACCTGCGCTATATTAGATTTAGATCGTGCTGAGTGAAGATATACTTGAGACACTTGTGGCCGATGAAAACCACAAATTTCTCTCCCAGAAGACAGTGTCTCCAATAGTGTAAGGCATGAACAACAGCTGCCAACTCCAGATCGTGCGTAGGGTAGTTCCTCTCATGTGTCCTCAACTGCCGAGACCCGTACGCAATGACTCCATCTCCCTACATGAGCACAGCTCCCAGCCCGATACCTGAAGCATCACAGTAAATAGTGTATCCCTTGCCCGGCTCTAGCAAGACTAGTATCGGTGCTGACGTCAACCTCCCTTTCAGCTCCTAAAAGGCTGAATCACAAGAATCTGACCATAGAAACTTCACCCCCTTCTTGGTCAGACTTGTCAATGGTGCTTCTAGGCGCAAGAAGTCCTGAATGAAGTGTCTGTAGTATCTGTCTAGCCCTAGGAAACTCTGCACCTCAAAGATGTTCTTCGGCTTCTCCCAGAAAACTACAACTCTCACTTTCTCTGGGTCCACTAACACTCCTATATCTGAAATAACATGAACCAGGAAGTGAATATGATCCATCCAAAAGTGGCACTTCAAGAGTTTATCATAAAGTCGATGCTCTCTCAGTGTACTCAGAACGATCTCAAGATGTGTGGCATGGTCGTGTCGAGTGTGAGAGTACACCAAGATATCTTCCACAAATACCACGACAAAGGATTCCAAGAACGGATGTAACACTCGGTTCCTCAGTGCCATGAAGACTACAAGCACGTTCGTAAGACCGAACGGAATGACTTTATACTCGTAAAGACCATACCTACTCCTGAAAGCTGTCAGAGGTATATCTGATGGTCTAACACGCAACTGATGATAGCCAGATCTCAAATCAATCTTCGAGAACACTCTGGCTCCTAGAAGCTGATCGAAGAGATCATTGATCCTCAGCAAGGGATATCAATTATTGAACATCAACTGTTTCAACTTCTGATAATCCACGCAAAGCCTAAGGGTACCATCTGCCTTCTTCGCAAAAAAGAACAGGCGAATCCCAATGAGAAGTACTTGGTCGGATGAAACCCTTTTCCTGAAACTCCTCCAACTGCTTCTTGAGCTCCTGAAACTCAGGTGTAGCCATCCTATAAGGAGGAATGGACACTGGTGCTGCTCCTAGCATGAGCTCAATCGAGAATTCTACCTCACGCTCCGGAGGTAAACTTGAAAAGTCTTCTGGAAAGACATCCCTGAAACGATCCACCACTGGAGGAAAGTCTAACTGTGAAGTCCCCTGGTCATCCAGATAAATACTGGAAATCTGGGATGTAACTTCCCCTAGCCCATGATGCTCTGGTCCAGCTCTACCTGCTTGGACATCTCACTCGCCTCTATGAAGGAAACATCTACCCTCTAGTGATACGAAACTCACCCTGTGGTGATAACAATCAACGAATGCCTGGAAGGGAACCAACCAGTCCATACTGAGAATGACGTCATATCTTGTCATATCTAGGACATAGAGGTCCCATAAGAAATGACACCCCACAACCTCGAGAGGGCACTCTCTGCACTGATGTACGCTAGATGTCCTCGTTCCCAACGGTGTTTCATGAGTCAACAAGTCGGTAGATGAAAAGATACAGAGCCCAAGGCTTTCCACAACCGAAACAGAGATAAAGCTATGGGAAGCACCAGTATCGAAAAGAGCTGAAGATAAAACTGAGGCTACTAGGATCGTACCTCAAACTATAGAAGGGCCGAGATCCTGCTCCTGATAGGTCTACTCCATGACGAAAGACTGGCCTACACCGTGAACCTGTGCCCCTGGCTGACCACTCTGAGCTGATCCACTCTGTTGTTGCTGATGACCTGGTGACTGACCACCACAGCCGAGACCTCCACCTCGGCCTGAACAGCCGGAAGAACTCCAGTTCCCAGACTGGTGGGAAACTGGTGAAGCATATCCAGAATGCGGGGTCATAGAGGAACCCCTACCACCAGCTAAAGGTGAGAAGATGTGACAGAAATGCTAAAGATGACCCATCTTACTGCAAGACCGACACTCCATCATATCTCTCTGGAACTGAGGCCTAGTGTGCCCACTTCTACCGCACTGGTATCATACAACCTGGCTGCCAGAATATGCATCCCGCGAACCTTGATCCCCTCGAGAAGACTCTCTGCGATGCTTTCTACTATCCGTAGGAGGAACACCAGCTCTGGATGACGAACCGCCCTGGCTCACTGCTCCAGAATCCCTCAGATTGCGCTCAGTGATCAGTGCATGGTTGACGATGGAGGATATTAAAGTCAACTGGAAGATATTCACCTAGGAATGGATCTCCGGCCTAAGACCTTCCTCGAACTTCCTAGCAAGGAACAACTCATCACCTTCTGGGATCGGTGTGAAACGCTGCAGCTCTGTGAAGCGAGACGATTAATCCATAACAGAGAGAGTACCCTGCTGCAGACTCATAAACTACCGAGCTCAATCGACCCTCAGGGTCTCCAGATAGAAGTATTCATAGAAGGTGCGTCGAAACCTGTCCCAAGACATATTCTACTGACGCCTTGACCGTGAGATCACCTCCCACCACCTCTTGGCAGTGTCCCAGAGCATATAAGTAGCCAACTTTACCATTTTCTTCGGAAGGATATCTAGGTGCTCAAAGATAGTCAGTGTGACCTCTATCCACGACTCTACATCCTGAGGTCCTCCATCCCCTGAAAAAGTAGGATGCTGCTGCTGCTGGAAAACCCGCGTCAACTCAGCCATCGACGGGGTAGGAGGCGGCGCTCCCTGGAAGGTCTGCATCATCATCAGGAAGTCCTCCCTGAACCGCACCTTCGTACCTGTAACAGGTATGAAAACTGGTGCCAAGGATGGCTCAACTGGAGGATCGGTAGGAAGTCTCTGATCATCCATATCTGGCGTCTGATCACTGCCTGACAACAGACGTACAACTGGAGGACGTCTCGGAGGCATAACTCTGAAAGATCAAAAGTATACCTTAGATCAGAAAAACAAGGATAGAGAACACAAGAGTACAAAACAGGAACAAGGGAAGAAAAACACACAAGTTTACAAAACACGACTACACGACATGTATAAAAACTACACGGCGTGTCCTCTGAAGCCACTGACATGGGCGTGTACCCCTTCCCTAAAAGTCGTGTAACACCTCAAACTACAAAACGTGTTGACCAAACACACGATGTGTAATTGAAGACTATTCCCCTGCCCAAGTCTCTTTACATGGCTAACTCACACGGTTCAACTAACCTCAGACTATACGACATGTTCCCTAGGGACACGGCGTGTACTAGACACTGAATCGGTGGCCCATGTTGTTAGTTACACGGCCATCTACACGGCATGTTCTGAAAAAACACGACCTGTATAAGAGAAATTGAAACCATCCCATGTTGTTCGTGACACGGCTGGGTACCTAGGCAAGACTACACAACGTGTTCCAAAAGAAACACGACGTGTCTTAGAAAAGGTCATGTCGACCCGTGTTGTTCGTGACACGGCCGGGTTCCTGGACAGAACTACACGTCGTGTTCTTCACCCACACGGCGTGTTCTACTTGAGATTCCACGACCCGTGTCGTTAGTGACACAGATGAGTACAAGGCTCGACACTACATGACGTGTACATACCGTACACGGCGTGTTCCTGAAGTTATTTCGAGGACACTGTGTTTCTGATCACACGGTCAAAGACACGGACTGAAAACTACATGGCCTGTAACTAGAAAGTACATGCCGTGTATTTGGGTTTTTCTGGGCAGTATCTCAAAAACTACACAGAGGCCCAGAAACATTGAAAACAAGGCAGAGAGGTGCCAAATTCTGATCCGTGATGGCCCATACTCCCCGCGAATCAAAGCTTGGCATCTCCTAGAGTCATGTACAAGAGGAAACATGATCATGATCCACCAATTTCTGATTCAAGAGGGACCATAACACCTCAAGAATAAAAATTTGGCATTCATTTAAACAAAATACTATACAAAAATTCTCTAACAAGTAACGGAGATTATATCAAGCACCTATCACAACAACATGCAATCGATAATGCACCCTAAATGGCATGGCAAGAATGCATGAAATGTGATTTATACAAGTGACTATATGATTCATGAGATGACATACCCTCATATCATCAGGTTGTGACAAAAATAGAACCGTAATATCAAAACAATAATAGTACAAAACATGTGAATCACTCTAGGTGAAATTGTATTAACCGTAAAATCTCAAGACCAGAAAACTGCAATAAATGAGGTAGTATGACTTTTCCCTGTACATGGGTTAGCTACTCCTAGGCACAACTTATTAACAAGTACTGAATCCATCCTATCCCTGGCTAAAGTATCCAAATAGTAATGCAAGAGAAAATAATTCCTCTGATACCACTTTGTAATGTCCTGATTCCGGAAGCCACCCAGAGGCGCCCCATGCCTGGTTGGTCACATGGCCTCAAGCGCATTTCCCCAAACGCCAGAGGCTGCCGACTAGCAGTGAGGGCCTTGGGTGTGATAGTGGAGAAACTATGCCCTCATTGGCAGAGTACACAACAGAAGAAAAATAAACATGCAATAGCGGAAGTAGTAATAACCAACAATATAACAGCAGAAGAATAAATCAACAACTGGAGCACATATGTATATATGAAATGATGCATGATACATAACTAGGAAAGCATCCAAACAAGTCACAATGCTGGAAAACACTACAGTACCAAAACAAGCACAAAAGAAAAGTAAACAACTCCTCAGCATCGCAAGCCAAAGTTTGGTCCTATGCTCTCCTACTCTAAGTAATCAAGTTCCAGAAGTCGAAGGGAACTTTCCCTTGTCTATACCTGCAACAACATAGTCTTCTTGGGCCCAAAAGCATGGCCCAAACAGGGTTTGAGATAAAATCCCAGTAGGCATCCACCTGAAGATTTGTGCCTAACAGTCAGTGAGTATGTGGCAGGTAAAAGTACAATAAGCAGTAAACAACAACCAACAACAGCAAGCAGTAGGTAGTAAACAGTAAGTAATAAAACAGGATGATACATAGCAGCAATCAATCCACAAATAATCAACAACAGTGAACAAATAGCTAACAAGCCAGAACCCTCTGGGAATTACTCACAGCTATCCCCTCTGGTCCTATCCAAGAAGTACCACAACCCTCCGGGTAGTGCACTCAGCCTAAACCCTCTGGTTTGGTCATACGAATTTATGAGACTCTCTGGGGAAGCTCACTCGGTACAATAAGCAGTAAACAACAACCAACAACAGCAAGCAGTAGGTAGTAAACAGTAAGTAATAAAACAGGATGATACATAGTAGAAATCAATCCACAAATAATCAACAACAGTGAAAAAATAGCTAACAAGCCAGAACCCTCTGGGAATTACTCACAGCTATCCCCTCTGGTCCTATCCAAGAAGTACCACAACCCTCCGGGTAGTGCACTCAGCCTAAACCCTCTGGTTTGGTCATACGAATTTATGAGACTCTCTGGGGAAGCTCACTCGGTCAATTCCCCTTATAGTCTAGGGTAGTCAGGGACTCTCTTGAGGAATATCACGTGGTATAAACCTCTTATCTCCAAGGTCTAGAGACTCTCTGAGGAAGCTATCTTGGTCAATTCCTCCTATAGCCTCAGGTATACCATAGACTCTCTGAGGAAGCTCACTCGGTCAATTACCCCTCTTGCCTAGGAAGGTTCTTAAAGAGATTAAAATAAGGTAAGACTCTCTAAAGAAGCTCACTCGGTCTACCCTCTTTTAGTCTATAAAATCCAAGACTCTCTAGGAGCTCACTCGGTCCATCCCCTCTGTAGTCTATAAAATCCAAGACTCTCTGGGAAGCTCACTCGGTCTATCCCTTATAGTCTATAGCACCAGGTTCTTTCAGCCCCATTCCAGTCAGTGTATAATAATTCTATAAGGCCAAAGTACACCTATAGAGCTACTTGGCTAAACAAAGTACACCTATAGAGCTACTTAGCTAAATAGTCTACAAGGCAACAAGCATGTCATGATTTTCACTTCAACCTATAACTGCAAGGCATGAAAATAGGTGTAACAGCCAAAGGGAAATGAGACCCAAAGGTCGTAAATAGAACAAAGCAAGGGAAAATACATCTAAGAACAACAAATTATCCTCTAAAAAGGTCAATTTACCTCTACACAAGCATACAATCAAGTCATGAAAACAATGAGGGCAAAAAGGTAAACACGCAATACCCCGTTCACGGGTATTTGTGGAATTTGCACATAAAACTCAGATACTTTGAACGGTAAGGCACAAACCACCTACCTTGATCCTAGGTGATCGATATAATTGAACCACGATAGATATTTCTCCCTAGAATGTCGTAGATCTAAGAAAATGCACAAAACGTTCAACCTTAGATAACTTGAGAAAGAGGAAGAATTGGGAAACAAGGCTCAAGTAGAAGGAAGAACTCACCACTGTGCTTCCAACGCAATTGACCATGCTCGAATCGGATAATGGATGGAGAGGCGGGAGCTCGAGGAAGATCCGACCGTACGGGTTGCTTTCGGACGAACCAGACCTAGAAGAAGAGGTTTATGACGATGAGGCGCGACCCCGGTTGGTTTAGTGAAAAAAAATAAAATTACACGGCGTGTATTTTTAAAGTACACGGTGTGTAGTGGGTCTTTCTGTACTCCGCCAAAATCAGCCTCCACGTCACCCCTACACACCGTGTGTGTAGCCCGAGCACGGTCAGTACACGGCTTCGAGCCGGAGAAGAGTACACGATGTGTACTCAGAAAGTACACATCGTGTACTTCAAATATTTCCAGAAACTCAATTTTTCTTAAAAACTCCAGAAAAATGAAAAGAGTACCTGAAACAAAGATCTGGGTTCTTATAACTTTAGAGGTGGGGATGAAAAAAATAACATTGGTTCGCGAGGCAGTAGTCCACTATACACACAAATGATGATTTCATAACCCATTTGATGAAAGATGAGATGAATATAGGTCACGAACTCAATATAAAAACAAATAAGTATATATAAGATAATAATTTTATTATATAATCATGGTTTAATAATAATTTAAGTAGGTGGAGTAAGAAATAAAATAAAACGATCGGTTAGAGATGCAACCTCTTCTTCAGAAAACTTCTTTTGGTTTACACCAAAAGCATTCATAGGTTGGATTTATAACCAAAATAAGGATTATAAGATGATATGATAGAATTAATAGATTTATTTGGGTATATATTTCCTAAGACAATAGTTTTTTTAAGTTTTAATAGGATAGGAGAGGGGGTATCCTTTTATAAGTGAGGTGAGTGGCACACTTGTAATTTTTTTTAAAAAAAGGTGCACCCACATTTTTCACATTCCAAAAGCCAAAAAAATGAGTAATTATAGAAAATAAAAGATATAAGGTATAAATATGTATATAAAATGGGATTTTGATAAGTTTTGGGTCATTTTTAACTCTTATCTTTTTAGCTTAACCCCCGGTAAACCCATTTTTACCTTATCGGTGGTAAATAATTTTTACAGTTTTTACTATTCATTATGGTAAAAAAATAAGTTGAAATTATTATATAATATAAATTATGATGATTCCAAATATTTAATCCATTTTTAAAATTTCATTCATATAATTGGAAAATTTTAATTTAAAATTAATCCCACAGATGCGACGAGAAAATGAGTTTTCAATGAGGAAATTTCAAAAGTTTACAAAGTTTTTATACCAAAATTAAGTATGAAATTGATTACAATGACCTAAATTGGATTAATAGATATATAATTGAAATAATTTTACTTTTAAAACCATAATAGTTTTTTAAGTTTTTAAATTCTTTAAAACAAATCACAATTCCAAATAAAAATTAGTATTTTTCACTATCCATAGAAAAATTTATCTTTCCAGAAAATTATTAAAAAATAACTCCAAGAAAATTTTGAAATGTAGATGTAAAAAATGAATTTTATTTTTTAGATAAATTTTATAAAATTGGTAAAAAATAATTTTATTATTTTTTCAAAAAATGCAATAAAAACATTTTTTTGAAAAAATTGTATTTTTGAAACATATAAATACTTTTCTAAAAATTAAGCACTTTTTTATCAATATGTTTTCTTCATATAAAACCATTATACTTAATATTTAAAAAGTATTTATTACTATTCATATCACTTAGTTTAATGGATAGGTTGTAATAATATTCTTTAAATAATAGTATTAATAACATATTGCGGTTTGTTAAAACTTAGTGTCATGTATAATGCAAGCTAAACCCAATGTTGTGTGTAACTCAAGATTAAATGGGTGTTGTGTGTAATGAAAAATATCAAAAATATTAAATATATTTTATAAAAATATTTAAAAAAATATCAGGGTGTTACGTTCTACCCCCTTAAAAAGAATTTATCTCTCAAAATCTATCACTTTTGTACCAATAACTAAGGATAATTCTGCCTCATTACATCCTCAGGTTTCCACATAGCTTCTCAAAACTGGTGTTTTTATCACAAAACTTTGATCAGATGAGTGGTATTTTTTATATAACTTTCTCTATATGATTCAGAATCTCTTCCATTTGTTCCTTATAAGAAATATCATCCTATAGTGGTACAACCTCTAAGTTTAGTGCATGTGATAGATAATATATGTACTTATTCAAGAGAGATACATGGAACACATCCTGAACCTGAGAGAGGTTCAGTGGAAGCATGAATAAATAATCTATAATCCCAATATGATCAATAATATCAAAGGAACCGATATACCTATGACATATTTTATCCTTATTTCTTCCATGGATAAATTCATAGAAACACCTTCTAAACAAATTCAAATTATATATCACATCAAT
This sequence comes from Viscum album, assembly GCA_963277665.1. Taxonomy (NCBI): domain Eukaryota; kingdom Viridiplantae; phylum Streptophyta; class Magnoliopsida; order Santalales; family Viscaceae; genus Viscum; species Viscum album. The sequence goes on from OY728156.1 coordinate 2,097,164,092, forward strand.
GATTATCAGTATAGCATTTTTTTTCAAATCTGTGCTACCCTTACATGTTGCTGAATGGATATAATCTTCTTTTCCATTTCATAAGCTATCATATTTCAAAAATCTTTATTTCAGCAAATTCATTCCAATACTTTAGAGTTATACACTCTTTTCCATAAAGGGATTTATAAGGATCCATCTGAATGCTTGGGTGAAATCTATTTTTTATGAAATATAAACTATAGAAAGGTGTTGATCCCAAACACCATTGAAATCCATAGAATAATATATTAGAATATCCTATACAATTTGAATTATTATTTCAGACTGACCATCTATCTAAGGATGATACATAGTGCTAAAAATCAACTCAACATCAAGAGATTACTGAATAATTCACCTAAACATTGTGAGGTAAAATTTGGATCCCAATTAGGTACAATTTAATGCAGTACTCTATGTAACCTTACCACTTGTTTAATGTATATTATGGAAAGTGGATCCATATAGAAATCTTCTTTGATAGCAATGAAGTATGCTGTCTTTGTAAGGTGAACGACTACAACCCATAATTATCTCAATATTAAAGATAATATAAACCCTAAAGGTTACCAGTACCTTTAATCATATGTATAAAAAGTATAAAGGCATTAATTATAAAATAACTTTATCACTAAAACATATACAAAACCAAATGGTTGTATTTCCATAAATATATCTTAAAATATCCTCAATCTTGATAAACTGCAATCACATAAAACCTCAAAAGGTGTGTCAATGAATTTGAACTTATTATCAAACATAAAATTAGAAAATAATGATGGTATCCATAACTCTTAATTTAATATTACATGGATACATATACACTTCCAAAAGTTAATTCACCATTTATTCATTATATAATCTCTAATATTATACAAAAACATTTTCATTGGAATCTTGAGTTCATCCTTATACTGATATAATATAAAATATGATTTCACTACTCGAAAATATATATAGATGGAGATAATCAATGCTCAAAATCACATGAAATTTCAATAAAGGATGAACAATAAAATTTTTTTAGGGATCATTCATGCCAAATAAAACATGAAATTCCCAACTAAGGATGGGAGGATAATGTGCCCTAATCATCATGATTTACTTAATCCATTGTGATTTTATAAGCTTTCCATTTTTCCCTTTTTCTTCATAGGTTTTTGTGTTTATCATCCAAATTAGCCCTTGGATTGGGGAATTGATTCATATAATGAACAAACTCCTTAAATTTGAAACATTGGAGTGTGGGCGATGCATTCTGTTGATATCTCTCTCAATTTATTTCATTGACTACCCTCTTCACTTCACTTCTATATTATTTTTCTCAATGTCTAGGATTCCCACACTTGTAACACCCATTTTTTTCTCTTAAGAATTCACATGAGTGATTCTTCCCAAATTTATGGTATGTAGGTTTATGAAATTTCTTTCCACAATGTGTTTTATTTGAGTTCTCATGAGACTTGATCTTGCTTTTCTTATCATGACCATGAGAATGGTTAGAATATCCAATTTCTATTTCACCTTTAGTGTACATCAATTGACTTCTTCATAGATAATAAAGTCTCTTATAGACAATACCTTTTTAAGACTTGGTCTTAAGACACCAAAGAATCAATAAAATTTTCTTTCTAGACTGATGATTAAACCATAATAATACCATGAAAGTCTTGTAAAATTAGGTTCGTAGGTACCAATAGAATCAATATCCTTCTATTTGATATTGATAAATTCTTTCTCTATCCTTGTTCATAGAAAATGAGGGAATTAATTACTGAAAAATATCCTCTTAAACTCATCCCATTCCATGGATTCAATCACCTAAACATGAATTTTATTCTTAATAAGGCTCCACCGTTGATATGCTTCACCTTCCAAATGACAGAAAACTAAAATAACTTTTTCATGATCTAAACTTTTTCATGATATGGACACTGGGTAATGGAAAATATATTTTCAATGGTACCAATACATTACTTAGAGACTAGTGGATTAGTGGACCCACTAAAAGAGGGTGGATGTTACCTCACAAAGGACTCAACATAATTATGTTCCATCATTTTCTCATTTATAAGTTCAGTATGATTCATATCTTGAGAAACTTTTGTGAGCATAACAATGGGGTTTTTTATTCTGGCACCCATAAAATTTGGTTTCTTAGGAGGACAATCATTGAATTGTCCATTGCATTCCACATTAAAACGGTTCCTTTAGGTTTGACCATTGACTAAAACCAGAAAGCATAATGTGAGAAACACAAATCATAGTGAAAAAACATACATATGTGTTCCAAAATATCATAAACCATTCATCATATAATAACCCATGAAATAAAATGGGTTTCATAAACATTTCATCATAGAATAACCTGTGTAAAAGAAATAGATTTCATAATCATTTAATCATTTAATCATAGCATAACCCATGTAAAAAGAAGCAGGGTTCATAATAATTTTATCATGGTATAACCCATGGAAGAGAAATGGTGTTCATAAATATCTTTTCATTATAAACATAAACCATCTAGAGAAAGAATAAGAATGGTATTGTAACAGCCTGAGATTTTTTAAAATAAGAAAATTATATTTGGTGGTGTAAAGGGCACGCAACACTGAGTTTATCTTGCATTACACACACCACTATGTTCATATTGCATCATAAGAAATATTCATTTTATATTTCATTAAACACAACCTAAATATTTTTTATGTTTGATAGTATATTCAACTCACAACACCAAACTTAAACTACCTATGTTATATATTACTGTTATAACCTAGCTGTTAAATTTATAGGTATAAATAGTATTAACTACTTTATGAAATATATATATATATATATATACTTATTAATTAATATAAATTATTGATATTTTTTTATTAAATAATCACACATTTTTTTAGCAAAGTGATTTTATCCTTCAAAATATTTTTTCATTTGAAAATGAGTTTTATTACTTTTCTTGAAAAAAAATATTATAATAATTTTTTGGAACTTTTAGAAAATTTATTTGATAAAATTATCTTCATTTTTTTAATTGTAATATCAAATTTTTCTTTTGGTGAAATTTTGGGTTTTTTTGAAAAATATTGTTTTTTCAGTGAATTGTGAAAATACCAATTTTTGAAAACAAACTTTTATTTTTAATAAATTAAATAATTTAAATGTATAAATATATTTTTTATATAATTTAAAGTAACATAATTATTATTTTTTTATATTTAATTCACTTAATTAATTTTGAAACAAATTTATATTGGTTTTTAGTGCAAGTTTGTTTTTTGGTTTAAAAACCGTTTTTTCTAAAAATGTTTAAAAATGAATAATGTTTCTAAATTTTAATTAAATAAAATAATACCTAATGGGAAATGTTTTAAATGAAATTTATAGGTTATATATCATTAAATATTAATTTATCTTCATAAAAATGATTATTATTAGTCATAGAGTTAATATAGAATCATCTTTCTCTAAAAAATACTATTCTTAAAAACCCCCTGTCTCACCGTGTTTGGAGGATTATTGTTAAATAAAATTTTATACTTTTATGAATTTAATTTATCCAAATGTATTTCATATTTTTAATCATAATAATTTATAATATATAATAAGGTCAACTTAAATTTTGACCATAATGAATAGTGAATACAATAAAAACTAATTTCCACAGTTAAGGAAAAAATTGATTGTCCAGGAGGTTAAACTAGAATTATAAGATTTAAAATGACCTAAAATATTATCTTAATTTTATTTAATTATTTTATTTAAATATTGGAAATAAAATTCTGTAAAATATGTCAATTCCTTTCCAATTTCCTTTGAATATAACCCATATAATAAGTTAAGTAAAGAAAAAGACAAAAAAGATACTTTTCTTCCTTTTAAGATCTAAAATTCTTTGGGATAGGGACGAAAACAACATTTTTTTGGTTATACTTATTATTTATAAATATAAATTATTTTTTATCATAATAATTTATATTTAATTTTTATAAATTAATTATTCACTTAAAATTCTTAAGAAATTCCAACATAATAATTATTTAGTTAATAATAAAACAAGATAACTCATACTAAAAAAAATAAAAGTGAAGTAAATTGAATGAATTACTATGTTAAATTATTTTTTTTATATTAATATATCATGTTAAATAGGAGTGAGCATAATATATTTTAATTCCATTATTGTATTGATACTTTTTAAATTCAATTTAAATGAATAATGTCAAAATTGACATTAATGTTATTTTATGATAAATTATATTTTATTAAATGATTTAAAATTACTAAAAATCCTATATTAGGCCAAGTGATTTTTATATGAAAATAAATATAAAATATGTTAAATTAATGTACCAATTTTTATTTAATAATTACTATAAAAACCCCTAAATAATAAAAAACATTGTTAGTGCAGTTAAGGTTAAAACATCGTTTTTGCACGATCATGCACTTGTGTTAAAATAAATAATCAACACACATAGGATTTTTATTTGATAATTTTGATTTTATATTTATAATAATTGGTTATAAATTATATAATAAGGATCACTTTAATTTAGTCTTAAAGGATAAATTATCTAGGTTAGAAAACTTGTTACCGTAGTGAAATCCCAAAATGGTAAAAATAAGGAAACATAGAAGATAAGGAAAAAATATATTTAAAACATGTGTTTCATTGTATTTTGGAGGTTTTTATCGACCATATAATCCCTAAAAACCTTTAATTATAAAATTTTAATCCACTTTAGATAATATTGACCTCTAAATAGTGAATACTTTTGAGCATTTACAGGAATGTCACTCCTCCTCAACTATAAAAAGGGCACTCACTCCCCTCACTTATTCAGAGCTGTCAAGTGATTTTGATAATACAAAATGAACCAAATCACTTCCCAAATCCCCTACCATAATCATAGATTCCTTATTTTTGGAATAAATCCAACATTTCATGGATTTAGTGCAAACCTATGGAGGATACTTAAAGAAGAGGTAATGTTCTTCAATGAGCGTCTTCATTTTACTTCTTCATCCTCCCATTAAATTATGATTATACAATGATGATATAATAACCTCATTATATATCATACAAATATATGTTTTTATGTTAATTTTATGACCTAAAAACACACACACTTCCATCAAATGAGTTACAAAATCATCATTTGTGCGTACAATGAACTATCGCCTCAAGAAATGATGTCGTTTGGTTTTCCATAAAACCTCTTATGGTTGGGTATGATGATGGATCTAAAGTTTATATATGATATTTATAACATAATTATACATCTAGAGTCATTATATAATATATAAACTTTTACATTCCATTCTGTAAGGGATATGATAATGTCACTTGTGTGTTCAGAGGACTACCGACTTGTGAAGTGATGTGATTCGTTTTTCACTAACGCATTACATGGAAGGTAATAAGTGTAAATATAATAAATATATGTTATAGAAATGAAAAATTTATGATATTAATGAAATATATACCATTATTTAAATATAATATGTTATTTTATTTTTTTCCTTTTACTCATTGAAATAAATGATAACGTCTTTTGTGGATATGTGGACTAACGCCTTCTCAAAGCGATGTGATTGATTTTTTCATTACCACATCACAATAATGATGAATATAAGTATATATAATTAAATAATATGGTATTTATGATATTATTATTATTATTATTATTATGGAAATAAAAAGTTTACCTACTTTCCATAACAATCATTGAAAAATGGAAACATTACTCATGTATATGTACGACCTACTATCTCCATGATCATAACGTTAATTCATTTTTTTCATAACCATATTTCATGATGGGTTTAAAAAATATAATTTATATATAAATATGACAATTATTTAATTATTATTATTATGGATATGTTTACATGATGACCTATTTGACCATGGTCAACATACCTAAGTCATTTTTGAATCATAAACCAAATATGGTCAAAACATCTGACTTAAACTTAATTGATCAAGTAATTAAATACAAATTGTTTATAAGTGAAATAAAATTAATAATAAAATTGAAAATTTTTATAAATAAATTAAATAATTAACATAAATTTATTATTCAGGAAGATAAATAATAAGTGTGACGAATCAAACTCGAGGTAAGGAGTTTCTTGTGTCACTATTATTTCTGTGAGATACATACCATATTCACCACTTATTTTTATTGCATGGTATACATAATTACCATGAATTTATTTTATTATTATTATACTAAAATTTAGTTTTATTTACATATCCATTTTAGGATCTCTCTTTCATGGGGTTTACGGTTTCAAAGTTACAAAAGTGGTAAAGATTTTTGTCATAATTTGCATTCTTTGAGACTTATGTCATGTTATGCACCTATCCTATTTTACGAGATATATATAAATTCCATTTAAAATTTAATATCATTAATTTATTTATTCTCATGGTATTTTATGTTTCATTTAATGTTATTATTTCATGGTTATTATGATTCAGAGTTACAAAAGTGGTAAGAGTCTTTTGTTATAATTTCATCATTTATCGAGATTAGGTATGACCAAGTCCCCAATGTTTAAATATTATAATTCTCATGAATTATCCTCTAATATGGTTATTCATGATATTTTCAATTAATTTTACAATTTTTTCACTCTTTGGTACATAAAATGTTTTAGAAAGTGTTTTTAAGAAAATCTGATTTCATTTCTCTCTTAGCTAAAAAACCCGTTTTATTCTAAAAACATGTATTCTAAAAATGTTTTCAAAAATGTTTTTAACCTTTTAAAACTTATTTATTAAAGAAAATTTTACCCATTTTTTCTTTTTAATTTTTTTAAAGGAATATTCTTGTCTATTTTCATACAAGACACTTTTCTAACCTTTTTACCATGCAAAAGAAATGTTCTTTACAGCATGTAAAAAATTAACTACCAACATGAAGGTAATTTATTTAAAGCTAAATTTGAAATTTTACAAGGTTATTTTTAAATAATTTTTTTATTAATATTATGGAAATTATTATTTAAAAAAATATTATTTTCAAATAAAATTATTTTTAAAATGTTTTATGTTTTAAAAAAGTGATTTTCAAAATGAAATATATATTTTCACCAAGAATGTTTTTAATAAAATTTTAATGGTATTTCCATTCATCAATGTCAATGACCCTTTTTGTTACATATTATTCATTGGGTATATTTTTAATGACACCATCATCATTTTTTCTCTATATGGATTAATATTATTTCAAAGTGATTGTTATGAAACCTATTTCTTTTCCACAAATTTATCATGTCTCAAAGAGATTGACATGCAACTGATTTATTTTCCACAATTTATTTACGTTTCAAAGGTATTTTTATATAACTTATTTATTTTCCATGGGTTAATCATGTTCTGAAAAGAATAAATATTGTTTCAATGAGTTATGATGAAATAAAGTTTCTATGTGCTTTATTCATTATTTAGTTATTGGACATTATAAATGATGGGTGTGCCCAGATATAACTAGGTGATCCTGTTATATATTATACTATGGGTGCACCCAGATAACGCTCCAATGCCTTAGGTAATGATTATGTTCTATGGATAATTATATTGGAAGTTGTTCATATGGTTATTCCAGCTTTAAGGGTTCTGTAAGAGTTTTGTAAGTGTTACTTGAAGATGATCTTCCAAGATACCGATATGTTTTATTTGTTCATTCTATGGGTTTATGAAGTTTCATTTTATCAAGATTGGTATCAAATGGATCATGATTATTGATTATTATTACTCTTTCCTTTAGTAAAATCTTATATCATGTTTTCATGTTTGATGATCAAGGTTTTAATGGGTATGAATATGATTATGTTATACTCATGCACTCTGATTATGTCATCATACCCTTATTCTCTTCTTATACTCACTGATGAAATTCATTTTTTAGTTCTTATGTTTTACCTTACTGATCATATTATATAACCCTTATTATGTTTCTTATTCCTCAGGTTATAAATAATGAGGTTGAACAAATTATGCATATAAGATATTTTAAATGGATAATGACGATGTCTTAATGTAAAGTTGGGTTAAGTGGGAGAAATGATTATTTAAAGTCATGAATTGGTTATGTAGGTGTTTTTATTAATTATCTAAAACTGTAAACCTAAATGGTCCTCAAGGATTTAAGTGATCCAATTTTCCCTTTTTATGTTGTAAGGTTTTGATGGAAAAAATTGGTCCATAGTTATCAACATCAAATCCATAAATATAAAATTTATGATTTTAGCACCGAATCTGGGAGTGCCGATTCTGGGATATTATAGTTGGTATCAAATGTATTATAGATAAATTTTTATATTAGGATGTTTTAATTTGAGGTTATGTTAAGATTTATAGATATGGTAACAAGTATATAAGATTAAGGATGATCATAAGTTCAAAGTCTTAGACACCCATTTGATGTTTTAAGCGATGATATCTTAAAGTGAATAATGACATTTTAGGATATGTTTTAATAGGTATAAGTATTTTTAAATATATGGTTTAATGTGAAGTATACATTTAAATTTTGTGGAAATTAAATTTAAGTTATTGATAACCTTTAGGGTTTATGTGATCTTGGATATTGACAACACAAGTTTTATCACATAGATAATCACAAGATTGAAAAGTGATTTGGTGACTAAGTGATTAATTTTACTTAAAAATATGATCACAATATTTTTGGCTTTGAAATATATAATGTATGAGATAACCTTTGAGGATAAAACACTATTTAATTTTGAGGTTATTGATGTTATTTGAATATAGGGTTATGGAATGATTTAGTTACAACTTTGGGTATTACTGTTGAATTTTGAAGATTATTGTATCATATTAAGGTTTATTAATTTTGGGAATTATCATACCATGTGATAACCATTTTGGTTTTTTAATGATTAAATATAGTAAGAATAAATTGTTATCACTTTAAAAGTTATGCGGTCTTTAAATTTTGATTTTTTTTCTTAAAACATGAAAAATTCATCCCAAATACACATCATTTGGAGAAAAAGATGATATTGTGGTGGAAATTTATTAAAGGATGAAATTATAATAATAAAGTAATTATATTTAAATATTATCTTAGTCAATATGTTAAGATAATTCCTTAACTCAGGAAAAGAATCTTGAAATAAAAATTTTATCCTATTATCATCATCATCTTTGATGATAGCAATGAAATTTTTCACACCTCTTTGGTTTATGTTTTTTTATTGTTAAATTTCTCTTGATAATTCAATATGTAGTGATATATGATCTATATCTCTCTATATCCTTATTTGGGACTTACATTTTTATTCCATGTCTAAATCTTCACTTCCCACCTATGTTCTTCTATTTGGAAGTCTAGTTGTGTTTTATTCCATATGACCTTTTTACTTCCTTTTATATCTTATTAAAATGATGTTTTATTAACCCTTTTTATGGTGTGGGTTTTAAAAAAAGTTTTTTAAAATTTCCAACCATTGATTACTGAGACAATGTTCAAATTATGGGGATGTAATTTATTAGGGGGGGGGGGATGTAACGCCCATATATTTTTTAAAAGAAGAAAATTATATTCGTTAATATAAATGGAATGAAACATTGATTTTATCTTAAGTTACACACAAAAATATGTTCAGATTTCATTACACACAAAATTCAATTTATCTTGAGTTACATGAAACCTTGAGATTTTTTATGTTTGATAGCATATTCAACATGCAACACCGAACTTAAACGACCCATGATATATATTACCGTTATAACCCAGTCATTAAATTGGTAGGTATGAATAATATTAAATAATTTATGATATATATATATATTTATATAAATTTATTACTCAATATAAATTATTAATAAATTTTTATTAAATAATCAGTCAATTGTTTTTTAGTAAGGTGATTTTATTCTTCAAATTATGTTTTCTTGAAAAATGATTTTTATTTATTTTCTTGAGGAAAAATATTATAATTAATTTTTATATATTTCATAAAATTTACTTGATAAAATTAAATTCATTTTTGTAATCATAATATCAAAATTTTCTTTTGGTGAAATTTTGGTATTTTTTAGAAGATATTAATTTTTCAAGGAATAGTTAAAAATACTGATTTTTATGAAAAGACTTTTATTTTTAATAAAATAAGTGATTTAAAAGTATAAATATGGTTTGAATATGATTTAAATTAACCTAAGTATTTTTTATTTATGTTTAATTCACTTAATTAATTTTGAATCAACTTTATATTGATTTTTAGTGTAAGTTTATTTTTTTTAAAACGTGTTTTTTGATTTTTTTTTTAAAATGAATAATGTTTATCAATTTTAATTAATTGAAATAATACCAAATGTGGAATATTTTAAATGAAATTTATAGACTATATAATAGTAAATATTAATTTATTTTCATTATAATGATTATTAATTTTCATTGAGTTAATATCGAATCATCAATTTCTAAAAAAATAATTTTCTTAAGAACCCGCTATCTCATCGCATCTACGAGATTAATGTTAAATTAAATTTTACCACTTATGTGAACTGAATTTGGAAAAATATATTCCATATTTAGAATTATAATAATTTATAATTTCTAATAAGTTGAACTTAATTTTTGACCAAAATTAATTGTGAATACAGTAAAAATTAATTATAGTGGCTAAGGTAAAAATTGATTGACCGGGGGTTAAACTAGAATTATAATAATGAAAATGACCGAAAATGTAACACAACTGACCAAGAACCCATTAAATTGGTGCCCTGATTTGAGTCTTCACATGACCTCAAGCGCACCTCCCCATACACCAGAGGTCTTTGACTAGCGGTGAGGGTCTAATGAGTCGCGTGGGGAGACTATACCCTCTTTACTAGAGTAAGCCACAAAAGAACACAATATAAATAGTGTAAAAAAATATAAACACCCAATAAACATGAATAACCAAACATTTCCCAAATGGGTACAAACACCAATCAAATAAAACAATGTCATGCCGTACCAGTCGTGCAAAGTAAAAGAACCCAAAATAAAACAAATGGACAAAAAATAAAAATATGTCCCAACTCTAAGTCCTATTACTTATCCATGTATAACACAATCCCATATTAAAATCCTAGAGTAGGGCCTTTACCCTTGTCCTGACCTACAACCAAGAAATCTGCTCGGGTACCCAATGACAGCCTGAGCAGTGTGTGAGTACAAAACTCAATAGGCCACCATCAACATTGTCTACAAAATATCCAGTCTAATAGATAGTTCATGCAAGTAAAAAAATAAATGGAAGCAATCAAGGGATAGTTCAAGTGCCATTATTTAACAAGGTTCATTTAATTCATGACTATCATTTATCCCAATTCCATTTCTTATACTATCTTCATTACATAATCCATATTGATCACATGATCCATGGGTTAGGCATAAATATCATCTACACAAGGGTATAAGGAAATCAATCACAACACATAGGGGAAATAAATCAAGTCCATATATTACTAGGGATAAAAATATCACATCAACACATTATCTTCACCTAGAAGCCTCAGTCTGGGTGGAATGCAACCATTAAGGGAATAGATCCTCCGTCACCTTCCCTAACCCATGAATTTTGGGGTGGAGTTTAGATCCTCAGTCTAACTCGATCTGTGGGCATAGAACCTCAAGTCAATACCCCACTCTACCAATCCATGTGCACATGCTTATTTATCAAGTCATAAAAACCATACCATAGCATGATGAAGCATATTCAATGCCATTATAAATCAAAATACATGACAACAACATTGGAATTAATATCATTCCCTAACCCATTGACACATTTACCAATTAAAATTCATGGCCATGTATCCAAATTCCCATTCCCATGCCTTAACCCATTAGGTGTAGTAAACAACCCCTATGCCTTATCCAAATTCATCATTGACCATTAATTAACCCATTTATCCCATTTATCATTTCACAATCATTTACCCACTTATGAATTTCAAGTATAATTATTATATCACATAACACAATCCCTTTATTACATTCAATAATTTAGGTGTACCACCTAATTATCATGTATTAATCCATTCCAGAAATTCATCCATTCCCTTATTACATCCCATTAACACATTCCCCATTTCCCATTCCATTAACCAATTTCAAGCTCACCATTTAATATTCCCTAATTCCCTTAGGCATTTCTAAGAAAATTCATGAAATAATTGACATAATCTCTTTCAACCCAATTACCCAATTTCATGTCATTACAATGACATCTTATGTCAATATTGCCTTAGGAATATTTATCATCATTCCATTTACAACTTCATAAGCCATTAAAACATGTTGTACATGAGTTATACATTATTATTCGACAATCATTCACTTAACCCTTACCAATCTATAGGTTCGGAAATGTCAGCGCACCCCATGGGTGTCCCTAAAATGGTCAAGCTATCCCCTATGCATTCCACAGGGATCATGAGGTTTTCAAAGAAATCATTTATACACCCAATTTACTCAATTATACTCAAGGAAACCAATACACAATAATAGATAGGAAAAATCCAATCACACATGCACAAATATATAACAATACTATGAGATATAACTTGTAGACCACCAACCTTGAATCCGGTGATGAACACACTATTAATAACGACCTTAGATCTGGATTCAATCACCCATTGAATCCCCAACCTAGGTTCCACAAAAAAAGAGGGTTTTAGGGTTTTGGAAGAATATGGGAGAAACTACAAGCCCTAATCTGAAAAAGAGAAGCAAGAGGAGCGTTAGACTTACCTGAGGCTTCGATCCTAAAATATCAATGCTCTAAACAACCAAGAATTGAAGGAGAAATACCCTTTGGAAGCTTAGTTCGTTCAAGTTAATCACTAGAGTTGTAGGGGGTGAAATAGATGAGAAAAATGAGTTGGGGTTTAAAAACCCATAGTGGCAATTTTGTAAATTTTACAAATTTTCTGGGCCGCACAGTTCACCCGCACAGTTTTCCAAACTGTGCGCAAACCATGCATGAGCCACTATCTGAAAAAACCCCTTTGCACGGTTTCCTAGGAATTCCGCATGGTTTTCTTAACCAATCACCAACTATGTGAAAGTCTATATCTATGGTTGTATGGTTACCTGGGATACTCTGCATGGTTTGCACTAACCGTGTACAAACCATGAAATGTGCCTAGGAACTCCCTTTTCCTCCTCTTTTCATGTCTCGAACCCCCAGAACACCCTCAAGTCTTCACGTGAGTGTGGTAAACACTTATTTATCCCAAAAAAGAAGAGGCCCAAGCCAAAACTTAAACAAGAACATTCCTTAGGAAAATCTGGGATCTTACAACCTCCCCAAATTATAACGGCTCGTCCTCGAGCTGCTCTTCCAAGCATCAATAAGCTTCCGTAGCTTGAGGTAATTCCACTAGTCCTACCTATCCATTCCCATATTTCATGTTTATGGTTTCATCATAAGGCCACCAGATGTAGATCAAAGGTATATACTTTCCCCACAATACTTCCTCACCACAACCCACAACACGAAACAGTTACCCCCCAAGGATGTGTCACCTCCAACCATACCCAACCACTAAAACTTCAGAGAGAAAACATATGCAACATCTCCCAACTCGCAACACATGGAAACTTTGCTTCCAGTATCATATCATCACTGAGAAACCAATCAGCACCCCATCACCCCGATACTCTCTACAACTCATGACCCAAATCAATTGGCGTCGTTTTCCTCTATTTTTCAAACTCTAACGGTGACCCAAAACTGATATCACCCTGAAGGAAAACATATGATCCATCCAACCATGTTTCCTGAAGATTTTATTCCACAACTATACATCCAAATGAAACTCAAAACTCTTAGCTACTCGACCAATTAAACCATTTCAAATCCATCTACTAGGGCCAACTCACCCGAATGGTGACCATTTGAGTCCTTCTAACCCAAAACTCTAATCACGTCATCAACCAACCATTTATTCGGTATGATTCTCTCCACCATTTTTGGTTACTTGGAACCTCCTCCATCAAAGAAGGACCACCAGAAATCAAAACAACTTTCCCATCACCTAACTTGTTCCAACTCACCACACACAAGAATCCATAGGCATTACCCTACATTGGCATCCAACCGCACTATCGAAACCATTCAAGAGGACATTCCTACACTATCCATCCAAGGACTAAGACCAACTTGACCTCACTCAGGCACAACTTCATTTCAAAAGGCACTTTCCACTACAACATGAACCCAGAGTGGGTCACTCTCACCACACCCACTCAAGTTCACCATCTCAGGTTGGAGCACACTCGACTGGCTTATCCCAGAACACCCACCTTCCACTGATGGTACACTACCCCTTTATCTCACCTTCCCAAGGTGCTTACTGGCCTAAAGCCTATAATTACCATCCCACACACCCACTGAGGTCATTCCATAAATTCCATTAGAATTCCATCATCACGGCATTACTAACATCTAGAACATCATCGAGCTTCACCCTTGGCACGATACCACATCACATGTCAAGTTTCCCTCAACTTCATGACATTTTAAAACCAAAAAAGGGAAAATTACCCGAGTCTAATCCCAATCTTCATTGGAGTTATAAAACCCAACCTCTCTTGCCATAAACTGTTGTCATATCTAACTACACCCTTCTATGACTCGGTACAGACATCACAAGCTTCACATGGGAACACCCTAAGCTCGAATACAACACTTGGATTATCAATCACCACATCAAAGTCTCACATTCCCTCCCTAAGGGTCCTAACATACACCTTATAAGTTCCTCATTGGCATCTCAATGCCACTACATCGACTCGATGTTCTCTTATCCACATCAAGGATTGATTTATCACTCCCCACATTAGGAGTGTTGTTACCACTACTCACTATGAGGGATTATAACCACCATATCTTATACCTGATCACAAACTAAACCCCAAACTTAGACATGGATATCTAGCTTTTTCCCAAAATAAGAAAACGAACGTCACCCAGTACCCGTTCCAGGCTCGCGTGAATAGAACCCCTGACATTTTTCAACATCCGGTCCATCAAAAGGACCTCACCCAAAGACATTGAGGGTGTACACCCCATATTCATGCTTCACAAATACCATTTCCATGAGCGTAAACTCTATGATTTCCCTCATCCAACCAAACACCTTCAAGTCTCTTGGCGTGAGCCAGAGCTCCTCAACGTACCTGGGACAATGTCAAGATATTGGGCATGCTCGTCACTAGTTGAGGTATGATAAGAAGTCATTGAAAAAAACCACCACCAACTTATCCATTTTTGATGTTGAACTATGGGACACCATGACCTTCCAAGGATTTTAGGCTTCCTTTCCGAATGTATCTCACCAACACTTAACCCCGAAGGCCTTCATTTTTTTATTGATTTTTGATAACCCCCCTTTCAAGGGACAAGGGGGAACCCTTACAAGACCCGTAAGCTTAGTGATTACATGGCCCATAGGCTTAACCACCACCACTCAAGTGTGGTTTCCAAACAAGTTTAACCATCTCTCCACGACTAAATTGCCAAGAATCCATAAACCAATGTTTCATGTGGCACTACTTCCACCACACCGCCTGAGTTCTTACGACACATCCCCAATAGCCAAAAACCAAATAACATAGTCTTCCACACCATCAAAACTATCAATATCTCAAAAAACAACCCTAAATTGCATATATCCCATTGACTGCTTACTTACCTAACCACGCCCCTTGGTTAGTCAGCCTCATTATCCCTAAGGAAGCCTCTAATTCTCACCCAACAACCCAAAAATCTGTACAACAAGTTTATTCACGTGACCTAACTCACCATGGTGTCACCATCTAATGAAGTTATATAACCACACTTTAGCCACCCTTATCTTTTCTGCTCAGAAAAAACTTTCATACCTCCATTAATCATCATCCAAATAGGTGAGTCAGGCATTTATATGTTAAAAACCTTTGAAACAAACCTTACCTCTTATCACAAACATTGGGGTTCCCTTATTAAGGATCCAGGTACACTATACCATTTACTAAAACTTGGTGGTACTCAGCATACATTGAAACCACCTCTGAAGCATATCCCATGCTTTGTGTTCCAAGGTGCCTGTACCGTGAGGCTAACCTCCCATGAGGTCACCCTTTATTACCTAAAACTATCACCGCATAACCAAAACTCGAGGGGTAGAACCAACCATCAACCTTACCACTTAGCCCTTTAGACCAAACCCGCACCATACAACACTTTGAGTTCCACTATCAAAGTCCAAAACATCAACATGTGCGAGACACACCCAAAAGCACTAGAGACCCTATCTGACCTTTCTTATAAGTCACCTTGAAGGTTAAATGATAACAACTCCCTAGGATGGAGCCACAATCAGAAAGATCCATTGAACCTCTCTATAAACTATTCACATCATGACATGAACAAAGAAATGACTATGAATGGCACTCTCACCCTAGTTCTGATGCACATTATGCCCAGTGCACCAAACAACCATCTACTCTAGGTTCTATACCAAAGGTGTACACATTCATCAGCACAACGAGCCAAACATCCTCTCTGGGATTCAAAACACAACTCGCCAGGTCTCTACTTGCTAGGTCACTAGGACCTAGGCACCATCCTTAAGGTCCCTCATGCACTCTGTACGGTCACAAAACATGAGAGTTTCAGCACTCTAATCACCAAACATTGCCTCATACCCAAAGTTCACAAACCTACAAAGGGTTCCCCAAACACACCACCTATGCCATATCATAATAAAAAATGTATCACAATCCCAATACAAAGTCTCAAACAAGGTAACTCTCACTTCCCAAACCCCAACCATACAAGGGTCAACCAACAACACAAAGGATACCCACCCTTGAACTTAGCCATTATCTTTTTAAAATTATCATTCACCCAATGCTTTGAAGAATGACCGATAGGATTTAAACATAGATGGAAAATATCTCATTCTATCAACCTTAAACAAACCATTCTTCATCCTCTGTCCAAATAGTCATCGCCACACTTAGAACACCACCCTCTACCATACCTACTGCAGTCATGGTCAATATGGGGTAACTAATTCACTCGATCACAAGTCTTTTGTCAATAGTTCATGAAAACAATTCTTCATTTACAACACAATCCATTCCTCTTAGGCACATTTCCTATTTCAAAACTTTTTATAATCATAATTTTAACTCATTTACACCTTTAATTAGTAAAATTCATTAAAAATATTATTGTCATCATGAAATCATTTTTATTTTAGACACCGAATCAACCTTTACAATTTATCACAACCCAAAATATTATCCTATTCATAAAATTTATTTATACCTGATATTACTTAACTATTCATTGGAATTATTTTCATTCACCCACTTACATTACCATTATTAGAAACCATTTTATTTAGATTTATTAAGGAAGTAAAATACATTCTACTCTCTATTCCCCACAAAACCATCCCGTGTGTGTGCCTATAATGATTCATGCCACCTATATCCTTAGGTTCCTAAAATGATGCATGAATTCACAACCTCATGCCATTACAAACATGAGAAAAATATCATTAATCAGTCAAATCACACAACATGTGCCTCACACAATGATGAAATATCATTCAACTATAACAACACACATCAAGAACAACAATTCCCACCTAGGGTGACTTGGGTTTTTCCTCATTCATGGGTTAACTACTCCTAATCATGAGCTCATTACCAAGGCTTGAAACTCTCCTAATCTCTTGTATACCATCCCCAAATAGTCATAAAGATTGAAGAACTCCTCCGATACCACTTTATAACATCCCCAACCCAGAAGACACTAAACCGGTGCCCCAAGTTGAGTGGTCATATGACCTCAAGCGCACCTCCCCATACACTAAAGGTTTATAACTAACAGTGATGGTCTAATGAGTCGTGTGGGGAGAATATACCCTCTTTACCAGAGTAAGACACAATAGAACACAATATAAATATCATAAACAATATGAACACCTAATAAACATGAATAACCAAATATTTCCGAAATGGGTACAAACACTAATCAAATAAAACAATGTCATGCCATACCAGTCGTGTAAAGTGAAAGAACCCAAAATAAAACAAATGGAAAAAAACTCCAAACGGGTCTTGAATCTAATTTAGGGTCCTTCTCTATGTACAACCCAAGCCCATCTCAACATTCTAGAGTAGGGCCTTCTCCATTGCCCTGACCTATAACCAAGAAATCTACTCAGGTTCCCAACGGTGGCTCGAGCAGGGTGTGAGTACAAAACTCAATAGGTCACCACCAACGGTGTATACAAAATATCCAGTCTAATAGATAGTTAATGTAAGTAAAAAAATAAATGGAATTAATCAGGGGATAGTTCGGGTTCCATTAGTTAACAAGGTTCATTTAATTCATGACTAGAATTTATCCCAATTCCATTTCTCATACCATCTTCATTACATAAGCCACATTGATCACATGTTCAATGGGTTAGGCATAAATATCATCTACACAATGGTCTAAGGCAATCAATCACAATGTATAGAGAAAATAAATTAAGTCCCTATCTCACTAGGGATACACATATCACATACACACATTATCCTCACCTAAAATCCTCAGTTCGGGTGGAATGAAACCTTTAGGGAATAAAGCCTCAGTATCCTTCCCTAACCTGTGCATTTAGGGGTGGAGTTTAGAGCCTCAGTCTCACTCTACCCATGGGTGTATAACCTCAAGTCAATACCCCACTCTACCAAGCCATGTGAACATGCTTATTTATCAAGTCATCACAACCATACCATATCACGACCAAGAATATTAAATGCTATTAGAAATCACAATAAATGACAACAACATGGGAATTAATATCATTCCATAACCCATTAACACATTTAACAATTACAATTCATGGCCATATAGCTAAATTCCCATTCCTGTGACTTAACCCATTAAGTATAGTCAAAAACCCCTATGCCTTATCCAAATACATCATTGACCATTCATTAACCCATTTATCCCATTTATCATTTCACAAGAATTTACCCACTTATGCATTTCAAGTAAAATTCTCATATCACATAACACAATCCCTTTATTATATTCAATCATTTAGGCTTACCACATAATTCTCATATATTAACCCATTACACAAATTCATACATTATTTTATTACATACCATTAACACATTCAAAATTTCCCATTCCATTACCCAATTGCAAGTTCACCATTTAATATGCCCTAATTCCCTTAGTAATTTCTAACCAAAAATCATGAAACAATTGACATAATATCTTTCAAACCAATTACCCATTTTCATGTCATTACGATGAAATTTTATGCCCTTATTACATTAGGAATATTTATAATCATTCCATTTACAACTTTATAAACTATTAAAACATGTTCAACATGAGTTTTAAATTATTATTCGGCAATCATTCACTTAACCCTTACCCCTCTCTAGGTCTGGAAATGATGGAGCACCCCATGGGTGGTCCTAAAATGGTCAAGTCATCCCCTATGCATCCCACGAAGATCATGAGGTTTTCAAGGAAATCATTTAGACACATAATTTATCCAATATTACTCAAGGTAACTAATACACAACATGATATAGGAAAAATCCCAACACACATGCAAAAATCTATAATGAAACTATGGGATAACTTATAGACCACCTACCTCGAATCCGGTGATGAACTCACTCTTAATCATGGACTTAGATCTGGATTCAAGAACCCCTTGAATCCCCAACCTAGGTTCCACCAAAAAATAGGGTTTTAGGGTTTTGGAAGAAGATGAGAGAAACCACAATCCCTAATCCAGAAAAGAGAAGCAAGAGGAGTGTTAGACTTACTCAGGGCTTCGATCCACAACCAATGGTGCTCCAAACGGCCAAGAATCGAAGGAGAACCACCCTTGGTAATCTTGGTTCGTCAAAGTTAATCACTAGGGTTTTAGTGAGTGTAATGGAGGAGAAACCTGAGTTGGAGTTTAAAAACCTAGAGTGGAAATTTTGTAAATTTTCCAACTTTTCTGGGCCGCACGATTTACTTGCACCGTTTTCCAAAACGTGTACAAACTGTGTGTGAGATTCTATTTGAAAAACATCAGTTGACATGGTTTACTAGGAATTACTCATGGTTTTATTAACCGTGAACCAACCGTGTGAAAGGCTCTGTCCATGGCTGCACAATTACTTGGGATACTCCGCACAGTTTGCACTAACCGTGCAAAAACCATGCAATGTGCCTAGGAACTCCCTTTTCCTCCTATTTTCATGTCTTGAACCCCTGGAACACCCTCTAGTCTTCACATGAGTGTCGTAGATACTTATTTATCACAAAAAGAAGAGGCCCAAGCCAAAAAATTAAACAATAACATTTCTTAGGAAAATTCGAGGCCTTATAGAAAATATTATTTTAAATTTATTGAATGATTTTATTTCAAACTTTTATATCAAAGTATCTAAATTATGGAAATTACTTGTCACTTTCATTTGAATACGACCCATATAATAAGTTAAGTAATAAAAAGTCAAAAAAAATAATTTCCTTATTTTAATATCTAAAATGTTTTGGGATAGGAAAAAATAATATTGGTTTAATTATACATATTATTTTGAAATATAAATGAGTTTTGGTTATCATAATAATTTATATTTAATTTTAGAAATGAATTATTCACTTAAAATACTTAATAAATTCCAATGTAATAATTATTTAGTTAATAAATAAAATAAAATTACTGATACTAAAAGTAATAAAAGTGAAGTAAATTGAACTAATTATTGTGTTCCTTTATTTTTAGGTAAATATATCATGTTACATAGGTGTGAACATAATATATTCAAATTCCATCATTGTATTGATATTTTTTAAATTTAATTTAAATGAATAATGTGAAAATTGACATTAATGTTATTTTATGATAAATTATATTTTATTAAATCATTTAAAATTACTAAAAATCCTAAATTATGCCAAGTTATTTTTATATGAAAATAAATATAAACTATATTTCATTAATGTATTTTTTTTATTTTAGAATGACTACAATGAAACCTAAATAATAAAAAACCTTGTTAGCAGAGTTAAGGTTTAAACAAAGTTTTTTCCCAATCACACACTTGTGTTAAAATAAATTATCAACATAAATAGGATTTTTATTTGATAATTTGGATTTTATATTTATAATATGTGTTTATAAATTATATAATAATTATCACTTTAATTTATTCTTAAAAGATAAATTTCCCATGTTAGAAAACTAGTTACTGTATTGAAAACCCAAAATGGTAAAAATAAAGAAACATAGAAGTTAATGAAAAAATATTTAAAACATGTGTTTAATTGTGTGGTGGAGGTTTTTATCAACCATATAAACCTTTAATTATCAATTTTGGAGCCAATTTAGGTAATATTGACCTCCCAATATTGAATAATTTTGAGTTTTATAGGAATGTCAATCCTTAACTATAAAAGTTTACTCACTCTCCTCACTTATTAACACCTCTTAAGCCATTTGGATTGTAAAAACCCTGAATAAATAACTTAAAAACACACATAAACCCATCCTAGAAGCCTTATTTTGTGAAAAAATCCAATATTTTAAGGCTTTAGTGCAAACCTAAGGAGGATACCCAAAGAAGAGGTAATATTCTTTAATGAACGTCTTTATTTTACTTATTTATCTACCCCTTAAATTATTATTATACCATGATGATATAATAAAACAAGTATCTTAAATATACTGAGATTTTTTATGTTAAATTTATAATATAAAACCACACAAACTTCCATTAAATGGGTTATGAAATCATCATTCATGTGTACAACGGACTACCACCTCACGAAATGATGTCATCAAATTTTCCATTAACACCTATCACAGTTGGGTATGATGATGGATATAAAGTTTATATATTATATTTATAACATAATTATACTTACGGAGTCATTATATTATATATACCCTTTTATGTTCCATTCCATAAGGGATGCGATAATATCGATCGTGTGTATTGCAGACTACTGCCTCGCGAAGCGATGTTATTTGTTTTTCACTAATGCGTAACATGGAAGGTAATAAGGGTAAATATAATAAATAAGTATGATATAAATGGAATATTTATGATATTAATAAAATATTTATCATTCTATAAATATAATATATCATTTTATTTTTACTTTTTCACTCACTGAAAAAATGATAACGTCGTTCGTGGACATGTGGACTACCGCCTACTCGAAGTGACGTGATTAATTTTATCATCACCATATCATAATAATTATAAATATAAGTATATATAATTAAATAATATGGTATTTATTATATTATTACCATTCTATAAAGATAAATTTTACTCACATTCTTTACATAATGATCTTTGAAAAATGGAAACATTACTCATGCATACATATGGCCTACCATCTCCATGAGCGTAACGTTAGTTAATTTTTTCAAAACCATATTTAATGATGGATTTAAAAATTAGAATTTATGTATAAATATGATAATTATTTCATGATTATTATTCTATATATTTTTAAATAATTACCTCTTTGACCATAGTGAACCTACCTAAGTCGTTTTTGACGCATAAGCTGAATATTGTCAAAACATCCAACTTAAACTTAATTGATTAAGTTAGTAAATATAAATTGTTTATAAGTGAAATAAAATTAATAATAAACCTCAAAAAATTTATCAAAAAATTAAATAATTAACATAATTTTATTATTAAGGATGATAAAGAACAAGCGCGATGAATTGAACTCGAGGTAAGTGTTTTCTCGTCTCACTTTTATTTATATGAGATATATTCCATATCCACCACTTATTTTTCTTGTGTGTTGTATAAAATAAACATGAATGTATTTTATTATTATTACCCTTAAATTTATGGTTATTTACATTTCCATTTGTGTATCTCCCTTTCATGGGGTTTATAATTTCAAAGTTACAAAAGTGGTAATGGATTTTTGTCACAATTGACTTTATTTAAGAATTATGTCATGTTATGAACTTATCATATTTTATAAGGTGTATATACATCCCATTTGAAATGTAATATCATGAATTTATTTATTATCATATAATTTTATTTTTCATTTAATATTATTCTGTCATGGGGATTATGATTCAAGGTTACAAATGTGGTTGGAGTCTTTTGTGACAATCTCATCATTTATCGGGATTGTGTATGATTAGGTATATAATGTTAAAATCTTATAATTCTCATAAATTATACTATTATATGGTTATTCATGATATTTTAAAGTAATTTTACCATTTTAACACTCTTTGGTACTTAAAATGATTGAGAAATCATTTTTAATAAAATCATATTTCATTTCTCTCTTCGGTTGGAAATATGATTTCTTTTAAAAAAAATGTTTTCTAAAAATGTTTTAAAAAATGTTTTTAACATTTTAAAAATAATTTATTAAATAATTTTTTACCCATTTTTTCTTTTTACAGAATTTTTTCAAAGGAATCTTATTGTTGATTTCTGGAAAAGGCACTTTTCTAAAAATATTTACCATGAAAATGGAATGTTCTTTATGACATGTACATAATTACCCTCCAACATGACCATAATTTATTTGAAGCTTAATTTTCACCTTTTAAAGGTTATTTTTAAATATTTTTTTATATTCTATAAATTATTGTTTTAAAAAATGTATTTTCAAATAAAATGGGTTTTAAAATGTTTTATGTTTTAAAAATTGATTTTTAAAATGAAAAGAATATCTCTTAAAGAATGTTTCTAATCATATTTTAATAGTATTTCTATTCATAAATATCAAAAAAACTTTTTTTACATATGATAAATTGGGGATATTTTTAATGATACCATCCTCATTCTTTCTATATATGTATTAATATTGTTTCAAAGATATTGTTATAGAACCCATTTCTTTACCACGAGCCAATCATGTCTCAAAGAGATTTTCATAAAACCCGTTTCTTTTCCATGGGTTAATCATGTTTCAAATATATTGTTATGGAACCCATTTATTTTCAACAGGTTAATCATTTTATGAAAATAATAAATGTTTTTAATGAGTTATAATGAAATTAATTCGGTATGTGGTTTATTCATTATTTGGTTCTTGGAAATTATAAATGATGAGTTGACCCAAATATTGCCAGGAGAGTCCATTATAGGTTATATAATGAGTGAGCCCATATAGTGATCCAATGAATTGGTTAATGATTATGTTCTCTGGATAATTATATTTGAAGTCAGTTGTATGATTATTTCAATTTTAAGGTTTCTATAAGGGTTCTGTAAGTGTTCCATAGAGATGATGTTCCACGATACCAATATATTTTATTTATGATTTCTATCAGTTTATAAAGTTTAATTTGATCAATATTGGTATCAAATGAATCATGATTATTTATTTTAATGAATCTTTCCTTTGTTAAACTTGTATTCCTATAGTTGGGGTTTGGCTTAGTGGTAAGCACCCCATAATGCTACATGAAAAATGGGGGTTCAAAACCCATGGGGCGTAGGTTACTGTAGTAGTACTGTAGCATACTGTAGCAGTGGATGGCACTGTAGCGGTGTTAGGGTACTGTAGTGGTGGCAGGGAACTGTAGCAGCAGCGGGTACTGTGCTGGACTATAGTAGTGCAGGTACTGTAGCAGTACTATTCACAGAATGGGTCTTGGGCCAAAAATTTGGGCCTACGGGCCATGTAATGGGCTAAATTCCCATTGGGTCTTCGAGCTATGTAATGGGTCTCCCTCTACCTAGTTAAAAGAGGTATTTTCTTTGATTTAATAATAAATGAGGCTTCAACCCTAAAATTTTAAAAAAAAACTCATATTCCATGTTTTCATTTTTGATGATCCATGTATTTATGGGTATGAGTATTCTTATGTTATACTCACACACTTTGATTATTTCATCATACCATTATGCTCTTCTTATTCTCACTGATAAGATTCATTTGATAATGATTACATTTTCCCTTACTGAGCATTTGATTTTACCCTTATTATGTTCCCTCTTCCCCAGGTTATAAATAATGAGGTTGAACGAATTATGCCTAGAAGAGATTTCATATGGATGATGATTATGTCTTAATTTAAAGCTGGGTTAAGTGGGAGAAATGATCATTTAAAGTCATGTGAATTGTTTATGTTGGAGTTTTTCCTAATTATCTAAAATTATAAATCTAAAAGGTCCTTGAGGATATAAGTGATCTGATTTTTCTTTTAAATGTTGTAAGGTTTGGATGGAAAAAATTGGGTCATAATTATTGGAATCAAATACGAAAATGTAAATTTTATGATTTTAGCACCGAATCTAGGAGTGAAAGTTCTATTCTATTATAGATATCCTCATATCACATCCTCGGTAAATAATAAGTAAAATTAAAGTATTTTATATTAGATAGAAAATGATTTTGAAAGAAAAATTAATTGGGATGTTTTTTGAAAAAATTATCCTTTCTTTGAAAATATTTTTTTTAAATTAAAAATTCATAAAATATTATAAAAATCATTTTCTTTGAAAATAAACTTGAAACCTTATAAATGAAGCTTCAAAAATAATTTAAAAAATTTCTTAGGGAAAATATCCATTCCACTTTGATTTTTTAAATCATAAAATAGTTTAAAAATAATTTTCTTTGAAAATAACCCTTCAATATTATAAATAAATATTTTAAAAAAATGAGTGGTCATGATAGAGGAAAATACCATATATGATGTAATATCACAAATGAAAAAAGGTCGACCCCAAACTGGTCACTCGAGATGGCCTGAGAGTAGTTCCCAATCCTCCTAAGTTGGAAACTAGTGATGGGAATAAAATATACTCAATTAGGAAAAATTTATCCCATAAAATATAGATAAATAAACTAGAATAAAATAAAAGAAAAAATTGGAATTGAAAAAATAAATAAAAATAGAACATACCTCCATGTGACCTCATGGGTCACATCCAACCAAAGAACCATGTTTCACCCATGAGTGATCTAGAACTGAGATAATTTGACGCTAAAAAATGATAAATAAAGTAGGTGTGATCACCGATATTCTCATTAGGGATGCAAAGGATAAACAACACCCTAAGTTTAACCTTTAAAGTGAAATCCATTCATGCTTGTTTGAAAATAAGATGTGCAGGAATAAGGTTTTCTATACTTTAAAGAAAAAAAGTATCAAAATTCTATTTTAATAAAAACTAATTTCCATTATAGTTTAATTTTTTTAAGAAAAAATAGGAAAAAAACTATAGTAAATTCCTTATAGAAGATAACAAGTGATAAAATAGGAATTTTAATATGAATAGAAAAACAGATGTCACTTTTGTTGAGTAAATAAGGTTTTCCTTATGACTTTTCCATTCCTTCATACTTGTGGGAGATTGTTAAGACAATAAGGTTTCCTTATGACTTGGCCATTCCTTCTTGTTTTGGAAATCACAAACACCTTATCTTAAGGAAAATCTCATTTTACCCTATGTTTTACTTCTATAAGGAAAAATTTCCTTACCCAAGGAAATTTATCCTTACCATGTTTATTGTTCATATCATAATTTTTCTAAGTGTAAAATTCGGTTTGAAACCAAAACCTTGGAATCCTATATTTACCTATATATAAAGCATTCTGTTTTAGGATCCAAATTCTCAAAATTCTGGATACGAACTCTTCTGAGTTATGAATCTGAAATCTGAATTAGAATTCTGGTTATGAACTTCTCTAAGTTCTGACTCCAAATTCTGAATATGAATTCTGGATATGAACTTCTCTAAGTTCTGACTCTGAATTCTGAATACGAATTCTGGATACGAACTTCTCTCAGTTATGACTCCGAATTCTGATTATGAATTTTGGATACGAACTTCTCTGAGTTATCTAAATTCATACTTTTAACTCTTATGAGTTATGACTCTGAATTCTCATGAACTCCGACTCTAAAATTTGTAAGTTCAATTTTCGAATTCTTGTGAATCTAGATTCTGAATTTCCTTGAAATTCAGACTCCAGAATTCTATAGAATTCAGGTTATGAATTCATACAAAACAGAATCCGAAAATCCTTGTATTATAGACTCTGAATTCAATTTTGGTTAGACTCCAAACATTCATTTTCTTACATTCTGAATATTGTATTCTAGTTATGTAACCATACTTTTTCTTACACTTGTTTTGTTATAAAATGATGCCATGCTTTCAGTTACTAACTAAATGTTGTTTGAGTGAAACATGTACAAGTCCCTTCAAAATTTAAGGAAAAATATGACCATTGGAGGAGGGAGCCGACCGTTGGAGTTGTTCCTATAAATAAGAGCTCATTTGAAAGAGCTCACAAAAACTTTTACAGTTGTGCTTGCATTCTGTTGAAGTGATTTATTGAGAGAGAGGCTCTTATAAACTCTCAGGTTTCATAAAGAAAGTTTGAACAGCTTGTTCAAACTTTTCTTCATGTATATTTGCTTTGTGCTACTCCGATTGTTGCTGTGTACAATCGAGGGATTCCGGGTATAGGAAGACAGAGGTGACGACTACCTTGAAGTTGACGGCTTGTGGGGATAGCAAGATGGACTCCAATATTTGTATCTAGGGCTTACCCTGGTGTGGGTAAGATAGACTTTCTTGAAAGTATAAATCAAGGGTACTTTATCCAAGGTTTTTGGATACCCTTCTCTTTGGGTTAAAAGACTTACTACTTGTTACTTGCTTTGTTACAAGTTTTATGTAGCATTTGTATTGTTGAGGAAAGTATAACTATCTTATAATTCCTTATACTTGTACTCTGGTTTAGTTAGATTCTATACGATTTAAGGTAAAATCTTAGTTATTGTAAAATTTTGTTAAGTTTTATTTTCAGAATCACTTTTCCAGAATCAAGCAAGTTATTATAACTTAGAGGTGTTGTGAATTTTGGTTATGCAAAAATTTCCTTAGGGATTTTTAAAGTGTACAATTCACCCCCCTCTTGTATTTGGGAATCTCATGTTTACATATTCAATCCTAAATTTGGTATTATAGAGTATATCATACTCAAATACCATCTCAACAATTGGTATCAGATGAGGTTACCCCTGAATTAATCTCACGATTAGGTTCAGAAGAGAATTATCGGAATTGAACTTCCGGATTCACACTTTTTTGGAATCTGTTTTTCGGACTCATATAGTTCAGATTCATTTTTGCTTAGAGATACTCTTGTTTTATATTTTCCTTGATTAGGAATATTCTCTTTGTTTACGAACTTTTACTATTAACAAGTTTTTGTGGAAAGATTTTTCTTAAAGATGGCAGGAATCAATGTTGGTTCCATAGACAATCTCAATCCAACTAGACCACCTATCTTTGATGAAAATGATTACAAATATTGAAGAGATCGTATGAATACTTTCATTATCAATACTGGTGTTGATAATTTTGTTATGCTCACTGGAGGATATAAAATCCCTGACAACAAAGCTAGTACCTTTACCAATAAAGAAAAGCATGAATATCAACTAAATTATAAGGTACACAATACTTTTCTTTGCTCAATGACCAGAAACATATATAGCCAAATCTCATCTTGTGAAGCAGAAAATTCTATATCGAAGAAACTTGAAGTTACTCACTTTAGAACTTCCAAAGTAATTGAAACTAGAAGAGCCATGCTCAGAGCTGAATATCATGGTTTCTGCTTTCCTTATGGAGAACCCATATATAAGGTGCCCCAAAGATTCATGAATATTGTGAATAGTTTACAATATATTGGTGAGAAAGGATTAGATGATGATTCTCTTATTGATAAGATCATAGACATCATGCCGAATGAATGAGAATCCAAGAGGACTGCTATTGATGAGAACAGAAAGGTTACTCAGATTACTCTAGATGAACTGTTTGGAACTCTTCTTCAACATGAGACTAGAATGAAGAGAGATGCTGATAACGTAAAGAAGAAGAATGGATATGGAAGTGTTGCTTTTACTACAACTTCTAATCATATGAAATCCAAGACTCTTGAGCGAGTTACTAGATCCAAATCTAAGAAATTTGTTATCCAATCTGAATCTAGTGGAAGTGAATCCTCAGAGAATGAGTTAGAAAATCTTGCTTGAAGGATGAACAAGATAGCTGGACAGAGGAACTTTCAATTCAGATATAAGAAAAAGGAAAGGAAAGACAATAAAGATTCAGAAGTCACATGTTATGAATGAAAGAGAGCTGGACACATAAGACCGGATTTTCCTATGCTTAAGAGAAAAGAAATAAAGGAAAGGCATTCTGATAGAAACATAAAGTAGTATTACAAGACTAAAGCTAAGAAAGTCTTGAAAGAAAATGACACCTGGAGTGCCAATGGTGGAGACTCCTCAGATGAATCTTCAGATTATGACTCTTCTGGACATAAGAATCTTGGTCTAATATCAAGACTACCTACTAACAATCATTGTTTAATGGATAAGGTACACAATGCTGAATCATTGACCAATGTTTCTTTAAATGCTAATGATAGTAAATACTATAACTCTTCGGATTAAGAATATTATTCTGATGCAGATAATACTTTATCTTCCCATGAAGAAGTTTCTAGGTTTGCCAAACTTCTTGAGATTGAGAACTCAAAACTTACAAAAAAACTTGATAAGGAAAATTCTAGTAATACTATTCTTACTAAGTAAATATCAGATCTTTCTAAAGATCTTGATAAGAAAAATGTGGATTTCAAAAGTATTTTAAAAAATCCTGAGGAAGTAAATTCTGAGAAGAATAAACTTTCTAAAGATCTAGAAAATGTAATTTCTAAGAAAAATGTTTTCGAGCCTATCTCTAGTTCAAAATAAAATGTTTTTGAAGACAAGAACTTGGTTATAAAACTCAAATCTGAAATATTTTCCTTGAGGAAGTTTTTGTCAAACTTTACCTTAGGTAAAGAAAATTTTGATAAAATGTATTCTCAAATCCAGCCTCTAAGGAATAGTTCTGGTTTTGGTTTTACTGGTTCTAAACCAATTTTTAGTAACAGTTACTTTGTTCCTCAAAGTTATCTATTCTTTACTAAGTGTCAATGTAGTGGACACTGGGAAAATAATTGTTCTCTAAACAAAACCCAGTCTTTAGGATTTCATAAAGCCTATTTTTCTAAGAAGATGTGGGTGCTTAAAATTTTTCTTTCTGAAATTTCCAGATCCAAGAATGTTTGTATTTCAAAAGTCTAACTCTTTTGTTTTCAAGAAAATAGGGAAAGTACCAATAGAAATACGTGGTACATGGATAGTGGGTGTTCCCGAAATATGACTAGTAAAAAAAACTATTTTGAAAAGATTATCAAGACGAAAGGAGGAAAAGTAACTTTCAGAGATAATGCTCAAGGAGAAATTATAGGTATAGGTAAAATCTTTCTTCTTGGAAAAACTTTGATTTCAAATGTTTTATTTGTCAAATCCCTTAAGCACAACCTCATTAGCATAATCCAATTATGTGATGAAGGTTACCTTGTGAATTTTAGGAATGACAAGTGCTTAGCACACAATTCCAAGGAAGAGTTTATTCTTTCTTCCCATAGGCAAGAGAATGTATATACACTTAACTTAGAAGACCTTAGGAGCCAAGATCTACCTTGACTTAGTGAAATGGAGGATCATTCTTGGTTATGGCATAGAAGTTTAGGACACTATAACATTAGGAACTTATGAAAAATTTCTAAGAAAAGATTAGTTAAGGATCTAACAGAGCTTAGATTTGATTCTTCAAAAGTTTGTGACCATTTTTAGTATGTCAAGAAACATAAATCAAGTTTTAAATTAGTCGGTGAAGTCACAACTACTGATGCATTACAGTTAGTACATATGGATCATTTTAAAACAACACAAACTGGAAGCATTGGAGGCAAGTATTATGTATTTGTCTTAGTTGATGATTACACTAGATTTACGTGGGTCTATTTTCTAGAAAATAAGTCTGAAGCCTTCTTGTATTTCAAAAGTTTTAGAGCCCAAGTTAAAAATGAGAAGATCCTTACATTGAAAACTATTCATAGTGATCATGGTGGAGAATTTAAAAATTCCGATTTTGAAACTTTTTGTAGTAGAAAAGGCATTAATCATAACTTCTCAGCACCCAGAACACCTCAACAAAATGGTGTTGTTGAAATAAGAAATATAATTATTCAAGAGATAACTAGAACCATGTTGAGTGAGTATTCTATAGCCAAACATTTTTGGGCTGAAGCTGTAAGTACTTTTTTTTATACTATAAATTGAGTTTTGATTAGACTTTTTCTTAATAAAATTCCTTATGAGTTATGAAATGGTAGAAAACCTATACTTTCCTACTTTTAGGTTTTTGGTTGCAGGGTATTCATTCTGAATACTAAAGATAATCTACATAAATTTGCACCAAAATATTATGAAGGAATTTTATTAGGCTACTCCACAAATTCTAAGGCATATAGAGTTTTCAATAAAAACACCCATACTATTGAAGAGATAGCACATGTCAAATTTGATGAAACCGATCCTTTTGTTTTTTAACAACCCCAACCTACATCTATGGATGTGTTTTCAAAAACTAATTATCAACCTATGTTAGAAGATCCTTCTGATAAGAAAAATGTTCAATAAGATACTTCTGAAACATTTACCCCAGAAGATTTCCTACCCTATGTTGATGAACAGGTTTTACAAAACCCAAATCAGTTGTTTCTAAAGAATAATCTCAGTGATAGTATCATTGGTGATGTAAATCAACCTATTAGGACTAGAAGTTCCTTAAGAAATGAAGTAGAACATCTAGCATTCCTTTCTCAAATTAGAACCAAAAATCACTGATGAAGCTTTAGGTGATGATGATTGGATTAAATCCATGCAAGATGAACTAAATAAATTCGAAATGAATAAAGTATGGACCTTGTTCGAAAGAACTAAGGGAACTTCTGTTATTGGAGTAAAATGGCTCTTCAGAAATAAGTGTGATGAAAATGGAATCATAGTTAGAAATAAATCTATATTAGTTGCTAAAGTCTATAATCAACAAGAAGGAATAGACTATGAAGAAACCTATGCTCCAGTAGCTAGAATTGAATCTATTCATATTTTACTTGCCTTTGCAGCTTTCTTCAATTTCAAACTTTTTCAAATGGATGTGAAATGTGCTTTCCTTAATGGTTATGTTCAAGAGGAAGTTTTTGTTAAACAACCTCCTGGATTTGAAGATAAAAAACATCCTGATCATGTTTTTAGACTAACCAAAGCTCTGTATGGACTTAAATAAGCCCCTCGAGCTTGGTATGATAGACTTACAAGATTTTTGCTTCAAAATAACTATGTTAAGGGAAATGCATATCCAAACCTTTTTATAAATAAAGATAATAAAAATGTTTTGATTGTTCAAATTTATGTTGATAACATTATATTTGGTTGAACTCAGCAATCTTTAACCGATTCCTTTGCGGATCTAATGAAATCTGAGTTTGAAATGAGTATGATGGGTGAGTTAAATTTTTTCCTTGGTTTTCAAATCTCTCATTAACCAGAAGGAATATATATATCCTAATATAAGTATATTAAATATCTACTTAAAAATTATGGATATGACAACACTAAAAGTATAAGTACTCCCATTGGTACCTCAAACACACTTGATCTTGATGAAGCTGGGAAACCAGTAGATCCAACAACTTTTAGAGGTATGATAGGAAGTCTACTTTACTTAACAGCTAGTCGTCCAGACTTAATGTTTTTAGTATGCTTATGTTCAAGATATCAATCCAATCCTAAGGAATCTCATTTAAAGTCAGTGAAGAGAATTTTTTGCTACTTAAAGGGAACCATGAATTTAGGACTCTTTTATACTTCTGGAAATGATTTTGTTTTAAAAAGTTTTTTAGATGCTGAGTTTGGTGGATGTAGAATGGATAGAAAGAGTATATCTGGAACTTATCATTTCTTAGGAGATTAATTAGTTTATTGGTCTTGCAATAAGAAACACTCAGTATCACTTTCCACTACTGAAGATAAATATATAGCAGCTGGAAGTTATTGTGCTCAAGTGTTGTGGATGTAACACACACTCATAGACTATGGTATGAGTTTTACCAACACAAAAATTTTGTGTGATAATACAAGTTCCATTTCCCTTAGTAAAAACCCTGCACATCACTCTCGTGCAAAGCACATAGATATTAGGAATCACTTTATTAGGGATCAC
Source organism: Viscum album (assembly GCA_963277665.1). NCBI lineage: Eukaryota > Viridiplantae > Streptophyta > Magnoliopsida > Santalales > Viscaceae > Viscum > Viscum album. The sequence continues at coordinate 2,097,197,323 of OY728156.1, forward strand.
ACACAAAAAGGAGATATCATTCTTCAATTTATCAGAATGAAAGATTAACTCACTGATATTTTCACAAAATCTTTACCCTCTGATAGATTTGAATACATTAAATAGAAGTTAGGAATGATAACCGTAAGGTAATATTCCTTGATTAAGTTCCTGTTAAACCAATCTTTTTATAGTAATAAACTCCTTTTCATAGGAGGAGTACATTTTAATGAAGTTTTTCATATTTTTCAAAATAATGTTTTTCATATTTTTTTCGTAATAAAAATTTTTGTAGTTAGTTTTTCAATTTTTTCATAATAAAAATTTTCATAGTTAGTTTTTTAAATTTTTCATAATGAAAATTTTCATAGTTAGTTTTTTAAATTTTTCATAATGACAATTTTCATAGTTAGTTTTATAAATTTTTCATAATGAAAATTTTTTTAGTTAGTTTTTCAAATTTTTTGTAATGAAAATTTTTATAGTTATTTTTTTTTTAAAAAAAATTTTGTAATAAAAATTTTTGTAGTTAGTTTTTAAAATTTTTGTAATGAAGATTTTCTTATTGAAATTTTCACAATGAATATTTTCGTACCTGAAATTTTCGTAATGAAATTTTTTCGTACTCGAAATTTTTTTAATTGAAATTTTTGTAGTCAAAATTTTCGTAGTAGAATTTTGGTACTCAAAATTTTTGCAATAAAATTTTTGACCTTAGATTTTTCTTAATAAGTTTTTTATAGTCAAAATTTTTTTAATCTAAAGTTATTCAAGAAGAATATCACCTATTACGAATAATCTTCCTAGAAATCCAAAAGGTATGATTTCCTTCTTAAATTTTCATAGTCATTATTTCATTGATGGTATTTTCTTTTGTATTTTAAATTATCAGATTCTAGTTTTTCTTAAAAAAAACCTCAAAAGATTGGATCCTACCCAATTTTTTCTTTGTGGCAATCATATCAACCATTAGATCTGATCATATGGTTTCTCAACCGCTAGATTGGATTTGGAAGATGAAAGGTCACTACCATCGCCTATATAAAGGACCCCCGAAGGGTTTTCCCACATTGGGTTTCAAGCTCTCACGTGCTGAAGTTATGCCCCCCTTTATTAAGCTTGTTCCAAATCCCTCAGAGTTCCTCCAATCCGAATGTATGTAGAAGCCTCTTCTCAAGATATGTCTACCATGAAGCCAATCTCAAGTTGGAAAGTGTATAGGGAAAGGTTGGTCCATCAGAAATTATTCCAATATGATTCTATTATTTCAAATAATATCAAACTTAATGGATGGGAGAGCGTGTACATATCAAAGCCAAGAAACCAAGACTTGGTGTATCTGTATTTACTTATAGAATTTTATGAATCAGTTTCTTTCTCTAAGGAAGATGGCAGAGAAAAATTTTCCTTCAAAAGTTATGGGAAAACTTATAAACTTTCATACACCAAGGCTGCTAGCTTGGTGGGGTTGTCTTATGAAGGGGAAGCCGAGTTTTTCTCCCACAAGCTACTGGATTTTCAAGGAAGTTTTATCAAGGTGAAGGCTTTGGAATGTCTTGGACTTTAAAATGTCAAGACCACAAAGATTGCTCACTTATCTATCAACAATCAGATCTTGTAGTTACGAGTTCAAAGTTTTTTCGTACTGAGAAAAGGTGATAAGGACACCTTAAAAAAAGTGACATATATATCTTGGATTTCTTGGTAAATCTAAGGAAAATCAATTTGATGAGGCACATTCTCATTATGATAGAGAATATCAAAAATGAGAATTTGAGAGCTCAGATTATTATGTATCCTGCATTACTTTCCAAGATGATAGTTCGGTGTCTTGAATCACTCAAGATCCCTTGGAGTTCCAAGCCAAGGAATTGTAAAGTTATGCTTGTAAGTGATGAAACTTTGAAAATAATGAATATGGAATTTTCTAAGGAGTCAGGAGATTTTTATAGTCTACCAGAAAAAGAGGCAGAAGTCATTCCAAAAAATGCTGAATAAGTTGAACCATCAAAGAAAGTTTTAAAGAAAAGAAAGATAAAAGTAGTGGAAGTAGAAGAAAAAACCCCCAAATCTAAGAAAGTCCAATATTCAACTCCTAAACCCAAAAATAAGAAAGCTTATCTAGATGAGGTTGTAGCTAAATGGAGGGAGGATAAGAAGAATAGAAAAGAAGGGGATCCACAGTTCAGTTTGGATCCTGCTGAGGATAAGGCCTTGAAAGAATCAACTACTGAAGAGATTGAGAAGCAAGCCAAAGAGAAGAAAATTAAGAAGAAAATGTCTGAGGCTAAGATTATGAAATCTCTCTTGAAGGATACTAAAGTATCATCCAAGAATATTCTGGTACCACAATCTTTCTTGATAGAGCCTTTACCTGAGACTCCAAGGAATAATTTCTTCACTCCGGAAAAATCTAAAGAAAAACTTGTTGAAGAAGTGGAAGAGGTGGAAGAAGAAGAAGAATAAGGGAGTGGTAACACAGATAATCTTATAAATAAAGTTGAATATTATCAAGACAAGGGAACCCCATCTAAAAAATTGTCACTCTAAACTTCTGAAGCTGAATCCTCGAGGCTTGTCACTCATGGGAAAGATAAAGAGAAGATTAAAGAAGAAGTAAAAAAATTGTCTTAAAAAGAAAGTCTAAATCGTGATTTCATTCATCCTGAGGATGCTAATGCTAGAACATAGAAAGAAGAGATTGATGAAGATAAAATTATTCAATTGTCTGAATGTGAGCATGAGTCTCCAGATGAGGAAGTTGTTCCGAAAAATGATAAGGGTAAACAAGTGTTTGTTGATACTCCTAGAAAATCAATAGTTAAGAAGAAGGAAGTTGGTGAAACTTTAAAGAGGAAGCTTGTTGAGATAGAAAAACAAGCCTCACCAAGTAAAGTCTCGGATTCTGAATCATCTTCACTTAGACATGATTTTGTTAAAAAATCCTTGAAGCTTGTTGGGTCCATTCCGACTTTTTCAAGAATAGACTCTAGATGCCAGATGCTTCAAGATTCACTTAATCAGAAATCAAATTCAGTGTCCATGGTGATGGAAAAGTGTGTCAAGATGGAATTAGATTTCAAAACCTTCCTCATAGGCTACGAAGCTCACATAAAATCTTGTAAGAAGATAACCATCTGGTCAAAGAGGTCAATTCAGGAAATGAGTGAGCTTGATGAATTCCAAGATGGAGTCAAGGAAGCTTTTGATATAGAAGATGGAAGGATCAAGGATCTTATAAGTAATTTTGAAGAAAAGCTGACTCTAGAACAAAATACTTGGATTCAAGAGGTGAAAGACTTGAATGGGAAGTTGAAATCTGTAGCTCAAAGCTGTAAGAGGGAAAGAGATCTTCGGATTGAGTTTGAAGAGAAGCTTGTGAAGAAAGATGAGTTGCTGAAGGCTCAAGCAGAAGTTATTAAGTCTCAGGAAGAGAGAATCAAATCTCTAGAGATGAAAGTTGAGGAAGATCACAATGAATTCAAGAAGCTGAAAACCATCACGAAGAAGATAATACCCAAGGAAATAGAAGAAAAATAGACCCAATCCGATCTTTTGTTGTAATGTCTTGCCTTGTACAAATTCTTCCAATCTTAATGAAATTGTGGTTGCTCATTTTTGTTTGGTTGTTTGTACCAATATTTTAGGTACCATATTTTTTTCCATTCCCTCAAACTCTTTTTGAAAATCACAAAGTGGGAGAAGGAAAAATAATTCTAAAGGTGAGAAGGAAAAAGATTTCTAAGTATAGAAGAAATATCCTGAAGTAAGGGGGAGTTTATCTAAGGGGGAGTTTTTCATTACATAGATTTCTATACTCAAGATATATCTCATTTCAGAAATCTAGAATACGATCCTTAGTGTTCCAAAGCCTAAGGGGGAGTTATTCGTATTCATCTTTGCAATTGTAAAAAGGGAGATAAGTTTTTTTTATGTCTTGAAAATTTTCTATGTCCTTTTATTCTTTTTCTTAATTATTTTTGTGATTTACAAAAAGGAGGAGATTGTTGATTCAATAAGGTTTTCCTTATGAATTTTCCATTCCTTCATATTTAGGGGAGATTGTTAAGACAATAATGTTTCCTTATAACTTGATCATTCCTTCTTGTTTTGAAAATCACAAACACCTTATCTTAAGGAAAATCTCTTTTTACCCTATGTTTTACTTCTATAAGAAAAAATTTCCTTCCCTAAGGAAATTTATCCTTACCATGTTTATAGTTCATATCATAATTTTCTAAGTGTAAAATTCGGTTTGAAACCAAAAACTCAGAATCCTATATTTACCTAGATATGAAGCATTTTGTTTTAGGATCTGAATTCTCAGAATTCTGGATACGAACTCTTCTGAGTTCTGACTCTGAATTCTGAATCAGAATTCTGGTTACGAACTTCTCTAAGTTCTGACTCTGAATTCTGAATACGAATTTTGGATCTGAACTTCTCTAAGTTCTGACTCCGAATTCTGAATACCAATTCTAGATACGAACTTCTCTGAGTTCTGACTCCTAATTCTGATTATGAATTCTGGATACAAACTTCTCTGAGTTCTGACTCCGAGTTCTTTGAATTCATACTCCGAACTCTTATGAGTTCTGACTCCAAATTCTCATGAACTCTGACTCTAAACTTTGTAAGTTCAGGTTCAGAATTCTTGTGAATCCAGATTCCAAATTTCCTTGAAATTCAGACTCTGGAATTCTATAGAATTCAGTTCCAAATTCCTACAAAACAGAATCCGAATATCCTTGTATTATAGAATCCGAATTCAATTTTGGTTAGACTTCGAACATTCATTTTCTTACATTCTGAATATTGGATTCTAGTTATGTGACAATATTTTTTCTTACACTTATTTTATTATAAAATGACGACGTGCTTTGAGTTACTAAATAACCATTGTTTGAGTGACACGTGTAGTGGTCCCTTCAAAATTAAAGGAAAAATATGACCTTTGGAGGAGGGAGCCGACCATTGGAGTTGTGCCTATAAATAAGAGCTCATTTGAAAGAGCTCACAACAACTTTGACAACTGTTCTTACATGCTATTGAAGTGATTTCTAGAGAGAGAGGCTCTTATAAACTCTCAGGTTTCATGCAGAAAGTTTGAATGTCTTTTTCAAACTCTGCTTTATGTAGATTTGCTTTGTGTGACTCTGATTGTTGCTGTGTACAATTGAGGGCTTCCGGGGATAGGAAGACAGCGGTGCCGACTACCTTGAAGTTGAGGTCTTGCAGGGATAGCAAGACAGACTCTGATTTTTGTATCGAGGGCTTACCCTGGTGTGGGTAAGATAGGCTTTCTTGAAAGTATAAATCAAGGGACCTTTATACAAGGTTTTTGGATACCCTTATCTTTGGGTTAAAAGACTTACTACTTATTACTTTCTTTGTTACAAGTTTTCCTATGCATTTGTATTTTTGAGGAAAGTATAACTATCTTATACTTCCTTATACTTGTACTCTGATTTAGTAAGATTCTATACACTTTAAGGTAGAATCTTAGTTGTTGTAAACTTTTTTTATGTTTCATTTCTGGAATCAAGCAAGTTATTAGAACTTAGAGGTGTTGTGAATTTTGGTTATGAAAAAATTTCCTTAGGGATTTTTAAAGTGTACAATTCACCCACCCTCTTGTATTTGAGCATCTCATGTTTACATATTCGATCCTACATTTGGTATTATAGAGTATATCATACTCACATACCATTTCAACAACTTTATAAAGAAACTATAGGATAAAAGAAAATAGTGTACATGAAAAATAGGAATTGTAACACCCTGAGTTTTTATGGACCATTTTTTTTGAAGAAATTAAAATTTTCATTTATATCTTGAAATGCACTAAGTCAAACATTCCTTTCACACTAATCCATCTTTTCATATGTTACACACAACACAGAGTTGGCGTAAGATACACACAACACTGAGTATAGATTTTGTTCTATGTATTAAAGAAATATGTTTGTATTATGTTATAAGTAACACCAAAGGAAGCTTATACTACATGAAACACTAATTTGTCTTGTGCTACACGCAAGAGTGACCTTCCTTGATAGTTTTCATTGTATGCAATACTGAGTCTCACTAAACAACGATATATTATTAAAATATTATTATTTAATGGGATATAAACTAGGGGTTATGAATAATATTAACCATATTTTGAATTTTATATAACATTAAAATTCATGTTATATATTTTCTAGACATGATATAAGAACAAATTCAATTTTTTGGATAAAATAAGTATTTTTTAAAAAATGCAGTTTTGACGCCTTTTGATGGTGCACCAATTTTAAATATTTTTTAACACTTTTATATATTATATTTGACAAAATAAACTTCTTATTTAGAATTGGTACATAAAATTTTACTTTGGATTAATTTTTGGTATTTTTTTGATAAAATTTATATTTTAATGAATAGTGAAAAATACTACATTTTAATTCAAAACTACCTTTTCATCTAATTTATTTATATAGTTATATTATATTTTTAATTGGTTTTAAATTGTAATTGTATTATTTTTTTATTATTTAATAGAATTTTGGTCATTGTAAGTAATTTCACATTTAAATTGGACATAATGATATGTCAATCTTTTGATAGTTTTTACATCTTAAAAACCCGCTTTCTGGTTTTGACAACATGAATTAATTTTTAATTTATTTCTGCCAATTCTATGTTTTGAATTTAGAAAAATGGTTTCCATATTTGGAATCATAAGGTCCAAATTATGTCAATATGTACCTTTTATTTTTGGACCTTATGAATAGTAACTTCAATAATTATTTTTATTTACCATGATTAAAGGTTAAATAAGGTAAATAAGGGTAAAATAAATAATATTATAATAATATAAAATTACCCTAACACATATTATAATCCTATAATATGATTCATTGGAGACCAAAACAATTCTTAGGCTGAAATTATGGCATTTGAGAACCACTTGGGTGTGAAAATGACATGTTATAATAATTAATTTAAAGTAAAGGGAAATATAACATAAACATGTATCTTTTTACTAAAACAATTTTATTTTGGTTTATATAAATGAAATATATGACTATAAATATTAATTATAAATCTAAAAATATTTTCGAAATCATGGTATTTTATTTATAATTTTTTAACATTAAATAAATAAATTTATTCATGACATAATGATGATGTAGTGATTACCTTATTAATGAAATATTTAAATAAATGATATTATAAATATTAAAATAAATGTAATTTGAACATTTTGATTTCATACATGAATTTTTGGATGATATTGATATGTGAGGGATGAGTTAATTCCTCTGGTTTGAAGGAATCACGTTGTTAAGATTTTAACAAAAATCAATTACTAAATAGTTTCAAAATTGACATAAATGAGTTTTTAAAAAAAATACTATTTTATTAAATTATATAATAGTCCTAAAAATATAATATTCGGAAAAATGATTTATATAATATTAAAAATGTCATTAATGATCCACTTGTTTTTCTCTTGTCATTTTATAGTAACTATAGTAAATATATATTATGAAAATATAAGAAGACATGGTAAGAATTATGTTTTTAACTAAGGGTTAAAGCTAAAAGATAAGGTTAAATTTGTACCCTAAAATTGTATAAAACCTATTGGTTGAGAGTATTTAGATCCATACTCATCTTATTTTAGAAATAAATGAGTTTGGGACCATTAGAAACCTAAAATTTATTTATAATAAATTAATTTTTATAGAATTTCTTAAAATGCTCCTCACCTCTTCTATAAAAGGGAACTTCTCTTTATCTTTTAATAACACCTATAAATCACTTTTAATAGGAAAAAACCTACCAATTTACTTTCTGAACTTCCTTCACTTCATCCTAGAGGCCACACTTTGGGCATAAATCCATCATATGAATACATTTTGTGAAAATCAAAAGGAGAGACTAGAAAACGAGGTAATTGTTTTATGACCTCTTTAAAAATCATTTTTTAAATAGTGATTCCTTGGTAAAAAGTCCAAAGAACTAAAATATATAAATATAAAAAATATTACAAAATTCTAAAATAGGGAAATTTTTTATAGTCCTTTTCATGAAGTGGGATGAGATCTACAGGGAGGTAATCCATCCACACAATATCATTTCTAACCCCTTTATTGGCAAGGCCATATGCCACCTTGTTCGACTCACGATAAGCATGGGTGATTATATGATTGAGCTCTATCAGTTTTTGGATACATTCTATACATATATCTATGAGGGAATATACCAGTTGAACCACCCCATGTTGAAGAGCTTGCATGATGGTAGTGAAGTCGCTTTCAATCCATATGTTATTCCATCCTTTTTGCTTGATTAGACCAACATCAGTTATGACACTGAACATTTATGCTTCTAAGGAGGAGGCAAGACCACACAAACCATAAAAAAAATCCCAAAATATGACCATTTTGATTCCTGAAGACTATACCATAGCCTTCGGGGCCTGGATTTCCTTTTGAAGCACCATCCACATTTATTTTGATCCAGCCAGGGAGAGGGGGTTTCCATAAGACTTCCAACAAACCTTTCATCTGGATGAATCTTCCTTTGATTCCTATCCGATGAAGAACCATAAAATAATTGATGGAGTTATGGAACATACCTATTTTCATCATTATAAATTCCTTTATAGTAGTGAATATCTTAACCTGAGCAGCATGAATATTGAAAGTATTATTATTGTGATTGATATAATTTTGCTCATACCAAATGATGTGAACTAATTCCGGAAAAACAACAACATAAAGTTGTTCAATTTGAGGAGAGGCATCCATAGCAGTGAATCTTTGAATATGAAGATTAATGGAGTCCAACCCTATCTATATGAGATCAAAAAGGTCAAATATATATTTTTATAGAGTAGAAGTAGTAGAACAAGATAAGAACAGGCGGTCACCATCCTCTCTATGTTGATTACACATACAACATTTAGAAAAAAGTTTAATACCAAAAATTTGAAGACAACAATCAGTGGTAACTCTATTATGGGTTATTCTCTAGACCAAGTTGAATCTGGAGGGTCTAACCCATTTCTTGTTAAAGTTTTTTAACCAGTAAAAATCATGGATTGTGTTATAAAAATTGTGCTTGTAGTAAAGTTTAGAGTTTAGAACACCATTATTATCTGGTTCCCAAACCAAAAAATAACCAGTGTTGAAAAAAGGGTAGTTATTAATAATAGACTTGATCTCATTAGGTAAATCCATATCCTAAGATTGTAAGTATTCACTTATGGAGATATTAATATCAGAAGATACATTCATGGAATCAGTCATAGAAGAAAGAGGGTAACCATTCCAGTTATCCAACCAAATCCTCAAAGAAGATTCTTTGTTAACAATAAATCTAGAGTGAGGCATAATTTTAGTGAAAGAGTTCTTGATGTAATTCTAGATATAATATTCCCTGTGAAACATATTACCTTTTCTAAGATTGTTATAAAATCTACCTCTAAGGAAAGTTAAGGTCATGGAATTAAAATTATTTTCTTCTTCTACATCCTATTATTTTGTTTTTTCCATAATAAAGTAATAAATATAGTATCTTATACATGCTGAGATGTTATTAAAATTATAGAACAACCTTATACCTCCCTTTATCCATCCTACGAATAACAATATCACAATGCATACGTACATACGACTTACCATCTCCACATCGTGGTGTAATTTTTTATTCAACAATACATAATTTGTATGGGTCTAATTATGAGTATAATGGATGTAAATAATTAATATAACATGATAATTATTCTTTATAATTAATCTACCATCAAACTACATACCATTTAACTATTAAGTGAATGATATCGTCGCTTGTGCGTATGTACGACCTACCGTCTCTACAACGCGATGAGATTCATTATCCACATTAACCATTCAAGAATAATTATAAAGTACATATAATAAATAAGAAAGAAATATATGACATAATAATTATACTATATATATATATTTCATTTACTTTCTTCCATTCAATTCAATAAGGAAATGGAAACAACGTTCATGCGTACGTACATCCTGCCGTCTCCATGAATAGTATATTACATTTCATTTATCTATCTGTTATATATATTTCTATACTGAATATGTATGATATATAAATCATGCTTTACATTTTTGAAGTACGTAAATCATGATCTATGTAATAAGATCAAGAATAACAAGTCAAAACACGTATAATAAATAAAATGATTGTTACCCAAAACGTTGCTTTAACATAGAATTGAGAAATAAACAAGTAATATAATGTCATAAGTGAATCATATATAATATCAGAAATATTATTACAGTTATTTTACAAGTTAATAATATTTTTAAACTCACTATACATGAGTTTTGGACACATATAGAAGAAATCAGACCTAAGGTAAGGGATACTTTTGCAATATAACTATTATCTGAGATTGTTTATTCGTAAGTATTTACTAGGGTATAATTATCATTCACATCCATGTTTCCTAAATATAAATTATTATTTATCTTATTATACTATTTTTTATATTCAATTTTTACCATTGGTGAATTTTTTTATTAAATGGTATGGAAGGAATCTTTCTTTCATTTTCCATTTGAGGTACTTTTTTACTTTTCCAGCAAGAGTACGAGAAGAATGTTTTTTTAACTTATATGACATGTATAGATTTTTATGGTTTCATGACACCTTCTTTACATGAATCCCACTATACATTATTTAAATTTTATTTTCATCTAAATTATTTTCTTTTAAAATTTCATGGCATTTTGATAAAATAAAACATTTTTGAAATAGAAAGGATATTTTCCTCAAGAATTAAGTTCATGTGTTTTATCAAAATTATTTTCCATCTAAGATGACATAGGGTTATATTTCTATCCCTATTATTACTTTGATTTGATTGTATTTATGGTGGAATTATTTTAATGAAATCCATTTATTTTATATGGATTATGATGGAATGATGTTTAAGAAACCCATTTTATTTCATTGGTTATGCTATGATGAATGATTTATGTTTTTATGGAACATGTAAGAATGATTTCACTATGAGATGGGTGGAACCTATATATCCCTCCAATGAATTGAGTAAATATTTATATCTCATGAGATAAACATGACTGGAACAGAAAGAAAATATGGTTCAGTAATACAGGTCTAGAATGGTAAGTAAATCTGGTTCAATAATACAAGGCTAGAACAACAAGTAAACCCAGTTCAGTAATGGACTTTGTCCACTATGATTTTCTTGGAAGCAATGCCTTGACTACTATAGAAATCATATTATGTGCTTATTTTCAGTCCACAATTCCATGTTTTATGTCAATTTTATTTTGTCATGGTTTTTGTTAATTTATGATTTATGCCTTAAGAACTGACAAGATCTATTTCATGACTCATGATTTTGATATTCAAAATTTATGTTCATGTTTTTAAATTATTATGTTATTTTATGTTTGATGTTCTTCGTGTTTACCCTTATTGAGAATTTTAGAACACTCTTTTTATGTTTTATTTTCCCCAAGATATAAATAAAGGTTTTAGGTAGGAAAACTAATGGGTAAGATCTTCATAGGAGATGCTAAAGATCTTTCACCAAGCTAGAATAATGTGTTTTGAGTTTATAAAGACACTAAACTAATATGGTATTTGGGAATATATTTTTGTAGTGTATTATGTATTACACAAAAGAAATGTAATGTTCATATACATCAAGCTTGGGTTGTTAGATTTAGTATCAAAGTGAAGGTTTAGTTAACCTTTAGAAACTAGGATGCAAAAAATTTAGTGAGATCCCAAGAGATATTTCTAAGAATATGTCTAGGTATTTTCTAAGGATAAGTCAAGTATAGGTTACAGTCCCATAGTTTTTTTATAATCATAAATAACCTTATATTAAACCTAAGATATCATAGATCAAAATATTATAAGTAATTTACCTTACTTATGTGTTTTAATCTATGATATATATTTCTCACACGTTTCTTTCTGGTCTTAGTCAATAGCCAGAAAAATATAGAACATGGTTAACCATTGAATGTTTCATATGTGGAAATTATGGGAATTATGAATATCAATTTCATAAGTGGAAATATCATGAAGAGAATCATGATAATGGTACAAGTATTGGTCATACTGATAAGGATCAAGAGATTGTAAATGACATTTGAAAGGTATGTGATGTTCTTCTAGTATTGTTTACATTAAACCTAAGAATCTTGAGGTTGAGAAACCTTAATACATGATTCATATTTTAGGAAAGATGAAGATAATGGATCATGATTAATGGTTTAAGAATAAAACTGGATGATTGAGGTGTATATGTTTCGGATTTCAAAGATTATGTTATATGAATCATGAAATATATAAGTGTTTTCAATATATGTTTTTAATTAAGGATTTTAAAGGATATATTGAATAGTTCTAAGGATACCGAAAAGTTATTTAAGGGTATGGTGATATACTTTGAGAACACCTGATTAAAAGGAACATAACCCTTGATATATACCTTATGTTAAGATAATGTTGCTTGGATAAAGATATGTTGGATTTGAATAAGTAAATTTAATGATGCTAGTTTCTTGAGATCTAATTATGGAGTTATTGACAAGAGGGTTATGTTATCATGTATGAAGTATACAAATTTTTGGGACATGAGGAATATATCCATTAGGTTTTTGAATAAGGAAAAATGCATGTTTTCAATAAAGATATCTAATAATTTAGATTGTTACCATGACTCAAGAGAATACATGATGAAGGTGTTCACATTTTTGGAATGTGACCAACCAGAGATATCTTATGATATATGGGTTATAAATTTTAAGCTGAGTTTGTGAAACTTTTAAAGTATTATCTCACCATATATGGAATTATAATGTTTGATAACTTGTGATAACCTTTTTATGATAAAAATAGATGAAATGACCTATCATTCAATTTATGGATTGCATGATCTTCTAACTCTTTAGGAATGAAAATTTTAACTTCATTTATTTGAATAAGATATAAAGTGGAAATTGTTCAAGGCATGACCAATGAAGATATTGTAATAAAATAAAGTAAGTATTTCTTCTTATGTTATTCAAATTTAGGAAAAGGATCTTGAAAACAAAAAATGTTATCTTAGTACCTTCTTATCTGATGAATCAGATGGTCCCTTAAATCATTATAGATTTATGGCTTTCTAGTTGTTAACTTTCTCCAAACCTTGTTCTCTATCATTGTTGATCAGAACTTGATGGTTAGATTTTTTTCTTCCATATCCATATTTTAACTTTCCACATATATTATCCTATTTGTAAACCTAGTGATGAGTTACTTTGGGTAACCGTTATGTTTTTAACATTCCTTTTTAAAATGAAGTTTTAGTATTCCTTTTTACGATGTGGGTTTCCATGAAAGAAACTTTCCAGTTGTAAACCTTTTATAACCCTGATGAATTTTAAGGGTGAAGTTCATTTTAAGGGAGGTATAAAGTAACAACACAAGTTTTTATGGAACATTTTTTTAATAAAATAAAATTTTCATTAATATCTTGTGATAAACTAATTCAAACATTCCTTTTACACTAAACTGACTTGTCATATATTTCACGCAACACCGAGTTGGTGTACGATACACACAACACTGAGTATAGATTTTATTCAATTTATAAAAGAAATATGTTTGGATTATGTTATAAATAATACCAAAGGAAGATTTCACTACATGTAAAACTGACTTGGTTTACGTTACATGTAAGAGCGACCTTCCTCGATAGCTAGCGTTGTACGCAATACCGAGTTTCACTAAAAAATGACATATTATTAAAATATTATAATTTAATGGGATATAAACTAGCCATTATGAATAATATCAATCAAATTTTTAATTTTATATAAAATTAACATTAATATTATGTATTTTCTAGACATTATATAATAAAAAATTCAATTTTTTCAGATAAAAGAAGTATTTTTTAAAAAATGCAGTTTTGCCGCCTTTTGATGGAACATCCATTTTAAATCTAGTTTTTAAAACATTTATATATTATTTTGAAAAAATAAACTTATTATTTGGAATAGGGACATAAAAATTTAATTTGGTTGTTTTTTTGGTATTTTTATGATAAAATTCATATTTTAATGAATAGTGAAAAATACTGCATTTTAATTCAAAAACTGCCTTTTCATCTTATTTATTCATATAGTTAAATTATATTTTTAATTGGTTTTATAGTGTAATTTGATTATTTTTTTATCATTTAATATAATTTTGGTAATTTTAAGTGATTTAACATTTAAATTGGACATAAATACATGTCAATCTTTTGATAGTTTTTACTTCTTAAAAACCCGCTTTCTGGTTTTGACAACAAGAATTAAATTTTAATTAATTTACACCAATTTTGTGTTTTGAATTTATAAAAATGGATTACATATTTGGAATTATAATTTATAATTTTTTTAAATAGGTACCTTTTATTTTTGGACATTATGGATAATAACTTCTGTAATTATTTTTTATTTACCATGGTTAAAGGGTAAATTAGGTAAATAAGGGTAAAATAAATAATATTATAATAATACAAAATTACCCCAACATGTGTTCTAACCCTATTGGATGAGTCATGGGTGAACAAAAATCCTTAGGCCGAAATTTTGTTATTTTAGAATCACTTGCGTGTGAAAATGGCATGTTATAATAATTAATTTAAAGTAATGTGAAATATAACATAAACATGTATCTTTTTACTAAAATAATTTTATTTTGGATTATATAAATGATATATTTGACTAAAAATAATAACTATAAATATAGAAATATTTCCTAAATTATGGTATTTTATTTATATTTTTTAGACATTAAATAAATAAATTTATTTATGCCACAATTATGATGCAGTGATTACCTTATTAATGAAATATTCAAATAAATGATATTATAAATATTAAAATAAATGTAATTTGAATATTTGGATGTCATAAACGAATTTTTTGGATTAAATTTACATGTAAGGGAAAATTTAATGCCTTTGGTTTGAAGTAATAAAGTTTTTATGACTTTTAAAAAAATCAATTATTAAATAGTTTCAAAATTGACATAAATGAGTTTTTAAAATAAATACTATTTTATTAAATGATATAATAGTCCTAAAAATCTAAGATTCTACCAAATGACTTATATAATGTTAAAAATGTCATTAATGATTCACTTTTAGTTCTCAGGGAATTTTATTGTAACTATAGTAACCATATATTATGAAAATACAAGAAGACATGGTAAAAGTTAATGTTTTTAACTAAGGGTTAAAGCTAAAAGATAAGGTTAATTTTGTGACCTAAACTTGTATAAAACCTATTTTTTGAGAAAATTTCAACCCATAATCATGTTTTATTTTAAATTAATGAGTTTGGGACCATTGGAAACTAAAAATCAATTTATAATAAATTAATATTTAAAGACTTTCCTAAAGTGACCCTCCACCTCTCCTATAACAGGGAACTTCTCCTTCTCTTTTAATCACAACTCTAAAGAACTTTTTAGGAAAAAAACTTCCCATTTACTCTAAAAAATTACCTAAATTAATCATAGAGGCTACACTTTGGTCATAAATCCATCCTAAGGATATGTTTTGTGCAAATCAAAATGAGATACTCAAAAAAAGGTAATTTTTTATCCCCTCTTTCTGAATTATGTTCTTTTTCTACTTCCTCTTCTTATTTTGTCTCCATAATAAAGTAAAAAATACAATATATTATACATTCTGAGATGTTAATAATTTTTTTGAAAACCATATACCTCCTTTTATCCATCCCATGAATAACAATATCACCATGCGTGCGTACGTACGACTTACCATCTCCACACTGTGGTGTAATTTGTTATTCAACAATACATAATTTGGATGGGTATAATGATGAGTATAATATATTTAAATAATTAATATTAAATTATAATTATTATTTATAATTAATATACCATCCAATTCAATACCATTTAACCATTAAGTGAATGATATCACTGCTCGTGCGTACGTACGGCCTACCGTCTCCACGATGCGATGAGATTTATTATCCATGTTAACCATTAAAGAATGATTATAAAGTATATATAATAAATAAGCATGAAATATATGACATAATAATTCTACTGTATATATATATATATATATATATTTTATTTACTTTATTCTTTTCAATTCAATAAGGAAATGGAAACAACGTTCATGTGTACGTACAACCTACCGTCTCCATGAATGGTGTATTCTATTTCATTTATCTATCTATTATATATATTTATATACTGAATATTTATGATATATAAATCATGTTTTACATTTTGGAAGTAATTAAATCATTATCTAAGTAATAAGATCAAGAACAACATGTCAAAAACACATACGATAAATAAAATGATTATTACCCAAAACGTTGCTTTAACATGGAATTGATAAATAAACAGAAAATATAAAGTCATAAGTGAATCATATATGATATAATGAATATTATTATTATTTTTTACAAGTTAATAATATGTTTAAACCCATTATACATGAGTTTCAAACACATATGGAAGAAATTGGACCAAAGGTAAGGGATAATTTTGCAATCTCATTATTATCCAAGATTGTTTATTCGTAAATATCTTTAGGGTATAATTTTCATTCATATCCATGTTTCCTAAATATAAAATATTATTTTTATTCTTATACTATTTTTTAAAGTCAATTTTACCCATTTCTGAATTTCTTTATTAAATGGTATGGAAGTAATCTTTCTTTCATTTTCCATATGAGGTACTTTTCAACCTTTTCGGTAAGAGTAAAAGAAGAATGTTTTTTATAACTCATATGGTATGAATAGATTATTAGGGTTTAAATACACATTATTTCCATGAATCTTTCTCTACAAAAATTCAATTTTATTCCCAACAAAATTATTTTCTTTTAAAATTGTGTGGTATTTTGAGAAAAGAAAAACATTTTTGAAAAATAAATGATATTTTCCTCAAGAATTAGATTCAAGTGTTTTATCAAAATTATATTCCATATATGATTACATAGGTTTATGTTTATATCCATATTATTAATTTTATTTTATTATGTTTATAATGGAATTATTTTTATGAAAACCATTTATTTTATATGGATTATGATGTAATGATGTTTAAGAAACCCATTTTATTTCATGGGTTATGCTATGATGAATGATTTATGTTTTTGTGGCATATGTAAGAATGATTTTAATATGAGATGAGTGAGACCTATATCTATCTCTAATTAAATGAGTAAATATTTATATCTCATGATATAGACATGACTAGAATGGTAAGAAATTCTTGTTCAGTAATATAGGGCTAGAATGGAAAGTAAATCTAGTTCAGTAATACATGGCAGAAACGGAAAGTAAACCCAGTTTAGTAATGTACTTTGTACACTATGATGGTCTTGGCAGAAATTCCTTGGATAATATAGAAATCATATTATGTGCTTATTTTCTTTACAAAATTCTAGGTTTTATGTCAATGTTATTTTTGTTGGTCGGAGAGTGATGGCAAGAGGGGGGGGGGGGTGAATTGCCTTTTAAAAAATAATTAACAATTTAAAATCAAAGTAAAAAGTGCAGCGGAAATAAAAGAGGCAAGACACAAAACTTGATAACAGAGTTCGGCTTAAATCCAAGCCTACGTCTCCGCTCCCAACTCAACCGTTGAGAGATTTACTACCGCTTGCTTTTTAATGGTTTTAGCAAGAAACCCACTAGACTTTAAGGTAGTCTAGAACCTATTATAGCTTTCTTTTAATGGTTGAGCAAGAACCCACTGCTTTTAATGGTTGAGCAAAAACCCACTAGCCTTCTTACAGGTGAAGGCTAGCTCACCTATGACTCAAGCCTTTTAAAGGGAAGGCTTGACTAACCTCTTCACACCTTGAAGGTGGTGTGAAAACCCAAATAGAATGAAGATGAGAAAAAGAGGGGTTTGTAGGCACAAACCCAAAATAAAGCTCAAAATGATAAAACAAGAAAAACCGTAATGGGGGAAGCCTTGGGCGCCAAAGGATTGATTGGTGATGATGAAGGGCGCTCCCAAGCTTCTATGGTGGTGCTCCTTGGTTGTGGAATTGAGTTGGAGCAATTGGGGGTTCCTTGAAGGAATGCGCCGGAGGTTTGCCAAATGATGGAAAAATGTTCCCGTGGGCTTCCGTACGTTACCGGGGCTTCATAGTCCTTTATTTATAGAGGGGGAACCCTCAAATGGCCTTTGGGGGTCTTCGGAGCCGTTGGAGAGGCCTTTGGAGCCGTTGGGAGTCAAGTGGACTAGTCTGGTCAAAGCCCAACGACTAGTTTGACTGGCTCCACCGGCTGACCGGTGCTTGGCCACCGGTTGGCCGGTGCTTTGGAAAAGGGAGAGGTCTCGGGCTCAGGCACCACCAGCTGGTCGGTGAGGAGGCCACCGGTTGGCCGGTGAGGAGACAGTAGCTATCCCTTCTGTCTGGGTTCCACCGGCTGGCCGGTGCTGGGACACCGGTTGGCCGGTGGTCTGGACAGAGGGATGCCTTCTGCCCAGGCTCCATCGGCTGGCCGGTGGTCATCCACCGGTTGGCCGGTGGACTGAAAATCAGTCCACTTTTGCCTTCTGGCTTTCTTGGCCCAATTCCTTGGCAACCTGAAATCATGCCTATCTTCCAAAAACACTTAAAACAAGATTAGATAAATAAGAGAGTGATTGTGATCATGAAAATTAAACCACGAGGGGTACAAGAGGTACAACAATCTCCCCCTATTTTGATGATCACAATCACCAAAACAAGTAATGTAAAAGACTGAAATGAAAGGAATGCTTTAAAGGATAAAGCAAAGCATGAGTGAAAGATTTCTCCCCCAATCAACCAAGAATTTCTCTCCCTTTGTGATTATCAAAACAGCACGGGGCATAAAACTTGATTGAGGGAATGAATTGAAAAAAAAGATATAGATTTTAAATCAATTGAAATTTTTGAAATTTGAATTGAAAGTTTTGAATTGAAAGTTTTGAATTGAAAGTTTTGAATTGAAAAACGCAAAAAGGCTTAAACGATCCTAACTCCCCCTAAATAAAAACAACAAATCACCGGGGAGAGGTTTTTGAAACCGAGACAAATTTTGGCCCGGAGAGACTCGCTAAAAGGTATTTTTCAATCCAAACTTGTCTTGTGATGGGTATTCTCCTAAAAAATTCATCGTTAAAGGAAATGGTTTTGGGCCTTCCATACCGAGCATTTTTGCAATCGCACTCATAAATTAAGTGCCCGGGTTTTTTACAATAGTTACAAAATTTATTTTGAGAGCTCCCCCTTACAAAAATAGTTGGAGCATGGGAAGAGGAAGCTTTCTTGGAATAGCCAAGCCCTTGGGTGGTTCTAGATATGCATTGGGAACCAAGAAATATGGTTAAATTTTGTTCACCTTGGGTGAACTTAGCAAGAGACTCCCTTAGATCTTTGATTGTTGATTCCATAGACTCAACATCGGGAAGGTTTTGGATCTTGAGGGACAACTCTTCCTTCTCTTTGAGAAGTTGTTCCTTTTCGGAAGAAAGTTTTTTGAAATTCTTTTTTAAAGCAACAAATTTGGAAGAGAGCTCGTGAAAGCCTTCCTCCAATTGATCTCTAGCATGTTGGAGATCCTCATAAGATAAATGATTAAATGAATTTGAAGAACAAGAGGATGAGGAGTCAGAAGAGGATACCTCATGAAATGCCATTAGACATTTTTTACCGTTGTCACTTGAGGAGGAGGAGGAGGAGGATGTGGAGCTATCACTCCATGTGGCCTTGAATGCCTTCTTCTTTTCCTTTTGCTTGGACTTTTTCTTGTTGAGTGGGAAATCGGGCTTGTAATGGCCTTTCTTGCCACACCCGTAACATGTTACCTCGGGCTCGGATTTTTCGTTGGGTTGAGCCTTACGGGATTTCTTCTTTTTGTTCTTCTTCATGAATTTGTGCATTTTGCGGGCAAGATTCTCCATTTCTGAATCGCCGCTTGAAGAGGAAGATGATGATGAGGAGGAGCTTTCTTCTTTTTGAGCTTTGAAGGCGATGTTCTTTGGAACTTTGATCGGTTTGCCTTCCTTTTCAGCTTGCCTCCTCATGGTGATCTCATAGGTCATGAGGGATCCGATGAGCTCTTCGACCGGCATGTTCTTGATATCTTTTGCTTCTTAAATTGCCGTGACTTTCAGTGCCCATGAGCTTGGTAGGATCCAAAGGATCTTCTTGACCATCGTTTCTGCAGAAACATCATCTCCAAGAGATTTTCTTCCATTGCAAACATCTTCAAAACGAGTAAACAGTTCAGTAATATTTTCATGTGGGTGCATGGTGAAAGACTCAAAATCTTGACGGTACATATCCAATCGAGTATCCTTGACTTTGTTGGTCCCCTCATGGGTAACCTCCAATAGTTTCCAGATTTCATGAGATGAAGTGCATGTGGAAACTCGATTGAATTCATTACGATCAAGGCCGCAATGAAGAGCGTTCATGGCTTTGCCATCAAGCTCGAAATTTTTAATATCGGCTTGAGTCCATCTGGATTCATCGGGAGAAGAAAGAGAATAACCATGCATGACAATTTTATAAATAGGATAACCTATACTTCTAAGAAAAGTGGTCATGCGGGTTTTCCAATAAGTATAGTCGGTTCCATCAAAGAATGGAGCATGACCCAAAGAATAGCCTTCGGGGGCGAAAGAAGTTGAAGCCATCACAATGGATCTTGAATTTGAAACCGGTGAAGGTATTACTCAAATTTTGCCTCTGATACCAAATGTTGGTCGGAGAGTGATGGCAAGAGGGGGGGTGAATTGCCTTTTAAAAAATAATTAACAATTTAAAATCAAAGTAAAAAGTGCAGCGAAAATAAAAGAGGCAAGACACAAAACTTGATAACGGAGTTCGGCTTAAATCCAAGCCTACGTCTCCGCTCCCAACTCAACCGTTGAGATATTTACTACCGCTTGCTTTTTAATGGTTTTAGCAAGAAACCCACTAGACTTTAAGGTAGTCTAGAACCTATTACAGCTTGCTTTTAATGGTTGAGCAAGAACCCACTGCTTTTAATGGTTGAGCAAGAACCCACTAGCCTTCTTACAGGTGAAGGCTAGCTCACCTATGACTCAAGAATTTTAAAGGGAAGGCTTGACTAACCTCTTCACACCTTGAAGGTGGTGTGAAAACCCAAATAGAATGAAGATGAGAAAAAGAGGGGTTTGTAGGCACAAACCCAAAATAAATCTCAAAATGATAAAATAAGAAAAACCGTAATGGGGGAAGCCTTGGGCGCCAAAGGATTGATTGGTGATGATAAAGGGCGCTCCCAAGCTTCTATGGTGGTGCTCCTTGGTTGTGGAATTGAGTTGGAGCAATTGGGGGTCCCTTGAAGGAATGTGCCGTAGGTTCGCCAAATGATGGAAAAATGTTCCCGTGGGCTTCCG
Organism: Viscum album; assembly: GCA_963277665.1. NCBI lineage: Eukaryota > Viridiplantae > Streptophyta > Magnoliopsida > Santalales > Viscaceae > Viscum > Viscum album. The sequence goes on from OY728156.1 coordinate 2,097,218,767, forward strand.
TACGTTACCGGGGCTTCATAGTCCTTTATTTATAGAGGGGGAACCCTCAAATGGCCTTTGGGGGTCTTCGGAGCCGTTGGAGAGGCCTTCAGAGCCGTTGGGAGTCAAGTGGACTAGTCTGGTCAAAGCCCAATGGCTAGTTTGACTGGCTCCACCGGCTGACCGGTGCTTGGCCACCGGTTGGCCGGTGCTTTGGAAAAGGGAGAGGGCTCGGGCTCAGGCACCACCGGCTGGCCGGTGAGGAGGCCACCTGTTGGCCGGTGAGGAGACAGTAGTTTTCCCTTCTGTCTGGGTTCCACCGGCTGGCCGGTGCTGGGACACCGGTTGGCCGGTGGTCTGGACAGAGGGATGCCTTCTGCCTAGGCTCCATCGGCTGGCCGGTGGTCATCCACCGGTTGGCCGGTGGACTGAAAATCAGTCCACTTTTGCCTTCTGGCTTTCTTGGCCCAATTCCTTGGCAACCTGAAATCATGCCTATCATCCAAAAACACTTAAAACAAGATTAGATAAATAAGAGAGTGATTGTGATCATGAAAATTAAACCACGAGGGGTACGAGAGGTACAACAATTTTATCATGGTTTGTGTTCATTTTTGATTTATGCCTTACGAATTTATAAGATCTATTTCATGACTCACGATTTTGATATTAAAAATTTATGTTAATTTTTTTATATTCATAAGTTATGTTTAGTTTATGTTCTTCATGTTTACCCTTATTGAGCATTTGATCTCACCCTTTTTATGTTTTATTTTTCCTGGGATATAAAGAAAGGTTTTAGGTAGGAAAACTAATGGGGGAGATCTTTATGGGAGATGTTGAAGATATTTCACCAAGCTAGAAGAATGTGTTTTAAGTTTCCAAATACAATAAACAAATATGGTATTTTGGAGTCTATTTGTGTAATGTATTATGTATTCTACAAAATAAATGTAATGTAAATGTATATCAAGCTTGGGTCGTTAGAGGCATTATGGGATCTCAGGTACTGGTTGAGACACCCTAGGAAAAATCTCTCAATAAAATCCTAAATTCAATCTATTATAGTACCAGTTATATAAAAACACTTACCAAACACTAGAAGAAACCCTCATTGGATCGACCGAGGGAAAAATCCCATGGGCAATCTGGTTATATATTCAGGCCCACTAGTCAGTTCATAATCTCAACTTGTGTAGAAAGCATACCTAGGATCCCACCTAACTACCCAATGATTCCCATGACCATCAAATAGAGGTGATTTTTCATTAAGATATGAAATGTATACATATTAAACATTTTTAACCAAACAAAAACCCACTTATCACCTCTAGTCTCTCTCCTTAACTGCATCCCCACTCCAATTCCAAAAAACAATGCCCAAGAATTTTCACTAAATACATAGCATGAATCACACATAGAATAGGGAATACCTTAAGAGGGGTTTTTTATACTTTTATAAAACATATTCAAGATGCCAATCAAGCCTCAACATTTAAAGAGAACAATTTTACTTTAAACAAACACAATTTCCAAAAAATTTTCCAATTCCAAAACAGTACCCCATCATTGGGAAAATTCAACTTTCAATGATAAAAACCATTAAAAATAATTTGATCAATTTAAATTCATTCCCAACAAAAAAAAGCTTTAAAAATGTATTAAACCAACTAAACTCATAATGAAAACTATAGGAGAATTTTAGAAAATGTGTTATAACCCAATTCCAAGAAATATAACACTCACATAGCATATACATTTCATTTAATAATAAAACACCCATGGAAAAAACCAAGAAAACATGTAAATCATGTTAAAATATTATAAATAGAGAGAACCTACCTCAAATATTGATTCACATGATGATAGATACTAAAAATCACCTCTTAGAAGATTAAGGAAGCAAAAGGAACCAAGGAGAACCCTAAAATATCAAAAACCCCAATTTAAAAACATTAAAACATGGACCCTAGGTCATATGAACCCAATGAGGAAGAAGAAAAAGGTAAAAATGGAAGAAGAAGGAATAAAGAGGGATTACCTTTGAAGATATACCTCAAATATTGAATAAATATCAATATTTCACTATGTAGGAAGAGAAGAACAAATGAGAGAGTCATGGGAGGATCTCTATGGGTGTTGGGGGTCGAATGGAGAAGGAATATGGGTGAATGGGGTTAAAAATTGAGAGGGTAAAAGTGGTAAAATATTACTTTTTATGTGACCTGACAGACCGCACAATTTGGCTGCACGGTCTACCAGACCATGATCCAACCATGCGATAGCCTCTATCCCAAAGGATGAAGAAGCCTCATGGTTTTATGGGGAATCCACCTGGCTCTATTCCAACCGTGCTATCTTAATAGACCCACTATATGGGCTGTATGATCTTAAATGGGGTGTCACATTGTTTTCACTAACCACGTGCCACCCAACTTCGGCCCAAAAACCACTATTTCTCAAAAAATGCTTGGTAAAACTCAAGGAAACAAAAATAGACCAAAAATAAAAATAATAAAAGGGTCTTGTAGGGTTGGGGTGTGATAACTCTCCCCACTATTGATATTTCCCCCCCTATAAAGTCCTAAAAAATCTATCAAACCAAAATATGAAGCAAAAATGAAGTTCACAGAGATGAACAATTAACTATCAGAAGATGAGTAAATGAAATCTTTCTTCCCATATTGAACCCAAAACTCTGAAATCCATATAACCAACCCATCATACATAGGAAAAACCGATGATACTACAGGACCCAAACTACCAAACAAAGGATCAAGGGAGTTACAACTCTAAACACACTTCTAAGACATGGAACGCCCTAAAACCTAACTTAGAAATTACTAAGGAATCCCATCAGGGTTGTGAAGGGTGGGATTAAAGGGTCACATGACAACTGGATTTTGAAATTCCTAATAAGGAAAGAATAAGGACCAAGTATACATAATCACCATGAGATCACCAAGTGTGGTCTCCCCACCATTCTAAAATCCTGATTAAATATTGGTTCCTAAAATTAGAACAAGATCACCAAATCAAATGAAAACTAAGAGATGATATGATAAACGATAAATGAATCTATTCCACAACCACAAGGTTTATAATTTCCCAAAAAGAGATCTCCATTAAGAAAATTACTTCCTGTAGGATATAAAACATTTTCCCCTATTCCTAAAAAATACCACACCAGAATTATCAAAATCCAAAAACAAGAAAATATTTAAAACAAAATGAACTCTAAAAATAATCTGCATCGACACAATGATTCTCCAAATAAGTTGGGGGTCATTTGAAGGGGTGGATCTGGATCCATGTCACTTCCTAGAAACACCCTAAAAAACCATTATAGATGAACCAAGAATCTATAGGCACAAAAGGTCTTTGGTTCTTCTGGATACGAATAATTATTTTGAACTATCTTCCGACATGGAGGCACACCCAAAACTTATTCCCAGATGATATTAGAGAGAAGAAACATGATGACCACTTCATTTTTCTCCCCAAAAGTCTAGATGTAGCTCTCTTACCTTACCCTTTGCTAGAGTCACCACCACTTCTCCTAGGGATAGGTGAGATATCTACCATATCTATACCTCTAACTATATTGGCCTTGATCCTAACAGTTTGCCACACTACTTCTTCAAAGGTATCAAGGAAGGATGACACTACCTGAAATAGTTCTGATTGAGGTCCCTTTTTAAAGAAGTGATCCTTCAAGGATATATCTTTGGACTGTTTTGAGAGATATGAAACTAAATCTTCAAAACTACAAGAATACTATAAAACTGTCTAATCTCATTTTCTAAAATGGTAAAACTCTATTTCCTTTTGCACCTTCATGGACTCGGAGAAAAACTACCAGATGAACAAGGACTTGAAGCTTTTCCATGAATGGTCCTTCTGATGTTTGGACTAGTAAACTATCTCCCACAATTTCCATCCCGGGACTTTCAAGATAAATGTTTCAAACATGATCTTAAGATACTCAAGAATTTCAAGTTGGAAAAAATAATCCTCAATGATTTTCAACCATTCTTTAGCTTTCACAGTCTCTGGTTTCTAGAAGAAATGATGAGGATTCAACTCCTAGAACTTTTAAACAAATTCCCAGTACTTAGGACCACCAAGCTCCATATCTAGAACAAACTAAATGACTATGGATAGAATTTATCAATAAAAAATTACACAACAAGAGGTTAAATCAAAAATGATTTCTATAATTTCATAGAGCTTCGTTGGGACATACCTTGAAAATAAAAGGCGCAAGACTAAATCAAATCACAACCTGAAACAAAATCCCACATTTTGATAAAAAACCATCGACTCAAAATCAAGAAATTTCATAATTAAATCCAATATAACCAAACCAATCAGTAAATGGGTATCTTAAAACATAGAAATAAAGATTCATACCACAACTATTTTCTAAAGCATTAGATCCCTCATTTTTGAAAACCATTTTTAGAAAACAATAAACCTTAGAAACTGAACACCAAAAAATTGGTATTCCATGAAGCCTCACATATATACATACCAGTACTAAATAAATCTACCACAAAAATAAAAACCATTAGCTTACCACATGAATACATCTATACATGTGAGTATCCAAATAAATACCAATGGTAAAATGGTAAAATCACTTTCCAAACTGCTCATTAAAAACACCCCAACCAATTCTGAAATAACCACTTATCATAATTTTTTTTTCAAATTACATGTTCATTTTTACAATTTAAAATCTTAAAAAACCTTTTAAAAAACCAAAACATATTCAAAAATTATTTAATTTCCAAAACAACCCATTTAATTTTCAAATATCCCAAGGTTTTTATTTTGGAAAACAAACTTTGATAAATTAGATTCTATTTTTAAAATCTAAAAGAAACACCCAAAAAATAAACTTAAAAAATACCAAAAAAAAATAAAAGAAACCCAATACTAGGTAAAAAATTTCAAAATCTCACTGAAACAACTACTACACACATCTTAGCCGGACAATTTTGCAGGCCATGCACCAACTGGGTGAGCACATCAGAGGTCATCTGAGGTAGTTGCATGGTCTGTGTATAGTTTTACAGACTGTGAAAAACAACCAGTCACCCTTTAAATACATTATATTATAACCACTATATCCTCAAAACTAAATATAAATTATCACACAAAAATCAAGAACCTAAAAAATATATGAGAACCAAGATCAAATTTTGAGGCACAACCATCCTAGATGACCCTGGATATTCAATAATCCTTCTAAATAAGTGGAAATCATGAACCTACCCATGAATAAATAATTTAATTATGAAAATCCTAGTTTCAAACTACTAGATATCCCCAAATAACATGGGATAATCCTCTGATAACATTTTTTTCACGAACCAACTCAGGTCAACCTCAAACCGGTCACCTGAGCTGGCTCACAAAATGGCCGGAGAGGCATTCCCAATCCTCCTGGGATGGAAACAAGTGTATAGCATCAAATATACTCAATTGGGAATGATTTATCCCATTATAGACAAATAAATAAATAATAATACATTAAAATAACAAAATGGTAGTGAAAAAATAAATAAAAATGGAACATACCTCCATGTGACCTCACAGGTCACCTCCAACCAAAGAACCAAATTTTATCCATGTCTGATCAAAAAATGAGTGAATTTGAAGCTGAAAAATGATAAATAAAGTAGGAATGGGAATTGGTATGCTCAGTAGGGATGACAAGGACAAACAAGGCCCTAAGTTTCACCTTTAAAGTGAAATCCATTCATGTTTTTTTGAAAATAAGATATATGGAAATAAGGTTTTATTAACTTTAATGAAAACATGTATCAAACTTATGTTTAAAGAGAAACAACTTTCCATCACAATTTAAAAACAATTTTTAAAATAGGAAAAAGACACTTCAGTAAATTACTTACAAAATACAACTAATTCTAAAATAAGTGTTTTAGTAAGAAGATAAAAATAGATGTCACTTTATAAAGAAACTAGAAGACAAAGGAAATTAGTGTACATGAAAATCATGCATCATGGGATATCAGTTGTTGGTTGAGATGGACTTGAAAAAATCTATCAAGAAAATCACACATTCAATATCTATTGGTATTGGTTATCCATAAACACTACCCAAACACTCGACGACACCCTCACTGGATCGACTAAGGGGTCAGGTAATCTACTTAGGGACATTATCCCGTGTGTAATCTCAAATAGTGTAGTAAGTTTACCTAGGCTCCCACCTAACTACCCTAGTTTTTTCGTGACAATAAAATAGAGGTAAGTTTTCATTAATCTGTGAAATATATACATATCACACATTTTTTACCAAACATGAACCCACTTCTCACCTCCAGTATCCCTCCTTAAGTGAATCCCCACTCAAATTACAACAAATAAGGCACAATACTTTCTACCAAATGCATAGCATGAATCACACATATAATGGGGAATTTCTTAATATGGGTTTTTTTCTAATTCCATAAGAAAAATTCAAGAATTTGATCAGGACTCAACATTTAAATAGAACACATTTACTTTAAATGAAATGATTTCCAAAAAAAATTCCAATTCAAAAACCATACCCCATCATCGGGAAAATTCAAACATTAATGATTAAAACCATTGACAATCATTTGATCAATTGAAATTCATTTATAAACAAAAACAAGCTTTATAACATGAATGAAACCAATGAAACTCATGATAAAAATTAGAGGATAAGTTTATAAATTATCCGAGAACCCAATTATAAGAGTCATAACACCCACATATCATATAAATTTTATTTAATAAAAAAAACCATGAAAAACACAAATAAAACATGGAAATCAAGTTAAAATTATAGACATATAGAGAACCTACCTCACATATTGATTCACACATTTATGGAAACTCAAAATCACCTCTATGAAGATCAAGGAATAAAAAGGAACCAAGAAGAACCCAAAAAGATCAAAACCCCCAATTTAAAAACATGGAAACATGAACTATAAGTCATAGGAATCCAAGAAAGAATAAAAATAATAGGAAAATGGAAGAATAAGAAAGAATGAGGGCTTACCTTTTAATATCCACCACAAATATTGAATAAATCTCAAGATTCCAACATGGAGGAGGATAAGAATAAACAAAGTAGGCATAATAGGAGTTCCACGGGTGATGATGGTTGAATAGGGGAGGGGTATTCGTGAATGGGGTTAAAAATTGAGATGGAAAAATTGGTAAAATACCACTTTTTAAGTGACTTGGAAGACCACACGGTTTGACCGCATGGTCTTCTAGACCATGTGACAACCATGAGGTATCCTATTTCCCAAATAAGGATAAGGTAACATGATTTTCTAGGGAATACACACAACTATTTTCCAACCATTTGGTCTTGAAAAATCCATTGTATGGGTTGAACAGTCTGCAAGAGGATGTTGTACGATTTCTACTAACCGCACACCAACTGTACGAAACCTAAAATCCAGCCCAAAAACCACCATTTCTCCAAATATTATTTTTAAAACTCAAGGATACCAAAATATACCAAAAAATAAACAAAATAAAATGGTGGTTTCGGGTTGGTGTGTGACACGTACACATTAAAACAAATATTCCTTTCACATTTTTGGTAAATTCCAAACAAGCCATGTTTGGAAAATGACATAAATATTCGTTTAATTTTTTTTTGTAAAAAGTGAAATATGGGTAAAAATGTATTCAATAAATCATATATATAATATTAAAAACATTTTTGAAAACATTTTTATAAAACATAGTTTTTAAAGAAAAATCATTTTCAACCGAAGAGAGAAATACAATCAGATTTTCTAAAAAACATTATTTTAAACCCTTGAACACACAAAGAGAGAAAAATTAAGGGAAACATGTATTATAATGATATAAAAATAGGATAAGAAAATAAATTAGTTTCTTAGGAGATATATCATAATATTTTATCATTGGAATCATAATCATGAACAATCCTGATAAATGATGTGATTATAACATAGAACCCTTACCATTTTTGGTAACCTCAAATCGTAATCCGCATGAAATAATAACATTTAATGAAACTTATAATATAATTATAATAATTAAATTTATAATATTACATGTAAAAAGGTTTTTATGTACACCTCATAAAATAATATAGGTGTAAAACATAACATATGTCTCAAAGAAAAAAAATTGAGGCAAAAATCTGTTACAGATTTGGTAACTTTTGAACATCAAATACCATGAAACATAGATATAAAAATTGATATAAAAATAAAAATAATTTTTATGATAAGTATCAAAAAAATAAATTCATGGGAATTATATACATCACATAAAAGAAATAGGTGGTGAATATGGTAGGTATCCCACAGAAGTAAAAGTGAGACGAAAATCCATTACCTTAAGTCTTAACTTCCTTCGTACATGTTTGAAACTCCTATATAATAAATATAAGTTTATAAATCTATTATATAAACATAATTATATATATAAAACCATGTATTATTTAATTATTACATTTTATAACCCATTTATTAACAATTTCATGTTAAAGTCATGTTTCGTGTAATAACTGCATTGTTTTTCATGTATGTTTTGATATGGTATTTTCAGTCCTCTAACTTTGATCATGGTTCCATAATATCAATAATTTTAAACATGATAAAAAAATATATATTTAAGATATATTTATTTATATTAATCCATATAATTTATAGATAGAAAGTGAAATACACCATTTATAGAGAAGGTATGACGTAGGTACACATGAAAGTTGTTTCCATTTTCAAAAGGGATTGAGATGAATAAAAGAAAATAATATATTAACATTAAAAAATAATTATTTTCTCATATATATCACATATATTTATTTAAACATATCCTTATTACCTTCCATTTAAATCTTATATGAAGAACGAATCACATTCTTTCATGAGGCGGTGGTTCCTCGTACACAAGAACGATGTTATCGTATTCCCAAGGAATTGAAAATAAGAATTAATATGTGATATAATGATTATATAAGAATATTAATATCATAAATATCATATATAAACAATTAAACCACCATTATATCCATCCATGAGAGGTGGTGATGGAAAAAAATAACATCAGTTTGCACGATGGTAGTCTGCTGTGTACACAAATGATGATTTCGTAACCCATTTGATGGAAGAGAAGATTAATATAGGTAATGAAATTAAAATAACAAAAAATTATTATATTTAATATATTGAGGTTATTATATCATCATGGTTTAATAATAATTTAAGGATGTGGAGCAAGAAATAAAATAAAATGCTCAGTCAGGGATGTTACCTCTTCTTTGGAAAACTTATTTTGGTTTGCACTAAAAGCCTTCCTAGGTTAGTTTTATGAATAAAATAATTCTTCTAGGATGATAGAAGGTAATTAAAGGAGTGATTTGGTCATTTAATGGTCAAAACAATGATTTTTTTAAGTGTTAAGAGGAGAAGAGAGTGAGTATCCTTTTATAAGTGAGGTCAGTGACACACTTTTAATTTTTGAAAATAAAAAGGTGTAACAAAGTTTTTCACATGAAAAAAGATCCAAAATGGTAAATTATCAAACATAAAAGATATAATGTCTAAATATGTCCATAAAATGAGCGTTGGATAAGTTTTGATTTATTTTTAACCCATATCTTTTTTAGTTTGACCCCTTGTAAAACCATTTTACCATAACCATAATAAATATTTTTTACTATTTTTACTATTAATTGTGTTCAAAAATTAAGTTAAAATTATTACATAATATAAATTATACTGATTGAAAATATTAAATAATTTTTTCAAAATTCAATTCATATAATTAGAAAATTTTAATTTAAAATTAATCCCACGGACATGATAACAAAACGAGTTTACAGCAAGAAAATGTTCAAAAGTTTACAAAGTTTTTATATCAAAAATCAATATGAAATTGATTCCAATGATATAATTTGGATTAATATATATATAATTGAAATTATTTTACTTTTAAAACCATATTAAAAATATATTGAAGTTTTTAAATGATTTAAAAGAAATTAAAATTCTTAATAAAAATTTGTATTTTTCACTGTTCACTAAAAAAATTTATCTTTTCAGAAGTTTCTCAAAAAATAACTCAAAGAAAATTTTGAAATGTATATTTAAAAAATAAATTTTAATTTTTCAAATAAATTTTCTAAAAGTGGTTAAAATTAGTTTTATTATTTGTTCACAAAATGCAGTGAAAACATTTTTTTTGAGAAAATAGTATTTTCAAAACATATAAAGGATTTTTTAAAAATTATGTAATTTTTTATAAATATGTTTTATTTATATAAATATATTATAGTTGATATTTAAAAATTAGTTATTACTATTAATATCTCTAAGTTTAATAGATAAGTTATAACTTTCTTGTTTAAACTATAATATTAATAATATACCATGGTTTATTAAAACCCAGTGTCATGTGTAACACAAGATAAAATTAGTGTTGCGTGTAATGAAATATTAACTCAGTGTTGTGTGTAACAAAAAATATTGAAAAGATTAAATTTATTTGAAAAAAATATTTCACAAAATCTTAGGGTGTTATAACATATCCTAGGTCTTCACCCCTCTCTACCTAGGTGTCATTATGCCACTTATCACCTGGCTACAAGGCCCTATTCATTTTTTATTTATTTATTTTACATCTATCTTGGGGTTCATGCATCTTAGGGTTCTAGATTCAATTTATATTATTGACCATCAGAAGTTGATACGTCCATCCAACACATGAGGGTCAATTGGGACCTCAAAAATTTATTCAATTCAATATTAGGATTTAATTTTTATTAAATAACTCTAATAATTTTAATGGGATTCAACACCTAAAGTGGCAGGGCTACACATACCACATGAATATAAATAGATACATAGTACCAAAGGTAATATGCATAAGGAACAAAAATTATTTTAATATTTTTGATTAAATTCCAAGTGCCAATAGTAACTACCAAGGCTTGACCAAGCTTGTCCCAACTCAACAGGTCACTTCGTACGCTCCCGACACCTATTTCACACCAAGGTAGCCAACATAATTAATTATATAATTTTATTCAAAAATTCATAATTATGAATTTCTCATTAAACATCAATGTTGTTCCAAAACCATGCCCAAAAGCACCCTGAGGGTTCATCTCACATTTCTATCCCCACACAGAGAAAATTCCCAAAAAATAATGCCAAATCAAAAGTAATTTCAAATAAATTTTAATTAAAAACTTAAGAAAATTTGATGGTGAAACATACCTTAACCAAAATGATGAGCCACCACATGTAGATGGCATCCCAGGTCACCCTATTTCTATGAAGAGTTAAATCCTTATTATGATCATTTGATTCCACCATGATTTGGTGGAATCAACAGTAAAAACTGACACTTAGAAACCAAAATTAAAAATGAGAGAAAGATATGGAAATAAAATCCCAATGGATTTGGAGATGCGCCTTAAAATTCTAATAAATAACCTCAAAATCCACCCCAAATCAAGGGGTAAGGAGGAACGAAAGAAGAGGGAGAAGGGTTGGCTATGCATGCGAGTGGAAGAAGAAGAAAGGGGGGATGAGACTTAAAATCTCATTATGGAAAAGTTTAAATTTCCTAATTTTATTGAGACACAGAGTTTGGATACTTGGTTTTCCAAACTATGCACCAACCTTGCGGTTGGAACTACCTCCAAACCATCCACCTCGCATGGATTGGTCACACAGTTTACCAAACTATGGGCTAAATGTATGGGTGTCTCCACAAACCTTATGCACTCTTGCACTATTTCCCTTTGAAACCTCACATGATTTGACCTTAACAGTACTCAAACCATGAAATATAACCATGTTCCAAATAAACTAAACTAGAAATGGATAGAGGTTTAGGGTTCCACATGGTTTCCCCTAAACGGTTCTCCCAAAAATGTGCTCCTTATGTAAAATCCTATGAACCTACCAAAAACCACCCCGGATCTCCTGAGGCTCACCCAAACACATGATCTATCTTCAGAGCCTCATTCCTTATCTAAAAAAATCACCTTGAGATGTTCTAACCCACATAATTCTATTCTGAATCTTTGATCAAAATTTAACCCATATAGTAAATGAAAAAAATCAAATTCCTTTAGAAATTTTCAACTCATAAAGGCATGGGATCTTACAATCTCCCCATAATAACACGTATCATCCTCAAGAAGTCTCGTTGTTCATCCAACTAAACATCCCAATCTACCTCTGTCATCAAATCATCGCCAACTATCCACATTCCACCCTCGAGTTCTCAAATATCAACCAAGGTACCACCTCCAATTGAAGGTTTTCAAACAAAAAAACCCATGCCAATGACCATGAATGGAATTGAGACACTAAGATAACACTTAATCAAGACTGTATATCCTAAAACATGATCACACCATCACCCTATTTCTTTACTTGGCCTATGGTGTTCCCCACCATATAAATTAGTATGCAAATGCCAATTTTTAGTCACGGTGCCTCCACTATCAGAATTGCCTATCGAAACATGCCTCTAGATTCCCAAAAATGATCTCAACATGGTTCCAAAATATTTAACCTATATATAGGTAAGAACACCACCCTATTTTCTCAATTCATACATAAATTGTTCTAACTCTAGTTAACTAAGGTCAAATCTAGTTTTCCTAGCTTTTTATTGAAAATACACAACTGATCCTAAAAAACACATATGATATGTCTAAAACAACGTAATTGATTTGGTTTTAGGTTTACCACAACCAAACAACCATAAAACCACCAGTTGAACCTACTTCGGCTGACCTTCCATGAAATGCTCAACTCCATTCATCGATTCATCACCACTTACTTGTTTATGATGCTTGAATGACTAAAGGTATCCCATGACCATCCAAACATGCTCACCGAAGTCCACACCTAAATTCCAATGTAAGTCCCTGATTGGGTCTTTAATCCTCAAATACCTTCTTCACGTATTTCCACACACACCGACACATCTATGATCTGACATCTACTCAGATTTCATTAAAACAACTTCAATCTCAGTGACAATTCACCAACTCCATCCAATAACACATAAAAATTCACACCTAAAATTCACCGAGGAATACATATAAATACATAAACAATTTCTCACTAGTATCAAAATTCCAAAGTGGTCATCCAATGACTGGTTACATACTCACTTGACCATTCCCACATGAGGGTCACACAATCACGACCATTATGCCTCTCTCTACCATAAGAGCATTGTTTTTGTCACACAATTTGGTCAAAATACCGATCATCATGACCCATATCCTATTCATTATAAAAGGTGAGACCTAGACATGGATACTTTACTCTTACTCAGGCATAAATTATGAAACACTAAACTATTGAAATAGTGGGTGCCCTAGACCCAACTATGCAGTACTTTTGATTACCATATCATGTGTACAGTTAAATATACATGATGTCATCTTACCATTATAGTGTAGACTTTTCTGCGTCCACTATTATAATGGTAATGTCCAAAGGTTAATTGTTGTGATGAGAGGTTATAGTAGATCCCATGCTATAATGAGAACCTTGAGATACTATAATATTAATCTTAAATATATGTTCTATAGTCTAGATACATCTTACTGATTAGACATAGTAGATGTATGACTATCAGGTGCTGGGGGCTCATAATCATTGATACTTATTCTCATGAAGTTCACACTTGGTGATCTCTAGTAGCGAGATCATGAGGACAGACACGCCAATAGAAACATCACATGTTTTGGGTCTTATTGGTTGTTCCTATCTACGAACATGTGTATTGGTCTTCTGAATTGATACCATTACCAATGTATATCATTTGATTATGTACTTTAATACAAGGAAAAAACCATGATATTGAAATTGTGGTGAAGTATCTTGTGTTGGGTGCGTCGTTGGTGGTATGACATTGGCTGAATGGTCAAGAAATGATTTGTCACTTCCAAGTTTAGGAATTTTTATATCTCAGGACTAGTTGATCAGGATGGTGAAACCTTCATAAGTCTTTGGACAAAGTAGTAAAAAGGTAAATCCATCTGGTTAGATCAACAAATAATAAAGTAAGATAAGGACGATGACATAAGAGTGTGTCCTGCTTTATGAGATATTTAATGACAAAGAGATTATAGTACACAGTCAGTGTTCGTAGGATGGTAGTCATTGCTATGACTATCCTTATCTCTTTAGGGGCCATGATGGGTTGCTAGACTCCACTCTTGGTCTGTGGATTTTATTCACTACTATCGAGATAAGGGACTAGAGGGTCACACACAACAGCGTATTAAAGAGTATGACATATTCAGTTGAATAGGTATATGGACATAGTGGGCCCCGCCACAGGGTCCGTGCGTTGTCCAAGTTATGGATCACCAAAATAATTAAATAAATTCATTAACATTCTAGTTATGAATATTTGGGATTGAATTTATTTAATGTATTTACGAGTTAAGTAAATACAAGAAAATATTAATCGAACAAATATTATTTTAATATTCAAGGTTCGTTTAATATTAAGCGGGACAACGAGTCGAGTTAAATGAATCAGTTTTATCACATAATATATTATATATATATTATAAGTATGTGATAAAATAATAAATAATATTGGCACAATTTAGTTCATCAAAATTATTTATTTAGTGGGCGTTAAAATAAACGGGGGCTGGGGAACCCAACCGGGTATTTTGGAATTCCATTATAAACAAGAGAGGAGGCTCTCTTCCTTTGTGTTTAATTCACTATCCATTCATTTTTTATGGGATGAAAATTGAGATCCTATCTCTCCTCCTGCTTCCTAGAGAGAGAAGCTGATGATCCAAGAGTTCGGATCAAGTTCTTCCTCTAGCATCGAAGAGATCTCAATGCGGTGATCATCGGGATGTCAAAAGCATCATCAGATAGCTGTGATATCACCTAGAATTTGACAATCGACGTTCCAATGGATTTTTGGAGCACGTGTGGATGATCTAGAGTGATCCTGATTTGGATCCTTCAAGCGACGATCACCATCGACTAGTTGCAATCGACTACGACTTCATATTCGAAACTGGTACATTTTTCATTTTAGTTTTGTGCTCCTTATGATTTACGTGATATTGTCAGAGCTTTCTGGGGCTCAGATCTTTGGATATGAAAAGTTCCGTCATCCTACCGATGAAAAAATTTAAAATCCCTAGCCCACCGGCTTTCGCTGCGGGCTCCAGAACCTGACATTAACATCATCCATTCTAGGTGCACAAAAAATTACCCTTACCACCTTTTGAAATTCATCCAAAGCGAGGGTCACAACCCCAAAGACCCATGGTGAGCTACCCACTATAAGGATTCCCTTATACTACTCATCAAGTGCAACCTAAACATGTTCTAACATCACATGTTTTTTGCGCTTCTTAATCCATGCTCATCTTATATTTCTAATACCTAGATAGGATTCACCCGGATTATTAGTATCACTACATTTGATCTAATCTTGATGTGTCCTCTACCATGGATGGACATATATTCTTTTATTAAAACCCCAGATACCTCAAAAAAAATAGAAAGTAAAATTTGATATCACCTAATGAAAAGGGAATACAATCCTATACCACCCAATCACATCACCCAACTAACACTTCCATAATTTTTATACCAAGGAACTAGGATGATGTGCCCTAACCACTAACCATGATATACAACATATCAGTTCATTAATACAACTATATTTTTATCCACCAATCGATGTTGTTCCATTAAATATAATCCTCTACACTCTGACCATGCTATTGAAGTGCATCCCAAAACACATAGGAGAAGATGTCACCCTGATCCTATCCTCAAAAACACACCTTGATACTAAAGGCATAACTGTTTCTTTTCCATAAACTCGATATCACATATCCTGTATCAATCTCAAACCCAAGATGTACAACTATTCCTTTCCATTTCTAGGGAATTATCAAGACTTGGATAACCTATCTCATGGGTTTCCATAACACATAAATCTAGAAATAAACTCACTAAAATACTAATTCATGTACAAGGATCTCTATATCTTCCCACCTATCCCAAAAACCAAAACTCATAAGGTAAAAAATAATTGTAAATCTCATGTTACCATATTAGTAAACCACGACATCAACATGCAAATTCCCAATCTAGGTTCTCATGTATAGATAAGTCAGACACCTCATGCTGAGTCAACAACCTACTAGGGAACTTATTCTCATCAAGCATCCATACATAAGGATACCCCATCGAGAATCATAACCTCATCAGTTAATGGTTATATATATAATTACATTGTCCTAGAAGATCCATTAAAAGAGAACCAAATCATATGGTTTGACTATGTAGATTGTCATTCTATGATATATGGTAAAATACTATATAGATTATTACTAAAACTTTAAATAAAACTGATTTTTTTGGAACTAGAATTATAATTACCCCTAGGGTTTATCTTTAAGGAACCACATGCTTATGCCTACCAACTAGGGTCATCATACATCCCTTATGACAAGGTATTACATCTTATTCATCAAGATTAATCATACCATAGATCCACATAACTTTCCATCAGAAGAAAATATAAATATATGTTGGAATATTTGAGTAGAATTCCATCACGTACTTATATATGAAAATACAACATGAGCAGTCACTGACACTTTAAATAGATGATCCTCAGTCATCAGTGAAAAAAATTACACTATTTGGTCTATATAATGTGGACCCTATATGCAAATTATGATGCATGAGATGCCTCCATCCTCTACAAGATTAGATTCAAATCCAAATCATTGGACCCTTTCTAATGGGATAAAAAAAACAATAATAAATAAAAAAATTACAAATCACTAGTATGTCACTCAAGGAGAAAATAATATACAACCATAACATCTAACTCCAAGAACATTAATATCATCCATAATAATCTATACTTCTTACTGGAATGAGTGTTCTTGACACACCAGTCTGATATCCATCACAAGCACTGAAACATTCCTAAATCTCTAGTTTATAAAATCCAAAACAGTAAGGAAAAGATGTAATCAACCCTCTAGTGCCACTTTATATCACCCTGATTTGTAGTCCACTTGACTTGTTCCTCAGCTTGGATTTCCATAAGACCTCAAGTATACCTCCCTGTATGACAGAGGTTTCTGACTAGTAGTGGGGGTATAAGATAGTACTATGGGGAGACTATACCCCTAACCAGAGTGTATAGTAATGGATAAAATAACCAAGTTTCATATATAAACAATAAACATCATAGCATACATGATAAATAAAACAACCCAAATAGTAATAATATGAAATGCAGAAGTAGTAAAATCATACAAGGATGATTTACCACTAGGATGATCATATATACAAATAATTATAGAAAAACTTAAATAAAATAAAAGTATCAGAGGCTTAACTACATCCTCAAGGATCCCATCAATCCTAGTCTCCAATACTGCTTGAGATTATATGATCTATAATCAACATTATAATGGGATACTACCCAAAATGTGCCTATGACAAGTGAGAGATTTGATTAGTTACCTAAGTTCTATGGCCTCCTGAATAGGGTGTGAGTACATAACTCTATAGGAAACTACCAATGTGGTCTCATATATAACTAGTATATATGGTGTATGTGCATGTGACAATATTAGTTGGAATAAATAAATAAAATAAAATAAAATTAAAAAACCAACATAGTACCTTATTAGGCTAGTTTCAGGGTGTCTTTGAGAACATCACGATGATTATTCCAACCATAACTGAACGAGGTAGATCAATTACTACCCTAGTACCAATAACTGGTGTCGATCCTTATGCCCATGACCCTAATCGACCATACCTTCCTTGGACAGTGATGGTGTGTCTCTAATCATGTCACGATGACTATTCCAACCATATAAAAAACCAATATTAGGGTGTAGACTAAGAATCCACGAATATTAGGCGTAAATGGCCAAGCATCTCATCATGAACAGCTCAAAATATAGATCCCATGAATCTCAGGCATCTCTCCAAAATCCCATATCATAC
The DNA here is from genome assembly GCA_963277665.1 of Viscum album. Classification (NCBI taxonomy): domain Eukaryota; kingdom Viridiplantae; phylum Streptophyta; class Magnoliopsida; order Santalales; family Viscaceae; genus Viscum; species Viscum album. The sequence goes on from OY728156.1 coordinate 2,097,236,802, forward strand.
ATGGCTTGAATAAAATACCTGGGTATCCCAGGTTGTCACTAACCCTATGGGTATCTTACATATCATCATTAAAAATAGATGAATCTATGGAATCTTGGGCATCTCAACCAAGAATACATAATATCATCTTGATCAACTGGCTAAATCCTAGGGGCAACATAGTCATTTTATCATAATAATTATGATCATAATAAAATCCCCAATCTTAAATGACTAGATCTTAGACATACTAGGTATCCTATAGACCCATGACATCCAAGGTGTCCCATATTGGCCTAAGGTCATATATTGATGTCCCAAGCATTCTTACATGTCTTAATATTCAGATCCCAAGAATTATATCTGGGTATCCATGATGACATCATCTCATTTGTTTTATCACACTAGTATCACGTAAGGCTTCAAAAATCTTGATCCTAGGAAGTACCTCTGGGAATCCACAAATTCACCATCACATCTCATAATTACCATAGTCTAGGTCCCAAGGAGAATATATAGGCATCTATAGTTGCATAAGGATCAAAAAAGTGAAAGTATAAATACAAGGTATGGGTTGGCCGAATTCTTTAACCCCTTACCTTTTTCCATAGCCCCTAGGATCACATTGTCAGTATGGGTTCTAAGGTGACACATGATTCAATTTCTACCCATTCCCATGTCCACCCTCTCACTAAGATCACAAGTCATAGGGGCACCTACAAGGGTCCAATAGGTCTCTCTAGACTTCTAGGAAGTCACACTAAAGAGGTTTCTTTAAGTACACCCCCTTTCTGAGGCATCCTAGGTCAACCAAAACACCTGAATCATACTCCAATATCATAGGTTCTAACCACTCAAGAATTCACATACTAGTGTGAGAGTAACAATCACCCCATATTCATTTACACACATGTCATAGGGTAGTGAAAAATATATAATATATTCCCAGTTAAACACAATGGATGACCAGGGTTGTCTCACTTGAGGATATTTCTAGTAAATATCACACTATTCCTAACTCACTTATTATATTTTTGGGGTTTTATTATTTTATGAAAGTAATTAAATGTGGGTGATAATGTGAATGAAAAGAAAATCAAAAAATAAAACATGCATATATAGATATAGATAGAATGAATGTAGTTTGTAAAGAAAGAAAATTATTCTAAGAAAGTCATCAAGAGAGAACCTTAATTTTCCTATTTTATGTCTACTTAATATAAACACTCCATCATATGTTTGAACAAAATTTTCTTCCTCAATTTTGAATACACATTGAACTCAATGATCACTAAGTACACTACACATCTACCTCCTCAATCGTGGGAGAATGGTTGTAGAATAAGAAGATAACCCTTATATAACCATAGTGAGAATTAAAATCACTTTTAATCATACTCAGATTAACCTAAAGTATATATTAAACATGTAAATGGGTTAAACACTATATTACTAACCTATGATATTCCTCATGTTAGTTACTCATTATCGTGAGTACAAGAGATCATGGTTTGGAAATAAGAGAGAAAGAGAGAGTGTGTGTGTGGAATAGAAGAACACTTGAATTAAAATATGTATAGGATGTTAAATTAAATTAATGAAAATAAACTAAATAATAAAAATAAATCAGTAGGTATGAACACATTTATCAGTCAAGTGGTTGATTCCCCCTTCCCATTAGTATGGTATCTGTATTTATAGGCATTATAATCAAAAGGCCATACCTTTTGAATCTCAAAAATCAATACTTAAAATACTATTATTTATTTTGTAATATTAGAATTGGTTAAAGATTTTCCCTTTAAATTCTCATGAAGATATTATTTTAAATTACTGTTTATGAGAGTGAACATAACATTGACTTACCCATATTTTAGTATCTTCAACATCGAACATATTTAAGTTCAATTTTCTTTGATCCCCCCTTTAAGATAAATTGCATGTGGAATCTAAATCAACATTAAATTAGTCATATTTCCATGTAATTTTTTGGAGGTGACTCAACCCAAACTTTAACCTAAGTATATAAAACCTAGAAATCCTCACTTCCCCTATAAGCCACAATTTTACTTTCCACGATGTAGGAATGCACATGAACCATGGGATATCAACATAGGCTTCAATCCTTTTCATTGGATGTTTTGATCTTAGCCCTATCTCTTCAATGTATAAGTATCGGGTGGCATAAACCCTTCTTATCAAATGGGAACCTTCATGATCAACTTGATAGATGAATCTATCTTAGATTAAAGAGAATAGATGTGAGAGAAAATGGATCACATGGTAGTATGGAACAATGGTAGAAGTAGTAGAGTAATGGTTTTAGGGGCTCATGGAATAGTGATAATGGTAGTTGTGACCAATGAGGGTAGTGGAGCTTAATGGTAGTAAGTTGTAGGTAGAACAACAAAAATAGTAGAGGTAGTCCTAATGGTAGCAAGGTACCATCTTGACGGAATCATGGAAACAATGGTGAGATGGCGGCAGTAACTAGATGTTGGAAAATTGCAACAGTAGCATTAGTGGAAAATATATAATATTTTGAAACTTCTAAAAAACATCCATGTTTTGACACACTTTTCTTAGGGTTATACAATGCGTATAATTTTTTTCCTAGTGTAACACAGTGGCTAACTAGGGCCATCTCACTTGAGGAACTTTGTAGTCAATCACACACTATATAACTAATTCACCTTTTTATATTATTGTGATTTTATTATTTTATTCAAATAATGAAATATGATAAGATAGTTTAATTTGAAAACTAAACTAAACATGTTGATGTAATTCAACAAAATGAATGTAGGTTAGAGTAGAAAGAAAATTCTCCCAAGAGAGTCATCCAAAGTGAACCTTCGTTGCCTTGTTTTATGTCTACTTAATATAAGAACTCTATAAAATTTGTAAACATATTTTTCTACCATGGTTATGAATATAAAATTCACTCAATAATAACCAAGTACACCACACATACACCCCCTCAATAAAGGGTGAATATTTATATAATAAGAAGATAACCATTAGATAATTGTAGTGAGGATTACACTCACTATGAATAATCTTCAGATTAACCTAAAAAGAATATTAAACATTGACTTGGGTTCTATAATGACCCATAATTTTCATACATAGATATTACATCTTAATAGATGAATATTCAATATATTCCTCAATAATATGCACCCACAGATGGTAAAGTTTTAGTTTCATTGGAGAATAGATATAAAAACATATTATTTAAGTAAAATCTTCATCATCTTAACTATATTTATTTAAAAAGGTACCTTTCTAGAAAAATCACACTTAGAACCTTCCATCACGACCTATGTAAGAAAAAAAATAAGAAAGGGTGATCTCAAATAATCAATAAGGCTAAACATGGTAAATATAAATCATTAGGACATGAGATGATGATAAGGGTATAAAAACATAATCAAGTGCACTTTATTAATATAAAATATTCATACCCAAAAAAGATTAAATCATAAGCTCCATAATCAATTAATTTCTATAATTATGATCAATAAGGGTGTCAAAGCAGTAATAATTATTCAAGAGTTTTAATATAGGCATAATGCGTCAATAATATAAGAAATCATAATCTTGTGAACATAGAAAAATGAAATCATGTACACACATAATCTTGTGAGTAAATCTAGAAATCATCCATACTCATAGATCAAAATATGAACAAATATATTCTCAATCATGTCCATGCATATTCTAGAGATAATTGCTAGAGGAAATCATACTCATGCATCAATATGTGAAAAAATATATTCTTAATCATGTCCATGCTTTTCATCATCATATCATGAGATATCAATATCACTTTAACCAATCCGTTGGAGGGATATAACGGAACCAATCATCAAATAATCATAATATATTAATATAAATGTCACAATATCATAAAACATTTGGCATATCACCATAGCATAACCCATAAAGAAGAAGAAAGTCTCATAAATATCTCATCATTATAATTATAGACTATCCAAATAAATAATCAGGGTGGTATATTTGGATCATATCCATAGTAAAGAATAAATAACACTAAAGGATATCATTATAGATAAAATATTTCTTTTAATTATCTCTTGAATAATTCTTTAGGAAAATACCCTTTCATTTTGAAATCTCTTATTTAAAATCTAAAAAAATCACCAATTATAAAGGAAAAAATTTTCTTTGAAAATAATGTTGTAAACTTTTAAAGGAATCTTCAAATATTTGAGCAGTCATAATGGTGTGAAATTACATTCACATCATGTATGCTAAAAAACTATTTATTTAACATTATTGATAAAAAGTCAAAAGTATATCATTCAAAAAAAGATAATAAGTTTAATTTTAAAACATTTTGTAATAGAAAAACAAGGGTAAAAATGACTTTCAAAAATAATAGGAGAATATTTTAAAAAATATTATTGAAATAATTTTAAATAAAACATGGACATGGAAGATAAATATTCCTAACTAAAGAGGAAATAAAGTTTATTTTTCTTAAAAAAAATTCAATCATTTAAAGTACCTAGGAGAGGATAATTGTAATATTACTTGAAAATTCCATTAATGACCAGAGGATAATAAAATTAAAGGGATTTATAAGATAAGGATCAAATAATTTCCTCAATTTAAATTCAATCATAAGTAATCCTGATTAAAATGATATTGATACATAAATTCATTACCCAAAGTATCATCTTGATTCATACTCATTAAAACTCATATGTAATAAATATAGATTTATTATAAATCTATTAAAGAAATATAATCATATATATAAGACCATATATTATTTACTTGTGATATATTATTACCCATTTATTTACAATTTGTTATAGAAATCGTAGTTCCGAGTGATAACTGCTTCGTTTTTCAAACAGGTTTTGGTTTGGCAGTTCTGGTCCTTGTACTTTGATCATGGTTACATCATATCCTGTATTTTATTATTTATAAAAATATAATATTTATTAATTATATAAATTTTTATATTAATCCTTAAAATATATAGATAGAAAAATTAATTACATCATTCATGGAGATGGTAAGTCGTACATACGCATGAACATTATTTTTTTTACTTTTTGACGGATGGAATGAAATAAAGGTAAATAATAATTAACCTTTAAATAATCTCTATAATATAATATATATCATATACATTCATTAAATATGTCCTTATTACCATACATGTAATGTTAAAACAAAAAAATAATTACATCGCTTCATGGAGGTGGTAGTCTACACGTATACACGAGCGACATTATCATTTTACAAATGATGAGAATAAGGTGGATGATACTTTTTAAATTATCATAATAAAAATTAATAAAATTAAATATAATTAAATTATTATTTTATAGTGGATACCATATATTTATAGGAGGTATAAGAATAAATAAAATTGAAAGTTCTCGGTTAAGTGTTATACCTCTTTGTTGAGAAACTTCTTTTGGATTATGCCTTAAGCCTTGATAGGATGGTATTTTGGAAATAGAATAGGCTCTAGGATGTGGAGAAGTAATATAGTAAGATATTATGTTAGGTATTGTATGAGATATAAGGCTCATGAAGTGTGAAGAAGAGAGGATAGGTGGTATCCATGTATAGGGGAGGGAAAAGAATCAGTTGGAATTACTTAAAATATTCAATAATATATATATAATAATCATATGTCAAGTCACACAAAGGAACCCAAAATTATAATATAAAACTTTATATGGTTGAAATAAAATAAAATAATCACATTTAAAAAAAAATTGTATATATTTTAAGCCTTATATTCTAGTTAAACAACTTTAACCCATTTTAACCTTAATTGTGATAGTTTAACTTTTTTACCATGACAAATTAATTATATGAATAAAAATAAAAGGGTTATTCTAAAAAATAGAATTGATGATTATAAATTTTGAATCCATTTTATCATATTTTATTTCTATTTGTGGTAGAAATTAATTTTAATATAAGAACAAAAAATAAATGAAAATATATTTTTAGGAAAATACCCGATTTAAGAGTAAAAATCATTTAAACTTGAAATAAAGTAATAAATTGGTTTCAATTTTTTTTGGGTTAAATAATAATCAAATTATGTTTTTTAGACTTTTTCATCTAGAAAGAACTCAATATAATCTTCCAACCATTTCATTAAATGCTAAGACCCAAAAATAGTTTTTAAATTGAATAAAATATAACTTATCTTTAAAAAAGTCATTCTAGGGTTCCCGAATTCAAAATAATGATTTTAAATAAATTATTTAATTATTTAGGGATACATTTTTTCTAAAACCACTCATAAAATAGAATAATTTTAATTTTTAGGTCTATTTTAATGTTTTATCCCATGGTTTTAACCTACTTTTACCACTTTTTCCGATGCAAAAAAGATTTACTATGGTTACTATTCATAATGAAAAAAAATTAAATTATGAATATTAAATTATAATAATTATTCTAATTCCAAATATTTAATCCATTTTATAAAATAAATTTCATATAAGTGAATAATTTAATTTAAAATTAACTATTAAAACTCGACGAGAAGTGGTTTTCCAGAAAAAAAATGTCTTCTTAAGTATAAAAAGTTTATATACCAACCTTAATTGTATTAATGATAATATAAATGAACTAATTTTAATTTTAAATTGTTTGAAAAAATAGAAATTTTGAAAATGATTGAAATTTAAAGGAACTTTTCAATAAAAGTTAGTATTTTTCACTAATCATCTAAAAATAAATCTCTTTATAATGTTTTTAAAAATTCACTATAAGATATTTTTAACATAATAATTTCAAAAATTAAGTGCATTTTTTAAAATGAATTTTTAGAAATTGGCAAAAATTAATTATTTTATTCGTTTATAGAAAGTAATAAAAAACATTTTTTTAGAAAAATGTATCTTTGAAGAATATAAAGACTTTAATAAAAATTTAATACTTAATTATCAATATGTTTAATTTATCTAAAACATTTACACATATTTTTTATAATGTGGTTATTCCCATTCATTCAAAAAAATATAACACATATGTTATAATGGTCATGTTTAAATAATAATACAGTATATTGCAGTTTGTTTAAACTCGTTATTCTGTGTAGTACAATATATTAAAGAAATAATTTTTAAAGAGAAATAAATTCTAAAATATATTGGTGTTACATTATAACCCACTTAATATAAATTTTACCCTCAAATCTTCATCAAAATGAAACAAAAAATGATGATATCTTTGTGTCATTACATCTTCAGGTTCCCAAGTAGCTTCTTTGAATTTATAATTCCTTCAGATAACTTTAACTAGGTGAGTAGTCTTATCCCACAATACTATATCCCTATGATTCAAGATTTATAATGATTATTCTTCATAGTAAAGATCAAGATCCAGTGATACAACCTCTAAGTTCAGTACATGTGAGGGACTGGGTATGTACTTTCTTAAGAGAGATAGGTGGAACACATCATGAACTTGAGGGAGGTTTGGTGGAAGTTCCAAACGATAAGATACCATCCCTAATCAATCAAGAATATTGAATCCAACATACCTAGGGCTTATATTTTCTTTTTTTTTGAATCTTATAACCTTCTTCCAAGGAGAAATTCACTAGAATACATTTTTAGTAGCTTCAAATTCTAGATATCACTGATGATTGTCTGCATAACTTTTTTTCAACAATGAGCCACCTTAATGTTCTACAAAATGGATCTAACATTCTCTAGAATTTCCTAATCCAACTTAGGTCCCAATTTCTTTCATTCTTCAACTTCATCTCAACACATTTGAGTTCTATACTTCCTTCTATAAAGGGCTTCATATAGATCCATATGAATGTTTGAATAAAAGCTACTCTTATATGATAACTCAACTAAAGGAAGGTTTTTATCCCAACCACCTTTGAAATACATAAAACAAGATCACATCATATCCTAGAGGGTTCAAATCATTCTTTCAGACTAAACATCTATCTAAATATGATAAGTAGTACTAAAACACAACTTTGAATCTAGAACTTATTAAATACTTTACTAGAACTTCAAGGTAAACCTTGGACCCTGATCAGATACAATAGAATGTGGCACTCCATGAAACCTTACCACTTCTATAATGTATATTCTGGAAATCTTATCAATAGATAAATATTCTCTAATAGTAATAAAATGCACTAACTTCATAAGGATATTGACTATAACCTAAATAGAATCATGTTCCTTAGATTTTTTTGGGATTTTGATGAAAAAATCCATGGTGATGTTTTACCATTTCCATTCTATTATAGGTAATGATAGTAACATTCCCATATACTTTTTTCTCTCATCCTTAACTTGCTGACATTACAAGCATGAAATATAGACTTTGCAATACGACTCTTCATTTTTCCCACCATAAATACTCTTTCAAATCTCTATACATATTCATAAATATAGGATGAATAAATAATATTGAACTACGAGCTTCATACAAAAATTCCTTCTTCAGATATGGTGTTGATGGAACACATACTCGATTTCTAAATCTGATTATTCCATGATAGTCAAGTTTGAACTCAGGAACATTTTCACCTTATTTTATAGCTCTAAATATTATTTTTATGGTTCACATGAATGGATAGTTGAAAAATAATTTGAGAAAGATAATATTTCTCCCCTGCCTTTTAGATTTCAAGGTCTATCCTTTTAAAATATAGAAATATTAGATCCTTTATGATCATCATCATAGATAAACTATCATGATCATTTAGAATCAGAGAATCTTCTACCTTGTTCACTTTACTAGGGTGGTAATGTATTGAGTAGTCATAATATTTAATCAACTCCAAACATCTCCTTTGGTGTATATTAAACTATCTTCGAATGAATATATACTTTAAAATTTTATGATCAGTATATATTTCACACCTTTATATATAAATATAATTCCTCTATATATTTAATGAAAATATTACTATAGCTAACTCCAAATAATGAGTTGGGTGATTTTTCTCATGAAGTTTTAATTGTTGAGAGGCGTAATCTATTACCATATCATTCTTCATGATGAATCACCCCAGTCCCTTCTTATATGCAACACTATAGATCATAAACCCTTATTCACTACATGGTATTTTAAGAATAGTGTTATGACTAGCCTTATCTTTAGTTCCTTGAAATTTTCCTCACATTCATATGTACAAAGTAACTTGGCTCCATTTCATGTTAACTTGGTGAGTTGATTAGATAGATGTGATAAATTCTCCACAAACCATTGATAATTTCCAGACAAGCCTAGAAAACTAAAAATATCAGTCACCATGGTTGGTCTAGGATAACATTAAATAACTTATTTATTTGATGGATACACATATATAACCTCAATTGATATTATATGACCAAAAAAATGAAACATTTTATAACCAAAATTCACACTTTGTAAAATTTTCATACAAAATTTTCTTCCTTAGGGTCTTTAGTACAATCCTCAAGTGATATTCATTATCTTACTTTTTCCTTTTAATATATAATAATATTATCTATAAAGACTACCAAAAACTAATCAAGGTAACATCTAAAGACTCTATTCATTAAATCTATAAGGATATTGAAGTAACTAGTAAGACCAAATGACATAAATATAAATTAATAGTTTCCATGACTTGTATGAAATGTTTTATTGGGTATATCCACCTTATTTAACCTCTATTAATGATATCTATATTGAATTTAAATATTGGAAAAGTATTTATATTATCATAATTGATCAAAAAAATCGTTGATATAGGGAAAAGATACTTGTTATTGATAGTTATCTTGTTAAGTTCTTGATAATCAATGCAAAGAACCTTTAAAACATATTTCTTTTTAAAAGAAGAAAAAGTACACACCATGGTGATACATTATAGTGTATGAATACCTTATAAATATTCTCCTGGAGTTTCTTATTCAATTCCCACAACTCAACCAGGGCCATTCTATAAGAAGACTTAGAAATAGGTGTAGCACAAGATATGAGTTCTATTGAAAATTCAACTTTACAATTCGAGGGAAGACTAGGAAAATATTCCAGAAATACTTCAAAAAAATCCCTAAAAATAGAAATATACTATATTTTGAGTTTATCCCTATACATTTTAGTTAAAAACCCCTAATTAATAGGCAGTAATACCCACACAATGGAGGTAACTTACATTAGAATCCATATTCATCCTCACACCAAAAGAAACTCATGGGTTGGTTTGAAATATAAAATATGACTTCCCTTACCAAAAAATTAATATGGGAACTATATAGAGATATACGATCCATGCCCAAAATCACATAAAATTCAACTAAAAAAATAATCATAGGATTTTCAGGAAGCACATTCCCACAAACCTCTATTGGAGAGGAGTTATAAACTTTAGATGTGATCACTATACCATTATGAGTTTTTATTTCTAACTAAACATATAATCATTGAGGTGGTTATGTGATAACCATAGAAAATTATTCATATATAAAAGAGTGGGGACATATAGAATCAAATAAAACAGTTTCAGTCCTAGAGTGAATGGTAAGTGTATATTTCACTACATTGTTCTCCTGAACCACATCAGTCGTGATAACATAGGCCTTTCCTTTATCATTTTTCTTAGGGGGTTATTAAGGCCCATCAACCTCACCAGATCTTGTATTAGGGAATTGATTATCATAATTCTGAATATCCTTATATCTAAAACATTGAATTTTATTGGATTAATCCTTCTTATCCTTTGCCACATTTGTGGACATTTTCATCCCCCATCATCAATCATTGGATAGATAGCTAGAATTTCCATAATTGAATCATTTCCCAGTTCCTTTTAGATAATTTCCTGAATTCTTCCCCCCACATTTTTTGGCATGTAGGTGGTTGGAATATCTTTACTCCTTTAGATTTACCATTTAAGTTTCCATGAAACTGTAATTTTATCTTCTTATCACTAAAACTAGAAGAATAATTAGAGTTCCCACTCTCTATTTTTACCTTTAGAGCACATTGAATTATTTATTCATAGTTACCAAAGTATCTTATGGATAAATCCTTTCAAATACCTAGTTTTAGTAAAATAAATAATCAATCAAAATTTTTTATAGGTTAGATTAAAAATCTATAATCATTCCTTGGATATCTTGTAAAGTTTGATTTGTTGGTACTAATGGATTCATCATCCCTTTGTTCTATTACTAGAAAGTCCCTTTCCATCTTAGTATGAAGATTTTGAGGAAATTATTTATTGAGAAATATACTATTAAAATCCTATAATTTCATATATTTTATTTATTTCTCTTGCCTCATGTTCTTGATAAGATTCCACTTTTGATCATCTTCTCCTTCTAAGTGATAGGCTGTTAAAACAACTTTCACATGGTCTGATCACTAAAGAACATAAAATATCATTTCCATCACATTAATCAATTAAACAATAACTAGTGGATCATAATACCCATAAAAGGAGGGTGGATTTTTTCACATAAAATACTCAATAGAATGTTTCAACCTATTTGTGCTTTTAGAAGATCAACATGATCCATGTTATCATTCATAGCTTGAGGGGTTTGAGTGAGCATAGTCACAAGATATTCCATCCCAAATACAGATCCATTTGGTTTCTCTTGAGGATGATTATTTTTTTTACCATCACATTTTTTGTTAACATGATTACTTATGGTTTCATCCACTTACTAAAACCCACAACATAATATAAGCATCAAACTACAATAATCAGAGTGAAAACATATATTCATAAAAATAAACAACTGATATCTCCTAAATTATAACACCATCTTACCAAAATATAAAACCTTAGGTTTAACCTAGATCATCCATGGTCATTATATATTTAAATCCATCATAATAGTTCATAATGAAAATATGAGTTAACCCAGGCATATCCACCGGGAGTTTCGTACCAAGTACACAGTAAGTGAACATTCACCGTGCACCAAAATGATGAATAATATATACTCAACCAAATCCTTTCAAGGTTATTACCCCTAGATGCATGTATTCCAAAACCATGTCAAATTATAGTATCCAAACATGGATGTATTTCTAGGAAAACCACATAATATATTCCTTTCAAAAAATTTAGTATGTTATCCTATACTTATATTTATCCCTAGGATTTTCATCAAAGTTATCTAATACTAATATCAAAATATTGACTAAAACTTAATATGAAACCACCTATAATGAACCATACTTTTCATATATAGATATTAAATCTTAATAGATGAATATTCAATACATTTATCAATAATACACACCCAAGTATCATAAAGTTCTAGTGTCTTTGAATACTAGATACATAAACATATTATTTAAGTACAATCTTCAAAATCATTAACATCTTTCTTTATATAAGGCACCTTTATAAACTCATCACACTTAGAACCTTCCTTCATGAACTTAAGAAGAAAAACATAAGAATGGGTGATCTCAGATGCTCAGTAAGGGTAAATATGATAAATATAAATCATTAGATCATAAGATGATCATAAAGGTAAGAAAACGCAATCAAGTACACATTCTCAATGTAAAATATTCATACCCATAAAATCTTAAATCATAAGCTCCATAATCAATTCATTTCTAGAATTATTATCAATAAGGGTGTTAATGCAGTAATCATTAGTCAAGAGTCTTAACATAGGAATGATGCATCATAAGCATAGGAAATCATAATCTTGTGAACATAGTTAAATAAAATCATGTTCATGCATAATCTTGTGAGTATGGCTAAAAAGCGGTCATACTCACGCATAAAAACATGAACAAAGATATTTGGAATCATGTCCATGCATATTCCAGTGAGAATAGCTAAAATAAATCATACACTTGCATCAATATGTGAACAAATCTATTCCCAATCATACCCACACTTATCATCATCATCATCATCTCATGAGATATCAACATCACTTTACCTAATGCATTGAAGGGATATAATGGACCTAACCATCATATAATCACTATCCATTCATATAAATGTCACAAGATCATAAAATATTCATCATATCACCATAACATAACCCATGTAAAATAAATGGGTTTCACTATATGAAAAAACAGATTTAGCGGGGGTTTTTTCATAGTGATTTTGAAAATCGAAGCTAAAATTTTTCTCGAAAAAAAATTAGCATCCATTTTTAGTAATTTTTTTAAAACTTCCACTAAATATATTTTAAATATTTTTTTTTATATTTTTTGATTTTTCTTTTAAAAAATATTAGTTTTTTAGCAGCGGTTTTTAAAAACCACCGGTCAATTATTATTTTTTAAATATTTAATTATGATTTATGATTTATTATTTACTATCATATATAGTTTATTATTTTTAAATTTTAATTAATAATAATGTTTTAATTAATAAATATTTACAATTATTAGTTAATAATAATTTAAAACTTAAAATAAATCTCCAATAAGTTGAAAATTGGACTTTGACATCCATTGCCCATAAATTTCGATCTGAGAGTTCGTTTTAGCTCCATAACTAGTCAAATCAAAGCTTATTAAATGAGTTAAAACTAAACTAGATTTAAATTTTGTAATATTTAAAAAATAAAATTTATTATAGTTTCAAGAAAAGTAAGAAAACGAATTTGAACGTTAAAGGACCTTAACATTTGATCGAGGTGTCCATATGAGCTCTACCACATATCAAATCAAATATTGTGACAAGATTTACACCATGATAACCTTTAGGGGCCCCGATCACTATTTTTTTAGGACAAAAGAGGCCTCGAAGTCCTCAAAAACAGAGTTTTTAGTCAGAGTATCCCAATTTTTTAACATTTAATAGAATATCATCCTTGTTTAAGGAGGTTTTATTGTATTTTTTGATGTGGAATGTATTTATTCCTAGGGATTACATTCATATTGATATTGGGGTTTTGATGTTTTATCATTTTTCACAATGTAGTTTTATTTATAATTAAATATATGTATATTGTATTATATTTAATTAGAATAAATCACTTGTATACATATATATATTTAAATAGAAATGTATTTTTAAACACATAAACCATATCTAAATAAATATTTTTTATTCATTTCATTTTAAATAAAAAATTATAGATTTTATTAACCTTATAAAAATGCATTAATTTGTATATATATACTTATACAAGTAATGTTCATATATAATAATGTTAATATATATATATATATATGCATGTGTATTAATAAAAAAATATATTTATATTCTAATATATGTAAATAAATATTAATATATAATATATTTAAATAAATTTATGTATATATATATTATACGCATTCGATGAGATTTTATCTTTGTTTAAGAGGGTCTTCATATGATTTGTTTATTGTTTATTATTTTATTCCACTTATTTAAATTCCTATTGATTTGATGGTGTTGCAATTAATTTTCTTTCCCCTCTTTTGGTAATTTATTATCAATTATATATATTATTTTATATAAATTTATGAATATTTGTGTATATTTATATACATTTGTAAATATTTATACATATTTATGTTTATTAATTTTTATATCTTATATGTGTAAATATATATAGAGATATTTATATTTACTTATGTTTATATATATATATATATTTATATTAATATACAGTTATATATCTTAGTGTGTTTATATATATTCATGTAACATAAATGTGTGTTTATATATATTTATGTAAATTTTATTATATGTATTTAAATTTATAGATATTTATATCCATTTATTATTTATTATTTATTCAATCATTAATCATTATTTATTATTTTAATATTTATTTATTATTGATTTTTTTATTTTTAAATTACATTTAAATAACTATTTCATTTTTATTTATTAATTATTATTAATTTATTATTTATTTATTATTTATTCATTTATTAATTATTTATTAATTATTTATTAATAATTTATTAATTCATTATTAATTATTAATTATTAATTATTTAATTATTTGGTTATTATTTATTTGTCTTTTTCTTATTTATTTATTTAATATTATATAATTAATTAATTAAATATTTATCTATGTATTATTTATCTATTATTTATTTATTTTTCATTGTTATTTTTTTATTTTTTATTTTAATATTTTAATATTTATATATTATTTATTTATATATTATATATTACATATTTATTAATTTATTATTAAAAATTAATTAATTAATTAATTAATTATTTTTATTATTTTATTATTTATTTCTTGTTTATTTTTTTATTTGTTTATTATTTATACATTAATTATTAATTAATTATTAATTAATTATTATTTTATTATATTATTATTAATTTACTATTAACATATTATCAATTACTTATTTATTATATATTCACTATATATTTATATTTTATTCATTTATATATTATTTATTAATTATGAATTAATAATTATAAATTATTAAGTATAAATAATTACTTATTAATTATTAATTATTACTTATTACTTATTAATTATTAATTATTAATTATCAATTATCAATTATTTAATTTTAAATTATTAATAATTTAGTTTGTTTCTATTTTTTATGTATTATTTATTTTTTAATCAATATATATATGTATATATATATATAAGCATATTAAACTTTATTTATTTACTACATGTAGAGCCCACTAGAGTGGTAAAGTCTTCAGAGAATAAGAAAGAGGTAAGGAGTTCAAATCTCATGCAATGCAAAATTTCTATATATGGCATATGCATGCATGTGCATGTGTATAATAACAAATAATAATTAATAATTTAAAAAATAAATTAATTATGAGAATTTAAAAATCAAAATAAATAAATAAATAAATAAATAAATAAATATAATAATAATAATAATAATAATAATAATAATAATAAAATAACTAATAATAATAATAAATAAATTATAAATAAATAAACAATAAATAATAAATAAATAAATAAATAAATAAATAATAAATAAATAAATAGTAAATTAATTATGAGAATAATGAAATAATAAAATAATAAAATATTAAAACATATGAAAATTAAAAAAATAATTTAAAAAAATAATAAAAAAAACCACCATGAAATGATTCAGCAGTGGTTTAAACCGCTGTTAAATGATTCACCTGATTTTTAAAAAATCGCTGCTAAATCGTTCTCTGATGGTTTTGAAAAACTGCTCCCAAATAAATGTCAATGTACGATATAGCGGAGATTTTCCAAAACCGTCACAAAATGATTTGACGACGGTTTAAACTACCACAAAATAAAAAAAATTGCCACTAAATGCCTATTTTAGTATAGTGTTTTATAAACATCTCATCATTATAATCATAGACCATCCATAGAAAGAATAAGGGTAGCATCTTTGGATCATATCCCCAGTAAAGAATAATTAACATAAAAGAATGTCATCATCGATGAAAGATATATATAAAAGATATCTTGAATAACTCTTGAGAAAAATACCTTTTCCTTTTGAAATAACTTATTTAATTTTTTTAAAAAAATCCCAGATATAAAGGAAAACATTTCTTTGAAAAGAACATTTGAAACTTGTAAAGGAAACTTCAAATATTTACATGATCATGATGGAGGGAAACTTCATTCAGGCCATGTATGTTAAAACAAAGATTCCTTTCACATTTTTGGTAAATAGTTAAAAGTACAACATTCGGAAAATGACAATAAGATTCCTTTTAAATAATTTTATAAAAATACGAACATGGTTAATAAAATATGTTATTCTTAAAAAAAATTCTCAATAATTTTAAGTATTAAAAAGAGAAAAATGGTTCTATCCCTTGAAAATTCAATGAATAAAAAGAGTGGAATATACTAAATGGTAATTTTTAGATAAGTATCATATAATTTCCTCAATGGAAATTCAAGCATAAACAATCCCGATTAAAATGAGATTGAAACATAAATCCCTTAACTAAAGTCTCATCAGACTTCATACTCATTCAAGAATCCTTTATAATAAATATATATTTATTATAAATATATTACAGAACCTTACTCATAGATATAATACCATATATTATTTACTTATAACATCTTATCACTCATTTATTTACAATATGTTATTAAAATCACTATTCTGGGTGATAATTGCTTTGTTTTTCATGCCTGTTTTGGTTTGGATGTTCTAGAAATTAAACTTTGATCATAGTTCCATAATATCTATAATTTTATTCATGATATAAATATCACATATATATATATATTATACATTTTTAGAGTCATCCATAAAATATAGAGATAGAGAAATGAATTACACTGTTCATGGAGATGATAAGTCGTATGTACTCATGAATGCTATTTTCACTTTTCTATGGATAAAACAAAGAAAGGTAAATAATAAATCACCTTTATAGAATCATTATTATATATTATATATCATAAATATCCATTAAATATTGCCTTATTACCATCGATATAAAGCAAAAATGTAAGACGAATCACATTGCTTTGTAGAGGTGGTAGTCCACACGTACGCATGAGGGACACTATCATTTTCCAAAGGATGAGGAGAAGGTGGATAGTGGTTATTTCATTCTAATAATAATAATTAAAAATATTTAATATACTGAATTCATAATTTTATAATTGATACCATATATTTATAGGAGGTATAAGAAGAAATAAAATTGGAAGTAGTGAGTTAAGAGTTATACCTCTTTGTTGAGAAACTTATTTTGGATTACACCTTAAGCCTTGAAAGGATGGTATTTTGGAAATAACAGAGGATATAGGATGTGGATAAATAATATATAAAGGTATTATTATAGGGATTGTTTGAGATAGAAGGACCATGAAGTGTGGAGAAGATAGGATATGCGGTATCCTTTTATAGGGAAGTGAAAGGACACACTTGGAATTACTTAAAATATTAAATAATATATATATCATAATCATGTAAAGTGGAACCAAGGCACCAAAAATTGGAATATAATATGTTATAGTGTTGAAATAAACCCAAAAAATCACATTTATAGAAGTTTTGGACACATTTTAAGCCTTATATTCTAGTTAAACAACTTTAAACCCATTTTAACATTAACTGTGATAACTTAACTTTTTACCATGACAACTTAATTATATGGAAAAAATTAAAAGGGAACTTCTAACCAAATTTATAAATTATTATTAAAAATTTTGGATCCATTTTATCAGATTTAATTTCTATTAATGGTAGAAATTACTTTTAATATAAGAACACAAAATGCATGAAAATCAATTTTTAGAAAAATACATGATTCAAGATTATAAATCATTTAACCTTGAAATAAAGTATTAAATTAGTTTTCATAAATTTTAATGGTTAAATAAAAAAAATTAAGGTTTTTATAGTTTTTTAGAAAGCTAAAACTAAATGTAATCTTCCAACTATTCCATTAAATGCAAAGACCCAAAAGTAGTCTTTAATTTGAATAAAATATAACTTATCTTCACAAAAGTCAAGATAGGTTTCCCAAATTTAAAATAATTTTTTTAACTTTTTAAGTATAATTTTTTAAAAAAACACTCATAAAATAGGATAAATTCAAGTCTTATGGTTAATTTAATGTTTTATTTCATGGTTTTAACCCAATTTACCTCTTTTACTGAGGTGACAAATATTTACTATGGTTACTATTCATAATGACAAAAAATTAAGTTTTTCCTATTATATTACATTAATTATACTAATTATAAATATTTAATCCATTTTATCAAATTCAATTCATATAAGGGGAATAATTTAATTTAAAATTAAAACAACAAAACTAGGTGGGAAGCAGTTTTCTAGAAAAAAATGTCATCTTAAGTATAAACAAATTTTATACCAAAATCCAAAAAAAATTTATTCTAATGAAATTAGTTGGGTTATTAATAATATAAATGAACTAATTTTACTTTTAATTCATTTAAAAAAAATTAAATTTTTGAAAATGGTTGAAATGAAATGGCAGTTTTCAATAAAAATCAGTATTTTTCATTATTCATCAAAAAATCAATCTTTTTAGAAAATTATCAAAAATTAACTCTAAGATAATATTGAAATATGTATTTAAAAAATAAAGTTCATTTATTCAAATGAATTTTCTAAAATTGTTATAAATTAATTATTTTATTTGTTTATAAAAAGAAATAAAAAACCATTTTTGAGGAAAAATGTATTTTTGAATCATATAAAGACTTTACTAAAAATTGAGTACTTAATTATCAATATGTTTTCTTTATCAAAGAACATTACACATATATTTTATAATTTGGTTATTCCTATTCATTATAAAAATTTTAATGGCTATTTTATAATGATCATGTTTAAATAATAATGTACTATATTGTGGTTTGTTTAAACTTAATGTTGCGTGTGACACTAGCTATCAAAGAAATTAAATTTATTTAAAGAGATATATATTCTAGAATATTTGGGTGTTATTGGTTGAACATCTTATTAATCCCCCAAGATATTCCTCAGGACATTTACTCATCATTGTTAGTACAAGAGATCACGAAGGAGAAAGAAGAGAGGGAGAGGGAGAGGGAGAGTAATGAAAGAAAAATTGAATTAAAATAATCATATGAGGTTACATGAGATACAATGTAGATTTGAATTACCCATATTTTGGAATTTTTAACTTTAGACATATTTCAGTTGAATTTACTTTCGTCCTCCCTTTAAGATAAATTCCACATGGCAACTAACTTAGTACTGTCTTGATCACATTGGAATGTATGTACATAGAGGTAAATTGACACAAACTTTCAATTCAGTGTGTAAAACATAGAAATATTTAGGTCCCCTATAAGAACCATCTTTACATACCATGATATAGGCATACATGTTGACCATGGGATATCAAAATGGGCTTCAATCCTTTGGAGTGGATTCTTTGAGCTCAAAATTCTCTCCAAAATATCAAAGGCTTGGGTGGAATTGACCCTTCTTCTAAAATCAGAGTTTTGGAATTGGATTGATGGAGGAATATTTCTTGGACCTAGGATCCCAGATGTGAGCTGGTGGTTATGACAAAAATGGTAGGGTGATAGTGGCACTCCAATGACAGTAGGCGGTGGTGGTGAATCGATGGAATAAGGGAACCACTATCACTCTGACGGTAGTGAATTTCCACAGAAGCATCATGGTGGAATCATCTTGAAAATAACAAGAAAAAAGGTGGTCCAACGATAACAGAGGCATGATAGTAACAATATCAAGGCACCAGTAACAACTCGATAGATTTACTCTGACAGAAGCATCTCGATGGAATAAAGGAGAAGTGGAAGATTGGATAGTAGGAGAGGCAGGGCGATGGTAGTCAGGTTCAGAGTTAGCAGTGCCAATGGTAGAATGTGATAGAAGTGCCCTAATGGTAGCAATGACCGATAGTGGAAGTATGCTAGAGGAATTAATCTGATAGTGGTGGGTGGCGATGGTGATCCAATGGTATGAGGTTATAGAAAGTAGGTAATGGTAGTGAGCCAATGGTGTCATGGAAAAATCAATATTAATTTTAGATTAGGAAATATTCTTCGTCATTCTAGTTTCACTGATCATCACATCAAGCTTCTAAGATCATCCATGGAACTTTGAGGATTCAAGGTGGCTTCC
Organism: Viscum album; assembly: GCA_963277665.1. Lineage (NCBI taxonomy): Eukaryota > Viridiplantae > Streptophyta > Magnoliopsida > Santalales > Viscaceae > Viscum > Viscum album. Next base: position 2,097,257,331 of record OY728156.1, read on the forward strand.
TAGATTAAATTTGAACATTTTCAGCATCTCCCATGGTGTTTTTTGGTGACATCAATGGTGGTTTGGCGGTATCCAACACTGTAGTGGTGGAAGTGAGAGGTGACGAAGTGTATCTGAGGTGGGGGGGGGGGCATGTGAACATGGGTGAAGCAGTTTTGTTTATGTTAATGATGAACAGTTTTCACAGATATGTGTCCCACATTGAAAATGGGATTGGGTTACACATTATTTTAAATCATGTGTCCACTGAGACTTAGCAAAAATGGAATGAGATTATAGGATCCCTACCACCATGTGGGATAGACACCTCCATGCGATCCTCTCATCTCGTTAGCGCACAAAGATTTCCCATGTACCGGTGCACATGCCTACATGAACTATGCGCAACCCATGCCTCATCTGAGCCACACCCGAGATGGACCTCCCCTCTATCTTGTCCAATTTCCCCTAGGGAGACTATGTGATTTTCATGTGGGGATTGAGTCCTCAATGGGTGCTTAAAAAATTTTTACCTAAAAAAATTAAACACTTAGTGAAAATTGAACAAAAAATTTATAATAAAAAATAATATTCAAATTTAACATTTTCATTCCTTATTACCCTAATTAATCCATCATATTTAAATTATCCACATTTAATTAAATAATTAATTATTTATGAAAAAAATAAAATAAAATTAAAATTCATTATCAAAATGTTAAAAATATTCATGAAAAATAAGGGCATAAAATACCCCAACAGTTGAACTCATGATTTTCCTCAAGCATTGAATCTCAGCATAAATCAAATAATGACACCATGATTACCAATATTTAGATTTAAAAGTAATCAAACCAAGAAATTATCAATGTGGAGAAAAAATTTCAAGTTATACATAAAATATTAATTCAAATTCACATTTTTTCAAAGAAACCTGGTCAATTATTCATTTGCTTTCTCCCATTGGAAACTGGTGAATATTCTCGTTTATTTCATTCGCATATAATAATAAATTATTATTAAGCATGCCAAGTTGTGGTTTAACACATAGTAAATTATTTTCTCTCATCACCCAAGGTAACAATTTTAACCAGAGCTATGATAATACCTTGAATACATTCACCTACAATAGGCTTGCATAGGACCTACATTCTCTACTTTGTAAAGTAAAAAAAATCACACAAAATCATGATGAATTCTCAGTTATGGTTCTAATGAATATGAGGCTTCAGGTTAGTGGGTAATTATTTTTAAAACACTAAGTTTTAAAATATGAGGGTTATATCTAAATCATAATTCACGATATTCAAAAGTAAAATCTTTAATGAAATTATCCATTCTTAAAGTGACTACTCCCTCTTCCCAAAAAAATCAAATTAAAAGTCATGATTCAATGAATACAGTGAATTATATACACCCTTCTATATTTTATCTATTTTTTATCTTTTTTTCCTATTCAAACTAATTTCTCCATTTTTTTTACTTTTTAAAAAATTATTCTTGTAACAAATATCACATCCACCACCTAACCCCATATAATAAATTCACCAGTTTTACAATGGTAATTTTCTATTATCCTAAGTCACAACACATTTTTTTTTCATTTGTTTTTCATTTTTTCACTTTTTTCAAGAAGGGTAGAAATGGAATATAATAAATGATCATGAACCTTTCCCCATACCCAAAATAGAACCTTTACACTTTTTACTTTCAATGTAGTGCATCCTTTCTACCATGTATTCTGTCACCCACAAACCTTAAATATAAAAAATCATGAAAAATATATAGTTTAGGGTATAAATTAATATAATTAGATTATAAAGTGGATCATTCCTAACAAGGCCATAAATGAATTTTAAGGGCCAAACAAGTATTATTGTGAAAGGTGGAATCAAGTATAAAGGTTTATCAATAAAAACACCTTAATTATATAATTTAATCTAATCATATAATTCCACACTTTAATCATTCAATATTATTAACTTAAAAATATAAAACATCGAATCGTGGGATTCCTAAGCAGTTCATGTCTCCTAGATTAGTCAAGTAATAATAGAGTCAAAGTGTGGGAATGAAAATTATCTTTTAAAGCTAAAAACATATTTTCAAACATAAAATATATAGGTATTTAAAATATAATGAATTTAGAAGTAAAATACCTTAGAAATTAATCTCTAGTCATCTTCCTTATTACTTACCTTTTTGTTGGAATACTTTGTACCATCATCATCATGGACTTATAAAAGAAGACAACTTATGAAAGTGTAAGGAACATGTCATTAAATATTAAAAAGATATGTGAATTGGTATGTATCCTAATATATTTATAAAAATAATTCCTAATAAATAAATTGATAACTAAAATACTCGGAATAAAATAAAAAAATAAAAGATAAAACTTGTTTTGATCCCCCAAGTGGGCCCTGGGTTTTGATTACCTCTAGATGTACAATACCTTTTATTATAAAAAATCCAATGGTTAATGAAGTTTCTTTGTTTTAAACCACCACAAATTATTCCTTCAAATTTTAATTTATTACTTGTGATTTCTGAATACTATATGGATATATTACACCAAGTCCACCCCCTTAGCAATAAGGTACAACTTTTATAGTGGTGATAAGATAAAAAATGGGTCCTCCACCTTTTTAGTTAGTGCTGGTATAAATACTTCTTCATTTTATAGTGTTTTCTCAAGATATTATTCATCAATGGAATAATAAAACGGAAATTCATATTATAATTATATTTGAACAAAATTAAAACATGAAGAATCAATGTAAAATTATTCCCCTTCAATGTAAGAAGCTACTGTCACATTTTCCTTAGGAAAATTCACTCAGATTTTCTCATGTACTTCCTCTAATAAATGTTCAACATGTTCAGTGATCTTGATGTGTTAATCATCATGTGAATCATAATTTTCATCATCTTCCTATAAGAAAATACATGTTTTGTATGAATATAAAAAATATAAACAAGTAGAGGTGATACTCAATTTAGTTTTAATAAATTTTTATGAGAATAAGTTTGGGATAAGATCACATACCTATGTGGTTTTTGCTTTGATCTATTATTTATAAGAAAATCCTTCTTAGATTATAGTGGTAGTAAATAAAGTTAGGTAGTTAGGATCCTCCAATAATTCTTTAAACTCCACCACATGGGTGGTTTCTTCTTCCTCCAAATCTTAAGATAGATAAAAAGGTGTTTATTATTTTATTTTAAAGATGATGGAATATTATTTCATTTCATATTCACTCCAAAATCCGTCAAAATCTTATTTATCTCCCATATATACATAAATAGGAAAATATTATTAATTAATATTCTCTAGAAATGGTTGAGATAGGTGTAATATGTATTAAAGTATTTCCTTCTTGGAATCCTCAGGTTTTTCAATTTGAAAAATGATTAGGGGAATATCTTCCACCACTAATTATGATTCTTGTGGATATTCAGGTTCATGTTTCTCCAGCTTCTACTCTTGGGATTAAAAAACATATTCAATTACCCATTCCATTTTTCTTTCCAGGTTTTTCATGTTTTCTGTAAGTATTTTCAACCAAGTTTCATCTAAAATAGGAACTTATTGTTTTTTATTGCAACTGAGAGAAATAAATACATATAGAATAATCATAGCTTCAATATATCATGGAAAAGGTTTTTAGAGGTTTTAAAAAAAATCTATTTACAAAGTGTGAACAAAAATTGTGAGATAATGACTGCTTCGATCCCCATAAATAGTGCTAAGTTTTGATATTCCTATCATAGGATGGTGAAAAAGATACAATATTTTCAAAGTGTAGCATAGTGGGTGACCATGGTCATCTCACTTGAGAATATTTACAGTCAATCTCTCACTATTCCTAATTTACATATTATATTATTAGTTTTTTTTATTTTATGAAAGCAATGAAAAGTGGGTGATAATGTGAATGAAAATAAATCAAAATATAAAACATGAGGATTCAAATTTAGATATAATGAATGTAGTTAGTAAATAAATAAAATTATCCCGAGAGAGTCATCTAGAGAGAACCATCACTGTCATATTTTATGTATACATAATTTGAACACTCCATCATATGTGCGAATACTATTTTCTACCTTAGTTGTGAATATAAAGTGCACTCAATAATCTCCAAGTACACTATACATCCACATCCCCAATCATGGGAGAATGGTTATAGAATAATAATCTAACCCTTAGATAACCAAAATGAGGATTACACTCCCCAAAAATCATCTTTAGATTAACCTAAAGTAGATATTAAACATGGACATGGGTTCAACACTGAATTACTCCCTTGAGATATTCCGTAGGTGAATTACTCATCATCATGAGTATAAGATATCATGGCAGAGAAATAAAAAGAGATAAAGAGAGAGAGAGAACATAATGAAATAATACTTTAATTAAAACATGTATATGAGGTTTCATGAAATTAAGGAAACTAAAGTACAACAAAAAATAAAATTAGAATCTCTAACTAGATTTCTTAGTCAATAAACCAATTCTACCTTCTCATCAAAATGGTCTCTATATTTATAGGCATTATCATCCAAAGGTCTGACCTTTTTTATCTCTAAAATTCATCCTTAAAATTTTATTTTTAGTTTCCTAATATTTGAATTAATAATAGATTTTCCTTTTAAATAATCATGAAGATATCCTTTTAAATTTATATTTACGAGAGATAATTAAACTTTGACTTACCCATATTTGGAGATATTTCAGTTAAATTTTATTTCATCCACACTTTAAGATAAATTCAATGAGGCATCTGACTCAAAACTTCCTTGATCAGATTGGCATGTACATGCATAGAGGTGATATGGTCCAAAATTCCACTTTATTGTGTAGAAACTTGGAATCCTCACTACAATTATAAGACACAAATTTACATACCACAATGTAGTCATACAAATCAACCATGAGATATAAATATAGCCTTTAAGCCTTTTTAGTGGATTCTATAAGATCATCCTTCTCTCTTTAATGTCAAAGGCTCGGGTGGTGTCAACCCTTCTTCTCAAATGGGATCCTTCAGCCTCAGCTCAACATAGGAATTTTCCTTGGACTAGAGAGTAAATATGTAGTTTAGTGATATAGGAATCATAGATAGGGTGATGGTGGTGCTCCAACAGTAGTAGGAAATGGTGGTGACTCAATGTAAGTAGGGAAACGATAACAATCCAGTGGTAGAACATCCTGATGAATGCATCCCAATAAAATCATATTGATAGTAGAAACTAATGGAGGTAGGCCAATGATAGTGTATGTAGGATAGTGATTGTAGTAAGGCACTAGTAGTGGCTTGGAAGATTATTGCCAGTATAAGAATCTAAATGGAATCATCTAGTGGTGGCATGCTGATGGTAGTAGAAGTAGAGCGACAATAACAGGGCTCAACAGTAGCACCGCCACTAGTAGAATGTGAATGAGTCACATTAACGGTAGAAAAACCTATTAATGGAAGTATACTGGTGGAATAAATCCCACAATTGTGAATGTAGATGGTTCTCTAATGTTAGAAGGTTGGAAGAAGTAGGATATAATGGTGAGATGAAGGTAGCATGGAATCTTCAATCTTAATTGGAGATCATGAAATATTCTTCATCATTCTAGGATAAAAAATAATCACCTAAAGATTCCAAGGTCATGAATAGTACTTATAGGATTCATGGTGGCTTACTAGATCAAAATTGAACTTCTCTAGAATTTTCCATGGTGTCTCTAGTGACAACAGTATTGGTCCGGTGAAATCTAGTGTGACAATAGTGACGGTGAGTGACGACAGAGTGTTTTCAAGGTGGGGGTGCACAAACTTAGTCAAGACATCATCATTGATGCTAATGATGAATAGTTATAAAAGAACTATGTTCCATGTTAAAAATTTTCTTGGATTTTGTTCTCCTTTATAATAGATCCCATTTCCACTAAGGCTCACTGAATTCTGAATGGGACTGGAGGATCCCTATTGCCATGCAGGACTAACCCCCCCTATGTGAGACTCTCCTATCACCACCACACAGAGCTTTCCCATGCACCATTGTGCCTGCCTATGCATGATATGTGTAAACCATTCCTTATACAAAATTCACCTGATATGACCTTTCCTTTAGCTTGGTTGGTGGCCCCTAGGGTGACTATGTCACTTGGATGTGGGGGTTGAGGGCTGGTTGGGTGCTGGCTAATTTTTTACCTAAAAACAATTAAGAAATGTAAAAAATTCAACCAAAAATTCATAAACACAAATAATATTCAAATTATACATTTCTATTCCTTATTACACTAATTAATTCATAACATGTAAATTACCCACATTTTAATTAAATGATTATTTTTTTGGGTAAAAAAATAAAATTAAAAAATAAAATTCATTAACAAAATGTTAAAATTTATTCATGAAAAATAAGGCCATTAGTAATATCAATAAGAACAATGGATCTAGGACATATCTCATGGAATACTACCTTATCCACACATCCCAACTCAACACCCCTCTCTACCTAGGGGTTACTAGGTCACTTATCATTGGGATCCTACCCCCTATTCATTTTTAATTTAGTTAAATCACACCCTTTTGGGGTTACTATATCTCATGGATCTAGATTCAATTTATATTATCATCCATCAATGGTTTATATGTCCAAATGATAAATTATGACCCATTAAGCCCTCAAAAACTTGTGAAATTCAATCTTAGGCATTATTTTTTATAAAATAACTTTAATAATTTTAAAGAGGATTAATTATTAAAATAGAGGGGCCACACATGCTACATAAATTTAAATAAATTCATAACACAAAAGGTTATAAGGTAAACTTACCATTTTGAATCCTTGTGATTAAATTTCAAGGCCCGACAATAGGAAATGCTCAACCAAGAACATCCTAGATCAATAGGTCACTTCCCATGCTATTGATACATATGTCACAAAAAGGTACCCAATATAATTAATTATAAATAATTATAAATAATTATATAATTTTATCCAAAAATACATAATGAATAATTTCACATCAAACATCAATGCCATGCCAAAATCATGTCCAACGACACCCTAAGGGTCCTTCTCACATCCCCGAACCCACACTGAGAGAAATTACAAAAAATTATTTCTAATTTAGAAGGTATTAAAATTAATTTTTAATAAAAAACCAAAGAAAATTTGACAGTGCAACATACCTCAACCAAAACGATGATCCACCACATGTAGTTGGTGTCCCAGGACACCCTCTTCCTAGGTATAAGGAATGAACCATGATAATTGACCAATTCCATCATGATTTGGCGGAATCAAAACCAAAAACCCAAATTATGAAACTGAAGTTTTAAAAAAGATAAGTAGTGGTAGAGAGGCGGCCAAACAATTTGGAGATGTGCCTTAATATGCTTATAAATGGCCTCAAAATCCACCCCAAATCAATGGTGAATGAGGAACCAAAATAGAGGGAGGACAGTTGGTCATGCATGAAAGTGGAGGAAGAAAAAAGGTGTATAATTCTTAAAATACCATAGGGTAAAATTGAAAATTTCCCACTTTTAGTGAGATTCATAGTTTTCCTATACAATTTTCCAAACCATGCACCAATTGTGCATTTGACACTACCTTCAAACAATCCAACTCACATGGTTTGGTCACAAAGTTTACCAAATGATGAGCTAAATGTGGGAGTGTATTTACAACCCATTTATACTCTCACATGGTTTCACATTTCAAATTCACATGGTTTGACCATAAATATTATCTAACCATGAAAATTATCTATGTTTAGAAGATATTGAACAAAAAACAACTGTAGGTTCAAGGTACCTCACAATTTTCCCTAAACTGTGATCCCCAAACCATCCACCCTATGTATAATTTTTTAAAACTACTAAAAACCACCATAAAGATCCTAATACTGACCCAAACATTCTACATAACTTCCATGATTAAGTCCACATATAAAAACACCACTTTGATTCATTCTAACCCACATAATTCTACTCTTAATATCGGATGAAAATTTAAAACATCTAGTAAATAAAAAAATCAAATTCATTTTGGAGTTTTCAACTCATAAGGGAATGAGGTTTTACACCCATATCCCTTCCCCCACTCTCCAGTCCTACCAGTGCACTCTAGTGGCATTAAGAGGATCATGCTGGCATATTCCAATAGAAACCTAGGGTCAAACCCATATTCTTTCACTTACACATGAAACCCATCAGTATATCCCAATTAAAACCAAAGGAATAGAGTGGGATAATATTCCCACTCCCATAGAGGATCATGCATATATTCTAATTACCATAATTACATTTTGGATACGATTGAATTTCAGGATTATATCCCTTCTAATGCCTTGCAAAACTATATGTATATCCTAGTAGCAGTAGTAGAAGGCCAACGTTAATATATACTAGTAGTAAATGAGGGGGGGGGGGGGGGGTAGGTAAAGAAACATATTCCTCCCACATTTATTAGAGTATCCCATGAAATCATTTCAATAGCTACTCAGGATTGGGTCTATATACCACTCTAATTCAACAAAATATTCAGAATGTCTTGGTGTGGAATTAGGAATAGGATCAGGCCTATATCCCCATTTTAAATGAAGTTCACTAACATATCATGGAAGTCACTTCAGGGTAGTATCCTACCCTTTCTGACCTTATAGGATCTCATTTACATGTTTTTAAATCTACTCAAAAGAATATCCATACCCCTTCTCCCCTTTATTATGAGAAACATCATTAGAATATCCTATCAATAATCAAGAGTTTTGAATATATCCTTTTCTATTATAAAAAATCTTATCGATATATTCCAGTGGAGATAAAAGAGAATAATTATTTTCCTTCCTACTATAAATAAGTCTTTCATTATATTTCTATGAAAAAATGGGAGTTTTCTAGGAGTAATCCCACCTATGAAGGAAATTTTCAATAGTTCTTGACCCCAACCACTCGATAGAGATCATTAAAAATATGAACTCTCTAAGGGATACATAAAACCTAAGAGAAGGATCATATACATAACCTGATCAATGCTATTTTTCTTGAGGTTATTAAACTTATCTCAATAGTGGCCCAAGGATTTTATGAGTTGTAATCAGAAATAGGAATTAACTACACTTGCAGATCTCCTACCCGTAGTGCTATGATCAATAACTCTAAAGGCCCCCCATAGCATCTGCCACAATGATCCTCTCCATAGAATAATGAAGATCGATCATGGGAAATTTTATCATGGTGGTAGCTATGAAAATACTCCTTATATATATAATATAAATTATAAATATGGTACTCTACTTACCAACTAATCAAATACTAGAAACCACAACAGAATTTTATATGTAATCTGGACCATCCACCTTAAAGGTCCTCCCCAAGGCATATGTTTTAGAAATTATCCATGTAGTTGGACATTGATCTATAATAGAATTCCTAAAAATAATAGAGAATATAAATATGACCATGGAGGTACTCCCTATGGAATTCACCATAAACATCCTCGATGTAGAGACATCCTATTCTGATAAGAAGGCCCTTCCATCATTAAATCCAAGTTGAAAACTCCCTCATATATAGAGTTATTCAAGATATTGAGGTCAACCACACTAAAAAACTCATCCTTTTATAATTATATTTATTATCCATAAAAGGATAGTCTAAGGCAATTATATTCATCTGTGACACCTTTATATCATATAACTATCGATTCAATATAAGTGATTCCAAAAAATCTTGATCCCCTTGATAAGGTAGCTAGGAAAAAACCACTCTAGTCAAATAAATTGGATTAATCCTTCCTATAAGATGAGGAGAGCACCATGTTCATGAGGAAATAACTATATAGAGATAATATAAACTTAATGTGGACAATAGACACATCTAGATATAACATTCACAAAATATTGGATTAAGAACACATACATTACTTACACTTGAGTTTGTGGATGACTCATCATCATCTCAAGGAAAAACACTTTACTTATGGGGAGTATGCTAACCAAATCAAGGTGATAAATTAAATTTTACAATATATCAACTTGGTTTCAATTCTATTACATCAAAATATGGGAAGGATACATGAATATCTCTAACATTCATGCCTTAAAACATTGATTTTTTCACTAATTGATTGTTGATCCCCTATTCGATGTGCATATTAGAGTCTGGGGTGTGTATGGGGCATTACATTTTACCCTAATCCCTAGACACAATATTCCAAAAATTAAGGTAATAAGAAATATTCTTTTTTGGGTTAATTATTAGGAATAGAATCTGTATTTTCTAATGGGTTAGTGTAACAAAATCCTGCTATCTCTAAAGCTCAAAAATTGTGAAATCAATGGGAGAAATCCATTAACATACTCATATATCAGGACTATAAATAGGTTGAATACGATTATAACTTAATAAAATCCATAACCCAGGATATATTGGTACCATAAATAGTGAGAATCTATCACTCACAACATGTGAAATATCCATCTAAAACTTGGACTAAATATTTCCAAATCACGTGCGTAGAAACAGTGGCATCTATAATGAAAATACAAGAACAACCCCATCCCATAGGGTTGAGGATATTTTTATCACCACCACCACCACTACTAACACACATGGGATCATTTAATACTCAGTGGGTCTAAGTTATAATAGTGGAAAAACTAATTCAACCACATCCTGTAGGGCTAGGAACATTTATATCACAAACTTATCCACCTCTATGAAAATCAGTCTTCTCCAAAATGGGGGAAACCACGCAAGGGATGACTTTACCGTTTCTTCCATTGTGAAACCAATCATTCTCTATAGGAATATGATCAGTGATTAATTTAAGGGAGTAACTTATGATTACCCTTAATAAATCAATCCTAGGGGATCATTATGTGGAGAAATTAAAGCCTCATCGAGGATACAAGTTGAAGCATCCCCTCAAGAAAATGAATACCAAGTAGGAATTTTATTTGTCCCTTAAATAATATTCAAAGGGTAATCAATACCCTTATTATTCTGATGAAGGCAAGATCCCTAAAATGCATTTCAAACCTATGAATTTCATTATAATCATCCCTGAAGATAGATTGAAACATAATGCTAGTATAAAAGATCAATATGGGGAAGTTCCTATTTGAAACACGATCCACACCAAATCAATTGAAGAGAGTGTGTGTACCTAGAACCAGAGAAATGTTTAAAACTTTAGAGTTTCCTCAAGTGATCAATGATATCCTATCCAATGATATTTAACCCAAGAAAAAAGGGAAGGGTGTTACCACATCCCATACACCACCTAAGGAAATTTATGCTCCCATCATCAAAAAAAGTTCCACTCAAAATGATACTGAGTTGGAGGAACCCAAAAGACTCAATTCCAAATTAATTAAGGGAAATATTACCACTTAGCATAAATTCCTATCAGAGAATAATATTTTTTATCTAGTTGATCTTCCCTAATAAGAGAAGACCACCTAAACTATAAGGGTATAACCTAATCATCTAATAGGTTCTAGAATCGGGTAGCTGGTGTATCTAAACCTAGTGTTTGAAGTTTATTAGGAGTTACTTCCTCTAGGGTGGTATCTAGAACCATGTTTGGAGAGCCACCTTATATTGAATCATATTGATAATAAATAATAGACCAAAATGAGAAGACTATACCAATCTCTTCCCACTGCCTCTACTCAAGTGTCTTCTCTACCAACTATTCCTTTAGAACTTATTGACTTTTTATATTCCTTGGATACTTGAATGAAATCCATGAAAGTGTGATGTGGACTAGTGGAGATGGAAATGAATTTGTATCCAGAGTGTGTGGATGTGACTCTCCCTTTTTCCAATTTTGGAAATCCAACTTTCCTACTCTTTAATGGCACTAGGGACCTAAAGAAACACTTGAAACACTTTGTGTCTTGGTGTAGACCCATAATGTAAACAATGGAATAACAAGAATAATCCATGATTATATACTTTGTGGAAACTATGGTTCATTCGGTAGAATAACCTTTTGGTTGGGTCTATTATAGGTTAATTAGACCTATATTGAAAATTTATTTACCAATTCAGCTCCACACTAAGAAATAATATGATCCTTAATCTATCCATTTACAATAAATGAGAGAATGAAAGAGTCTCTAATTTCATTGAGAGATGGAAGAGGCATAAATACTCCCTAAATATACAACTACTACAAGAAAAATTACTAGAAATATGTATAGAAAATATCCATGATGAGTTGTAGATACTATTCATTCTATTGAACTATCCCGATGGATTCCCTGAGTTTTCATCAGTTATGAAAATGTTGGAGGATTCTATACAACCTTAAAATTAAAATTATTAGTCAACACTAATAGATCAAGGAAAGAGGGTTTTCGAAGTATAAACAATGACTATTACTCTAAATCCATCTCCAAACCTCACTTCGACACCTAAACCCATACAATATCACATAGAGAATTACCATGAATGGAAACAACAAAAATAATTTTCCCAAAAGGATTAAATAAATTATTATAGGTTTCCACCTTATTATGTTCTGAAGAAAAAAGTATATTCTTTCAGAAAGGAGAAATTCCTAGGGCACTTCATAATTTATAGGGAAGATAACTTTCTTATGCTGCCCAAGGCCAAAAAACTCAATAAAATTAGACTCAATGATCACTTTAATTATTTACGCCACCATTGGATGATGGATAAAAACATCCAATAATGTTTTTTTAAATACATCCTTCAGAAGATAATTGATTATGGGAAAGTAAAACTAATAAATTCACTAATACAAGTGGATTGCATCTCTTCCATTCTACTATAAGAAAAAAATAATGACATGAAGTCTCATGAAAGGGGAAAAAATGTTTGATGACAGTATGATCAAAAAATACATCAACCAAGAACATGTTATCATTACAGTGCAACTAAATCAACTGGGTGCAACCTCAATTCAACTATGACTAAATTAGATCCTATAGTGTTATTGTATTCAAAATAACTAGTCTAATAAACAAAGAAATAATAGGTCATAGGAAAAATAAAAAATTATAGTGACTAAGATAGTTTAGACTCTCTAATAATTCTTACCTCCATCATTAGGAGGATGGTAAAAATCCAAAAAATGGTCCAATGGCCACTACCCACAAATAGGATCCTCATCGGATAAAGGATCATAATACAATTTTTTTTTTAATTTTATTCACTTAGTAAAACATTTATCCGAGGAAGAAGATACATATGGACCTGAAATCCCCATTTAAAATTTGGGATAAAAGGGTAAGAGGCTACAGAGGTTGAGGAGGTCAAGTAATGTGAGATTGATATGGCCCTCAAAATTCAGGAAACATCTCCTCTAAATCCATATATACTACAGTAATCTAGATAAAATTACTTTAGTGGGCTCTAAAGAATAACTAATCTACTCTTGAATCATCCAGGTCCCATTTAGGACCAATTATACTAGAATACCAATTTTTCAATAAACACCTTCTCGATCAACATAAAATTTTTGGAGGGTCATCTCAACCCAATCCACTAGTAAAAAAAATTCCCTAAAACTTTGATAAGAGAAAAGAACCATCATCACAAGTAGCCTCATATTCAAAGACTGAGACTAGAGAGTTGACCCATGATAAGAAACACATGATCATTGTCCAAATATATGACATTTTGAGTCATCTTTATATCATCCCAATAAAACTCTCAATTTTGAATTCCCTTCACCTTTCAAAGGATCTCTAAGAAGCACTTATTGAGACTCTATTAAGTCCTTAGGAGTTCAAGGTAGAAGTTGATGTAGATGAGGTTCATTTTGTATATATCGACCACATTGAGCATCACATAGTCATTTACTTCATAGATAAAGACCTATATTTCACTGTAAAGGGATACATAAAATCTTGTACATTTCCAGCAAACTCAACAATGTTAATGTTCTTTGAGATTTCATTACATCTCCAATATCATCCTAAAACCATTTTTGACTCTTTGATTATTGTGATATAATGAGGCTTACTTAACTCCCTCCACATTGATAATCCAAGGGTACAATAAGAGAAAAAGAGAAATTATTTGAGATGACTTAGGATTCAAGCCCAATTTAGAGATCTTGTATCTAATTTTGAGTTTATCTTTTTTTGTCAATAGTTTACTTTCAACACTATATTGGGAAGACCATATCTTCATTCACATGTATATATTCCTTTATAATACCATAAGTGTCTCAAATATTTCATAAATGGAAATTATAAGTATTTCATTGTGATAATTCCAATTTTTAGTCATGTGAGTCCCAATACATATACATAAGATTCTACCAAAGGGAGCGAAAATACCTAGTGGAAAATGATGCCATTGGGATAACCAACCCAAATGGTTTGTAATTAGATTTGGTTAATCTTTTCAATGGGATTGGTGAATATTAACTAATTACCTTAAATCTAATTAATGTAATAAATCTATATTTGGGCATGTTCTCCCTTCATCCTCATGATATCAACTATATTGGATGAGATTTTATTAATAGAAGAGGGATATAATTATAGTGAATATAATCATACCCTAGATGAAAATATTTCCTCACTGTCTTTGCATCCAAATATTCCCTCAAATCATCATTTTTAGGACCCAAAAATTATACCACATCATCAATGGCAGATGATAATGCCCCCATATTATACCTTGAATCTCAAAATGTCATCACATTGTCTACCTTTGATGATAATGGAGTATAGGGATAACTAATCTTGGATTACCTTAATAATGATGACTTTTTATCAACACCCGCAAAATCCAATGATGTTTCCACATCACTTACAAGAGATAAAAATTCCTCTATCATGTATTCTGTATCCAAATATATCCCTTTTTCACTCATTTCTGATGATTTTGAAATATAATTATAATATGAGGATCTCATATATCCCCCTCTAGTATTTAAAGAAATTCTCTCTATCATAATTCTTTTACCTAAATCACCTGGTCTGGGATAGGGTGCCACATGATCTCATGTACATCTCCCTATATGCAAGAGGCTTATGACCAATGATGAGAGTCCAAATAGTGTCATGGGTAGACTATATCCCTAGTACCAATAACCACAAACTTGAATACAAAAAGTATAAACAAACATCCCAAAATATCACAACAGAAATGATAATAAGATCACAATTCTATAATAAAATGAATATAGGTCATAAAACACAAAGCAAGAGTCCCACAATGTGGTTGGTCAACCAAAGTATTATAACTTGTGAACATAAACTAAAACACTAAATAGATAGTGAGTTTATCCTAACATTGCCTTTGTTCTCTAAGAATTTCCTACTTAGATCCCTAATGTAGGGACCCTTTCCATAGCTAGATCCCTAACCATGAAATATGCATAAACATTGATATTACCATGAGATGTTTGAGTATAAACCTAATAGGACACCACCAATGCATCCTTAATATAATAGAATCAATATATAAAATTTTATGCAAAACCAATAAATTAAATTCATAACATGTTCCAAGTCATCGTGCACTAACCAAACTACCATGGACCCCAACTCTACCTGCTTTGGAACCATGTTATAAGGAAGGTCAAAATAACCATTTCATGTATTATATTATTCGAAGTGATCAAAAAATTATCTTAAATTATTAATCTGAATCTATTATATCCATTTTCCACCTTTAAATAACAATTTCATTCCTTCATTTAAGGAAAATTCATGGTGTCCACATGTAAACCCTATTCATAGCTTTGGGGAAATCCAAATTCGCACATTTTGACCAAGTATCTAGCTCCGGGGAAAGATATATCTCACACATTTAGACCCAATATCTAGCTCTAGGGAAAGGAACATTCTACTTATATTATTTTAAGGTGAAATCACAACCTTCCAATCATAACGACAACACCCCCCTCTAAGGGGTCAACTAGTCGAGTTAGACTAACCCGACGCCTTAAAACCAATCATAGTGGAACCATACATGCATCCATATGAAATACATAATATATAAAGTAATAAGAATAAAATAAAAATATAGGTACAAAGGGACACACTATAACACCCTAAAAATTTAGTTTAAAAGAATAATAAGGATGATAGCTTTCTTAACAAGCAACACCAAGTTTTAAGATAATTTTGATTTACTATAGAAATATTATTATTTAAATGTGACTGTTATAACTTATATGTTGAATTTATGAGTATAAATATGAGTAACCACATTATAAAAAATATTTATAATGGTCATACTAAACACAAATTTATTGATTAATACTTAAGAAATTAAAACTCAATTTTTAGTGAAGTTATTTTATGCTTCAAAAATGAGTTTTCTTCCAAAATGGTTTTTATTTATTTTTTAGAGAGAATATTTTAATTAATTTCTTAAAATTTTATTGATTTAATTTAATAAAATAGATTCCATATTTGGAATAATAATTTCCAAATTGTTTAAATATTTGAACTTTATTTTTTGTCATAAATAATAGCAACCCTGGTAAATATTTGTCATATCAGTATGGGTGAATCAAATAATTAGGGTTAAAAATAATATGATAAGGCTTAAAAATCATACATACAATTGTATATATTTCATTTTATGAGTTTAATTCAATAAAACCCTTAAAATATTAAAATATATAGAATTTTTCTCCCATTTTTCTTTGACAAAGACCTTTATATTATTTTAAGTAAAGGAAAATTCCAAAATGTCATTCTCTTGTTTTAAATTTATATTATATGTCCATATAGTGATAGGAATATATTATGAACAAATATAAATGTTTATTTTTATTATAATTTATTTATTTTTATGATGGTGATTTTTTTTTAATTTTTTTGTGATAGTATAATTACCTTAAATTCTTAAACAACGCTGACATGATGATTATGTAAGAAGTAAAAAAGTCAAAGTAAATGATTTTAAAAACATAAAAAAATATTTTCTTAGATTAATTATGGTTTCACATGAATTTTATGGATAATAATAATGTACAATTTATGGTGAAAGAGTATATATTATAATCCCATATCTATCTTTATTTCTTTAAAGTCAAAATATGGGAGTTGTTCTTAAATGGTATTATATATTAAAGAATATATTAATAAATGATTTAATAATAATAAAAATATTGAAATAGGACAAGGTGTATGAGATATGGTTTAAAATTTCATCCCTTTACCATTTTTATCCAATTGATACCTTATAAGTAAATTTATAATTCTTAATGATTGATAAATGTGTTACTATAGTTAAGGATAAAAAAGAGTTAACATGGAGGGTTAAAACTAAAGAGATAAGAGTTAAAATGAACTAAAAAAATTGTATAAATATGATTGGTTGATATTATTTGGATCCTATATCATCTTTAATTATAAATTAATCTAATTTGGAACCACTTTTCCATGAATGTGACTTTATAATATTTTAATGTTTTAAAAAATTACAAAATTCCCCTCCCCCCTTATAAAAATACACCTCCCCTCTATCTTCTTTATAGCACATCGAGACACCTAGATTGACCAAAACCAACCCAATTTTTTATAAAATTTTCTATACATAAATTGGAGGTTTTTTCTTATTAAAAGACCATTCCAAGGGTCCTTAAAAAAGGATCTAAAGGAGGTCTACTAAAGAAGAGGTAATCATCCAACCCATCCTATTTAAATTTATTTCTTCTTATACACACTAAAAATATAAGTTATTAAAAATAAAATAATAAATTCAGTATAATAAATATAATTAAATGTCATTATGATTATGGAACCACCATTATCCACCTTCCTTTTTATTAAATGTGAAATAAAAGTATCCCTCACGCCTATGTGTGGACTACCACCTCTACATAGGGATATAATTTATTTTCCATAACTATATTTCATGGTTGGTTAATATGATGGATTTAATATTTATATATGATATATATGAAATAATTATGATTCTATAATTATAATATCTTATCTACCATCTTATCTTCCCATCCATTGGAAAATGATAACGTCGCTCATGCGTATGTATAGACTACCACCTCCATGAAGTGATGTGATTCATTTTTGATTTAGAATTTACATGGATGGTAATAAGTATATATTTAATGAGTAAATATGATATTTATGATAATGGATTTATAAGGGTTAATTATTAGTTACCTATCATTTCATCCATCAAAAAGTTGAAACATCACTCATGTGTATATACATATTATCGTCTCTATGAATCGTTGTAATTCATTTTTCCTCACTAATTTATATGGATAGTTATAAAAGAGTACCTAGTGATTAATTATAATAATTATGAAATTATTAAGATTCTAAAGATTATGGAACCATAATCAATGTACAAGGACCAGAATTTCCAAACCGAAACTCACATGAGAAACCTAATAGGAAACGAAAATTTTAATAAAGAATTTTTAATAAATGGGAATTGAAATGTTATAATTGGATAATATATGATATTATAATTATATATATGGTTCTATTATAGAATTATAATAAATTTTAATTTAGTATATGGGATATTAGAACACTCACGAAGCAAGATGAATGTGAGGTAAAGGTTTCTCATCTCACTTTAATTTATGTGAGACATATTCCATATTCAGCACTTGATTACTTTACATGGTGTATATAGTTCCCATAAATTTATTTTAATATTATTTTCATGAAAATTATAGGGATTTAAAAATCCTTATAAGGTTTTATCTTTCATGAGGTTTTGATTCGAAGATTTCCTACATTGTAAGGGTTCTTCACCTCAATATTTTTTTGTCGAGATATATTTTATGTTATGCACTTATAATATTTTA
This sequence comes from Viscum album, assembly GCA_963277665.1. Lineage (NCBI taxonomy): Eukaryota > Viridiplantae > Streptophyta > Magnoliopsida > Santalales > Viscaceae > Viscum > Viscum album. The sequence goes on from OY728156.1 coordinate 2,097,276,114, forward strand.
TGAGGTGTAAATACTACGCATTTGACATGTTATATAATGATTATAATTAAGATAATTATATTTAAAGTATCATTTGATATTATTATTTCATGGGGATTACGATTCAAAAGTTACTGAAGCGGTAAGAGATTTATGTTTCAATCTCATTTTAATTGTGATTATTTATGATTGAATTTACATTGAGGGAAATTATATGATAATTATTTGATAAAATAATTTTGTTTTATTATCCTATGGTTATTTATAAATATTTCATGTTTCCTTTCATTTTACTCACTTTAAGTAATCAGGACACTGAAAGAATGTTTTTACAAAAAACTCACTTTATTTCTCTCTTTAGTCGAAAATCATTTTTCTTCCATATCCATGTTTTCTAAAATATTTTTTATAATGATTTTAATGATATAAAATGAATATTTAAAGTCATTTTTACCCATTTTTTACTTAAAAAAGTTATTTAAAAATAATCTTCTTTTAATTTTCCGAATGAGGTACTTTTTACCATAGGTGTAAACAAAATATTTGTTTTAACAATTACAACATGAATTATTTTTCCCACTATCATGAATTCCCAATAATTTTAAGATTAAATTATAGGTTTCCATGTTTATTTTAAGTGATAATGTTTTCCATAATATTTTTTAAATTTTTATATTTTATATAAGTGATTTTAAAATGAAAAGTGTATTTTTCTCAAGAAATATTATAGTGATCTTTAAAAAAATCATCTAGGATAAAATCCTTTAACGTTACTTATGATTTACTAGGAATATGATCTAGTGATACCATCATTATTATTTCTCTATATATTTTATTATTATGATAATGAGATTTTTATGAAAACTATTTATTTTCAATGGGTTACTCAATGATGATATGATGAATGTTTTATGATCATGTGGCATATATGTGAATGGATTATGATCATGTGAGGGGTGGGACCATAATTATATATCTATATAATAAATTGGGTAAATATTAATGTTTTATGAGATCAAAGGGTACATGGTAGGCAATCCTAATCAAAAAATAGGGTATATAAGTGGTTATCCTAAGCCCAAAAGAGGGTACACTGGAGGTTGTCTCACTCCCAAAGTAGGTAAATGGAAAATTAGCCTAAGCCTAACTTTTGATGAATGTTTTCTTGTGTATCCTTGACATAATATTTCTATGATTATGATTGTGCCACACTTTTATAACATGATCTTATGCCAATGTTGTTCTCTCATGGATAATATTCTTTGATTCCTTTATGATTCATGAATTATGAAATGAAAAGAAATATTCCATGACTCATGATTATGATATTTTAATTACTAGGTATTGTTTTCAAAGTTTAATATCATGTTATCATACCTTTATTCTCATGTTATACTTAACTGATCATTGATATATCCCTTATTTACCCTTAGTGAGCATATAATCTCACCCTTTATTATTATTACTTTTCCTAAGGATATGAAGGAAGATTTTAAGTATTATATATTTAATAAGGGTTCTATTTGTGTAGAACTAGGTGGGATATGATGTAGATCCTTTATGTACCATTTTTTATGTATCCAAGTTTCCAAAGACACTAAAACTTAATGGTTCTAGTGTGGATCATAATTTTATGAAATTAATATTCATATAATAAGATGTAATATTTATGTATGAAAAGTATGGGATGATACAAACACACCCAAACCCACATACATATCACAACAAGAAAAGGTCTCATAGGAAACTCACAGATCCACATGCATATCACAATAAGTATGGGACTCACAACTAATTACACACTCACATACGAATCATATCAATAAATGGTATCAAATATAGACACATATGTACAATAATATCATAGAATACAATTAATATATGAAGGTCATTAAATGGTAAGGACTTACAACATCAAGAGTATCGATTCCCAACACTAAGAATTGCCACCCGGATCAAGCCCACACACCAATGATTCCTATAACTATCACCAATTCATCACTTTAAGATTATATAACCAAGATACAAGATTAAGAACATGATAAGGTCTTGAATTCTATTTAGATTACCCAACCACTGCTAACATATATAGAATCGATCAAGGGAAGATTCCAATTCTATAAATCTAGTATCCTATGTATTTATAAATTAATAATACCTTATTAGATCATAATACAATTCATATATCTATCCATTATATCCTAAATATATGAATCCTTCTAATAATATGAGAGGAGATCTAGAAGAAACATGAAGAACAAAGGAATAATGGACACTTACCTTAAATTATCATGGGTAATAGCCTCTAAATCCATCATAATTGAAGTTTAGAGGGAGATTAATCACCAAGAATAGCCACTAAAGTCTCTTGTTTTGAGATCCCTAGATGTAATAGTAATAATTATGGGTTTTAGAGAGTTTTAATATTAAAATAAATTATTTTTTTGTATTAATTAATTTTCCATGGAATGTTTATCAAACTATGTGTCAACCGTTTGAGGGTCACTACTTATTTAGAACACCCACACAATTTGGAAAAATAGTTTTGTAAACCATATTATAATAATGATTTTTACTATGTCCCAAGTCACATGGTTTCATGGATAATGTCACATGATTAGCTCTAACCATGTACAATCTATTTTCCCTCTCCAATAAGCTGTAGAGTTTCCTGGGGAGACCACATAGTTTTCTCAAACCATTCTCAAACCATGCACCCACTTATAATCCTTTAGAAACCTCTAAAACCATCCATTAGTTAACCAAGACTTCACCCAAAACAATCATAACTAAAAAATAGTTAGAGATAGTAATAATTATAATTGTTACATACTTAAAAGGTTTGGTCCATTACAATACCCCCTCTAAGGAATTATTATCCTTGATAAGTGTCTCTAGAGTTACCTCTCAAAACAATCAGGCCATTGAGACTATATATTCAATGTCTCTTCTTGGATATGATCATGATGCCATAATTATCAAACAAGGGAAACTGTATTCTATTGAATAACCATCTTGGTTTGGTCCATGATCTGTATTATATTTTTCACTAACGATTCATTAGGTTCCAACTCAATTTCCTAACTTTTCATCACATGTGAAATATTGGGATCATACCTCAGAATATATGAAATATGAAACATGTTATACATACCTTGATACCATGGAGGAAGATCAAAATGGTTTACCACTGTTCTGATATGATTGATGATCTCAAACAGTCCTACAAACCATGAAACCAATTTTCCTTACCTCCACAAACATTGATTTCTTAATTTAGGCGACACTCATAATAAAACCAGATCACCCATAATGAACTATAAAGGTCATCTCCTCTAGTTTGAATATGATTTATACCTACTTTGAGTGGAAACCAACTACTTATGAATCAACTAGACCTGATTAATGTTCACCTTCAACATACTCATCTTGATAATAGCTGCCTCACCTACCTCATGAAAATATAATGGTGAAAGGAATAACCAACCATAATGATCCTCGAATGGTTCCATTTGAATTAAAGATTATTAAATTTTAAACAAAATCTTATAATTCCACATGATCATCCCAAGCTCCAATGAATTTTAAAATTCATTCCCAAAGAATATCCTCCAAAATATAGATTACCATCTTTGACTTCCCATAAGTCTATAGATGACCCTCCATACTCATCTTCAACTAATTACCCATAAAATTATATAATATTTTCCAAAACTATGACATGAAACAATAACTTTAGTCAGATATTATGATCATAAGAGCTCCATGCATCCACACTATCTCTTAAACATAGATTTTCTCCACCAAATATATATAAATATTCTCTCATATTAGTAAGAAATGTACCACATTCATTATCTGGTCAAGAAAAACTCACTCAAAATCTTGACCTATCAGGGTCCTTAGAAACCCCATAACAAATTCCATCATCAACTCATCCCATTTCCACATGGGCATAGAAAGATGCTGAAGAAAATCACCTGTTCATTGATATTTGACCATAACCCTATAATTGGTAAGATAATGAGAGACAATTCCCACAAATTCCCTCGAAATACCCAGTCACCATAAATTTCATCTGATATTATGATAAATATTCATTAATTCTAGGTGTAATTCCCACTGAAAATAATGATAGTCTCTCAACAGATATTCTCTTATAAAATTAGAAACCACAACTCTCCAATTAATGTAGATCATTTTAAATATATCTAAAGACTATCCTAGAAATGGTTCATTCCCTTGAAATCATTCCCACATCACTAATCACTTAGATTCTTAGTCCTATATTTCTTTCACCTAGTCCCCCAAGATAGACATGATAACTAAGGGAGCACAGTTCATCACCACTTCATCCATAGATTCACCCACAAACCATTCAACCAACAAGCTTATCAATCTTCATTCCTCCTCTAAAGGCTACTCTTCAATATCCTACATTCTCCTACAAATATCTTCTACAAAAAAATTACCCTTTCCTAGATATAAGATCTATCAAAGTCAAAAATATGCAAATGCTCAATCCAAAATCTTTGTTGGAGATTCAAGTCCCACTGAGAGAAGATATACAATGAGATATTGTGGTTTGTGTTGAAGAAAAATCTATCATCTAAGAAATAATGTCACCAATATTTTAGGAAATAAACCATAACTACCAACTCTAAGTCATGTGTAGGGTAGTTCATATCATGAGGTCATAGTTGATGAGATCCATAAGGAACTACCTAATACCTCTATATCAAAATAGCTGCCAAAAAAACACTCAAGACATCACAATAAACCATATATGAAATACTAGGATCATTTATGATCAAAATCGGTCTTGGTTTCAATCTCTTATTCATCTCTATGAAGTCATATTCACTCTGATTAGTCCACTCAAACTTCACCCCTTCTTATTAGTCCCAATCATTGGTTCTTCTAAAGGGGATGAATCTTAAACAAACCATCTATAGTATATGACCAATCCTAGGAAACTCTTGATCTCAAACACATTACTAGGGTGTGAATATGACATCAGTACCTCCACCATCTCCATATCAACTAAGATTCTTCCCTCACAAATGACATACACAAGGAAGCATACCTATTATATTGAAAAGTGATACTTTAGAAGCTTGTATTAAATTTGATGTGCTCAAAGTGTACTCAAAATGATCTAAAGGTGTCTAACACAAATCTCCTAGGGTCCGTGAGTATATTAGGACGTCATAAATGAATAAAATAAAAAAGGAGTCAAGATATGGATGGAAGATCCTATTCATGAGATGCATGAATATCGCCAGAGCCATTATTAACCCAAAAAGAATGACATGATACTCATACAATTTATGGATACTCCTAAATGTTGTCTTATGTATATCCTCTTATATAACCCAAGGCTAGTGGTATCCTGATTGAAATTAAATCTTAGAGAAGCATTGGGATCCCCTCAACTAATCAAAAAAAATCATCAATCCCCAAAAATGCGTACCTATTATTTACTGTTACTTGATTTAGATTCCTATAATCCATGCATAAATGAAGGATTCCATCCAATTTCTTAGTGAACAACACTGGAGTACCCCAAGGAGAAGTTCTTGGTCTAATAAATCACTTATCCTATAAATCCTCAAGCTACACCCTAAATTCCTTAATCATAGGAATCAATATAGGATGTGCCCATGGAATGAGTTTGATATTGAATTTAATTCCTCCATTAGTAGGAAGTTATAAGAATAATTTGGGAATAAATCTTGGTAATGGTCCACCTTTGGAGTAAAAGAGGAGGTATTTACTGCCTGATTTTCTTTATGAACCATTCCTGCTAACTATGCTGTAATAGACCCAAATTGACTCAATTTTAGTCATGTTTTTACTACTCCAACATCCCATTAACCATTAAAAACAAACTCCCCATAGGCATAATAAAGGATACCCATATCCTGTAGCAGTTTAAGTGCGTTCGATAATTGGTCAACCAGTCCATTCTAAAAATCACATCGAATCTAGTAATCTCTAAGATCATAAAATCCCATAAATTTCCATAACCAAAAACTACTATAAGAAACTTTGGGAATATATGGAGATAATATACCTTATTCCCCAAGGTTTTATCAATAGAAATAAATTAGGATGATAATTTAATAAGAAAGTCTAACCCAACAATAAATTGAGAAGATATAAAATAATGGGACAATCCTATATTAAACAAACAAGTATAAAGTGTAAAGGTAATCAGAAATATACCTATAACTATATAATTTCCTACTTCATCATTATCTAAAACCTAGTTCATGACATACAATTTTCCTACATTGGTCTCAAGAATCTATCCCCAAGGAACCTGATTTGATTGAGTCACTGACCCCTATAGAATATGGATCTATTATTGAGATTACCTATTAGTCTCATAACTCATATCCCATGTATATTTGAAACCTCTATGGAAACATAGCCATGTTACCCTCAGAAAAAATTCTAATGATTCCCCATCTTTCCATATCAATTACACTTGTTCATAGATTCATGAAAAAAATTGTGATAGTTACTACTATGTATATAATTGAAGCTTAGGGAGACACTTCCTTCCTCATATAGTGATAAATAAACCCTAATTCACTCTAACTACCTACTTACACCCTAATTTTTCACTTTATCCTTCCTCTTCCTACTAATAGAAAAGGAACTCACTATATTTCTATGAGTCCCACTCATAGGTTTACTAAGGGATGGAAGAAAACATGCTTATCTATCCTTCTCTATACCCTTATCAATCATAAAGGCCTTGTGTAACACCTTAGAATACATTTTTAGGTCAAATATTCTGACTTGGAGCCTCAAACCCATTTGAAATAAAACCTCGAGCTTTCGGTCATTGTGTACCTCATTCCCATCCAAAATAGTAGAAAAACAAAGTAACTTTGTGAAACAATTAGAATTGGAAGATATCAATTCACCCCCTAACGAATATTTATAAACTCTTATGATCAATCCAAATTTAGTGTATCCAGGAAAAACTCCTCAAAGAATAGATTATTAAAGGTATCATAAGTCATACCCTCACATCTCCATGCCTGGTTCATAACACCCCACTATCTCCTGGTAGATCCCTAAAGCACGAATGCATCCAGGTCAACACATTGATCATCTAGAGTCTCTTAAAGACCAAATATTCCCACAATGATGTTGATTTAATCCTCAACATCCTGGGGTCCTTCAGTACCCTAGAAGGATGGGGGATGATGAAGATGGAAATATTGAGCATAATCGACCATGTCTTGAGAGCTCATAAAAATTAAACAAGAACTATTCAAAATACTCAAGGGTGAAGAGTTTCCATTTCCTAAACCACTGGAGTGGGTGAGAGAGCATGTTAAACCACATCCTATTACACATTCAGTGGTAGGATGGGAACATCCTCCCTTGTGGGGGTGTTCTGACCCACTTCCTTAGGCGGTCCCATAAGATGATTGTGGGGGAATAATTATTTGAAATGATGAAATAACAATTATAAATACCTATAATATCTCATGAAAGGTACCAAATAAAACTATTTATTGGCACACACAAGGAATTTATTTTGGAAGAGATATACTAGGAGTATACCCTCATCCACATGGAATAACCCCTTTAACATTACCTAGGGCCTAGTACAAGTCTACACTAACCTCACATTTTGCATAGTCATATGCATATAAAAAACATAGCATGCACAATTGAATTAATAAAAATTACTGTATGTATATATATCACAGAAACATAGATAAAAAATTACAAATAATATTTAATTAATTTAATTAAAATGTATGAAAGAAAATAATATTAATGAACCATGGACCTATGTGCCTAGTCATAATGGATGGACACACCCAAATCCTAGAAACCATAACAACACAATAGTACTCAGGATCAATATAAAACTTTAATAGCACAACTGGTAAAAGAAATCCCATTATCGGTAACTCAGAGGTCCATTATATAAGATATGGATTGGAACTTATGTGAATCCCCCTACAAAAGTTGCACATATCCTATCTCTTTTATACCTTTCCCCAATCACAATCAATAATAAAGAAAAAATGAAAACCTCCTTTGATACCACTTTTTAATGTCCCAACCTAAATCACCTGGTTTGGCCTGGAGGGCCACATGACTTCATGTGTGTCTCCCCATAGCAAGAGGCTTCCAACTAGCAGTTAGGGTCTAAACAATTTCATAGGGATACTATACCATCATCACCAATATCCAGACACTAAAATTACAATAAAGTATAAGTAAAAATCTCAGAATAGAACAATAGAAACTAGAATATGATCACAATGATATAATAAATGGAATCCAGGTCATACAACATAAACCAAGATACCTCAATGTAGTTGGTAAACCAAATTATGATAATAGGTAAAAATAAACCAAAACATGATAATGATAGTCCGGATTCTATCCCAACATCATATCCATTCTCCAAGCACTGCCTGATCAGTTCCCTTGATGCATAGAACTTTCCCTTAGTTAGATCCCTAACCATTAAATATACACACACATCAAGATACTCATAAAGGGTGTGATTATAAAACCAATAAGAAACTGCCAATGGATCCTTAATATAAGTGAAATTATATATAAAAATGTATCCCTAAATAATAAATTAGATTAATAAATAACCAAAAATGTGTTGAGACATCATGTACTATCTAAGATACCATGAACCCCATCTCTACATGCTTTAGAACTATACCAGAAGGAAGGTCAAAATAACTATCTCATGACTTAGACCATACCATGTTATCCACAAGTTATCTTGAAAAATTTAGTCAACTATCCCGTATCCATGTTCCACCGTTAAGGAATAATTCTATGCCCTCATTTAAGGGAAACTCATGATGTACACATGTCAACCCAATTCATAGCTCTAGGGAAATACACATTCACACATGTCAACCCAATATATAGATCTTGGGAAATCCACATATCACACATGTTGACCCAATATCTAGCTCTGGGGAAATCCACATTCCACATGTCATCTCTGAAGGTGAAATCAAAAACTTCCAATCATAACGACAAAAATCCCCCTATAAGGGGTTAACTAGTCGAGTTTGTCCAACCTAGTACCTCAAAACTATCCATAGAGGAACCATACATGTATCCATATGCAATACATAAAATATCAAGTAATAATCATGTCATTAAATAATGATCTCATGGTCCACACACACACCCACATGTATATCATAGTAAGAAAATGTCTCACGGGCCACTCACACACCAACATGCATATCAAAACAAGTAAGGGTATTATGACCACTCACACAAATACATGTGAATAAAATCAAGAATGGGTCTCATGACTACACACACATATGCACAAGCAAGTAATAGAAACTAATTAATATATAAAGGTTATAAAATGGTAATAACTTTATACCTCAATAATATCAATTCCTAATGTCAATAATTTACACCCATATCAACTCCGCACACTAAATATTCCTATATTCATCCCCAATTCATTACATAAGGAATCTATAACCAATATCCAGGAATAAGAACATGATAAGGTCTTTAAATGTATTAGGCTTACCAAATGAGAACCACCGCCTCCAGTAGATCTATAATTGATCAAGGAAAGATGATAATTATCTAAATATAACAACCTATTCATATATAAATTAAGAAAAACTTATTAGAACATAATATAATTCTTATATATATATACATGAAATCATTGATCTATGATTACTTCTAAAAATATGATAAGATATCTAGAATAAACATGAATAACGAAGGAAGAAATACCTCTTACCTTGAATTGTGATGGGATAAAGCCTCTAGATCCAATATAATTAGAGTTTGAAGGGAGTTGAATCAATAAGAATAATCATTGGAATCCTTAGTTTTCAGATCCCTAGGTTTGGGATGATTAATGAAGGGTTTTAGCTAAAAATCAAAATTTTCAGATTAATTAGTTTTCCACTCATGGTTTGGTTGATCAGTTTACCAAACCATACATCAAATGTGTAATGTTCACTTACTCTATAGGGAACCCACATGGTTTGGTAAACCATGCACCAACCATTATTTTCTTCTCTATCCTGAGTCACACAGTTTTTAGGATAGTTTCACATGATTACCTATAACTGTGTTCCAACCATGTGTCATATATTGTCCCTCTCCAACAAGTTTCCTAGTTTCTTGGGGAGAACCACACAATTTTCAAAAACCATACTCAAACTATGAACCCCCTTAGAAGTATTTAGAACACACTAAAACCATACATAAGTTACCAAAGACTTCATCCAAGAAAAGTATAACTCAAAAAAACTTAGAGAAATGGAAAAATAAAAGGAATAACATACCTAAAAATCTAGGCGGTTACATCTACAACTATTTATGAACTAAAATAGGTGAATATGGGTATATAGGAATAACCACGACTAATATTAATTAGTGATGTCATGTATCACAAATATAAAGATACATACATCTCTTTCCTAATGTACCACCAGGATGTCCTCAACTATATTTACATAGAGATTCTCATAATTGATCTCGATGTTCCCACCCATCATTTGGGTGTACCAGATGATCATCATGGTTATAAATAGGCATCTAATAGAATGAATCCAAACCATGCTACCCAGGTGAAAGCTAAAGTTGATTAGATCATAAAATCCAGATTCATTTAAGAGGTTCAATACCCAAAATAGTTCTCCATCATGATTCCTATTAGGAAGAATAATTTGTTGACTAGGGTTTAAAGTAACTTAAGGGATCACAACCATCACTAACCAAATGATTATTTCTTAATTCAGATCATGATGAATTTTATTTATACAACCAAAAACGTTAAATCCCTCTCCTTTATGAATGGATACTTAGGTTACAATAAAATTTTGGATGTCTCTAAAATATGAGGAACCCACTAATTTTAGGGAACCCTAAAGTGTACATTTCTATTGAGTAATTAAATTTAGCTTCATGAATACTAGAGATATGCATTAATGTGTTGTGAAAATTATCTATAATCCCTTATTTAAGAAAATAATGTAATTATATATCGATGATATTGTGTTCAAATACCAACTGCACTGCAACCACCTCACCAATCTCAAAATAATTTTCATCAAAATGTGATAATATATCCTAAAGATGAATCCCTTGAAATTTGTTTTTGGGGATAATGTTAGGGATTTTTTTTCAGATTTAGAATGTGACATCATGGTATCAAATTTAACCTTATTAATACTAAGTAGGTTCTTAACATTATAGCTCTTAAAAATCTCAAAGAGTTGACAGGGCTTTAGGGATGCCTCATATATATTAAGCGATTTAGAGAAAACCTCTTCAGAAAGTGTCCACCATTTAAAATGATGATGAATAATGGATCCAACTATTAATGGGATGAATATTTTCATAAATAAATTCATAATATCAAAAAATACCTCTTAATCCCACCGGTATTTCTACCACATGTGGAAGGAAAGACACTCATTTTGTATGTGGAAAAAATAGAGTGATTTATCAGTTCCCTTATCACTCAAAAAATGATATAAGGAAAGATAAAAGTATCTATTATCTCAATAAAAAAATTATAGATACTAATGCTTGACAATATTACATTAGAAATAATTTCTTGGTGTTAATCTCCACAATGAAGAAGTCAAGACACTACCTAAAGCACCAAAAGATTAATTTGGTCTCTCATATTGATATGTTCAAGTAGATAATAAATAAACCAATGATAAATAGATGTTTGTAATGGTGGGTGGTCATCCTGCAGTATTTTTATATTTAGTTTGTGTCATAAAAGGTAGTTAAAGGGAAGGAAATGACTGATTTCCTCATATCACACCCGGTCCTAGAGAAGTTACTGATGAATAAAGAGCTCCCCAATAAAGGAGTTTTCTCTATTAATGAAACTACCCAACCATGGGATATATATTTTTATGGTACATACAGATTCCTGATAGGAAGAATAATGGAAAATCCAAAACTCAATAGAGTCATCTTGGTAATTGTTCTCATTTATCACGTGAAAGCAGTTCTTTAAATTCCTTATTACTCTATGAATGCTGAACCAATAATAAATAGGAATATGAATATATCATTATAGTATTAAAAGAGTCCTTATATATATTAGTGGTCTATTTGAATATCATGGATGACTCAAAGTTGGTGTTCAAGTAGATTAATGGTGAATATTCCATTAATAAAGAAGAATGGATCCTTCTACTTGGTTACATATGAGGGTTGATAGTAGAATTACCCTATGATCCAACACTATCTAATATACAATGTTCACAAAACACCTAAATTGATGCATTGGATAATGTATCCATATCCTTAATAGATCCAAACAAAGTTGAAATAGTCATTTGTATCACCCATCATATGGTGGTATATCCATTCATCAATAATGACATGAAAGAGACCAAAGATATCTACACCATACCAGATCAAGGAGATTAACATACATACTAACTGATACTACTATTGGATGGATGTAACCCATAATATACTACCTATATAGTGGAATTATCCCATTATACTAAGCTAAGAAAGAATAGACTGATAGTGGGTCCATCCTCCATGATGTAACAAACTCTCAGAAAGTCCTCTACAAAAAATGATTTTATGGAATTTTTATCTGATGTACTAATAGAGGGGAGACCCTCACTATTATGTAGGAAGTCCATGATAGATCATGTAGTTCCCATTAGTCAGAAACCAAGCCACCATCAAACTAGGAGTATTGGATACTTCTAGCCATAAATGACACAAGAAATCATATAGTTCACTTGGAAATTCCATACCATCCAGATACATGATGATTTTATCCATCAACCCCCAAAGATACTGCAAGCCACCTAATATTCTTGGATGTTCACTATTTGGGGAATATATTCCATGGATCCATAACCCATACCCACTACTAGGTAGTTCAAGTATATCTTTACTACAAAAAACTTCTTCTCTAAGTGGGAAAAGGTTATATCCCTCAAGGAAGCCATAATGAAGACTATAATCAATTTTGTGAATTCAAACATTATTACCAAATTTGGTGTCCCTCACACAATATTGATGAACAAAAACCCAAAATTATTCTATTCCAAATTGAAAAGGATATATCAATATTATAATATTCAAACCAAACACTCATCCCACTACCATGTTGTGGTGAATGGAAATATATAGGCTTTTAATTGACTCTGCATAATATACTCTAGAAAATGGTGGATAGAGATAATAAGTCTTTTCCGGATAAATTTTTTCATGATTTGTGGGATTATCACACAATAATAAGTATTTATAAGAAATTGACCCCATATTAACTTGTATACATGACAAAAATAGTCCTACTAATAAAGTTACAACATCCCTCACTATGTGTATCTATCTGCATTATTTTTCTAAAGATGAATAATCTCATAAGTGACTAGATGAGTTGGAACAAATCAATGAGAAAAGGTTTCACACACCAAACAACCTATAAATCCATAAAAACTGAGTTGTACGAGAATTCAATAAAAAATTTCACCTCTAATCATTCCTCCAAGGAGAATTGGTATTGGATCTACTAACTCCAATGATTCCTAAGAATAAACCATTGAAACTTAAACGAATATGTGGGGTACCTTATACCATACACAAAGTACACTCTAATGAAGAATATTCCTTGACAAAAATAGTTGGAGAGTGTATCATACCCATCACTAATCTAAGGTTTCTCAATAAATAATTTTGATAACTTCATGTGAGGTGTATATAGTCATAACTACATGACTTTAAACTATAAAACCCCCTTTCACCCAAGCTACATAATGTTAAACTGAATAACACAATGTCCTGGTCACATGCAGTTAAAATATACAAAAACATCATCATTGTAAGATGTTAAATTGTATAGCCTAAGTTTTAACTGTATGATATTAATATTTAAAATACTTACATACCATTTTCAGGGAATGAAACTACATGACGTGTATTAGAAATATCCCTAAAATATTCTCTAGTGTAGTGCATGTAATATTCTAATTGCATCTTATTTCTCACATTGAGCATGACTCATGCGATCTTAGAGGTCTTAGTTAATTTAAATGGTTATCATGATTAAGATGAACCATGTCTAGAGGTATAAAATAAATTCCCAGACACATGATTTAAAAATATACAATATAAGGTCTTCCATGCCCAACCTTTTAGACTATTTGGGAGGGTTTTTTTTTTCTAACATAAGATCTAAATCCATGTAAGAGTTTCCAATGTGATTTCACTCTCCCCATTAATTAGTTGACACTGAGATAATATATGATCTATAAGAACTATATGTGTATTTATTCCTATTATTTCAGGGTACATAGTGACATCTGAACTACCAAACCCAGTAGTGAGTTCAATTGAAATTATACCCCTCACTTAGTTTTGGTTATGAAATCCTATATTTATGTAGGATTACACATCCTTACTCAATAAATGGTAACCCTAATTACCCCCATATACCATAACTATGTCTATATCAACCCATGATTTCAATACATTGATATTATATATTTTTAAATGAATATTCATTACATTACACAAATACATGCCCATGGATCATAAAGGTTTAGTGTCTTTGGAAATATGGATACATAAACAATTGGTTCTTAAGTGAGCCACATAATATCCAATTATGTTCTTCATAACTATAAACCTTCTTATAAATATCATATTTAATTCATTTCTTCATAACCTGGGGAAAGGAACCATAATAAAGGGTTATCTCAGCTGCTTTATAAGGATAAACAAGGGAGATATCAATATAACATGAGAATAAGTGTATGATAACATGATAATACCATTTGAAAACCATACAATGAATATCATATATCACAAACTTGATTCATGGAATAAATATTGTTAGTTCATAAGACATGAAGCATAAAAGAATCAAAGAACATAAGCCGCGAGAAAATAACATTGGCATAAGATATAGATTTTGGGCATACACATAAGCATATAAAAATCATTTCCATATTAGTCAAGGATAATTTCCAAGGATATCATAGTGGAATGAGATATATCCAAAAACCATTATAGTATTCAAGGTTCACTACCAAGTGTATCATAGTTAAATAATTACCTTACTTAATTGGGTTCACTCCCTATTCCAGTCATTTTTATCTGATGAGATATCAATATTCACTCAATGCATTAGAGGGAGATATAGGTCCCACCTATCTTGGTAATAATGTAACCACCATTCTTGGATATAATTTAACCACCGTCCTTGGTTATACTATAACCACAATCCCTAGTTATAACATAACCACTATTATATAATGAAAATAATAAATATATGTTCCAAAAAATTATAAAAAATCCATTATAGAAGAACCCATGAAAAGAAATTGGTTTCAAAAATATTTCATAAAAAAATTACCTTTTTAAAATAAATAGATTTCATAAACATTTACTCATTTCATAATATCATAACCCATAAAAAAATAAGCGGGTTTTATAGTCATTTAATCATGGTATAAAAATTGGAAAAATAAGTGGGTTTCATAATAATTTCATCATGGTATAACCCATGGAAAAGAAACAGGTGTCATAAACTTCTTTTTATCATAAATAGAAATTATTTAGATAAATAATAATAATGGTATCCTTGGATCATATACCCAATAAATCATAAGTAACATAAAATGATTTCATATTATATGGAAAATGATTTTGAAAGATCACTTGGAACATTTCTTGAAGAAAATAATATTTCCACATTGAAAATCACTTTTTAAAAATAAAAATTAACAAAAAAATTTCAAAATACTTTTCTTTGAAAATAAACTTGGAAACTCATAACATAATATTTAATCATTGAACATTTATGATGGATGAAAATTCCTTTCACATCATGCATGTTTAAAAACAAATACTCCTTTCATATTTTTGGTAAAAATTAAAAAGTACTTCATTTGAAAAATAAAAAGAATATTCCACTTAAATCATTTTATAAAAAGTAAAAACATTGGTAAAAATTAATTCAAAAAACAATTATAGAGTAGTAATAACATTTCTTAAAACATTTTTAGGAAACATGGATATGTAGGAAAAAGGTTCTTCAATAGAAGAGAGAAAGAAGTTCAATTTTCCTTAAAAATATTCTTTTGGTATCTTGAGAAATCAAAGAGATAAAAATGAAAGGAAAACATGTTTTCCCATTAAATAAACATATTAT
Organism: Viscum album; assembly: GCA_963277665.1. Lineage (NCBI taxonomy): Eukaryota > Viridiplantae > Streptophyta > Magnoliopsida > Santalales > Viscaceae > Viscum > Viscum album. The sequence continues at coordinate 2,097,292,297 of OY728156.1, forward strand.
AAGAAACTTAATTAGTTTCTTGAGAGTTTTTTCATAATATTTCATCATTAGAAACTTAATCATAAACAATCATGATGAAGAATGAGATTGTAACATACACCCTTACCATTTTGGTAATTTTTGAATCATAATCCCTATGAAAGAAAGAACCTTAATGGATATGAATATCCCATAATTTTCATTTTAATAATCATAAAATACATTATTGGATATTATATATACCATATAAAATAAATAAGTGGTGACCATGGCATTTGTCCCACAGAAATAAAAGTGTGACGATAATCCCTTACCTTAGGACTGATTTCCTTCACATGTGTTCAAACCTCATGCATAATAAATATACATTTATTATAAATATAATACATAAAATAACCATATATAATATCATATATGACTTAATTATACCATTTTATCTCCAGTTTACTAACAATTATTTATTAAAATCACTATTATGGGTGATAATTACTTCATTTTTCATATAGGTTATGGTTCGATAGTTTTGGTATTAGTAACTTGTACATTGTTAAATTAAATAAATTTTTTTAAACAAGTTAAAAATATCATATATTCTTATAATATACATATTTAGGGTCATTTATAAAATTATATATAGGAAAATGGATTACACCATTCATGGAGACGATAGGTTGTATGTATGCATGAACGTTGTTTTCATTTTTTCAATGGATGGAATGAAAGAAAAGTAATTAATATTTCAAATTTACAGAATAAATTTTATGTCATACATATCATATAAATTCATCAAATATATACTTATTACCATCCATGTAAAGTAGATATAAAAAGTGTATCACATTACTTTGTGGAGGTGGTAGTCCACATGTATGCACAAGCGATATTATCATTTTCAAATAATTTCGATGGTAATAAGGTTTATATTATATTATAATTAAATAATATTTTTCAGTCATAAATATCACATATATTCATTAAATTTACCCTTATCACCTTCTATGTAAATCATAAGTGAAAAAAAATTACATTGTTTCACGAGGCAGTAGTCCGTCGTACACACATGTGACATTATTATATCCCCCACGGAATGGACAATAAGAAGTTATATATGATATAATAATTATAAAAGTATAATTATGTTAAAAATATCATATATATACTTTAAATCCCTCATTATAACAATTAGTGAGAAAAATATGAGTTTTAAGTGTGCAAAATGTGATATAACAATTTTGAGAAAAATATGAGTTTTAAGCATAACATTGGATTTATTCATATCTCATGAATAGAAAATATATTATATTAATGGAAAATTGATTGAATATATAATATATAAATTTAATTAAAATCATTTACAAATATTTATTTAATTTATTAAAATAAAATGCATTTCTGTGCATACAAATAGTTTTTTAGAAAAAACATTTCCTTTATTTTCAATTGGTTTTTATTTTCATTTATAATTAATTAATAGGCAAAAAATTAATTTTATGTTTATTTAAACCAATATTTTAATAACTTATTTAATCCTATTCATACCCACCATTCTAATGGATAGGCAACAACTATAACATTAAATAATAATGGTTTTGTAGTATATTGCGGTTTGTTAAGACTTGGTGTTGCATGAAACACAAGATATTAAAGAAATTATATTTATTTTAAATAAATTATTTCATAAAATATCAGGGTGTTACAATGTATTAATTGGTTATTATTAATAAAATATATGTATCAATTTTAGGATCTCTTATCCTAGGCCAAACTACAAATTCTACTGACTGTGAGTTTTTCATGATGATGAGACCCTTGCTAATTCACATCAGATTGTATCCTTCCTTCACTCATTAGGGTTCTTATTTTAACCTATTCTCTTATATATAGAAAAAATTTGTGCAAAGAGTCTGATATTCAAAGAACTATGTGTGAGTTGATTCTTATTAAGATAGGATATGTAGTGACACTTTGTTCTCATATATCAGGACCAACTATGAATTTAAATAAAATCATTTTATTTATCTAAGATATTAGATCATTTCACTAACATTAGGTCTTCTTCAATTCACCTAGCACTGAGGTGAAGTTATATCATTTTTGTGCATGAGTCATATCAATAAAAAAGACCATACAATGGTCCAACTTTCATGACCTTAAATTATTCAGAACATACCATTTCACCAACCCTCACTCCCTCATTTATGAGAAAGATATTTAAAATAGACCCCCTTCAACATAGGGTTCTTCATAAATAAACCCATTCTATATTAAAATTTACCTCTTTTCTATCTCAGTGTTTGGGTCTACTTATGTGCATTAGAATCCTTAATTACCTATATACGAATGGGGAAAATAGAATTCTAAGAAGAATAACTATAAATTTCACAACACCCATAATAATTATCACATGATGTTAAAATATATGACATATTTTCCATCATATAAGACTTTACACTATTTAGAGTGGCCTACTATATATGTCCTAGTTCACCTTATATAAGATTCAGATTTGTGTAGGAGTTCTATATGCATGACTTGTTTATATTCATAAGTTGGTTCCAAGAAAAAAATACCCATTTATATAGTAGAACTTGGTGTATATTAATTTAAATATTATAGGTCATGTTGAGAATATTGGTATTTCTATTCTAATTTTACATACAAATTCCATAGTATCTCATTACCTCTCAGTTTATGGTATCCCCATTTATATCAGGTCTCATTGCATTATACTCTACACTAATATTACACATCCTTTATATATTAGGACTATGTGTGAATTTATTCCAATTATTATAGTATATATAATGACATCTAGATATCTTACCCTGATCCCATACACGAGTCCTCACCTTTTTCAATCCCCTTCCTATTACATGAGATCCAGATCCATGTAAGAACTCTCGATGCATGCTCTATTTATGTTTGTCTTTTTTAAATGGAAATAAAACACCCCCATACATCTTCTTCCTCATCATACAATGTTAAAATTCATGACATAAAATACTACCATACATGACCTCCAAAATTTACGTGGGATGATATGTTCATGTGACATAATCTTCTTATATGACATTTTGATTTGTGTGGGAAGTCATATAAGGTCCACTAATTTATACTAATAAAAAATTACCCATATATAATTTTTTGATTGGTTTGATTCCTATTATTTTAAGATATATAGTTAGTCCCAAACCACTTATCTTATACCTATCCATAGGATCAATCAAATCCTTACTTTATCTTAATACTTGGTTCCACTCTATTTGGATCAGATTTCCCCTTAATGGGATCAAGATAAAGATGAATCTATCTTATTTTTCACACAATCCAGATTGATAAAAGGCCTTCATCATATGGTTATATATTTATAAACATATTCCTGTGTCAAAGCACCCCTAATTTTTCAATTCCTAGACATTCAACCTCAAATCATGCAACATCCACATCTAAGCTGTAAGACTATAAATTTTATAGCACTCAATCCTTGTTCCATGATGTTAAAAAATATGAAATATGGTCTAACCTACAGTGATATAAAATATTTTGAGTGGCCTACATTGTGTTTCCTGATCCCCCTGCATGATATCCATATCCGTGTATGACCTTCACCAGCACATGGACCCTATCCATGATTCTATAGTTACCAAGGCACAAATATATACCCCTTCTCCTACATAATATCTAGATCTACATAGGATCCTTCAACATATAGTTATTTATCCTTGGTCCTTTGATATAAAATTCCTCCATCTACAAAATTCCTCTTTCTATAAAAATTCATTGGATATGGTTTTATTTTCCTCTACAGGAATCATAGTTCATCTAAGCTATGACCCAAACGATTCCCCCATATCATGTTTCTACCAACTCCTAAAAATTTTTAAACATGTTCTTACTTCTTGAAATTAAATTGCATGATAAAGGCCCCCATAATATTAATTTAAACTAAAAAACAACACCATACTTATTATATGATAATAAACTACATAACATATAGTCTATCCATCATGACAATAAAATGATTAAAGGTGTATGTGCTATATAACCCACCTTTCCCTATAAGAGATCCAGATCTATGTAAGGGTGTACAACATTTGTGACCCTAAACATGGTTTAAATTCCCCCTTGTATTTAAAATTCTTAGTGTTTTCATCCCCCACATTCACATTTGACTATACATTAATTCATTTTATTAGATGCTCGACATTATCCTCAGTTGAGAAAGTAACATTACTTCTAAAATAATATATGTGATCCTTGAATGTTTTAAACCAATCCATACCCAGTATTAAATCAAATAAATCCATGTAAAAGACTAATAAGTCCCATTTCATATCAGCTCCATCAACAGTTATAGAACATGCTCTACAGACAAAGGCTCAACATTCTCTTTCACCAAGAGGGGTTTTAATTTTTAACATGAAAGGAATCATATAAAGTTTTAAACATAGAAAATTAATATCACTAGTAGAAATGAAGGAATGCGATGCACTAGTATCAAACAACACTTGCGTAAGGGTATAATTCAAAAGAATAGTACCTCTCACCATAGATGGTACAACCTGATCATCTATAATCACCTTCTCAACTTCATAAAACTACTTCATCTCTACACTCGACTCCTTATTGACTTGCTGATATTTCCTTTGCTGAGGAGTCATGGTGTTCCTATAATTTCCATGGTTATCCCTACTCTGTTGGCAAGACTGAGTTTGTTAGACTCATGTTTTAGAATCATACAATGCTTGCGATACCTCAGATGTATCTCAAACACCAGACCCTTGAGCTCTAAAAAAATAACACTGAAGATTCCCCATCTACTTTTAGTTGTGGAATTCTCTAGGTTGTGTTGTACACTCTCACTTTATGTGGTCAATTGAACCACATTAGAAATACCTCAATTTTCTCTTGGGTTATGGATGAAGGTTTACTGATCTAGTTTTCTGATTTTGATTCTCGCTTCCACCTTGGAAATAAGTGCCCCTCTTCCTCTTTCTCCCAGCATTAGAGTTCCCACTATTCCCTATAGGTATCATCATACTTACTCCTCCCATATCTCTTGAGATATCACATTCATCCACTATAACTTTTTTCACCATCTCTGTATAATCCGTAATACAGAGTACTATAATCTTTGATCGAATCTCCCACCTTATCCCTAATTTAAAAATACATGCCTTCAAGGATCTACTCACCACATATTCTAGTGAAAAGTGCAGTAAATGAATGAATTTAGCCACATTTTATATGGAAGAGATATTTTTCTACTTTAGGATGAAGAAGTCCATAATTCTCTAGATCCTGAACGTGGGAGGATATAATTTTGTGTTAAAAAATTCTTAAAAATCCCCCAAAGTAAGGTCTTCATCTGGTTTTTCTTCCACCGATAGATCCCACCACTGACATGAAATATCCTCAAGCATATAAGTCACTAGTTTGACTTTTATCTTTGATGGTGTGATGATGAAATCAAAGATACAATTCATCATTTTCATCCAAATCTCTTCCTTTTCAGGTTCAGAATCACCCCAAAAGATGGGTGGATTTTTCTTCATGAACTGGAGGGAATGATCCACATGCCTTGGATCATAACTCTAATTCCTCGTATCCATAGCTTGAAATAATTAAATGATGCTCTGAACCAACTCTTGGTTCACCTATGGATTAGGTGAAACCACATTCTCTACAGTTTCTTCTAGTTGGTTTCTACGATGCCTACTGGGTTCCATTTTCTAGATGAAAAAACTCTATATGTCTCACTCTCTAGAAATTGATGGATTTTAATTTCAAATTCTATCACATCAACTATCACAACATTTCTTTCCAAAATCAACCTTTTCCTATTCAAACATTTTTGAAAAATTCCATTTTTACATATAAAAATTAAACCATTTTAAAAATATACCAACCATGCCCCTTTTAAAATTATTCATTTGAATACAATTTTTTCATTTTTCAAAAATCAACACAATGAATAAAATCATATATAATTTCTCAAAATGAAATATACAATCCTAGTATGAATTCATTACTCTAATGTATGTCATGATCGTCTCATTGGATAAACCCATGACAATGAGATTCCAATATCCTATAAGTTTCTCTAAAACACTTATGTACCTGACTCCTTGGTAAATTGAAGTTCAACATAAAAGGGTTAACTATGTCCTTTTATGCTATAGATTTCAAGTCCGGAAAATCCTACTCCTTTCTGAGATCACAACCCAAGGAATAAACAAGAACAACTTTCAAATCCAAGACAAAGAGAACTGATGACTACTTGTTCCGCAAGGACCGAATAGGATGATACCATTTGTAATGACCCAATTAATCTCATTGGCTTGAGAACACAATGAATCATTACTATGCCTTAAGCGACATACCCAAGATTCCAAAAGCTAGAAATAAATGGCGAAGGGTTTCATATGTAATTGGGGGATGATTTACCCTTAAAGAACTAAAATGATTAACCCAACAAACCATAACCAAACAACTCACTAAATAATGCATGAATAAATTAATTACAACTCAACCACTTCATTTATAACCAAAACGAAACAAAGTGTACCATAAAAGAAGACAAATAATTTATCAAAGTAAATAATGGAAATACAACTAATCAAATCAAAGATGAAAACAAGACTCTAGGCCTCACAATATCCCTTCTCCAATCACCAAACATCCCAAGTATCATGAAGTGGTGCTAAATACATGTGATACTTTACCGTTTCCCATGTCCCGAAAGATAGAATATGCAAAATAACAAAAGTTACAAATCATTGGTGAGTATAAAACTCAATATTATTTCACTAATTACTTCCCTACTCATGCCAATAGAATAGAAAGGTTTGAAAAATTAATATAAAACAATTTATATAAAAAAATTTCTAAAAAATTTTATAATTAAATGTAAAAAAGATTCAAAACCATTTAAAACCAAATATAATCAAGTGATATTTTCAAAAAATTTATAGCATGTCATATTTCCATAAGATAAACCAAACAAGGATTTAAAACCATTTCTCGATATCATTTTGGAATAACCATTCCATTCCCCTTAACCACACACACAACCATGCATGCAACTTGAAACTCCCAATAATCATGAGCTGTGAGTTATCCTTCCACTAAGACTTCACTTAGTGGACTAATTTGATGAGGGTACATCACGCCCATATCCATACAAAACTTTTTATGGGGGTCCTTCATGCCGTTATCTATCCTAATTCATATGAACACACACCACAACACATGATAAAACCAAGTGTGCTCAACCAATTCAACCCATTTCAATAAAACTGTTCTTTTATTGAAAACCATTAAAGAAACCAATTCCAAACAAACCATTTAATTTAAATAAAAACATTCCTTTTATTGATTTTTTTCATCAAACCCATGTGCCACAATTCCATAAAATCCTTATTTTAAAATTCACATTTTAAAATCATGAATCAAGTACCTATTCAAGAACACCAATTTTCTAGATTTCCACAATTTATAAAACTGTAACTAAAGAGGTTTTCCAACAATTCTAAAGCATCCAATTAATAATAAATTTAGAAAAATCTAATAAATTTGAAATAATCCCAATCAGTTATACTAAGAGGATTCAAGAGTGAATCCAACTACCTCAAAGGTTTTTATGAAAACTGAAAATAAATGAAGAACACTCAAGAAAACCAGGTCAATTCTCCAAGAAACCACCTTATATATCTTATCCTATCATGATTGAGACAAAATATCAACATGTTTGTAATTTAATATCTTAGATCTACCCATAACGGACATAGATCTAAGAAACCAATAATAGAGGTGAAGTTGATCTAAGTAGATCTAAGAAACCAATTTAGAACAATAAAGAACGATCACATACCACAATAATACATCTACGAATCACCAAGGAAAGGCTTCAAGTTGCCTCCCGATTGATGGGAGAACCTTAATTTTACATAGGAGAAGAGAAATCCCAAGTTATAGCCAGTTTGGGGACAAATGAGTGTATTAATGGAATGTCGGACCTATATCCACTTTTTAGGATGTGGTTTTTAACTAACACACATTTAGTCTGTACAGTTAGAAAAACTGTGCGCTAACCATGCATTAGCTACTAACTTACATATCACCCCACATGACCTACTCATGTGGTCTCCCTAACCGTTCTCACACTATGTCAAAGCTAATATCTATAATTTTCAACATTGCATGGTTTCTACTAGGCTTTACGCATGGTTTGGACAAACCATTTGCAACCCGTGTGCCTCTCCTTTGGACCCAAAAACTTATTGAATGTTTGAAAAACTCTCCCATACTTCACCCTTGAACTTTATAAAAAAAATCACAATGTAAGGGTTATATAACAAAAATTGAGGGTACTACAGAAATCCTATCAAATTTTAATGAAGTGCACTGACTTTATAATCAATTCACCACTACTTAGGTTACATTATTTTATCTAGATTTATTGGGAAGGCTGGTGAAAAAATCCATAAAAATGTACTCCCATTTCTATACTGGTATAGGTAATGGTTTCAAAATCTCCTTTGATTTTTGACATTCTTCCTTTACATGTAATCATACTAAACATAAAGATACATACTTTACAATCTCTATCTTTATGTTGTACTACCAGAAATGTTGCTTCAAATATCTATATATATATTTTAGTTAGAGATGAATAAATAAGGATGAGATATGTGAATCATCTAACACATCCTTATTCAATTTTCGTTTTTAAGGGTCACATATTGGTTACTCGAATATTATAACACAACCATTGTTAATGTTTAACTTTGGGATACTTCCTACCTTATTAGATATATCCATATCATCTATATATTTTTCTTGATATTTACATATATGGATAATTAAAAAACCATTTGGGAAAGTTTGGATTTATTTTATTAAATTATGATTTATATATCCATCCTTTGAATATCTATAAATATTTGGGCCCTTTAAATCATCATCAAGGATAGGGTATCATGATCATTTATAATTAGAGCTTATGGAACCTTTTTTTCTCCAACTGAGTTTTTTTTTATTTCAAATCACTTTTATGGAAAAGTGGGAAACCATAAAATTTTTAGGTACATAAGAATCAAAAATTATATGAAATCATTATGCAATTCCAAGATAATTTTAAGAGGTTAGAGTTTTTTACCTTGAGAACTTTACATTCGATAGAGGAGACTGTCATGTCTGGGTTGTCCTTAATGAGATCCTCAAAGCAAAGAGCCATCTTGTCCCATGTTTTCACTTGTTCCTCAAAAATAGTTTTAACCTCATTGAAGCCTCAGATCAAAATTTTATTCAGTTTACCAATATAGTAGCCTCGTTCATCACTCGTATCAACCTGCACCGATCTTTCATAAATTATATTGGAATCCTACTATGAGATGTTGATTAGGAAAGACTCTTCAACCATTTTATTAATTAGAGTGCATGAGGAGCTCCACATCCTCCTTATCAGCATTATCTATGTCAATGATAGGATATTCCACAATATTAGATTCAATAGTATTATCACAAGGGGATTCTTTCGTCTCCACATGCATTGCAGGACCCTTGGAATTGCCCTTAGGAGAATCTACTGCAGTATTCAACCCCTTTTGAGGGGGACTACCTTTACTTGATGCTCATGTAACAGGAGGACTGGGTATATTGGAGTAAACCTTCTGTATTTGTGGATTTCACACATACAGGATAAACCCATCATCATCCATAATAGTATTCTTACCTTTATTTGAATAGAACCAAAGATAATCCTCCTCTAGTTGTTTTTCCCTAGACATAGAGGACCATGTTCAGAAGCAGAGTCTTCACATAATTTATCAAACTGGTTCCCAGTTTCAATGGTGAAAATGCTTATGAAAGAACCGATCATGATCATTGGATTTATTTTTTCTCCTTGGGTAAATTATTTCACATCCAATCTTTAAATACGTGTATATGGGTTACCCTCAGGAGGCTGAAGGGATTGATCACTACCAGAAATCAAAACTTCATGCATAAGAGGGGGAATGATTCTTCTACCATAAGTCTCTAACCCCTTCTTAAACATGTGGTCATCATTAATACAGTTCCCCAACCCTATTGGTGATGGATTCTCATTCTGTACCACTATCCCTTCAATATCCCCTGAACCAAGTAGGGTTTGCCCCTCCAAATTCTTCCCAACCAGGTCACGATGCAGTCTATCAAAAAAAAAATTCAACTGATGGGTTCAAGGTCTGAAGGCAAACCTTTTTTAAAGCTTTGAAATAGTTCAGCTGAGTAGGTACCTCCGTAGAAGTGGGATGCGGAACCATAATACAGTGCTCCCTCGAATCATCCACCCAAACCTGTACCTTTGGGATGTCATATGTGGAATCACTAGGGTATGATTTCGAGACCACAAACCTCATCTGATCGGACCCTCGACAACACAATGATGGATAATGACCAAATCTCATGCATTGAGAACAAAAATTGACTCGCAATTCAAAAACAATTGGCTGTTAATATCGAAACTCTTCTCCTACTTCAATCCAAACAAAATCAACTGGATTTTTAACACCTCAAGATTTTATGAGAATTATTTTCTTTGATGTATTTCGTTGTACGCTACACCAAGATTATCTTGCATTATACACAACACCATATTAGGTTGTAGTATACGCAACACTATTATTGGCTTGTGTTACACGCATGAAAACCTTCCTCAATAGATTGCATTGTACGCAATACCGGGTTTCACTAAACAACGATATGTTATTAAAATATTATATAAACTAGAAATTATGAATAGTAATACCCACTTTTTGAAAATTTATAAATTTTATCATTCAAAATGGACTTCATTTTTGGATTCGGAATATCAAAATTATCCTCGGGTAAATTTTGGGTATTTTTCTGAAAACTTTCATTTTTTGATGAATAGTGAAAACACTGAGTTATTGGTTAAAACCGACTTTTTATTTAAATAATCATTTATTTTATTTAAATTTATTTTAGGTAAAAATATATACATAATAACCATATATGTTCAATGTAATTCATTGGAGTCATTTTATAATAATTTTAGATATATAAAATTTTTATTGAACTTTTTACCATCTTTTACCCACCTTCTAGGAGAATTTGAAAATTTACATAAAACTTAATTTTACCACTTCTGTGAGTTGAATTTCGAAAATACATGAGACACGGTTAATATCAAGTAGTAAAATGTGGTTCAATAAGATAAATTTTTTTTTGGTGAATAGTAACTTTTAACTTTTATTTACCACGGTTAAAAGTAAATAAGGTAATTAAGGGTAAAAATGATATTATTATTACCCTAAAACATGTCCTAATTCTATTGGATAAGTGTAATTCGACCCAAAAAACCCTTATGAGTAAAATATTACCCTTTAGGTCCACTTGTATTAGATTAGGACACTTATTATTATTTTATTTAAAGAAGAGTTAAAATAGTTAAAATCAAAGTTTAATAACTATAACATTTTTAATATAGGGTTATACATAATATAAATTTGACTATAAATATTCATTAGAAAGATAAAAATATTTCATACATAATTATATTTTATTTATATTTTTTATACATTAAATAATGTAATTTATTTATGACACAATGATGATACAACAATTACCTTATTAATGAAATATTAAGATAATTGATATTATAAAAACCCAAATAAATGTAATTTGAGGTTTTATATGAATTAAAATAATTTTATAGGTTAATATAACATATTAGGGTTTGTTATATGAATTTTTTTCTAATTAATAATGCTTTTATGAATTTATAGAAAACAAAATACCAAATAGCGTTAAAATTGACATAAAAGAGTTTTTTAAAACAAATATTATATTATTAAGTGATATAATGGTCCTAAAAATCTAAGGTTTGGAAATAAGACTTATATAATAATATATATGACATTAATGAAAAAATTGGGGTTCTATTGTTAGTTTATAGTAAGTTTATTAACCATATAGTGTAAGAATACAAGAAGACATGGTAAAAGTTAAATTATTTAACTTAGAGTTAAATCTAAATGATAAGGTTAAAATGGTAACCTAAACCTATATAAAACCTATTGGTTGATAGTATTTCGACCCATACACAACCTATACTCTAAATTAGTCACTTTGGATCCATTAAAAACCTAATATTAATTTATTATAAAATAATATTTTATGTTTTTCCTAAGGTGCCCCTCACCCCTCTTATAAAAGGGCACTCCCCCTTCTCTATAATTCAAACCTCCAAATACATTTGGCTTAGCCAACCCTTGCTCAAATAACTTCTAAACTATCCTAACTTCATCCTAGAGGTATTACTTTAGTCATAAAGCCAACCTAAAGAGCCATTTTGATCAAATCAAAAAGAAGAACCTGAAGAAGAGGTAAATATCTCACCACCTATTTCAAGTTCTTTTCTTCTTCCACTTCCTCCTTCATTGTTGTTTCCTTTAAAAAATAATAAATACAGTATATTATATATACTGTGATGTTATTATAAAAATTTTACCACCATATTAGTTATTTTATCCATCCTATGAATGAAAAAGTCACCACACGTGTGTACGTACGGCTTACCGTCTCCACGACGTGGTGTGGTTTGTTATTCAAACATTTCATCATTTGGATGGGTATAATAATGAGTATAAATGATATAAATAATAAATATAAAATTATTATTATTCTTTATATATGATATACCATCCCATTATATACGATTTTAATTTCAAAAGAATGATATCATCGCTCGTGTGTACGTATGGACTACCGTCTACACGAACGTGATGCGATTCATTTTCCATGATTAACCATTAAAGTATGATTATAAAGTATATATAATAAATAATATTGAAATATAGTACATAATAATGATACTTTATTTATTTACATATATGTTTCATTTACTTAATTCCATTCAATTCCATAAGGAAACGAAAACAGCGTTAATGCGTACGTACGACCTACTGTATCCATGAATGGTGTATTTCATTCCATTTATTGATCTATCATATATATTTATATAATGAATATATATTATATATAAATCATGTTTTACATTCTATAATTAATTAAATCAGGATATAAGTAATAATATCAAGAACAACAAGTCGAAACACGTACGATAAATGAAACGATTTTACCCAAAATGCTGCTTTAACATGGAATTTACAAAAGAAAGGGTAATATAAAGTCATAAGTGAACCATATATGATATAATAACAATGAATATGATTCTGTAATAAGTCAATGACATTTTTTAAATCATTATTCAGGATGTTTGGATATGTATGAAGTATATCGAACCTAAGGTATGGGATAATTTTGCAATCTCATTTTTATTCGAGATTTTTTATACATAATTATTTACTAGGGTTATATTTTTCATCCATGTCCATAAAAATATTTTCATAAAGTATTTAAAATTCTTAGATGTATTTTTAAAGTCATTTTTACCCCTTTTTGACTTTTACTTTTAGTTGTGGAAGGAATCTTTCTTTTGTTTACCATACGAGGTACTTTTTGACTTTTTTGTTAAAAATACGAGGATAATATTTTTTTTAACTTATACGACATGAATAGATTTTTAGGGTTTAATAACACCTAATTTTTATGAAGATTCCTCTACAAGATTTCATGATTATTCTCAATATAATACTTTTCTTTTAAAATTTCATGGCATTTTGTAAAAAGAAAATGGCTTTGAAGAAGAAAGGATATTTTCCTCAAGAATTCATTTCAAGTGTTTTGTCAAAACTATTTTACATCTAATATGACATTATTTAATATGATTATGGTTCAAATATAATGTCTCTATTATTTACATTGTTTTATTTTTATTATGATGAAATGATATCCATTTGTTTTATACGGATTATGTTATGATGGGATAATGTTTATGAAACCCATTTTATTCTTTGGGTAATGATGAATGATTTATGTTTATTTTTTGGAACAAGTAAGAATGATTTCATTATGAGATGGGTGAGACCTATATCTCCCACCAATGCATTGGGTAAAGATTTGTATCTCATGATATGGACATGGCTGTAACGGAAAGTAAATCTGATACAGTAATACAGGGTTGGAACAGCAGGTAAACCCGATTTAGTAATGGACTTTGTCCACTATGATGGTCTTGGCAGCAATGCCTTGGCTACTATGGAAATCATATCATATGATTAATGGGTTTCCACAGTTACATGTTTTATTACCTTGATATTTTATCATGATTGATGTTCCATTATGATCTACACCTTACGTACTACCATGTTTAATGTCATTGCTCAAGATTTTGATGTTTAAACTTTATGTTCATGTTTTCAAGTTCAAATTTATATGGGTTGTTTTATTTTCTCCATGATTACCCTTACTGAGCATTTGAGCTCACCCTTTTTTATGTTTTCTTTTCCCCCAGGATATAAAGGAAGGTTTTAGGCCGAAAAAAGAAGAAGATCTTTATGGGAGATGTTGAAGATCTTTCACCATGATTAGAAGATTATGTTCCGAGTTTCCAAAGACACTAAACAAATATGGTCATTGGGTGTTTGTTTTGTAATGTGTTAAGTATTCAGAAAAAGTAATATAATGTCCATATACATCAAGCTTTGGGTCTCTACAGTTGGTATCAAAGTGAAGGAGGTAGGAATGAATCTGATCCTTGGGAACTCTCACGTGTGAGCGTTGGAAGAAGCATGGCTCTCCGCCCAAGGGATTCATGAGTAAATGGCTGCCACTAGGGATGGTGGTGTGTCCTGCCCAGGGGGTGTAGCTGCCCATGGAGTGCTCTGATAGGTATCAATTCTAGTCCAATGGAAATAATTCCAGAATGCTACAGTTGGTATCAGTGTGAAGGTTTAGTTAACCTTTGGAAACTAGGATGCAAAAACTTTAGTGAAATACCTAGAGATATTTATAAGGTATGTCTAGGGATGTCTCTAAGGTTAAGTATAAGTATAGGTTATAGTCCTAGAATTACGGTGACAATCATAGAATTAAACCTACTATGTTAGATATTGAAAGTACCCCCCTTGATTATGTTGTTTTTCTCGTACGAGTTTTGCCTATCATACTATTCTTTTTGGGTTTTAAGAAATGGTAGGAAATAGGAGGATTCATGTTAATGGAGAATATGATGGACAATGAAATGATATTCTTCATGAGAAACCAAATGAAATGGGATTTAGATGTCCAAACATCATTATTATGCCTAATCAACAATCTCATAATATGATCAATAATATCAACTTTGGTAAGTTTCTTGACTCGGCTAATAAGATAAAGATGGAGTTTCATGATGATCATAGAGGAAAGAATGTTCAATTTCCCTCATGTAAATCATGTAGGAAGAGGAATCAAGGAGAATGTTTCAAAAAAACTGGAAGATACTTTGGGTGTGGAAAGGAAGGACACAAAGCTAGTAATTGAAAAGGAAAATGTTCAGTTAACTCCATGGACAAGGATAATGGTATTGCTAAGACATAAACAATGATTAAATGTTTTAAATGTGGAATGTATGAGCATTATGAAAACCAATTCCCTAAGTGAAAGTCTCATGAAGAGAATCAGCATGTTCATATGGGTAGTATTTATATTGATGATGATGAAGAGACTACAAATGGTATATGAGATAAAATAAGTTTTGAAGCTCAGTCAATTGTTTATGAAGGTAGTGGAATGATTGCATGTTTACCAAGAATAATGTATGGTACTATGCAATAATGAAACATCTAAGGATTGTTACACTATTGTTTTTACTAAAGTATTTTAAAGTATATGATGGATGGTACTGGTAACAATGAAAATTGATTGAAATATTTTTGGAAAGCAAATGATATGCACATAATGAATGGATAAAGAGAAAATGAAAATTTTGATAGTATTAATGAGCTCATGACTGATATAAGGACAAAGTTATATCATGGTTTGAGTATATAAAAATTTTAAGATTTTGTTATGTGGAAAGATTTAACTTTTGACAGCATTCATATTTTCACTAATGTTTAATGGGTATTCATTTTTCAAGAGAATACATGATTAAGGTATTCACATGTTTGGAATGTGACCAACAAGATATATCTTATGATATACGAGGGATAAATGATAGTATTCACATGCTTGGTTGATGACATTTCTAGAAATCGTTGTCTTTATACTATGAACTTGGATAGAAGTATTTTGGATAAGACTAAATATTTGAAATGGATTATGTTGGAAATAATATAATATTGTTTAAGGATAAAACCTTTTTTTATATTATTTCTGGAATTTTATAATAGTGTAGTTTTAGAAAAAGGAAAACCTATAGGATGGGTGACAACCCATCGTGTCAGACAAGGATGCGGGAATCGAACCCACATCCAAAGTGCGACAGGCCTTTATCGCATACCTCTGGCCTACAGGAAGTCCCTGGTTAGTAAAAACTAGTTTTATTTTATTAAGATGTATGATATATGAAGTATAAGTCTATTTTTGGAATCATATATGATTAACCTCACCATAGATTGACTTATGTATATTTGATAACTTTTGCTAACCTTTTGTTTGAGACAGATGGAATGACCCATCATTCTATCACATGATCTGCTAACACTTCACGAATGAAAAATTCAACTTCATTTATTTAATATATGAAGTGGAAATTGTTCATGGAACGACCAACTATGAGATTATACCAAAATCAAGTAAGTATTTCTTCTAATTCAAAATTTTCAACTTTAGGGAAATGATATTGAAAACCAAATACGTTGTCTTAGTACTCTCATATCCTATGAATCAGATGGTACCTTAGATCATCACAAATTTATGGCTTTGTTATTATTGGCTTTTACATAGCCATGTTCTCTACCACTCTCTATCAAAACTTAATGGTTAGATTTCTCTTCCATATCCATATTTTCACCTATATTCTCATATGTGACAACTTAGTTATGAGTTACATTGGGTATCCATTTTGTTTCTGCCGTTCCTTTTTTAAAATTATGTTTTAGTATTCTTTTTACAATGTGGGTTTCTATGAAATTAACTTTCAAGTATAAAACCATTTATAACCCTGACGAATTTCAAGGGTGAAATTCATTTTAAGGGGGGTAGAATGTAACACCCTGAGATTTTATAAGAATTATTTTCTTTGATGTCTTTTGTTGTACGCTACACAAATATTATCTTGCGTTATACGAAACATTGTATTAGCTTGTAGTATACGCAACACTATTCTTGGCTTACGTACACGCAAGAGCAACCTTCCTCGATAGATTGTGTTATACGCAATACCAAGTTTCACTAAACAATGATATGTTATTAAAATATTATATAAACTAGCAATTATGAATAGTAATACCCACTTTTTGAAATTTTATAAATTTTATCTTTCAAAATGGACTTTATTTTTGGATTTGGAATATCGAAATTATCCTGGGGTAAATTTTGGGTATTTTTCTAAAAGCTTTCAATTTTTAATGAATAGTGAAAACACCGAGTTATTGGTTAAAACTGACTTTTTATTTAAATAATAATTTATTTTATTTAAATTTATTTTAGGTCAAAATAGATACATAATACCTATATATTTTCAATGTAATTCATTGGAGTCATTTTATAATAATTTTAGATATATAAAATTTTTATTGAACTTTTTACCATCTTTTACCCACCTCCTGGGAGAATTTGCAAATTTACATAAAACTTAATTTTACCGCTTATGTGAGTTGAATATCAAAAATCCAAGAGACATAGTTAATATCAAGTAGTAAAATGTGGTTCAATAAGATAAAAATAATTTTTGGTGAATAGTAACTTTTAACTTTTATTTTCCACGGTTAAAAGTAAAAAGGGTAATTAAGGGTAAAAATGATATTATTATTAACCTAAAATATGTCATAATTATAATGGATAAGTGTAATTCGACCCAAAACAACCTTAGGAGTAAAATATTACCCTTTCGGTTCACTTTTATTAGATTAGGACACTTATTATTATTTTATTTAAAGAAGAGTTAAAATAGTTAAAATCAAAGTTTAATAGCTATAAAATTATTAATATAGTGTTATACATAATATAAATTTGACTATAAATATTCATTAGAAATATAAAAATATTTCATACATAATTGTATTTTATTTATATTTTTTAGAAAATAAATAATGTAATTTATTTATGACACAATTATGACGCAGTAATTACCTTATTAATAAAATATTAACATAATTGATATTATAAATACCCAAATAAATGTAATTTTATGTTTTTTATGAATTAAACTAATTTTATAGGTTAATATAACATATTATGGTTGGTTAGATGAATTTTTTTTGAAGTAATAATGCTGTTATGAATTTATAGAAAACAAAATACCAAATAGCGTCGAAATTGACATAAAAGAGTTTTTAAAACAAATATTATATTATTAATTGATATAATGGTCCTAAAAATCTAAGGTTCGGTAAAAATAATTATATAATAATATATATGACATTAATGAAACAATTGGGGTTATATTGGTAGTTTATAGTAAGTTTATTAACCATATAGTGTAAGAATACAAGAAGACACAGTAAAAGTTAAATTATTTAACTTAGAGTTAAATCTAAATGATAAGGTTAAAATGGCAACCTAAACCTATCTAAAACCTATTGGTTGAGATTATTTATACCCATACCCAACCTATACTCTAAATAAGTCACTGTGGAGCCATTAAAAACCAAATATGAATTTATTATAAAATAATATTTTAAGTTTTTCCTAAGGTGCCCCTCACCCCTCTTATAAAAGGGCACTCCCCCTTCTCTCTAATTCACAACTCCAAAGCCATTTGGATCCATAAAACCTTGCCCAAATACCCTATCAACTTTCCTACCTTCATCCTAGAGGCCTTACTTTAGTCATAAAGCCAACCTAAGGAGCCATTTTGATCAAATCAAAAAGAAGAACCCAAAGAAGAGGTAAATATCTCACCACCTATTTCAAGTTCCTTTCTTCTTCCACTTCCTCATTATTTGTTTTTTATATTATAAAATAATAAATACAGTATCATATATATACTTTAATGTTGTTATAAAAATTTTACAACTATATTAGTTATTTTTTCCATCCTATGAATGAAAAAGTCACCACACGTGTGTACGTACGGCTTACCGTCTCCACGACGTGGTGTAGTTTGTTATTCAAACATTTCATCATTTGGATGGGTATAATAATGAGTATAAATGATATAAATAATAAATATAACATTATTATTATTCATTATATATGATATACCATCCAATTATATATGATTTTAATTACAAAAGAATGATATCATCACTCGTGTGTACGTATGGACTACCGTCTCCACGAACGTGATGAGATTAATTTTCCATGATTAACCATTAAAGTATGATTATAAATTATATATATTAAATAATCTTGAAATATATTACATAATAATGAAACTTTATTTATGTAAATATATGTTTCATTTAGTTAATTCTATTCAATTCAATAAGGAAATGAAAACAGCGTTCATGCGTACGTACGACCTACTGTCTGCATGAACGGTGTATTTCATTCCATTTATCTATATATCATATATATTTATATAATGAATATATATTACATATAAATCATGTTTTACATTATATAATTAAGTAAATCTGGATATAATTAATAATATCAAGAACAACAATTCGAAACACGTACGATAAATGAAATGATTTTACCCAAAACGTTGCTTTAACATGGAATTTACAAAAGAAAGGGTAATATAAAGTCATAAGTGAACCATATATGATATCATAACAATGAATATGATTCTGTAATAAGTCAATGACATTATTTCAATCATTATTCAGGAGGTTTGAATACGTAGGAAGTATATTGAACCTAAGGTATGGGATAATTTTGCAATCTCATTTTTATCTGAGATTTCTTATACATATGTAGCTACTGGGGTTATATATTTCATCCATGTACATAAAAATATTTTCGTAAAGTATTTAATATTTTTCGATGTATGTTTAAATTAATTTTTACCCCTTTTTGACTTTTACTTTTAGTTATGGAAGGAATCTTTCTTTTGTTTACCATACGAGATACTTTTTGACTTTTCCGTTAAAAATACGAGGAGAATGTTTTTTTAACTTATACGACATGAATGGATTTTTATGGTTTCATAACGCCTAATTTTCATGAAGCTCACTCTACAATATTTCATGATTATTTTCATCAAAATCATTTTATTTTAAAATTTCATGGCATTTTGTGAAAAGAAAATGATTTTGAAGAAGAAAGGATATTTTCCTCAAGAATTCATTTCAAGTATTTTGTCAAAACTATTTTCCATCTAATATGACATTATTTAATATGATTATGGTTCAATTATAATGTCTCTATTATTTACATGGTTGTATTTTTATTAAGATGAAATGATATCCATTTGTTTTATATGGATTATGTTATGATGGGATAATGTTTATGAAACCCATTTTATTCTTTGGGTTATGATGAATGATTTATGTTTATTTTTTGGCACAAGTAAGAATGATTTTGTTATGATATGGGTGGGACATATATATCCCTCCAATTAATTGGGTAAAGATTTATATCTCATGAGATATACATGTCTGTAATGACAAGTAAATTTGGTACAATAATACAGGAATGGAACGACAGGTAAACCCAATTCAGTAATGGACTTTGTCCACTATGATGGTCTTGGCAGCAAGGGCTTGGCTACTATAGAAATCATATCATGTGATTAATGGTTTTCCATAATTACGTGTTTTATTCCCATGCTATTTTATAATTATTGATTTTTCATTATGATCGATGCCTTACACACTACCATGTTTAATGTCATTGCTCAGGATTTTGATGTTTAAACTTTATGTTCATGTTTTTAAGTTCAAATGTATATGGGTTATTTAAATCACTTTTCATTGTTACCAGTACCATTCATCATATACTTTCAAATGTATGGTACTATGGAATAATGAAACATCTAAGGATTGTTACACTATTGTTTTTCCTAAATTATTTGAAAGTATATGATGAATGGTACTGGTAATCATGAAAAGTGATTTAAATATTTTTGGAAAGAAAATGATATGAACATAATGAAGGGATAATGAGAAAATTAAATGTTTGATATTATTAATGAGCTCATGACTAATATAAGGACAAAGTTATATCATGGTTTGAGTATATAAAAATTTTAAGATGGGTATGTGGAATGATTTAACTTTTGATAGCATTCATGTTTTCACTAATGTTCAATGGGTATTCATTTTTCAAGAGAATACTTGATTAAGGTATTCACATGTTTGAAATGTGATCAACAAGATATATCTTATGATATACAGGGGATAAATGATAGCATTTACATGACTGGTTGATGACATTTCTAGTAATCGTTGTCTTTATACTATGAACTTGGATAGAAGTATTTCGGATAAGACTAAAGATTTGAAATGGATTATGTTGGACATAAGATAATATTATTTAAGGATAGAAACTTTTGTTGATATTATTTATGGAATTTTATAATAGTGTAGTTTTAGAAAAAGGAAAACCTGCAGGACGGGCGACAACCCATCGTGTCGGACAAGGATGCAGGAATATAACCCACAACCAAAGTGCGACATGCCTTTATCACATACCTCTGGCCTACAGTAAGTCCCTAGTTAGTAGAAAATAGTTTTATTTTATTAAGAGGTATGATAAATGAAGTATAAGTCCATTTTTGGATTCATATACGATTAACCTCACCATAGATGGACTTATGTATATTTGATAACTTTTGCTAACCTTTTGTTTGAGATAGATGGAATGACCCATCATTCTATCACATGATCTGCTAACACTTCATGAATGAAAAATTCATCTTCATTTCTTTAAGATATTAAGTGAAAATTGTTCATGGAATAACCAACGGTGAGATTATACCAAAATCAAGTATGTATCTCTTCTAATTAAAAATTTTCAACTTTAGGGAAATGGTATTGAAAACCAAAAATGTTGTCTTAGTACCCTCATATCTGATGAATCAGATGGTACCTTAGATCATCACAAATTTATGGCTTTGTGATTGTTGGATTTTTTATATCCATGTTCTCTACCACTCTCTATCAGAACTTGATGGTTAGATTTCTCTTCCATATCCATATTTTCACCTAAATTCTCCTATGTAAAAACCCAGTGATGAGTTGCTTTGGGTATCCTTTATGTTTCTGCCGTTCCTTTTTTAAAATGATGTTTTAGTATTCTTTTTACGATGTGGGTTTATATGAAAGAAACTTTCAAGTATAAAACCATTTATAACACCGACGAATTTCGAGGGTGAAATTCATTTTAAGGGGGGTAGAGTGTAACACCCCGAGATTTTATGAGAATTATTTTCTTTGATGTCTTTTGCTGCACGCTACACAAAGATTATCTTGAGTTATACGCAACACCTTATTAGCTTTTAGTATACACAACACTATTCTTGGCTTGCGTTACACGCAAGAGCAACCTTCCTCGATAGATTACGTTGTACGCAATACCAAGTTTCACTAAACAACGATATGTTATTAAAATATTATGTAAACTAGCAATTATGAATAGTAATACCCACTTTTTGAAATTTTATAAATTTTATCTTTCAAAATGGACTTCATTTTTGGATTCCGAATATAGAAATTAGCCTGGGGTAAATTTTGTGTATTTTTCTGAAAACTTTCAATTTTTGATGAATAGTGAAAACACTGAGTTATTGGTTAAAACCGACTTTTTATTTAAATAATCATTTATTTTATTTAAATTTATTTTAGGTCAAAATAGATACATAATACCTATATATGTTCAATGTAATTAATTAGAGTCATTTTATAATAATTTTAGATATATAAAATTTTTATTGAACTTTTTACCGTCTTTTACCCACCTCCTAGGAGAATTTGCAAATTTACATAAAACTTAATTTTACCACTTATGTGAGTTGAATTTCGAAAATCCAAGAGACATGGTTAATATCAAGGATTAAAATGTGGTTCAATAAGATAAAACTAATTTTTGGTGAATAGTAACTTTTAACTTTTATTTACCACGGTTAAAAGTAAATAGGGTAATTAAGGGTAAAAATGATATTATTATTACCCTAACACATGTCCTAATTCTATTGGATAAGTGTAATTCGACCAAAAAAAACCTTAGGAGTAAAATATTACCCTTTAAGTTCACTTGTATTAGATTAGGACACTTATTATTATTTTATTTAAAGAAGAGTTAAAATAGTTAAAATCAATGTTTAATAACTATAACATTTTTAATATAGGTTTATACATAATATAAATTCAACTATAAATATTAATTAGAAATATATAAATATTTCCTACATAATAGTATTTTATTTATATTTTTTAGACATTAAATAATGTAATTTATTTATGACACAATGATGATGCAGTAATTACCTTATTAATGAAATATTAACATAATTGATATTATAAATACCCAAATAAATGTAATTTGATGTTTTTTATGAATTAAATTAATTTTATAGGTTAATATAACATATTATTGTTGGTTATATGAATTTTTTTTGAAGTAATAATGCTGTTATGAATTTATAGAAAACAAAATACCAAATAGCATCAAAATTGACATAAAAGAGTTTTTAAAACATATATTATATTATTAATTTATATAATGGTCCTAAAAATATAAGGTTCAATAAAAAGACTTATATAATAATATATATGACATTAATGAAACAATTGGGGTTCTATTGGTAGTTTATAGTAAGTTTATTAACCATATAGTGTAAGAATACAAGAAGACACGGTAAAAGTTAAATTATTTAACTTAGAGTTAAATCTAAATTATAAGGTTAAAATGGTAACTTAAACCTCTCTAAAACATAGTTTTTGAGAGTATTTAGACGCATCCCCATCCTAGACTCTAAATAAGTCACTTTGGATCCATTAAAAACTGAATATGAATTTATTATAAAATAACATTTTAAGTTTTTCCTAAGGTACCCCTCATATCTCTTATAAAAGGGCACTCCCCCTTCTCTCTAATTCACAACTCCAAAGCCATTTTTCTCGGCCAAACCCTACCCAAATACCCTCTAAACTGTCCTCCATTAAATTTATAGGCCTTAATTTAGTTATAAATCCAACCTAAGGATCCCTTTTGATCAAATCAAAAGGATGAACCCGAAGAAGAGGTAAATATCTCACCACTTATTTCAAGTTCTTTTCTTCTTCCACTTCCTCATTATTTGTTGTTTCCATTATAAAATAATAAATACAGTATCTTATATATATTGTGATGTTATTAAAAAAATTTTACAACCATATTAGTTATTTTATCCATCATATGAATGAAAAAGTCACCACTGGTGCGTACGTACGGCTTACCGTCTCCACGACGTGGTGTAGTTTGTTATTCAAACATTTCATCATTTGGATGGGTATAATAATGAGTATAAATGATATAAATAATAAATATAACATTATTATTATTCTTTATATATAATATATCATCCAATTATATACAATTTTAATATCAAAAGAATGATATCATCGCTTGTGCGTACGTCTGGACTACCGTCTCTATGAACGTGATGAGATTCATTTTCCATGATTAACCATTCAAGTATGTTTATAAAGTATATATAATAAATAATCATGAAAGATATTAAATAATATTGATACTAAATTTATTTACATATATTTTTCATTTACTTAATTCCATTCAATTCAATAAGGAAACGAAAAAAGTGTTCATGCGTACGTACGACCTACTGTCTCCATGAACGGTGCATTTCATTTCATTTATCGATCTATCATATATATTTATAATCTGAATATATATTATATATAAATCATGTTTTACATTCTGTAATTAAGTAAATAATGATATAAGTAATAATATCAATAACAACAAGTTGAAACACGTACGATAAATGAAACGATTTTACCCAAAACGCTGCTTTAACATGGAATTTACAAAAGAACGGGTAATATAAAGTCATAAGTGAACCATATATGATTTAATAAAAATAAATATGATTCTATAATAAGTCAATGAAATTATTTGAATCATTATACAGAAGGTTCAGATACGTACGAATCATATCAGACTTAACGTAAGGGATAATTTTTCAATCTCATTTTAATCTGAGATTGCTTGTACGTAAGTATTTACTAGGGTTATATTTTTCATCCATGTCCATAAAAATGTTTTCATAAAGTGTTTAATATTCTTATATGTATGTTTAATTTCATTTTTACCAATTTTTTACTTTTACTTTGAGTTATGGAAGGAATCATCTTTTTGTTTACCATACGAGGTACTTTTTTGACTTTTCTGTTAAAAGTACGAGGATAATGTTTTTTTAAATTATACGACATGAATGGATTTTTACGGTTTCATAATTCATAATTTTCATGAATCTTACTCTACAATATTTCATGATTATTTTCAACAAAATCCTTTTCTTTTAAAATTTCATGGAATTTTGTGAAAAGAAAATGATTTTGAAGAAGAAAGGATATTTTCCTCAAGAATTCATTTCATGTGTTTTGTAAAAACTATTTTCCATATAAGATGACATTATTTAGTATGATTATGGTTCAATTTTAATGTCTCTATTATTTACATGGTTTGATTTTTCTTATGATGAAATGATATCCATTTTTTTTATATGGATTATGTTATGATGGGATAATGTTTATGAAACCCATTTTATTCTTTGGGTTATGATGAATGATTTATTTTTATTTTGTGGAACAAGTAAGAATGATTTCATTATGAGATGGGTGAGACCTATATATACCTCAAATTCATTGGGTAAAGATTTATATCTCATGAGATATACATGGCTGTAACGACAAGTAAATTTGGTACAATAATACAGGAATGGAACGACAGGTAAACCCAATTCAGTAATGAACTTTGTCCACTATGATGGTCTTGGCAGTAAGGGATTGGATACTATAGAAATCATATCATGTGATTAATGGTTTTCCATAATTACATGGTTTATTCCCATGCTATTTTATAATTATTGATGTTCCATTATGATCGATGCCTTACGTACTACCATGTTTAATGTCATTGCTTAGGATTTTGATGTTTAAACTTTATATTCATGTTTTTAAGTTCAAATATATATGGGTTGTTTTATTTTCTCCATGCTTACCCTTACTGAGCATTTAAGATCACCCTTTTTTATGTTTTCTTTTCCCCTAGGATATAAAGGAAGGTTTTAGGTAGGAAAAAAAAGAAGATCCTTATGAGAGATGTTGAATATCTTTCACCGTGATTTGAAGATTATGTTCCGAGTTTCCAAAGACACTAAACTAATACAGTCATTGGGAGTTTGTTTTGTAATTTATTAAGTATTCCGCAAAATTAATGTAATGTCCATGTATGTTAAGCTTTGGGTCTCTACAGTTGGTATCAGAGCAAAGAAGGTAGGAATGAATCTGATCCTTGGGAACTCTCACGTGTGAGCGTTGGATGAAGCATGGATCTCCGCCCAAGGGCTTCATGAGGAAATGGATGCCACTAGAGATGGTGGTTTGTCCCGCCCAGGGGGTGTAGATGCACATGGAGTGCTATGATAGGTATCAATTCTAGTCTAATGGAAATAATTCCAGACCACTACAGGATTCCTTAAAACATCAACTTCGACATAAATGCCTGAAAAAATAGGATGAAAATTTTTACCGGTTCTTTGATCTGAGTAAATAAAACATCCAATCAAATTACCTTCCATTTGGATTATTGAATAATTATGAACTGGATGGGTAAGCTATGGTAGAAGAACCCAAATCACCATAGACGGAGAGTTGTGCATCATGTGGAAATCATATGACCACTAGAGAAAAAGAAATGACATTCATTGCAAACACAAGGGGATTTAGAACAGACAATGATCAAATCACTCTTTGAAGAAAAATGGACCATAAAATGTCTACTATACAGGAGCCTAATTGTAGCTCATTTTTAAAGATTCCAAGCATCAAAAAAGAATATTTCAAACTGATCCACCGATGGATTATAAAGTTTGAAGTGGGAAATCAATGTTAGATCCAGTGGTGATGAAGCCTCTATGAACTATGAAGATGAAATTGGGATTTTTAGGTATCCATGGAACAAAATAGGGAGTTTAGGGCATAGAGAAATTGAAGGAAAAGGGGGAAATGACTCAGGATTAGAGAATGGAGAAAAGGAGTGTGAACGAGACCTCTTAGAAGGTATAGAGGGTCCCTCCCCCGCCAAGAGGGGGGGACCAGGCCGACATCCATAGTCGTCTAGGTCATGCTGAGAGACATTCTAAGAGACATAGAAATACTTATCATCCATATCAACTAGTTATGACAACTTTTTTTCTTTTTTAGGATGGAAATTTATTAAGAAATCATAGTATTTCATTAACTATAACCATTTAATTTAACACATATTCAACCCCTTCTATGTGAATATATACTTTAAGATCTTATGATTAGTATATATATCACATTTGTCACCTTAGACGTAGTTCGACCAAATATTTAATGCAAATATAACTTCTACTAACTCTAGATCACGTTTTGGGTAATTGTTTTAAGGGTATTTAATTTATGCGATTCATAAGTAATTACCTTGTAATTTTACATCAAGATACATCCCAAGACCTTCTTTTAAGAATCAGTATATATGAAAACCCTTTTACACCAGAGGGTAATGTGAGTATAAGTGTAGTATCTAATATCTATATAAGATCCTTGAAGCTTTCTTCACATTTTTCATTCCAAACTTACTTTTATCCATTATGTGTTTTCTTAGTTTGTGTATTTGAAAATCATGAGAAATTTCTCACAATGTATCTTTATAATCTGGATAAGTAAAGAAAACTACGAATTTATATCACAGTGGTTAGTCTGGTCTATTCTTTAACCACCAATATTTTTAAAGGATCCATATATATACACTCTCTTGTGATAAAATTATAATGATTCATAATTTTAGTGAATATTCCTTCTTAACCTATACATTGTGTGAAATATATTTTTTTACATACAAAACTAAAACAAAATGAACCATTAAACATTTTATTAAGAAAAATGTAACTATTTTAAAGTAGAAATTAAATTTTAGTGTATAAATTAAATTTACCACATTATGAAATATATCTATAAAGAAAAATAAAGGCCACATTAATACTAATTCACTGATAAAATTTAATTATCACAGCTAAATAACTAATAAGATCATTTCATACTAAAAATGTATTTTTCTCCTATCATACTATTCTTTTTGGGTTTTAGGAAATGACAGGAAATAGGAGGATTCATGTTAATAGAGAATATGATGGAAAATGGAATGACATTCTTCATGATAAACCAAATGAAATGGGATTTGGATGTCTAAAAATCGTTATTATGCATAATCAGCAATCTCATAATATGATCAATAATATCAACTTTGGTAAGTTTCCTAACTCGGCTAATAAGAGAAAGATGGAGTTTCATGACGATCATAGAGGAAAGAAAGTTAAATTTCCCTCATGTAAATCATGTGGGAAGAGGAATCAAGGAGAATGTTTCAAAGGAACTGGAAGATGCTTTGGGTGTGGAAAAGAAGGACACAAATCTAGTAATTGCAAAGGAAAAGGTTCAGTTAACTCCATGGACAAGGATAATGGTATTTCCAAGACATCAACAAATGTTAAATGTTTTAAATGTGGAATGTATGGGCATTATGGAAACCAATTCCCTAAGGTAAAGTCTCATGAAGAGAATCAGCATGTTCGTATGGGTAGTATTTATGATGATGATGATGAAGAGACTACAAATGATATATGAGATAAAATATGTTTTGATGCTCGGTCAATGGTTTATGAAGGTAGTGGAATGATTTCATGTTTACCAAGAATAATGTATGGTACTATGGAATAATGAAACATCTAAGGATTGTTACACTATTGTTTTTCCTAAATTATTTGAAAGTATATGATGAATGGTACCAGTAACCATGAAAAGTGACTTAAATATTTTTGGAAAGAAAATGATATGCACATAATGAAGGGATAAGGAGAAAATTAAATGTTTGATATTATTAATGAGATCATGACTGATATAGGGGCAAAGTTATATCATTGTTTGAGTATATAAAAATTTTATGATTTGGTTATGTGGAAAGATTTAACTTTTGATAGCATTCATGTTTTCACTAATGTTCAATGGGTATTCATTTTTCAAGAGAATACTTGATTAAGGTATTCACATGTTTGGAATGTGACCAACAAGATATATCTTATGATATACGGGGGATAAATGATAGCATTCACATGATTGGTTGATGACATTTCCAGTAATTGTTGTCTTTATACTATGAACTTGGATAGAAGTATTTCAGATAAGACTAAAGATTTGAAATGGATTATGTTGGACATAAGATAATATTGTTTAAGGATAGAACGTTTTGTTGATATTATTTATGTAATGTTATAACAGTGTAGTTTTAGAAAAAGGAAAACCTGCAGGACGGGCGACAACCCATCGTGTCAGACAAGGATACAGGAATAGAACCCACAACCGAAGTGCGACAGGCCTTTATCACATACCTCTGGCCTACAGTAAGTCCCTAGTTAGTAGAAAATAGTTTTATTTTATTAAGAGGTATGATAGATGAAGTATAAGTCCATTTTTGGAGTCATATATGATTAACCTCACCATAGATGGACTTATGTATATTTGATAACTTTTGCTAACCTTTTGTTTGAGATAGATGGAATGACCCGTCATTCTATCACATGATCTGCTAACACTTCATGAATGAAAAATTGAACTTCATTTCTTTAAGATATGAAGTGGAAATTGTTCATGGAACAACCAATGGTGAGATTATACCAAAATCAAGTAAGTATCTCTTCTAATTCAAAATTTTCAACTTTAGGGAAATGGTATTGAAAACCAAAAATGTTGTCTTAGTACCCTCATATCTGATGAATCAGATGGTACCTTAGATCATCACAAATTTATGGCTTTGTGATTATTGGCTTTTTTATAACCATGTTCTCTACCATTCTCTATCAGAACTTGATGGTTAGATTTCTCTTCCATATCCATATTTTCACCTAAATTATCCTATGTAAAAACCCAGTGATGAGTTACTTTGGGTATCCGTTATGTTTCTGCCGTTCCTTTTTTAAAATGATGTTTTAGTATTCTTTTTTACGTTTTGGGTTTCTATGAAAGAAACTTTCAAGTATAAAACCATTTATAACCCCCACGAATTTTGAGGGTGAAATTCATTTTAAGGGGGGTAGAATGTAACACCCCGAGATTTTATGAGAATTATTTTCTTTGATGTATTTTGTTGTACGCTACACAAAGATTATCTTGAGTTATACGCAACACCGTATTAGCTTGTAGTATACACAACACTATTCTTGGCTTGCGTTACACACAAGAGCAACCTTCCTTGATAGATTGCGTTGTACGCAATACCAAGTTTCACTAAACAACAATATGTTATTAAAATATTATGTAAACTAGCAATTATGAATAGTAATACCCACTTTTTGAAATTTTATAAGTTTTATCTTTCAAAATGGACTTCATTTTTGGATTCAGAATATCGAAATTAGCCTGGGGTAAATTTTGGGTATTTTTCTGAAAACTTTCAATTTTTGATGAATAGTGAAAACACTGAGTTATTGGTTAAAACCGACTTTTTATTTAAATAATCATTTATTTTATTTAAATTTATTTTAGGTCAAAATAGATACATAATACCTATATATGTTCAATGTAATTAATTGGAGTCATTTTATAATAATTTTAGATATATAAAATTTTTATTGAACTTTTTACCGTCTTTTACCCACCTCCTAGGAGAATTTGCAAATTTACATAAAACTTAATTTTACCACTTCTATGAGTTGAATTTCAAAAATCCAAGAGAAACGGTTAATATCAAGGAGTAAAATGTGGTTCAATAAGATAAAACTAATTTTTGGTGAATAGTAACTTTTAACTTTTATTTACCACGGTTAAAAGTAAATAGGGTAATTAAGGGTAAAAATGATATTATTATTACCCTAAAACATGTCCTAATTCTATTAGATAAGTTTAATTAGACCAAAAACAACCTTAGGAGTAAAATATTACCCTTTAAGTTCACTTGTATTAGATTAGGACACTTATTATTATTTTATTTAAAGAAGAGTTAAAATAGTTAAAATCAATGTTTAATAACTATAACATTTTTAATATAGGTTTATACATAATATAAATTCAACTATAAATATTAATTAGAAAGCTATAAATATTTCCTACATAATTGTATTTTATTTATATTTTTTAGACATTAAATAATGTAATTTATTTATGACACAATGATGACGCAGTAATTAACTTATTAATGAAATATTAACATAATTGATATTATAAATACCCAAATAAATGTAATTTGATGTTTTTTATGAATTAAAATAATTTTATAGGTTAATATAACATATTAGGGTTGGTTAGATGAATTTTTGTTGAAGTAATAATGCTGTTATGAATTTATAGAAAACAAAATACCAAATAGTGTCAAAATTGACATAAAAGAGTTTTTAAAACATATATTATATGTTTAATTGATATAATGGTCCTAAAAATATAAGGTTCGATCAAAAGACTTATATAATAATATATATGACATTAATGAAACAATTGGGGTTCTATTGGTAGTTTATAGTAAGTTTATTAACCATATAGTATAAGAATACAAGAAGACACGGTAAAAGTTAAATTATTTAACTTAGAGTTAAATCTAAATTATAAGGTTAAAATGGTAACTTAAACCTCTCTAAAACATATTTTTTGAGAGTATTTAGAAGAATCCCCAACCTAGACTCTAAATAAGTCACTTTTTATCCATTAAAAACCTAATATGAATTTATTATAAAATAACATTTTAAGTTTTTCCTAAGGTACCTCTCACCCCTCTTATAAAAGGGCACTCCCCCTTCTCTCTAATTCACACCTCCAAAGCCATTTGTCTCAGCCAAACCCTACCCAAATACCCTCTAAACTGTCCTCCATTAATTTTATAGGCCTTACTTTAGTTATAAATCCAACCTAAGGATCCCTTTTGATCAAATCAAAAGGAAGAACCCGAAGAAGAGGTAAATATATCACCACCTATTTCAAGTTCCTTTCTTCTTCCACTTCCTCATTATTTGTTGTTTCCATTATAAAATAATAAATACAGTATCTTATATATACTGTTATGTTATTATAAAAATTTAACAACCATATCAGTTATTTTATCCATCCTATGAATGAAAAAGTCACCACTGGTGCGTACGTACGGCTTACCATCTCCACGACGTGGTGTAGTTTGTTATTCAAACATTTCATCATTTGGATGGGTATAATAATGAGTATAAATGATATAAATAATAAATATAACATTATTATGATTCTTTATATATGATATACCATATAATTATATACAATTTTAATATCCAAATAATGATATCATCGGTTGTGCGTACGTCTGGACTACCGTCTCTATGAACGCGATGAGATTCATTTTCCATGATTAACCATTCAAGTATGTTTATAAAGTATATATAATAAATAATCATGAAAGATATTAAATAATATTGATATTAAATTTATTTACATATATTTTTCATTTACTTAATTCCATTCAATTCAATAAGGAAACGAAAAAAGTGTTCATGCGTACGTACGACCAACTGTCTCCATGAACGGTGCATTTCATTTCATTTATCGATCTATCATATATATTTATATGATGAATATATATTATATATAAATCATGTTTTACATTCTGGAATTAAGTAAATAATGATATGAGTAATAATATCAATAACAACAAGTCGAAACACGTACGATAAATGAAACGATTTTACCCAAAACGCTGCTTTAACATGGAATTTACAAAAGAACGGGTAATATAAAGTCATAATTGAACCATATATGATTTCATAAAAATGAATATGATTTTGTAATAAGTCAATGAAATTATTTGAATCATTATTCAGAAGGTTCAGATACGTACGAATCATATCATACCTAACGTAAGGGATAATTTTTCAATCTCATTTTAATCTGAGATTGATTATACGTAAGTATTTACTAGGTTTATATTTTTCATCCATGTCCATAAAAATGTTTTCTTAAAGTGTTTAATATTCTTAGATGTATTTTTAATTTCATTTTTACCCATTTTTTAATTTTACTTTGAGTTATGGAGGGAATCATTCTTTTGTTTACCATACAAGGTACTTTTTTGACTTTTCCATTAAAAGTACGAGGAGAATGTTTTTTTAAATTATACGACATGAATGGATTTTTACGGTTTCATAACGCATAATTTTCGTGAATATTAATCTACAATATTTCATGATTATTTTCAACAAAATCCTTTTCTTTTAAAATTTCATGGAATTTTGTGAAAAGAAAATGATTTTGAAGAAGAAAGGATATTTTCCTCAAGAATTCATTTCATGTTTTTTGTCAAAACTATTTTCCATATAAGATGACATTATTTAGTGTGATTATGGTTCAATTGTAATGTCTCTATTATTTACATGGTTTGATTTTTCTTATGATGAAATTATATCCATTTGTTTTATATGGATTATGTTATGGTGAGATAATGTTTATGAAACCCATTTTATTCTTTGGGTTATGATGAATGATTTATTTTTATTTTGTGGAACAAGTAAGAATGATTTCATTATGAGATGGGTGAGACCAATATATACCTCAAATTCATTGGGTAAAGATTTATATCTCATGAGATATACATGGCTGTAACGACAAGTAAATTCGGTACAATAATACAGGAATGGAACGACAGGTAAACCCAATTCAGTAATGTACTTTGTCCACTATGATGGTCTTGGCAGCAAGGGCTTGGCTACTATAGAAATAATATCATATGATTAATGGTTTTCCATAATTACATGTTTTATTCCCATGCTATTTTACAATTATTTATGTTCCATTATGATCGATGCCTTACGTACTACTATGTTTAATGTCATTGCTTGGGATTTTGATGTTCAAACTTTATGTTCATGTTTTTAAGTTCAAATGTATATGGGTTGTTTTATTTTCTACATGCTTACCCTTACTGAGCATTTAAGCTCACCCTTTTTTATGTTTTCTTTTCCCCCCGGATATAAAGGAAGGTTTTAGGTAGGAAAAAAAAGAAGATCCTTATGAGAGATGTTGAAGATCTTTCACCATGATTTAAAGATTATGTTCTGAGTTTCCAAAGACACTAAACTAATACAGTCATTGGGAGTTTGTTTTGTAATTTATTAAGTATTCCGCAAAAGTAATGTAATGTCCATGTACATCAAGCTTTGGGTCTCTACAGTTGGTATCAGAGCAAAGAAGGTAGGAATGAATCTGATCCTTGGGAACTCTCACGTGTGAGCGTTGGACGAAGCATGGCTCTCCGCCTAATGGCTTTATGAGGAAATGGATGCCACTGGGGATGTTGGTTTGTCCCACCCAGGGGGTGTAGCCGCCCATGGAGTGCTCTGATAGGTATCAATTCTAGTCCAATGGAAATAATTCCAGACCACTACAGGATTCCATAAAACATCAACTTCGACATAAATGCCTAAAAAAATAGGATGAAATTTTTTACCGGTTCTTTGATCTGAGTAAATAAAACATCCAATCAAATTACCTTCCATTTGGATTATTGAAGAATTATGAACTGGATGGGTAAGCTATGGTAGAAGAACCCAAATCACCATAGACGGAGAGTTGTGCATCATGTGGAAATCATATGACCACTAGAGAAAAAGAAATGAAATTCATTGCAAACACAAGGGGATTTAGAACAGACAATGATCAAATCACTCTTTGAAGAAAAATGGACCATAAAATGCCTACTATACAGGAGCCTAATTGTAGCTCATTTTTTAAGATTCCAAGCATCAAAAAAGAATCTTTCAAACTGATCCACCGATGGATTATAAAGTTTGAAGTGGGCAATCAATGTTAGATCTATAGGTGATTAAGCCTCTATGAACTATGAAGATGAAATTGCGATTTTTAGGTATCCATGGAACAAAATAGGGAGTTTAGGGCATAGAGAAATTGAAGGAAAAGGGGGAAATGACTCAGGATTAGAGAATGGGGAAAAGGAGTGCGAACGAGACCTCTTAGAAGGTATAGAGGGTCCCTCCCCCGCCAAGAGGGGAGGGACCAGGCCGGCATCCATAGTCGTCTAGGTCATGCTGAGAGACATTCTAAGAGACATAGACCTACTTCTCATCCATATCAACTAGTTATGACACCTTTTTTTTCCCCTTTTTTAGGATGGAAATTTATTAAGAAATCATAGTATTTCATTAAATCTAACCATTTAATTTAACACATATTCAACCCCTTATATGTGAATATATACTTTAAGATCTTATGATTAGTATATATATCACATTTATCACCTTAGAGGTAGTTCGACCAAATATTTAATGCAAATATAACTTCTACTAGCTCTAGATCACGTTTTGGGTAATTTTTCTTAAGGGTATTTTATTTATGCGATTCATAAGTAATTACCTTGTAATTTTACATCAAGATACACCCCAAGACCTTCTTTTAAGAATCAGTATATATGAAAACCCTTGTACACTAGAGGGTAATGTGAATATAAGTGTAGTATCTAATATCCATATAAGATCCTTGAAGCTTTCTTCACATTTTTCATTCCAAAATTACTTTTATCCATTATGTGTTTTCATAGTTTGTGTATTTAAAAATCATGAGAAATTTCTCACAATGTATCTTTATAATCTGGATAAGCAAAGAAAACTACGAATTTATATCACAGTGGTTAGTCTGGTCTATTCTTTAACCACCAATATTTTTAAAGGATTTATATATATACACTCTCTTGTGATAAAATTATAATGATCCATAATTTTAGTGAATATTCCTTCTTAACCTATACATTGTGTTAAATATATTTTTTCACATACAAAACCAAAACAAAATGAACCATTAAACATTTTATTAAGAAAAATGTAACTATTTTAAAGTAGACATTAAAATTTAGGGTATAAATTAATGTAACCACATTATGAAATATATCTATAAAGAAAAATAAAGGCCACATTAATACTAATTCACTGATAAAATTTAATTATCACAGCTAAATAACTAATAAGATATTTCATGCGAAAAATGTATTTTTCTCCTTTTAAAATTAGAATTTTATGCACTTTATTTTAAAAATATAAATAGATTATAAATAATATTTTTTCTTGATATGAATAATATATTAATATTAATTAATAGAAAATAATAATGAGAACAATTAATATTTTAAAAAGTTATTTTCTTATGAAAATAATTTTCATAATTTTGTTATATTTTTATTTAAATATTAAATTCTAGAATTTCATAATTTTAATTTTTTCTAAATAAGATTTTTTTTTGATTTATCATAAAATTATTATCTTAGGATGAATTTTTGGGATTTATTTTAAATAGTTGATTTTAGGTGAATAGTGAAACATATAGTTTATACATATACCGTAGTTTTTATGAAATGATCATAAACTAAGAATAACTTTAAAATGTATAAAACAAAATTCATGAAAAAATGTATCTGAGGATCAAAATTATTCATTTAAAAATACTATTTTGAATTTAAAAAACCCATGTTTAACATTTTGAAACTAAAGTGATATTTATAAAAAATATTTTTGGTCTGTTCATTTTAATTAAATATCCACAAGGTAGAATTGGGTTTTTTTCTTGATTTTAATGTTAAATAAATCTTATTTGGTTAATATTAAATCAATTAATGTTGTTTAAATCAACAACACTAATACTTGTTTTCCTAAACATAAATTTTATGCTTAAAATACACTTTCTTTTTCTAAAAATGATTTTATGCATTACATGCACTAATATTAACATTAATTTTTATTACCTTAAATAATATTATGTGAAAAAATGTGTTTAATATTTTTAATAAGTGGGTACTAATTATTTAATTAGGAAAAATTTATTTTTATACATAAAAAATTAATTACTCAGGTAAAAATTATTTACCATAGTAGAAACCCAAAATAGTAAAAGTGTAAAATCTAAGTGTAAAAGTCATAAAAATGATGATTTTTTTTAAAATGAATTTTTTAGTTTTTTATTGACCAAAAATTATATAGTATCCATTATTTTTCACTTTTAAATCAAATTTATCTATAAAACATGTGTTCTTTTTATATTAAGAAGTTATATTTACAAAAATCCATTTCCTTCACATATAAAAGGGTCCTTCTAACACTCTATCAAGAATACTCTAAAAATTAAAATTACTCTTGAAACTATACCCATTTTAATTCTACTATATCCCCTTTCCATGAACATAAGCCTATTTTCACAATAAATAGGCCTAAGTCCTCTATTTCTAAGAAGTCATCTAAGGTAAATCTCAAGTTCTCAATATGAGTTCTAATCAATCCATAACCTATTTTCTTCTCTATATTTATATTCATAATTTATTTTACCATTATATTATAATAAAATAAATATTATTAGTATAATTAATATTATTATTTTGATCTAACAATCATCAGTTTTCTTTGCCCTTTTACCTTATAAAAATGAAAACGTTGTTCATGCATCCATGTGGACTACCACCTACACAAAGAGACATGTTTACTTTCCCTTAATTTACTTACATGGAATGTTAAAAGGGTTTATTTAATGAATAAATATATTATTCATATTTTTTTATTTTTAAAATATAAATCATTTTATACCTACTTTTCATTCTTTGAAAAATAAAAATGTTATCTGTGTGTATTTCCGAACTACCGATTCCATGGAATGACATGTTATGTTTTTCATCACCACTATAAATGGATGGTTATATCATATATTTTATTAATATATTTGATATTAAGGATTAATATATTTCATAAATATGGTTATGAAATGATAACATACAAATTAATGATCATTACAAAGTAATCCAATGATATCGGTAAATTACCCAAAAAAAGATTTTCATGGATTCTGTTCTCATGAACCATGAACGCATTTTCCATCAAATAAACATGGGATTTCATAAATAATTAAAAAAACTATTTCAATATGTTTTATAATCTGATAATTATAAACTAGGTGTCAAATAATAGGGTTTCACATCACCATTATAACACAGAAAAAATGTTTGAAATTACTAACATCTAATTTTAAAAATAAACATTAACTCTCTAATGAATGTACAATTAATGATAATAATAAAATAGTATAAATTATAATAAATATGAATAAGTATATGAAATATTTTATTATTATGGTTATGTTTATGATTTAGAATATTAAATCACTTTCATGGAAGCTAAGAGTAAATGTAAGGGGTTTCCTTAATCTAAATTATTTAAATAAGTTATAATTATTCCTCTTTAACTAAAGTTTTACTAGATTTTTTATTCTATCCTATGATGATATTATATTTTTATTACTCCTTATTTTTTTTTGGAATTAAATTATCACATAAAAAAATATTATTTGATGAATTTATTTCTTCTAATAATTTAACGATGTTAAGAATAATTATCATCCACCCTAAATAAGATCTTTGTCTGCCATGAACATATTCTATATTCCAAAAAATGTTCACATTAATTATTTTGAAATTAAAATTTATTATTTCTATATATATTTAGGTTTCTCTTTAACTCCTTTAAAATGAAATATTTATCACTATTTTTTTATTTGGGTTTAAGTAAAGGCATCTTGAAATAAAAAAAGGTTTTTTATTTTCTTAATCATATGTTTTATCTTCTGCTGTGAATTTACTTGAGATGACAATTATATATTATTAAAGTATACACTATTTAATATTGTTTTTAAAATTAATAATTTCTTCAAAAAATTTCATATCACATTTTTGAAAATTACTTTTAAAAGTTACCCAAAACATCATCTTTTATGACAATGTAAAAACCAATTAAATCTTTTATGATTTTACTTCCATTTTCCTATTTATAACCAAAGATCTTATTTATTTGGAATTATTTTCAGGAACCAACCTATAAATTACTTTATTAAATACCTATTTTTGGAGATTTAATTATGGTATCAACCAATCTACATTTGATTTCATGTTATACAATACATTTTGTAAATGATATGAAACAAATTTTTTCCATGAATTATTTTTGATATGATAGATGATTATTTTAAAGTGGAACAGATATGTATGGATGATTTATGGGTGGGTTCATATATCTTCTTACAATAAATTATTTAAGGATTTATATATCATGAGATAAGTATTCTTAGACATGATTATGTTTGTTCTCAAGTGTGGATGCAAGTGAGTAACTCATGAAGGTGATGTTTCCTCGTGATTATGTTTGTGCCGTAATAACTTTTTATGATTTTAAATATCTATTTGTTATTTAATATTTATATTTTATGATACCATGATTCAATACTATTGTTATATACTCTTAATATGTGTTATAATTGTTATGTTTCCTTGATGTTTTTTTATTGGACTTATGTTTCTATATCATGATCCTTAATGATTAAATAAGGTATATAATCACCACTAATTATCCCATGAACCTTTTTTATATATTTATCCCATATCCATATTTTATCACATGTATATAATATAAATATTATGATTCATTGATAAATTTTCCCCTTATTGAGTGTTTGATCTCACTCATTTCCTATATTTCTATTCCCCAAGTTATAAAGATGAGTATAACTTATAAGATGTATATAAGAGAATCTAGTGTGGTTAGATTATTAATAAATGTTCAAAAGTATTTTAATATAAGTATTTTATTTATGTAGTCTCCAAATACACTAAACCTTCCATTTCTGGGATTGTGAGATTATTTTTGAAATGTGATGTTTAACTTATGAATATGATATAAAATAAAGATATATTTTTCTCAAGTCAGCTCAAACATGACCCAAGAAGTATTATATTTATAGCCAAAATCAACACTTGATAAACTTGGAATATAATTTTTCCTTTTATAAAGTCTTTAGAACAATTCCAAAATTATCTTTATATTCCTCCTTAATCATAGAGTATATGAAAATATCATCAATAAATACCATCATGAATTTGTCAAGGAAATATCTAAATACACTATTCATCATATCTATGATTATTATAGGGGAATTTTTAATTACAAAAGTCATGACTATGAATTCATAAGGCCCATAACTTGGGTGGAAAGCTATATTGGGTATATCTTCTCTTTTTACCCATAATTGATGGTATCCAGATCGAAGATCAACCTTTGATAAGTACCAAGACCCTATAAGTTGATCAAATATATTATCAATATGGGGTAGAGGATACTAGTTCTTAATCATGATTTTTTATGTTTCGGATAATCAATGAAAAGATGCACTGATCCATCCTTCTTCTTAAAAAAGATAACTAGTTCACCCTATGGTGATGTACATAAGAATATAAAACCCTTATCTTAATTCTCTCGATGTTTCTTTATTAATTATTAATATTCCATTGGGGATATTATGTAATTAATATTTTATATTGGGATAGAACCTAACATGAGTTCAACTTAAAACTCAACCTGATGTTCTAGGTTAAGACCAAGCAATTTTTAAATAAATACATTAGTATATTACCATACAATTGGAAAGTCTTCAATACTGTGTTCCTCTCCAACCATTTGATTTAAAAGTATCTCATTATTAGGTATCAAGATACATATTATATAATAAAATTCCACAGGGAGTTCATAGTCATACTTTTATTGATATTTGATAATGATATGATTTTGGATATGAAATGATATCTCCTTATCTCTACAATTAATATGAGATTTAAGTAGGGAGAGCTAATCCATGACCAATATCACTTTGAATTATTCCAAGGTAAGAAGAACTAAATTATTAAGATGTATCTTTCAAAACACCTCAATTAGAGAAGTGTTAAATACCTTGGATGAAATCATCTCACAACCAATTTTTTTTCACTAATAATTCAATGTCCAGAGTTTGAACTGGTGATTCAATATTCTAAGAAAACATGTATGATATAAAATAATATGAAGAAACTGAATCAAATAATAAATTTAAAGATATGCAGAAGAGACTAAGTGTACCTTTATACACATCAACATCATGATATATATCTACAATATTTATTATATAGGATCTTCCATGTTCCTGTGACATCTCAATTTTTTAAAAGGAAATACAATGTTCGATAGCATACATGATACACCACATCAATCTTAAATGAACAACTAAATATTATTATTTAATATGGTAGTTATCTCCTAGCCATTATAATGGAGGTAATGAAAAATGTTAACTGAATTATGAATTTTTTTTTACACATGTTTATATAATGATTCACTGGTTACCAAATTAACTTGAAATGAAATTAAAAACCAATTGAACACAAAGGATTTATTTTTTTGAAAAACTATTTAAATATGAATAATTGTGTTTATAAAATAATAAAATCACTATTTGGGATTATATTAATTAAATATTAATTCAATATAATTTTTAAAATTCATATTATCTGTTTTATAGAAATTATATAAGCAAAAAATACAATGTTACGGATGAAATAAGTGTTTTTCTAAAAATACAGTTTTACTACCTTTTGATGAAGAAACCATTTTAAATATAATTTTTTTTAACTTTTATATGTCATATTTTACAAAATAAAATTTTCATTTGGAATTGGGATATAAAAATT
Source organism: Viscum album (assembly GCA_963277665.1). Lineage (NCBI taxonomy): Eukaryota > Viridiplantae > Streptophyta > Magnoliopsida > Santalales > Viscaceae > Viscum > Viscum album. The sequence continues at coordinate 2,097,334,009 of OY728156.1, forward strand.
CACTTTTTTTTATTTTTGGTATTTTTCGGATAATATTCATTTTTAATGAATAGTGAGAACTAATGATTTTAATTCAAAAGTGCTTTTTTGTATAATTTATTTACATAGTTAGATTTTAATTTTAATTAGTTTTAAAGTGTAATTAGATTATGTTTTTATCATTTAATATAATGTAGTTCATTGGAAGAAATTTCATATTAAAATTAAATAAAAAAAGTATGTGAACTTTTGAAAGTTTTACTTAAAAAACTTGTTTTCTTGATTGTCTCAATCTCCATTCATTGAGGCATATTTTAATAATATACACCACCTTATTTTATAAAGTGTATAATAATCCCCTTTTAATTTTAATTAAATTAATAGGTTTTCAAAAGGAATATTTTTGTACGAAGCATTTTATTAAACGAAAAAAGGAATGTTTGTTTTTAATGTACACGATGACGATGAGATTTTCACTACCATGACCATTATTTTATATTTGGATTTCTATACAATCCATAATGTATTTAAAATAAAAATAAATACCATATTACCTTTTCATGTATTTTGGTAATAAAAATGGTTTTTAGAAGGGATTGATTATGTCAATATATTGAAATGATATCTTGTGATTGCAATGTGAAAATGTTATTTTTCCCTTATGCTTTTTTTATGTGTTTTGATTATATTATGGTTCTTGAAATTTTTTTATGTATATAGGAGGTTCTGTGATAAACAAAGGGTGGGTGAGCCTGTGATATCTCTCCAATGCATTAGGTAATGAGACAGAGTTAAATAATAAGATTTATCCTAAGAGATTTAGGGAATATACTGTGATGGGTATTCCAAATGTAACCATTGAGGTTACTCCCTATATAGCTATGAAATATACAATGTAAGTATGATATGGATGCCACAAGTTAAATTTTATGATTTATGATTGATAATAAATTTTTTTATGAATCTCATGATTTCATGAGGCATGTTAAAGAGTTTTTTATTATGGATGAAAAGTATGATTTTGTGAAAATATTTTCATGAGTTTAAAGTATTCATGGAATAACAGTTTCATTCCTTATTTTATATCCATTATTAAGATTTCTTGTGCTCATACCATGTTTTTGAAATGTTTTCCATAGGGTATAAGGATAGTTAATAGAAATTAAGAAGAAAAGATAAATGTTATGAATAATTTTATCAAGAAAAAGAATTCATGATTTATTTTGAAATGTTTTAGATTATAAAAAAATGGATATTTAGTAACCTTGTATACTTTCTAATATTTGAGTTGTTATGTAATAGTTATGGACTAATTATCTAAAACTTTAAATATAATGACCCATACTTTACATACATTGTTATTACTTCAGAATTGAAGCACACTTATTACAACATATAACAAAACCAAGAAAGGACCGTATAGGTATAGTGTCTTTAGAAACTGGGAAACATAAACAACTAGTTCATAAAGCATCTACTTTTCCTCCCATTTATTTCATCATATCTAGAGTCCCTTTTTGGAATATTCTACTTAATAACCTTCTTCCTGACCTAGGTAAATAAACCATACAAAAGGGTGAGCTCAAATGATCATTAAGGGTAGACAAAATAAATATCAATCACATCATAAGAACATAACTTTTGGAAATCTTAACCTGCAAAAGAGATCATAATTTCATATCATGGGATAAATCATAGTAGTGAAATGTAATCCCAATAATCATAATTTAAAACATGAAACTTTGTGGCATACACACATAATCATAGAGAATCATTTCTTATTAGTCAAGACTTATTTCAAAGACTATCTTAGTGGACAAAGTCCATTTCTGAACCGAGTTACCCTCGTTTCAGTCCTGCTTCACTGAACCGGTATAACCTACCGTTCCTGCCATGCCTATCTCATGAGATATAAAATCTTTACCCAATGCATTGGAGGGAGATATAGGTCCCACCCATCTCATAATGATACCATTCTTATGTGTGCCACAAAATCATAAATCATACATCATTACATAACCCATGTAATAAAAATGGGATTCTTAAACAACATGACATCATAAAACAATTCATATAAGATAAAGGAATTCATAAAAATAATTCCATCACAACATAATCAAATCCATGTAATAATAGGGATAGAAACATAACCCTATATTATCTTATATGGAAAATAATTTTGATAAAACACTTGAACTCCATTCTTGAGGAAAATATCCTTTCTACTTCAAAAACATTTTTCCTTTATTAACATGTCATATAATTTTAAACTAAAAGAAGTTGATTAAAAATAAACTTGAAAACTTGTAAAGGAATATTCTTGGAAATATTGTTTTAAAAATCCATTCATGCCGTATAAGTTAAAAAAAACATTATTCTCGTACTTTTGTCGGAAAAGTCAAAAAGTACCTCATACGAAAAATGACAAAAGATTCATTTCATATCCTTTACTAAAAACTCAAATAAGGGTAAAATTGGATTTAAAAAATTGTAGGTGGATGGAAATAATATTACATATTGAGGAAACATGGATGTGGATGATAAAATACACCCCAGTAAATGCCAAAGTATAAACAATCTCGGATAAAAATGAGATTGTGATATTTTCCCTTACCTTAGGTCGGATATGCTTTGTATGTGTCCTAACCTCCTTTATAATGATTTAAATAATGTTATTGACTTATTACAGAATCATAATTATTGTGGTGATATCATATATGGTTATATTCTTAGCTTCTTAGTAGTAATATTTCATTGCAACTTGTTATTCGGGTGTTTATAACTTTTTGTTCTTATGCGTGTTTTGTCGAATAAATTATTATACTTCATTTTAGGTTATAGATACCTCATTTCCAGAATGGTATTAGTATAATATATATCATATTAATTCATTAAATTCATTTATATAATCATTATGAAATGAAGATCATGTAGAATGAGTCGCATCACATCGTGGAGATGGTATTCCGTACGTACGCACGAGTGATGATATCGTTCCTATGATCATGGAATTGTATTGGAATGTATGTATACTATTTCAGAATCAGTATCAATTTATAATAGTCATATATAGTCATTATTTACACCATTATACCCATCCAAGGAAGGTGGTGGTGGAAAATAGATTACACCACGGCGTGGAGACGGTATTCCGTACGTACGCACGCGTGGTGATTTCTTTTTCTGTAGGATGGATAGATGGTGAAATAGGGTTGTTTCATACTTATAATAACATATTAGTATATTAGTGATACTGATGTTATTACTTCATAATTAAATAACTAAAGAAGAAGAAGTGGAAGAAGAAATAAGATGAAATTATCGATAACGGACATTACCTCTTCTTTGAAGTGCTTCTTTGATACCTCCTTTTACGGAACTAAAATAGGTCTTTGAAGAAGACCAGAACCTCTAGGAATTATCTAGGTAAGTGGAGAGGAGAAAGTGGCAGGGGTTGGCCGATCTTGAAGGCTCAAAGTGGTGTGCGGAAGAGAGGGAGGAGGTGCCCTTTTATAAGGGAGGAGAGGGGCACCTTTGGAATAACTAAAAATATTATTTTATTATAAAGTAAAGTTCGGTTTTAAATAGCTCCAAATTGATTTATTTAGAGGCTAAGGTGGGTATGGGTCTAAATCCTCTCATCCAATAGAATTTAGACAAGTTTAGGTTCCTATTTTAACCTTATCATTTAGATTTAACATTAAGTTAAATAATTTTACTTTTACCATGTCTTCTAGTGTTCTTATACTATAAGGTTAATAAACTTACTATATCAAGCCAAACGAACCCCAAGTTGTTTATTATTAATATATATAACCTTATCTAAGTCATTTGGCCGAACCTTAGATTTTTAGTAATAAAATAAAAATTAGTAATATAATATTTGTTTTAAAAACTATTTTATGTCAATTTTAAAACTATTTAGTAATTGATTTTTGTGAAAATCATAACAGAATGATTAGTTCAAAACAAGTTACTTAAATAAATAATAACATGTCATATTAACCTAGAAAATTAGTGTAATTCATAAAAAGTCTCAAATTACATTTATTTGGGTATTTATAACATCAGTTATGTCAATATTTCATTAATAAGATAATTACTGCATCATCGTTGTGTCATAAATAAATTAAATTATTTAATGTCTAAAAATTACAAATAAAATACCATTATGTAGGAAATCCTTTTATATTTATAATGAATATTTATAGTCGAATTTATCTTATGTATAACCCCATATTAAAAATGATTTACTTATTAAACTCTGATTTTAACTATTTTAACCCTTCTTTAAATAAATTATTAATAAATGTCCTAATCTAATCCAAGTGAGCCTAAATGGTCATATTTTATTACTAGGGTTGTTTTTGGTCGAATTACACTTATCCAATAGAATTAGGACATGTGTTAGGGTAATAATAATATCATTTTTACACTTAATTACCCTATTTATTTTTAACCGTGGTAAAAAAAAGTAAAAACTTACTATTCACAAAAAAATATTTTCATCTCATTGAACCACATTTTACTTACTGACATCAACCGTGTCTCTCGGATTTTCGAAATTCCACTCACAAAAGCGGTAAAATTAAGTTTTATGAAAAATTCAGTTTTTTTAACTACCACTTAGTGGTTTCACTATTCATCAAAAATTGAAAGTTTTCAGAAAAATACCAAAATTTCACCCTAGGATAATTTCGATATTCCGAGTTCAAAAATGAAGTCCATTTTAAAAAATAAAATTTATAAAATTTCAAAAATTGGTTATTACTATTCATAACGGCTAGTTTTAATAATATTTTAATAGTATATCATTGTTTAGTGAAACTCGGTGTTGCGTACGATGCAAGCTATCGAGGAAGGACGCGGTTGCGTGTAAAGAAAGCCAAGATAGTGTTGTGTGTAGTGAAAGATTCCTTTGATGATTTATATAAAACAAAATACTTCACATAAAATTCTCGGGTGTTACATTCTACCCCCCTTAAAATGAATATCACCCTCGAAATTCGTCACTTTGTAACAAACAGATGAGGATACCTCTCCCTCATCATATCCTCAAGCTCCCATGTAGCTTCTTCTAATTGGTGGTTCCTCCATAAAACTTTCACCAATCGAGTGGTCTTGTTTCGTAGGACTTTTTCGCTACGATCCAGAATCTCTATTGGATGTTCTTCATAAGAAAGATCTTGCTCCAGCGGTACAACTTCTGAGCCGAGTACATGTGAAGGATCAGGTATGTATTTTCTCCGGAGAGATACATGGAACACATCGTGAACTTGAGAGAGATTCGGTGGAAGCGCCAATCGGTAAGCTACATTCCCAACACGATCCAGTATTTCGAAAGGACCGATATATCTAGGGCTCAATTTCCCCTTCTTTCCAAATCTCATAACCCTCTTCCAGGGAGATATTCGTAAGAACACTTTATCACCCACTTCAAACTCTAGGTCTTTTCTTCGGTTGTCGGCATAACTTTTCTGTCGACTCTGAGCTGCTCTTATGTGTTGTTGAATAAATCTGACCTTTTCTGCCATTTCATCAACAAGATCAGGTCTTAATAGCTTTCTTTCCCCAACTTCATCCCAGCAAGTTGGAGTCCTGCATTTCTTTCCATAGAGAGCTTCATAAGGAGCCATCTGAATACTGGAGGGAAAGATATTATTATAAGAAAATTCCACCAAAGGTAGGTGTTGATCCCAACCACCTTTGAAATCCATAGAGCAAGCTCTCAAATTATCTTCTAGGGTTTGAATTGTTCTCTCAGACTGACCATCTGTCTGAGGATGATAAGCAGTGCTAAAACTCAACTCTGTATCCAGAGTATGCTGAAGGCTTCGCCAGAACTTCGAGGTAAATATCGGATCCCGATCAGATATAATAGAGAGTGGTACTCCATGCAATCTTACCACTTCCTTTACATATATCCTGGAAAGCTGATCTAGAGAGAAATCCTCTCCAATAGCAATGAAGTGTGCAGATTTTGTAAGACGATCAACTATGACCCAAATAGAATTATTGCCTTTGGATGTTTTAGGAAGTCCTGTGACAAAGTCCATAGTGATGTTTTCCCATTTCCATTCGGGTATGGGTAATGGTTGTAACATCCCCTTAGACTTCTGTCTCTCAACTTTAACTTGTTGACAAACCAAGCATCGAGAGACATATTCAGCAACATATCTTTTCATACCATCCCACCAGAAGTACTCTTTCAGGTCCCTATACATCATCGTGCTTCCAGGATGAATAGAGAATGAAGAACTATGAGCCTCATCCAGCATCTCCTTCTTTAATTCGGGGATGGGAGGAACACAAACCCGATTCCTGAAATTTATTATCCCATCACAATCAAGGTTGAATTCAGGAACATTTTTAACCTTATTTTGTAACTCGACATATTCTTTATGTGCCTCTTTAATATTCACATGTATAGATGGTTTAACATTCATTTGAGAAAGATACGATTTTTCCCCTTTCATTATAATTCCAAGATCTATCCTTTGTAAATCCATAAATATTGGTTCTTTTGTGATCCTCATCATGGATAAACTAGCATGGTCTTGTCGACTTAATGCATCTGCCACCTTGTTTGATTTCCCAGGGTGGTAATGGATTGAGCAGTCGTAATCCTTAATCATCTCCAACCATCTTCTTTGGCACATATTCAGCTCATTTTGTGTGAAAATATACTTTAAACTTTTATGATCAGTATAAATATCACACCTTTCACCATAGAGGTAATGCCTCCAAATCTTTAATGCAAAGATTACCGCAGCTAACTGCAAATCATGAGTTGGGTAATTTTGCTCATGTATTTTCAACTGTCGTGAGGCATAAGCTATCACCATATCATTTTGCATAAGAACACACCCCAATCCCTTCTTGGATACATCACTATAGATCACAAACCTTTCTCCACTACAAGGCAGTGTGAGCACAGGTGCACTGGATAACCTTCTTTTCAACTCCTTGAAATTCTCTTCACATTCCTCTGTCCAAACAAACTTAACTCCTTTCCGAGTCAACATAGTGAGTGGATTAGATAATCATGAAAAATCTTTCACAAAACTTCGATAATATCCAGCCAAACCAAGAAAACTTCGGATCTCGGTTACTGTTGTTGGTCTCGACCATCTTTTGATAACCTCTATTTTTGCTGGATCCACAGATATCCCCTCTTTTGAGATTATGTGACCCAAAATGAATCTTTTTGAAGCCAAAATTCACACTTGGTAAATTTGGCATAAAGTTTCTCCTTTCTTAGGGTCTTAAATATAATTCTCAAGTGATCTTCATGTTCTTCCTTGATATTTGAATAAACAAGAATATAGTCTATAAAGACTACCACAAACTGATCAAGATAGTCTCTAAAGACTCTATTCATCAGATCCATGAAGATAACAGGGGCATTAGTAAGACCAAATGACATCACTATAAATTCATTGTGTCCATACCTTGTACGGAAAGACATATTTGGTATATCCTCCCTTTTGACCCTTAATTGATGATACCCTGAATGAAGATCAATCTTGGAAAAGTATTGAGCTCCACGTAGTTGGTCAAATAGGTCATCAATGCATGGGAGAGGATATTTGTTCTTGATAGTAATCTTGTTAAGTTCTCGATAATCAATGCAGAGTCTCATTGATCCATCTTTCTTCTTAACAAACAGAACAGGTGCTCCCCAAGGTGACGCACTGGGGCGTATGAACCCCTTATCAAGATTCTCTTGGAGTTGCTTCTTCAATTCCTGCAACTCAATTGGGGTCATTCTATAAGGTGTCTTTGAAATAGGCAAAGCACCCGGTACGGGTTCTATTGAAAACTCAACTTCACGATTCGGTGGAAGACCCGGTAATTCCTCCAGAAAGACATCATCAAACTCCTGTAAAATGGGAATATTCCTAATCGTGATTTTCTCACCAACCATTTGAGATAAATAACCTTCATTTAGTGGAATCAATACCCATTAAATGGAAGAAATTTCCACTGGAAGGTTATGTTCATCCTTGCATCGATAGACGATCATAGATTGATCTGGAATATGAAATGTGACTTCCCTTCTTTGGAAATTGATATGAGCTCTATGTAGAGAAAGCCAATCCATTCCAAGAATCACATCAAATTCCACTATAGAAAGGATCACAAGATTTGCAGGAAGCACTTTCCCACAAACTTCAATCGGAGAAGAATTATAAACTTTTGATGCGACTGTTGTGCCATTAGGTGTTGTCACAGCTAACTCAACATCTAATTGTTGAGGTAATACGGTGATACCCTTAGAAAATTCTTCAGAAATAATGGAGTGGGTGGATCCAGAATCAAATAAAACATTTTCTACTTTAGAGTGGATGGTAAGTGTACCTTTCATCACATCGTTATCGTACTCCACATCGCTGATAGAAATTGCATGTGACTTTCCTTTGTCTTTAGCCTTAAGAGTTTGTTGACGTCGACCATCATCATCAACCCTTGGATTAGGGAATTTATTGGCATAATGTCCCATCTCCTTGCACTTGAAACATTGAAGTGTAGTAGGTTCATTCTGTGTATCCCTTCCTTTGTTTGCATCATTAGACATCTTCTTCCCATCATCGCGGCATTCAAATGCCCGATGACCTTCCTTTCCACATTTGAAACATTTACTTGTCCCTTTAAGACAACTCCCTCCATGTTTCTTTCCACACTTTGAGCATAAGGGAAAGCTCATCTTCTTTTCAGTGTGCTCTTTATATTTTCTTTTGAATTCCATTTTCCTCTTCTTATCAAGCCCATATGACTGATGAGTTACTCCAATCTCCATCTAAACTTTGAGAGCTCATCGAATGATTTCCTCGTAGCTATTGAAGTCCCTTATGGCTAAGGCCCTTCGAAGACTTGGTTTTAAGCCACTAAAGAATCGATCGATCTTACTCTCAGGTTGGATAATAATACCAGAAGCGTACCTTGCAAGTCTTGTAAAATTTTCTTCATAGGTACCAAAAGATTCATCATCCTTTTGCTTCAGTTCAAGAAACTATTTCTCCATCTTTGTTTGGAGAATACGAGGGAAGTACTTATTTAAAAATAAGTTCTTGAACTTGTCCCATTCCATGGACTCAATTTCATCCCTTTGCCTCGTATTCTTAATAAGATTACACCATTGAGCAGCATCACCTTCCAAACGATACACTGCTAAGATGACTTTATCATACTCAGAACATTGAAGAACTGAAAATATCTTTTCAGTAGTACTAATCCATTGTTCAGCAACTAATGGATCAGTAGACCCGCTGAATGAAGGTGGATGTTGTCTCATGAAGGATTCAACAGAATGTTGCTCCTTCCTTTGCTCGTTTGGAAGTCCTGCATGATTCATAGCTTGAGAAATTTGTGTGAGCATGGATACAAGATTTTTCATTCCAGCTCCCATAACATTTGGTTGCTCAGGGGGACAATCATTGCATTGCCCGTCGCATTCCGCATTAACACGGTTCCTTCGGGTTCCAACCATTGACTAAAAACAAGAAGAATAGTGTGAGCAACACTAATTATAAAAGGAAAACCAAATAATCAAGAATAAAATTTCACACTTAATGTCTTATCCTAGGTTATTCATGGCCATTTCTAAAACACTAGTATTGTGTTCTATGCTTAGACTTATCCTTAGGGTTCTTACCAAGGCTTTCACATCCTAGTTTCCAAAGGTTGACTATACCTTTCCTCTGATACCAACTATAACAACCCATAATTTACATACATTGTTATTACTTCAGAATTGAAGCACACTTATTACAACATATAACAAAACCAAGAAAGGACCGTACATGTATAGTGTCTTTAGAAACTGGGAAACATAAACAACTGGTTCATAAAGCATCTACTTTCCCTCCCATTTATTTCATCATATATAGAGTCCCTTTTTGGAATATTCTACTTAATAACCTTCTTCCTGACCTGGGGAAATAAAACATACAAAAGGGTGAGCTCAAATGCTCAGTAAGGGTAGAAAAAAGAAATATCAATCACATCATAAGAACATAACTTTTGGAAATCTTAACCTGCAAAAGAGATCATAATTTCATATCATGGGATAAATCATAGTAGTGAAATGTTATCCCAATAATCATAAATTAAAACATGAAACTTTGTGGCATACACACATAATCATAGAGAATCATTTCTTATTAGTCAAGACTCATTGCCAAGACTATCTTAGTGGACAAAGTCCATTTCTGAACCGAGTTACCCTCATTTCAGTCCTGCTTCACTAAACCGGTATAACCTACCGTTCCAGCCATGCCTATCTCATGAGATATAAAATCTTTACCCAATGCATTGGAGGGAGATATAGGTCCCACCCATCTCATAATGATACCATTCTTATGTGTTCCACAAAATCATAAATCATACATTATTACATAACCCATGTAATAAAAATGGGATTCTTAAACAACATGACATCATAAAAAAAATTCATATAAGATAAAGGAATTCATAAAAATAATTCCATCACAACATAATCAAATCCATGTAATAATAGGGATAGAAATATAACCCTATATTATCTTAGATGGAAAATAATTTTGATAAAACACTTGAACTCCATTCTTGAGGAAAATATCCTTTCTACTTCAAAAACATTTTTCCTTTCTTAACATGTCATACAATTTTAAACTAAAAGAAGTTGATTAAAAATAAACTTGAAAACTTGTAAAGGAAGATTATTGGAAATATTATTTTAAAAATCCATTCATGCCGTATAAGTTAAAAAAAACATTCTTCTCGTACTTTTGTCGGAAAAGTCAAAAAGTACCTCGTACGAAAAATGACAAAAGATTCATTTCATATCCTTTACTAAAAACTCACCGAAGGGTAAAATTGGATTTAAAAAATTGTAGGTGGATGGAAATAATATTACATATTGAGGAAACATGGATGTGGATGATAAAATACACCCCAGTAAATGCCAAAGTATAAACAATCTCGGATAAAAATGAGATTGTGATAGTTTCCCTTACCTTAGGTCCGATATGCTTTGTACGTGTCCGAACCTCCTGTATAATGATTTAAATAATGTTATTTACTTATTACAGAATCATAATTATTGTTATGATATCATATATGGTCATATTCTTAGCTTCTTAGTAGTAATATTTCATTGCTACTTGTTATTCGGGTGTCTATAACTTTTTGTTCTTATGCGTGTTTTGTCGAATAAATTCTTATTCTTCTTTTTAGGTTATAGATACCTCATTTCCAGAATGGTATTAGTATAATATATATCATATTAATTCATTAAATTCATTTATATAATCATTATGAAATGAAGATCATGTAGAACGAGTCGCATCACATCGTGGAGACGGTATTCCGTACATACGCACGAGTGATGATATCGTTCCTATGATCGTGGAATTGTATTGGAATGTATGTATACTATTTCAGAATCAGTATCACTTTATAATAGTCATATATAGTCATTATTTACCCCATTATACCCATCCAAGTAAGGTGGTGGTGGAAAATAGATTACACCACGGCGTGGAGACGGTATTCCGTACGTATGCACGCGTGGTGATTTCTTTTTCCGTAGGATGTATAGATGGTGAAATAGGGTTGTTTCATACTTATAATAACATATCAGTATATGAGTGATACTGATGTTATTACTTCATACTTAAACAACTAAAGAAGAATAAGTGGAAGAAGAAATAAGATGAAAGAATCGGTAACGGACATTACCTCTTCTTTGAAGTGCTTCTTTGAGACCTCCTTTTAGGGCACTAAAATAGGTCTTTTAAGAAGACCAAAACCTCTAAGATGTCTCTAGAGAAGTGGAGAGGAGAAAGTGGAAGGGTTTGGCCGAGCTTGAAGGCTCAAAGTGGTGTGATGAAGAGAGGGAGGAGGTGCCCTTTTATAAGGGAGGAGAGGGGCACCTTTGGAATAACTAAAAATGTTATTTTATTATAAAGTCAATTTCGGTTTTAAATAGCTCCAAATTGATTTATTTCGAGGCTAAGGTGGAGATGGGTCGAAATCCTCTCATCCAATAGAATTTAGACACGTTTAGGTTCCTATTTTAACCTTATCATTTAGATTTAACATTAAGTTAAATAATTTTACTTTTACCATGTCTTCTTGTGTTCTTATACTATAAGGTTATTAAACTAACTATATCAAGCCAAAAGAACCCCAATTTTATTATTATTAATATATATAAACGTATCTAAGTCATTTGGTCGAACCTTAGATTTTTAGGAATAAAATAACAATTAGTAATATAATATTTGTTTTAAAAACTATTTTATGTCAATTTTGACACTATTTAGTAATTTATTTTTGTGAAAATCATAACATAATGATTAGTTCGAACCAAGTTACTTAAATCAATACTAACATGTCATATTAACCTATAAAATTAGTGTAATTCATAAAAAGTCTCAAATTACATTAATTTGGGTATTTATAACATCAATTATGTCAATATTTCATTAATAAGATAATTACTGCATCATCGTTGTGTCATAAATAAATTAAATTATTTAATGTCTAAAAATTACATATCAAATAATATTATGTAGGAAATCCTTTTATCTTTCTAATTAATATTTATAGTCGAATTTATCTTATGTATAACCCCATATTAAAAATGATTTACTTATTAAACTTTGATTTTAACTATTTTAACCCTTCTTTAAATAAATTAATAATAAATTTCCTAATCTAATCCAAGTGGGCCTAAATGGTCATATTTTATTCCTAGGGTTGTTTTTGGTCGAATTTCCATTATCCAATAGAATTAGGACATGTTTTAGGGTAATAATAATATCATTTTTACCCTTAATTACCCTATTTATTTTTAACCGTGGTAAAAAAAGTAAAAAGTTACTATTCACCAAAAAATTATTTTCATCTCATTGAACCAAATTTTACTTACTGACATCAATCGTGTCTCTCGAATTTTCGAAATTCCACTCACAGAAGCGGTAAAATTAAGTTTTATGAAAAATTCAGTTTTTTTAACTACCACTTAGTGGTTTCACTATTTATCAAAAATTGAAAGTTTTAAGAAAAATACCAAAATTTCACCCTAGGCTAATTTAGATATTCTAAGTTCAAAAATGAAGTCCATTTTGAAAAATAAAATTTATAAAATTTCAAAAATTGGTTATTACTATTCATAACGGCTAGTTTTAATAATATTTTAATAGCATATCATTGTTTAGTGAAACTCGGTGTTGCGTACGACGCAAGCTATCAAGGAAGGCCGCAGTTGCGTGTAAATCAAGCCAAGCTAGTGTTGTGTGTAGTGAAAGATTCCTTTGATGATTTATATAAAACAAAATACTTCACATAAAAGTGTCGGGTGTTACATTAAACCTGAAAAGATCCCCAATTTTAATTCTTTATTTAACTGAATATTTTGTAATGTTTTAAGTTGGGGACTTATAGTTGGTATGAGAGGTCATTTTAGATAACTTTAGACGTTAGGGTGTTTTTTAAGAATAAGTTACAGGTTTTATATAACTACAATGGTTAAAATAATAGAATGATTCATAGTTATTTTAGATAAATTTATTGATTTTTAGATAAAATTAATATGTATATCTTAGTGTTTACCTTCCTCATAATATAGTATATGATTATTTTATTGACATACTCACACTAACCTTTTTGGTTTTAGTAAATTGACAGATCCAACATGCACCAAAGTAACAATGGATGCAAAAGAAAATGTGTCCATTCTATGAATAAGAAATCGAATTAAATGGAAACTATAATGAGAACTCTTATGGTTTTTATAAACCAACTATCTATAATAATGCTTAACCACTTGAACCTTGGGGATTTTTCTAATGCATCATATATGATATAAATGAATACTTATGGAAGTTTAGGTAATAATGATCCTAAAGGTAAGTATATTAAATGAAATATGTGTCAAGGATGTGGAAGTTTACACCTAAGAAAATGTTTTAAAGGGAAGAGAAGATGTTATAGATATGGTAATGAAGGTCATAAAGCAATAACCTTCCAAAGAAAAATGAATCACTCAGTAGACTCCAGGAAATGGAAATAAGTTCCTTTCCAAGTTATCAATTGAATGTTTTAAATGTGGGATATATGGTCATTATGAAAATAGATGTCCAATGAAGAATATTAGAGAATGGGATCAACAAGACTGTATAAATATATGTTTAGAAATATTAAATTCCATTTTAATTGAAGATGAGGAAATTGAAAATGACATATAAAAGATATTGATTATTTATTGTCTCATGTCTTGACATTATTGAATCTTAGGACATGATTCATGTTTTTGTTTGTAGGAAATAAGTATTAAGGAATATGATGGAAACATGGTTAAGGGATCATGACGAATACAATATGATTAAGAAGTATAAATTTTAGGAATTCAATAGTTATGTTAGATTTTTTGATAATGAAATGTTTAAAAGTATTAATGCACTTTTGATGATGGGATTACTTTGGAATAAATTTTATAATATGTGTAACTCTGATGTTTGTTATGTTAAAATCTTATTTGAGGAATAATTATATTTTCTTTTATGGATATAAATATAATGTAACGGATAACCTTTATATGATATTTTATTTTGAGATAATTAAGGGATATTAAATTTTGTGATTCAAAATGAAGGGAATGAGATAAAATTTGAGGATAAAATATATTATGGTTATTTTGGAGTATTTTATCTCATTTTGGGAAAGTTATAAGAATTATATAGTTTTATAAAAAGGACAACCCACAGGAAGGGTGATAACCTGTCGCGTCGGACAAGGCTGTGGGAATCGAACCCACAACCGAAGGGTTATAAGGGTGCATCACATACCACCAGTCTACATGAAGTCCCTGGTTAGTATGACTTTTTATTTTTATTTAAACGAGTTGATGAATTATGAATAAGTTGATTTTGGGGACCTGTGGTTTATCAAATGCATATCCTTATTATTGGAAAATGATTTGTAAATTGAGTGATAAATGTTATTTTTGAACAAGTTCACTATTTTGGGAACTCTATATTCCTAAGGAAAATAGAATACTATGATATTTTATTTGTGGAGTAATGGTTGAATTTTAGTTTGGAAGAATCTTTGTTTTTTTGTGGACTTATGGAGATTTTGTTATCTATGGAAATGATTAAACTATCATAGAGAATATATGATTTGGAAATTAATTTTGGGTATGAGACATTAATAGTGAATTATGTTATTTGGAGACAAATGTTAAAATTTATCCAAGAAGGATATGTGATCAAATATTTCTCAATTTCGAGTTTCAATATTAGTTTTGGATTATTTTGAAGAATTTTAAGGATAATTATTTATTGAATGGTATATTTGGAACTTTGGGTATTACTGTTGGATTTTGGAGATTAAAAATAGTCTTTATTATTATAAAGGATTATTATTTTTGGTGAATTATCTTTTTTTATCCTAAATTTTTGGTTTTTCTGAATGTTTCAGGATAGGATGACTAGATAATTAGTCTTTTGTGAATTATGTGATTCTATAGAAGTTTATTCATCTTGAATAATCATTATTTGAAGAAAAAGATGAGTTTTTGGTGGAAATTGATTAAAGGATGAAACTATAATTTTCAAGTAAGTATGTTTCATTATCTTCTTAATTAAGGAAGAAAAATAATTCCTCAACTTTATGAAAATAATCTTAAAGAAAAAACATTTTTTTACTTTTCCTACAATAAAGTCAAAGACAGTTTAACCCTTCACAAAATTATAGCTTTGCGATTGTTAAATTTTTTTCATCAAAATATTTTATATTAGTCTCCATCAGAACATGATGGTTATTTTTTATTCCATATCAATGTTTTACTACATGGAATCCTAGGATGTGTTATCTCAGGTGACATTCGTACTATCCTTTATTTCTTATAATGTGGAAGTTTTATTAATAATTTTTTTCGATGTGGGAATGCAATAACGGTATTTTGAAGAGTTATACCTTATTTACCGACCCCAAATTAAAATTACAAGGATGAAATTTCCAAAATGGGTGGATAATATAACATCTTGAGTTTTTAAAAGGAAAAACAATGTTCAATAGCATACATGATACACATTGAGCTTAAACGAACAACTAAATATTATTATTTAATATAGTAGTTATCACCTAGATATTATAATGGAGAAAATGAATAGTTTTAACTAAATTATGTAAATATGGTTCAAAAATGTTTATATAATGATTCATTGGTTACCAAATTAACTTTAAATGAAACTAAAAACCAATTTAATATAAAGGATGAATTTATAGGAAAAACTTTTTAAATTTGAATAATTATTTTTATAAAATAATAATATCACTATTTTTGGATTATATTAATGAAATATTAATTCAATATGAAGTTTAAAATTCATATTATGTATTTTATAGACATTATATAAGAACAAATACAATTTTATAGATAAAATGAGTGTTTTTCTAAAAATAAAGGTTTACCGCCTTTTAATGGACAACCTAGTTTAAATATAGTTTTTTCACTTATATATGTTTTATTTGACAAAATAAGATTATTATTTGGAATAGGGACATCAAAATTTACTTTAGTTTAATTTTTGGTATTTTTTCTGATAATATTCAATTTTTAATGAATAATAAAAACAACTGCATTTTAATTCAAAAATGCATTTTCGTCTAATTTATTTAATATTTATATTTTAATTTTAATTGGTTTTAAAGAGTAATTAGCTTAATTTTTTTATCATTTAATATAATTTAGTTAATTAGAATCAATTTCATATTGAAATTAAATATAAAAACAATGTGAAATTTTGAACATTTTATTTAAAAAACCCGTTTTCTCAATCCATCAACGAGATTAGTGTTAAAACTAATTTACCGACTTCTGTAAACTTATTTTTAAAAAAAGTACATACATGGTTATAATTGGTATAAAAAATATGGTCCAATAGGATCAAAATATTTTTTTGGGGAATAGTCACTTTAGTATTTTATTTACCACGGTTAAAGGTAAATTAGGTAAATATGGGTAAAAATAATATTATAATAATATAAAACTACCCTAGCACTTGTTTAAATATTATTGGATGAGTTATGGATGATCAATAAAATATTTGGACCCAAATTTTTCCTTTGGAAGCCACTTGGGTGTGATTATGACATTACTAACATTTTATTTAAAGTAAAAGTAAAAATATCATAAACATGTCTCTTATTACTGATGTTTTTTAATACGGTGTTATATAAGTGATATTTTCGATTATAAATAGTCATTAAAAACTTAAAAATATTACCTACATCATGGTAATTTATTTATAATTTTTATGAAATAAATAATTCAATGTAATTATGATATAATGGTGATGCAATAATAGATTTATTAAAATAAGAATAAAATAAATGATACTAATAATATTAAAATAAATATAATTTGAAATATTTGACGCCATACATAAGTTTTATAAGTGATTATGACATTTTGTGAGTTTATTAAATGGGTTTTTTCTAATTCATCTCTCTGTTTGGATTTTATTTAAATTCAATAAAATGAATAATGTCAAAATTGACATAATTGATATTTTATAAAAATAATAATTTATTAAATTATTTAAAAATCCTAAAAATATTTTTAAATTAAAATTATACTATAATAAGGTCTAAAAGTTCATAAAGTATCCAATTATTGGTAATTTATCTAATATAAGTAAAAATTAAAGCCTCTTAATATTTGAAATGTTTTTACCACAATTAAAATTAAAATAAAAAAATTAAGCGTAAATCGAAAAGATATAGTTTAAAATAAAAATAATAAATTTATAAAATATTAGATGAGAGTATTTGGAACTATAATCATCTTATATTCTACATAACTCATGTTGGAGTCATTTGCATTAAAAAATTAATTTATATTAATTTAATATTTTAAGAGTTTCCAAGGGTTCCCCTCTCTTCTCCTATAAAATGGTACCCAATCTTCTCTAATAATAACACTTCAATAACCATTTGGTTCAGAAAATATCTTCCAAAAAAACTTCCTAGAATCCCTACCCACATTCTTGAGTCATTAGTTTAGGGAGAACACCCTTATTAGAGGAGTTAAGGTGTTCTTCAATGCTGATCAACCGAAGAAGAGGCATCATTTTCTTTTAGTATTTATATTTTATTTCTTATTCCACTTACTTAAAATATTATTCTTTCAAGATGAAATAATAAATATAGTATCATAAATATAATGAGATTTTATTATGTTAATATCATCACTTAAATCAATCTATACTTCCATTAAAAGGGAAAGGAATTAATCGTTCGTGTGCATGTGTGAACTATCACCTCCACGAACCGATCTAATTCATTTTCCATATCCATCTATCATGATCGGTTATAATAATGGAATTAATGTTAATATGTGATATTAATTACATATTAATCATTATAAGATAATAATATATCAATTATATTCTTACCTTCCATGCATATAAAAATGGTAACGTCGGTCGTGCGTACGTGTGAACTATCACCTCTACGAAGCGATATGACTCGTTTTTATTCATTATCTCAATTTTACAAGATATATAAGTAAATTTAAATTATTATTATGATTTTAATTATATAATAATAACTCTATAAAGATAAAATAACAATTACCTTATTTTCATAATGATCAATTAAAAATGGATATGTTACTCCTGCGTACGTACGACCTACCATCTCCATGATTATAACATTGTTCATTATTCATGCCATAAATGAATGGTTTAATTTAAAAATTATGATTGATGTATAAAATTTATTATTAATTTATGAATATTATTTTAGAGATTATTGACTTATGACCACATGGACTATTGACATCAATCCAAGTTGATTTTTGACTCAAGTACCAAATATTGAATGAACGTCCAATATGAACTTAAATAATTATGCACTTCTTATAACATGGTAATAAGTGATATAAAAGGAATAATAAACTTGAAAAATTTTATCAAGTAAGTATAATTTATACAAATTTTATTATTTATTAATATAAATATTTTACATAACAAGTTGTACTCAAGGTAAGGGACTTCATCTCAATCTTCTTTCATTGATGCATATTTTGATAATATACACCACCTTATTTTATATAGTGTATAATAAAACCATTTTAATTTTAATTTCATTAAATGGTTTACAAAATTAATATTTTTCTATGAATATTTGTACTAAATGAAAAAATCAATGTTTGTTTTTAACATATGCGGCAACAATGACATTTCCAATACCGTGACCATTATTTGATATTTGGCTTCCTCTACAAGCCATAATGTTTTTAAAAGAAAAATAAATACCATATTACCTTTTCATGTATTTTTTTATTAAAAATGTTTTTAAGAATAGATTTATTATGTGGATATATTGAAATTATATCTTTTTACTACAATTTGGAAATGTTATTTTTTCTTTATGCTTGTTTTATGTGTTATGATTATGTTATGGTTCTTGGGCATTGTTTATGTGTACAGGTGGTTCTGTGATAAACCGAGGTCGGGCCAGAATGTAATATATCTATAATTCATTGTTTAATTAGACAAATTTAAATGATATGGTTTCTCCTAAGATATTTAGGGAATATACTGTGATGGGCTTTCCAAATGTAACCATGAAGGTTACTCGCTATATAGCTATGAAAGCTACAATGTAAGTATTATATGGATTTAAATAGTTACATTTATGATTTATGATTTCTAATAAGTGTTTCATGAATCTTATGATTTCATGAGGTATGTTAAAGAGTTTATGTATTATGGGTGAAAATTATGATTTTGTGAAACTGTTTTCATGAGTTTAAATTATTCATGGACTAACGGTTTTATTCATTATTTTATATCCCTTGACATGTTTTTTATGCTCATCCCATATTTTTGAAATGTTTTCCATAGGGTATAAGGATGTTTAAGAGAAAGGAAGTAGACCATATCAATGATATGAATAATTTTATCAATAAAAATAACCCATGATTTATTTTGAAATGTTTCAGATTATGAAAAAATGGGTATTGAGTAGATTTCTCTACTTTGTAATATTTAAGTTGTTATATAATAGTTATGACCAAATTCTCTGAAAATATAAACTTGGAAAGATCCTCAATGTGAATTATTTATTTAACTCAATATTATGTAATGTTTAAGGCTAGGGACACATAGTTCCCTTGGTCTTTGAGGCAACTTATGCCTATTATCATTATTATCCCTTGGATTGGGGCATTTATTTTCATAATTCCCAAACTATTTTTATTTGAAACTCTGAATTTTTAGTGGCACATTATAAAGAACATTGTTTCTCTCTATTGTGTTAAAAAAATTCATTTTTATCTAAATTTTTTTATCTATGCACTTATTTTCCAGACATAAAATATATTTACATTCCTTTGATACATTTACCAGGGTTGTAAAACCCCAACCCATTTTCCCACTTGAACAATGCTCAAGTATGGTTTACCACTAGTCCTTAAGCACACATACCCATACGCCAAAGGCTGCCAACTAGATGTGAGGGTGTAAAGAGGTGATATTGGGGAGACTATACCCTATGGTGATTATAATAATAACGGTCTATAGATAAATATAACAGTGGAAGAATAACCATAAAAAAATACCAATAACCTACAATAGTGGAAGAAAAAACATATAGCAAAAGAAATAATATTAAACGAAAATCTCAAATAACCCATTTGGATATTGAAACATCACATGATAAAATTTTTAGAATAAAATAATGACAAAACCATTTTTATAAGAATGCATAAAATTCAGGTCATACAAGGAAATAAACAGAAGGGGTATTCTATGGATGAACTTAGTACATACATATATAAGCACGCTGATACAAAAGGAAGCTCAAAAATAACTCCAAATATTGAAGGAAACCAAGGTATATTTCCACTTATCCCATACTAATCTGCGCAAACATATCACTAAGTTATAGCTCCTGAGCTCGAACCCTTACCTAATCACTAAATCATAAAGTGTATATATGCCCAAAGGTCCCACATAGGGTGTTAGAATAAATCTTAATAGGACACCACCATGATGTTCCTAACTTATATCTTTGATAAAGCAGGTGTGTACTAAAATAAATAAACAACACATGCACATCATATACATAACCTTGTTTTCTTGTGCTTAAAAACCACAAGGAATCAATCAACTGCTTGGTCATCACTAAAATAACTGTAGTGGATAAGATCCTTAGCATAAATCCCAAGGAATCCTTTGAAGAAAATCATCTCAGTTGATCCCTTAGGTTCCACCTCTAAAGTTTCACCTAGAACATCATGCCATCAATCATGTACCAACATCCAAAAATCCATGCCCAAACAATAAGTACCTAGTACCATAAACCCCTTCTCGAAATATCCCATTGGCTCAAATCACGATGTACCGAGGTACAAGGATTTCTATCCTCCAAATAATAATAACCATCATCTCAATAGACGACATCCCAAGGAACAAAAATGAAAATCATCCCAAGTAATCACAACCCAATGAACTCAATATACATCATAGACTCAACAACCAATCAAATATCTCAACACTATTAACTGATGGATCATCACCATCAACATGGATTTCTATAGAAAGAACCTCCAAACTTACTAATGGTAAACACCATCCTAATCCACAACAAACAAAGGCCTCTACCCACAGGAATGGTCAACACCACCTCATCATCTAAGTTCTATATGTGTGCACACAACTCCAGCAGTGTGTTGGCCAATCATGGTGAGTGAAAATCACCCAAAATTAGTACCTAAGACACATTATCCCAACACCTTATTCCCTAGTGACTATGTTTCTTAACTTGATGGTCAACACCATCCAATATCACATAGGACAGGACCATAAACTGAAAACCTCACCGCCTTAACCCGATGACTATGTCACCCAAATTGGTGGTCAATATCAACTCAAAGAATCCAGGCCTCACCCAACTTCACAAGCTACATCGCCTCAACCGAGGTGGTCATCACCACCTCAATCCTCGGTCCAAGACCTCCATTCCCCCATAGAACCATCACAATAAATATAAACAATTTAATTTAACAAATAAACACCTCAACCTAATAAATCCTAAGGCATACTTTAAATAAAATAATCCATGATGAACCCTCAAGTTCTACCTCTAATGTTTCACCCAAAACCTCATGCCATCAATCATGTACTGACATCCAAAATGGAACACCCAAACAATAAGTACCCATTCCCTCGAACCCCTATTTGAAAGCTCCCATTGGCTTGAATCCCAACATCCAATGGAACAACCATGTCTATCCTACAAATAATAATCACCTCTATCTCAACAACTGATGTCTTAGTGAATGGTGATGTCCTTACTCCAAATTAATCCCATCCCAACGACCTTAATATATAGAGAGCCTTAGCTTCTAACTGATGGTATGAAAACCATTAACTGATGGCTCCTCACCATCCACATGGATTTCTATGGAATGTAACTCAAAAATTACTGATGGTCAACACCATCGCAAGTCGCAACTAATGGAGGCCTCTACCCACATGAGTGGTCAACAACACCTCATCATCTGAGTCCTATCTATGTGTACACACTACTATAAAAAATGCCTTTAACAGTGCATGAATACGCATTTAACAGTACAAGAAAAGTACTGACTACCTTGAAGTGGTTAAAAGGCCAAGGCTTTTATCAATACTAGAAAAGAATTGATAAAGCATACTTTTATTAGTTCTTCTAAAAGTGCTGATAAAAGACACTATTTATCAATATTTTTATTTAGCACTGATAAAGAGACCCTTTATCAGTGATTTTAGAAGCAATGATAAATATTCCTTTATCAGCACTCTAAAAAGTGATTATAAAGGATTACTTTATTGATCCTTATACAAGCACTGATAAAGGCTATATTTATCAATGCATTTAGTAGAAATAATAAAGGAGAAAATTATAGTGTGATGCTACAAAACATTACATCGCTAGAAATAGGGGTAGTGTGTTGTAACAACACACTGTATCACTAGAAACAACAACAAAAATTACCAAAATAATATACAAAAATTTAATTTAAATAAAATAAAATTTCTAGCTCAAATATAAAAAAACTATTATAGAGTATGCAAGTAGTGTTTTTTTACTAAAATTAATTTAAATTTTGAATAAAAAGGCACATTTGGAGACATATCGGTCACACCATGAGTCGAATTATGGTGTGACTAATTCCTACACATCAAAAATTACTTATTGATTGTTTTTATAAAGTACCAAAACAATCCAAATGTGTTTGATCGGTTTTGAGTATGTCAATTGATTTTTTGATTAAAATTAAAGTCAATTTTGAATAAAAAGATGCACTTAGAGTCATAATGATCACAACATGCATTAGATTGAGGTGAATCTAACTACTACACATAAAAAAATGACTTATGGATAATTTTCCTAAATTAAAAAAATAATCTTATTGTTTTTATCAGTTTTGAGAATGTTAGTTGTTTTTTTCAATAAAATCAATGTCAATTTTGAATAAAAAGACGCACTTGAAGTCATACCGATCACACTGTTAATAAGATTAAGGTGATACTGATTTATAAATGTACCAAATGAATTATGGATCATTTTCCTAAAGTATCAAAACAATAAGAATGTTTTCCTTAGTTTTGAGTACACCACTTTCGTTTTTTTACTAAAATTCCATTTTAAACTGGAAACACGCACTTTGAGCCATACAGGTGGCATAGTGCGTGGGTTTGAAATAATAATGATTCATACACATAAAAAATTAATTTTTAATCATTTTAAAATATTATCATGGAAACCAAAGCGTGTTATCTAAGTTTTCAGTGAGTGATAATTTTTTTTTATTAAAATGTCAATTTTAAACTGATAACAGACACTTAGAGTTATACCGGTCAAATTTTGCATCAGATTGAGGTGTGGATGATTCATACACATTAAAAATGACTCATGAAACCTTTTTATAATGTACCAAAACAATCTTAAAGTGTTTTCTCATTTTTGAGCACGCCACTTGTGTTTTTTAACAAAAATTTCATTTTAAATTGGAAAGACTCACTTTGAGTCATATAGGTGGCTTCGAGTGTGGGATTGAAATGATACTAATTCATACACATAAAAAATGAATTATTAATCATTGTATCAAATTATAAAGACAATATGAGCATGTTTTATCATTTTTTAGTGAGTGACACTTTTTTGTATTTAAATGTCAATTTTAAACTAATAATAGACACTTAGAGTCATATTGGTCACACCATGCATCGGATTGAGGTGTGATTGATTCCCAAATGTCAAAAATGGATCATGGATCATTTTTTAAAGTATCAAAAAAATATTAATTCTTTTTATTTGTTTTGAGTATTTCAGTTGTTTTTTCACTAAAATTAATGTAAATTTTGAATAAAATTATGCACTTGGAGTCATACCGATCACACTGTTCATAATATTAAGGTTTATTTGATTTTTACATCTCCCAAATTACTCATGGATTTTTTTACTAATGTATAAAAATAATCATAATTCATTTCATTGTATTTGAGTACTTCACTTGTGCTTTTTTTACTAAAATGTCATTTTAAAATGGAAACACAAACTTTGAACCATATAGGTGGGACCGTGTAAAGATTTTACATGAGACCAATTCATAAACATCATAAAGAAATAATGAATAATTGTACTAAATTATTAAGACAATATGAGAGTGTTTTCTTGGTTTTTAGTCTGTGACACTTTTTTGAATTGAAATATCAATTTTAAACCGATAATGGACTCTTGGAGTCATACCAGTAACACCGTGCATAAAATTAATGTGATAATAATTCATACACATTAAAAATGGCTCATAGATCATTTTCTTTAAGTACCAAAATAATTCAAATTCATTTTCTCGATTTTGAGTATGCCACTTGTGTTTTTTTACTAAAATGTCATTTTAAACTAGAAACACACACATTGACTCATATAGGTTTCATTGTTTTTGGGTTTTACATGAGACTAATTCATACACATATTAAATTAATTAGGATTTTTCCCATATTATCAAGACAATCCAAGCATATTTTCTTGGTTTTCAGTGAGTGACACTTTTCTATTAAAATTTGAATTTTAAAACTCATAATAGACACTTGGAGTCATAACAATCACACCGTGCATTGGATTGGGGTGTGTCTAATTCTTACACATCAAAAATTACTTATGGATCATTTTATTAAATTACCCAAAAAATATCAATGTTTTTTCTCAGTTTTGAGATTGTTAGTTGTTTTTTTCACTAAAATTAAAGTCAATTTTGAAAAAAAAGATGCACTTTGTGTCATATTAGTCACACTATATATAATATTTAGGTTTGGTTAATTTATACACAAACCAAATGACTCATGGATCATTTTACTAAAGTATCAAAACAATTAGAATGATTTTACATAGTTTTGAGTATGCCACTTGTGTTTTTTACTAAAATGTAATTTTAAACTGAAAACACACACTTTGATCCAAAAAAGTGGAATTGTATGTGGGTTCGATGTAATACTAATTCATACATGTCATAAATTAATTATGAATAATTGTCCTAAATTATCAACAAAACTAGTGAAAAAAATTATTTTAATAAGTCACCAGAAACACTTGCACAATTGATCTTATCTTAGTTAAAAAGTGCTGGGTTCACTTTGGAACAATTGTTATAAAAAAATATAGTATAATAATCATTCTACTTCATTTCCCAATAATTTAATTGTTTTCAATCCAACACATCTTATCCTCCTTCACCTCAGTCTCCACCTCATTCTTCACCTCTACCTCTTCCTACACATTGGTCTCTGACTCTGACTCTGCCTCAGAATCTACCTCCACCTTTGCATCCACCTTTGTCTTCACCTCCACCACTGCCTGCACATACAACTCTATGATTTTACAAAAAAAATATTATTTACAGGTCAACACTTCTAAACAAATTTATTTCAACCATTATACTTCTCCATTAGAAAGAGATCAAAAATAATATATAATCTTTTTGACGTTAATGCTTTACACCCCAAATGTCTTTCAAAAATCATAAATTGTACTATATTACAAACATCGCGGGAAATCTCATAATTTTTTAGTTAGAATACATTCTGACAAAAATTACACTACACACTCATCTCTAAACAAATTAATTTCTTCTTTTTAGCAACAAGGTTGTTGGCAGTCTTGATAGTACTAAGAAAATATAGACAAAATTTTATTATGAAATATATTTAATGAAACTATAATTACCTTCAGAAATTAACTATTGGGGGATTCTTGTCTTTTCATGTTTTATGATTTCTCTCATAAATTTGCAAAAATAATATCCACAATTGGTGTCATTATCTTGTTTC
The DNA here is from genome assembly GCA_963277665.1 of Viscum album. Classification (NCBI taxonomy): domain Eukaryota; kingdom Viridiplantae; phylum Streptophyta; class Magnoliopsida; order Santalales; family Viscaceae; genus Viscum; species Viscum album. Next base: position 2,097,360,360 of record OY728156.1, read on the forward strand.
AAACACTGCATAAACATTGACCAAAATGAGTAAATATTTTTGAAATGTTTTGATAGTTAAATATTTCTATATATAACTTAATTTTCTTCTATTTGTATTAATATATAGGCTTTATCACTTGAGACACCAACTTCATGCCATGATCTAGCTTGTATTTAGATACCACCCTATCATAAAAAAATTATTGTTAAAACACAGGTTGAACATATAATTCAAAGTTTATCTATAAAATGTTGATTACGGTGTATTACATATTTATGATACATATCATGTGTGTTTGGTTGGCTTTATATCCAGGTATTGGATCCAGGAAATAAATATTTGAGGTGTCCACATTGAATGCTATCAGTATCAAGTGCATCCTAAAAAACCTAAAATAATTAAGTAATGAAAAAATTAAAAATATATTTAATGTGATTAGATTATATGGTTTTACTTTTTTATTATAGATATCAAAAATAGTATGTCATCTAATGCTTTTTTATTAAATATTTTGAGTAACTGATCTTTTTTCTTATTAATTGCTTCCTTATTCAAAGTAAGTTCTAACATAGAAATGATACATAGATTAATGAATCAAAATCATTATTTTCATGATCTTCCCTTCATATAGTTTTGATATAAACTCCTATACAAAATATGAATATTTATTAACTTTAATAAACATATTATCTCACTATTTGGACAGACGTATTATGAAAATGTACCTTATGTATGTATTCAAAACTGAGACACCATCCATTCATGTTTGAGAATCCCAGTTAGACTATCACAAATAATTAAGTATTTGAAGGAATATCCATACATTATTTCTTCATATTCAATGTAAGAAATAGTTTTTTCTTTAAATGAGGTCTATGTATGAAGTTTTAATGATAATTAGTGTTTCTCCGAAAATAGAATGGAGATGATTCTCTTGGAAGTTCATTTTTTTCTCGGTCGATTCACCAGATTTTCTTTATTCAACCTTTTGTTTCCCTACCACTTTATCCATATGTAATATAATACCTCACTTAAGATCTTTTATCATCAACTATTACATGTTTTTTATATGATTTATTTAAATATATACCTAATGTATCATTATAATATTATATGTCTTTGTTATGAAAGCTCTAATATAAGCTTTGACCGTTGTAATATATGGACCATCAAGTGGAATCAGAAACCCAATAGTCAGATCATAATCTATCTCAATCCTCACTCTCATGAGATATTTTGGGAGTTCTTGATTGTGTAGCTGGTCTCCTAGGATATTATAAACTATACCCATCGCAACACAATGGTACGTGAGTGTTGAAAGATACAAATCACATACAACTGTACCCTGTAGAATTTCAGTAATATAAACTTATTAAAAGTTTTTTTATTCACAATTATGAGAAATATTAATGAAAATATTGATTACCCTGGGTAAGGTATACAATTGGGGAGAATGAATAGCCTCAAATCTAATGTAATGATTTGTTTCATGTGCAGATATTTGTTACATCATTGGCCCGCTTTGATCCTTTCTTAAACATTGTTCTACCAAACCAGACCACAAAATAATATCTTGCAGTGAGTCTATTTATATTTGAAATAGTCTCCACATATTATATGTATCTTCATGTGGTTTTATCTTCTCGAAATATGTTCGAGGAAAGACTCTAAAATTGAATACTCTAACATGACCATATTGTTCAAGACGCTTCAATGCTACTGAAATTAGCTTTTCTTAGGGTAAAATTATTTTTTATTATTGTGTCTAAACTATATACAAAATATAAACATTATTCAATATTTTTATGTAATATTGTTATATAGAATAATGAATTACACTAATGTCATACTAACACATGCTTCCCATACTATTTTTTGTGTTTTCATCAACTAATTTACCCTCCTTATTTACATGGTCCTCCTTCCATAGTACATGAAATAGGATGGAAGTGGATTCATATTTTGATTCATCAATCTGCATATAAACAAAGAAATATATGTTTTTTCATATCACATAAATTTAAATTTTATTATTGATTTAAAATACATACCAATTTCTTCTCTTATGAACTATACCCCATCCTTGCTTTGAGATATGGGTGTGTTAGTTTTGAAGCAAATTATTTATTTTCAGAACTCTTTTAATGTTTCCTAAATTAATAATTTTGAATCAAGTTGGATAAATAAAATAATTCAAATAATATATTTTCAACCGTAATGAACATGAAGTGATTTCTCATTGTTAAGATTGTTGAAAGCAGTCCATGTTTCATACTTTATAATGTGTGAATAATTAACTGGTGGGTGGGGATTTATTTTTCACTCAACATCCCAAAGATTTTACTCTGTAAGAAGAGACCGAAAGCCTCTATGGGATTTTTTAGTGGCCTTTAAGAAACATTTCTTACGAAATTCTTCTAAAATAAATGAATTCTTCAATCAATAATGAAAATTAAATCAACCTTTCATTATATAATTTTTTGTAAAATAGAAAAATTATATTGTAACATTCCCATTATATCTTTCCAAAGGATTTCCTTCATTACAGGTTGGACATGACACCATGAATAAATATCAATTGGAAAATTCATCCTCATTGTGGCTCCAAGATAACTAATGAACATTGACTTGTTGGGTTCAATAGGTTTTCCACGTTGATTCCAACAAACCTAAAATTTTATACCCTGACTTCTTTCCTTGATAATTTTATTTACCACTATGATATTGTATCATTGTTGTTTTTTTCATCAATATGTTCTTTATCACCTAATAATTATATAGTTTCATCATCAACATTATATTCTTCCTTAGGATTGGTAACATCATATTGTGAAAAATAAATTATCTTCATGAGTAGTCAAACATTTAATTTGTCTTTAATAACAACAATACAATACAATACATGCATAAAATTCCACAATTGCATGCATCATGCATGAAAATTGTTACTGTCTTGAATAGATATATAATACTTCAATAATCTAGTATAAATAACCTTCACTACCTTTATTTAACTATTTCTGAGATGTTGATTGTTTTCTATCTCTTGATGATAGATTGGACTCCCTCTTTCAAACTAGACTTCCTCCCATCATTTTGGTTCCAAAGTTCCATGATGCAATACCTTCCAAATTGTTATTATTCAATTTTGTTTATTGATATTTATCTCCCATATTTTGTGAGCGTCCACCAATGTTTCTTGAAATACTCTAACCAAAAGTCATCCCATGATCATTTTGGATAACTATTACTCAGAGTAGTTCAAGAAACCTAGAAGAGATGGGGGATGAGTCTCAAGAAAAAAAATGAAATAATAAATGTTTGGGAGATGAAAGTTGATTTTTCAATGCAGTTAAAAAATAACTTAAATGAAATTTTCATTATCTATTATAACATATTAGATTACAAAAATAAAGGAATGAACATTAAAATCCACATTACTTCCACTCACAATCATTTAATTCTACTCAAAAACATTTATAGTTTTCTACTTCCTCTGAAATTTATCTTTTTTGTTAGGGATTAGAGGATACACAAACTTGTGTTGGTATTGATGTGAGGAATATGGGAGAGCTTGAAAACTGACCATTTATCCAAACTCCCAAGATAAATTATCCTGAATATAAAGCTAAAAATATGGCTATAGAGCTCTGCTCATTGTGGGAGGAATACCTTTGAGAGTCAGATTAGATGACTCATCATAGTAGTATTCTCATCCAAGTATGCTTAACTATAGAGTTATAATATGATCCAATGTGACCTCATTAAAAAATAATATTAATTTTTGATGAAGTCTTGTCAAAACTAATCGAGTGAGTCATAAAGAAAATGCATATCAAGAAACAAAACAAATTAATTTATTATGTTTTGATTATTTTTTTGGTTTCAATTTTTTAAGTTCCTATGAAGTAGTAAATGAGTAAGATGAAATGCTGAGAGTTGAAGAATGAGTTGGTAGATTCGGTATTTAAATCCATGACCATGACTTTGATAGAAATTAATGAATAAATCCGATTAAGAGGTATGTCATCAAGGAACTTTGGAACCACAAAGATGGGATGAAGGATTGTTTTAAATAGGGAGAGCAATCCATCATCAAGAGACGGAAGGAAATCAAGCATATCAATGATGGATTAAATAAAAGTAGTAAAGTTTAGTTGTACTACAGTATTGAAATATTGTATCTTTATTCAAGAAAGTAACAATTTTCATGCAAGATGCATGCAATTGTGGACTTTTATGCATGGAGTGTATTGTATTTTATATCTATATTACCAAAATGAATCCTTATTTACACGAACTTATTTTTGAAACCCATGGTTATTTTTTATGAAAAGGTATTTATGTTGCTTACAAATATTATGTGTTTCATGATTCTTTCACAACAATAGATGGAGATTCAGTTCGTAGGGGTCTCATATGAAGCTAGAATGAGTTTACAAAGTAAGGGTGGCATTGTGTAGGTATAGGTAAGGGAGAGAGATATATATAAAAGATACTCATAAATAAAATTGACACTAATTAACCTTTTTTTCATATGTTTAATTATAGAGAATATTGATGTTAATAACATTATAAATAAGTTCTAATCTCAATACCAGATGAAATATAAAATAATAATAAATAAATAATAGGAAGTTTCTATGCACTAAGACCATTAACAAGAGTATAATATACTTGGATTGTACATATCATTATAGAATAACCCTGTATACCATCATCCATAGACTACTCAACCTTAAATAATATACCAATAATATCTAACAACCCTTCCTAGAATGAATAGATCAAAATGACCATTGTAGGTTCTCCAACTAAGTACATCGATATAAAATTTTCACATCAAAGAGGAAATAAGGATTAAAGTTTACTAGAAACCTATATTGATGGAATCACTCAAAAATTATCCTCAATAGAAGAAGAATTGGAATACCTCCACTATAATGGTCTTGAATAAATGAATCTCACCCCACCTACATTCGACATCACTTATATGTACTCAAGGATTACTCACCTTCCAATTTTGGATATTTTTTTAACCAACCATAAGATCCATCCAATAACATACATCTGTTTAAAGGGTAAAATTTTCAACTTATGATCAGTATTGATCTATAATTTTTTTACTCTTATAAATTAAATGAATATATTAAATGCAACCCCATATTTATTATTGTGATATATTACTATAAAATCATAGAGTAACCATAGATACTACATGTTATTGTCATTGAAAAGTATACCATATATCTTGAAGTAGATCTACAATTACCTCTAAGAAAATAGGATCAATATAAGTTCTAGCATAATAAGGATGTTCATTGGCTCTTTTTTATAGATATCTAGGGGATAAAGTGGTGACATATTCTATATTAATGTAGATATTTACATAATTTTTCTCTTCCAAAAATAGTAATATTTCAAAAATAGGCAAAAAATAATCTATATTAAATGTGAACCCCTACCACTCTCTCTCATTCATTTTCTTTTTAATAATTCTTTTCATACTTTAGATATAATTTATAAGATGTTAAAAAAATTATTTTAAATATAAGTATGAAAAAACTAACTAATACTAACTAATACTATCAATAAACGAGGTTACTAAATAAAATCATTCATTTAATAAGTTATATAATCCTAATAATCAATAATAAGTAAATAAGAATACCCTATTTATTTCTTATTCATGTTATTATTAATATAAATTTATAATTTATTCTACAAAAAAATAAACAAGACACATAAGAACATGACATTTCATATATTCTTACCGGTTCCAACCTATCAGCTCATAAATAAGAGGCATGTGACTCAAGAAGATTGGTTAAGGAAAAAAATAAAAAAACAACCTAGACTTCATATGGTAACTCAAGTATCAAATATAATTATGCTATCGAAACATATTTATGGATTACTTATTAGGTCTGGAAAGTTTTTTATTTTGGAAATAATCAATAATAATATCCCTAGTTTCACTCTGATTCAATTTTGTAACATTTTTGACCTGGTATACCCAAATATTTCCCAATTCAGGTCTGCACATCACCTCATACACACTTCTTGATCACTAAAGTCTTGTATCAATGCTAAGGGATATATATAATATTACATTTTAAATAGTGTGTGGTGAAAAATATATTTTATTTATCCATACTGGCCCATACACATATATTGATTGACCTTACCATATGAAAACATACTTCTCTTTCTTCAAAACCATTTTCAATGGAGGAAAAATATGAAATATAACCACTCATTGTATTTCAGTGGTGAGAAGATGAGATGTAGGGTTCATCATGGTTAAGAACAATGCAAAAACACAAAACACGGAACCCAAAATATTAAACAATGATAGAGGAAAAGTATAAAATAATATACATTGTAATGTAGCCTTGATTCGTCTAAGGTAATATAGAGGAATCACACTGATAATAGAGGAGTTCCACAAGAGCTTGAGAATTTTGAGTGATTGAGTCACATTTAGGGTTCTTTTAAATAGATCGGGGATAATTTAAAGAGCGTTTTCAGAAAATCACCAATAAAGATCCCTCTTATCATCGTTAAATTGATAAGAGATGATAAAATGGATATTTATTAGCATTTTTTAACATTTATAAAAGACATCTTTATCAGTGCTAACATTTTAGCACTTATAATTTTTTTTTAACAATGCTAAAATTTCAACACTGATAAAAGGAATTATAATTATAATTATTTAAATAAATTTATTATAATTTTATAATTATTTAAATAAATTTAATATAATTTTATAATTATTTAAATATATATAATTATTTATTTTTCATTACTTAAATACTTATTTTAAAAATAAAAATTATTTATTTTTAAAAATTATAAATTTATAAATTTATAAATATAATAAATATACATTTATAAATATATTTATTTATAAATATTTATTTACAAATATATTTTATCATTATTAGTGGATATATAATCTTAAATACAAGCATTTTAAAAATGTGTGAAATTAAATAATTCAAAATGAGTGCGCTTTAAAAATATTGATAAAATGGATAATTTTTATTAATTAAATATATATTATTATATATATATATATTGAAAATACTAAAACATACTAAATAAATATATATAAATAAGTAATTGAAAATGATCAAATTCAAAAATAAAAAAAAATAAAAAAAATATTAAAAATGAATACCCTAATTATAATAGTAATAAAAATAAATAAATAAAATTGACTGATTAAAAACATAATATGTTAAGTGTATCATGTTATAATAGAAATTCTAAAACATACTAAAATGCGAATAAATCACATAAATATTAGGTGTATGTGTTTTTATATATTGTGTAAATATATTTGTGTTTGTTTGTATATAAAAATGAATTAATTACATATATATATGTTTGTACATGACATAAATGTAACATACGATGTTTGATATATGTTAAATTGAAAAATCAAGTAATATTAAAAAAGAATATAACATTAATATGTTTTTAATTAACATTTTATTCATTATAAATATATATATTATTTATTACTATTTATAATATATATAAATATATTATACTTATTAATTTTTATTAATAATTGTTTCATTAATAATTTTTTAAATAAATTTTTATTCTATTCATTTTTAATTTTTTTTAATTATTATAATCTATTAATCTTATCACTGCTTATTTTAGCACTGATAAAGATAGAGTTTATCAGTGCATTTTTATAGCGCTGCTAAATGCCAACACTATTAAAGGCATGTTTTGTAGTAGTGATATGACTCTAACAACACATCATCCAACCACAGTGAGTAGAAATCACCCAAAATTAGTACTAAATCCACATCATCTTAAAACCTCACGCCCTTGTGACTCTATCGCTCAACCCGATGGTCATTAATATCTAATATCACATAGTCTATGCTTGTAACTTGATGACCTCATCGCCTGAACCCGATAACCAAGTTTCCCAACCCAATGATCAACATCACCTCAAAGAATCCAGGCCTCACCCAACTTGAAAAACTACACCACCTCTTCCCTAGTGGTCATCACCACCTAAATCTAATGGCCAAGACCACCACATTCCCATAGAACCATCCCAAGTAATATAAACAATTAAATTTATTAAATAAACACCACAGACTAATCCTCATAAGGTCCAAATACTCTCTTTAATCTTAAACTATTTTTAGTTAGGGGTAAGCATGCCCATATGCATATCCAATGACCAGTTAAATTATTTATAATACACGCATTAATTTTATAGTGTATCTCTTGTACAAACCAATGAAACAATCATGAACTCACACTCGAAACACAGGAGAAATAAAGAGAAATCTAGGAAACACCTACCTTGTGTTGGTAGACACTCACTCATCCGATATTGACCCCTAATCCAAGACACTTTAGAAGAAAAAAATATTTTAGATGAACACCCTGAAAATAGGGTAAAATGACTTGAAAAGATTTTTCACATCGTATAGAAAGAGAAAAGGAGAAAATAATCAAGAGTATCGAATCCCTTACATATGTAGTTGCAACGTAACCAATGAAATTTGAATCAGAGCTTAGATGAGGGTAAATATCAAAGCCTAAGGGAGGAGGAAATGAGTTCCCATGGTTGCATAGAGGAGAGATCATGTGAGAGTAGAACAAGTGGGAAGACCCCATTAAAAAACATAAGGAAAAAATGGTATTTTTACCCCCTTTTATAAGGCCTCAAAATTACCACATAGTTTTGAAAATTGTGTTAAAACCATGCGATAGGAACTGTCTAGGAACCACACCTCGATTGGTTGGCCTGCATAGTTTTCCAAACCATGCACCAAACATGCGTGAGCTTCTACTAAAAAAATAAATAATTCTCCAAAAGATCATGCACCCCATCTATAATTATTTTTAAATCCATGAACAAAACTAAAAGAGGTCCATATAGTTTCCCATGGGAGGCTGTGCGTTTTTCCCAAACCATGTGCCTTAGTCTGCATGCCATAAAAAGTTGGGTTTTTGGCCTATGGTGCACCTAAAACCCACTTAAAACCCTGAGGAAATTTCCAAACATTTAAAATCATATGAAAACAATGACTTGGGTCAAATTAAATGTTATAATTAAGTTTCAAATTTCAATAAAAGAGTTTCTTTTCTCACAATAATCCAAAAATTAAAACGGGTTGAGGATTTCTACCCGCTCCAAAAACCTGGAACATTACATGGGTGATTCTTCCCAAATGATTGGTATGTTTATTATTGAGTTATATTTTATATATAGTCTTTATCACCTTAAATTCTATGAAAATACATTTTTATTTTATTTGGTATGTTCTTAAATTCTATTAGGTTCAAGAAGTTAATCATAACTTATGATAACTAGTTAGGCATAGCCACAATATTTTCCACTCAAGATTCTATCCCATTTTGTTTCTAATTAGGATAGTCACCTCATCTCACCCATTTTAAACTCATTTCATCCTATTTTTATTTATTTACTAAAACTAAAAGAGGTTATAATGAGAAATAAACAATAATATATTAATAGAATCAGATTAAATATCTATATAAATTTGAATATTATGTCTTATGGATTTCTTATTCTAAGAATCCTTCATTTTAGACTAGGATACTTTTGGTTCAACCTATATCACTTTTTATTCAACCTATATTACTTTAAGTTGGTATATCTTAACCTAATACCTAAAAATAACTAACCCCTACCCTGATACCAAATGAGAAAACCCAAGAAAACCATGCATATATTTACATTATTTTCATAATTTATACATTACATATCATAAATAATCTCACAATCCTAGATCCCAAAGGTTTAGAGTATTTATATATTATCTATATAAAAATCTTATTACACATTATTGATTAAAAATATCCTATAGACATCTCTACATAAAAATTGCTTTTATATATAGTACTGTATGTAATTTCTTATGGAGGTGTAAAACTGAAAGGGTAATATTAAATTCTATGTAAGGAAAAAATTATTAAAAATTCATAAAGGGTTAGATAATATTCATGAACATGGGAGAAATATCTTATTAAAAGGGCCACGGAATCATAAAATACAATAATAATAAATTATAGAACATCATAGATCATGGTATGAGATCATATGTGAGGATACCCAAATAGGCACTCCTAGATATGGTACTAAAAAGCGTTATTTAAACACTATATTTGATGAAAAGTGAGATTTACCAAAATAAACTGACATATATTTCAATAATTTTAACATTAAATCTCATAATAAACAAAAAATCCCAAGAATATAAGGTTTAATGTATTTGAGGATGTAATATATAAGAAACTTATTTTATGACACTTGTAAACATTTCTCCATAATTTAACTACTCTAGATCTCATTCTAGACTCCTAATTGGTTAAAATAATCTTCATAAACTAGGGAATGGAATCATAAGAAATTTTTGAGCTCAAAAACATAGTAATAAAAAATAAATCATCAACATGTCATCAATGGTTAGATTATAAGAATATGTGAGAAACTGATAAGTGGAGAAATATCTTATTAAAAATATCATGGATAAATAAGAGTTATCCATAAGTTATAAAATAAGGTAATGCAATCTAAAATGAACAAACATATAACATGGAATAAGAGTGCGAGATTATAAATTTGAGGCATGGAACATAATCAAAGGAATATAAGATATAAATGTGGTATGTCGGTGAAACAAACCATAATAAGAAACCATGACACATAAATAATAATAAGAAAACACATCACTATAAACATAAGTAATATATAATTATTTACATTAACATACTTGTGATAATATCTTAACCTAAATTAAACCCATTCAAAATCCTTTAATAATACATTAACAATAATTACACCCACACACACTCTTGTGAACATATCTTAACCACAATTACACCAACATAATCTTGTGAGCATCACACAAAGTAATTAAATAATTAGATAAAAAACCTTAATCAATGTATTATAGGGAAATACAATAAACCACCCATAAATCATATATAGATATGTGTACCACTTGTAAATAATTATTCCTCACATCATAAATATCCCATGTAAAGAAATATGGGTTTTAAAACATTTCTTGATAGTATCGCCAAAACTGACCTCAAGAAAGTAAATGATTGATACAAAAAATTCAATTACCCAAAAATAGTAATTAAAATAAAATTTATAGAGTGATTCATGAAAAATAATTTCTATATGAATATATCCTTTAAATATAAATAGTAAAATGGAAGCTAAACTATAAAATAGTTATTTAGAAAATATATTTATCAATTTTTGAAAATATGAAGTTACATGTCATATTCAAATTACATTTTTGAAAATGTGAAGTGAAATTTTTGAAAAATAATTACATTTAAAAGTAATCATAAATATAATAAAATTTAAAAATATATAATTACTTTCTCTACGAAATTTTTATTATAGGATAAAACAAATTAACATGAAAGGAAAACATTTTTAGTATTTTAAAATACATTTGTTGAAATCCCACATCATTAAAGGGTAATAAGACTTTATTTTGAAAACGAGGAAAGGTAAATGTGAAAATAATAATATATAACACATAATTAGTTTTCCAAATATAAATTATAACATTTTAAGTAATAGAAAACATGAATATGATAGATAAAGATCTTACTTGGGAAGGATGAGAATTATTCTTAACAATATTGTACTTTTATAAGAAACAAATTCATCAAGAAAGGAGATTTGGATTAAAATTTAATTTTTACCTATATTGTAATATTAAATAAAAAAATAAAATTTTATGGAGGAAATACCTAACATGGAAGAAATAAGTTCAAGAAGAAATATCATATCTCAAAGAAAGAAGTTTTGAGTTATCAATATCATTTATAAGTTAAGAAACATTTTAATAAAAACCACTTGAATGATATAGATTTAAATTGAACTTAAAATACAATTAGAAAAATATAATTAATTATATTATATATCCAATAGGTATTATACACTCCATTTAAATGAATTGGGGTGTATAAAACAAAACATGTCTCAAAGGAAAGACATTGAGACGAAACACTCTTAAAATGCCACAATATTTAAAATTGAAAATATCGAGAGGATAGAACATGATATGGATATTTAAATACATTATATATTATTAAAATAATGACAAAAATAAATTAATTTCAAAAACATCCAAAAAAATAAGCAACTAGTGAATATGAATCATATCTCAATGAGACAAAATTTAGATCTAAAAACTCTTACCTTTAACTCTGCTTAGCTGAGTGTGATCTAACCTCTGGTATAACAAAAATAACTATCATAATAAAATATTTAAGAAAATTATTCATAAAAATAACCTTTTATAAACCTCATTTATGTTATTTATTACAAATAAATTAGTTAGTTTTATTTTATTTTCAACATATGACGTTATTAGCTTCGATTGTTTGTTTAGTACTAGTTTTGTAATGGTAGTGTCAATTATTGTTTATAGATTAAAAGTTAATATTTCCTAAATAATTTTAGGTATTTAATTAGATATTTTTTTAAATATTTATAATGTTTTAATTTCATTTAATAATAATTTTAGTTATGATTCATACTAATGAAGTAAGTGTTGAGTTTGTTTTTGTGATTATAATGAACAAAAGGTTGTATAATAATAATAAGTTAAAAACTGATACAACCATTCATAAAAAATCAAAAAAAAACATTACTTACTCATTAATGTATAATAATACAAGTATTTATGTTTCTATAGTAATCCATGATAGAAATTTATAGCATTTTTCACGTAGGTGGTTAAACCGACCCAAATAGGAACACACAATAATCGATGGGTGAGTATGGTATGAAAGTGATTCCTTTGAAAAAAATATTATTTTTAGAGAATAATAACCATATTATTTATATTTTTTAAGTTTATTAATAAGGTTATAATATATATATATATAATAAAATACTAGAGTGAAAAATGAAATATGTCACTTTCATGGAGGCGGTAGTCCGCACATACGAATGAGCGACACATTCATTTTATATAGATTGTGAGGAATATAGGTAATGGATCATAATTTAAAAATATTAATAATTTTATAAATATAATATTAATAATTTAAATAGAAATTTATAACCATTTTTGGAAGGTGGTGATGAAAAATCATGCACGTTGTTCCTGGATGTGGTGGTCTGCATGTATGCATGATGACATCTTCATTTTTTGAAAGGATTTAGAGAAATGTAAAAAATTGATATTAAATTAGTATAATAACATTTAATAATATTTTAAATACTTATTTTATAATACTTTAATGTGTATAATATGTTTTAGGGGGTAAAATAAGGAAAGTATTAAGCGAGCTCGGTTGAGAACACTACCTCTCCCTTTGGATGTTCTCTCTTGGGTAACACCTTAAAGATAATTAGCTTGGTATTTTGGAAGGGAAAAAAATTATATGATATGGGAAGAGGGTTTATAAAATATTATGGATAATTTTTTGTCCATAAAATTCATTATAATGGGTTTATAAATGTGGCAGAAGTGATCTCCTTTTGCAAGTGAAGAAAATCATCTTTTTGTAAATACCCATTACCTTATCAACGATTGAATGACACTATTTAGGATTAAATTGATCCAAAAGTGGGAAATAATAAATTTTGGGGAAATACAAGGTTGATCAGACCTCTACCAACCATTTCCACACATATTTTAAACTTTTTCAAAGTTTTTTAACACTAGAGTTTTATATTTTACCATTTTGGTTTTTTCCTAAGTAACTAGTTTTTATCTAAGTAATTTAAATTTTATTAAAAATATAAGGTAATATCCCTTACCAAATTTTTATGTTATTAACAGAATTTTAGAATAAATTTAATACAAATTGATTTTTAATTTTATTAAAATAATTTTTTATTTAAAACATATAATATATATAATAACTATTTTTATAGAAAAATGATGTTTTAACCATTAAGTGTTTTTAATATTATATAAAATTAATTAATTAATTTTTAATAATATATCATTATATATGCATAAAAATAATATCATATTACTTATATAAAATATATAAATTTATTTTATTAGATGAAAATTACACAACATTAATAAAACAATTCTTTAAAAATAACCCTGTCACCATTATCATGGTCATTAACTTTAATATTAGTAGTCATACTTTTATCACCAAAATGAAATTAACCTTATTAAATAATATGAAAATATTGATCTAAAATATAAAATCCATTTTTTTATAATTAATTATTATAAGTAATGAAAACTAATATTTAATATAAGAGAATAAAAACAATTTTTAGAGTAAAATATTACATCAGTTTCCAAAAAGTTAACCAAGGGTTTTATAAATTCAACATATTATTTATAAATGAATCATTTTAATGCTTAAATACATTTTTAGTCTAATAAAATTTTTATAAGTTATTAATTAATAATTACTTCATGATAAATTTATAAACACTACAGTATTAGTAAAAATAATATTTTCTCATTGTACACCTAGAAATCAATTATTTTAAAAAATCCCTAAAATTTACCCTTATCTAATTTTAACATGATTAATTAAAAAAAATAAATACATTTTAAAAAACTAAAATTATATAATATATAAATTTATCTGTTAAATTAAATTACAATAGATATATAAAAACCATTATTATTAAAAAAATGACATTTTTAAACATTAAGTGTTATTAATATTATTTTATATCAATTTATAATTTTAATAATGTTTATATACTAGTTAATATATTATAATAATATTTTAAAAAATTTCAATTTAATTATTTTGAAAAAATATATACCATACTTTGAAAAAACATTTATTTGAGGGAGAATAATAATATTAATTATTTATCCTCTAAATATAACAATTTTTAATAGATTAATATATTTTATTTACTAGATTATTTATTGGTATTAATGTTATGAATAATAATAATATAATAATTTATGTATAATTTTAGATTGGTGTTGCATGTGAAACAAGCTCTTAGCACAATGTTTTTTAATGGAAACTAAATAGTAAAATATTATGGTATTACATTCTCTCCACCATAAATAAATTGTATCCTTACAATTTTAATTACCAATTACTAGTTAAAATAGATAAATTTATCTAAAATATGGAAATGAATCAAGATATAATTTATAATGAGATATAAATATGATTATCTTCAGTATGACTTAGAAAATTTTTGTCCAAAATATTCTTCTCTAAGAGTTTCTAGAGACATACCATTTATGGATTCATTTTCATGATCATGTTTCCAACCAAATAATAAAGCCAAAATGATTATGATAATATCCCATAATATCATATTAAATGATCATATGAATATGAAAAATTAATCCTCAGATGTATTCTCCAATGAAACCTTCATTTCAACCTATGATACTTTCATTTTAACTATTACATATTTAGATCAACCAATCACTCCTTGAGTTTAACCTAGGTCATCCATTATCATATTCCTATAAGGTTTTATAATCCAACTCATCCTCAAATTCCAATATATTTAAATCCTTCATAATGATTCATAAAGAAAATGTGAATTAACTAAATAATTCCCCAAAGAGAGTGTAGAAAGGTGTGAAGTCATAGACCCACTCATCATGCATTGAGTAAAGACTGAGTTGGAACTCAAAAAACCTTTTTAGAGTGATTACCACTAGGTTTACTTATTCTAAAACCACATCCACTTTATAGCATCCAGAAAGGGATGTAATGGTTAGGAAACCACACATTCTCTACTTTACAAAAAATATAAGATATTTTCTTATACTTAGACTTAAACTTAATGGTTTCACTAAATTTATCTAAAAAATAACTAAAGAAACTAAAATAATCCTAAAAATAACAAAACAATTATATGATATCTACAGTGGAACCCCGGTCCCTCACTCCGAGATCTGGTGCTAAAATAACTTTCTTTAAAAATTATCTATGTTAAAAATTGAGATGTTACAAAAAAAGTGACATATATTTCAATAATTTAAACATTACATATCATAATCAAATCACAATCCCAATAATTTAAGGTTTATTTTTTTTGATGATAAACTATATGAGAAGCTTATTTTATGGTACTTGTGATCATTTATCCATAATTGAACCACTATATACCCCCTTTTAAAACTATTCATAGGTTAAAATCATGTTCATAACCTAGAGAATTGAAACATAATAAAGGGATAATCTCAAATGATATGTTAGGTAAAATATCTCATCAAAATTTAATCAAGGGTTTGATTATAATAATATAAGAAAATATGAGCATGGTATAAATATATTATTAAAAATAACATGGAAGAATATGAGTTGTCCATAATTTATGAAAGAATGAAATGTAATATCAAATTAAAAAACATGTAAAATAGATTAAGAGTGAGATATAATAATCATGACCCATTGAAAATAATCATATGAATATAACATATAAATTTGGCATGTAATTGAAACATAACATAAACATGAACTATGGCACATACATAATCATAGGAAAACATATCATTATCAACATAGGTTATTCAAAATTATTTCCAAAAACACACTGGTAATCATAAATCAACCTACATTACATCCACACAAAATATATTTAGAATATATTAGCTAAAATTACACCCATGTCCAATCTTTTGATTATTTCATAACAATAATTACACCCACACACAATCTTCTGAGCACAGCTTATCCACAATTACATCACCACACAAAATCATTATCTCACACATAAAAAAACCTCAACCAATTCATTAGAGGGTGACATAGGACAAAACCCATCAATAATACATACATATGTGTGACACTTGAAAACAATCATTCATCACATCTTAAAGAACCCATAGAAGGAAAAATGGTTTTTGGAACATTTTCAGATAGTATCACCAAAATTGATCTCAAGAATGTAAATGGTTGATACCCAAAATTCAATCACCCCAAAAGAGTATTTATAAATTAAACATAGATATTTATTCATGAAAATTAATTTCAAATTAAATAAATCCTTTAAATATAAATAATAAAATAGAAGAGAAACCATAAAATAGTTTTTTAGGAAATGTTTTTATCATTATAGAAAAAGATGAAGTAATAGATCACATTTAAAAGTAATTTTTGAAAAGGTTAAGTAAGAACATTAAAAAAAATTCCTTTTAAAAATTAATGTTAAATATAAGATCATTAAAGAAGACATAAATACTCTCTTAAATAAATGGAGAGTGGATGATAAAAAAATGAACATGGAAGGAACACCTTTCTAATATTTCAAAATACATTTTTTGAAATCTCACATCATAAAAGTGTAATAAAATATCCTTTCAAAAAGGGTAAAAGTGAAATATGAATATCACAACATATATCACATTATTTTTTTGCAAATAAAAATGATAACATTAATAGTAATATAAAACATGGATATGGAAGTCAGAGAGCTTACTTGGGAAAGATGAGAATTATTCTTAAAAATATTATAATTTTATGATAAATGAATTCATCATTAAAGGGGATTTGAATTAAAAATTTCATTTTTACCTAGATAGGAAGAGAAAATATAATATAATAAAATTTTACAGTGTAAGTACCCAACCATGGAAGATATAATTTCACAATTAATTATCATAACTCAAATAAAGAATCTTTGAGTTATCAATATCATTTACAACTTAAGAAACATTTTAATAAAAACCCATTTAAAGATAGAGATTGAAATTTAACTTTAAATACTATTAGTGAAATATAATTCATGATATTATATATCTAATAGGTAGTATAAAGACCATTTAAATTATGTTAGGTATATAAAAAAAACATATCTTAAAGGAATGAAATTGAGGTGAAACACCCTTACAACATCATAATCATTCGAATTGAAAATATATAGATTGAAGAACCTAAGTTGGATTTTTTAAATCCAATATATTTAATTTAAATTGTGACAAAAATAAATCCATGTAAAATAAGTACACCACAAAAAGAGAAACAATAGTTGAATATAAATCATATATCAATGAAACAAAATTGATATAAAAAACTCTTACCTTTAATCCTTCTTAATCGAGCGTACTCCAACTTTCTGTATGAAAAAAATTAATTATCAAAAAAAATATTTCACAACCATATTAATACATATAATATTTTATAAAATTCATTTAAAATAAATTAGTACAAATATATCAGTTAGTAAAATTTTATTTTAATTATCAGATGTTATTAGATTCGATTGTTTGTTTATTACTAGTTTTGTAATGTCAATGTCGATTAATGTTTATAGATTCAAATTTTATCACTGATAGATAGTTATAGGTACTATAATATGTTTTTTTATAATTATTTATAATTGTCTAATTTAATTTCACAATTAATTTAGTTATGATTCACAATGATGAAGTCAACAACGATCTGGTTTTGGAAATTTTAACAAACAAGAGGTATAATAATAATAAATTAAATATTTATATAAACATTATTGATGCATTAAAAACGATATGATCTAAAAAATTTATAATAATACCACTAGTTATATTTCCATATTCCTCCATTATAGGGATTTATAGTATTGTTCATATAAGTGGTTAAACCAACCCTAACAAGAAGACACTATAATCAATGAGTGAGTATAGTTAAAAAATGATTATTTTGGAATAATATAATTATTAAATAATAATAATTATATTATTTATATTTTATTAAGGTGGTTAATTGGGTTATAATAGATTTAGATAAATAATAAAATACTAGAGTGAAAAATGGAATACATCACTTTTATAGAGATAATAGTCCACACATACACAGAGGAAACACATTCATTTTCTAAAGATAAATATGGATATAGGGAATGGTTTATAGTTAAAGAATATTAATAATTTTATAAATATTATTAATCATTAAAATATATAATTAGAGCCATTTGTGTAAGGTGGTGATGGAAAATTAAGTATGTTGTTCATGGAGGTGGTATTCCACACATACGGATGACGATGTCTTTATTTTTCAAATGGGTTTAGAGAAAGATAAAAAATGGGTATTACATTAGTATAATAAAGTTTCAGTATATTATGAATATTTATTTTATCTTAATTTCATTGATATAATAATTTTTAGGGGTGAAATAATGAAATAATTAAGGGAGCCTGGTTGAGAACAATTTTTCTCCTTTTGGATGTTCTCCCTTGGGTAAAACCTTATGGCTCTTTATCTTGGTCTTTTGGAAATTAATGGGATTCAAGTATGTGAGGGTAAAGATGATGAAATAATAGGATAGATTTTTTTTGATATAATTATTTTCAATGGGTGGAGAAATGTGGTGGAAGTGATCTCTTTTTATAATTGAAGAAAATAGTTTTTATTTTGTAAATAACCATTACTTTTTCAATGATTTAATGACACTATTGAAGATTCAATGACTCTAAAATTAGTAAATAATGATTATTTTGGATGATATAAGTTTTATAAATACTATACCATTAATTTTAAATGTTTCTTTAATCATATTTTACATCTTTTACCACTAGATTTTTTATATTTTACTATTTTTGGTTTTTACCTTGGTAACTAGGTTTTAGCCAGGTAATTCATATTTATTAAAAATATAAGGTAAAAAATCTTACAAATTTTTTATTTTATTAACCTAAATTTATATTCCATTATAAATTTTTAATTATATTAAATTTAATTTTTGAATTAAAATATATAATATATAGAAAAACTATTTTTTATAGAAAAATGATGTTTTAACCATTATATGTTCTTAATCTAATATACCATTAATTACCAAATTAGTGATAATATATTTTTATATATTTATTAAAATAATATCATATTAATTATATAAAATATATCAATTTAATTTATTAGATAAATATTACACAATATTAATAAAACAAATCTTTGAAAATAACCCTTTCACCAATATAAGGTTCATTAACTTTAATATTAGTAATCATAATTTTATTCCTAAAAATGATATTGAAATTATTAAATAATATAAAAATATTTTTATAAAATATATAATCCATTTTTTTAGATTTAATCTCTATAAGTGATGAAAACTAATTTTTAATATAATAGAATAAATACAATTTTTAGAGTAAAATATTACATAAGTTTCCAAAGTGTTAAACATGAGTTTTATAAATTCAATATAGTATTTATAAATGAATGATTTTACTCTATAAATATATTTATTTCTATTAATTTTTTTAAGAAAAACTTCATTATAATGTTATAAAAAATACTGTATTAGTAAAAACGCTATTTTCTCACAATTCACCAAAAAATCAATTATTTAAAAAAACAAAAAAATCACCATAATATAATTTTGACACAATGAGTTCAAAAATGAAGTTAATTTTAAAAAACTAAAAAACTAAAAATATAAAATTTATATTTTAAATAAAAATACAATATATAATGAAGTTTTTTTTATTAAAAATGAATATTTTAATCATTAAGTGTACTTAATGTTAATTCATATTAATTTATAATTTAAAGAAATATTATTTACTAGTTTATTTATTATAACAATATTTTAAATGTTGTTAATTTAATTTATTTGAAAAAAATATGCAACACGTTGAAAATAGTTATTTTAGGGGGAACAATCATATTAATTATTTATTTTAAAAATCTAAGCATTTTTAGTAGATTAATATATTTTGTTTATTAGTGGTTTTATTTTTATTATAGTTTTATTAATAATAAAAGTCTAATATTTCATGGATATTTTTATCTTAATATTTTTTGTGAACTAATATATCATCACAATTTTTATTTAAATGAAAATATATTATAATATCTTGGGGTATTAAAATAGGATTATAAAAGAACTATCTTAGAAGTAAAAAAATACCATGGATTAGAAATGAAAAAATAATCATAAAAATTAGGAATATTACATTAGAATATAGAGTAAAATTGAAATGTGTCGCAAGAATAATTATAGGAAAATATAACGTTGTGAACATATCTAACTATAATCATGTTCATGTATAAGGTTGTGAGAAAAACTAACTAAAATTATACACACACATAAATATGTGATCATATATAACCGTAATCATGGACAGACATAACATTATCATCTCATGAGATATAAATATTTACCCAATAAGTTAAAGGGATATAAAATACCCACATATATTATAATTATAAACCATATATATATATATATTTCACTTGGAAATAAACATACATCATATCATGAAAACCCATGGAAAGAAAATGGGTTTAATACAATTTCCAAATGGTATCACAAAACATAAAATCAAGAGTAGCCTAGTTGATATCAAAATTAAATCTCCCAAAATAATTATATAATAAAATCACTTACAGATTTATCCTGAAATTTACTTCCTAATATACATAACTTAAAGAGATATATAGAAAACTGTATGTGAAGTCAAGAGTTTTTGGAAACATTTTATCATTATTATAATAATTCAAGGTTACATGTCACTTTTAAGAAATAACTTTCAAGATAGTGAAATAAAAAATTTTAAAAAAATATATTTAAAAGAATCCTATATAATTGAACTTTGAAAAAAAATTATACAAATAAATGTGGAGTAGAAGATAAAAACATATAAGTGTGAAAATAAATGCCTTTTTAGATTTTAGAAAGTTTTAAAAAACCTATATAAAATAAAGATTTGAAAATTTATTTTTGAAAATTGATAAAGAAAAATATAAATAATACACAAGATTATATATATTTGTATTTAATAATAATAAAAAAAGATATTTTTGTAATAAATAATATGGACATGGAGGAGAAAGAGTCATTAGAAAGGATGTGAATTATTTCTAACAAGATCATATTTTTTATAGGGTGTGTAATTTATTAAAGAAGAATATTTTTATTTAAAGATGTAATTTACATATATAGAAATATAAAATACTATATATAATAAGGATATGGTAGATTAAAAGAAACATTAAATATCATAGTCAAGAAAGAAAGTTTATGACACAACAAAAAGTAAATTGAGTTGACAAAACATTTAGGAATTTAGTAACCAAAGATTGAAAATCCCTTGAAATATAAAACTTTAAATAGAATATAAATAAACATTATAAAAATTTAATCATGATAAAATATTTGAACGAGGCATTATATGCACTATAAAAAGAATTATAGGTTCATAATATGAATCATGTCTTAGAGAAAAAAATTGACATTAGAAATCCTTATAAATTTTATAACATTTTAATAAAAACATATTGAAATAGATAACATGAAATAAAAAATTAAATAAAATTAGTAAATAATGAATCATGATATAATATGTCAAATATTAATTATATACACCATATAAAATAAAATTTGTTCAAAATACAAAACATATCTTAAAGAAGGTAAATTGAGATGAAAAATCTTACCTCAAGCCCTGAATCACTTTTTACTTGTATCTAACCTCATAAATAACCAGATTAAATTTGTTAAATAATTTATAATAATATTTTCAGGTATATTTAAAAATTTTAGGTTTATTTATTTTCATATTTCATTAATTTACTGTCTAGTTTTTACTTTCTTCAGCCACTTGGTGTTTTCTCATTCAATTCCTAGAAAAATTCTTTGGCTTGTTGACCATGGTAAAATTAGTTATATAATAGTTTCATAATCTCTATAATTTTAGATATACATTGTATTTATCTATACAATATAAAAAATTATAATGTTTAATAGGGTTTTAAAAATATATTCAAAATAAGAAAAGTGTCTTGGTATGCATGTTTTATGTGGGTAAATTTAGATTGACCATTTATTGTTAATATTATTAATAGAACATCAATTTTTTATTTAAATAATATTAATAATGTCATAAATATAATATTTATTCATTAGATATACTTTTATAACCATCCATGTAAGATAGTGATGATAAATGAATTACATCATCCATGGAGACAGTTAACTAACCATAACATAGATGATGTTTTCATTTTATAATGGATCGGAGGAAGGTAGATAATGGTTTTTTAATTAGAATAATATAATTTAAATATAATAATTATTCTTATTTAATTATATTAATATGTTTATAATATATTTGGAGGTGTTTAAAGAAGAAAGAAACATGAAAGAACTCAGTTAAAACAATTACCTCCTCAGATATCCTTCTTTAGATTACTCCTTAAGTATTCATAAATTGGTCTTTTGGTGAGACAAGATCCTATAGGATGTGGTAAAGATAGTTGGTAAGGGGTTTCAGCCTATTTTTTTTCAAGATAAGAAGAATTTGGTGTGAGGAGAATTGGGGTAGTGAATAGTTCCTTTTATAATTGAGTGGGTGGCCTTTTTTATAAATATTAACTTATTAATATAGAAAGAGATGTCATAATTGAGTAAAGTAGATCCAAAATTTAAAATTAGAGATAAAATATTGGTTAATGTCTATAAATCACCCATACACCCATTTAGATATGAGGTTTTTTTATATTTTGAGACATTACCTCTTGATTTAATATTTTACCCTCGTTTTAACCTTTTACTGTAGTGACTATTTTTCAACTTGGTAACATACTTTTATGAATAAAAATGAAATTAAAATCATTAACTATTTTGGACATGATGATTAAAAATATAAAATCATTTTTATTTATTAAATTTATGAATGTGATATAAATTAATATTAATATTATAACACATAGTGCAAATAAATCACTTTTTAGAAAATTGTATTTTTTAATCATATATTGAATTTATTATTATTACTTAATAAGTTAAAATCATTAAATGAGTGTTAATATATATATATATTAATATATTTCATTAAATTCATTATTTAATACTAATCAATTCAATTTATTAAGATAAAAATATGTAATATATAAAATAATACAATTCTTTTAGAACATGTCTTCAAAAAATAAAATATTTTTACTCATAATTTTCAAAATTGATTTATTATTTACAAGGAATTAATAAAAAAATTATTATATAAAAACTTTTAAATTTATTTTAAAATTATATTTTATAATAACTCAAAATAAAATAATGATAACATATATTATATTAATAATTACATGTATATATCTTTCTAACCTCTGCTTAAAAAACCAAGATTTAAGGGAAAGATAAAAATGATGGCCATCATGGGTGGTGATTTAGATAATATATATCTTGTAGTGATTTCCATGAGCTTGAACTTATCCCATAGAATATTTCACTCAAACAGAACTTATTAAAGTTCAATTTGGGATTGTTCTACGAGAAAACCTTATGATGCTACTTCCTTTATAATCACAGATAAATGAGTGTCATAAAGTATACTCCCACGGATTTATTCCATTTATTATCATTTCTACATATAATTCATAATGTGGTTACTTATTATTTATAAATGATAATTCAACTACTATTCTATAATGATCACTTTTAATAATTTAATTTCATTAATATATCATAGGGTGATTTGTGTGAAATAAGAAATAAACCAGATAAAATTTATTTAAAGATTTGTAATTCCTTGACCCAAGTTACCTAGAGTTGGTGCGTTATTACATAACATTGGCCTGATACAAGGAATCATGCCCCGAAAGACTGATCAGTTTAATAGCCTTGGAAGTACTAGATACATACAAAAGCCTTATATTACATTATGAAATAAAAAAGTAAAAATTTTCTCCATAGAACACCCTTATATCACATAGCCTATCCATACAGGTCAGTCATAATATACTTATTCACATCATAGGAAAAATAAAACATAAGAAAGAGGTGATATCAGATGCTCATTTAGAATAACAATATATTAGAAGCTTTCATAAATAATCATAAAAATGTAAGGAAATGTATAAGACTAAAACAAAATCCTTTTAAACATAAATTTTTGCATAATATGGCAATGATAAATCAAATAATTCCATTTAATTATTCACATGGATATTCTACTAGTCAAATAATCACATGTAATATCAATATCCAATTTCATAATGATGGAATGCATAATGTTGGACATCATAACCACATAGTCAAGGCCTCGTGCCAAGACTAAAAATAAGAATTTGTTAAGGCTTTGTTACAAAACACTAGTTTGTCTTATGATACCTAATGATGCATCGATGATCTATAGCGGGCTCCACCACTCACTTACTAAGTCCAATGCTTTCCACATATGAAAATGTTGAAACATAACATAAACATTCGTATTAAAACTAGAATATGAAATGTAAATACTTTAACCATAAACCATGAATGGTATAAAAATTACACATCCACAATCAAACATATCACAAAACCTTCAATATAGTATGGAAGATTGTATCACAATAAATCAACTTCCAACAAGTGTAAAATCCATCAAAGGATGTTGACATAGATGAAATCAAAAATATTTGAGAGAAATATATTTTTCTATTTTCAAATAATTAAAAAGTCATATAATTATAAAATAAAAAATTTATTTTGAAAATATTCTTCTAAGATTTTAAGGGAAGCTTCGAAGGTGTTATAACAGTAGAAAATTTCCGCACTCGCCGTATAAGTTAAAAATCATTCTCTCCCTAATTTTGTCGAAAAGGTCGTAAAGGACATTGTTTGGAAAATGATGGAAATATTCCTTTATAAAAATATTATAAAAAGTAAAACAAGGGTGTAAATGACTTTAAACTATAGTCCAATAAATAGTAAAAATGTTTTGAAATACATTTTTAAGAAACATGGATGTGGATGATAAAGAGGTCCCAGTAGATACTCATGTATAAACAATCTCGGATAATAAAGAGATTTTAAAATTAACCCTTACCTTGTAATTTTCCTTGATTGAGGGTACGTTAATCTCCTTTATAATATTTAAATAATTGTTATAAAATTATACAATCACCACATACAAAAATATGATATCATGTATGATCTTATAATATTTATTTCTTAATAATATTTCAGTAGTATCATCGTTTTGGGTGTTAACTGATTCGTTTTCCTTTATATGATTGGTTATGTAAGCCATGTTTATTATGAATAGGATGTATTTGATTCATATCCAGAATGATATTAAGTTCTTAAACTTTATTTTTAATCATAAAATGAAAATTATTCTTGAATGGTTATGATGGGGTATGAATTTCATCGCGTTCGTGGAGACGGTAATCTGTACGTATGCACGAGCGACAATATCATTATATTGAGGGTGAAATAGTATGTAATTGGATGTTATATCATATATATATAATCATTAAAATGTTATATTTATTATTTAAATCAGTTATAATCATTATTATACCCATCCAAATAATGAAGTGTTTGAATAATAAACTATACCACGACATGGAGACGGTAAACCGTACATACACACGTATGGTGACTTATTATTCATAGGATGGATAGAATAATGAATATGGTTGTACCATATTTATAATAAAATCAAAGTATGTTTTAGGTACTGGAGTTATTATTTTGGTACGGAAACAACAAAGAAATATGAAGTGGAAGAAGAAAAGAACTTTGAAAGTGGTGGTGAAATCATTACCTCTTCTTCGGGTGTTTCCTTTTGAGTTGATAAAAAGGGCTCCTTAGGTTGGATTTATGATCAATGTAAGGCCACTTTCTTGAAATTAGGGTAGTTGGAAGTATATTTTATTAAGGGTTGTCTGAGCCAAAAGGATTTGGATGTGTGATTTTGAGAGAAGGGGAAGTACCCTTTTATAAGAGAGGTGAGGGTCACTTTACGAAAATCTTGAAATATTATTTTATTATAAAACCATATTCAGTTTATAATGGCTCAAAAATAATTTATTTAGAGGATTAGGTGGATATGGGTCTAAAATCTCTCAACCAATAGGTTTTAGATAGGTTTAGGTCACCATATTAACCTTATCTTTTAGATTTAACTCAGAGTTAAACAATTTAAATTTTATAATGTATTCTTGTATTATTATAATAAATGGTTAATAAAGTTACTATAAAAATACAAGATAACCCCAAGTGGTTCATTATTGATATATCTAACTTTATTTAAGTCCATTGGATGAGCCTTAGATTTTTAGGAATATTATATCAATTAATAATATAGTATTTGTTTTAAAAACTCATTTATGTCAATTTTGACACTATTTGGTGTTTTGTTTTTATGAAAGTCATAAAAACATTATAACTTTAATAAAAAAACATTAATCAACCATAAATGTCATATTAACCTATAAAATTAGTTTAATTCATCCTAAGTCTAAATTTACATTTATTTGGATATTTATAATATCAATTATTTTAATCCTTTAATAATAAGGTAATTATTGCATCATCATTGTGTCATAAATAAATTTAATTATTTAATGTCAAAAAATTATAAATAAAATAAAAATATTTAAGAAATATTTTTATATTTCTAATTAATATTTATAGTCGAATTTATATTATGTATAACCCTATATTAAAAATGGTTTAGTTATTAACCCTTGAATTTAACACTTTTAACTCTTCTTTAAATAAAATAATAACAAATGTCCTAATCTAATACAAGTGGAAAAAAATGATCATATTTTATTCCTAAGGTTTATTTTAGTTGAAATACACTTATTAAATAGAATTAGAACACGTGTTAGGGTAGTTATAATATAATTTTTACCTTTAATTACCCTATTTACTTTTAATTGTAGTAAATAAAAGTCAAAAGTTACTATTCACTAAAAGTCATTTTCATCTTATTGAACCAAATTTTATTTAATGATGTCAACCGTGTCTCTTGGATTTTTGAAATTCAATTCACATAAGTGGTAAAATTATGTTTTATGCAATTTTGAAAATGCACCTAAAAGGCAGGTAAAAGACAGTAAAATGTTTAATAAAATTATATATATATAATATTATTCTAAAATGACTCCAATGAATTACATTGAAAATACATAAGTATTATGTATCTATTTTTACAAAATATAAATTTAAATAAAATAACTAATTATTTAAATAAAAATTTGGTTTTAAATAATAACGCAGTGTTTTTTTACTATTCATAAAAAATTGAATGTTTTCAGAAAAATACAAAAAGTTCACCCTAAGATAATTTTGATATTACAAATCCAAAAGTGAAGTCCCTTTTGAAAAATAAAATTTATAAAATTTTAAAAATTGGGTATTACTATTCATAGTAGTTAGTTTGATTGGTCGTAGTGTGTTAGAACTCGAAGTTGCGTACAACGCAAGCTATTGTATTATTCAAAGAGAAGCATACCATAGAAACTTGGGGTGTTACAAGAGTGATATATATATACTAAAATCTTTGTTTGTTACACATATTTCCTAAAAACCATCCTCTTATTAGGCCATATTTTTTATGGGACTATATCTAGCTCAGTGGGTCATATCCCTATTTTCCAAACCAACTATATATCCTAAAGAGCTATATTCACGATAGAAAATTCTCATAATCATTGGTACATATTTAATTTGAGGTCAAAATGAAAGGGACGGTCATGCATAATTCCCACACTAACCATTTATATTTACCTTTCACATAGAATCCCATTCAGCACGACTTCAAACTTCTTAGAAACAGTCATGGTTGAATAACCTTAAATGGAACCGCATCATTCCTCATCACACAACCTTACAAGGTATGACATACCCTATTAAGTAGAAATAAAATAAAAGGGTCATGATACCCTTAATAGAGATAGATAATAATCCATTTTCAGGGGCCCAATCCCAACAAAACAAACACTAACAACCTTCTTGGATGAAAATAAACTCTAGAGTTCCTTTCTTTATCACTTTAAACAAATGAATAATCAAACTAACAAGAGAAAGATCGAGAACCTTTGATATATATATATTTTAATTGATATATATATATATATGTTCAAATTAATAGAGAAAACCTTCTACATATAATTGTTTACATTTATGGATAAACTTTATTATATAAATATGTTCACATCGATGCACATCAACTTTAATCGCTACCATGAGGGTTACTAGTACCATTATTTGGAGAGGATTCATGAAAATATCTTAAATATATAATAAAGTATTATAATAGGTAATAAATGCCCCCAAAGTGTGTGATGAGCCTAACCTCCAATATCTCGACCAAAGTACAACCCAATAATTTCTAGTAAAGTCCAAGTGACTTCCTACCTTTAGAAAGCAAGCCCATATCGACTTAAAAGAAAACATGGGCACATTTTTATATCAGAAAAAAATCCCAAGAACCTTCCTCAACGTAAACCATTAATGTACATAATCTATGAGTAAAATGATTTTAAATGTTTGATTTATAACATGTTTAAAAATTATGAAATAATGGTAAATATGAACGAGTTTATATTAATTTATAAAATATTTATAAATAATTATATGAAATGTTCATATTAGGAGTCTTTATATTGAAATTTATTTAAAAGTTTCTAAAAGGTGTTTTTTAGATTTAATCAAGGTTAAAATAAAATAAAATAATATTATACTTAAATTTTGTAAACTTTTCTACATAAAATATGAAATATTCATATAAAATATAAAAGGTTCGTATTAACATAAATATCATATATTTGTAATATGAAAGAGTTTATATCAAATACCATGCAAATTTATAATAATAAAGAGTGTTTACTGAAATTAATATGAAATTTTTATTTTTATTTATTTCTCGGTTTTCAATAAATCTTGTTTAATTATATAATTTTTATAATAATTTATTTATGAAATGTTAATCAATTTTTATCTCTTACGAATATTTATTAAATTTTCATTTATTTAGTTAATACATGGTTCATTTAATTTATTAATATAATGTTTTTTATTGTGAATGAATATATTCTTTATATTAAAGTGTTAAACCAATTATTATAAATGTAATACTATATATATAAGGATTTAAATTATAGTTACAATATAATATTGAGTTTAGTTCAGTCAATAATATTATTTTTTATGGTTTATGAACATTAAAGTAAAGTTTAGTTATAATTTAAACAAATTATGTTTTAAAATTAAATTTAAATTATGGTTTATCTTGTGTATTGATTTATGGAGAGTGGAAATTTATGTTATACTTATCATTGGTATGGTGTCTTATGAATTGTCAAGAAAGGTGGGAGTTGACTACCAATCAGACTATACTTGTAAGACCTGAGATTCAACTAAGGTGATGTAACCACTATTTATTCAAGTGTCCAATAAAATGAATAAAATATTTTGATAGTAATATAATTATTAATTATTAAAAAATTATATTAATAAATTAATAGTAATTATACACATTTTTCTCAGAATAAAAATTAGATTTACCAGAAAAAGAGTTTTCTAATTTTAGGCACCAAATACATAATATTTAAATACACAAGTGTTTTTATTTGATAATTTAGTTTCACATAAATAGATAATTATTTTTAAAAAACTAGATTTAATTTTAATAATCTTCATATTAGATTTAGTTTTGGGTGAATTTTTAAGGATTTTTAGAAGAATTATATTTTATAGTTAATAGTAGAAATTAAATTTTTTAATAATACCACAAATTTTATGACATAATTATAATGTAATATAATCTTAAAAATTTATAAAATATTTTATTCAAAAAAATATATTTAAAGAGTAAAAAATAAATTTAATAATATTAATTTAAATTTAGAAACTTATATTTAACTTTTCTGGAACCTTAATTACATTTTATCTTACTAAAAACTATTAATGGAGTGTTTGGATGGATTCATTAAATTTTTTATTGATTCAATTGGAAAATAACACTAATTTTTTTAAAAATAATACAAATCAATTATATTTAAAATTAGTTGGCCTATATAATAAAATAATCAATATTTTAATACAAAATACCCCTACCTCATGTATAAATACCCACCAATCCTCCCATTATGGTCCAATCTGATACCATTGAGAATGAATTCACTCTCATTTCCACACTCAAGAGTCTCTCCATGATTTTTTAAGGATCTAAGGTGTTCATATAAAGCATTAAAAAGTTACTTTTCTTGGTAGGGGTTCCAAAAATATTTTCCTCCTTTATTTTTTCAATCCTTCCAATTTATTTTTTTTTCAAATGAGAAATGTTATTATGGTTTATTGTTATAAATTTATTATTATATTATAAATTAACTACAACCATTACATCTCATTATACTACATTTTTAAGCTGTTTTAATGCTTAAACATCCATATAGCTAATAGATAAACTAAAATTTTGGTAATGTAAAGAGTGAATGGTTTTGTAGTAATAACATAACTTTTAGAAGAAAAAAAAGTTAGCGTGGGAAACCCTCTTGGTCATTTGTATTTTTTTTGAGATTTATTTATCATTGAGTGAATTCTAGAAGTTCCCAAGTTTCATGGGTCAAAACTAGGAGTTTTTTTAGGATAAATAATAAGACACATGGTTTTTTCAAACCATGTGGAAACCATGCGAGGAATACTGTAGTTTTTGACAGTGCAATTTCAAATAGTTTGTGAATGTTTTTTCAAACCATTAAACACCCCATAGTAAACCATGTGACCTATTTTGGGTGGATAGTGGAACCTGCATGGTTGGTGCATGATTTTCCTAACCATATGGCCAAACCATGCAAACCTATCTAGATTATTAAAAAGTGTTAATTTACCCTTTTTACCCTATCAATTTATTAAGTTTTGGGGGTTATTTTTTCTTCCCCCACATTTTCAATCTCCTCTTAATTGGTTGTCAAAGTCTACCCCTCCTTCCTTGGTGAATTTTCTCTTAGATTCTTGGTGGATTGGATTGAGGTAAGTTGATTTCTTCTTCATATCCTCTCCTCAAGACTTCTTATTTTATTTTCATGGAGTTTTGGAACTCTAGTAGTGGTGTCATCCAAATATAGGGTTGTTAATCGAGGTTTTGGTTTTATTTATTATGTTTTAGGTATGTGGGGTTTTTTTCTACCTCTTTCAGGTGGTCTTCATCAGGGTGATGATCATTAGACCGAATCTGAGGTAGGTGTATCTATTTGATGGAATTTTCCATATAATACCTTAAAATTTATAATAACCATTGGTTTTTATTTTAATTTTAATATATATGATTTACACTTGGTGATAAATCCACCTTTTATGTATTTCATGGATTTATTTTGAAATTTTGGTGTTTAAAGTGGGGTTTTCCAAATGGATGTGGCTTGTATTCCCACCAAGTGTTTGATAAAATGAATCAAAGTGGATTTTTTTATTTGAAATGGATTTATAAAGTGGTTTAGAATTTTTTTTACTATAGAAGATATTTTTCTGAAAAAACCGAGAATGTTTTTTTTGTAAAATGGCTTATGTTATAGCTTTATTGATATGGGAACTTTTTTGTGGATGTGCTGGAATTGGAGTACCACATGGGTGCACTGAGGTTTGAGTGAGAGGATTTTTGAGGGACTATGGGGGCCTTAAAAGGAAATACCATGTGAGATTCCATATTGGTTTATTCGAGTTGTCATGTGTGTCATTGGAGGGAGGACTGTGCGATCCTCAAATTTAGTTTCAAAGGGAAGAGAGCCTTTGAGTAGGAAGAACATACGAGCTTTCATATCAAGCCTGGGGAAGACCCTGTGATCTTCTATTTCTTAGATAGATAGCATAACCATTTACTCACTCACAATAGGCCTGATGGTTAGATACCTGAGGTGAAAATTACTCATAATGGGTTGGTTTTATGATTTATTCATTTGATTAGTTACACTTTGATGTGATGGGATGTATTATTCCCATTATTCATTTACATTTATATGGTTACATGATTTTTATGTTATGATCACATTTATTATTCCATTTGGTTATATTTGATCCATGTTTGGAATTTTTTTTGTTAAATGATGTTTTGTTTTATAAAGTAAAACCAAATAGATTTCAAAGTTTTAATTGAAATTGGTTACTTTTAAAGTGGTTTATTTTTGATTTTTTTTTCATACTAGTTTATTAGATCACATGAGTAAAATTATTAAATATATTCAGGGTGGTATCCTACTAATATTCATGCCCCACACCCAAATCATTATATTTTTGGGATTTTATAGATTTTATTTTTTAGGACACATGTAAAGTCAAGGGTACCTTGTTCTGGGGTGGATATTATTGATTACCATCGTCCAATGTTTTGTGGAGGAGACATGGTCTCATAGGGATGGACTCATGTGGAGTCTTTTTTTGGAATTTTGTACTTATTGGGTTATACTTGGGACTTTTTTGGATTTGTATCCCTTTTTTGAGTTGGGTTTTATTTTTGAGATACCATGTATGTGTATGTGTCCTTTTCTGGAATGTTTGGTATATGATTTATGTTGTGGTTTATGGTATTTGTTTATATTTTTCTATGGACTCTGATGATTTTAGTTTGTCTATACTATATTATAGATGAGTTATATCAATTTTCCTATTAAAAAATCATTCCCAAATAATAATTGGTTATGCCCAGTGATTTTTTCCATCCCATGGATGTCGACAATACTTATCCGGCCTTGTGGTGGGCCGACTTTGGTGATAGGTAAGGTTGACCCAGGTTGGTTTGTTACAAAGTGGATGTAGACTCTAGATTAAATGAAGCTAGGGGTAATAACCCTAGAAAAGGTTGTATGGGTATTAAATCTATCTTCACTCGATAAAAAACTAATATTCCTAACTAAACACATGGTTTGACACTCCCAGGGGATATAATTTAGATAATTCAAACACAATTTACAAACTATAATAAAGGATTATTTCCTATTGACATCCTCACACCATGAAATTACTCCTCATCACTACCTTGTTATCATTACTTAGATAATGGTCATTTCCATTACTTTGGGAATACCCTATTATTTCTAAGTTGATTGTGGGATATAAACCTATATATCCATATTGTTCTATTAAATAGGGAAATATTGATCTAACTTATATCCATTATTTTTATATGAAAAACTATCAATTTTGTAGCCATAACTGTGTATGTGGTTCCTTATGAAACATTATTATATGTATTTTTATCCATTGTCTTCATATAATGGGTACATTATACTTATTATGTGATGGGTGAGGATTATAATTATATATCCCTTGAATGTATTGGTGGGTATCAAGAGACAAACCAGTTTGTTATTTGGTATAATTCCTACATATTTATGTATGATTCCATGGAATGTGTCCTTAACAACATGTTTATGATATATGGAATTTTTAATTCCATCAATATAATATTAGTTATTCTTATCCATTCATTTATTTACTACTATGTAATCTATCGACATATTATTTGTTATAAATGTTATTTATTCCAGACATACATTCCATTCCATTCTTATGAATGACAAATTCCACTATACATTACCTCTTACTAAGAATTTGAGTTCACCCATTAATATTGTTAACTATTTCCCCATGAAACCAAGAGGATTACTATGTATGATGTAGGGATTTTAAAGGTGAAATAATAAAGTTTTCATTTTTTCATATGATACATATTTAGTTTTGAATTAACAAGTAATATACAATCATGCATCTAGTTTCCTAAGAATACTAAAATACCAGATCTTGTAATCAATATATTTTACACCAATGTAATAAAATAACTACCAGCTATGAGTTATTGGATTTAGGGTGTATAATACTTGCACTTGTAGGAATTTTGGTTTCATATGATTTTAATCCTTTACATGAAAGTGTTTCATGTATCTTATTCCTGAGATACATTTGTATATATGGGAATATAACAGGACTTTATTTTTGGATAAGTAATAAAGATAATGAGTTTTATAATGTGTTATACATTAATATGTTTTAATTTTTTTTGAAGGTATAAGATACCAACCTAAATTTTAATAAGTACACATACATAAAGGGAATATATGAGGTAAGTATGTGATATTTTAAATAACCCCTTAAAATATTAAATGTTAGAATACTTCTAAATGCAACACATGTAAAAACCTTGATCATTAAAATGTGAAGGTTTTTTTCAAATCAATATGCCTATGAATTATCTTGTATAAGCCATGATAGATGGTTTTTCCCTAAAAATTAGGTATAATGTCCCACATCATTATGGGTTGGTAAATTCAGAGGAATTTTGAATTTTGAGATCTAGAGTAGGTAGATTTTTGAGATCAAGGATTTATATTGCAATTATGAGAGTTGTAAAATTAAAATAGTGTGGTTTTTGATGTTTTTTGGGAGGTTGAAGAGGTGTTTTTGAGATTTGAAGTAAATAAATACCATATAGTAAACTATATCGTTGATATAGCTCACATGGGGTTATAGGTAGATGACAGATAGGTACATAGTGTCCAAGTAAGTGAACATGTAGTATTTGGATCCCCATAAACTAGATAGTGGGGGTATATTAGGTGGTTGGTGAAGGTATCGATACTCAGTAGGCCTAGGATGCCTTTTTTTAGAGATGGGTAAAGAGGTATTTTCTAGAACCATTATTTGGACCCCACTTGGGGGGTCTCCTCCTTCGACTAAATGAACCAAAAAGAGAATCCACCCTCTTTGCCTCTCATTATCCACCTTTAATAACATGGAATTATGATGGATTGATCTTGTTTCATCAAACCAAAATAAAGAATATCTTCCTCATTCTTCCTTATTGATTATCCCCTACTTTTGTGTTTAATGTTTTCTTGTACAATATTAGTTTTAGATGATGATTTAAACAAAGTATAGTGGAATAATCTCAATATTTTAGGGATTTATATTTTGATGGATTATAGATGTCTATAGAGTGGATATGCTTATTTTTTCTCACAATTTGATTGTAGGTACATTGTAACATCTTGTTAATTGATCTTAGTAAATTTTAAACCCTTGTTTGGATATCCTCTTGGTTGGGGATTATTATGGGTTTTTTCAGCTAAAATTTGGAAAAAAATTGGAATCCTATGGGACAATTCTTGGTTAGGACACAGTTTGGATAAAATGTGTGGTCTGGACCAACAAACTATATTCCCTAAGATTATCCACTAGAAGGGGGAACATGGTTTTTAGAAACAGTGTTTCCATCCCTATGAATCATGCACCCTTTGGATCAAGGGATTTTCACGGTTGGAACATTGTTAAAGTAAATGTGTGTCTAAACTAATAACCCCATCCAGAACTCTAACACATGCACACAATTAAGGCTCATGGTTACTCCTAATCATGTAGAAAGTATAAAGAACCATACATGGAGTTTTTTATTTCTCTAAAAAATATTTTAAAAGTACTTTTATAATTATTTATGTTTTTTAACACCCCACTCATACTTAATCAGGGTTTCTTTGTATTGAAGGCCCTCTAGAGTAATACTTGGCTCTCCTAACCTCTTATTTTATGAATAAAATTGTCACTGGAATATCTGACCCCTCTCTAGAAATTTTCTCTTCTCTCATTTTTTATTTATTTTATTCCCCTATTCAATAATTATTAGAGATTGATATATCATCAATATTTTTATGGATTTAATATCCTTTTTTATGGATATTGTTTCTAAGATTTATTCCTTGACCTACTTCACCTCATTCTTCATTGGAATTTTTATTGCAGGTGTGGTTTTGAACATGTGATTAAATTATGTGGTTTAATAAATATTTCCATTATAATTGAAACCTTGAATTTCTTTGTTAATTTGAAATTTTTTTTAAGGTATTCAAAAACATATAGTTGAGATGTTTGATGCTTTTTTTATATAGGAATGGAAATTGTGAAAATCCCCCCAATTTCAGTGGAATTGAAATTTTTGGGTGGATTTGATAAAATTCATGGATTGATTTGGAAATTGATTTGAAGAAATTATTTTAGGTTTATTATTTGAAAATTTATTAAATTGGAAGATTATTTGAAAAATACATGAATATATGAAAGATTATTTTTTTTAAATGATAAAGGCATATTGAAAACATTATTTGGGAAATTTTATTTTAAATTGATTTCAAATGAATGATTTAACCTTGAATGATTTATTTATTTTTTGTTTGATTGAAGAACATGTGGGCCTAAGTAGTTATTAGGTAAATGGAACAAGAAATATAGGACTTTGGATCCCTAGAAATGGATTTATAATTGCAACACTAACTAAATATAGTCTAGAATGATTTCCCATGATGGTTCACTATATGGGGTGTTGGTTGATTATACTGATGGCCTAAGACTAAGGAGGTGTTCACTTATATCTTGAGTCCTTTTGATGAATGAGAAGTATGACTATTCTATTAAGAAAAACTAACATACCACATGGTTTATGAGCATGGTGATTTGTTTTGTTCACTTAATTTTAAATTCCATTGATTATAGAATTGTTTTATTTATGAAAAATGCTTTATATAAAAGATTTTATATGAAATGTTCATTTATTCAGATTTTAATATATCTGACATCATTTTGAGTTCAAATAATTTTTTTAAAAAAAATATGTAAATATATTTCCCTTCATTTTTTTATTTAAAATAAAATCATAATTGGTTTATTATTATGGTATTGTTTATAAAACACTTTGTGATACCCTACTAGGATATTTAGATCACACCATACCTTTAACTTTTTGAATTAGTAGATTATCTTATTCCAGGTCTGAGAAAAGGTAATAAACCACTTGGAGGTGGTGTATGTTCTTGATCCTTGAGAATCGATCTCCTGAAGGTGATCAATGGAGATATGATCCACCTATTTCATGGGATTTCTGGAATTTTTTCTAGACAAAAGTTGTGTACCTTTATGATGTACCATTTAGGATTTTGTTTTTTTATTTGGATTCTGTTACTTTCTCATTGAGGATAGTTGATCATGGAAAATTTTAACTTTATTATTATGCTAT
Source organism: Viscum album (assembly GCA_963277665.1). Lineage (NCBI taxonomy): Eukaryota > Viridiplantae > Streptophyta > Magnoliopsida > Santalales > Viscaceae > Viscum > Viscum album. The sequence continues at coordinate 2,097,398,048 of OY728156.1, forward strand.
TTTGTGGAAAAAAATTCCCTTATAATTTTTAATATGATTCCAGGAACTAATCACCTACCCATGGGGATCACGAACACCCTTTGTAAAATATCAAAATAAAATCAGGTATTAGGGTACTAGGATCTCTAGGATGGTTTGTTTTAAATTTCTATTATAATTATGTGGTTTTGCATCTTTCCTTAATGTTGGTATATAGTTTGGGATTTCTAGGTAGACTGGAGATATGATTGTTGGGACTTAGAAGGTATTTATAAGAGAGTTCCTGGACATATCTCATCCTAATGAGCTTTAAGTCACCATGAGTGTTTAAGAAAAGTGTCCTTGATGAATTTTTGATCATATTCTAGTCTTTTACCTACCATTGATTTGAGTTTTTTTGAAATAATAATCTTTAATTATTCAAATGGAATTGATATTATTGTATCCTTGATCTGTGTATCCTTGATCTATGATTACTTGATGATGTTTCAGTTTTTTCTGTTGATATTGTGTAACCTCATGCCTCTGATAATACATTTGGATAAGCCCTGGGGGTAAGCTTCTGGTGAATCATAGTGATAAAATCATATGGTGGGATAGGATCTTGTTGAGATAGTGGTGTGTGCTGTCCAATATTTGGGATAGGTAACTACACCCACTCCTATTAACACTACAATAGTGGAACCTCAAAGGGATGAATATCAAAATTATTATCAACAATTTTTTCATAATAATACACCTACTTTACCAGGATTTAATTATCCACATTGGATGAGGATTGGTAGGAAAATATAGATATATTTGTTTGTTCTTGGAAATCCTGTTTCAATTATAGTGAAATGTTATGACTTCAAGATTGAGGGACCTAAAAGGAGATGATAGGATTTAATGTTGATAGTGAAGAATCATAAGAGTTTGGAGTGGAAAGAATTTAGATTACTTTTCACGGATTAGTTCTATCCATTTTTGATGGTTTTGGTGAAGTCTATGGAGTTTTGTTGCCTCAAAAAGTGTTATAGGATCATGAAATTGTATGTGAAACATTTTTATGAGTTCATTTAGTTTTCTCCTAAGGTGGTGACTAATGAGAAACTAAAATCTCAAATATTTTAGATGGGTATTTGTGATGACATTTTATATCAATTCTTCATGTTGAAAATCACCTCTTATATTGATGTCCTACATTGAGAATTGATGGTGGAGCTTCAATTGGATGGTAAGACATGGTTTATGGGAGTTCCCATTTCACCTTGTGGAAGTTATATGAGTTTATTTAAGGTATAGTTAAAGAAATATGATTCTATTAGTGGTTATAGACATCATACATCTTATATATCTTATTCATCTCCTAGAAAGTCTATTTAATTTTCTTTCTATGTGGTAAGGTTGGGTATTTTAAATGGGTTTTCATTGAGGCACTTAATATTTGTAGTTCATGCAGTCATCCATACCACCTATAAAAGTTACTCCATATATTTTATACTCCATGTAGTGGAATGATATCATTAAAAAAATATTATTGTAGTGAAATCATATGATTCAAGAACTAATGGGTTATTTCTATAGGCATCCATAACAAAGCTTTTTCATGTGGTAGAAGAGTCTCTAGAGGATGATAATGCAGGTCTAGTGACCATGAGAGGGACTATCACTATAGCTCTATCTTTAGTGACTTTTTTATTTGATACTACTACATCCCACTCATTTATATCAACCCATATTATGAACATAATAAATCATCCTTTGAATCTTCTGTCTTATGTGATGGATATTACTATGCCCCTCAGAATGAAGAGAGAGTAGGGTTTCAATGTCCCTCTTGTGGTTTTTATCTATTTGAGATTGAGCATACCTGTAATTTATTTGGTTCTCAACATGAAACCTCTTAATGTCATTATTAGGATGGATTGGATCAAAATTATTAAGGTGCAAATTGGCTGTTATCTTTGGTGGGTATCATTTATTTCATCTGATGAAGTGTTCCATGTTTTTCAGGGAGAATGGGACCAGAGTTTGAGTAGGTCCAAGATTTATTTTCCAAGGTTATACAGGGTAATACCAGTGTTTTCTTTTGAATTAGAGAAAGAATATTTGAGGGGTGATCTCCCCTAGTTTTCATTGAGTTTCCTAAATTTTTTCCTTCAAAATTTATAGCTTTCCACCAGAAAGGGTGCTAGAGTTATCTATTTATTTATTACTTGATACTCATCTAGTTTCAATTCCCTATTACTATATGAAATCAAATTAATTAAAATATTTAAAAAACTAGTTAGGTGATATGCTATTCAAAGCCTTTATATGCCCAAGTTTTTCTCCTTGTTCAGAGCATGTTCTCTTTGAGAAGAACGATATTGGAACACTTCACCTCTATGTTTATTATCAAAAAATCAATCAAGTTATGATGATGAAAAAGCATCCATTTCCTCATATGGATGTTCTATTTAGCTATTTGAAGTAGAAAATTAGTTTCGAAATATTTATCTTCGTTATAGTTACCATAAGTTGATAATTAATGAATTTGATATCAAGAAGACCTCCTTTCAAAGTAGGTATGACCATTATGAGTAACTTGTTATGCCTTTTGGTCAAAATAATGCATGTGTTGTCTTTATGTTCTTGATGAACATGATCTTTCATGAGTACCTTGATACTTTTATGGTGGTTTTTTTGGATGAAATTTTGGTTTAATACAAAAAAATGAGGAGGGCCATGTGTGTCATTTAAGAGTAGTTATATAAATATTAATATATCATAGAATTTACATGAAGCTTTCAAAATGTAATTTCCAGATTCTGGAATTTTGGGAAAAAAGGTCTTAGAACTTGATATTTCATTTTACCATGTGAAGGTGAATGATTTCATGACATGGGAGAAACTGTTTAAAATTTTTATGATACAGAGAATATTGGGATTAATGGGGTATTAAAACATATTTTTTAATGATTTATTGAAGCCAACTTCAATAATGATTGTTGTTACTCAAAAGGGAGTGAAGTTCTTATGGGATGTGAAATATAAAAGTTCTTTTTTTTTTGTAATAGTAGGTTCCCTAAACCCAACTAAACAAGACTTTTAGATTACCATTACATGTAAATAGTTATATATTCATGATGTATTCTTAACATTATAGTGTAGAAATTTCTTCATCCACTATTTAAATGATAATGTCCAAAAATTAGTTTTCATATCAAGAAGTTAAATCATAATCCCTCTAGATTTTCCACACATGATTCAAAATTTGTAGGAACATCAATCATTGAATTTTGGGTCCATTGCGGCGATTTGATGAGGGATTCAATGTCCTGATGATCACCAGATTGACAAGCCTTTGAATCCTGGATATGAGCTCAATCTGGCCACTTAGATTGTGAGATTGTCTCTCTATAAAGTGGGAGAGTATAGAGAGGCTCTAAGGAACTCATAGTTAATAGTTGTTGTATGAGTGCCTCTCTCACATATATATAGGGGATTCTCAAATACCAGGATTGGGTTCCCCGACCCCTGTATATTTAAAATCCACTAAATAAGTAATAAATAATAACTATGATAAACTAAACTGCATTATAAATATTATTTATATTTTATCACATACTTTTAATATATATGAAATTTATTACATGCTAAAACCAAATCATTTAACTCAACTTGTAATTCCCGCTAATATTAAATAAACCCATAATATTAAAATAATATTCATTTGTATAATATTATTTCTTTTATTCACTAAATACCTTATGAATACTTTAAGTAAATAAATTCAACCCAATTTTTCTTTACATGAATAATGAATTTATTTATTTATTAGTGATCGATAACTTGGACAACTCTCAAACCCTGTAGTGTGGCCCATCATGTCTTATATAACTATTTACCTGAATAGAGAATATTATTGAATATGCTATTATCTATGACCACCTAGGCCCTTATCTTGATAATAGTGAATATTATTCATAGATAAAGAGTGGAGTTTAGCAACCCATCAAGGCCCCTAAATGTAACAACCTAGGATTTTATCAAATAAATTTCCTTTCTTATAGTTATGTAATATAGTATAAAGCACATCCATCACATAGAGAATCCAATAAAAAAATTATTCTCATAAATTAAGAATGATAATTTATTAAATAAAACAAAAAAATAAGTATGCAAAATACTACTCCAGGATAATAAATAGAAAATAATATAATTGGAATAGGAAAATTTGGATCTGGTCAATCCACTAGAATGACCACACATGAAAAAATATACTGAATTAAAACATAATTTTAATAATAAATTTTTAATTTAAGAGATAAAATTATATATAACATTTATAAAAAATAGAAGTGAATATAGAATAAATGAAATAAGAGGTATTTATAAAAATTAAGGAACCTATCCCATTAGAATAGTTACCTGGCCATTGGAATAGTAATGTGACCATTAAGAATTTTAATATTCCCATTATAATAGTAACTTCATCTATGAAAGTATAAATAAAATTTATGTATCTTATAAATGAAAATATGATATAATTATATCATAGTATAAGTAAATAAATGTTTTTAAATGATAAATTAAGTGTTGTTATTTTTGTAAAATGTAAATGTTTATTTATAATTTTATAATTAATATAATGATATATTTGAAAATTTATTTTCATAAAATAGATTCATAAATTAATATTTTGTTTTATTATAATCATAATATAATTTAATGATACCTTAAATAATTTTTCAAAGTGTCATAAAATCGGTTGTAGTATTAAAATCAGTATTTTTCAAATAAATGATTATTTTAATTATAAATTAAATTTATCATATTTAGAAAATTATTTTTAGAAAATTTATTCAATTTTTAAATTAAAAATTTCAATAAATTTTTAGTTTGATTTTTTTTTGTATTTTTCTAAAATAATAGATTTTTTTTGTGAATAATGAAATACAATAATTTATTATATTTAACGTTACAACATAATTCATGAATTTTTGAGTCTTGGATGAATCATGCATGATATAAGTTCCCATTATCTAGAAATCACATTATCTAATTACTATAATTAGTCACAAGAATCAACACTATTGATAGTCTTGAGCCAAAATAAGAAACAAATGAATAAAATGATCCAAAACATCATTTTCCCCCCAATAATGACCACCCCTCACCACCCCTTCTCCACACACCTCTTAAAATTTTAATATTGTATAAATTATATATATTTAATTCCCAATACTATTCCATATTTCCAAGATCTTTTTTTATCAACAAAAGACAAAACCCAAGTCCCTTAAGGAGGTTCTCAAGGAGACAATATCCAAGAGGTAAAACCCTCCACCTTTGTCTTTTAAATTTTTTCTTTCCTCTACTTCATCCTTTACTTCAATATTTGAAGTGAAATTATAAATATAATATTTTAAATATACTATAATTATATTGTGTTAATGTAATATCCATCATTAAATAACTTTTCTTCCCCCATTTTATTTTAAAAACAAAAAAATCATCTATGATATATTGATTTACCACCTTCGTGGATGATGATTTTAAATTTTCAATTACCGCCTTCCAGGATGGTCATAAAAAAATTATAATGGTTAATAAAGGTTGAAAATTTTATATTATAACATTTTTCATGTTCTATAACTTATATATATACATAATATTAAATAATAAAACAAAACTAGTTTGTGATGATTGAAAAACGGCCAAAATAAACTAAATGTTTATCATTAACATTTTATCAAATGAGTAATATCATATAAGAAAAAAATGATATATGGGAACATTTAAAACTATTAAAGTATATTAATACCATCTAATTCAATTTTTTTAGTTTTTATTCCATTTAAAAAGAAATCCCATAATTATACTTAAGTGAACCAATCATAAAACCATAAAACGAACGATTATGGAAAAATAAAATTAAACAGTATAATCATATAAATGGAAAAAAATGAAATTTATCAAATTATAATAATTAAAATATATGTTTAATAGGTCTTGAATTAAATTATTAATGAATATAATTTTATTATCCATTATATTAAGTTTAAGTCAAGAACACATTCATACATAAGGTAAGAAATATCTTAGAACCTCCAAATTACATTTGGGTTATGCTTTATAATTATTTACACTAATTTATTTATTTATTATTATTATATATATCTTATAAATTCTGAATATATGTTATAAAAATATGTATCTAGTTCAATTCATCCTTCTTTTTTGAGGAAACACATGTTTTATAGGGTTCCCTTCTCAATTCCTTCTGATAAGCAAGCTCGATCAAAGGGAACTTCTCAATTTCTTACCAATTTTCAAGTACACTTCATAATATTTTTTATGTCAACATTATTTTTCTAAAATAACTAATTTTATCCTAAAAAAATATTTTATCTCATTTCTAGTTTTGTAAAAAATATTATGCCTCTATCTTCTTTAGAGGCTCTTTAATATTTTCGCTTAAACCATACTTAAGTTGCTCATTTCTAAAGTTTATTAAACATTATTTTTACATTTTTTCACTTAAATTGTAAATAATTTATCATGATATATTTATATTTTCCTTTATAAATGTCAAATTATGATTTAAATCCATTATCCCATATACACCATTATGATATGCCCATTGGTTATGTCATATGACATGATTACGATACCCATTTATTTTCATGGGAAACCCCTATGTTTATCCCTTATATTTGATTCTTTATGTAGCACATAGATTCATGATAATGTTATTATGGGAACACCCAGATAATACTCCAATGTATTGGGTAATTTTTAGTCTCATGATACATCATGTATGGTATTAAAGAGTAAACCTAATACATTATGGAACTTTTCCACCATGGGATATAGTATTAGTAGTTATCCTTGAATTATATTTATGTCATGTTATATGTTGCTTCCGCATTCCTATATTTCAATGAGAATATGATTCCATGAGAACATGATATTCCTCTACATGTTTATTCATTTTCTATGCCTATTATGTAAGCTTGTTATGCCTTTGATGTAACATCCCAAACCAACATCCACTTAACTAGGGTCCTAAGAAGGTGGGCCACATGGCCTCAAGTGCTCCTCTCCATATACCAGAGGTTGCTAACTAGCAGTTAGAAAATAAATATGGTACAATGGAAAGAATATACCATCATATCAGAGTGTCACATCATATATAACCATAAAAATACAACAGTGGAAGCATATATATAAAAATACATAATAAATAAACAACAGAAGAATAAATAACTGAATAATAAGGTCAAAAGCCACTAGGTATTGTCACATACAAGGATGCATGACATGATGATGTTCAAAAAGGGGGAATAAGGGGAAGAAAGATACAATATGCTATAAAATATACGTAAAGAACAAAAGGGTTCTCCACTATAATCTTGACCATATGCTTGATACTATACTCCTATGCGCCATCTATTAGTCAAGAATATAAAATATCTATAGTAAGTTACTTTCCCTTATCCAAACTTGCATACAAGTAATATACTTGAGTACCAAAGGTGACTAGAGTTGGGTGTGAGATAAAATCCTAAAATCCCACCAAAAATGGTTTAAATAAGTAATCCAAGAAGTTATCATATTTAAACAATGTGTGAGTATAAATAAATAATTAACAACGCTGAATAAAAGAGTACATGCCTGCTCAGGTTCCTAAGGGACACTTGGAAACTATACCTACTTCGGATCATGGCTGGTATGATTGTCTGATCAGTAACTATATATATATATATTAATAGTATAAATATAGTATTGTAATATATTGGATCCAAATATATGGACCAATTACGTATAGACATAAGTGGCCATATACATGGAACACTAGGTGCTGGAAGGAATGAGGTGCAACTGAGGAATCCATAACTAGTATAAATGAGCCGATAAGCCCAAGAAAAAGGGTACGTGACTTATATACCAGAAAGAGTGAGATACATCATGCTAAACACTCGAGATGGTGGGTTTTTCATCATACCAACACCCAAAATAAGGGATGTGGTGCATCATTCCCACCATCCCAATAAAGTTAATGGTGTGAGACATCATGCTCAAAACCTGATGTAAGAGAGCATGAAACATCATTCAAAAAAAAACGATTAATATCATTACATATCCTATATCAAATGAATAATAATATTTATAATAATATTCATGATGAATTAACTATCATTTATTTTATTAGTTAACCCAAAAAACAAGAAAGGCATCACAATTCATATAAAGAAATTTATAAAACATGCGACAATTAGTGTGACCCTTCCACCCTTTATAAGTCATTCCATTTAAACCATTTAATTAATTTAATTTAATAAAACCATCATGAACAATAAATTAAATTTAATACATTCCATTTAATATATCAAAACATGTTAGTTCATTTTACAAGGCTCAAGGAGGCACTTAGAAGGTTCCGTTGTCGATTAGGTAATTAAATACATGGAAAATTCCATTTATAATCCAATATGAATGATAAAAAAGGCATTAAGAGAATTTAAACAATTAGTTATAAAGGGTAAAATCAATCTTTCACACCCTAGGGGTGTCCTCAATCAATGTTGGCCTCATTAAATTACTAAATAATGATATATGAAAGTGTAACTAGGTGTGTATACCATTTCTTAATGAAGAAATAAATTTTAGGGTGATGTGTTGTGAAGCACTACATGTGATAAAATTTCACAGATATTAAAACACCACTATTTTTCTGAAAATTATAAGATAACTTACCTTAGCGCCATTGATGACTTGTCATCCGATGATGGCATTAAATTCAAAGTAGGTTGGGAGAAATTGAAGAAACAGTCCAACAACCTAAAAATAGGGGAAAAGAGATTGCACTTGAATAGAATAATAGATCAAAAGATAAAATTATATATTAAGGGATATAAATTTATATCATTACTATATATATCCAATTACTTCTATATATATTTATTTGGACTTTGGATTGATAATATATTGAATAACCTAGGTTGAAGGAGAAAATGGCTTATGGGAGGAGGGACAACTTCTCACCCACTAGAATAAAGAGGAGAAAAGAAAAAAGGGTTAATTAGGTTCATTAAGGGATAAATAATAATTTCACCCTCAAAATAGGGGGAACACAGTTTGAACGATTTTTTTAGATAAACCATGCTAGCCTCACTGCTTAAGATAATACCACGCATGGTTAAAGCGCACAGTTTCTATTATCATGTACAAACTGTAAAAATCCCGTTATTCAAAATATTTGTTTTTTTTTGCATGGGAATTCAATTGGGGTCACATGATTATAGGAAAATGGTGTGTAAATTTCTTCCCACTATATCACACTACATGATTAGTTGATATTCTATAGGCTGGGTTGCATGATGTCTAATAATAGTGTGACCAAGTCTATTTTTCAAATTTCTAGGGTTTCGGGCTCTAAACAAGCCCTGAAAGCCCTTGTGGCCTCTGTGAATCTATTGGATTGAATCATAAGGTCATTTAAAGTAAATTAAAAAAACAAGTCACATTTTCATGAAAAAATGGGTCGTTACATTTGACCTATGTAATATACTTCTTTTCCATGCTTATTCCATAATTAGGATTTTAGATCATCCCTTCTGTATATCTATTACTCAGGTTATCCTATTAAGATGTAGGATATCGAAGTAATTTAGGATCTCAGTATGGAAGAATAATATAAATATTTTTTATTCTATTTCCATGTTTTTAATTTCATGTATCTAGTATTACATGGACACTAGAATTTAGGATCTTTGGTCTGTATTTGATGGTAAATTATGCTTAAAATCATGTAATAATATGTGTAAAAGCCACTATAGAAACCATATCTACTTTCACATATTAATACATGATTTTAAGCATAATAAACCATCAAATATAAACCAATGATTATAAAGTATAGTGACTTTATAATATTAGGTACAAAAAATTGAAAAAATAGAAATAGAACAAAAAATCATAATATTAATTTTTTCTATAATGAGGTCCTAACTTCCTTTAAACTCTTAAATATACTTAGGATAATCTAGGGTATACATATACAAAATGGATGGTCTAAAAATCCCTGTAGGGGTATAAAAATAGGAATAAATCATAACACATGGGTTAGAAGGTATAACATAATGACATAAAAAGGAATAGAACATGAATAAGCATATAGAAGCATAACATATAGAATATGGGATTATGTAATAATGAAAACATCGTAATGTGGTGGAAATATAAAACATGACATAAACATCAGTCGAGGAAAACTTCCAAGACAATATCACAAGGTGGAAAAAGTACCATAATGGATTTGATTTACTCCCTAATCCCATACAAGATGTATCATGAGACTAAACATTACCCAATGTATTGGAGAAATATCTGGGTGCACCCATCGTAACATATTCATGAATATATGTTCCACATAAATAATCAATCATGAAGAATAAACATAAGTGTTACCTATAGAAAGAAATGGGTATCATAATCATGTTATAAGGCATTGTCATAAACCGGCCCGAACACCCTAGTACCCAAATTCCTAGACCGATCCTAACATGGCCGAAAGGGAGTTCTTGATCCCCATGGGTTAGTGAAAAATACCTTTCATCAAACCATATGAAAGTGAGAACGAATTTTCCACAAACCCAATGGAAGTAAGAGATAAAAGTCAATATTCACAAAAGAAAACTCCATAAGAAGAATTGTACTATAAGTCAAATAGTTATAAACAACCCAAATTACATCATACAAGTACCATATAAGAGGATAAAAAACCTAATTCCCAATATACATAGTGTCTTAAATACCAAATATCAACAAAAAATACCACCTCTAATTGGTAATTTCCCCTTTCTCGAACCTGGCATGGCGAGATCTACAAATTCCTAAAGCAACAGGTATGGTGTGAGATAAAATCTCAGTAGGGTCTTACGAAAGATTCCATAATAAGATTCCAAATTAATTAAAAAATATATATTTCAATTTTAAATAAATCGGAATGACAGTACATAATCATATTTAAAAAAATCATGCTTTACATTTCAATTGATGGAAAATAATTCTAAAAAATGTATTAATAAACATTTTTATATAAAATTATTTAAATAAATTCACAAGGCCTATGTAAAATACCTTTTAAACAATGACATATATATCAAAATAATCACAAAAGAGCAACATGGTCATCTACCAAGAGCTACAATAGTTCTAGGTTATGGGATCCTCACAAAATAATTTGATGATAATGAAAATGTGCACACATGTATCTCTGATACTATCCAAAGAATATTAAACAATATCCCCCTAGGGATAAGATCTACCAAAATGATTCTATTATAATTTTAAACCATCAATCCATTACTAGGTCATTACCATCCAAGCGTGTCTGTCCCTAATAACTCACTAAATACATAGGAATACATGTTCTTAAACAACAATAAATAATGGATAATTTATTTCAAAACTATTTAAAATATATTTAACCAATTTTTATTTTTCAATATGCTAATTTCCATTTAAAAAACAAAATATTTTTTAATCAAATCATGTCTTTTTGTAGGATAAAACCAATGGGTTTTTATCAAAATAATTTAATCTATTTTTTTGAAATCCAAATTTGAAATAAATTTCAAAAATAAATTTCACAATTCAATTTCATAATTTAAATTCCAAAATATAATTTTCAAAAAATTCCATCTAATTCAAAAAACATGCCCCAATTCGATGGAATTGGGGGTTTTCCCCAAATTTCATTCCAAATTAGATTCAAATCCCCAATTCAGTGGAATTCGGTTTTCAAAAAACCAATTGAAAGAAATTAAATTCAAATCAAGTAAATTAATTTAAATTATGAAATTTAGGGTAATATAAATTGGAAAATCTTAAATAGAACCAAATACCTCAGGATTATAGGATCATAAAATATAAAACCTGCAATGGGAAAATCTAATGAAGAATATCAAGAAAGTATATCTAAGAATCAAACCTAGAATCAAGATCTAAAACAATAAGGATTAGATCCTCCAACAACAAGTATACCTAATAAAACCTAAGTATTAGAGATAGAGAGATAGAGAGAGGCTGTAAGAGAAGGAATATGTAGAGAAAAATTGCTAGTAAATGATTGAATGAATATTTCCTAGCTTCGATCCACCTTGTAGAGGGTTTAGAGGTGTCAAAATGGGTCCTTGGGAGCCCTATCAACCTAGAAAATCATAATATCATGAGTTAGGGTTGAGTTTGGGTCAAAAAAAAAGGTTCATAGAATGTTTAATGATTTTTTGGGATAATTAATTCCCACACACATGATTAGTGTGGAAGGGATACGTGGTTTTTCAAACTGTGTGCCCCTTCTGGTGGGGTTTCATGGTTTCTACTTGGTGGGAACATATTTTTTCAAACAGTGTACCATTCATTAAAACCCTCACTCCCTAGGTTTGCATGGTTTACACTACTAGGGTGCATGGTTTGGGAAAACGTACACTAATCATGCATAGCCCAAGAGCCCTTAAAAATTTTCAAAAGTTTACCTGAAACACCCCTATATTATACCCAATCAAAGCATGATAAAAATATAGGTTTATAAGTACCTAAAAAAAGCATCATGATTTTACAACCTTCCCACCACAAAAATTTTCTATCCCCAAAAACCTATTAATAAGATTACATGTCAAAGAGATGAGGCCACTGCTCTCTTATCAGTGACCTCCTCTCCAACGTCACATGAGTATAAAAATCATGCTACTATAGTACTCAAAAAAGGTATATTAATTCCATGAAGTGCCTTGGTTTTAGAATCAAATATCCTAATTGGATGATTAGACATGTATAAATAAGACTCAACATCAATATCACTCTAGCTCAACACATGATATGGATCAAAAAGACACTTTTGGATCTACGATACATGTATTACTTTATGTATCGATGTCACATGTGGTGGAAGTGATAAATGATAATCTACTTTTTCCACTAGATCAACAACCTAAAAATGTCCCACAAAATGAGGATCAATCTTCCCTTACCTCCCAAGTCATTGATGACCTAACCAAGGTGAGAATTTCAAGAACAAGAATCACCACCTGATAATTCCTACAGTGTATAATGATGATCATCATAAGAATTATACAAGATCTATGGAATCAACATTATCTAATGAATCAAATAAATCTTTACTACCATCTCTTGAATAGATATTGGTCTAACCAAGTTATTTTCTCCGGTCTTCAACCAACACAATGAATATTAGAAAGGTTGATCATACAAGGCCTCAAAATGATCCATTCTGATCACGAACTGATAAATATTCTTATAGGAGAACTAAACTATCCCTAATTGATCATAACAAGCTCCACTAAAATCAAGGATATAGGTGAGAAGCATATCCTCAAGAATCTGTATATCCCTTTCTGTCTGGGCATCCAACTGCTAATGGTATATCGTGAGTAAACGAACCTGAGATCCTAGTGCCTCTTCACAGCCTCTCCAAAAACAAGAATTAAATTGAGGATCTCTATCTCAGACTATAGAATATTAAAATTTATGAAAAAATAACCTCTTTCACATAGTGATTTCCCAACTCCTCAACTTTGGTTGTATCACAAATGGGTATATAGTGAGCTGATTTTTTCAACTTATTGATTACAAACCATATCACATTATTCATTATCTAGGTATATGTAAACCCAACCACAAATTCCATAGAGATATTATCCCACTTCCAAGTCGGCATTATAAGTGGCTGAAGCAAACCTAAACATCTCTGGTGCTCTATCTTGACCTTTTGGCAAGTATAACAATCAGAGAAAAAACCCAGCAATACTTATTCTCATACCTGGCCACCAAAATCATAACCACATGTCATATAACATATTTTTGGTTACTATGTGCCCTTTCCACATATAATTATGGAAACCACCCATTAAAACTTTCCTTATCGCTAACAGAAAAACAAAACAATTTCAATAGAATAGAATTCCCTCTAGGGAGAATGACCTATCAACAAAATTATCCCCACCATAAATAGATTCTCTAATTCCAAGGAACTTATCATCAATATTTTGATCCTAAAGAATCATATCATGAAGAGAATATTTACACTAAACACATTCCAAGGAAACTTCGGTCCTTGATTCCCAAACTCCTATATGAAATTGTGAAAAAAGACTCATCAAGTTCCTCTCTTATGATGATTCTTTCATGTCATGGGTTGGAAGTTTTCTAATCAAAGCATATTAAATGACATTACCTTTCCTTTGGGTATAGGAGATGTCAAATTCAAAAGAAATTACTTATTCCATACAACACCTCTATAAGAGATTAAAATATTTTTTAGATAAGATATAACTCAAGATCTTGTGGTTGGAATACACAGTAAACCTTTCTCCGAAAAGGTTACGCCTCTAACTATTCAATTCATGCATCAAATCTATGATTTCAAGGTCAAAATTTAGATAATTATTCTCATGTGGCCTAATATTAAAAGATACATAAGTAATGGCATGATCACTTTGCATAATAATAGAACCCAAACCTGAACATGATGCATTACAAAAGACCACAAATCCCTACCCGACCTCTAGAAGAGTAAACACCAATACAGTAGTCAAAATACATTTTAGCTCAATAAGAGAACTCTGAAAATTTTCATCCAAATCAAAATTTACTCCCTTGCAAGTTATATTAGTCATTAGATAAGACAAATTTTATAATTCATTTACAAACCGATGATAATATCCATCTAAGCCTATGAAGCTCTAAATATCGAAAAAATTTCATGGTTACTTCCATGTTATAAGATCTTTTAACTTTTTATGATGAACTAATATACCAATTTTAGACACCATGTTTCCCAATAACTTCACTTCTTGAATATATAAATCACATTTTGAAAGCTTGGAATAAATTTGGTGACTTCTCAACAATTCTAGAACTTATCTCAAATGATTCACATGATCCTCCTCTGACTTAGAGTGAATAAGGATGTCATCCAAAAATACTACCGTGAAATTACTAATATACTCCTGGAAAATTCTATTCATTAAATCCATAAATATTACAGGATCATTGGTTAGAAAAAATGGATCTACAAGTTACTCAAAATGGCCATAACTGAACCAAAAGGGGGTTATATGATTGTTAGATTATTTTATTATCAACTGATGATATCCAGATCAAAAATAAATCTTCAAGAATCACTTCACCCCTTTAAATTGTTCAAATAAATCATTAATATGTGGAAATAGATATTTTTTATTCACCATTAATCTATTGAGTTTTTGATAATCAACCCAAAGGAAAAGTGACCCATTAGTTTCTTAGCAAATAGAACTAGTCCCGCCAAGGTGACACACTCTGCTGTATCAAGAATTTCTCTAAAATATCATCCATTTGAGTGTTCAAATATTTAATTTTATATTATTCCATTTAGTAATAGTTAATATATAATAGTTGAGGACCAACCACTAAATTGATAAAAAATCTTCATCCCTTACCAGTGGGAAACTAGAGAAGTTAGAAGGGAACACATTGGAAAACATGAAGAGAAATAGAGGGAGAACACAAATCACATATTCCTAATCTAGATCAAAAGTGAACACACATATTAATTTCACCAACTCTAGATAAGATGGTCTGAATATACTCGAACTTGGGTCCCATTCACCTTGAAAGATAAAACCCACCCCATCGGCTGTTGTAAAGGAGACCCATTAAAGATAACTGTCAATTTTTTATTTGTTTTCAGTGAGTCAATCCATCACAAAAATGACATTATGTTTTTTCATGTTTAAAATCATAAAATCCCAAGAAATCACAACATCCTATAGAGAGAAAACACAAGCAGGATTATGGAGGCCCTGCTTTCTCTTCATTCTGAGGGGTGTAGTAATATCCAACACATAAGATAAAATCTATATAGGAAGATTAATAAGATTCATAATACAGGTTGAAATAAATGAATGAAATTCACTTATATCAAATAAAGTAGTCACTAATGAAGAAGATATAGTAATGATACCTTTCATAGTCATTGGATCTGTATCTGCTTCCTCTAGAGACTCTTCCACTATGTGAAGAATCTTTTTTTCAGAATTATATGGTTGGAACCCCTTTGATCAAGAAGCATCTGATTAAACTATAGTTTTATTTGGTGATGATGATCTTATGACACTATGTTAAGTATAATATATATGAAAGAAATTTTTCTCGTGACCTAATCATCCATATGAGACAAAAATATTGGTTGCCTCAGTGCAAACCATTTTTGAGTGCCCGGGTTTTCCACACTAGTAAAAAATCAAAGGGCATCTTCCAGGAAATATAGGTGGTCTAGAAGAACCCTAATGTTGAGAAAAACCATGAGAATCATCACTATTCCTCTTCCATTTATGTTAACTCACATAACAACCACTCGGAAAAAAGGAACCCCCATCAACCCTAACTTTCTAGATAAGTCCATTTCGACCATCAATGCTCTATCCTATGTATCAACATAAGAAGTTGCCTTCAGCAAGAAGACCTGATAAATAACATCAGATCAAATTACCATATTTATGTTTCAAGTCTTCATATTATCATTCAATAAAATCTTAGTTGAAAACTATAAAAGTTCAATAAAGATATTTTCATATTCTATAATAGTATTATCAACCTTCTTGAGTTTGAAAAAATCTATAGCCTTGGATAACACCATCTAATCTGGATAGAACTAGTTTGTGAAAATAACTTTAAATTCCTTCCACTACAATCCCTCATGATTATTCTTCATCACCATCATATCCCACCACATCTTTCTAGGTACCTATAGATTTATAGTGGCACATTTCACCTTTATTTCATCAGGTGTTTCCAAGAACTCAAACAGAATCTTGATATCTCTCAACTAATCCTTAACCAGTTGAGGATAATTTGATCCCTACAATGATGGTTTATTTTAGAGAAGGAAATACTGAGAATGATTATGTAAAAAATCCCCTTTAGGTTCCATAGATGAAGCCTAATAGTGAACTGGGGTAGGTGCATGTCCTAGAGCATGGTCAATATGCATGATAACCTCGACAAGAATCTGGTCCATGAGAGGATTTTCTCACTGAGGTTCATCAAAATCTTTCTCTTCGATATGATTATTACATATTATTAGAGGAATGATGCAACAAAATATTAGTAGCCAATATTTAAGACATCATATTACCACTCAAATAGAGAAACATGGGAAATTAATCCCAGAAAATAGGTAAACAATATTTGGATATCAATATATCCAAAACAAGAAGCAGTGAAAATACTAGAACTAATCCTTATGTAATATTTCCCAAACCACCCATATTGAATCAAGGCTCATTATAGTGAGAGTTTTCTAGAAACTTGGTCATAACTACCTCCTAAGTCCTGATAAGATTACTCAACTGCATACTGACATCATGGAAATATGCTTAACCTACATTTGATGCCACATTGTCATGAAACGGCCCAAAGAACCTAGTACCCTAATGCCTAGACCGATCCTAAAATGGATCAAATGGCATTCCTAATCCCCATGGGTTGGTGATAAGCACTCAACAACAAAAAATATGAAAGTGGGAAAAAATCCACAAACACAATGGAAGTAAGAGATACAAGTCAATATGAAAAAAATAAAAATCCATAGGTAGAATCATACTAGAAGTAAAAAAAATATAAAAAACACAAAGTAAATCATCCAAGTACTAGAAAACAAGATAAACAACCTTAATACCAATGAATACAGAAGCTCAAAGCCGATAGATCCAAAACAAATACCACCTCCAATAGTCCATTCCCCTTGCTTGAACCTATAAGGAGGAAATATACAAATGGCCAAAGGCATAGGTAGGGTGTAACATAAAATCCTAGTAGGGTCTGACCAAGGATTCCATAATAATATTCCAAATTAATTAACCAAAAATAATTTTCAATTTTAAATAAATAGTCATGAAATTACTTAAAACAAATCATTCTTTACATTTCAATTGATGGAAAAAATTTCTAAACAATGGGTTACTAATTTTTTATATAAAATAATTTATATAATTTTATAAGTCATGTGTAAATCAGTTTACAAACAATTACATATATATCAAAATAATTACAAATGAGAAATGTGTTCATCAGCCAATAGGAATGATAGTTCCAGGTTATGGGATCCTCACAAACTCATATGATGATAACAACAATGTGCACACACATCTCTCTCACACTAGACAAAGAAGACTAACCAATATCCCACTTGGGTAAGATCTTACAAAAAGTTTATGTTAGAGTTTTAAAGTGTCAATCCATTTTTAGGTAATTCCCATCCTAGCGTTTTTATCCCTCATAACTCACTAACTACCAAGTCTTGCATGTGCCCAAACAATAATCAATAAGGGGAAATTTATTTCAAAACTGTTTAAAATACAATTAAACCATTTTTCAATTTCAATACACTAATTTAAATTTAAAAACCAAAATTATTTTTTAATCAAATCACACCTTTTACTAGGATAAAAACAATGGGTTTCTATCAAAACAATTTAAGCCATTTTTCTCAAATCCAAATTTTAAATCAATTTCACAAATCGATTTTACAATGAAATTTCAAAATTTAAAATCAACAGTTTGATTTTCACTGTTTTATATCCAATTCCACAAACATGCCCCAATTCAATGGAATTGGGTTTCCCCCCCAAATTTCATGCCAAATTAGATTAAAATATCCAATTCACTAGAATTGGGTTCTCAATAAAACAATTGAATGAAATTAAATTCAAATAAATAAATTAAATATAAATCAAGAAATTTAGGGTTAAGTCAATTGTAAAATCATAAATGTAACCACATACATCGGGATCACGTGACCTAGAAACACAACGTCCTCAATAGGAAACTCCAACAAAGAATGTCGGCAAAAGGAGATCTGAGAATCAATCCTAGATTCAAGATTCAAAACAATAGGGATTATATCCTCCAACAACATGGATATCTAAAAATCCTTAAGGAAGAGATATATATATATATATATATATATATAGATAGAGATAAGGAATTAGGAGAGAAAACTTACTAGGAAAGGACTGAACAGAGATCTCCTAGTTTTGATCCTCCTTGGATAGGGGTTTGAGGATTCAAAATGGGTCATTGGGATCCGTCTCAAACTAGGAAATTGTAATATAAAAAGTTATGATTGAGCATGGGTCAAAAATAGGGTTTGGGTAATTTTTAAATAATTTTTGGTGTAATTAAATCCTATGCACATTCTTAGCTGGGAAGGGATGCACAATTTTTCAAACCGTGCGCTGTAACCATGCACCCCTTATGGCGGGGTTTCATGGTTTATACTTGGTGGGAGCATGTTTTATCAAACCATTTACCCACAATGTACATCCCAATATCCCTTCAAATTTTCCAAAATTTTACCTTAAACAACCCTAAATAATACCCAACAAGAGCATGATCAAAATTGTGGTTTAGAAGTATTTGAAAACAGTAAAGGATGTTACAGGAATAACCAAAGGGAATATCATAATGGTGTCCCTTAAAAAATGAATCTAAATAATAATTGGACATTAATAAGGTAAAATAGGTATATATCATGATAAATTATGTCCAAAGGAAGTGAAATCATGTAAAAAGAGTGTTTAAGAAACTTTAGAAATAAACCACCTTAGTACAGTTTAAGGGTAAATATTAAAAAGTTTTTAAAGTGTAAAAAGGAATAATTTTTTATAAAAAACCATAAATGAACTAATATAGTTTTCAATGATAAATTTGTTTATTTTAGAAAAATAATGGTGTCTTAAAATTGATTATGAAGTGTACTTGATAATGGGTAATAAATGGGTAAGTTCCCTTTAATTGAGCTTGCTTATTAGTAAGAATTGAGTAGGATAACATTTTAAACATGTATTTACCCATAAATTAAGGATGCATTGATCTAGATACATAAATTTAGAACATATAAATATAATTAAAATAATTATTTAATAAGAAATAAGAAATACGTAGGTTTAAAGGGAGATAAATCATAACCTAGTGGTAAATTTAGAGGTTTAGAGAGATCACTTACCTTATGTATGAATGGGTTCTCCACTTTCACTTAAATTACATGATAATTAAATTAGATTCATTAATAATTAAATTCAAAAACTCATTAACATATATTTTATTTTTTATAATTTTATTAAGTTTATTTATGTCTATTTAGATGAGTTATAATGTTTAATTTCATTATTCTGGGAGTGTTCATTTCATGGTTTTATGGTCAATTCCATTGAGATTAATTATGGGAGTTCTTGTAAAATGAAAGAAAAAATAAATAAGTGGAATGAAATAGTATTAATATAATTCCAAAATTTAAAATGTTCACATATATAATTTTTTTTTGATATGAGGATGATTCATTTTCTAAAATGTTAATGATAAATATTTCAATTTTTTTGGTGTTTTTTTGATCAACATGTACTAGTTTTGTTTTATTATTTAATATTATGTATATATATTAGTTTCAGAACATGAAAAAAATTATAATATAAATTTTAAAATCTATTTTAACCATTATAATGGTTTTATTAATAGCCTTGAAGGAAGTAATGGAAAACAAAAAATCTTCATCCACAAAGGTGGTGAATCAACATATCACGGATGATGTTTCATTTTTAAAATAAAAAGGGAATAGAAGATATTTGATGATGTATATTCCCTTAAAAAAATAAAATTATAATATATATTTTATATTGGAGTAATCATGATACTTTGGATAGTGTAGGTGAGGATAAGGTATATAAAAGAAATAATTTAAAAGAGAAAGAAGAAGTATTTTACATCTTGAATATGATCTCTTGGAGAACCTCCTTAAGGCACTTGGGTTTGGTTTTTTGTTGTGACCAGAAGATTTTGGATGTATATAAGAGTCTTGGTAAGGTAATTGGGTATAATTTGGACAATCTAAAATTCTTATGAGGTTTTAAGAGAAGGGGTGGTATTTATAGGTAGGGGATAGGGGTGTTTTTTTATTATTTTATTCATTTGTTTATTATTTTTGGCTCAAGACTATCAATAATGTTGATTCCTGTGAACATATATAATAAATAGTTTAAGAGAGTTCGAAAAAATGGTTTCTCACATCATCAATGAATAAAAAATTCACGTATTTGTTAAAAATCATAAATTACCGTATTTCACTATTCATAAAAAATCAATTATTTCAGAAAAATCCTAAAAATTCACCCTAACCATTTTTTTATTTGTAGATTTTAAAAATAGACTCCATTTTTTGAAATTAATTTTCCAAATTTTGAAATTTATTTATTTTAATTTAAATCCTCATTTATTCATAAAATACTGATTTTAATATTATAACCGATTTTATGAAACTTTGAAAAATTAATTAAGGTCTCAAAAAAATTATCTTATGATTATAATACAACAAAATCTTAATTTATGAATATATTTTATGAAAATAAATATTCTTTTAAATAATTATATTAATTATAAAATTATTAATAAATAATTACATTTCAATAAAATACCAACACTTAATTTATCATTTTTAAAACATTTATTTACTTATTTTTCAATATAAATATATTATGTTTTCATTTATAAGATACCTAAATTTTATTTATAATTTCATAGTTGAAGTCACTATTCTAACATCCAGATTACTATTTCTAATGGTCACATTACTATTCTAATGGTTAGGTTATTATTTCAATGGTCATGATAATTAATATCAAAATGAAGTGAAAACTTATAAAAATATTGTATAAGAAACATTATAAATAATCCACTTTAGTGTGGTTTAAGGGAAAAATATTAAAGATTATTTAAAGAGGATAAATTCATAATTGTT
Source organism: Viscum album (assembly GCA_963277665.1). NCBI lineage: Eukaryota > Viridiplantae > Streptophyta > Magnoliopsida > Santalales > Viscaceae > Viscum > Viscum album. The sequence continues at coordinate 2,097,419,853 of OY728156.1, forward strand.
TGTATAAAACTAGAAATGAACTATGATAGTCTTTTCAGGATGAAATGATTGATTTTAGAAAAATAATGGTTTATTAAAATATATTATGGAGTATAAGTGATTATCGTTAAGAAATTGGGAAATTCCCTTTAATCAGGCTTGCTTATCGGGAGGAATTGAGAAATGAACCTTTTAAAACATGTATTTCCCCATAAAAAAGGGATGAATTGACCTAGATACATAATTCTGATACGTATAAAAATAATTATTAATAATTATATTAGAATAATGAAGAAATGAATTGGTGTAAAGAGAGAGAAAGCATAACCCAATGGTAAATTTGGAGGTTTAGAGAGATCCCTTATCTCATGTTCGAATGTGTTCTACAATTGAACTCAATATCCCAGATAATCAAATTAGATTCATTAATAATTTAATTTTTAATTTATTCAATATATATTTAATTTATTACAATTTTATTAAGTTCATTTATGTCTATTTTGATGAGTTATATTGTTTAGTTTTGTTGTTTCAGAAGTGATTGTTTAATGGTTTTACGGTTGGTTCCCTTGCGTATAATTATGAGAGTTTTTTTTCAAATGGAATAAAAACCCCAAAAGTGGAATGAGATGGTATTAATATACCTTTATAGTTTTAAATTGTCCCATATATCATTTTTTCATATATGATGATTATTAATTTGATAAAATGTTAATGATAAATGTTCAGTCTATTTTGGTGGTTTTTTTATCATCATTAACTTGTTTTGTTTTATTATTTAATATTATGTATATACATGAGTTATGAAACATAAAAAAAGTTATAATATACATTATAAAATCTGGTTTGAACATTATAATGGTTTTATGACCATCCTCGAAGGTATTAATGAAAAAAAACTTGTCGTCCATGAAGGCGGTGAAATGACATACCACGAACGATGTTTTCATTTTTAAATTAGAAGGATAAAATAAGAGATTTGATGATGAATATTCTTCCAATAGAATAAAATTATGGTATATATATTTTATTGGAGTTATCATTATACTTTAGATAGGGGATGTGAGGAGAGGATAAGAAAATAAAATAAATTAGAAGAGAAGGATTGATGATTTTACCTCTTGAATGTTGTCTCCTCGAGAACCTCTTAAAGGCACTTGAAAATTGTATTCTGTTGATACCAAAATCTCTTGGACATGAGGAAGATTATTGGTAATCTAATTGGGTAGAATATTGACAATATCCAAGGATTTTGAGGTGTGAGGAGAAGGGGTGGTATTTATAGGGATAGGAGAGGGATGTTTTTTATTATTATATTCATTAGTTTATTATTTTTAGTAATGCAAAACGGGCGGGCCGGGGCGGGGCGGGCCAAGCCCGCGCGGGTTTGAACCTGTACGGGTTTGAGCCCACGTGGGTTAGTCTGCAAAAGCCCACATATAATGCGAACAAAAAATTTCAAGCCCTCCCCACCCCGCATAAACCCGCGGTTTGCCCGCGGGCTTACCCACATTTACAGAAAAAATACTATTTATAATCATTTAAATACTTACTTTTTTATCATTCTTTAAGGTATTTTTGGGGAGAAGTATGAATTAACAATAAATATAGTTTTAAAGGATGTGATGTAACATTTTTTGTGGGTTAATGGTGACATGAGGTGACACCGATGTGGTGGTTAACTGTTGTGAGAGAAATTAGGTGAGTGATTGGTGATGGGCGATGAATTATAATGTTGGTTATGTGGTGATGTGAACAACTAAACCTGTGAATGAATGAAGTCTCTCTAGGTAATGATCAGTTTTAATTGAAGCTATTAATAGTGTTTTCATGAGTTCTATACTATTCTCTTAATAACAAAATAAAGTTAAATAATAAACAAATTAAATTGACCTAAAAAATATTATGATTATAATAACTCTTATAAAATTAAAACCATGCGCAGGGGCGATGAGTTCCGTTTTTCGAGAGATGGGTTGACACACCATGTGAATATGGTTAATAATTACTATATAAATAATATAATATCATATTAAAATAATAAATATCGGTCTATTTAAAATTCACATATAAATAAATGGTGAATTAATATGACCATTACAGTGAGAAATCATATGTCACCGTTTAACCATGATTTTGTTATTAAAAAAACTAAAATGTTAAAGAAACATATATTGTAAAAATAATATATATATATTCTTTAAATCAGGCCTGTAGGCAAGATTGCACCCACGTGGACTCAACCCGCATTGGCCCGCACCCGCGCGGGCCAAACCTGCATTGGCCCGCACTCTAAACGGTCAAATTTTTTAGGACCGCCCCACCCCACATCCGCCCCATACCCGCAAAGCTCACGGGCCACAGGCCCACTTCGCATCACTAATTATTTTGGCCCAAAGATATCAATAGTTCTAATTCTTGTGAATAAGTATAATAAATATAGAATTATAGTTCAATAAAATGGGTACTTAAATCATCTATTACTCAACCATGACAAAAAATGCATGTATTATATTATATTGTTAAATACCGTAAATTACCATATTTCACTATTCACAAAAAAATCAACTATTTTTTAAAAATACCAACAATTCACCCTAATAATTTTTCAAAATTTATATTGAAAATATATAATCTATTTTATAAAAATAATTTTTTAAATATGAGAAATTTAATTTTTAATTAAAATCAATATTTATTCAAAAGATATTGATCTTAATATTATAACTGGTTTTATAAAACATTTAAAAATTAATTAATGACTTGTAAAATTATATTATAATTATAATATAAAAAATATTAATTTATGAATAAATTTTATGAAAATAAACATCCTTATAAATCATTATATTAATTATAAATTTGAAAATAAACATTTACATTTCAAAAAAATTACAGCACTTAATTTATCATTTATAAAAAAAATATTTATTTATACAATGATATAATTATATAATATTTTCATTTATAAGATACCTAAATTTAATTTATAATTTAATATGTGAGTTTACTATTCTAATGGCTATATTTCTATTCCTAATGGTCATATTACTACTCCAACATTCAATTTATTATTCCAACAATCAGGTTATTATTCCAATGATATAAGTTCGTTAATACCTATTATTTCATTCATTCTACATTCTCTTCTATTTTATCTTAAGGTTATATATACTTTCATCTTCAAAATGTATATTTATTATTAAAATTACATTTTATTTTTATATCTTTGTTCGTGATTGTAGTTATTCTAGTGGATATAGTATATCTAAATTTTCTCATTATTATTATCTTATCTCCATTTATTATCCCACTATAATATTTGGAATTATTATTGGTTTATTTTCAAACTGATTTATAATTCTTAATTTATGAGATTAATCTTTATATTGGGTTGTTTATGTGATGTATGTGTTCAAAAATTATAATAAGGTAATTCCCTTGATAAAATTATGGGTGTTACATTCTTCCCCCTTATATTAATTACAGTTTAATTTTTATCACGAATTTATTTTACCCCTAAATCATTCTTGAGAAAATTACCAACCTGTGTATGTATGTTTTATTTTATTTAATTATTTATTATTGTGTGAAATGATTGTAAACAATTAAGTTGGCATGCACATCATCATGTTTCGATCAACATGTATAAGGGCCTGCACATCCAAATGTATCTATTGTATATTGTGCCCCTAGTCCCCCCACCTACGTGAGAGTAAATTTTTATTTTATAAAGACAATGGATGATGTGGACCCCACCAAGATGAGGTGGTACACGAGATGATATGTAAACCTCTCCATGATGAGGTGGTACTCCAGATGAGAAGTGAACACACTTGACAAGGACAAGCTACATAATGAGTCAATATGTGACTCAATTATTATTTATTTAGGTCATGGTTGATCCATTAAGTTTAATGGATCAACCAATATTGGATTCTCATGACCATTCATTTAGTTTATCTCTTGAATTTTCTTATTATTTTATGCATGTTCATGATAGTAGAGACAACATAAAATAATAAATAGTAAAATGCATAAATAAGAAATGAATAACTTTCTATTAATTTTTAGTTTTGATCATGAAAACATAAATGATAAATATTCATATAAATGGATTACATTATTTGATAAAAATTAAAAACCCTCAAAGAAATATTAAGTCACAAAAATGCCTTCCATCATTCGAATTTTAATAAAACAGTGTGTTCAGGGTGCTCATTATCCAAAGTTCAGGGTGCCTTTTACTACCTGGTAGTTCTTATGATAGTGATGGGTGGAATTAACTAAAGTTTACAGAAAAGAATTCTACAAAGATATAATTTTTAAAATTTTTAGGAAATCATTTAGAAAATCAAGTTTATGCCTTTAGAAGCTGTTACTTCACTCAATGGATCAAAGAAACACAAGTTAATGCAGTTTTCTAGACAAACACCTACGTTGAACTCTATGAGTATTGGCATAACCAAATACTATATACTATGAGGGGATATTCAAGGATCATTTCCACTATAATAATCAAGTGAAATAGTATTATTATTATAGTTTAGAGAGTTCCTAAAATTCAAAAAAATAGTGAGAGACATTTAATGATATAATTAATCAATAATTTATAATTTGGAAATGAAGATAAAAGTACAATATTATAGATTTTATTTTTATATTAAATTGAAAGTGATACCACAAGATACACTATGATAGTCATGGAAAAAGTAAAAGTCCAAACCAAAATGAATTTTTAAATGTATTATAGGAGCTTGCGCACAATACAATAATATTATAAATTCAAGGCGTTGGTGTCCCAATATCTTTTTTACACATCATGAAGTGGGGGTATAAAAATAATTATAGGAGAATCATGTTTTAAGAATATGATGGTTATTTCATAATGTTTTCATCAACATCCAACATAAGTTATGGTTACAACATTGAGACATAGATGTTTTAACATATAGTATCATCTCAGTGAAGCTTGTGATGAGAAAGTGAGTGAGATTTGAATAAATTATATTACACTCGTTATGTGTAAATATGAAAGGTGGACAATGACCTTTCAAGTCATCTCATTCTTACATATGTTTCACCCAATTTCCTCAATTTTTTTAAGAGTAAAGAATAAATAGTAAGGAGTAAATTCTTAATTAAATTTTATATAAGGTTATCCAAGTGAATAAAAAAATTAAATAAAGATTAATATTTACTTCTTATGGAAAACAAGTTGAAATAAATGGCGATAAGTCCAATGGAAAGAGCAATGCCAAAGGAAATTCATAATGCCTTTTAAAGAGAGGGGTGTTAAATTAGAGGTTATTTGTTTTTCATACCATGGGATAAATCTATGGAAGTTTAAATGAAATGAATTTAATTGATGAAGCAAGTAGTCACTTCTTTAGGTATATTCATCAATTACATGTAATGTTTCGATAATACTTATTGGGTATTAAATACAATATAAAAACCCATTTTTGTATTTAAGTACAATAACTAAGAAGCTATATAAAAATTATTCTAAGTTATATTCTCCAAGCATCTGAGAAAGGGTGGTTCCTAATTCAGTGGTGATAAGTACATTACTTCTAATTACCAAGTACATGATTCTAGTTGAACAAGTTGTTGAGTATAACCAAAATATTTATCTCATGTTACCATTGGAAACTATGTGAGATTATTTCTATTTAGGAAATAGTATTGTTTAAGGTGTTTCATACTTAACCAAAAGTTTAGTGATACATGAATCATATTCAATACATGGTGAAAATAAAATGAAAGATTAATCTACCCAGTTGTGGGAAGATAATTATTTATCAAGAAAAACTAAAAGTGGATGTAAAGGATATACCTAGTTTTCCATTTAGACTCAATGGAGATAAACACATTATCTTATTATTTATGTATATACTTATTATTTTGGACAAAGAAACCTTTATAAGTAAAGGTAATCCACAAAGGATTTCAGAACTAGTTCATCTTGAGAGAATGAAATATTCAAAGAAGATGCTAGAGGTATATTCCTATACTTTATAAGGTTACATTAAGTGATTAAGGGATAAAAAAATGAAGTATGGTATTTTCATAGTCATAATATATGAGTTTATTCAGGATGTAATGTTGAAGAATATATTGACCAAGCATTCATAGATCATTACAATGTAGTGTGGATAAATTCCTAAACACACATTACCTTATCCACATCATGAAAATGATGTTAATAAAGAGGTTAGACAATGAGTCTTACATGTCAACATTGATCAATGAAATTTAGCATGGAGATATTCCTAAATTCTTATTTCCTATACATATAAGAGACATGATGTAAGTAAATAGAGTATTAATGTTCAAACCTATTCATTGTGGATACTTCCATTATATTTCAAAATGTTCTTTGAAAATGATGATGTTATCCCATAAAAATATGAAAATTAACATGAATAATGGATATCACATGATTTATAGTATGATGGAAATCCATTATTTTATAAGAACATTGTGTGTGAATGAAAAGAGTTTGTTAGGATATAAACAAACTTGCATAAAGAAAAACAAAATGTGCATCAAAAGTAATTGTCCTAAAAGTTTATTAGGATATTACTAAATCCCTATGATAGAAATGTTATAGTCAAGTTATAGACAAAATTTATATAAAAATAGTTCACATCTATATTTGAGATACTAGGAAAAATATTGACTTGGTTTCAATCAATTCTAGAGATACAAAAATAGTTGATATATGAACAAGCTCCACAAATGTGTGTGGAAAAAGAATGTTCCCAAGAGACATAATACTTAGAAAAGTTAAAACCATGTTTATGGTTTATATTCAATATGAATGGTGATATATGTTATTAATTGATAATAATAAATCCGACAAGTAAGTGGTATATGGAAATTAAATAAGATTGACAATATCAATTGAAATACAATCATGGATTCCATGTATCAATGTTAAGGGACTTATTATTTTAAATACTATGGTGAGTATTCAAGTGATATTATACATGGATGGTACAAGTGTGGTACTAATAAGTATTTATTGGTAATACCAAGTCATTATCTTTAAATCAATTAGAATTTTACTTAGCTAAATTCTAAGATTTTTTATTGATCATTAGATGTAAAGACCACCAATCGTGGAAGGTGTCCATATGATGCAACTAGAAAGGGATGATGACATCATAAATTTACTATAAGGTTACAAGTTACTATAATATAGTTTTTGATTAAAGTAAGTAACAACATCTTAGAACATTTATTTTGAATGAATCTTTTCCATGTTTCTATTAGAGGGTAGTGAGACCACCATTTTTTTCAAAGTAATATATGTTTTCTAACATATAGAAAAAACTATTGGTATTAAAATTAGATAAGATAAGAATGGAAGTATCTATATAGAGATTTCCTTAAAGTATAAACCTAATTTCTAGGTAATATGATCTACTAAGGTAGATCTAATGGTTTCTTATACCTAGTTAATTGTATATATACTAACAGGGTATTGAAAAGTAAAATCTTGAACAATTTGAGATAGAATTATTACTAATTTCACATGGTATATATCTCTCCAAGAAGATATGTAAGGGTAATAATAAGAGATTAATGTGTTGAATTGGATTCTATAATCTTTTGTGATAGATCAAACACATATTCCATGATATGTAATAAAAGTGACATTGCTAGAATATACTTTATAGTAGGAAAATATCAGTTATATCTAGTAGAACTGCAAGGAAAGAAATTAGAACTATCTAATAGTACTATAGAAAGTATAGAGGATATAAAATTGGTATGTGGAGAGTAAGGGATAGTAATTTTTAGTGGACACAAACTAGTATTCCTTAGATCAATATGATCTAATATCATAGTTAGGCTAAGGTAACGAGCAAGATAAGCTCATAAAAGCTAGTGGTATCTATAACTAAAAATACCAAGTATTTTGTATCTTATGAGGCACATAAGGAACAATTATTAAACACAATGATCTATTACAGTTCATGGAATTACACCTAGTAAGTAAAGTTTTATCATGAGGACAATCCTTAATGAGTACTAACCAAGATGTCGAGTTTTGGAAGTGGATAGAAGGGATATATTCGGGGATGACGTATCTTGAGGGGTTTTAATCAAGGAGGCGAGGATGCATATAGAATAATATCTTTATAGAGGAAACTTAGAAGACCCACCAAATAATTTCATGACTCAATAGAAACATGATCTTTATCATGCGAGAGCTAAAAAGGGTGGTTAGCAAGTTGGTTCTAGTGAAAGTGGGTGTATAGTAATAGTGGGTTCCCTAGACCAAACTAAACATTACTTTTAGATCACCATTTCATGTATATAGTTAGATATTCATGATGCATTCTTAACATTATAGTGTATATATTTATGAATACACTATTTAAATGGTAATGTCCAATGATTAATTATCATATCAAAAGGTTGTAGTAGATCCCAAACTATAATGGGAACCTCAAGATACTATGGCATTGATATGAAAAAATATATTATTACCTAGATACATCATACTGACTGAACACAGTTGATTTCTAACTATCAGGTGTTGGGGTATCATAAGCATTAAGACTTCTTCTCATGAAGTTCATGCTTGGTGATCTCTAGTAGTAAGATTATGAGGACATACCTTCCAATAGAAACACCATATGTTTAAGCTATCATTGGTTGTTCCTATCTACTAAGATGTGTATTGGTATCCTAACTTGATATCATTAACAATGCGTGCCATTTGATTTTATAGTTTGATTAAACAAAAACCCATGATAATGAAATCATGGAGAGGTATCTTGTGTTGGGTGTATCATTGGTGGTATGACATTGGTTGAATGATCAAGATAGAATTTTTCACTTCGAAGTTAATGAATTAATATATATTGAACCTGGTTGATCAGGATGGTAGTTTTGGATCAGATTACACCAAATATACAAAAGAGTGGGGTGAATTGTGACTTTTCAAAAATATTTACGAGATTTTGTTCTTCCTTTTAACTTTAATAAGATAAAATGATGCAGCGGAAATTTAAATAACAGAAACACAATATGTATAGTGGTTCAGCGAATAGAAGGACCCTAGTCCACTCCACCAACACTCTACTCCACGAGCTTGGTGATTTTCACTATCTAGTCCTCGTTTCAACTGATCGGTTCACAAATGAGTATAGGTAGTTGAGACCTTTACAATCCAAGGCAAAACAAATCCTTCTGGTTCACTTACAGAACCTACATAGCTTAGTACGAGAAGCCGATCACTCAAGAATAGAAAAGAAAGATTTTCGTATTCTGAAAATACTTTCCAAATTTTCTTCACAATTGTAACAACATGTAATTGACAGTAGGTAGATCGTCACCTTCAAAAATAATAATCTCCACATAAGAGATGTTCTGAGTCGATCTCGTTGTAGTAAATATACAAAAAAATAATTCACAACTTTAGCTGAGACATATCCACAGTAGATCTTCAATATAGAACAAATTAATCTTCTATCATGTTCCTTCCTCTTTAACAAACAGAGCTTTGAAACTCCTTTTGAAACAATAGATCGGTATGTTTCAGTAGTCTCTGTTTTATTTTTTTTAGAATAATCAAAATATCACACATGATCAATAATTTTCGATGCAATTTCAAAAAGCCCATATAAATAAAAGAACGATAAGAACTTCTCCTGTAAAATTAGATCCAAAAAAGTTGCCTTTTTTACTCGAGATATTCAAACATTTAAATTTACAAAGTAGTCGTAACTTCACTGAAGACTCGGCATAAAAGTATCCTTTTAATTCGATCAAAACATTGATAAATCGGTTTTGAATCAGTCAAAATTGTACTTTAAAATCATCTTTTAATCTGGCTTGAAATCCACCTAATAATCAGCGTATTGACCGTTGTATAAAAATATCAACTTTAAATTCTCCGATGCCAAACGTAAGGTTGAGTTGAACTGTATGCATCCTCTGAATGTAATGTTGATGATGTAGTCTTCAAACATAAGGTTCACAATGTAAGGTTGACAAAGTAATGTTGACAATGTAAACTTGACAACAAACGTAAGGTTCATTCAAAATGAAGGGTTGGTCATCTATACGTTCCTCTTCAACTTTCAGACGTATGATAAAAGATCCATACTTTTACTTGATCCATAATTTTCCAAGAACGTATGGTTGATTACAAAAGTAAGGTTGATGAACCATACTTTTGAGAAATAAACGCAACGTTTAATATTTACATACAGTTCTCCTTCCATACTTTTCTGATATCCCAAACATAGGGTTCCTTCCTAACGTAGGGTTCTTCTTCCATACTTTTCCAATAACGTATGGTTGATTAACCATACTTTGTCCTTATCTCAAAAAGTATACACGCTTTTCATCATTACACTACATTTATCCATGTAGATTATGAACAGGCTTTCCAGAACACGCTCAAGCAGATTCTGAATAAGTAGCGCATGAACAGTGTTTCCAGAACACTCTAGATACGAATACTTTAGTAATAAATATCTGTTATTTTAAGAGTAAAATAAAATGATAAATTCCTGCAAAATACTAAACAAATAAAATCATTAGAAAATAATTAAGGGTATTTGTGAGCATCAAAATTTTCATAAAGAGATAGAGTATTAATATAAACCCCCCTTTAAATAACAATATTATGTATTTTTGAAAACAACACTTGCTCAACACTCTAGCCCTTTTTTATTATCAAAAAACCCATAAAATAATTAATGAAATTAACTTAACTTAAAATTAATTACATATAGTTTTGAAATTTTAAAAAGATAAGTTTTGAATTTGGAAAAGAAAAATATCTCCCTTTAATTTATCCATGTTTTAATTTCTTCCCCAATAAAATAAATTACTCCCCCAAAAGAAAAGTTGTTTGTGTTTATCCAAATTTCTCCCCCTTTTTGGGATATTAAAAAGAATGATAGAATATGGAATAAAACACAGATTAATGTAGCACTGAATAGAATTAAATGCTATTATTAACTCTTTAGTAATAATTCAATCTGGATTACCGGCATATCAGAATAAGAACAGTAAAACAAATATAATGAAATAGATTTTTATTAAAAGTACAAAAATAATAAATACAAGAATCAAGGTTTTGGCAGTTAACAGGTAGGGTTTATCTTCTCTGGACTGTAGACTTGATTTCTGATAATTGTTCTCTCAAACTTTTCATTAATCCATCACTAATCTGAATTAGAAGATCTCTGGCCTCTTGAGTCATATGAATATCTTCAATGAGATTGGTTCTGAAAAACTTGTGAAGCTGTTCTTGTTTCTCCATAAACAAAGACAGAGCGGATTTCTGGCTCACAGGATGTCAACTGATCAACCAAGAATTTTTGATTATCTAATAGAATAGATAATGGAGCACTGTTTCACTGACGATCTTGCAAACTGTCATTCATGTTTCTCATTGCGGCTGTGATAGCTTGAAATATTCTGATTAAATCAGGTAAAGTACCAGATCCACTAGAAGCACTATTCCCAACTGATGCAAATTGTGTCTCCATAAACAACTTAATATCTGAGAAATATAATTTCATAACCATTTCAGATTTCAATTTGTCAACAACATTTAGCATATCCTCTTTAAAAATTTCAACTTCTTACCTTGAAACAGAACTCTACTTAAGCTTTTAAAATTTCAACTGTTCTGATTCTAAGGTGATTCTCAGAGAATCATTCTCACATTATAGTTGAGATAACTTTTTGTACAACTCTTCAATTTCCCTATTACTTAAATTAGAAGCACCTTGTGCTTGATTCTCATTATTAGGCTATGTGTGATGTAGTAGTACTAAAGGTAATGATTTAGCATCATATTTTTCTTTCTCCTTGTCCTGAGTAGGTTGGTACACAAATTTTTCCTCAGAGTCCTTTTCAAACTCTTCCACAGAAAAATCCTCTTGAATAACTTCTGTGTTAGCTTCAGAAGTATGCTCATCATGAACATCTGCAATTTATTCTTCCAATGAAATATCTAAAATTATATCCTCTGGAGTTTCCTGAGGTCTGGCCACTTCCTCACCAGGATCTGCCTCCTTTTCTTTTTGAAGTAAAACAGAAACATCAGCTACAACCTATTGTTCTGATCTTTCAACTACAATTCTTTCAGGATCATGATCTGTAACAGTGACATTCTTTTCTTGAGGTTTTTCAACAACCTTTTCTCTGAAAAAGCTGTAAGAGAGTAAATCTATTGTAGTTAAGTCATGGGAAGTAATTTCCTCAATAACAGGTCTTCTCCTTTGAGTATGAAGTCACTCCTGGCATCTTTCTTCCTCAGTTTCTTCCACTTCAAATCTGATCGTCCTTGCTACAGTGCTGACTCTTAATTTAGCTTGTCCCTCCTTGGACTTTGTAGATTGAGCTTGAGCACTCTCTGATTCATCATCTTCTCCTACTGGAAAAAGTTTTCCTTTGATATTACTTTAGAAATAGACAATCTTTCTTAAAGTTCTAGCATTAAACACATTACTGTGATGACAGCGTACTCTGGCATCCACCAGTCTCACCATGTCCTTCGTAAACAACAGCTTGGAGATGAATCGAACAAACAGATAAAAGTTCATTTGGGTATCACTCTGAAAACAATATATTATGTATCTAACCATATAACTAGGAAAATTGAGTTTAACAACACTAAGCAAAAGATACATTATATACATATCGGGATATAATATCTTTTCCATTTCAGACATCCTCGGTGTAATCCCTGTTTGCACAAATTTGACCAAAATTTTATGATCAGGCTCCAAATCCTGGATAAACATTTTCTTTACAGTCTTAATACCAAAGTAAAATTACATTATGTCCTCTGATTTATGCACATAATCTCCAATATTTTTCAAATCGAAATGAAAAACTCCCTCATGAGGGAAGTTGATAATCTGACCAATTTCTACTAATGAGATTGAGAAATCTCTATCCTCTATCTTAGCCATCATACTGTCCTCAGTATCTCTCAGACTAAACTATACAAATTTAAAGAAGTATCGAAGCTCTACCTTATACAGAAATTCTGTATTCTCACTGTTGAAAGTCTGTTTGAGATTCTGAAACAACAATGCTTGTTTCAACATGATATTTGTCTGATATAGCCATTAGAGATCAATTGTCTTGCCCTGTAAGATTTTTCTTCCTTCTGAATGTTGTTTCATGGCATTGATGGTTTCAGCTTCATTTGATCTTTTAGTATTTTCCATCTTTGTGAGAATCTTTGAAGGTTTTAAGGTTAGAGTTTCAAAGGTTCAAAGATTAGGGTTGACGAGCAGAGGTGCGGTTTGAGGGTTTGAAAATGTTTTGGTAGAGATGAAACAGTTTAGAAGTCGAAAAGTTTTATAACAACCTTGATTCCCATGTTTTTAATAATCATTACATATATTTAAAAATAAATAAAATATATTACGTGGGGAATAGAAACTTATTCTGTTTGAAAAACAAAATAGCTAAATTATTTTAAGCAGAATTAAAATAAATAACTAATATAGTAAAATAAAATTTTATTTAAAATCAAATAAACCTAGCCCCCCCTTAATAAAATCCAACCTTTCAGTGGGAATTGATTTAGTAAAAATATCAGCTAATTGAATTTCAGTACTTAAAAATTCTAAAGATATATCCTTTTTAAGAACATGATCTCTTAGAAAATAATGTCTGATATCAATATTCTTGGTTCTAGAATGATTAATAGGATTTTTGAAATATTTATAGCACTAGTATTATCACATAAAATAGACGTATTATTAAAATTTATTCCAAAGTCCATAAGAGTGTTTTTCATCCATTACACCTGTGCACAACAACTACCAGGAGAAACATACTCTACCTTAGTTGTTGACAGGGCAACTGAATTTTGTTTCTTACTTGACCATGACACTAAATATTTTCCTAAAAAGTGACAAATTCTTAAAGGGATTTTCCTATCTAATCTACAACTCCAAAAGTCTGCATCTAAATATGAAACCAAATTAAAATCAGAAGTTTTGGGATAAAGAAGGGATTGAAAAACAGTTCCTTTTAAATATCTAAAAATTATTTTAACAGTAGTTAAATGAGATTCGTTAGGATTTGATTGAAATCTTGCACAAAGACATACTGAATACATTATATCTGGCCTGCTAGTAGTAAGATATAATAAACTTTCAATAATACCTCTATATAACTTGTTTTCAACTGATTTTCCAGTTTCATCCAAATCAAGTTTTATATTAGTGTACATAGGAGTTGTATATGTATTGCTCTTTTCAAGTCCAAATTTCTTCCATAAATCAGTAATGTATTTTCTTTGATTCAAAACATTTCTAAAATATTTTTGATAAATTTGAAGTCCTAAAAATAAATTTTGTTCTCCCATCATACTCATTTCAAATTCTTTTTGCATTAACTTTGAAAACTCATGACAAAGGGTTTTATTAGTTGATCCAAAAATTACATCATCAAAATAAATTTGACCTAATAAAATATTAGAATTCACAGTTTTCTTAAACAGTGTTGGATCTTCCATTCCAACAGTAAAATCATTTTTCAAAAGAAAAGAGATTAATCTTTCATACCAAGCTCTAGGTGCTTGTTTAAGGCCACAGAGAGATTTAGTAAGTTTAGAAATAGAATCTGGTTTTTGAGAATTTTCAAAACCAGGAGGTTTCTCAACATAAACTTCCTCCATTAAATAACCATTTAAAAAGGCAGACCTAACATCCATCTAAAATAATTTAAAGTTCATATTAGATGCATAGGCTAAGAGGATTCTAATGGATTCTAGTCTAGCTACAGGTGCAAAGGTCTTATCATAATCTATACCTTCTTCCTGATTATATCCTTTAGCTACAAGTCTAGATTTATTTCAAGTTATTATTCCTTGATCATCTTGCTTATTTATAAAGACCCATTTAATTCTTATCACTGGATAATTCTGTGGTCTTTCAACTAATTCCCATACTTCATTTCTTTTGAACTGGTTTAATTCTTCTTTCATTTCTATCATCCATCTTTCATCATCTAAAGCTTCTTCTACAGTCTTGGGTTTTAATTGGGATAGAAAGGCAGAGAATTCTATAATATTTCCTACATTTCTTCTAGTTTTTATTCCTGTATCTAAGTTGCCTATTATAGTTTCTAAAGGGTGATTCTTTAGGGTTCTAGTCTGTCTAGGAAACACACTTACAGGTTCTTCAGTATCATGTTCTTCTGAACTAGACTAAATTTCATTTATATCTTTTTTAAAATCATTTTTCAAGTTCTCAAGCTTCATGTTATCATTAGAGTCAGATTCATCCATTTGATCTGTCCTTTTCTCAAAAGGATCAGATTCATCAAATTTCACATGAACTGATTCTTCAAAAATCCTTGAATTCTTATTATAAATTCTATAAGCTTTGGAGGTAGCTGAATATCTTAAGAAGATTCATTCATAAGATTTTGGATCGAACTTACCAAGATTATCCGTGGTGTTCAAGATGTAAACCTTGCATCCAAAAACTTTAAAGTAGTTAACTTTAGGTTTTCTGTTATTCCAAAGTTCATAGGGTTAATTTTTTAAAAGAGGCCTAATTAAAACTTTATTCATTATATAGTAGGCTGTGCTTACAGCTTCTACCCAAAAGTAGGTAGGAAGACTGTATTCATTTAGCATAGTCCTATCCATTTCCTAAATAGTCCTATTTCTTCTTTCAACAATTCCATTTTGTTGAGGTGTTCTAGGTGAATAGAAGGTGTATTTAATAGCCATATTTGAGCAGAAGGAATTAAATTCCTGATTTTAAAATTCTCCACCATGATCACTTCTTAATGAAATTATTTTAAAAAAATTTTCATTTTGAACAACTTTACAAAAAATTTCAAATAAAGTAAAAGCTTCATTTTTAAATTTCAAAAAGAAAATACATGTAAATCTAGAATAGTCATCAACTAAAAAAAATACATATAATTTACCAGCCAAGATTGCTACTCTTGAAGGTCCAAACAAATCCATATGGATAAGTTCTAGAGGTTTAGATGTACCAATTTTGTTAACAGATTTGAAGGATGATTTGTGTTTCTTTCCAAGTTGACACACATCATAGAATCTGTCACTTTCAAATTTGAGACTAGGTAAATCAGAAACTAAATGTTTGTTAGATAAATTATTTAAAACATATACATTTCAATGTACAAGTATCCTATGCCAGATCCAAGATTCATTCATTTTAGTAGTTAATCAATTTACTTGTTGTTTACATATGGAATTTAAATCCAGGGTATACACATTATCAGTTCTTGGTGCTCTAAATTTAAGCAATTTATTTTTGAAAACAGAACAAAAATTGATAGAAAAATCAATAGTATAACCATCATCACATAGTTGAGAGATACTTATGAGATTGTGTTTCAATACTTGCACATAAAGTACTTTATTAATTGAGACATCTTCTAGATCTCCAACTGTTCCAATACCAATGATTTTTCCTTTGGTATTGTCACCAAAAGTGACAAGTCCACCATCTTTTTGAGTGAGTGTAGAGAAATTCAATGAGTTTCCACTAATATGTCTTGAGCAGCCACTATGCATATGCCATATGTCCTTTTTTCTATTTTGACCTGCTCCCTGCAAAGAGATTTACACAGATTTCTTTGGTACCCATATTTTGTTGGGTCCAGTGGTGTTAGCTAGCAAGGATCTGGGAATCTAGGCTTGCTTTTCTTTTCTAATTTTACATGATTCAAATAAATCATTTGATACAAAATCTTTCTTAATGCCACTTATTTGAGTTTGTCTTAAGAAACAGTTTTTAGAAATATGTCCCTTTATTCCACAGTAATTACAATTTAGTTTTTTTGCACTTGGAATAAAATAGTTTTTGTACATATTGGGTTTTTCACCTTTACTGACAGTTCCAAATCTTTCCTTTTTAATGACATTTTTCCCAAGGATTTCATTTTAATTATTTTCTACTTTAGTAAAAACAAGGGATGCAGTTTTATAAGTTTCTACTTTATTTTGCAGTGATTTTATCTTTGATTCATAATCTGTATTGTTATAATTAAGTGAATCAATTTTTTCAGTTAACTCCTTATATTGTTTCAGAATTGTATCTCTTTCATCAGAAATGACCTTATGAAAATTCTTTAAAGACTTATGCTTCTTAAATAGAGAGTCATATTTTTCTTCAAGCATATTGCAGTAGGCTGCAAGTTTTTCATTAGAGTAATTAGATTCAGAACTAGAATTAGAAGAGTAGTAAGATTGTACCTCATCTGTTTCTGCCATGAAATACATGTTGGCTTTCAGATTTTCTTCCTCATTCTCTAAGTCTGATTGAAAAGTACTACTGGAGTCTTTAGATATAATCCATGTAGCTTTCATGGCTTTCTTGTCCTTCTGCTCATAGTCATTTCTTTTGAAAAATTTATTTCTCTTGTCTTCTTTTAGCTGAGGACAGTCAGGTATGATATGCCCCATTTTCTTACATTCATAGAATCTGACTTCCTTGTCATCCTTTTTGAAGGATTTTATTATGACCTTCTTCTTTCTATAGAATTTTGTGAATATTTGGGCTAGCTGAGCCAATTCTACATTAGAATTAGATAAATCAGAACTCTCTGACTTCTCTTTTACATTTTTCTTTATCTTTCTATTTTTGCTCTGTGGTGATGCTTTCAAGGAAGTATCATCTCTTTTGATAAACACTTTATGTTCGTTAGCTTCATCTTCCATATTTACTCCATATATCATTAATGTTCCAATCAATTCTCTCATGGTTAGATCTTTGACAGGTGTCGACTGTCTGATTGCTGTAGAGATTCCATTCCATTTTGTAGGTAGTACTCTCAATACTTTTAGATCTTGATCAGCTTGTTTAATGGGATCTCCCAAGGTAGTTATGTTATTGAAAATCTTCTTCAATCTTACATTTATTTGAGTAATACTCTCATATTCAACCATTCTGAATGTATCAAATTTAAGATTAGCAGTTGCATATCTCATTTCCATGATATTTTTAGTTCTTTCGTAAGAAACAACAATAGTTTGCCACATTTCATATACTGTTGGGAATTAATATACTTTGTAAAACTCATCAGGTCCTAGACCACATATAATTTCATTCATTGCCTTCGATTTCATGTCATAATATTCTTCAGTAGCTGCACTCCATGTTTCAGGTTTTTCTGGTATTTCATATGGATTCAGAATCTTGGAATATACTCTGTATCCAAGGTTTTTCAGATAGATAATCATTCACAACTTCCAGCATCCGTAGTTTTCTCCATTGAAGTATAGTCCTCTGACCATAGACATTACCTCTCTTGTATAAGTCATCTTGCTCTATATATAATCACTTTAAACTTTTTAAATCTTTGTTATAAATCTCAACCTTTGATATCAATTATTGGATCAGATTACACCAAATATACACAAGAGGGGGGGGGGGGGTGAATTGTGACTTTTCAAATATCTTTACGAGATTGTGTTCTACCTTTTAACTTTAATCAGATAAAATGATGCAGCGAAAATTTAAATAGCAGAAACACAAGATATATAGTGATTTGGGGAACAGAAGGCCCCTAGTCCACTCCACCAACACTCTACTCCATGAGTTTGGTGATTTTCACTATCTGGTCCTCGTTCCAACATATCGGTTCACAACTGAGTACAGGAAGTTGACACCTTTACAATCCAAGGCAAAAAAATCCTTCTGGTTCACTTACAGAACCAACACATCTTAGTACGAGAATCCGATCACTCAAGAATATAATAGAAAGATTTTCGTATTTTGAAAATACTTTCCATATGTTCTTCACAATTTCAACGGCATGCAATTGACAGTAGGTAGATCATCACCTTCATAAATAATAATCTTCACATAAGAGATGTTCTGAGTCGATCCCGTTGCAGTAAATATATAAAAAAATAATTCACAACTTTAGTAGAGACAGATCCACAGTAGATCTTAGATATAGAACAAATGAATCTTCTATCGTGTTCCTTCCTCTTTAACAAACAGATCTTTGACGCTCCTTTTGAAACAACAGATCGATATGTTTCAGTAGTCTCTGTTTTCTTTTTATCAGAACAATCAAAATATCACACATGATCAATAATTATCGATGCAGTTTCAAAAATCCCATATAAATAAAAGAATTATAAGAACTTATCCTGTAAAAATAGACCCACAAAAGTCGCCTTTTTTACTCACGATATTCAAAAATTTGAAATTACATAGTAGTCATAACTTCCCTGAAGACTCGACATAAAAAGATCCTTTTAATTCGATCAAAACATTGATAAAATGGTTTTGAATTAGTCAAAATCGCACTTTAAAATCAGCTTTAAATCTGGTTTGAAATCCACCTAATAATCAGCGTACTGACCGTTGTATAAAAATATTGACTTTAAATTCTCTGATACCAAACATAAGGTTGAGTTGAACTGTATGAATCCTCTAAATGTAAGGTTGATGATGTAGTCTTCAAACATAAGGTTCACAACGTAAGGTTGACAACGTAAAGTTGACAATGTAAACTTGACAATAAACGTAAGGTTCATTCCAAACGTAGGGTTGTTCATCCATAATTTTCACTTCAACTTTCAAACGTACGATAAAAGATCCATACTTTTACTTGATTCATACTTTTCCAAGAACGTATTGTTGTTTACAAAAGAAAGGTTGATGAACCATACTTTTGAGAAATAAACATAACGTTTAATATTTACGTACGGTTCTCCTTCCATACTTTTCTGATATCCCAAATGTAGGGTTCCTTCCTAATGTAGGATTCTTCTTATATACTTTTCCAATAACGTATGGTTAATTGACCATACTTTTTCCTTATCTCCAAAATTATACATTATTTTCATCCTTACACTACGTTTATCCACATAGAGTATGAACAATGTTTCCAGAACACGCTCAAGCAGATTCCGAATAAGTATCACATGAATGGTGTTTCCAGAACACGCTAGATACAAATACTTTAGTAATAAATTCTTGTTATTTAAAGAGTAAAATAAAATGATAAATTATTTCAAAATACTTAACAAATAAAATCATTAGAAAATAATTAAGGGTATTTGTGAGCATCAAAATTTTCACAAAGTGATAGAGTATTAATATAAACTCCCCCTTTAAATAAAAATATTATGTATTGTTGAAAACAAAAATTGTTCAACATGTAGTATCACAATAAGTAACTATCCAAGTTTTTTGAGTGTAAGTCCTTTTAGTTAGATAGAAAAAATAACAAATTAAGAAAGGATGATGACACAAATTTGCATCTTGCTTTATGAGATATCTAAATACAAAGAGATTATATTACATAATATGTGTTTGTAGGTTGGTTTTCATTCCTATGACTACGACTTATCTCTTTAGGGGCCTTAATGGGTTTCTAGAATCTTCTCTTGGTCTGTTAATACTATTCACTACTATTGAGATAAGGTCCTAGAGGGTCACACATAATAGTGTAATCAAGAATCTACCATATTCAGGTGAATAAGTATATAGGACATGGTGGGACCCACTATGAGGTCTGATAGTTTTCCAAGTTATCGATCAACAATAAATAAATAAATTCATTATTATTAAATTAAAAAAAAATAATTGGTTCGAATTTATTTATTAAAATCATTCACGATGTATTTTGTGAATACAAGAAATAATATTATTCGAAAGGAGATTATTTTTATATTCCAGGTTTAATTAATATTATAGGGAACTATGAGTTGAGTTAAATTACTTGTTTTTATCATATAATATATTTGATATATTTTTTATGTGATAAAATATAAATAATATTTATGATTTAGTTAAGTTTATCATATTTATTATTTATTACTTATTTAGTGAACATTAAATATATGAGGGATGGGGAACCCAATCAGGGTATTTTAGTATCCACTATATATAAGAGAGAGAGGATCTCACATAATGACTATTCACTATGAGTTCTTTAGATTCTCTCTATCCTCTCCTACTTTCTAGAGAGATAATATCTCAATCCATGTGATCAGATCGAGATCATCTCCATGCATTAAAGGTACATTGATGCAGTGATCATCAGTATGCCAAATAAATCATCAAATCGCCATGCTAGTACTCATAATTAGATGATTGAAGCTTCTACAGATTTTGAATCATGAGTGGATGATCTAGAGGGATTATTATTTGGATCCTTTAAGCCGTGATCTCCAGTGAAAAGCAGATGTTGAGACCAGTTTTTGACAAAAAGATATATTTTTTGGTTTATATTTTGTGCTATGTTTAATTCATGAAAGATCCTCAAACTATAACAGTGATTATATTTCTATAAATGAAAAGTTCTTTCATCTCAAAAATGAATTTTTTTTAAAACCCCGTCCCATTGGCATCCTCTGTTTCCTTGATACCTTCACTTTTGATTAGTTGAAACATTTTTTTACATCTTCACCAGTGTAAAACCTTCTAGAGGCTAGGTAGGGCTATGTGGTTTTCTGTGATGCGTCTGGTTTGGGTTAGGGTTGTGTTAATTTACAAGGTGATCATGTGGTATCCTATTTCTCTTGTAATTTTAGGCCAAAAAAGAAGAATTATCTAACCCATTACCTTGAAATTGTTGCCATGATTCCTTCTCTTAATAATTAAAAGCATTACATTTTAAGAGAATGTTTCACCATTTATTATGACAAAAAAAATTGAGTTATATCTTTTATCAAAAGATCTAAACCTTTGATAGAGGAATTTTTAGAGTATATGAAGTATTTTTATTTCAATATTTCCTACAAATTTGGTAAGGGGAATGTTGTTTCTAATTAATTGAGAAGAAAACTTACAACCAATGACATAAAAGAATAATCATAAGAGTGTAATTTGATGGATCTATTTGATCATTTTAATTTGGGAGTTCGATAAGATTTTACTGAAACTATTATAATAAACTTTCAATTGAAAAACTCAATTATTAAGTTGATCATCTAGGATAAGTATCTTGATGATGAATTATGAGGCATTAGAGACTCTATTAATGGAGGGGAGACTGTCAGTGAGTGGATGTTCTCTTTGGAAGGTGCTCTATTCTTCCCGAATAGGTTTGTTTTGCATTTTCCTATGAGAAAAGATATGAAGGGGGATTTCTATAATTCCCAATGGGTATTGAACCTAGGTATCAATAATATTTTTATGAAATTTGGTGGTGATTCTGGTGTCCATTCATGAAATGTGACATCACTCACTTTGTTTCTCACTGTTATAACAGCCAAAAGGTCAAAGATACGAACTAGAGACCATAGAGTTTTCTTATGATGCTTCCAATTATTACTTGAAAGTGGGATAATATTGCAATGGAATTTGTTGTTGGGTTTCCACATACCCCTCTAGGGAATAATTCAATTTGGGTTTTCATCGATAGGCTAATAAAAATAGCTCAATTTTTACACATTCAAGATACAATAAAAGTTGAGGACTTGGGACATCTCTATGTGTATAAGATTTTTAGATATCATGGAGTTACATCTATTATTGTATCTAATAGGGATCCCAATTTTACTTATTTCTTTTGGAGAGGCCTCTAGGTTGCACTGAGATTTCAGGTACGTTTGAAACAATATATCACCTATAGATATATTTCCAGATAAAAGGAGATATATATATATATATATTATTGAGGACATGTTACGTGATTAAATTATATGCTTTGGTAGAGCTTAGGACATTTATTTGTTATTGTTTAAGTTCACCCAAAAAAATGGCTACAATTATATAATTCAAATAGATCCTTTTGGTACCTTGTATGTATGGAAATTTAAATTTCCATTGTGTTGGTTAGATATTGCTGAATATTCCATGGTTGGGCTCAGTTTGTTCCAAGAGATGAAGATGAATATTTAGTTGGTTCTTCATAGAATGGTAGTAGAACAGATTTGGTATAAATACTATGATTATCATCATCTAATACTGTTAGATTTTTCATTTGGTTACAAGGTTTTGTTGAGAGTCTCAACTCTATGGGGTCACCAACGTCTTAGGAAGAAGGGGTATCTTGTGCTGAGGGTTTTGGGTCATTTTGATATTTTTGAGTGGGTTAGTAATGTGTCTTAAAATTTATCACTTCTACCATAGTTTATTTTTATCCATAATGTGTTTCATGTTTCATAGCATAGGAATTATATTCATGGCACTTCTCATGTCTTAAACTCATATGATCTTGATATTGATCCTGATTTATCCATGACTGAGAATCCAGTTAGAATTTTTGTTTTTTAGACAAAGGTTCTTCATGGGAAGATGATACCTTTGGTATACGTTATGTGGAATAATGGTTATGATTCTCAAGGGATTTGGGATCAGGAGTCACCAGTGAGAGAACAAAAGAATTATCTCTTTAATATTCAATATTCTTTATAGGGGTTTTGTGGATAGAAAGTATTTATGGTGGGAAGGATGTAACATCATATTAATTGATATCAAGTACTTATAAAACACTTATTTGATATAATATTTGTTGGGTATCATTTTGAGTTAGATTGGAAGAAATTTAGAAAATTTTGGAAGTCTATGTGGATGTGCATAGTTGGAACATGGTTATAGAAAACAATACAATTTGGCCCAACAAACCATGTGACCTAAGATGATCCACTGGAAGGGGGTTCATGGTTTATCCAAAACCTGAAGCCAATCCTACAAATTGTGAAAAATATGGAAAAATGGATTTGTATGGTTAGTGAATAGTTAAATTAACCATGGGGATAAATTGTGCACACCATAAAAAACTCTAGTAGGGGTGCATAATTACTCATAACTGTGTGGCCCATAAAACAAACCATATGTGTAGTTTTTAATTACCCTGAAATTTATTTTAAAAATAATAAGACCCCCATTTAAGTTTCATAACTCACTATACTCAAAATTAATAAGTTTTTCTATTTCTTTAATGATCTATAAAGGATTCCTTGGCTCTCCACACCTCTTTTTTTTCAAAATTAAAGTGCTGATGGAAGATTTGATCCCTCTCTAGTAAGTGGTTCCCCTCTCATTTTTGATATCTTATAATATACTCTTTTATCCTTATTATAAGATGATATATCATCATTATTTTGATGGATATAATATCATTTTTAATGGATCTTGATTTTAAGATTTATTCCTTTATCTTATTCTCCTCATTATTCATTATCATTCAAATTGCAGGTGTGGTTTTGATCGTGTGATTAAAGGTAGGTTGTTATATAAATATTTCCCTTAAAATTAAAACATTGAATTGATTTATTATTTTTAAATGAGTTTTTCAATGATTTAAAACCCCAGATTTGATATGGTTTATGTTTGATTTTCATATTATCATAGAATTTGTGAAACCCCCCAATTTCAATGGAATTTAAATTGTTGGGTATATTTTAGAAAATTGATGGCATGATTTGGAAATTAATTTAATGAAATGATTTGATGTTGATTCTTAGAAAATGGATTAAATTGAAACATGAATTTAAAAAGTAATTAATTGATTAAAACCTATGATTTAATTTTGAAATGAGAAATGAATATTGAAAACCAAAATTGGGAAATTTTATTTTAAATTGATTTGAAATGAATTATTTTCCCATGATGGATTTATTACTTAAAACTCATGTGATACTAGGTAGTTAGTAGGTAAATGGGACTATATGAGGAATCTGAATCCCTAAAAATGTATTGATGATGAAAAACTAACTAAACCGTGTTCATCATGATTTTTTGTGATTCTTTATATTATTATTGGTGATAGTCACCAACCTATGGGGATTTGGAGTGCCATTCGGGCTATGTTAAGACCATATCAAGTATAAGTGTACAAGGGTATCTAGGCCGGCTCGTGAGATATATATATTTTCTATTTATTTATAGGGTTATCACTAATTTTGAATAAAATTAGCACCTTATTGTATATTGAATGATGAGTATTTTGTTTATAGGTCTACCGAGAACATGCCAAGGGATATTGGAAAACTTTTACTTGAAGTTTTGATCATGAAATTTTACTAAGTGAGAATTAAATGACCATGACTTATTGAATTAAATAAAATAATCAATTATACATGGTTATAATTAATTGTTTATGTTCTGTGTCTTGATTTAAGGACTGAAAAGAATGGTGGGTATTGACCTAATCATGGTTTGACATTGGATGATCACGAATTGGGATGGAAACTTCAGTATCATGGTAGGTTATCCCTTTAATACTAAACTATATATGTGTTTTCATGTTAATTGTATGGATGAGACATAGGTTTGAGTTTGGGAATTTATGATGGGATCAAGTGGGTTCAAAATTACAGTATAGGTTTAGGTTAGGCCTTGAGTAGTGAATTAAGTGGGTTGTGTGTGATTTAGGAGTTTAGAGATTCCCAATGACTATAATACTAAGGGGGAATTATGTCTAGAATAGATCAATGGACCCAAAAGTGGATTTTTATTGAGATATGAGTTGGGTTAAGCATGTGATATAACTTAGTGATATTATTGAGGTGATTTTAGGTGGTTAGTCCTTGAGAAGTTATCCAGTTAGTTTCAAGCCATGGGAATTGTGTGAAAAAGGATATTTAAATAGAATTGGAACCTTGTAACTACTCAAATATGGTAGTGGAAATATTGGATACAATTATAATAGGTATATTAGACCATTGAGATTGGGATATACAAGTCATCAGGCAATATAAGTGGTTAATCACTATATTGGTATTTTTGTAGTGGTACTCAATGATTGGAAAGAGAGATAATGGGATCTCTTCAACATGTGGCTCTTGAGAGAGACATACATAGGGGTGAGAACATGTGATGAGAATGTATATCTTTTGGGGAGTGGTGTGTTCCTTGGATAATATTGAATAATGTGTTCCCATGGTTACACTAAGTGGGATTTGTTAGGCCATGTGTAGTCCTAAAGTAGGTAAGTGTTGGGAAATGGGGAAATTGTCTTGTGATACCCCTATAGGTGTAGTTAATTAATAGTGGAATGTTATAGTTGGAATAAAGGATTTATGTTATTTAATGAGACATTTTGGGGGTAGTTCATGTCCTGTGAGGGGATTACTTAGTTTGTGTAGCCAGGTATGACCTAAGGGTAAGGTTGTGATAATAAGGCTATTTAGAGTTGGCTATGTTGATATGTATGTTCTACCCTATATATGTGAGTATAGTGGGGATGGGTGTGTGGTCAGCTGAGGGATTGAATATGTTCTTTTGTCCCATGTTCTATTTTTCTTATTAAATTTTCTTTGACTATATTGTTCTATTTTATTGATGGAATGCGATATGTGATATAGTATGATATCTCACCCTGAGTGAGAGGGTGGAGCTATGTGATGTGATCTAATATATGACATGTGGTGTGTGATTTTACATCACCATGAGTGAGAGGGTGGTGGTTTGAGAGATTTTATAAGATTAGGCATGTGATGTGATATAAAACCTAACCCTAAGTGAGAGGGTAAAGGTATGTGATGTGGTATGTGATATAGTATGGGACCTTACCTTGCGTGATGGTATAATGATGGGGTATGACATGAAACCTCACCAAGAGTAAGAGGGTGAAGGTATGTAATATGTTATATTCCATGGTATGAGACATCACCTTGAGTGTAAGTGTGGTGGTAAGAGATGTGGTATGTGACATGGTATGAAACCTCGCCCTATGCGAGAGGGTGGTGGTAATGGATGTGGTATGATATGTATCCCGATATCTCACCCTTAGTAAGAGGATTTTAGTTTGTGATTGGATACAAGAGTAGGACTTGGTATAAGACCCTAATATAAGTGATAGGGTTTTCTTCAAGACTGAATTGTAGTACCCTACCTTGATAGACAAAGTATTGGTTCGGTATATGTTATGATAAGACTTATTTTTCATCATTAACCAAAGTAGGTGAGGTTAGGTATCATGGTGGCTTGATTTGAATGTAATGACTTGACATGTTTTCTTGTATGTTGTATATTTATACCTAATTTATTTTCTATACATGCATACACTGTATATGATAGAATGTACGAGGGGAACTTGGTGAGACCCTTTTGATTTTTATGCTAAAAATATGTATGGAAACCTGATTTCATGTAGGTACTATATGTTTGGATTTTAGGTGATAGGTTGTATGATGGATTGAGATGTAGTTGTTATATTGTAATTGGGAGATTGGTTTAAGGAGCATCCATGTTTTATAGTTGAGTTTAACCGTTTATTTTCGTTTTTTTGTATACTAATCATCCTAGTAGGTGGATGTTTCTATATGTGTACACAAAGAGCTTGTGTATAATATATAATATAGTTTGTTGATGTTTATTTATCACTGATGGTTTTCCTTTAGATGTTATTATATAACTTTATCTCATATTGATTTATGGTTTTGTTAATGTTTTATTATTTTATATGAAAATACCTAGATTATAGCCTCCCCATATTATCCATATACACTTTCAACTAGTTGGAAGATTTTGGTGTATGGGGAGGTGGTCTTGAGGTAATTTTGTGATTTAGATAGTGTTTTTTAAAGGAGATGCAATTTCTTAGACCCCTTCAGTCCATTCCTTTATGTTTCTTGGTGTTTGAAGGTGTGATGGGGAATATTGGAGGAATTTAAATGGATTAAGTCAAGTTATTCCTATCAATAGTGTCACCATGCCATAGTAGAGGGCATATTTTAGGATGTTTTGGGTGCCATAGATTTATGACCATGGTACATACCATTTTTTATTGAGTTTTTCAAGGGATTGATTATTTTTTGTTGATCGTTTGATGTTTAGGGATCCATGAAGACTAAAAAATTTATAGTGTCTATCTTAGTGGGAATTTAAATATGTATAAATCTCTTTAACTTTCTATATAATGGTAGCCTATTTTATCCTATTTTGTAATGGAAAAAATTACCTTTATATAATCTAAAATTGTATAATGGTAAGGATGATTATCTTTACATAAATTCTTATATTCATTAGGGTGTTCATTTTTAGTATACTACTTGGTTCTAGGGTAAACCATGTGTAGTGAAATGGATTGGTTGGCCACTTGGGAAATAATTTTCATAGATAGGTCACTAGTGAAAAATAAGGATCCCTGAAACACCCTACTTTTGGACATTTTAATCATAATAGTGGTGATTCTAAGTGGAATTCAAAGGGACATTGAGTTTCATGGGTTGAATGAGGAAAAGAAGAGCTAGATCTCACCATGCCATAGTCTTTGGCATGTCAAGCCAAAACGACCGGATAATTTTCCCTAATTATGGTGGTTGGTCACGGTGGATATATGGAGGCCAAAACACCAAGAAATAATCCATAGTGTAAGGCATGTTACTAGTCAAGGAAGATACATGTAGGTTTTAAAATGAATAATTTATAGAAATTTAAATTCCTTGGAAATATGATCTGTTTTAACTGAGGGAAACCATGACATTGACAGAGATAACCACATCATGGTAGTGGTTGTTTCAAATTCCTTTATAGATAGGGGTCCATGACTTCCTTGGTTTGACTTTATGTCTCTACTCTCAAACCTCTGTTGACTCCTTGGATTTTCACTTTTCTCTAGATATCCCCTTTAAGATTTTAAATGTCTTGGTTTGTTGAAATAAATCTCTTTTGGATCGAGGTATTCACCTCTCATCTTCTCATTTTATTCTATATTTTTTTTATTTATAGAGACTTATTGTAAGGAATTACTCTATTTTTGGAGTTGATTTTCAAGTGAGGCTTAATGGTTTCTTGAATTGGTTAGGTTTTGGTGAGTTTTTTTGGTTTTAGTGGTGATTGATTCCTCTATCCTCCCACTATTAGGAGTGATTTTTATAGAGCTCTAAATTGCACTAGGGGATCCAAGATCCCTATTTATTTTGTGAATATATGGTATTAACATGATTTTTTTTCCATTTAGGTAGATCAGTTGGACTAAATTAAAAATAAAATTAGTTGAATTAATTGAATTTGAATGGGTAGGGGTGAAATCACATGCGTTTACTAGTTTTCTTATTATTTCAACATAATCCACCTTTGGCACATGAAAGTTGTGATATTTGAGATTAAGATACTTTGAATTTTTAACCCCTATTGTGACTAGTTGTTTAACTCACCATTCATAAATGGTTATGACCTTATATATGACAGTGAACCAGTTGTTTGTAAATATAGAAATCCTATGAAAAAAATTATTCCAATGATAATGAAATGTTATTAAATCCTTATTTAAGTCTAAATTATAGTAATTATGAGAGTTGAAATCTTTTGTTATGTGTGATGGTGTAATTATTGTATTTTCTTTATGTTTATGTTGGTCTTTTGGGGTTTGTACAGTGTTGGAAGTGACCAGTTCATATATGGAATGGGTTGAGGAAATGGGGATATGGTTGGATTGGTGCAGGATATATTGAAGAGTAGTTTATGGTGGTAGGTGGATGATTTATGTCATGAGAAATTTAGGTTGTTATGATGGATTTAACATGGGGTATGATATTAGTTATGGTGATATGGTTGGGTTTTCATATTGTGGGTCATATTTATAGTTTCCTAATAGCTATGGAGTGTGGTTGGTAATGATGAATTTAAATAGAATGGGTGGGGAATGGATGGTAATAGATTATAATGATATGTAAGGGATTAAATAGATGGTTAAAGGATAAAATTAAATATATAATAGTGTCTTTAAATAAATTTAACTTGGTTGGTAACTAATAAATCTATAAATAGTTGAATCTATGAATAAAAGTGGGAATTGTTGGATATTTTGTGGTTGTATTGTGTGATCAGTTTCATTTTAGTGTTGGCGGGAATTGGTGGCGAATATCAAAGGGTTATGCGGTAGTCTTGTGGGTTATGCTATTATGATTTGATGTGAACCCATAGTATGGGTGTTGTGTAAGGAAATTTGACATCTTATTTTCATGTGATTTCTTAACGCATCATATATTATTTGGATATCCTCACCAAGGCCCAAATGTTTTGGGTTTAAGGTGTTTTCCCAAATATCTAGGTTGGTAAGGGTCAATGGCTGACTACCCACTCTCTCTCGCTCTCTATTTAGCTCTTGTGTCTGTTTATGATGGATTAGTTGGTGTAAATTTCTACCTATGATTTATTAGTTGGTTAAATTCATAGAGTTGATGTCTCAGTTGGTGTGATGCTTAGAGATGATGGCATAGTTGGTGGTGATTCCTAGAGATGATGGATTGGTTAGTGGTGATTCCTTGGGATGATGGATCATCAGTTGGAGTCAGTTTTGATGAGATGCGTGGTGGGGGTTGTGCATTATAACAGGAGTGAATGAGGTTTATTTTCTTCATGTTCATGATACCCTACTTCCAATGATTTATTATTTGGATATATAGAAGGGATGATAGAATATAATGTTTGACATTAGGGTGTGAGAGTGACAAACTAGTGGGGAAGTGGTTGTGGGTTTACAAACCTATACTCATTGATATTATATTACTACATTAGATGTGTTATTTGGTTAGTGATCCTTGTAAAGGTTGGGATTGACTAGTTGTACTGTTTTAAGTGTGTTATAGTTTTACTATTTATTCCACGTAGAATTTGTACGCTCTTCTTTCATTTTCATGAGAGACCTTGCATATGATCCAACCAAATTACATGTTATGCTCACCCCAATTATGTAAACTTCATTTTAGTATTTGTGGATGATTATGGAGATCGATCTAGAAATTAGTATCTTAGAGGTTGGAGTTTCTATGTAGTCACTACCTTATAACTCTTCTTGATTTTTTTACTTTGGGAATTCTATTTGTATTATTTGACATGCATTTTGGGATGATGGTTATCTTAAATTTATGAGATGGTGATTGATTGGTGGTTTTATATTATTTTCCTAATATTATTGAGGGAAATTCATCATATTTCATGTTTTATACCCTCAGTGTCAGTCACTAACCCAATCCCTATTATATAATAGATTCAGGTGATAATATCTCTCTTTATTTCCAGACCAAGATGGGAACAAATATAGGTTTTAGGGGTCATGAAAGAGTAGTTTGAGATAATTTAGTTAAGATATAATATAGGGCTTGGGTTTAGGATCCTATAAATAATACATGGGTTGGTAGTACTATAATCCTAGTTGATCTTATCTCATGATATAAGAAATGAATTTTATCTACGACATATAATTTTAGGGCTCATTGTGATATGAAATAAAGACATTAATCTTGCCTAAAATTCTAATAAAAGTGACACTACTAGCAAAGAAGGTACCTGTAATAGTAACATTTATCATGTTTCTTGCACTTGTGATTGAATGGAGTGATGTTAGGAAATTAAAATTAACTCAAATAAATGAATCTTAATAAATTATGTACTACCAAGATAAGGGTTTTTGATGTGTTTCTTTTCATAAATGGATCCTAGTTTTCATCTATGTACATTTAATAGAGGACAAGTTTAACATGATGTTCTAGTTGATCATTAGAGGATCAATCTGATTGAAGCAGATGATATGTAGAAGAAGATATTGTGTACCTTCCTGTGATATAGTTTTATAAAATATGAATGTAGTGAATTTGATATGGAGAAGGAGTACTATCTGAATGATATTTATATTGCCTTTACATTTATTTGATCATGAGATGAGTATTGGGTTACATTAGAAATAAATTATATATTAGTGGAGTTACATCAGTGGTGGAAATTATATCTTATAGAGTGTAAGGAGTAAAATGTTTCTTGGTCTAATTTATTGAAAATTTTTATTTTAGAGTTCTTATCGACAACAATGAAGTTGGTGAAGAGGTAGGAGTCTCTCTCATTTTAGAAAGGGAGCCTGAGTGTATAAGATATTAGGACCAGGTTCAAGGACATTCTTTATTTTTCCCTAACATTTTTTGGATGAGGAGTATAAAGTGGAAAGTCTTGAGGAGGCTTTTCATCTAGAGATTCGATATATTGACACCGCATTTACACTTCCTATGTACATGGAGATGGAAAATAAGGTAGAATTGATCGAAATAATTCATTCCCAAGGAGGAGTGTCTCTAGAATGAGGTAAAATGAGATTCTCAAGGGTAGAACATAAGATGGGGGATCACAAGAATTAGGGAATTCAAGGTTTTTAAGGGAGGTAGAAGACCTTAATAGTCTATTTCATGCTATTATGGGGCCATTAGTTTCTGAGAATCTACTGAGAGTATCTCATTTACATGTTATACATGAGGGGTTAATGGTCACCATCAATATTAATGCTTTACCTATTAGGTAGGTTAGTATGGCGTGGGAGGTCAGGACCCTACATAGTAGTAGTAGATTCCCCCAAGGCCATATTAGTAGTAGGGGCCACCAGTATATGTTCAATAGTCAGGTTAGTAGGTTTATGCCTCACTGAGGGGATATGTATTTGTTAAAGGTTAGCCACATGTTGGTCTACTTCATCAAGGAACCATACCAGTGCATGGTTATAGAGGCTATCAATACCAAGGAATATGATCTAGAAATGAAAAACTTCATTCTATAGAGGATAAAAACTAGAGGGCAAATCAGTTATTTGAGGTAAAATAATTTTATCATCAACCTTTGTTTATTTATTTCTTGATTCTAGATATTTGTACTCCTTCATTTCACCCACTTTGGTTTGTGTATTTAGACTAAAGGTGGAGAGGCTTCCATCACCCTTGGTGTTATAAATTCCATTTGGATATTAATATATTCTATTTGATATGTTACGAGGGTGTATACTGATGATGGGGTAACATTAATCAACGAGGGATTTCTTCTTGTTTCATATTCAACCATATGATGCCATCCTTGGCATGGATTTTCTATATTCCATGATTACAATTATAAAATTCTTTTGAAGGAGAGTCATGTATTTTTATATGTAAGGATAAAGAGTAGTGTTATTTGGAGGGTATAATTACCATATGGGTGGTAGTAATGAAGATACTATTTTATATCAATTAGCAGAGTTGTTAGAGGGAGATCTAGAAATGTATGTTCCTATATTTATGATTGAGATTATATAAATCTTCCTTGATGAGGTTGTGGAACTACCCCCTCAATGTGATGTCAAGTTTGGGATAAATTTATAGCTGATAACATCTCTAATTTCAGTGTATCTCTATCATATAACACCCATGAAGTTAAAAAAGTTGGTGATCTAGATCAATGATTTATAGTAGAAGGGATTCATTTATCCTGGCTTGTCATTATGGGGTGCTACAGTGTTGTTTTCCAAGAATAAAGAAGGTATCTTAATGATATGTATGGACCAATGGAGGTTAAACTAGGTTATGATAAAGAACTATTATCCTCTTCCCAGGATATACAACATATTCATCCATATTAAGGGATACTATCAGTTTTCAAAGATCAATTTCTAGTATATATATCTGTAGATGAGGGTAATGAAGGAGGATATCCAAAAATATTTCCTACTAGTGAAAGTATGAACACTTTTAGTTCATGGAAATTCTATTTGGTATCGTAAATACACAATCTATGTTCATGTGTCTCATTAACTCCATGTTTCTTGAGTTCTTGGACTAGTTCATAGTTGTGTTCATCGAAAACATCCCCATATAATTGAATATAGAGGAGGATCATGCTAGGGAAACATAGAGCTTCTATATAGGCTCTTCAACACTATCATATCCAAGGAAATATGTAAAAGTATATGGTTTTTATATGTTTTGGATGTGAGAGGTGAACTTCCTTATACATGTGGTTTCTCTATAAGTTATGTACATGGATATGTTGGAGTTTGAGGAAGCTATTTCTTAGGCCGCACACAAGAACATTTTAGAGGTTCATAACTTTGTTGGAATTATAGGATATTATTAGTGGTTTTTGTTTGAAATATATTGTATTTGATACTAATTAAAAATCCTGACTAGGAAAGACCAGGCCTTCATGTGAATTGATCAAAGTTAGGACAATTTTTACTTCCTAAAGGAGAGGCTGATCAGTGTCTCAGTGCTTTCGTTTTTTGAGGTTGGGGTGATTTTTGAGGTATTTTGTGATGCTTCCCATCAGGGATTGGGTTGTGTATTAATGTAATATATATTAGTGATCTCTTATGGTTTTATTACACTATATTTCCATGAGCATAACTATGGGGACTATGACATAGAGCTATTGTTATTGGTTTTACCCCTAAATTTAAGGAAGCATTACATCATTGGAGAGCACTTTGTGTTCTTCATAGATGATAAGAGTCTGAGGTATGGTTTCTCCCATTGGGATCTAAACTTTCATTGGAGGAGGTGGATAGAGTTTCTCTAGAACTATGATTTCAATATCTCTTATATCCCATGGAAAGATAATGTTGTAGTTGGACAATGAGTAAGAAGTCATGGGGAGGTGTTTTTCGAGAGTTCAAGGTTTCTTAGAGGGTTATAGAGGAATTAGTGGATATATATATTATAAAAGATATAAATATGGTAGAGGATTCCTATACTAGATGATGTTGGAATATTATTTGATTTGGTTATTGGAGGAGTCTTAGTGGAGATACTTAGAGGTAGAGGTGATGTAGGACTGTATCGGTCACAGTGATGCTCAAAGGGGTGGTGAGAGGATGACCAACATCATATGTTATTTCATGGTAGGATTTATATTACATTATCCATGTATGAAGTTTTTATTCATGAGTTTCCTATATATCTCTTAGCGGTGCATCCAAGAATGTCTAAGATATAATATTCCTTGAAGTGGAAAATTTCTGTGGACAAGGATGAATTATATAGTGGTGGAGTTTGTGGAATTATATTTTCCCTTCTAGTAGGTGGACATAAAGAACCATTTCCCTAGATGGTTGTTACAGCCTTTGGGTTTACCCAAATGGAAGTTGGTAAAAATATTGAAGAAAAAAATCACTAGTTTACCCTAAACCTAGGGAGGATATGATTCCATTTGGGTGATCATGGACCGAGTGGAGAAATGATCCTTTTTTTCTAAATATTTTGGAGTCAAGTTCAATGGATTTCATAACAATATGGTATGTGTATGAAGTGGTGATTCTCTATGTCATACCAATAATAATCATATCTTTTTTAGACTCTAGATTTACCTCATGAGTTTGGATATGATTGGGGCATGCTTTTGGATCCCAATAATTCCTCAGAAGTGATTTTCATCCATTGTGGTATGAGAAGTGTGAGTGGACCATCTAGACATTGGATGACATTTTGGGGACTTGAATTTAAAATTTTGGTTTATTATGGGTGAAACACCTACCATTTTTTGGTTTTTCTACAAAAATATCTATCACTCATCCATCAGTATGGTGCCATTAGAGGCATTGTATGGATGGTCATGTTGATTTTTATTATGATTGAATGAGGTTGGGGAGTCAATAGTCCATGGTATATATGTGTTAAAAATTATTAAAGATAATATATAAGTTTTTTTAGTGACTAAAATTAGTATAGGACCACTAAAACACTTATGCTAATTATAGAAATATCCCCCTAGAGTTTGATGTTGTATACCATGTCTTGTTTAAGGTCTTCCCTCGATTGGGGAGGAAGAGGTTTGGTGAAGGGAATAAGATTTATCCCTATTTTATCAAGAATTTTTAGGTGTGGTAGTGTGTTGGTGAGATTGTGTATTAGTTTTCACTTACTATGAAGTTGGACAAGATCCACAACATCTTCCATATATCCCAACTTCATCAGTATCTTCATGATGACTCCTATGTTATTGTATAGGGAGATTTTGATATCAAGGATGAATATATGTTTTTAGAGAGGTCACTTGAGATCCAATATCATCATGATACTGTTTTTTAGGTGTATCATTCACTTGGTTTGTGTATTGTGGATGCATGATGGTATGAAATAGGGTACTTGGGAGTATAAGGTTTAGACGCATGATCAGTATCCAAATTTGTTTTAAATTAGTATTTGTTTACTTTTTTTAGATTCATGATGTTTTTTATGAATTATTGTATATTTATGAAATCTATTTATTCCCATTTTATTGGATGTGTTTGGTTGGTGGCCATGTTTTGAGTTTAGAAAGATTTATGAGAGTTATATCTTGGAGTGGTTGTTTGGACCATATCTTCTCCCTTCCATTATCTTTTTTTAATCTCAAGGAATAGAATAGTTTTATAGATATATAGTGTAATGAAATAGACCATTTTATCCCATTACTTTGTGTTTTGGGTGTTTTCAGGTTACATGAGAAATCATGGAGGTGTTCCAAGGGCTTAAGTCAAGATTTAGAAATCTAGAGGGTCACTAAACAATAGTATAGGGTGTGGTGTTATCTGTTTTTGGGTTTTTTAGAGTTTTAAGCATGGAACATTCCATTTTTTATTGGAATTTTTTATGGAAATATTGTTTTGGGATGGTTGTTTGATTTTTAGGGTACCATAATGAGTGAAATAGGTAGGGTTTTCATTTCATTGTGTGTTTTGAGATGTTTAAAAGTCTTTCATTTACTTCATAAGGGTTTCCTAGTTTTTTCCATTACATAATGGTAAAATAGTTTACCATTACATGATCTATGACAATATAGAGGTAAATCCACTTACCTTTGCATGATTTCCTAGATGCACAAGGGTGGTCATTTTGAGTTTCCTTCTAGCTTTTAGGGTGCATCACGGGTAGTGAAATAGCTTGGTTTGAAATTTTGGAAGGAATTTTTCTTAAATAGGACACATTTTTTAAATAGAAACCAGTAAAATGCCATATTTTATTCATTTTTATGATAGTGGTGCTGATTCAACATAGAAATCTAATGGATTCTAATTTACATATGTGGGAGGAAGAAATAGAGAGATAGAGCTCCCCACACCATACTCTTTGGAATGGTAGTACAAAACTTCTAGGAAATTTTACCTTCTCTATGATGGTTGTTATGGCTACTATTTAGAGTATAAAAACCATGCACTATGCCATAGTGCATGGCATGTTTTGGTCAATGCATCTTGAAATTCTTTTTAAATATACAATATTTGGATATTTAAATTCCTTGGAAATAGTATTATCTTTGACTAAGGGAAGCAATGATGTTGATGATGATCACTACATCATGAAAGTGGAAATTTGAACTTACTCTATAAATAGGGGTTTTGATATCATTGGTTAAATTTTCAATCTCTTATCTCAAACCTTTATCTGCTCCTAGGCTTCTCACCACTCTCCATCTTTCCACTTTTGGGAGTTTGAAAGTCTCAGTTCATTAAAATTGAGACTTACTAGATCAAGGTATTTCTCTATCCTCTTCTTCTTATATTCCTTATTGTTTTATTTTTGGAGACTCTATATAGGTATTCACTATATTTTGTGAGTTGAGGTTCAAGTGAGTCTTGATAATGGCTTGTTACGATTAGGTTTTAGTGAGGTTTCCTTCTATTTTGGTGGTGATTGATTCCTAAATCCTTCAATAATGATTAGTGTTTTCCATTTATCTCTAAATAAATTTAAGGGATAAAAGTTATATATTTATTTTGTTTATATTTGGGGTTATAATTATTTATTTTTCCTCTGGGTTTATAGTAAGAATTTTTTAATGGGATAATAAAATGGATTTTTTTTGAAATTGAAGGGGGTAGGGTGTACTCGCATGTGTTTTCTAATTGTCTTATTATTTACAATGGATCCTATATTGAAACTTGAAAGATACTATGATAACTATATTGTGGATACAATAAATTATGAAACCATATCATGAAAAAAAATTAACTCAATATTTATAAAATTTAAATAACTTATATATGATGATGAACTAGTTGTGTGTTAATCTGTAAATACTATGAAAGAACCTATGTTAGAGATAATGAAATGTTATAAAATCCCCATTTAAGTTGATATTTTTGTAATAATGGGAGATTAAATATAATTTTATGTGTACTGGCGTGATTTTTGTATTCTTTTTGTGTTTTTATGGGTCTTGTAGGGTTTGTGTTGTGATGATGGTGACTGGTTCAAATTTGGAATGGGTTGAGGCAGTGAAGTTACAGTTATACTGGTGTGGGATACTTTAAAGGATTGTTTATGGGGGGTTAGTGGTTTATTAATTTCATTTGATAGTTGGGATACTATGATGGATTTAATATGAGATTTCATGTTGGTTATGGTGAGATTGTTGGGATGTGGTATTTTAGGGGTATGGTTATAGTTTCCCAGTAGCTATAGAGTGTGTTTAAAAATATGTAATGGAATTAATATATGGTTAATGTATAAAATTAAATTTTTTATTGGGTGATTAAAGAAATAAAACTTGGTAGGTAAATAGTAAATATTGAAATTATAAAATCTGTGAATAAAAATATGGAATTATAGGATATTTTTTGGTTGCTTTATGTGATTAGTTTCAATTTAGTAGTGAAATAAACTGTTGATGGATGTTATAAAATTATGTGGTATTATTTTGTGTTATTCTAGTACAATTTGATGCGAACCCTTAGTATGGGTATTGTGAAATCTCATTTATCATTTTATTTCAAAAATCACCTTACTCAAGTTCCAACATCTAGGATAGCAGGGTGGATGGATGACGAACCCCACTCCCCCACTCCCCCTTCAGCAGTGGTGTCTAGTGATGATATCTAAATTGGTGTTAATGTCTATTGATGATGGCATAACTGGTGGAAATTACTAGAGATAAAGTATTAGTCAGTGAAAATGTCCAGAGATGATGTCTTAGTTGGTGGAAATTAATAGAGATGGTGAATTAGTTGGTGGTGATGCCCTAGGGTGGTGGATTATTATTAGAGGTAGATTTTTTTTGCGATTGTGGTGGGGTTCATGCATGGTAGGAGGAGGGAACAAGGTTGATATCCTTAATTTTTATGATATCCTAATGCACCATATTTATGATTAGAATATACTTAAGGGATAAGATAATGAAAAAATTTAAGTTCGGGGAATTAGAGTTTCAAAAAAATGGGGAAATGGTTTATGGTAACCTTACATACACTCTAAGATATTAAGTTACTACATTGGATGCATTTTTGAAGAGTGATCCTTAGTGAAGTTAGGATTAACTAGTATAACTCTTTTAGGTTCATGTTAGTTTAGTTATTCATTCACTAAAGTATTAGTATTCTATTTTAAAATTTGCATGAGAGACCTTGGGTATGATCCTACTGATTGTACATTTTATGTGCACCCCTATTGTAGAAACAAAATTTTAGGTTTCTAGGAAGGTTACATAGACCATTCTATACATTACATACTTAGAGGTTTAATCTTCTACATTAGGATTCTACTTGGTATTTTACATTGGGACTTTTATTTCCATCACATGAATTGCATTATGTTATGATGGTTATATTACATTTATTTAATGGTGACTTATTAGTGGTTTTATATTATTTTCATATGATTAATGAAAGAAATTCCTCTCATTGTGTGTTTTATAACCTCAGTTCTAGTCACCAGATCAAGGCCTCTTAGAGTTAGGTTTTAGGGTTTACTCTCTCTCTTCATTTCCAACCTAAAAGGGGTAATAATGGAGGTGGGGGTGTTATAGGTTATTTTAATTAGGGAATTATAAACTGGTATCAGCACATTTTTTTGGTTGTTTTACTATTTAGGTATGGTAGTTGGAGGTATGATGATTTTGTATCTTGGAATAAAACTTATGCTCGGCCATAAATACCCCCTATATAAGAATAGTCCAAGCTACCAAGGATTATATTTATGTTAATTACTTTTCACAATTATAATTGAGGTATTTACTTAAAGATGATGTTTAAGGTAATATTTTTACTTATGGTTTTACTCTTTTCCCAGAGTGGAAATAGATCATGTGTATCATGAATTATAATAGGTAACTAGGTAAACATGTACATGTTTTTGACTACTTATGGTTATGAAATCATTTTCAAAATGAGAAAAATAGTTTTATAAAACTAATTAAAAGGAAAAATTTTGTGAGATGAAAGTAATAAATATAAATTTATTAAATTATTAATAATAAATTATTTAATATTTTCCCAAATAACTTATTGGTGGTACCTTAATTAATTTATACCAATGTGGTGATTTTCATGTTCTATTTTGATGTTATGATCTTTTTAGATATGAGATTAGTAGATGTAAACCCTATAGTTAGTAGGTCTGTGTATAAGATTCCATTTGATGGGTTATGGGTATGAGTTCCTAGGTATAGTTTGTGCTTTGGTGAGAGGTGTTGGTTGGTTATGAAACCTTGAAATGCTTAAGTTGTTATGTAATATTACTTCAAGATAATGATGTGGGTCTTTATAGAGTGATTAGAAAGGGTAATTGGGTGTTAGGTTTGTAATGTGCTCAATGGGTTGATGGTTATGGGTAAATTGGTCCTTGTTCACCTGAGGGTATTTTTTTGAGTTTTTTGATCTATGTGCTTGTGAGGATACATCATGGGTTGAGAGGAGGATAGTTTGATGCATCAGATGTTGAAGTGATGCTAAATTGAGGTGTATTTGTGTATTTTGTTTTTTATGTGTTCTTTGGGTATTCTAGGGAAAATAGCACTATGGGATCATCTTTAGGGGTAGGTTTGTGGATTAATCCAAAAAATTTCAAAAATTTAGTATTTTATTGGATTTTCACCGTTATTTCCCTTAAATATAGAATAATTGGATAAAACATTGGAATAAGGTGAATTTATAATTAAAATGAAAAATGGATTTAATATTGATTTTTAGTTGTTTTATTTATCTCTTAAACTAATTGAAAAACCATACATTTATTTTTGAGTTCTAGAATTAAATTGTTAATAGGGTTTTAATTTTGATTTTCATTATTCGAAAAATAAATTTTGGATTAATTGGAACAAGCCTACACCATGTTTATGTTTTTTTGAGTGGAAATTCTGAGGAAAAAATGACAAGGGTTACTGATTTACATAATACTATAACACCCCAAAATTCTAAATTAATAACATTGTATTTGATAGCATTTATGGCACTCAATACCAAGCATGTAAGGGAATATAACATTCTGAGACTTAACAATATATTTACTATTTTAAATAAATTCATTATATGATATTTCTTGTAATCCACATAATAATGAGTTAGATTGTATTCCACATAATAATGAGTTTCTTCAATGGTCTGTGTTACACACAAGACTGAGTTTTACCAAACAAAAATATATTATTAAAATATTATTATTTAATATAACAAGATATAACATATCCGTAAAATTGGAAGTTATGAATAGTGTTAACAAACGTATGAGAATATATATATTATATATCCAATAATATTTCTTAAATTCATCTAATAAATTTTATAGTAATAAGATAAGAGAAAATACAACATTACACATAAAAACCTATATTTTTTTAAAGGCATTTTTACCACCATTTAATGGAGAACCAATTTTAAATCAATTTTTTGGAAATTTAAAAATTTCAATATTAAAAAATAAAA
Source organism: Viscum album (assembly GCA_963277665.1). NCBI lineage: Eukaryota > Viridiplantae > Streptophyta > Magnoliopsida > Santalales > Viscaceae > Viscum > Viscum album. The sequence goes on from OY728156.1 coordinate 2,097,461,142, forward strand.
TTAATTTTTTTAATCTAAACATGAAAATTAGGTTATGGTTAATTTTTGGAATTTTTCTACGTCGTTTGGTTTTTTGATGAATAGTAAAAAAATAATTAATTATAATTCAAAACTCCTTTTTCATCTAATTTATTTATAAAGTTAAATTAAAATTTTTGATTAGTTTAAAAGTTTATTTAGATAAATTATATATAAATTAATATAATTTAGGTTATTAGAATCAATTTCACTTTAAAATTGAATATAAAAACATATCAAACTTTTGAACATTTTACTTTAAAAACAACTTTGTCATCCCATATGCATGATTACATTTAAATTAATTTCTACCACTTATGTGATTAGAATATGAAAAAATGGATTCCAAATTCAGAATAATAATAATTTATAATGTCTAATAATGGGATTTTTTACTAAAAATAATATTTAAAGTGATTAAGAGAAAAATTAGCTTAACAAAGGACTGAGACTTAAACTTAAGGCCCAAAATGACATATAAACTTGTACAAAACCCATTGGATGTTAATATTTAGACCTTATAATCCCTTTTTTATAATTTATTTCATTATTCTATCCACTATAAATTGGAAAAAGGTGGATGGAATTCCATTTTCAAAAATTTACAAGAATGAAACTCCTCCTCCACTATAAAAAGGCACTCAACCCTCCCACTTATTCACACCTCTAAATCCATTTTTATTGCCCAAAATATACCAAAATGATCTCTAAACATCCCTCCCATGATCCTAAACCTTAATTTTGGAATAAGTTAATCTAAGGAATTATCTTAGTTTAAACCAAAAGAAGTTAACTCGATAAGATGTAATGTTCTTCAATGATCAGTTTTTTTATTTACCCATACACCCCTTAAATTAATTTTATATCATGATTATATAATAACATAAATATCATAAATATACTATTATTTTTTAATGTTGAATTTTTAACTTAAACCTACAAAAAATTTAATGAAATTGGTAACAAAATATCTGTTCATCTATGGAGAATTACTGCCTCGCGAAACGTTGTCGTTAGTTTTTCATTTTCCCCAATAATGATTGGAAATTATGATGGAAATGATGTTTTTATATGATATATATGATATCCATTTTTTATTAATACTTATTTAATTTTTATAAAATAAATACCTTCAAGCTTCACATTTTTTGTAAATACGTTAACATCATTTGTGGAAGTGTGGACTACAGTCTTCTTAAAGCGATGTGACTCGTTCACACTATACCTGGAATATATAAATTATGGTTTTAATAAAACTATGTGAAATATATGACATAAAAATGGTTCTATATTTATAATATACACATATATCATTTATTTTTCATTCTTTTAAATATGATAAAGGAATGGAAGTAGCGTTCATGCGTACGTATGACCTATCATCTCAATGAACGGTACATTTCATTTCCTATATCCAAATATTATGGATTAGTCTAAATAAATATATAATGAATATATAAAAAATTTACATCGTGTTTTACATTATGGGGATGAATAAATCATGATCTAAGTTATAGTAATAACATGTAACAAGTCAAAAAACACTAAAAAAACTAGGCAATTGACACCCAAAATAGTGAAAATAATGAAATATTGTTAAAAAATGGGTAATAAGATATTATAAAAAGATAATATATAAAATTATAAATATTTTTATGGTTATGTTATAAGGTTTTTATATGTTTAAAATCATTATACATGGATTCAAATGATGTTTTCTTAAAAGGAAACAGATGATAAGAGATTCTTATCTCACTTTTCATTCTGTGATGCATACACTATTTTCACCAATTCTTTCTTTTATGTGGTTTATATACTTCCAATATTTTATTTTATATCATGAATAAATTTACCTTATTTTTATTTAAATTTAAATTTTATTTCATTTCTTTTAGGGGCTTATGATTCAAAAGTTACCAAGTGGTATGAGATGTTCATCTCACTTTTTACATCTGTGAGATAAATGTTATATTCACCATTTACTTATTTTTTGTAGTGTATCCACTACAAATTTTGATATATAATATAATTAATTATTTTATCCTCATGGTATTTTTAGTTTCAGTTTGAATTATTTCTTCAAATGGGATTTGAATTAAAAGTTACCACATGGTAAAGAATTTCAAAACCTGATTCATTTTCATTGGGTTATATTACTTACTCATTGTCATTAATATTATAATATTATGTATGTAATAAATTTTAAATATATATTATTTATTTAAACTTTTTGTATATTTTACACACATAATATATTCATTTATTGATTCCCACAACAACGCTATTTTCTTTTCATGGGTTTAATTCACAATTTAATTTTTTTTGGGATTGTTTACACTTGAATTTTCATTAGAGGAAATTATTTGATAATTTTTTATTAAATACTTTGAAATTATTCTCCTCTAGTTATTAACGTATTTTTTCAATAAATAGTTCCATTTCCCACTAATTGGTACTCAAAATGTTTTAGAAAATGTTTTTAAGAAAACCTAACTTCGTTTCTCTCTTTATTCAGAGAACTTATTTTCTTCTAAAAAACCTATTTTATAAAAATGTTTTCAAAAATGTTTTTAACATTTAAAAATTAATTTATTAAATATATTTTTAAATTTTTTTATTTTACAAATATTTTAAAAGTAATCTTCTTTTATCTTTCTGAAGAAATAACTTTTTTAACATTTTACCTTACAAAAAGAATATTCTTTTTAACTTGTACGACATGTATAGAATTAACTACTTTCATTTCTTTGAAGCTTCATTTGAATGTTTAAAAGGTTAATTTTTAAATAAAATCTTTTTAAAAATTATTTTAAAATAAAATTATTTCCAAAAAAAATCAAAATGAAAAGGATATTTTCCCCAACAATGTTTTTAAAGGATCTTTCTATAATATTTTAATTCATCAATGAAAACAACCCTTTATTTTCAATCCACTTGGGATATGTTGTATTGATACTGTCTATATTCTTACTTTGGATTGTTTTTTATTGATTTTACCAAATATAGTATTGAAATTAAATTATTTTATTCCTTTTATTACCCTTGAAATATTAAATTTCCTATGATCCTTGAACATTAAATTTCCCCTAATTATCTACACCATTTATCATAGATATGTTCATTTGTTAAACCATATACCATTCATATGGTGAAAGTTGTTTGCTTTATTGGGTAAATATTGATAAATATGTATCCTTTACTCAATATGGATATTTGATAAGTCACATTGTTTTTGAATTAAATCGATTATTAGATATATGAGGAATGTTTTAGGAATGTAAGATATGGGTTGGGGACCATTTAAAGTAAGCCCCTCAATGCATCAGTGGTCTCATGAGATGAAATTAGTTGGAGACAAACCCTTTGAGTTTGTTTCTAATCAGAAAAGATGGGTTTATACCCATATAATTGAACTATCATGAGGTATATCATGAAAATATAGTTATTCATGCACCAGATACATGACATCCAACAATTAAGCATTGCCTTCATCGAAAATTGAGTCATTATTATTATCCATGAGATTTTCACGTGATTATATATATGGATGCATTTAATTATCGATTTATTGATTAAATGTAATTTTTTTGGTTTCTTACCTTTCTATATTGATTTTTTCTTATCTAGTCATTTAAATGTAATGTGTTTTCAGTTATTTACATTTCCATACTATTTATTCACTTCATATTCAGTTTATTGATTACATGAAATGTGTATTTTTTTTAACTTTCCATAATTATTATTATCACTGATTCATTATTTCTTCCATTGTACATACCCTTAATTAGAATTTGAGATTGCCCATATTATGTTTCCTCTCCGCAGGATTCCATGAAGCGTGCTAAGAATGATATGAAAGGATACCTTATATGGAAAAAGTCACTATCCTCATTAAAAAAATATGTTTTAATTTTGAAACATGTATGTATCTAGTTTACCAATACTAATAAACTATTAAATCCTTTGGGATGTGATTTAATTCTATCTTATGACAGTATAATGGCACTAGACACCAACTCCATGATTTCTAGGTTTGAGTCACTATAGTTGGTATTAGATAAAGTTTAGTAGCAACCTTTGGAACTAGATTTACATAAAAATAGATTAGATAACATAACCCAAGGTATAATTTTTGGATAAGTATAAAAGAACTTATAAATGTTTCTATTAGATATAGATTATGTGTTTTTCCTAGAAATACATCCTTGTTTGGATATTAAAAGTAGACATGGTTCTAAAATAGACGTATCTAGGGGTAAAAAATCTGATAAGGTGCATCGAGCGTGACTTGAGTGTAACTTGGTACATGACAACCAGCCCTACTACACAACCAATTTGACACTCTCGGGGGATATACTTAGGATAATTAAAATTTTCTTTACAAACCATTGTAAATTGTTTTAATAGATAATGATAATGAATGAAATAGGACCATGGAAGGACCTACATTGAAATAAATTGATGAAGTATTTATGTATTGTTGTTGTATTGAAAACCATAGTTAAAAGGATATTTAGTGATTAACCTTATTTCTTGGATGTATGTCATATTTATTTTGGAAATTATACTAATATGGTTTTAGAAAAGGACAACCATTATACTGGGTGAAAACACATCAAATTTGGTAAAGCCATAGGACTTGAACCAATGATCAGGTGATAAAAAGATTTTCACACCTACCACTAGCCTACATGATGACCTGATTAATGTGTAATTTTTTTAGTTTAATAATTTGAAAATTAATTATTAATGATAAACCAGTAGTGTTATTTTTTAGTATTAAAGATTAATTTTTTAACCATATTGGTTTTGGAAAATAGAAAGAAATAAATGTAAATAATTCTTTATGGATATTAAGACTTGAAAAAAGTAAATTTTAGTTCTTCATAAAAATGGGCTCATTCTGGGATATCTATTTCATGGAGTAAGGGATGAATTAGAACATTATTGAAGCCCCACCAACAGATTAAATTGTTCTTATGAAATTAAAATGTATGAAGTTAGTATATTTCTTTATAACTTTGGCCAATAACATAAATCCTCAAAATTAGGAAAATGATATTTAAAAAAACTTTTCATAATACCTTAATTTTTGTTTAATGGATGGTCTTTTAAATCATCAAAGATTTATGTATTTAAGGACCTTAACTTTCTACTGATAATTTAGTTATTTTTTATTAATGATCCCAATCACTCCCTATAAATATTTATACTATTCATGGAAGTCCATGTATGCACTTTCTATTAATATTCTTCTTCTTAGAGACCTAATTATATGTTAGTCCATGTGACCTTTTTACTTCCCATTCTCTCTTATATAGGATTTCTTATGAACCCTTCACACGATGTGGGATTTCAGCATAGAAAATACCAAAAAACTATTACCAATATGGAGTTTAAACTTTGAGGAAGTAATTTATTTAAGGCTGGGATAATGTAATGCCTCAAAATTCTAAAGTAAAAACATTATATTTGATATCATGTAAAACACGCAACAACAAGTGTGTAAAAGAATATAATATCCCAATACTTTAAAATATATTTACATTTTAAATAAATTAAATCTATGATGTATCTTGAAATTAAAAAAATACATAGTTATCTTGCATCACAAACAACAACGACTTTCTTTAATGGCTTGCGTTACACGAAAGACCGAGTTTTACCGAACAAAAAATATATTATTAAAATATTATTATCTAATATAATAATATATAACCTAGCTGTTAAATTTGGCTGTTATGAATATTATTAACTAAATTATGAAAATATATATTATATTTCCAATAATTTTTATCCAATATATATTATAGTATTAATGTAAGATAAAACCCAATATTACGTAGAAAAACCTATTTTTTTCTAAAGACAATTTTACCGCCTTTTATTAGAGAAACTATTTTAAATCCAATTTTTGAAACTTTTATAAATTTAATATGACAAAATAAACTTCATTTTTTAAATTAAAACATAAAAATTAGGTTATTGTGATTTTTTGGTATTTTTTTGGGGTTTCATTTCTTGATGAGTAGTGAAAAATAATGAATTTTAATACAAAAATGATTTTTCATAAAATTTATTTACAAGGTTAAACAATATTTTTGATTTGTTTTAAAGATTATTTAGATAAATTATACATTAACTAATACAATTTAGGTAATTTTAATCAATCTAACATTTAAATTGAATATAAAAACATAGCAAACTTTTGAACATTTTACTTTAAAACCCTAATTTGTCATCCCATCAGTGGGATTAAATTTAAATTAATCTCTACCAATTGTGTGATTTGAATTTGGAAAAATATATTAAATATTTGTAATCATAATAATTTATAATTTATAATAATTTTAAAATGGTTTTTAACTAAAAATATTTGTGAAAGTGATTAAAATTAATTACTGCGATTAAGAGAAAAATTAGCTTAATAAAGGACTCAACCTTAAACTTAAGGCCCCAAATGAACTATAAATATATCCAAAAAAAATTTATGTTCGTATTTTGATCTTATACTCCCTTGGATAATTTTTTTTTCTTTATTGGAGCCTATTTTCATATAAAAAACAAGGGTGAAATTCCCATTCCAAAAATTTACAAAAATTCCACTCTCCCGCCACTATAAAATAGAACTCAACCCTCCTAATTATTCACAACTCTAAAGCCCTTTGGCTCACCCGAAACATGACCAGATAAGATTCAAAAATCCTACCCCTAATACTATAAACCTTAATTTTGTCATAAGGAAATCTAAAGAATTATTTTGGTCTAAACCAAAAGGAGTTACCCAAATAAGAGGTAATGTTCTTCAACGATAACTTTTATTTTATTTACCGCTCCACCCTTAAATTATTTTTATATCATGATTATATAATAAAATCATTATACTAAATATATTTAGATGTTTTTCTGTTAAGTGTTTGACTTACACCTACACACACTTCCATCAAATGGGTAACAAACTTACTGTTTGGGTATGAAGAACTACCACATCACAAAATGATGTCATTCATGTTTCCTTTACCAACCCTCATTGTTAGTAATTATGATGAAAATGTAGTTTATATACATTATTTAGGATATTTATGTTCTCTTCCTACTTCTAGAATTTTTATATAACTCATACCTTCTTGGTTTCAATTTTTTGTAAATACGCAACATCATGTGTGGAAGTATGGACTATCACCTCCTCAAAATGATGTGACACGTTCACACTACACATGAAACATATACAGAATTATTTTAATAAAATTATGTAAAATATATCAAATAAAAATGGTCATGTAATTATAATATCCATATATATTACTTAATTTTAATAATTTTAAATATGATAAATAAATGGAAGTTGCTTTTATGTGTACACAAGGTATGTAACAACAAGAATCAAGTCAAAACATACTCGGAGAACAAGGCAATTAACACCTAAAATAATAAAAAAATATATTTTTTTTAACAAAAGGTTAATAAGATATTATAATATTATAATATATGAAATCATAAATATGATTATGGTTCTGTTATAATTTATTTAAATGTTTTAAAATATTATAGAGGAATTTAAAGGACTTTCACTCGAAAGGAAATGCAAGGTAAGAGATTATTGTCTCACTTTTCTTTCTATGAGGCATACCCCATTTTCACCACTTATTTATTTAGTATGGTGTATATACTACCCATATTTTATTTTATATCATGAATAAATTCATCTTCATTGTATTTAATGTTTTATTTTATTTCATTTCTTTCATGGGGATTATGATTCAAAATTTACCAAGTGGTAAGGGATTTTTATCTCACTTTTTTACATATGTGAGATAAATATCATATTCACCACTTAATTATTTTGTGTGGTATATATAATTCCCATTATGATATATTATAAAATGAATTATTTTATCCCCATGGTATTTTTAGTTCTAGTTTGAATTATTTATTATCAGAAGACTTAAATTAAAATTTACCAAGTGGTAAAGAATATCATAACCTTATTCCTTTTCATTGGGTTATATTACATCCTCATTGTAATTAATATTTGAAGATTCTATGTATAATAAATTTTTACTATCTATTTTTTTTATTTAAACCTTTCTATTGAAATTTTACACACATAATCTATTCATTAATTGATTTTCACATTAATGTTATGGTCTTTTCAAGGTTTGAATTCACAATATAATTTTTTTGGGATTATTTAAACTTGAATCTCCATTAAAAGAAATTATTGAATAATTGTTTAACAAATCCTTTAATTTTATTCCCCTCTGGTTATTCATGGATTTTTTCAAGCAATAGTACCATTTTTTTACTCTTTGGTACTCAAAATGTTTTAGATTTTTTAAGAAAACCCAACCTTATTTCTCTCTTTAGTCGGAGAATCTATTTTCTTCTAAAAATAATTTTTTATATTCTAATTTTAAAAATGTTTTTAACCTTTAAAAAATAATTTTGAAAATAAATTCATAACCTTTCTGTCTTTTATATATTTTTTAAAGTAATATTCATATCTCTTTAAAAACATGGCACTTTTATAACCTTTTAACTTACAAAAGGAATGTTCTTTTTACCTTATATGACATGTACTGAATTACTCGCCTTTTCTTATTTGAAGAGTCCTTTTTATGATTAAAATGTTTATTTTTAAATAAAATGTTTTTAAAAGTGATTTTCAAATAAAATTATTTCTAATTTATTTTTTTAAAATGAAAATTATATTTTCCTCGAGAATGTTTTTAAAGAATATTTTTATAATATTTACATTCATTGATAAGAAAAACCCATTATTTTTAACCCACTTGGAATGTGTTGTATTGATACCATTTGTATTCATTCTCTTGATAGTTTTTGATTGACTTGGACAAGTATAGTATTAACATTATCTTCCTTGATTCCTTTTAATCCTCTTTAAACATTCAATTTCCTATGATCATTATGCATTTATTTCCCATATTTATCCATATAATTCATCATGGATATGTTCATTTACAAAACCATATACCATTTATATATATGTTGAAATTAATTTGATTTACTTGGGAAATATTGATAAATATGTATCCTTTAGTCAAAATGGATATTTAATAACACACAATATTTTTAAATTAAATTGAATATTAGATATATGAGGAATTATTTGTACATGCAAGATATTAGTTGGGGACCATTTAAAGAAATCCCTTCAATATATCGGTAGTCTCATGAGATGAAATTAGTTGGTGACAAACCCTTTGAGTTTGTTTCCAAGAAGAATAGGTGGGTTTCTACCCACAAACTTAAACTGTCTTGAGGATAGATCTTGACGGTATAGTGGTTCAAGTTCTAGATACATGACATCCAATAATTAAGAATTACCTTTATTTATAATTTATTCATTATTATTATCCATGAGATTTTCACTTGATAAAATCTATGTCTGCATTTAATTCTCATTTTATTGATTAAATTACATGTGTTTTTAGTTTCTAGCCTTTCCATGTTTATTTTTCCTTATCTAGTTATTTAAATGGAATGTGTTTTTAGTTATTTACCTTGAAATACTATTTATGAACTTCCTTCTCAGTTTATTGATTACATGACACGTATGTTTAGATATTTACCTTTCCACAAATATTATTCTCATTGATTTATTATTACTTATATTGTACTTAGCCTTAGTAAGCATTTGAGATCACCCTTATTATATTTCCTTTCATCAGGATCCACTAAAGTGTGCTAAGAAATATATGCAAGGATACACTAGAAGGAATGAAATTATTATCCTCAAAAAAATTATTCTTTAATTTTGAATCATGTTTGTATCTAGTTCACTAAGACTACTAAAATTTTCAGTCCTTTGGGACATGATTTACTTATATCTTATTCCCAATAAATTTTAGTAGACACTAACTCAAGGATTTTTGGGTTTGGGTTTCTATAAAGACCCTTTGATAAGCCTATAAAACTATTCATTCATTTTTGTAAGTCTATGCCTGGATTTCGTAAGAATTTCCTAGAAATTTTGAAAGACTTCATTATGGTGTGCATGAATTAGTTGAATTTTTTAAGTATCTATCTTCCACATAATACTTCTCGTATAGTAATTCAATGAGAACATTAGAATTTATCTTAGCACTGTATGACTTTAACAATCCATTTAAACATGTGATATGCATCATAAGCCTTCCCTAGAGCATTCAACTTTGGAATTTTCTAATTTTTTGTGAATTTAAATAAAATTATAATTTCCTAAAGGTATATCAGGAATAAAATAAAATAAAATATTATTAATTTATTTTTCCAAAATTATAAAAAATGATTCCAATATTCTATGAAGTAATCATCTAATGAGTTGAGTAAGGAGAAGATCATGAGAAGGAACTTTTATTCTAGTAATGTTTGAGAGGACCATGATGGTGGAATTTAAACCCTTAATCGAGACACATGGAATCCATCAGAGGAAATGAGATCCGAGCACTAAAATATATGATGGTTTTAAAGTGACTTGACTCAATAAAGGAATAAGTGAAAGGTTATGTTTCTCACATAGAAGATATTAAAGTGTGAAAATGAATATGATAATTAATATCTAGCTATTAAATTAAGGAAATTCACTATACAAGTGAGGATTGATCGATTAAACATCAGTTGATACCACTAGATATTTTTTTTTTATTTTTTCGTTTTCTATAATATTTGTCCATTGATAACAAACTAAACCCATAGTGATAAAACCAAGGATATTCCCCCCATAATTATTAATGAATTAATTTCATCATTGATTAATTATTTTATATTCGATATTTCTAGAATATTTTATTTCATCGAAAATTTGAGGTTTCCATTGTTCTTTATATTTAAATTGTTCTTATATTATTCTTAGGTAACACACAAATACTCATAATTTTCTCCAAATTTCCTATATTATGGAAGTGGGAGGGTATGTTTAAGAGTCATTGGGGTAGGAGGGAGTAGGGAGTGTAGTGATCATTTCATATCACATTTCTAACCTAAAGTTCTCAAAAAAGGATATTTGTTTGAATTATAGGCTAGTTAGTGAGAGATAAGGAGAGTAAATTTGAATTAATAATGATTTAATATTTAAGTGTTAGAATTTCTAAGGATAGAATACTAATTTTAAACTGAATTCAAACACCCAATTAATTTTAATTCTAAAAAAATGAATTTAACCAATCCAAATGATAAGGGAAACACATTAAAAACTCCTTTATCTCTAGAGACACCATGATCACTACTATTCAATACAATTTACTTTAGTTAAAAAAAAATTTCTATGAGGCCTGTGATATCCACCACATCAAGATGGTGCTGTTTTTGAGGAGGAAATCTGGTTTTGTGTTTTTCTTTTGTTTCATTTTTTCTAGAATTTTTTTAATAAATGACTATATCTAGCTCTGATCACCAATTTTGGTTTTATCGAGAGGTTGAAAGTATTGTATATAGTTAAAAATTTAAGAATCGTTGAATAAGTGGATATGTATTTTTTATTATCTCATTGATATAATCTTCAACCTCTTCTTCTTCCACATTTAGAGAAACATCAAGAAGTGAAAACATATAATATAATCTACCTAAACTGAATATAACACTTATAGAATTATATAAACCTAATCTCAGTAGTAATAATCATCTGTAATAATTAATTAATCAAGATGAATTTAACCTAAAAATTTAATGATCCAATTATTACCTAAGTTTCATAGATTGATATGAGAGGATCTAATTGACATATAAATAAATTTGATATTTTTTCAACAATTTTAAACCAAGAGGAGTCATAAAAACTCACATTATTTGGAAGGTTTTTTACCCTCTCCTTTCAAGAATAAACTAAAGATTGGATAAACAATATGCGTCATAGAGAAGTCACTACTTGATATCAACTCCAAAGAGCCTTTCACTAGATATTACTTCCTAATTCCAAAATTACCTCACTAATAAAGGGAATATATTGAATTAAGAAAGAAATTGGAGAAAATATATATGAGTTTTAGTAGAGATTCAAGATTATTACATCATGTTTCCCACATTAATAATTTCAAGATGAAAATTTCATATTATTATTTTACCAAGGACTATTAGACAATGATGGGAACCTATTGGAATCTTCTTCTAGAGGATAATTAATAGAAAAATCACTAGTTGAATCCAGAATATTAATATAGATAATATTGTAGAGATGTTAATAATTTGGTACAAGGTCATATACTAGAGGAGTGCATGGGGTAAAGGGTTAAAACTGTTCTTTACTTGAAACTAAAATTGTAGAAATAACTTCTCTTATGAGATAGTTCACCCTAAACAAGGTTTATAAAGCCTCAACTACACCCCCAATAATTTTCTATCCATTCCATTATTTAAATCATTTTATTAATGACTATCCTAAAGTGAAAGTGACTGAGAGCTCTGATTCCAACTACCAAAGTAAGTTCTAACAATAACCAAGAAACTAAGGATTCAAGTAATAATCCTCGATTAAATACAGATCTAGAAACAAACATCCAATAAGTCCACCCTTATTGTATACTTTTCAATAGTCTTACCAACCACCACCATTCCAGGGAAACAACTCTCAACCCTTTACAAGATACCAACCTCAAGAATATAACCAAGAACCCACTATGAAATTCATGCCGAGATATCTAGTGGAGTCCCAAGGTAATAAAAAATAAACCCTTGTAACTCATGGATCTTAATTCAAAGAGATCAAATATTATTTTGGGTTGATCTTTTATACAATGAATTTCTTTGTAAATAAAAGTTTAGGTAAGATTAATGCTCAATAAATTCCTAACACTAAGGTAAATGTAAGTTCTATCTCTTTAATAAGTGGAAATGAAGTTAAGATCAGTGAAGGAATTTCACTAGAAGATGAATTTGGTAGTGGATATCCAAATGAACAAGAGGAATAACCTGAACCTATAACGGATAAACTATTGGATGTTCCTTTGGAGATAAAAATAATGAAAAAATACAAGGGAAAGATAAGATGAAATATTTCTCTCAACCATAACCTCCATTCCCATATAGAATAAACCGACCTAAGAGGGCCAATGAAGAGGCCATATAAATAATTGATATCAGACATATTTAAGAAGGACGATGTAAACATCCCATTGATGTATTCCACTAACTAAATACCAAGGTATGAAAAGATTCTAGAATAGATGTGTAATAAGAAGAAAAAACCACATAGAGATAAAAATATAAGTCTGGGTAAAAATGATTCTTCTCTAATAACTCTAAAATTAACTAAGAAATTTCATGATCTAGGTACCTTTAGTATCACCTGCACCATATGATAGATAAATTTTACTAATGAATTATATGAATTTGGGGCTTCAATTATTTTTATTACTTACTTTTATTATTCTTAACTACTGATAGTCCAAATCAATCCAACCAAAGTTGTTACATAACTAGATAGTTGATCAACTATCAACCTAGTATGAATTTTGGAGGATATTCTAATAACTGTGAAATGATTATTGTTCATTGAAGAATTTTTCATCCTAAAATGGAAGAAAAATTGGAACATATCATTCCACAATCATATTAGATATTTCATTATTTGAAAATTTCTAAGGGTATAATAAATTCTCATAAAGGGATAATTTAAATGAATTTAGGCGAAAAAATGTTTACTTAAATATTTGGGATTAAATTAAAAAACCTCAATAAGAAATTTTTTTTTAAACTATATCATTATGAATATCAATTTTGTTATATGGAATAAATTTAAATGTTTGATAAAAAAATAAAACTAGGAGAAACCCTAGTTTCACTAAATCGGTTTAACAAATATGGTTTTAAAAATGAATAAAATCCTGAATTATATATATTTAGCCATCAATATTAAGATCTATATGAAGAATACTTTAATGATATGATCAAATCTATTAATAATATTTCCACTTTTTATATTTGGGTGGAAATCATGGTAATCATTGAGTTAAAAGCATCATGAGAACACCCATTTATACTTGATCTTAAACTGCAACCATTTAATTTAAAATACACATTTCTTAAAAAAAATCATATGTTATGTATTATAATCTAAAAAAATTAGAACATAATCAAGGTAAACAACTATTGTAAATTATAAAACAAAATATTAATGCCATAAAATTTTCATTAGGAGTCATACATAGGATTAGTGACACAATTTTTTTGTATTGGATTCATCTAAAAAATGAATCTAAACTTAGGATACAACCACAAAAAGGGAATAAATTAAACATTATTGATTTAATAAAAAAATAAATTGAAATATTTTTACATCCTGGAATCATAATCCCAATTTTAGAATGTTTCTGGGTGATTCCCATTAAAATTTATACCCAAAATACTGGAATCACTATTATGAAAAATGAGAATAATGAACCGGTACCCACTAGGATTCAAAATAGCCAGAGGATCTATATTGATTACAAATAACTGAACAATGTAACCGGAAAATACCACTTTTAAAACCATTTAATATATCAAATATTAGAAATAATCTCTAGTAAAAGTCACTTTTTATTTATTGATGTATTTTATATTTATTTACAGGTTCCTATAACACTAAAAGATAAAGATAAAATTATATTCACCTATCCCTTTGGTATGTTTTCATACTAAATGATACATTTTTTATTATGATATTACTTAGGTAATTTATAACATTGCATAGTAATATTATTTTAAGATATGATTGAATGATTCCTAGAGGTATTTATTGATGACTCTAGGGTTTATAAAACATTTTTTAAATATTTTATTGAAAATATGGAATTTTTTTGAAAGAGATTCATTGAAAATTACTTGGATTTAAAATTTGAAAAATATAATTTCATTATGGAAAAAGATAATGTCCTTAGACATAATATTTATAAGTAAGTAATTGAATTGGATAAGGCCAAAGTTGGAATCATTCCTATACTACCTTACCCCACCACTATTCAACATATTAGATCATTTCTTGGACATGATAGATTTTACAGATTGTTTATTAGTGATTTTAGAAAATAAAATTTACCTAAGATTAACCTACATAAGAAGGATAATGGATTTATATTTTTTGAATCAATCATGATAGATTTAAATAGACTTAAAGAGTTCCTTAAAATAACCCCTATAATTATACCACTAGCCTTGGATATTTCCTTTGAAATGATATGTGATGCCTCTAACCAAGTAGTAAGAGATGTGCTTACCCAAATAATAAATGGAAACTCGCTTATGATATCACATTATTTACCTACTATGGACACAACTAACATAAACTCTAAAAAAATATAAAATTATTTTTTCTATGGTTGTTTCATTGTAAAAATTTAATTTATATTTGTTAGGAAGAAAATTAACCATTTACTTTGATCATAAAATTATAGGATACTTGATAAAAAAGATAATTCAAATATAATATTAGTTATGTGGATATAGATACTATATGAATTTAATATTTAGATTAAATATAATAGAGGCCATGAGAACCTAATCATTGAATACATGAGCATATTTCCCCGCACTAGTGTGGTAAAAACAGCCATAGATTACAATGAATGATTATCTCTCTAGTGAGAATCTACATGAGCTCACAAAATTAATATTCTATGATGACATGGTGAAATATTTTTTCACATAAAAGGAACCACTTATTTTCTAATAATAAGACTCTTAATCTAAAATATGAATCAAAATACTATGTTTATACGGATACTTATTTTTCAAAAAATTATAGTGATTAAGTGATTAAGATATTTGTACCTAAGGAAGAGGTAAATTGTATACCTATATTTTATTTCATAAACTTGCATTTGTATTCCATTTTGGACCCAATAATTTTTAATGATTTATATATTTTTTGAAAACCATATAAAAATATCCAATTTACTAGAGGAATTATGAAAAATAAGAAATTTTCCGAGAACCATTGATTTTATATGAAATATTTGACATATAGGGTATATAATTAATGGGTTTATATCGTGTTTAGTTTGGATTTACATATATTCCATTAATATTAGATTACTTTTTAAAATGGTTTGAATCGCAAGTAAATAGATCTAAAGTTGTAGGAGTTATTATAGAATTTCTAAGATCACAATTTTTTGTTGATTTGTAATACCTCAAAAAATAATCAGTGATCATAGAACACATTTCTATAGTAATGGCATATAATCACTCATTAAGAGTCATGTATTGAAGAAATATACCTCTTATAACACCACATACCTTATTCAACCCATACTTATGAATTTAATAATGACTACACTTTCTTACATTATCATGATATTTTAGGTTTAGAGTTCAAGAGAATTAGGAAAACTATAACATCAAATAAGGAAAAATAGAATACAATCTCCTCTATTCCCTCAAAAATAAGATTCTTATGTTCATAGCAATATTTCATTTTTTGCATAATTTATTCATTCAAATACAATTTCTTTTATTCATACATATAATTCATAATAGTTTATATTCATCCTTATCCCTTGTGAAAATCATTCAAAAATGTGGGATGATAAAAAAATCTCAGTAAGGGATATATAATGGAAAGAGAAACATTATTCCTTTGAAAAACATGAAAAAATCATAAGAAAGTTTTAATTTTCTCATAAGAGGTTTTCAGCATAAAAAAATCACTTTCTCTTGAAATAAAATTCTTTGGCCAAAGTTTTTCATAAATTTTTTTCCAAAAAATCATAAGGGAAAAATAATAATTCATAAGGTTTTATTTAAAAAAATAAGAAAAGTTGTCCTTGAAAGAAAACTTTTAACCCTTTTAAGATCATAAAACATCCTTTAAATCATCATCTCATTTTCTTATCTCATGAAATAAAAATATCATAAAAAAATCCCATCAATAACTTGAGGATGAGGTAAATACATGGATAATATCAACTTAAAAACCACATGGATAATAATAATAATAGAATTATAAATTATAGAAATTTATAATGTAGTAAATTAATAACATTACCATAAAGGACTATGAAAATATATCATGAATCTTAGAGAAAATTAATTGGACAATACACTTACAATAATGGATAAGGATACACTAAATATCCAACTCTTATGATATGATCTTTCACCCTAGACCTATACATCATGCCAAATTGTTTTATCTCATTAGATGTATCTATGTATCAAGGGTATATTTATAAATAGGCTCCAAATTTCAATTCTACATTTCCAATTAATTCCTCATATATTGAATTAACATACCTTGATAATAAATATTTATATTGAAAAACTAGTATATAAAATGTTAATATTTTCCCTAGTCAATAAAATAGAACAACATGATCAAAATATATCAAGAGAAATAAGGTTTGTGGAAACATGTTTAGAATATTATCAATGATACATTAAATTATATAAATCATATTTTCATAGATGAAAAATACTTTTATAAAATAATTAGATTTATTATTTAAAAAACAATAGGAAACAACCATTTATTTTGGTATCGTTTAAAAAATATTTTTTTTAGAAAAATGGGAAATTTATATTCTTAAAAAAATAATATAGTTTTTTTATTAATATTTATAATGAATAATGTCTATGAACGTAGCAAAATAAGGTTATGTGGTAAATGGTTAAAAATGTTCTTTTTAGAATTTTGTAAAAAATAAAAAATAACCCATATATAAAATATTGAAATTATTATTATTTTAAACCCTGGTAAATAAATTCGAAAATATTTTAAAATTAACTTTAAAAATATTTTAATCATATATAATAAATTTATTGAAATATTTTAAGATCATTTATTTATAGAAAAAAGATTTTATAGAATTAAAACAATATTTTAAAGAAAAATCATTTACCTCGAGTCCCAAATCCTTTAATATGTTTTCTAAATAATGAATAATAAAATTAAATTAGTTTTCTGATAAAATAAGAAATTTTTTAATGTTTATTCCATTATCATAATTCATTATATTTCATTTATTACCATGAATTATTTATTAACAAAATCTGTTAAGTCTACATCAGACGTTTTTAGGTTATTCAGTTTATAATCCCAAAACAACTTAGATAGGTTGACTATGGTAAAAGGGTTCATGGTTAAATCATATAAAAAGATTAAAAATAAAATAATTATCATATTAATACATTAAATAATATTTTATAACCATCCATGTAATGTGTCTAGGAAAAATTAATTACATCGTTTCATGGAGGTAGTAGTTCATACACATGCATGAACAACATTCTCATTTTTATACTAGCCAGGAAATAAATAAATTAGATAATATTTTAATTTAAAAAAATAATAAATATTTTATAAATTTATTTTTTTTATTTTCATCTTTATGACCAACCATGTGAGGGGGAACTAAAAAATGAATCACATTGCTTTATGGAGATGGTATTCCACACATATGCTTGAGTGACGTTATCATTTTACAATAGATAGAAAAGGTGAAGAGTAAGGGTTCTACCATCAACATAATAAAATTTAATTATATCAGAGATAATTAATTTATTATATTATCATAGTTATTGATGATTTTAAGTATGTGGAATAATAAATAAACATAAAATGAAATAGTTAAGAGTTATAAACATTCTTTGAGAAACATTATTTGGATTACACCTTAAGAATTATAGGTTGGCATTTTGGTGAGAAAAGAACCTATAAGACATGGTTAGGAAGTTTGAGAATGGATTTGGATGGATCTTGGTTGAGATATATAGCTCAAATGGTGTGAGTAGGAGAGTATATGAGGTTCTATTTTATAAGTTAGGTGAGTAGAAATCTTGTAAATATAAGAAATATTAATATATAATATGTGTCTAACTCATGTAAAATAGATAAAAAGTTTATAATATTAAAATATAATGATTATAGGGTCAGAATAAATTCAAATAGTAAAATTTAGACAATTTTCACTGTCACTTTGAACCTTATCTCTTAGTTCCCCCCCATTAACCCTTTCAACCTTAACTGCGATGACAATTTTTTCAATCTCAAAAGGTCGTGAAAGTAATTTTAAAAAGTAAAAGTGGCACATAAATGAACCATTCATGATATTCTAGAAAAATACTATTCAAATTTATTTAATATATGTTTTTTTATTTTATAATTATTTAAAAATTATTTTTAAACATTAAATATTTTAAAGTCATTTTTATGAATCTTCACTTATCTATAATTTAAAGGAATCATGATAATAATGTAATTAGAATATATATAATTTCACCATAAAATTACTTTATTTTTATCCAATAAATTATTTTAACATCATAATTCATCCAAAACATATTAATTTTAATATTTTTAAAATCATTTACTTGATTTCTCCACAACTTGTACAAATGTTGCATCATCATTGCATAAGAATTTAAGGAAATTATACTATAAATAAAAAATGGAAATAAATTACTATCATAAATATATTTTAATACTTATAAATTTTATCATATATATTCATTCATATTTTATTTTTATCAATATCCATATAATGAAAACATAATAAGTGAGAGATAATGACATTTTGTAATTACTCTTATCTTAAAATAATAAAAAGGTTGTAATCAATGTCAAGTGACACCAAAATTAATTATTTTAAAATATATTATGGTTATGTTTTAATTAAAATCATATAATAAAATAAATGAATGTTTTATGTTTATTTTGAGACTTATCCCATAGTTTCAACCCTGATTAACCCATTTTACCATTTACCGTGGGGATAAACTTTTACAACAGTTATTATTCATTTTGACTAATAATTAATTGGTTCTTATTACATAATTTTAATATGATGAATAAAAAATTTTAATCCTTTTATAAAATTTAATTTCCATAAATATTAAACATTACTTTTTTATAAGTTCTCAAAATGAAACGAAAAACCATTTTTTAGTAAAATACCCATTTTAATCATAAAAATTATTTTATTCAAAAATAAAGTACAATTTTTATTCACTTTTTATTAATAGAATTATATTTAATAAAATTAAAAATATGGTATTTAAAAAAAAATCACAACCAATGGGAAATTTCATTTGTTAAAAAAAAGAAATGACAATTTTTTTAAAAAAATCGTATTTCCCATTATTCACTCATAAATATATATTTTTAGAAAAATACCTAAAGAACATATTAAGATTATTTTTATATAATGACTTCAAAGATTATTTCCATTTTATTAAATTAAATTTACAAAAGTGGCATAAATTAATCATAATAGTCAAGCACAAATTACAATAAAAACAATTTTTTGAGAAAATGTATTTTGGAATTGTAAAATGAATTTATACTAATTACTTATCCAGTAACCATCATTTAGATTAATGTTAATTTATTTTATTAAATATATTATCTATAAATTTCATTAAATTCATTCATATATAGTTATTAACTTTATTTACATTGATAAAAATACATTTCATGCATAAATTAGTCTTCTGAAAAATACCTCTTTTAATCATATATAATATTGTTCACAACTGAGTTATAATTTACTCATAATTAATTATTACATTTTTATTAAAGAAAAAATTTCTACATATATTTCATAATGATGTTATTCTTATTCATACTCCCCAATCTAACTTCTAGGTTATAACTATCATAAAATAATATTTCTATAGTATATCACAATTTTTTTAATCCGGGTATTTTATATGGTGCAATATATCCAACCTAATGTTATTTAAAGGGCAATTACATTTTGAAATATTTTGTGTCACATTCTAATCTCTACCAAAAAAGTTAATCTTTGTAAATTTATTTTGTTCTCATCAAGAAAAATTTATCCTAACATAGGTATAATATTATATATATTTTATCATGATTATTAATTTTTAATTTACTACTATAAAACTTACTATCTCTTAAACATTTATAAAACCGCATATGTACCATTGTAGAAAAACAATTTTGAATAGGTTTACAAAATAATAACTTATTATTTAAGAATTATTTTACACATAATACTTTCTAGAATTATCTTTCATTTGTTAGAGTTGTGGAATAATTTTTCAATAAAGATATAGAACCTGAGTAAATATATATACTGAATTTCATTCTATACCATAAGCTCAATTCCATCCTTTGGTTGTGTTTCAAGTAGTTTTCCACTTCTACTTTATCTTGTGTGATAAGTAACTATGATGAATTTTTTATACCTGAAGCAATAAAATTTACTTTAAGTAGATCATAAGATCCAAAAAATAATAAAAAGTTAATCCCACCATTTTTAGATGTTAACCAAAATAAAATTGTTAGTGTAAGTTAAGATAATATTTAATATAAATAAACCTTTTTATAATTAAATAGTACATTAATCTAAAAATCCTCAACAATAGAACCAAAAGTTCACCTTAAATCATTTCCTCAGTGGATATCCTTAAAATGCTTCAAAATATGCCATCCAAAATTGAAACACAAATATTGGAATAATTTGATCCCATATGATCAACATGAAATTTGTTGCTAAACAATTTTAATCATTCGTAAATTCACATACCAAAAATGTATATTTCTAGATAAAATATTATCCATAATGTACTATTTATTTCTATAAAAAATCAAAATCAATATAAAGCCATAGTAATATAAAATATCAATCTAAAAGATAACAATACCTTTTTTCCTCAAGTAAAATACTTTATTTGTCAATAATATTTTCATTTAACTTAATAATAATTTTTTTGTAAAAATATAAAAAACTTCTTAAAAAAACTTTAATCACTTAGTGTCCAAATTACTTTTCAGTCCCATGGTAATCTATATAATAAAACACATGTTCCCAAAATATAATAACACTTTTATCCTAATTAACCATAATTACCTCTAAATGTTATCAATAATTTTCCACTTGTGTCTATAAAATATAAAATCAATATTCCTGAAAAAACTTCTTCATATGCTAAAACTAATAGTTATATTTACCTCAAAAATCTATTAAGACTCAATAAATGACTCTAAGGTACTCCCATCACATAAAACAACAAATTATTAATAATTTATTTTAAATTATTATCATTCTTAAATTCATCAATAAAATAACACTACAACATAACTCTCAAAACCCTATATATAAAAACATAAATAATTAAAATTCTTTTATAATCTTTTGACCAAGAATTGTCATCTTATTTATTAATAATTCCTTCCCATTATTAGAAATATGAATCATTCCTTATAATTCATTAATCTCAAAATAATAATGTTTCCCACTTTAAACATAAGAAAAACTATTAAAATAACACATAAATTTTATATGTTATTCAAATTTTCTTCATATTATTCATATAAACTTTATAATACTTTATTCATAAGATCTTGTTAGTTTCCTTCATGATCATCCCATTTAGGAAATTGATTTGAAAAATTCATATACTCCCTACATTTAAATCATTTTACTATTCATTTGACACATTTCTCTAGGTGCGTATCCCAATATTCTTAACATGTAAGAAGTTGAATATTTGTAACGTTATAATCTTTATCACTTGAACTTCCATGAAACACCATTTTAATTTTTTTAGTGTTTTAGGAAACTCAAATAGGTTCAGGTAGTTAATAATAACTTGAGATAGCTATTTAGACATAACCATAATAGTTGTTTACTATATCTCCAATCTAATTTAGTCTAACATTCAATTTATCACCAAATTTTACTTTATAACCATTTTTAATTTTGTTCCCATTGGTTCCAAATATTTACTAAAACAAAAAAAAAATTAATGTGAGTATATAAAAAACATAATAAGCCATCTTATGGAAAGAATAAAAACTAATATATCATTAACCATGAAATATTCTATTGAAATATTTCAGTTAAATAAAAAATAACTATAATTCTCTATTACGTACTAACGTTTATGGTTATAGAATACTTCACTAACTTATAATCCCAAACCATTATATTAACCTCTTAATTTTTCTAATGACACAACATCTTAACCTCTAATGTTTTCAAAACATTTTCTCTGAAATAAACTATAACACCATGTACCTTATTTAACCCATAATTATGAGTTTAATAACATGGGTTTCACTTTCATACATTACCATAATATTTTAGGTTTATAGTTTTAGAGAATTAATAAAACCATAAAATTATATAGGGAAAACTGACACACGGTGTCCATTTTTCCACAAAAACAGATTTCTTAAGTTTACAATCTTGTTTCATTCATGAAATACTTTCTTATTTTAAGTCCAATTTCCTTTATATAGAGCTAAAATTCATAATAGTTTCTACTCATCATTATCCTCTATGAAAAAAATATGAAAACATGGGATGAGAAAAAAACCTCATTAAATAATATATAAATAAAGGAAAACATTAGTCCTTTGAAAAAAAATAAATAATCCATATTAAATGTTTCCTTTTATCATAAAAGTATTTTGTATTAAAATAATAACTTAATTAATCTTAAAGTAAAATTACTTGTGAAATGTTTTTCATAAAATGTTTCATTAAAAATCACAAGGGAAAAATAACAATTCATAAGTGTTTCTTAAAAACCAAGAAAACTTTTCCTTGAAATGAAAACTTTCACATATAAATATTATAAATTTTCTTTTAAATCATAAGATAATTTAACTATCTTATTAAATCAAAAAATTTCCATCAAGGCCTCATTTAAGAAATAATTAATATTATAGTCAAGGAATTTTCCAATACACTTTCAATAATGGGTAGTTATACAAAAAATTCCTAAATATTATGAGTTGATCTTATAAACCCGACCTATACATCATACCAACTTGTTTTGTCTCACAAGACCTGTCAATACATCAAGGGGGTATATCTAATTAGAACCCACCCATCAATTACATATTTCTAATGAATTACTCATATAATTAATAAAAAATATAATACATAATATATATTACTTGATAACAGAAAATTTTATTAGAAAAATATCTTATAAAATTTTAATATTTTTTCCAATCAATAAAATAGAATAATATGATCATAAGCTATACAAAAAATAAATTTGATGGTATCATTTTGATAATATTCCCAATGAGGCATAAAATAATTTAAAGTATGTTGATATTGATGATTTTTTTTTATAAAACTACAATAATTATTATTTTAAAAATAATATAAAATTTAACAATATGATATTTCACTGTATATTTTCTTTAAATAAGTACTGTGTTTGATAGCACACTCCACATGTAACACCCAGATAAAATGAAAACCATGATTTATTTAGTTAAAATAATAATATTTTTAATAAATGTTTAAATCTAGTATTTAAATTAGTTATTTTTATGATATATGTTTATAATAAATATAAATTCTATTTTTAATAATAATGAAATTAAATTTATATAGCTAAAACAACTAAGAAAATCATTTTATGCCTAAAATATATTTTTTCTAAAATTGGGGTTTCATTTCAATAAAATTAATATATTGTGACTAAATAATAATAAATTATATTTATAATATGAATAATATATTATCAATAAATTAATTGTCAATTTATACAAAATAATATTAAATAATAGTTATCATTTTAAAAAGTTTTTTCTAATATAAATATCTTTCCACTATATTTTGGAATTTTATTTAAATATTGAATTATAAAATTTTAGAAATTTAATTTTTAAAAATTAATATCATTTTTACTAATCATAATAATTTAATGTTAAGATTAATTTTTTTATCTTTTCTAAAAATTTATTTTTAGGTGAAAAGTGAAAAAAACCGTTTTTAGAAACAACATGAATTTTATGACATTATTAGTATATAAATATAAATTTAAAATTTATGAAATATTTTTATAAGGAAAAAATGTATTATATTAGTTATTTTATAATTTAAAAAATAATGGTTTTAATTTATAAACCCATATTTTACATTGTATAAATTATGCTATATTTTTCAAAACATTTTTTTAAATACATTGTGAATTAAGTATTTTAAAATTAATTTTTATCACCTTTAAAAATTGAATAAAACAAAATTGAATTAAAATTTTTAATCATTATATTGAAATTATATAATATGGATCATTTTAGTTTTTGGCATAAATTATAAATTACCTGGGTAAAAAACTAGTTATTGAGGTGAAAACAAAAATCATAAAAACTAGTAACCTTAGAGGTAAAGGGTCTACCATGTTAAAAAAAATGGTTCCAATTAAGTGTTAGTGGTATTAATCGACCTTATATATTCTAAAATCCATTATTTATCAATTTTTTATCCACTTTACTTGATACTTGATTACTATTATTGAATGGTTTTGGTTATTTAGATAAATGCAACTCATTTTCACTTATAAAAGGGGAAATCCTCTCCTCACTTTCCCTCACACTGAAAACCATTAATCTCGAAAAAAATCTAAACAAATATCCAAAACACTAAGAAAAACATTAATGAGGTTTTGGTATTCTCAAAATACAATCCCTCAATGGTTTAATCCCCTTCACAAAGGAGATAATCCAAGAAGTGAGGTATAAGATCCTAACCTATCTATTTTTTCTATTTCTTTATGTTATTTTATTTCAATATAAATTTATTTTTCCATATAATAATGATATAATTGGTATCATTATTATACTTTTATTTTATTATAATGAAGTTATATGATTTAACCACCCTCCCCTTTTCCATTAAAAAAAATGAAAATGTGAATCTTGTGTTGTGCTAACTACCGCCTCCATGACACAGCGTGTTTCATTTTCCTTCACCATATCACAAGGTTTTCCCTAATAAATAATTTAATATATAATTATTAAATATATTCGATATTTTATATAATTAAATGATAAACCATGTTACTTTTTTTCTCCATTCTATAGAAAATAAAATTGTAAACCATACATATGTGTGGACTATGACCTCCATGGGACAATCAATTTCCATTTTTAATTTCATCATAATGTTAAATGTATGATCATGAGAATAGTTATAAAGGATAAATTTTATTTTTTTAAAATAATTAAGGTTTTTATGAAATATTGGAGAACCTGTTAATGATAATTCAATAAATGATTATTATAAATTCAACCATTTAAAATAAGTGTATTAAGAGCAAAATATTAATTCAAAATAGGTAATATTTTCATATCCATTTATTATTATTAAAATTAATTTATACTTATGATATATCACACTAATAAAAACTAAATTATATCATTATTCTACTAGTGTAAGTGTATTACAACTAAATCACCTCATAATCATAAATAATCATGGTATGTTCATGATTGGGCTCATTTGACCACCTCTTTGAACTATGATATGAAATTATATCATGGATAACAATAAAAAAATCTATTAATGTTATAATTTAATATAAATTTGAAAATATTTATTATTTTTTGGTTCTGTAAGGGATGCATCAGTATTTAACTCATTAATTAAGAAAAAAACCTTCATAGGTTGAAAATCATCGAAAAATGTTTGTTATCAACTTCATATTCTTGGATAAATACTGATGTATCCATGAAAGTAAATATAAACTTTATGAATAATTATAAGTAAGTAATTATAGTAACTTTAATGAAATTAGAATTATTAAATTAAAAAGAAGAATTAATGCTGACACTACTCCAACAAAATTACTACAAATAGTCAAAACTATAAACACCTGTTCTGGGAAAATATATAAAAACTTACTAATATAAATATATCAAATGATATTTATAATTAACTAAATAATTATGTGTTTTTAATCTCATGTTAAACATGAAAGATCTATTTGGTGGATAGCTCATTCATATAACTAGGTGATGAATTGAGGTGTGACTTATTTGAACATCCTAAATAGATGTTTTTGGATTTGAACCAAAGCTACAAAGATGACTTGATCTTTGTGTTCTCAATGAAAGAGGCTCGGAGATTCTAGGGATACTAAAGAATCCACCAAATAGCCTATAGGGAGTGTTTTAGCCCAACTACCTAGAAGGAATTTCTGGTGAGCTAGGTAGAACACCTGATTCCTAGTAGGTGGGCCACAAACTAGCCAATGGACCATGACCGACTAGTCAATGGGTGCACTAGGTGACCTTATTGAAGGGTTATTTTGTTATTTTTTTTCCAATGAAGCCTATTCAAGATGAAACCCCTTAGATCAAATTTTTTATAACAATTTGGATATGTTCTCCTCTCTTCTTCCATTCAATATTTCTTCTTGATCTAGGGTGGATCTGGACTGAAACCAATGGTGAATCCATGTGATATCCTTCATTATTTTTCAATCTTGATATCCTTATTCTTAATATGGTGATGGATCATTTTTTCATTCATCATGGATCACCCTATTGGTAATTTTTATCCCTTTTCAATCCCTTTGTGTATAAACCCTCTTTATATCCTCTTCCCTTTTTTTATTATAATCATCAATTTATCATTTTCTTGATCCCGATTAATGAATTGGTTGACAATCCCATTAGATCTTGATTGAATTTCCTAACAACTAAGGGGATATAGATTGGAATGGCTATATGATGTCTCATAATTATGAATTGATGTCGTTAATTGTTGTTTCAATAAAGGTAAATCCTATGATGATATTTTCTATAGGTTTTGTTCAATTTTATTGAATTGGCCATTATATCATAAAATTGAGCTGGGGAATTTTCTCATATTAGAATTAGAAATGTACCAGGATTTTCTGGACTCTATTAGATGAAATTTTGTCTAAGGTACATCTCTTGGTTGGTTTCCTTAAAAATTTTCCAATTAAACTTTATTAAAATTTTCATTGTTGTATTGTTGTTTGAGATGGATTTTACCCAGAATGAAGTAGGAAGCATGTTATGAACCTTGTATGGATGGTTGGTGGTGTTTCTAACTCAGAAGTGATATCTAGTAAGTCATTTAGTAGGTATTCCTTTTTTTACTTTTAATGTGAGTTTCCTTGTAATTATTTCATTAATTATAATCCATATATAATCAATTATTTTGAATGCTTGGGTGTGAGATAGAAACTTGTGGTGATTAATAGAGCCTGAATGGAGTTGGAAGACTCAGATAAAGCAATTGGAATTTTCATGGATAATAGTTGTCTTTGTTTTGTTAGGTTATTCTATGTACATGATCCTAATGTTTATTCATATTTTAATGTCATGTGGTATAGAGTTATGTCACCCTTGGGAAATTGACAGTGAGATTCATGTAATTCCAAGAAACTAATTGGAACCCCAAATAGATATTTTAATTTATTAATCTAATAATTAAAATGAGATAACTAGTGTCATGATTAATTAGTTATTTAATGTATTTTCTTATCTAATTAAATTAATATTCCTAATTAACTAACAAGGTGGAAAGATCCACATCAGAACCTTATGTGTTGTATTATTTATGGGCCACTGATGGTCAAGTCTAGATTACTAATTTGTTCCTTAGATTAAATATACCCACTTGATGTTTGGTTATTCTATATGAGACCCAGAACCATGAGACCATGTTTAATGCCTTGATTAGTTGTGTGTGCATGTATATTTAGGAGACCATGTTTTATTCCTAGATGACATGTGTGTTTGTGTAGCATGTGAGACCTATGTTTTATGTTTGATCACATGTGGTGTGAATTTATATCCCTATAAAAGCTTTGATTGATATTGATTTCATATATATTTATATGATTATAACTCATTATTGATATGATGTGATGCTTGATCTATCATTTTTATCATATATCACATGGTCTGTTCCTATGTACTATATCATTAAACATATAGGTTTATCCATTTGGTCTATCCCTTTAGAGGGATGTGTAAAATGAGAGGTAAAAATGTACATGGGTTATCCCATATAAGAGGTATGTGTTAGACATGCATGATTGATATTGTTTTCATTATGGTGTTGAAGTAGGGAGATAGGGTCTCAAATCACTCGATATATGTATACACTTTATAATTTTAATGTTTTCTTATTAATTGTTTCTTATGCAGCTTACCTTTATTTACTAACTGTTTAGTTATTCTTATCACATTAATGTAAACAACATTTTCTTGTCATGTATGGAACCACATTGGTGGTTTCCTACTGAGTTATACCCACACCCTACTCGAGTGGCCATGAAACTTGGGTACCGAATTAGCCCCCACTTATTGTAGGTATAAGTAGAGATGGTGCTCAGGTTTTATCATCTAGTAAGAAATATCACTATAATTATGGAGACCATAATGAGGTTTGAATTAGAGTTTGTTACTAAACCTATTATACAATATTCTCTTCTTTATTTTTATAGATGATTGGCCTGCTGAGTGATTAGTGTCTTGTTACTAGTTGTAATTATTGAGTCTTTTATTTGTGCTTTAATTCATGTGGTTGGTAGGTTTTGGTTTATGATTACTCTAATTCTGAAATGATTACATTTTTTGTTATTTATTTTCTATTATGTACTTTTATGGAGGGTATATCAGCCCTACGATTCCACCTTAGACCCTCACTACTAGTCGATAGCCACTAGTGTGAGTGGACCCACACCTATGGTCTTATGGAATTCTAGCCAAGACCTGGTTATTTGGGTCATGATGTTAAAATATAGTATCAAAGGTAGGAGTATTTTCATATTTTGGTGAGTTGTTAGACAAACAATATATGAATGCATCAGAGTTTGAGATGAATATCGTTCTGGTGCATCATGAACACCTTTCCTGAGAGAATTCTATGTTACTAGGGAATGAGATTGATGTTCTTGGTTTTCACTATTATGGTAAAATGTTTTCACCTCATGTATGCACAAGAATTTTGAGGTTATGATTTCAATATTGTATTTATTAGAAAGATTCATTTCATGAATAATATTTAGCATGAAAGTATCTCATGACATATATGCCACTTGTATGTGATTTTACTGATGAAAATGACTTATCTACTTAGTGTAAAAAACTTTTAATATGTTTGTACATATGATTTCTTGGTGAAGTATTATTAGGTTTAACCTCCACCTATGTATACTTATGATAGTAGGTAATGTGGGACTATAGTGTGGGGTACCAAGTCAATGATTTTTATTTTGATAATTATTATTTTGACATTGACAATGAAGATGAAAAAATACCACTATGTGGGTGATAGATTATACATTGATTGAGTAATTTATGAGAGTTAATCACCATAGTAAAAAACCTTTTATAAGTAGCCACTAGACAGGTCTGGTTAATTAAGGTTCCAACTATATTCTATATGGATTATTCTATATAGTTCCCTATATAATTCTACTTTACCAAACCTGGTGTCTATATCCTATTGACATGGTTAGTCTAAGGGAAAATCCATATTGACATATCTAGACACACACACACACACACACACATATATATATTATGTTCCATGGGTTTTAACCTTAGTGAAACCTTATACAGATTTTGAGAAATAACTTATGGATATAAAAATGTGACTCTAGTTACTAGTGAGTTGGTGTATCATGATTTTTGATGGTAACCTGAGTGATAATTTTCCTTGTGATGTGATAGTCAAGGATAATTCCTTAGGGGATTTTTTTGCTGAAAATTACCTATGCATGTAAGTAGCCATTGGGAGGTTTAAATGAAATACTTTATAGTTTCCTTGAAACTTGGGAGTATAGAGTACACTAAGTGATATTACTCATGACAAAAGGTTCAATTTCAGATCATTAGATGCTTGTGACATCGATTATATGAACAAGGGTTTCCGGAACCATTGGTTTATTATAAAACTCTCATTGGATTCCATGTGGAAACCTTAGTGTTTAGTCCCAATAGGGTTAGAGTATGGGTGAAAACCCAATTGTTTGAGAATAAAACCATGTGATGGGTGTTGTGTTCTTAATTTTGATAGCATGGAGTTTCCTTTTCTAAAAATATCACTAGGAGTGATCGAGTTTGGTGGAGATTGTGCCTTGTTGTGTGGGTAGCTAAAGAGGCATGTGGGTTTATATTGGAGGTCCATGACCCATAGGTTAATTTATATGTGTTGAGAAACAAGTGGTGTTGTCATAATTTAATATAAAATCATTGTTTTAGGAAATTTGATGCATTGGTTGTGTTATGTTGGTTGAACTGGTGATGCAGGGTAGTGAGATAACCGTTGAGAATGTTCTAAGTTTATGGATGAACCTGGAAGATCTACTGGAGATAAGTAACTGATGAATTAGTTCAAGGTCACCCATGTAATTATCAACTATTATTTGTTATCAATATCATAAGGATTTTAATAATTGAGGTTACTATGAGTGGAGATGTCTCCATGAAAAAATATAACATTGGAAATGATCATGGTACTGTTGTGTGGTAAATCAAAGGTTTTTTCTGTGTATATTTCATGGTTCATTATAACATCTTGTGTGAGGGGAAGAGAATTTCTTGGCTCAAAATATATAACTCACTCTCAAAATTTTGAAGCATGTTAGGTGTATCGATAATGGATCATTGGACACAATAATATAAATTCTAACAATCCAAGGGTGTACAATGCTTGGTGATTTCTTGATAAATAGATTTGAACATATGGTAATGTTTATCCATTACATTCTTTGATGGGAAAGTCAAGGGCTGGGTAGACTAATTAAAACACAAAAAAGTGAAAAATAAGGATATTCCTATTGTGGGGATCATCAACTTTTACATGTGTGATGTGGTTCCAAGTGATAGCAATCATTGAACGGTCGTGGTGACTCTGAAAGCCTAATGAGTGGTGGACCTAAGAGTATCTAGTTCTGAGGTGAATGCGTGATGTTTTATTTATATGTATCTCTAGATGAATACCATATGTGGTATTAAAACTCATGGAAGGAAAATTTTGTGAACCAATAAGTAGTTATATCATTGGTACATTGATGTATGTTTGATATCCTTATGGCTGAGCCAAGCGGTTGATAAATAAACTAGGGAAATTCCTTCATAGTATGTTCAGAATTTGGTAAGGATTTTTTTTGATTTAATGATTCCTATAATGCTTAAGTAATCATGATATATGGTTTATGGAGAATAATTTGATTAGACTTGGTGCCATTATAGGAATATGAATAGAAAATTACCGACTAGTATTTCCATATGAACCTAAACACGGTGGGTTGGAACCACATCAATCTCATAATATTGGGTACAATATAGGTGTTTGAGTTCGTCCAAGGCCTTTCAAAAAAGGTTGGTGTGTTTGGGTTGAATTAGCTGGGAAAGGCTCATGGGTTCTTCTTGGAACATGTAATGAGGTTTTTGTATTGACTCTTATCACATGCTTTGAGTTTGATCAAGCATGATGGAAAATAAATGACCTAATATAGTCATTGGATATTCATTATATTGTTTCATATGATGATTACTATAGTGGAGAGCACTGTGAAACTTTAGAAGGAATCAATTAAAGACATTTCATCATGTCAAGTTAGATATATGTAGTTATTGTGGTATTGATGTGAATGATAGCAATATTTTGGATGAGTTTCTTATATTCATGCATAGAGTCACATAATGGGAGAATGAGTGTGAAATTGTAGACATGAGTTGGTGTTTAGGGTGGAATGTAGATAAATTATTTCAAGTGATGATTGATATTTATTAGGATTCATGGTCAAAAGACATTATTAGGAGGCATGATCGAGATTCATCAGGTGGATGGCCTGTTCAGAGAACATGATGATGAATTGAGGTAAAGATTATTTCAACATAATTAAGTGATTTTTTAACTTCAAAGGATGATAAAAAGGGTAATCAATATTTTATTTATTATTAAAATAGTTTTGGGGCTATCATGGTAGCTAGAGTATCCATCATCCAGCTAGTGGGGTGGGAAGTAGCCCAAATACCCAACAAGACTCACCGACTAACCAGTGAGTTGTCTGGAATACTTTCAGCCTAACAATTCCCACAAGATATCTATTAGGCCATCAAATATATAGTGGTTCACCATGAGAGGATCTTAATAAAGGTTTGTTTCGGTTTTTTTACCCAAGTCTCACTCAGGATTGAAACCTTTGGTTTGATTTTTTTTTAATAATGTGGACATATTCTCCTATATTCCTCCCTCCAAGAGTTATCCTTGATCTTGGGTGGATCTAGACTCAAATTGATTGTGAATCTTGGTGATATCCTTTGTCATTACTCTATCACAATATCCTTCTTCCTTGTATAGTGATGTATCAATGTAACATCCTAGGTAAATAAAGAATATGACATTTTCATATTTATTAATATTTGTGAATAAAATATCAATATTACTTTAAAGAGGATACTATGTTCGATGGCGTACCCAACACGCAACAACGAGTTTCATTGAAATCTTACGTTGCATACTAATAATATAATAATATTATTTTAAATGGTAGTTAATGCCTATCCATTGTAATGGCGGTAATGAACATAACTAACTATAAAATGATTATATATTCTTGTCAAATATTTTTACATTTATCCAATAAATGTAAGAGGCTTAAAATGAAACTGAATCCAATTTTAAGCATAAATCTTCTAATATTCTTTAAAAGGTCGATTAACTGTTTTTTGATGGAGAACCTTTTTTTTAAATCTACTTTTTGACAATTTTATATGTTATATTTGACAAAATAAAATTCTTCTTTAAAATCATAACATCAAAATTTACATTGTGGAAATTTTTTGTTATTTTCCGATAAAGCTCATTTTTTAATGAATAGTGAAAATGTTGTATTTTAATTCAAAACCCCTTTTTAATATAATTTATTTATAAGGTTATATTTTGTTTTTTAATTTGGTTTAAAGTGTAGATAAAATATATTTTTACAATTTAATCAAATTGTGGTCATTGGAATTAATTTCACTTTGAATTTGGACATAAACAAGTGTCAATCTTTTGATAGATATTGTTTTTTAAAAACACGTTATTTGTTTTGATAGTAAGAATTAATTATAAAAATAATTAATGCAACTTCTATGTTTTGAATTTGGTAAAATGGACATCATTTTGTAATTTGGAATATTAAATATAGCTTAGGGTGAATTTTTGGTATTGTTCTGAAAAACTTCATGTTTTATGAATAGTGAAACCACTAAGTGGTAGTTAAAAAACAGATTTTTCATTTAAATGAAATTTTACCGCTTCTGTGAATTGAATTTAAAAAATAAAACATAAATGGTTGTCATTATTAAGTAAAATGTGGTTCAATGTGATGAAAATAATTTTTGGTGAATAGTAACTTTTGAGTTTTATTAACCGTGATTAGAGGTAATTAAGGTAATTTAAGGTAAAAATGATATTATAAAAATATAAAAAATAACATGAAACTTGTCCTACAATTATTGGATGATTCATGGCTGACCCAGACAATCCATGGATCAATTTGTGGGACCCCATGGAGCCACTTGTGTAAGATAATGAAATTAATACCTTTTATTTAAAGTAAAAATAAAAATGTCACAAACATGTATTGTTTTACTAAAAAAATTTTTACATGGGGTTATAAAAGTCATATTTTTTACTATAAATAATAATTAGAAAGATAATATGATTTCCTACATCATGATATTTTTTTATAATTTTTATACATTAAACAAATAAATTTATTTATGACACCATGATGATGTAGTGATTACGTCATTAATGAATGATTTAAATAAAATGAAAAGATAAGGTAAAATATAAGACTTAAACTTGTCAAAAAACTATTGGATGAGTGTATTTAAAACCCTTATCACCTTATCCTAGAAATATATTTTTTTGGGACCTTTAAAATATGAAAATAATTTTATAATAATGTAACATTTTATAACATTCCAAGAGTGGCCCTCCTCCATCTTATAAAAGGCCCCCAACTCTACCCCCTCACCCACACCTCTCAAGCCTTTGGCTCGACCATAATCTGCTCATTTTATTTCTACACATCCATCTCTTCATCCTAGAATCCTTACCTTAGGCAGAAATCTCTTTAATAAACCCTTTTGGTTCAAACCAAAGAGAGTTATCCGATTTAAAGGTAATGTCATCTCTTATGTCCTTTTGTTTTATTTTGCTTCTCCAACCCCCTAAAATATTTTTATTACTTTCTTTCATAACAATATCAGTATATTTAATATACTAGGAAGTTTTTATGAGATGTTTTTGATTTACACATACACACACCTCCGTCAATTGGTTAAAGAACATACTGTTTCTGTGGATGGCGAATTCTGCCTCATGAAACGATGATTGTTCAATCTTCTTTTAACACCTTTAATGGTGGCCATTATGATGTAGCTGTATTTATATATGATATATAATATATTTATTACCTATATATTCTTTTGTATTTTATATTTAAAACATACCTTTATGCATTTCATGTTGTGCAAATGTGATAATTTCATATGAGGAAGTGTGGACTACTGCCCCCTCAAGTGATATGACTCATTCATACCAAACATGGAATTTATAAAGAATGTAATTAATAAACTTATTTTACCTATATAAAATATATATTATACTGGAATTATTATATATATATATATATATTTATCATTTAGTTTTAATTCCTTTAATATGAAAAAGAAATGAAAGTAGCATTCATGCGTACGTACGGCCTACGATCTCCATGAATGGTGCATTTCATTTTTTTATAGCCAAATGTAATGAAATAGTATTTAATGAATATATACTGGATATATATGATATTTAAATCATTAATACCATTCTAGATATGATGTACTTATAGCTACACATGCAATTCTTTTCAAATAAGTTTATTTTTTACTCATATATCGAACATCATCAAAACATATGATATGAACTCACATAATTAACTAATTATTATAACATGAGAATATGTGATATGAATTGAATAATAAAATTTAAAGGAAGTACTTAAGATATTATAAATTTAACAATGTTTATTATTCAGAAATATAAAGAAACGAACAAGACAAGTCGGACTTGAGGTAAGGTATCCTACCTCTCTCTTTCTTTTTGAGTACTATCTTTTATGTAATTTACTTTAAGCTCCTTTTTCTTATGTTGGGTGATGTTATTTTATATTACTCTTACTGTAAATTTTATGT
Source organism: Viscum album (assembly GCA_963277665.1). NCBI lineage: Eukaryota > Viridiplantae > Streptophyta > Magnoliopsida > Santalales > Viscaceae > Viscum > Viscum album. The sequence continues at coordinate 2,097,497,074 of OY728156.1, forward strand.
TAATATGATGAGAGACCATATTTTATCTCTTCAATCCATTTTTTTGAAGTTTTAAGTGGCGTCATTAGGCTGTCGAGTTTTCATAATGGATTTTTCATCTCACTTTTATTCCTATGAGATTCATGCTACATTTGCCACTATTTCCTTTTTGTGTGGTGTGTATACTGCCTATTATTTTATTATTTGTGTACTATACTTTAATTTATGGGTATTTATATCTTCATTGTAATATCCTTCTTTCATGGGGTGTACGTTTCGAAAGTTACCCAAATCGTTAAGGGAACCATTCACCCTCCTCTTTTCAAAAAGAATTATTTTTTTGTTAGGTATTTTAATTTACATATTATTATGTTGGGATATGTTCTTATATATCCTTATTTATTTAAATTTTATGTCCAAGTGACGAGATACTCTGTTTATCTCTCATAAACTCATTTTATGAACTTTAAAGTGACGTCGTTAGGCTGTCGAGTTTCTGTAAGGGAACTTCCTAACCGAATTTCAATTATTTGGGTTAAACATATACTTCTTGATTATGTCATGCTATGAATATGTTTGGATGACCTCTGATTGTTTTACAGTTAATATCCACTTATATTAGGTGTATTTTTATTTTTCACACTTAATTATGTAATTGATTTATCCTTAATCTAAAGATACCATCTTTGTACGGGACTTCGTCTCAATCTCCTTTCATTAAGGCATATTTTAATTTCTACATGACATTATTTTATATGGTGTATAAAACCCTTTTGAATTTTCATTTCATTCAAAGTTAATATTTTCTATAAAAAGTGTTTTACTAAACGACAAAAGCAAATTTTTCTTTTTTTAACGTAAGCGGTGACAATGACCTTTTCTGACGCCGCGAGTATTATTTGATCTATTGATTCCTTAACAAGCCGTAATGTTTTCAAAAGGAAAAATAAATACCATAAACTCTTTTAATGTATTTTGGTATTTAAAATTTCTTTTAAGAATGCATTTTCAATATCTTAAAATGTTATATTGTTATTGCAATGTGGGAATTTTATATTTCCTTTATGATTAAGTTATGTGTTATGATTATGTTATGGTTCTTGAAAATTGTTACATATACGGGTGGTTCTGTGATAAACCTACAGCGGGTGAGCCCAAGTGATCTCTCCAATGCATTGGGTAACGTGAAGGACGTAAATGTGAATGTTTCTCCGAAGATATTTAGGGAATATACTGTGATGAGTATTCCAAATGTGACTCCCTATGTCGCTATGATAGCTACAATGTAAGTATGTTATGTATTCCTTAAGTTACATTTATGAATTGTGATTACTATGTGTTATTCATAAATATTATGATTTCATAAGGTATGTTATGATTGAAAATTATGTTTTCATCGATTTTTATTTTTGACGGGTTAATGTTTCCTTTCATTATGTTATAACCCTTACTGAGTTTTTTATGCCCATCCCAAGTTTTGAAATGTTTTCCACAGGAAATAAAGTGGAATAAGGTCAAGGATGGGATCAAGGAAATTTCATGATGTCTAAAACATGGAACTATACATGACTCTTTTGTTTAAGAGTTTATATTTTTTCAAAAAAATGGAAACTGAGTAGATGTGTCTAGTTTGTAATCTTTGAGATGTAATAGTTATGTCCTAATTCTCTAAAACTCTAATCCTGAAAAGATCCTCAATGTGAATTATTAATTTAATTCAAGATTATGTAATTTTTTAAGGCTGGGTCCTTATAATCAATGTGTCATTCATCATGGATGATCTTATTGGTATATTATAGCCTTTATGATCTCTTTATGTCTCAACTCTCTTCATATCCTATAATCTTTTGTGATATTGATCATCTATTTATCATTGGATAGAACCTAATTAAATAATTGAATGAAAATTTGATCATATATTGATGGAATTTTCTAATAATGATGAGTATTTGGATTGACATGGCTAGAGGATGTCCCATAATAATTAATATGTACCATTTATGGGTGTTTCAATGAACATGATTCCTTTGATGATATATTCTATGGTTTATTGTCCATTTTAGTAAATTTTCAATCATATCAGGAAATTGAGTTGGGGATTTTTCTCATCTTATATTCTAGAGTGTATTGGAAGTCATCAAACACCTTTAGATGATGTTGTGACTCAGGTATGTCACTTGGTTGGTTTTATTAAATAGGTTCTCATTTAATTATATTAAATTAGTCATTTTTGTATTATTGGGCTAGAAGAATTTTACCTAGAATGAATTCAGAATCATGTTACTAACCTTACATGGATGTTTGTTCATGTTTCCATCTTTGTGATGATATTCATTAAGTCTTTTGGAAGGTATTACTTTCATCTTTGAATGCGAGTTTCCCTATAACCATTTAATTAATTAAAATTTAGTTATAATTAATTATTTTTATTTATTTGTAATGATATATAAATTCATAGAGATGAAAGGCGACCTTATTTAGTCAGTATATCCTTCTAATAATTAAGATAAAATTAGACCGTTGTTCAAATTACTTGACCAAACCAGGTTGGGGTGATCTCAATTATCGAGGAATTCCAACTTGATGTTTTAGGTTGAATTAACTATGTTCACATCTTGGGATGACTTCACAAGTAATACTTGGTGTAACTAAGATACAGAGCCTAAGGAAATCCTATTTTAGGATTTCAGAACTGGGGAGTCCACTCAATATATCAATAAAATGTGAATTAATGCAGTTAAAAATTTTATGCCTTCCGAAAAACCTTCAAATATATTTTTATATCCACGTATGGGTTATGATAAGGGGAATATGATTCCTTTCCACTATAATGTACAAGAAATAGGATTTTCTAAAACCAATGAGGAGGGATATTAGCTTTCAATAAAATAACAGGAGATTAATAAATATAATATTCATTATATACTTTTATCACATGAACTACTAAAAGTATGCTCTTATTATTTGTATAAATGATAATAAATATGAATTCAACCATATCAATATGATAAATGCTTGAGAATGATAACCTTTTCACTGGAACTATATTCTTAGAATGAAAAACACACTTACATGTTATCTTATGTTGTGAAAGGAAATTATATATTCGATAAAATCCTTTTCTTAAAGCACATAGCCAAGTGGTGAGTGAGGAAGTATTGTCTCTCCATGAAAAATGTTTGGACGATACCACATTTATCTAATGTTTCATGCTATCAACCATTACCAATGAGCTTCTAAAGAAACATGAGATCATTGATGCATATAGCATGATGTCTTATCATCATGATCTTTATAAATAGAATGCATGAAAAGAGAGATATGATATCTAAAATGCATTTTTTACATGTAATAACAAAGATTTGGCACCAATTGGGCAACATGTAGTCAAGATTATTGAATACATAGAATTATTATACATCTTGATCATTAAATTTCCAAATGAGTTGCACAAAAATCCCATGCTTTACTCATTACCCAAGACGTTCCCTAATTTTATTTTTAAATATAACATGATAAATAACAAGAAGAGAATTTCACCAATTCTTACTCTTAATCTCCATATTGACAAGGATATGGGGTGTGACATAGCCACATTATTTATAGTGAAACATAAAATTAATAACAAGGAAAAGGGTCACAAGACTCATAAAAGTCTAAATATCCAAAGTAATATCATTATAAGAGGAAGACCCAAAGGCACAAAAAAGAAATGGAAGTAGTTTGTTTTTATGTGGCAAGCAAGGCCACTAGAAGAAAAACTATACCCAAAACAAAGGGGAAGAAAAAGTTGTGTTCATTATTGAGTGTAATCTTACTACATCTACACATTATTTATTTGATATAGCTTTTAGTGCTCACATCTGTATCCAAAATAAGAAACCAAGTATATTTTATCAAATCGAGGTGGTGAATATCTTAACCAAGAGTTTATTGACCTTTTATGAGAGTTTTATATTCTTTATCAACTCAGTCCTCCTTAAAATCCAAAGTGTAATTGTGTTAGTTAAAGGAGGAAATGTACATTTATAGACATATTAAGGTAAATGATGAGTCTTATAGGTCTTCCATTATCCTTTAGGGGATATGCATTATAAAATTCAATCTATACAATAAAATGAGTACCAATTAAATTATAAAATAGAATTTCTTTTGAGTAATGGAATGGAAATAAACCTTTTTTGTCACATATAAGTGTATGTGGTTGCGAGGAAATTTTTTAAGGCCATCTCAAGAAACAAACCAAGACCCTAATGTGCAAAGTGTATCATTATAGGGTATCCTAAGAAAATAAGGAGGTAATTACTATAAAACCCCTCAGAAAATAATGTTACTATCACTAGGAAAGCCATATTTCTTGATAAGGAGCAAATCCTCAAGAAGGATAGTTGGATAAAGATTGAATTTAATGAAGTTGATGCTCAAGATACATAAGATTTGGTATAGGAATATATTCCATTGGTCCCCATGGAAGAAGTTATTCATGAAACAAAAATTATTGATAAGATTACTAGAGAGGTAAGAGAACCCGAGATATATGGTTTCTTAATCACTAATGATGGTTAATCATTATTGGTTAACAATATTGAACCTATCTTTTATAAAGAGGCATTAGAGATCTCAAAAGATACAAGATAAAAAAAGACATAAATTCTAAAATAGATTCCATGTATCAAAACCATGTTTTTGTTTTGGTCAATACTTTAGTTTATGTGAAGCTTATTGAGTGAAAATGGAAATTCAAGAGAAAAATGGACATTGGAAGGTAAAGTACCTATAAAGAAATAATGGTGGATAAAGGGTTTAAAAAACATCAAGGAATTAAATATGATGGGACATTTTCTCTAGTTCCCATACTTAAATCTAATAGAATTATACTTTCTATAACAGCTTTACATGAATATGATATTTGAAAAATGGCTGAAGAAATAGCTTTCCCTAATGTGAAACTTTAGGAATATGTCTATATGACATAATTAGAAGGGTTTGTGACTCCTGGTGATGCCAAAAAGATATGAAATTTATTAATATAGATTTATGGATTGAATAAACCATCCAATTCATGGAATATTTAATTTTATGAAGATATAAAAGAATTGGGATTCATTAAGAATAAATATTATCCATGCATTTAAATAGGTTTAGTGGTAATGTGGTCATTATACTTGTATTATATGTTGATGACATATTACTTATTAGAAATGAAATACTAGTCTAACAATATGTCAAGTACCATTTAAAAAATTCATCTACTAGAAGGGATTGGGTGAAGAAAGATACATTCAAGGAATTATAAATGTTCATGATAGATTCAAGAGGATTCTTAGAATAAGTAAAGGTGAATTCATTGACCTGATAGTAATGATATTTAGTATATAAAAAATCTAAGAGTGGATTGGTTCCAATGTCACTTGGTATATATCTTTCCAAGAAAATGTGTCCATGGACACAACATGAGAAATAGAGAATGAGTAAGACCCCATACACTTCAGCAATAGGATTAATAATGTATTCTATGTTATCTACTATACTTGATGTTTCTTATGCATTGAGAATGATAGGTTGATGTTAAGAAGATCCAGGTGAATTTTTTTTCCATTGTTAATACCATACTTAAGTATCTGAGAACAACTAAGGATGTGTTCCCAGTGTATGGAAAATATAAGGAGATGTTTATCAAGGGTTATACTAATGAGAGTTTTAAAACAAATTATAATGATCTAAATTAGTCAGGATATGTATTAAGTATCAATAGAGTATTCGTGAGTTATAATAGTTCAAAAATTTTAATTATCATATATTCTACTATGGAGTTCGAGTATATAATGTCTTATGATGAAACTAAAGAATATTTTTTGGATACAAAATTTTGTCCAATATCTTATAGAATTATTTATAATTAATGACCCTATCACATTATATTGTTATAATACTAAAATAGTGGATCTTTCAAAAGAGAATAGTTAACACCAAAAAATAGAGAACATACTCCATGAATATAAATTCATGAAGGATTTTTATTATAGGGTTGAAGTTTTAGTAATTAGATTTTCCATGGAATATAAATGTTAGACCTATTGAATAAAGAATTATCGCAGTATAAGAATGGGTATCATGTCAGAGTTAGAATAATTATAGTTAATAGAAGTTGGATCTAGTGTAAGTGTAATTCAATTAGAGTTAGGGCCTAAGAAAAAAAGTATATGTACTTTATGATTACTTTTATTAATAGTCTTAAATTTTAAAAAAATACTTATCCCATCATGATAGTTATTTTTTATGAAAAAATATATAATAATTTATTAAGAGTAATTGTCTCATTGAAAGGTTATTGAATTTCCCCTCTTTGATAAGAATATATAAGTTCCATGAAAATATTTTTAAATATATGTTATATAGTAAGATAAAAACATTTTTAGAACACAAATGATATAGGCTATTAGGTTTGGAGACTCACAAGAATTTGAGGCACCATCTCATGGTGTACGCCCTTGGTAATTTCGAGTGTAGTAGATTATGAGAATGAGACCCATCGGTAGGAAATCCACATTTATATGTATCATTGGATGTCTCTATATATGGAAATGTGTATTGGTCCTTAAAAAATAATAATATTATTAATAAATATTATTAGTCACTTACTTTTATGTATTGATGAAAATTATGATAAAATATGTTCGCAGAGAGGTAGGATACGTTGGGTACATCATGAGTATTATTTTATTAATGTACAAGAAAGGATTTGTGAATTTTTTTAAAGGAAGTTAGTATCTTAGTCCCTTTTATTGAAATGATACAACCTAAATAAATCCATTTTCATGGTGTTCAGGGGGGAATTTCATTTCTATAAAGTTAAATAAAGAGACATTAGACACATTGTTTGATGACCCCAACATACAACCTACTTGATAAGAGATATAATGATAGAGATATTATGTTACATAGTAAGAATTTATATGATATTTTATATCCTTGTTATATTAACTTATATCTATATGGTTATCATAGAATATTTCTAGATTCTAACCTTTGACTTTGGGCTACTTCATCTAATTCCACTGAGAAAGAGGCCTAGAGGGTCACACACTAAGTGTGTCTAGAAACAAAGTTAAATAATATTATTAAATGATGAATAAATATTATTACCATGTATGGTTTTATAATTATTCATGTTTTTTACCGCATATACTACATCACTAGTTATTCAGGTAATATTTTGGGATAAGGATATTTAATAATTAGTTATTATCTATTTAGTGAATATAATATTTATTTATTTATTAGCAAATAATAAAGTGATATTTAATTATTAAATAAATAGTAATTATTCAAGGTCCAATAAATATTATGGAGGAATGGAAGTCCAATTTTAAAGTCTTAGTGAGAAATAATATATATTAAATATTATTTTAATAACTAATATTTAATTAATTCACTAGTTTTACACATGTTAAGAAATAATAATAATAATATTATTATAGACATGATGTTCTATAGATATTAAGGAAATAATAAGGGTTCATGTTTAATTATTATTTTCAAAATCTACCACTATTTAAACCCAATTATATTATTTCTAAACCTATAGGTATCCATTTGTTTTGTTGTGCACAATAACATACAGAGAATTCTCTCAAAGTCATAGAGAGCTACTTCTCCAAGAAAATCTCAAGAATAAAGAGATATACTTATCCACCTCCACTCTAAATTCTAGAAAGATCAAGAATAATCCCTCTTAAAGTGATTCTTAAGGTGATCAAATACAAACAACACAATCAGTAGGATCTACTGCTCTAACACCCAGAGACTCCTACAACTTCCTTTTAGAGGTTTCTAGAGCACATGTGGATCACTGATGAAGGGAATATGGACTTGATTCCTAAAAATGATAGTATGATGTAGATACATTGTCAAATTTATCAATGAAGATATAATTCATCAGAAAGTAATTATTAATTTTTTAAATTAATTATATATAATTATATAATAATCCTATATTTTGGTTCTAACATTCTCATGTAAATTAATCTTTGATTTAATTATTTTGTCATGTTGTTTAACATCGATATAAATCTCAGATTAATCTTATATTAGTACAAAATCTGAGCTGGGAATGCCTCATCCAACACTTCAACTATTCCTAGAATCTTATTTTAATGTGCTCTAACTAAAGGTTTTGGGCATAGTGGAGGCGCCATATAGGGCATTACCAATTCATATTTTTTAATAAATGATGATTAATTCAATATGTATATTGATGTTAAATAATACGAAAAAAAATTGAATCAAATATTAATTTATGTGAAAATAACAAAACCAAAATACAATATCCTTATATAATTTTTTATACTTAATTTAAGTAGTTAATATTTAAAATAATTGTAGGACAATGTGATAAGATAGAAGGAAAATGTTTTTAAGGTTTAAATTACTTTTATTATAATGATAATACCCCTGTATTTTTAATTTTTCAGCACTAATGTCAACCATTTTTGTTTTATTAATGGTTGGAACTAGAAGAACCATGGGTGTGAGGGATAATGGCAGGATTATCTCAAAGAACAACCAATAATAATAGGAATTGGAGTGAGGAACCTTATGATTATGAAAAACAAGATATCATGAAATATGATTAACAATATGAATGTTTTAAAAATCCCAAAAACACCATATAAGAGAAAGATAGAGTCTCATGAAAGATTAAGTGATGAAGATGATGATGTAATAAATGTGTGATTTTTTATATGTCAAAAATGTGGGAAGAAGCACCAAGGGAATCACCTCAAAGGGACTGGAATATTATTTACTTATAGAAGAGGGGGTCATCAAGCATCAAAATACAAAAGAAAAATGAATAGTTTGGTTAACCTGATTCTAATAATGAGAGTTCATCCTAAGGTATAATTAATAATTCAATGTCTTATGTGTGGGGAATTTGGGCATTATCCAAGTCAATTACCTAATCCAAGGACTAACCAATATGATAATTATCACTAACCTCTAAGACGAAGAATAAAATAAAATACCTATGTAATAACTACTCCTAAAGTGGATCTTGACATTTATGGTAGACGTACCATCCAATATGGAGTTGTTGATGTCTTTTTGGAACATGATTCTAGTAACTCTAGTACATCTAGGAAATTTCCTAAGATCATTAAAACACTAAACTCGTGATTTTATTTTCAAAGAAATATTCTAGTGGTATCATTATTGTATTCTAATTTAAATATTATAGGAACCATCCTTATGGAAGTGTTATTATCCTTTATCTAAATTTAACATGATTTTAGTGATGTATTGGTTCCCTCTAATTTTAGGGAAATTTTTTTAGAGTAAGGAAAATATGTTTCATATTAACCTATGATATTATATTAGTGAAAGGATAATAATAATCACCCTTTAGAAGAAAAAAATTATAAAATGTGGGTCTTTATGGAATATAATAGTAGACTCATGTCCCAAATAGATGAAGAAAAACTCAATATTAGGGATAATCCTATTCTGAGGAAAGAGATATGTTTCCTAAATTTTTAAGTTTGTTACCTCTATATAAATCTTATTCAGAGTTATCTCTATAATTTACATGCACTTAACTATTTTTTTATTATGTGATATTTAAAATTGTGAGTACATAATTTATTTAAGGGGGGAGAATGTAATGACTTATGTTTTAGGATCCGTTATTATTATTATTATTATTATTATTATTATTATTATTTATGTCTATAAATTAAAAGGTTGTTTCTCTACAATTTCAAAAGGATTGAAACATGATTAGAAAATGTTCCCTATAAAATATCAACCAAAGTAAAGACACTTTATTCATTAATAAGTGGGACATTACAAAAAAAATCACATAAAGCTCGGTACAACACACCATGTATTATTACTCACCATGGATGAAATAAAGCCATTAAAATTTCATAAATCAATAAGGGAAAATAGGTTTAAAAGAATCAAATGTTCACTACATGTAATTATCTGAGATCATCATAACCATGAGGATCCCCAATATCTAAATAAAACCAATAATAAGGGAGGGAACCATGAATGAAGAAGTTATTATTCAAAATTTATAATATGTAATAAGACTTGAGCCATGAAAAGCGAGAGTGGAATGCACAAATGATTTGGTAAGAATATATATTGGAATAAAATTTGGCCATTATAAATATGTTCATTGAAAAAATGGACACTTATAATATGGTTTTTAGTCATATATCCAATAGGTATATTGAAGTTGTACGTAGAAAATTTAAAATAATTTAAATGACAATGAATTATAAATATATTAATAAAATAATATAAATATATATATATTTTTATGTTATTTATAAATAATAATAAAATTATTATTTTTTATGAAATTATGTTTATATAAGATTAAAATTCATTTAAATTATAAATTTATTGAAATAATTTTAAAAACTCTTAATGTTTAAAATTTTCATTTTATAATAAAAGAATTTTTTTTATGTTTTATATTCTCAGTTAAAAATAAATTTATAAATTTTATAATCTGAATGAGATAAAAATTACTTCTATTTTTATTTATAATTTCAATATTATGTTATCATTATTTTTTTTGTTTTTTATAAAAAAATTGATTTTTATGTGAATAGTGAAAAATCATGTTTTAAAAAATATCATGATTTTTATGATATTATTAGTATATAAGTATGAATTTAAAATTTTTAAAAACTTTTTATAAGACCATATATGTATTTTATAAGCGAATTTATAATTTTAATTTTATTTATTTATAAACCCACGTTTTACATTTTAGAACTTAGGTTATATTTTTTTAGAAAAATATTTTTAATACATTGTACATTTATAATTTAAAAATAATTTTTATCACTCTTAAGAATTAAATAAAAAAAATGGAGTCAAAATTTTTAATCATTATTTCAAAATTATATAATAATTAATTTTTTATTTTTAGGCATAAAGGATAAATTACCTAGGTAATAACTAGTTTCCATGGTAAAAACCAAAGTGGTAAAAATGAGCAACCTTAGAGGTAAGGGGACAAACATGTTAAAAACATTTCATTAATTGAGTAGTTAAGGTGTTTATAGACCTTATAAATTCTTCTATATTTTATTTATCAATTTGTAATCCATTTTTTTGGATAGTTCCCTTTCTTTAATGAAAATTTTAGGGCATTTACAAAAATGTCACTTCTTTTCCCTTTTAAAAGGGCTCATTCTTTACTCAATACCCTCACAAAAAAACTCCCTTATTTATTCTCAAACCCTTACCAAACCTCTCATAAATATTTATATAAATATTAATTATTTTAGGGTCTTTTCAAAATACCATCCTTCAAAGGTTTAACCCCATCATAATTGAGATGACACAAGAACAGAGGTATAGATTTTTAACTGAATCTTCCTCTTTTATTTTTTCTTTATGTTCATTTATTATTTATAAAATTTCCTTACAATATCTAAAAATTTAAAAATAAGAATCTTTATTATAATTTTATGTTATTATAATTAAGGTAAAATATTTAACCTCCCTTCCCATTTCCCTAAGAAAATAGAAAAAAATATTTGTGTGTGTATGGACTACTGCTGCCACAAAACGACATGTTTCATTTTAATTAACCACAGAACATGGATTATGATCATGATATATTTAGCAAATATGTATTATATTTTTAAAATATTTTATATTCTAAAATATAAAACAAATTACTCATTTCTCTCATTTTATGGAAAATGAAATCGCCAACCATGTGTGTGTGTGGACTACCGCCTCCATGGGACGATTGATTTCCATTTTTCTTTTCATCACCAACTATTTGGATGGTAATGAGAATGATTTTAATGGATAAATATGATTTTTATTATATCATTAATGTTTTTTATTCAAAATTATATAACATACTAATGATATTATAAAAAAACAATTATCATTAGTTCAATTGTTTAAAACAAGCATACTACGAGGAAAATATTTAATAAAAATTATATAATATTTTCATATAAATTAATTATTATCATAAATAATTTATAATTTCGATATATTATAGTAATACAAACTAAATGATATCATTCCACAACTATTTTAATTATATTAAAACTAAATCAACTTATAGGAATCCATTAAGCATGACACGTTCATTTTGGGGTCGGTTTGAGCACATACTTGAACAGGGTTATAAGATTATATCATGGATGATTATAAAAAATTAATTATTAGTATAATATTATATAAATATTTAAATAGTAATTTTTATTGTTCTGTAAAAGATACACTAATATTTAACTCATTAATTAAGAAAACACCCTTCGTAGGTTGAAAATCACCAATAAATGTTCGTTATAGATTTCATATTTTTAGATAACAAACTAAAGTAATCATTAAACGAAATTAAAAATTCATAATTAATTATAAAAAAATAATTAAATTAAATTAAATTAAATTATAATAATTATCTTTGAAAGAATAATGAATACTAACACCCCTCATACAAAACTAGTATAAATGGTTAAAACTATAAACACTTGAAGTGGGAAAATAGGTAAAAGCTAACTAATATAAAATTAAGAAATGATTATAAATGAAAATTATAAATATTTTTAGATATTGATATATTTATATTATATTATATTAATATATTTATTTTATTTTTACATGAGGTTATAGAAAATTCGACTAAGAAGGAATAAATGTAAGGGGTTTTTAACCTCAGATTTAATTTCTTGTAACTTATTTTTTAATGCACACCATAATACATTTAATATGGTGTGAGTACTTCCTAATGAATGAATTATACCATTTTAATTAGTTTTGAAGTTTAATATTATTCAATTTATTTAAATTTACATTATAAAACCAGTATATATTAAAAGAAAACTTTGTTAAATAGGGTATACGACATGCAACATCGAGCTTAAACAAGCCACAAAATATTATTATTTAATGTGACCGCTATAAAATAGCCATTTAATTGGTGGTTATAAATAAGAGTAATCCGATTATGATATATATATATACATATAAAGGTTATAATCAATGCAAATTTAATGATTATTTCTTAGGAAATGAGCATAAATTTTTAGTAATGTGATTTTATTCATCCAAAATGAATTTTCTTCAAAAATAAATTTATTGATTTTTGTGAGTGAATATTATAATTAATATCTACCAATTTTAGAAATATTTTTTTTATAAAAATGATATCATTTAATAAAATATTATATAAAAATAATCTTTGGTTGATATTTTTGTAATTTTCTTAGAATGATTGGTTTTTTAGTTAATATTAAAAATTACTAATTTTCATAAAAAATGCCATTTATTTTCATTAAATAAATTAATTTAAAATTATTATTTAAGATTAAATTATAATAATTATTCTTTAATTAGATATAATATAATTAATCACATATTAACCAACATTATACTTGATTATGGTATAATTTCATTTTTAGGCTTAAAACACATTTTTATAAAAACTATTCTCAATGTGTTTTATGAATTTATATTAAAATTGATTTCTAATACTTCTAGAAATTAAATCTTGAAAATTTTATTCCTTGTTTGAAAAAATTATGATAAAATTTTGTTAATATTATCTTTTTATATTTGGTCCTTATGAATAGTAATCATAGTAAATTCATGTCACCTCAGTAAGGGTAAAACGGGTAAACAATGGTTAAAGATATGGGATAAGGCCTAAAAATATCCTTAAAATTTGTCTTTATTTTACTTGATTAGTGTTTATCAACCATTTACATACATTATTCTTAAATTCGGTAATTTATTTCCACTTTCCTTTGATTATAAAATTTATATTAATTAAAGTAAATCATAATGCAAAAAATGTCCCTCTCTTGATTTTAATATTTGTAATATTTTTCATAGGGATAATAATTACTATTGTTAATTTATAAATTATTATTTAAAATATGAATAATTTTTTTCCATCATGGTGATTTATTTTAAATGTTTATTGATGAAATAATTACAGTAAATTCTTACGCAACGCAAACACAATGCTTATACAATAAATTGAAAAATAAATTAAATGAGTTTAAAAATAAAAAAGTAATATTATTTTGGGTTATTTATAGTGTCCAAATAAATTTTTAGATATATATAACATATTATCTATGTGATAATTATTCATATTTTATTTAAATTATTATATTTATTTAATTAAAGTCACACTTTGTGAATAGTATTAAAATGACTATAATTGTATATTATGTTGTATAATATTTTTCTAAATATTTAAAATTCATAAAGATCTTATCATCATCTAATTAAATTTTATATGCTAAATAATATAAAATTAATTCCACTTGTGGGTCAATTTTCCTTTTATTATAACTCTATTAACTCTTAAAGAGTAAAAAACTATGATATCACAATAATTATCAGAAGTGTTAACAAGGGGTTAAAACTAGGAGACAAGATTTAAATAATCACCTAATCCTATCCATATTTTATTGGATGAGATGATTTTGAATCATAATTATCCTACATTCTAAATATTTAAATTTTTTCCACTTTCCTATGAAAATTAATTTATATTAATTTAATACTTTAAGTAATTCTAAGAGTTCCCCTCCCATGACTTATAAAATAGAACATATTCTCCTCTCTTCCTCACAACTTTTATGAAAATAAAATTATTTTTTACACTTTATTTCATGATTTATTACATAAGGAAACACAATATAAAATATTAGAAGATCAATAGGCCTAGTGTATTTTGGGATATTAGATACATAGAACAATAACTTAAAATAGTGATATAAGAACATTATTTAAAAACTCCACAACATGTTCTTAAAAACCATTGATCTTATAATAATACATAGGATAACATGGGGACATACATAATAAAGGTGTGAGATATAATTCTAGATAAGGGAATATTAAAAGCATAACATGGTGAAAGTAATACATGTGAATCAAGAGTTATATTAAGGTAACATAAAAGGAATAATAAACATAAACATTAATATAGATTCATAATATAAGACGATGACATCAATGAAACAAAGGAACATAAAAACTATTAGGACCAAGCTGATAAGGTTGATCGTATTTAGGTCTTATCTTTTTTTGTCAAAAAAATTTGAGAAGAAGTTTAGGAAGAAAAGAAATCACCTCACTTTTTTTTTTGGTGAAAATAAGATTGAACATTGTATTCAAGAAAACAAGACTCATAATTATCGGGAAATTCCATCATATTAAGAAGTTTTTTTGGATGGAATGGATCATCAGACTCATTGTGGGTTCGGATTGGAAGAAGATATTATAATGTGGATAATCATAGTCTACATGAATATGATATAAATGTGACAATGCTTTTATAATATTTGAGTTCTCATAAATAATAAGTTATAAAACAAGTGATAGAATCTTGATGAAATAAAGGGAAAGTGAAAGAGATATTGACCATCCTATTCTTCCCGATCTTAATCATGTCAATCGTATATAGTTTGATCAGGAAATAAATATGTTTCTGGTGGAATGGGAAGTTACAATAAATTCCATTATAAGTTATATGATGCTGAAGATCATCATAAACATGTTCAAAGTCATGAAAAAATTCATGATAAAAGAATAAGTTTTTGAAAGAATAAATCTAATGAAGTTGTAGGTTTCTAGTCTCAAGATAATCATAATGATCATACTAAATTTAAATTTGATTAAAGGCTAATAAGGATGATCTTAGTGAAGAAAATAAAGAAGTTTCTATAGTAGAAATTGTAGACAATGGTCCATTGTATTTAGTATTTCATTGTATTCATTAGAGGCATAAATATTTGTGTATAAAAAGTCAACAGTATTTTATTTAGTATAGAGAGAAGTTCTTGAGGTTGAAGCTACTGATACAGGTCCATCGGACTTGGTATTCCATCATAAACATCGTAAGAATAACTGTTTAGAACCGATGAATGAAGAAAAAAAGTATATGGTTCCCAATATGAAGAATAATTTCAGATTTTATCAATAATGTAGTCAACCATTTACAAAATGTTAAATTACTTTGTTTATTGTTCAAATGGCTCAAGACAATAAATGAAGAGGAATATATTGATTTTCATTTGTCTTTATCATAATGAGAAAAATAATAATCTGAATAGGAATTAGACTTCAAAGAACTTGAAGGAGATAAACAAGTGATGGAAAGGGGGATCCTTAATTTCAAAGATTTTTTTTGTTTTAATCAGTTAGTACAGAGCATCATAATGAAGAAAATGTAATAGGTAATAAGAATAGTGTCTATTTCTTCATATATGAATCTGGTACAGAGCACCATAATGAAGAAATCATACTGAGCAAAACATAATGAGAAATTATAATTGGATTAGTTTTTGTTAATAAATTCAAAAGAGAGTTAAGGTTTTTAGAGGATTTGAGAAGTATCAAGAAGAAATGATAAGATCTGAGAAACATTTATGGTAGTCAATATACACCAAAAAAACAAGGAAATATGTAAATTCAGGTAATTTGGTTGAGTGGAAATTTTTTCAGGAATCCTTCCCAAACCACATTTGGGGAGAGTATGAAAGGAAAAAAATACATTATACTCTTTTGACTAAATTACTATTCATGATAATTAGAGAGAAGGTGGATTTTTGGAGAAATTATAGAGAGAAGAAGAGGTTTTAAAATTGTTTTTCTTAAATAAATCATGTCGGACGGAAGGGAAAGAAAAAGATACAATATTGAAATGTACTTAGATGATTATCATATTTAACCAGGTATCATATTAGTTAGGATTATCATATTGGGATTTATAGACTAAAGAAGAAAGTGTTTAGAATTTTCTCAACCATATTCTAAAAGTGGTATATTTTTTCAAATTAAGAAATCAGACTGGGAAAATTGGAATGGGAAATCAGATTGAGTTTTATTAGAAAGTCCAGGAAGTTATTTCCAGCTTCTGGGTAAGAAAGTGAATAATTTATTTGAAATTTTATATTTGTGAAAGTTGATGAAGAAGCACCATAACATGTTTTGTTACAAATAATTTTTATTACATCATTTTTTCCAGAAGGAGCACACACACTATTATATTATTTACATAGTGATACATCATTGAAAGGGCATATCGTAATGATTTTATTCCACACAAAAGGATTAATTTTAGTGGATTTTTTTGGTATTTTATCATTTTCAAACCATTCCATGGACATAGATATTGTTATTTAATAGGGAACCTTATAAATTCATATGTTCCTATGGATGCATGTTTGATTTATTTTCAAGGGGGAATTAAATATTTAATAGGAGGTCAAGGTTCTTTCATTAGTGAGGAAGCATAAAAGAAAAATTTACCACTAATCCCCCCTCCCCATCTTAGTGATACAACTATCTGGACTAGAAAATTACAATTGGTATTATATCTAGTTTCCCTTCAATTTTCTTTACTAAAGTTTTTAAAAGAAGTTGATAGAGAATCTAAATTGTGTGAATAGTAAAGTAATTCCAGTTTTCGATGGTAATAATTATCATATATGTAAAGATATAATTACTATTTATCTCATGTATATTGGGTATAATTTTTTTGAAGCTACAATAGATGTATTTCCTACAATTGAAGCTAAATTTCTTTTTATATTTGTTGATAATAAGAAAATTGAGAATGATGGAAGGGATATGAATTCATTACTATCATCACTTTCTACAAGTGAATTCATAAGTGTGATGGGTTTTTTCACAACCAAAGGTATATGGAACAAGTTGAAAAACATATATGAAGTCAATAACAAACCAAAGAAGGAAAATTACAAATATGGAGGCTAAAGTATGAATATTTTAAAATGGGTGGGTTTGAATCCATTGGGGAATTCTTTACTATGGTTAATTACATTTTCAGAACTATTAGATGTCTTGGTGGGATGTTGGATGATTCTATAGTTGTTGAAAAGTTTTTAATAATCCTTCCTGATAAGTTTGATGAAAAATTTTCTTCATTGGAAGATATAGATCCTAAAACATTATCTTAGATGATTTTCATATCAATCTCATCACTTATTAAATGAGAAGGGATAAATATATGAAATTAAAAGAAATTTGAAAGAGAAATGTCTTTCAAGGCTTCCAAGAAAGAGAATTCAAATCATATTCTTATTGAAGAAGAAGTTGGTGATTATAATTCTGAAAATGAGGTATGTAAAAATATTTATGATATTTTATCCTTTTTTTAATGTGAGAAGAGGTACTGGTAAATACAAATGGAAACATCCCTTTAAATTCTTTGAATACGGAGCCATTGGTCACTTTATTACCAATTTTCCTCAATGAAAGAAAGAATATGGTAGTTATGAATAAGAAATAAAGCTAAGAAGATCATGTAAGAAACAAGGTGATAAGGATGTGTCTTTTACCAAAGAGAAAGATAAAAAATTCTTCAAATCCAAAAAGAAGATGTTTATTATCTAAAGATAAAGAAGAAAAATAAAGAAGTGATCCTAAATCCAAAAAAAAATGTTGAGTATATTAGTGAGAATACCATTATTGAAAAAGTGAATAATGAATAATTCAGAAGCAGTAGTTATGAAGAATAAGAAAATTTATTAGAATATCATATAAAAGAATAATTGAAAGAATGCTTGAGAAATATTGGAAGGAAAGAGAAAGAAATCAGGAAGTTGAATAATTAATGTTCCTAAACAAATCAAGAATGTATTCCTGATGAAAAAGTAAATCTGAGGAAATAAATAAGTTATTTAAAAAAATCTCTTGCAGAAGAAAAGGATCATAATGAGCATCTGGAACTGAAGTTGAAGGAAAATAAAGAAGAGTTGGAACTTGTTCAGTAGAAAATTTATAAATCTGAATAGAGGTATGCAAGTTTCAAAAAATATATCTATGAAGTTGGTGAAAGTTATTGTAAGAAGTATCATGAGATGTATCAACAAAATTTACATTCAAATATTGATAAGAATCTAGAATTTTTTATGAAAATAATAAATCTAGGAAGGTTATATATATGTCTAAGATTAATAAAGTGAAGAATTTAGAAATTTCAAAATACCATATGTTAGAAAATGTTTCTAAACATTATTAATCAGAAAAACTTTCTAATACTTATTATTCTGTTAAATATATAAATAGAATTAAGCTGAAAAAGAAGATTCTAATTGATAATATAAAGGTTAGTGATTCAGATAAGAAAATCAAGAAATATGTTGATAATTATATTCACAACTCTCGTCGGTATGGAATTTTTAGGGGAAATTATTCTTTATATGGATACTCCTTCTATTCTGGTAGATTCATACATATGGAAGATATGCATTGGTTTAAGAAAAAACATTATTAATATTCCACATGTTATGGAAGGAAAATCTGAGTGAGAGTCAATATCCTTACAGAAATAAGTCTGAGAAGGGTGTTTTAAGGAAACCTGAGAAGGTCAGATTAAAGATTAAAAATAGGTTACAACCACAAGAAACTATTTTTGAAAGGTGTAAAAAAATTTGAAACCTTGAAAAAGGTTTTCTTGTTTTGTTACTAGCACAACAAAAGTTTGTTAACAATTCTAAAAATCCAAAAACGAGGAATGAAATGGATCTTATTGTAGAACCCCATTTGAAGGCTTCAAAAGGAGAATAACCTTAGATTCTTAATAGTGGGTGTTCTTCTCATATGATATAATATTTAAATTTTTTTAATGATGTGAAATATTATAAAGAAGTAACAGTGGCATTTGAAAATTATGAGTCCTTGAGAATTAAAGGTGTTGGATCAGCCATTGTTGGGAAAGAAAATATGAAATCCAAGAAAAAATAATATTTTTATGGGATTAAACACAAGATTCTAAGTTTTTTACAACTTTTTGATGAGGGTAATAATTTTATATTCAGAAAATATGGGTTTTTAGTGAAAAATGAGGAATATAGAATGATAGTTATAGGAGGTGAACTTACAAAGGAAACTTGTTTCAAGTTGGTGAAATACAGAATTCTTGCTACATGAGTATGGTGGAAGAGAATCAATTATGTAATTAAATGTTTAGAAAAATGTTTCAAAAAAAATTAGCAAGATATCAAAGTGAGATAGTGTTCATGATATTATTGATTTTATAAGAATAAGATATTGGAATTTCACTATTTGTTAGAAGGGAAAAATTACGAACTCACTATAAAAGAAAGTAGACATTTGTTCAAAAAAGACCCTTGGACCTTATTTATTTTGATATCTATGGGTTAATTATAAAAAAAATAAACAAATAGAGATAAGTACTTCATGAATTTGATTTATGACTTTACTCGCATTATTTGTGTTATATATATGAAACATAAGTCATATTCTTTGAAAACAATTAAAAGTTTTAAAAGGAAAGTTGAGAAAGAATGTGAGTATTCAATGAAGAAGTTGAGAACTGATAATGGTGGTGAGTATAAGGATTAATAATTATAATGTTTTCTTGAGATTCATGGAAGCCTTCATGAGTAGATTTCCCCATACACTACTAAAAAATGGGGTTGTTGGAAGAAAGAATAAAAGTTTGGTGGAAATGGGGAGAACTATGTTACTTGAACATGATCTTTCTCATTACTATTGGAGGCAATACTTGAGTACTACTATGTATATTCAAAACCAATTTTTCTATACAAAAAGTTCATATATGATTCTATATTAATTTTTTAATTAAAAAAATCCAATTTTAAAACACATAATATTTTTCGAAAGTCCATGTATTATAAAGAAGAATGGTGGAAAGTTTGGAAAGTTTGAGAAGAAAGGTGAAGATGAAAATTTTATTTTCAATGCTCTAGAAGGAAGAGGATACATATGTTTCAACAATAAAATAGGAAGAATTGTTGATTTTATTTATGTGAATGTTATTGAAAATACAGAATAAGGTAAACATACTCATGCAGATAAGGAAGTTGAGCAGGATAAGAAAAAAATTATGATAAGGATACATATAATTGAAATCTTACTCAAGAAAAAAATTGGACTCATCTATTTCCAGTAATGAAGAAGATACTCAAAAATATCATCCTATTCTAAGCAATCAAGTCGAAGCATAGAATATTATTAGTGATAAAAATCAAGAGGTTCAAAAAAGAATAAAAAAATACTTTTACACATACTTCTTTGTATTCAAAAGTCAATCTGAATAATGTGAATGAAGATTTTGAGTATCTGTAAGGGGTTCAAGCCAAGAATGAATATGTGTATCAAATAAAAAAGAATGATACATGGGAACTTGTTCCTAAATCAGATTAAAAAAATTTATTCCTACAAAGCGGGTTACTCATAAATTAAATAATTTGAAGTGATAAGAAACAAATCAAGATTAGTGTGCAAAGGTTACTCATAAATTAAAGGTGTTGATATTGATGAAACTTTCACTCCAGTGTGAAAGTTAGAAAAAATTAGAATATTTTTTTATATTTCTACACAATGAAGTTACAAAATTATTGAAATGGATGTGAATTTATAAGTTTAGAATGGGGATCTTGATGAGGAAGTTTACATTGAACAACCATATGTATTTGTTATTGGGAAAGATGAAATTTATGTGTTCAGATTGAATAAATATTTTTATGGGTTGAAATAATATTCTAGGGAATGGTATTCCAAATTGGATACTTTCATAAGGAATATGAGTTTTAATAAATTAATAGTTGATATTAATATTTACATTAAATAAATTCAAGAGTTTTCCATCATCATAATTGTTTATGTTGATGAAATTATCATTTCTAGTAACCATGAAAGATCTTGTGAATGATTTTATGAAGAAATGAATTTTTTTGAGATTTTCATATTGGAGGAAATGAAATACTTTATTAGGTTACAAATTTTACAAAAGAGGAATAAAAATTTTATTTTTCAAGAAAATTATTCTAAGGAACTTATTAAGAATTTTTGAATGGAAAAATATAAACCGATTTGCAAACCGATTTCAATGGGATGTTTTATAAAGATAGAGAAGGCACAGAAGTTGATCCAAAAGAATTTTGAAAGTTGATTGGATGTTTATTGTATTTGAATACCTCATGACTTGAAATTTTTGTTGTTGTTACCTTATGTAAAATATTTTATAGTTCCCTTAAAGAATCAAATTTACTTTCTGGAAAAATAATTATCAGATATATAGGAGGCATAAAAAATTTATAAATCATGTATGATAGATTAGAAATTATTGATTTGTTTGGGTATTTATATGTTGATTGGGTAGGAAATGTTGATGATATGTGATCTAAATCTGGTGGAGTATTCTTTATTGGTAAAATTTATGTTAATTTACATACAAAGTAATAGAATTTAGTAAATATTAGTATGGTTAAAGCTGAATATGTTGTTGCTACTAAATTCGCAACCAAACTTATGTGGATAAAGACTCAATTAGAAGACATACTTGTTGAAGTGAATTTACCCTTTCTCTTTAGTTGGGATAATAAAATCACAATCAATCTCAATAGTAATTTGGTACAACATTCTCATTCAAAATATATTGATGTCAAATAAAATTTTATCAAAAAGAATTTGGGAAAGAATGAATTGAATATGGAGTACATTCCTACATCGGAATAAGTTATTGACATTTTTAGAAAACCTTTATCAAATAAATATTTTTTTAAATTGAGGTTGAACATGGGAATCTGACCTCTTTCTCATTAAGGAAAACATATTTGTTTTTTACCCTATCTAATCTTACATTTGGATAGTGTTTTCAAGGAGGATAGTTGTTTCTTAAATTTATCCTTTTGAAAGCATGTTGGGGTGGGGTGGGGGATAGTGGGTAAGCTATCAATCCAGCATTATATGTGTGTGGACTATTCTAAATTTTTGTAGAGTTTTTGTAGGAAAAAAACTTTTTGTATTCTATGGAATTTGAAGAAGTGGAGAAAGTTGAGGAAGAAATTTGTGAAGTAAAGTTTAAGAGGATTCATGATCACTACTTTTGGATAGAATGATTTTTCTATCAATGATTCTTATTTCCTATAATGAGTTAGCTCATGTTGGATTAGAATTGTTGATAAATAAAATATACATTGAGGATAAAAAGTTCAATGGTTTATGAATCTTGGTTGACAAAAAAATCTAAAGGGGGGTGTTGTTAAGACCAAGATGATAAGGGTGATTGTATTCAGGTGTTGTCTTTTGTTTTAAATGATGTTTAAGAAGAATTTTATTAAGAAAAGAAATGACTTCACTTTGTTTTCAGTGAAAGTTATAATGACCATCATATTTAAGAAAATAAAACTCATAATGGTCAAGAAATTCCATCGTTTTAAAAAAAATTGGATAAAAAGGAACATCAAACTCATCTGGGGTTTGGACTGGAAGAAGACTTTGTAATGGGGAGAATTAGAGTTTGAATGATAATGATATGAATGTGGAGATACTTTACTAATATTGTAGTTATCATAAATCATAAGTAAGTTGTAAATTTTTTGATGAATGCTTGATTGATGAAATGGGTAGTGAAATAGATTCCACAAATCATATTTAGCATGTTCTTAATCATGTGAATCATATTCAGGATTAGCAGGAAAGAAATATATTGCTGGATTAATCTGAATTTAAAATACATACCATTATAAGTTGGAACATGTTTAAGATGATCTTCAATGTGTTCAAAGTCATGAAGGAATTCCTGATATAGGTAGAAGTTTTTGAAAGAATATAGTAAATGAAGCTGAAGTTTTCTGATCTCAAGATCGTCATAATATTCATTCTTAATGAAGATTTGTTTAATGGCTAAGAATGATGATCGTAATGAATAAAATAAATAAGTTGCAAAAGAAAAAACTGCTAAAACTATTCGATCATATTCATTATGTCATCGTATTCATCATAGGTATAAATATTTGTGTAGAAAAAGTTATATGTACCGTATTTAAAAGAGAAATAAGATGATAAGGTTGAAGCTGCTGATACTAGTCTATCCAACTTAGTATTCCATCGAAATCATTAGAGGAAGAACTTTCTGGAACTGATGAATAAAAATAAAAAGAAAAGCATATAGTGACCAATATGAATAATAATTTCAGAGTCCATCAATAATGTATTCAACCATTTAAAAAAGTTTTAATTACTTTTTTTGTTATTCAAATGGGTCAAGAGAAGAAATGAATAAGAATATATTGATTTGAATTTGTCTTCATCATAATGAGACAAATAGTAATCATAATTAGAATCAATATTTTTGAGTGATTAAAGGAGACAAAAAGGTACCAGAAAGGGGAAGCTTTAATTTTGAAGAAGATGTCTTGTTTTCATCAGCTAGTACAGAGGATTGTAATGAAGAAAACATACCAGACAATCATAATAGTGTCTATTTCATCATATATGCAACTGGTATAGAGCATCATAATGAAGAAATAATACTGAGTGAATCAGAATGGGAAATTAAAATTGGGCTGGTTTTTATGAAGAAAGTGAAAAGTGAGATGCTATTTTTAAAAGATTTGAGAAGGATCAAGAAGAAATTAGAAGAGATGATAAATATTAAATAAGGTCAAGATACACCTGAAATTCAAGGAAACATGAAAATTAAGGTAATTTATTTGAGTGGGAATTTTTTTAGGAATCCTGCCCAAACCACATTTGGGGTGAGTATAGAAGGTGAAAATTACATTGTACTTTTCTGAATGAAGTATTTTTCATGATATGTATAGAGAATGAAAATCATTGAAGAAATTATAGATAGAATAAGAGGTTTCCGGATTGTTTTTCTCGAAGAAATTGTGCCGGATATAAGATAATAAAGAAGAGACAAGATTAAAACAAATTCCGCTAATCATCATATTCAGCTGATTATCATATTTAGTTAGTTATCATATTGGGATTTCTAGATTGAAGAGGAAAGTGTTTAGAATTTACTCAACCATATTCTGATAGAGGTATATTTTTCATATTGAGCAATCGGACTAGGAAAATTGGACTGTGAAATCGTACCAAGTTTTATTAAAAAGTACAGGAAGTTCCTACCATCTTCTGGGTAAGCAAGTGACGAATTTCGTTGATTTTTTATATTTATAAAAGTTGATAAAGAAGCACTGTAACTTTTCTTGTTACAAAAAACTTTATATTACATCATATGTGCTAGAAGGATAATGCACACTATTGGATTGTAGTGACCTAAACTTTTATGAATAAAATTAACCTTCTTTATTTAATTAAATTTCTTATGGTTATAGAAAACATATGCACTTATTTTGTTTTATTATATCCAATTGGATTTAAATGACCATTAAGTATCTTTACCATTAATTATATAGTTATTGAATAGTGATCACATGAAAAGTATAAATACAGTGTTTTAAAAAATCTATTTGGCATAGACAAAGGAAGTGATGGACTCAACTACTATGAAGCCCATTTATCAAATCTTCTAAGGGATATAGAATTTATAAGATTTTTTATTGATCAATCCCAAGATAATATCCAACGACTTAATCATTAGAAAAACCATTTATGGGAGAAGTTAAAGATCATTGAGATCACGACCCAATACATGTTAATCGAAAGGACCCATGAAATCCCCACCATCATGCACAATACTCTCAGGGCATATATTGGTGTATGGAAGAGATGTGTATCAAGACCCTATCATTAAGAATATGTACATTATTCTGTATAAAATAATGTATATATTTTCATCTTTTTATTGTTACTTTGTAAATTATTTTTAAAGCACAAATAGATTTTTGGTTAATATTCAAATTAAATTAAGAAATATATTTTGTTGAATAAATGGATTTTTGAAATAAATAATATTTTCATAAAATAATATTTTTAAATAAATTTTATTAAATAAAAATGATCATATAATTTTTATGAAGTAAAATGTAATTTTTATATGGTTTCAAAAAAAAGTTATTGTCTAAAACCCATCATTTTCAATAAATGTTTGTTTTTATTTTAAAATGTAAAATTAAAATATTTCGAAAATTATTTAGAAACCATGGATAAAAACCATGGGATTCTTTGTGGTTTTGAATATCTTATTATGTAGAGTCCAAAACCTAAATAATAAAGAAATCCTCCTTATTTCTTATATAAACCCACCCAAGTTCACATTTATCTTCAATAAAACTCCTTTAAGAATGACCAAACTCCTCCCTATACCCCCTAGAGTCCTCCCAAGGTGACCCTAATGTCCCAAGAAGCCCCTCCTAAGCCTTTGGAGTCACACATTCAAGAAAGGGTTATTTCCTTGCTCCACTTTCTTCAAGTTTCATTATAATGTTAAACCTTACTTTTTCAAATTCCTTATGTTGGGACATTTCTTTACATGTCCTTATTAATTTCCATATAATATATAAATGATGATAGATCTCTTTCTCTCTCAT
The DNA here is from genome assembly GCA_963277665.1 of Viscum album. NCBI lineage: Eukaryota > Viridiplantae > Streptophyta > Magnoliopsida > Santalales > Viscaceae > Viscum > Viscum album. The sequence continues at coordinate 2,097,523,356 of OY728156.1, forward strand.
AAACCCATTTTATGAATTTTTATGTGACGTCGTTATGCTGTTGAAATTCCACAGTGATTTTCCATTAAAAAACAATTGTGTAGTGAATACCAAGCCCATTTTATATCTTGGGTATTCACCTTTATTTAAATATAATTCTTTGATTGGGGACTAAAATTTATTTTTTCTACACTTTTTGATCATGGAATAAATTATGATGATGAATGAATTCATGTTGATTGATCTATATTCCACAAATAAGCATGAGAATCAAATGAATGTGACGGATGCACCCAAAATTATATAGTTCTCCAATTCATTGCGTAATGGTTAGTATCATGATACTTCACATTAGGATAAGAGTTTTACCTAATTACTTTATGATATTTTTCCACCATGAAGTATTGGTGGATTTATCCTTGACTTATGTTTATGATACTGTGTTTTAAGTAATTATCACATTTCCCATGTTGTGATTATAATTTTGTATCATGCCTTATCATTCATGTTCCTTTTATTATCCATTGGTATTACTATTGTGTAACATGTATTATATTATTCATTTATTTCTTTATTTAATTACCTTATTGATATTTATATCCCCTTTTTATATATTCCCTCAGGTTATCCCATATAGTGTTAAGTATGAAGGAACATTTTGGTCATGTTAAAGGGGTTTTCAGTAAAGATGTTTCTCTCCATGTTTTAAGTTATTATGTAATGTATATCATTTAACAAATACACTGGACCTCTCAATATTCCAAGTTTTATTAAGTGTAATTTTATGTAATAAAACATATAGTAAAGTTTAATAAAGAGTAGAGTCATTATAGTTGGTATCATAGGATAGGTTTAGTTATTTTTTGGATTAAGATTACAAAACTTTAGAAAAAATCTTAGGATTAGAGAACTATAGAGAATGCCTTAGGGATAAGACTATGTATAATAAATCATCCCTAAATTTTGGTAAGTATAGAGTAAGTGGTTTATCCAGCAAATATATCTCTGTTTGGATACTACATGTGGATGTGGTTCTAACACAGATGTACCTAGGGTTAATAACTCTAACAAGATGTTCTGAGCCTAATTAGGGGTAATCTGGTTCACTACAATAAGCCTTAATGTGCACCTGGTTTTACACTCTAGGAGGATATTATTTGGTAAATTCATAATCTTGTGAAAAAACATTATTAATGGAACAAAAAAAGACCATAAGAATATAAGTTAGAAAATATATCATAGATAACATTGATTGAAGACTAGAAATTCATAAATTAGTAAATAAATGTAATTTTCATGTTATCCCTTTAATTTTATTGAATTACCCTTTATGTGTTTAATTAAGATACTCATCCCTAATTTTCTTTTTTATTCTAGAAAATGACTGTAAATAAGAGGAATCGTGTTAACAACCAATGTGAAGGGAGGTTTGATGATTACCATAATGAGATTCCCAATATAATGAGAGAAGGAATCACAGAATTTTTCACAATAATATCTCATTTAACTCAAGTTATGAATAAAAACCTAAATCAAGATGCGTGTAAACCCCCCTAATAGAGAAAAACATGAAATCTAGAGCTTTATGTGAAAAGGACTATTAATTTCAATGGATAATTTGGTCCCTTAATCACATAACAATGGATAAACTCCATTGAGAAGATGTTCTCCATACATCAATGTTCTAAACAAGAGAAGGTTATTTTCTCTGTCTATTGTATGAAGGGAGAAGTTGATCAGTGGTATACATTCATCAAGAATACAAATCTTGAGGAATAGATTGATGTAATGGAGTGGAAGTAATTCTAGAAAATATTTTTTGATAAATATGTTTCTTGCACTCACCATCTTAAAATGGAATAGGATTTCCTGGTACTCAAGAAAAAAAGATAAAAAATCTATTAGGTCTTATGAGTCAAACATCATAAAACTTGAATGAAACACCTATGATTTTTTTCATTACCTCTAAATATAAGGTTTACTGCTTCTTTGGTGGTATAAAACCAAGTATATGAAAATCCTTGAGGATCCATCACTTTGATAGCTATGGGGAAATTTTCTGATTTTCCCTCAAAGTTGAGATGATGATTGGTTAATATAAAGGGTATCATAGGGATAATAAGCATAAAGTTTAGTTTAATTTTGATGGTCTGATGAATAAATCCAATGGTTATAATAAATTCAAGCATCCCACTTGTCAAAGGTGTAGAAACAAGAACCACATAAATTTCCTAAGGGGAATAAGGAAATGTTTTAGGTGAAGAAGGGAAGGGAACCTGGCCAATGATTGCTAATAAGAGAAACCCACCAATGTGATAGAGGAAAGGAATGATCCAGTCGACCCTCAATGCATTGTTCACTGATTGAACTATAAGGATATAGGGAAATTTGTGAACCAATTCACACAGCCAATGGTTTTCGGAGGAAACCAAAAACCTTTGAGGTAGTAAGGGATAACTTTTTCTATCATGACAACCGAGGTGGATCCTGAAAATGAAGTAGTGAGACATGCTCTAGTTAATCATTCAAGAATAGTGAACATATTTTTTGATACTATTTATACACGTTCCTTCATATCAAAACGGTTTAGTAGAACTATTCGTGCACCACCAAAAAACATGGAAGTGGATATGTTAGTGAAAACGGTAAATGGGGTTATTATTTCATCCCAAGTATATAAATTCTCATGTGTCAACACTTATGGTATGAACTTCCCAATGAACCTTATCATACTCCCTTTAGTGGAATTTGATTTTATTAATAAAATGGATTGGCTTTCCTTATATAGATCCAACATAAATTGTTACGAGAAGTAAATCACTCTCTATTTGGAGATTTGACCCATGCTTCTATACAAGTCCAAGGGGGAGGATGAATCTTATTTAGCACCATCATCTCAAGCATGGTTATTATTTCCCTATGAACAAGTGTATCTACATCAAATGATTGAGTCTAAATAAAGGATCATCCTCGAAGACATGATTATTATGAGGGAATATGATGATGTGTTTCCCGAGGAATTGGCTGGTCTTCCTCCTATCTGAGATATAGAATTTTCAATAGAACTTATACCTAAGGAATTTCCAACATAAAAAACTCCATATAGGATAGAAGTTATGGAAATTAAGGAACTGAAGAAACAACTACTGAAGAATCAAGATAAAGGATTCATACATCCAAGTGCTTCACCATGGGGTGCACCGGTCCTCTTCCTCAAGAAGAAGGATGGATCAATACTTTTTTCAATTGATTATCGTGAGCTCAAAAAGATAATGATAAAGAAAAATTATCTTTCTATACAGATTGATGACTTATTTGACTAGATATATAGAGAAAAATTATTCTCCAAGGTGGATCTATGTTCGAGATATTACATGAAGAAGGAGGATATCCCCAAGAATGATTTTCATACAAGGTACGACCACTATTTTCTCATAGTTAAGCCATTATAACTCACCAAAGCTCCAAAAATATTCATGGATTTGGTGAATAGTGTATTTAGATATTACCCCAAAAAAATTTGGTAGTATTTATAGATGATATTCTAATATACTTCCAAACTGAGGAGGAGCATGATGAAAATCTGAGCATTATGCTAAGGACCTTGTGAAAGGAAGAGCTTTATGAAAATTACAACAAGTGTGAGTTCTGGATGAAGGAAGTAACATTCTTGGGGAATATCATCACAAGTTATGGGATATTTATAGATCCTTCAAAAACAAAAGTAATTTAATGATGGATGAGGCCAAAATCTGTGATATATATCCTTATTTTCCTTGGGTTAGTTGGATATTATCACCGATATGTGAGAAATTTCTCATGATTTTCAAACCCTCCTACCAAAATAACTCATAAGTGGGTCAAGTTTTATTGGAATGATGAATGTGAAGAAAGATTCATGGAGTTGAAAATGAGTCTTGTCATTGCCCATGTGCTCACACTACCCAAAAGTGGGGAACTTTTTGTATTTTTCAACGATGCTTTAAAGAAAATATTTGGATGTGTATTGATGAAAAATGACAAAGCCATTCCCTAAACTCAAGGCATATGAAAATCCATGAGTAAAATTGTCCCACACATGATCTGGATTTGGAATTTGTGTTGTTTTCATAGAAAATATGGAATCATTACTCCTATGGGGAGAAGTATGAGATATATACTGATCAAAATAGCCTAAAATATATATTCACATAGAAAGAGCTTAATTTGCACCAGAAATGATGGTTAGAGCTCATCAAGGATCATTAAGTCTCAATACACTACTATCTTGGTAAGGAAAATAAGGTGGTGGATTCTCTAAGTAGAAAGGAAGGAATGATTATATCATAGATGATAATTGATAAAGATATGATCTTCTTATAATTGAAGAGGATGGAAATGTGAATTATGACAAAAGGAATATAATCAATCATTTCACAAAAATATTTCTCAACTGTGTCTTTTGGTAAGGTTAAAGGATTCTTAAAAAAGATGAAGTGGGGATATAGAATAAAGTGGAAACTCTAAAAAAAGGAAATCTATAGAGTTCAGTATTAATGAAGAAGGAATTGTGAGATTTGGGTTAATAATATGTGTTCCATCAAATCTTGAGTTAAAAAGAAACTATTGGATGATGCACATAGTTCGAATTTCTTTATGCACCCATGAAACACAAAGATGTATCGAGATATATGAGATCAGTGTTAGTGAGATAACATGAAGATGGAGATTGATAAATATACATCAAAGTGCCTAGTATGTTAGTAAGTGAAGGATAAAAGGCATAAGTATAAGGGTATGATGAAACCATTACCCATACTGATATAGAAATGGGAAAACATCACCATGGACTTTGTCATTATAATTCCAAATTCATTCAAAGTAAATAATCCTATCTGTCCTTTTTGTGGATTTCCTTACAAAGACTTCACACTTCATTGAAATTAAAGAGGATATCTCACTAGATCAACTTGCACATATATAAATCAGTGAATTGGTAAGGCTGCATGGAGTACCACTTTCGATTGTGTTCGATCAAGATACAAGATTCACCTATAAGTTTTGGAAAAGTATCCAGCATGCTCTAAACACTGAGCTGAACTTCAATAAAACTTATCCCCCCCAAATTGATGGTTAATCTAAGAGAAATATCCAAACATTTTATAACATTTTAAATCATGCTCAATTGACTTCAAAGGATTATGGGACCAAAATCTTACTTTATTCAAGTTTTCTTACAATAACAGTTTCCACTCAAGCATCCAGATGGATCCCTATGAATCCCTTTATGGGAAGATGTGAAGAACACTAACATGTTTGGATGATGTTGTGTAACTAAAACTTCTAGGTCCTGAAATGGTCAATTAAATGACGGATAAGGTTAAAACCATTCAGAATCACATCAAAGATTCTCAAGGACGACAAAAGAGCTATGATGACAATCTTTGATGTGACCTAGAGTTTGGTGTTGGAAACATGGTATTGCTCTACATATCTACATGGAAGAGAGTTATGAGTTTTAGGATGAAGGGAAAGTTTATTCCAAGGTAAATAATCTATTTTGAGATCCTTGATCGCATCAGAGCAGTGGAATATTTAATAGCACTCCCACCAAACATGTCTCAAGTACATGATGTATTCCATGTATCCCTATTGATAAAGTACATACCAAAACCCTAAAATTTACTCAATATAGAGGTGGTACCATTGGATAATGACCTTTCCTATGAGGAGTAGCCGGTAAAGATCTTAGATCATAGATAAAAGTCCCTACTAAATAAGACAATGCACATAGTCAAACTATTATGGAGAAATGAAAAGTTTGAAGAAGAAATAGGGAACCATAATAAATTATGAAGTAGAGTTACCCTCATCTATTTTAGTGTGGGAAATGGAAATTTCAAGGGATATATTTCTAAAGTGGGGGATAGTGTAATGACCCGAACTATTATGAATAAAATTCCCCTTTTGGATTTAATTAAATTTCTTATGGTTATAGAAAAAAATGCACTTATTTTGTTTTATTATATAAAATTGGATTTTAATAGACATTAATATCTTCACCATTGATAATATAGTTTTTTAATAGTGATCACATGACTAGTATAAATATAGGGTTTTAACAAATCCATTTGGAGAATACAAAGGAAGTGATGGCCTGAACCAATTGGATCATACCCCATAAAGCCCATTTATCAGAGCTTCCAAAGGAGGTATCATTTTCGGATTTTTGCAATACCAATCCTAATCTAAGATCTTACATCTTAATAATTAGTTAAACCATTTAGGGGAGAAGTTCAAGCTCCTCAAGATCAAATCCCAAACCATGTTCACCAAACAACCCCATGAAAGCCCTACCATCACGCACATTACTCTTAGGGCGTATACTGGTGTATTGAAGAGATATGTATAAATACCATAGAATTACAAATATGTACATTATTTTTATATAATAATTAATGTATTTTCATCCTATTATTTTTACTTTGTAAATGATTTTTAAAGTATAAATAGTATTTTTGGTTAATATTCAAATTTAATTAAAATGTCTATTTTGATGAATCAATGTATTTTTTAAATAAATAATAATTTAATAAAATATTATTATTAAATAAATATTATTAAATATAAATTATCATATAATTTTTATGAAGTCAAATGAAATTTTTATAAGGTTTTAAAAAAACATTATTGTCAAAAAAAACCGTCAATTTCAATAAATGTCGGTTTTTATTTTAAAAGTGAAAATTCATAAGTTTATAAAATTAATTATATAAAATGAATTTTATTTTTTTAATAAGGATATTGAAATTATTTAATGTTAAGGTTTTCATAATTTTATTAGGCAATGTAATTTTCAGGTAAAAATTAAATATTGTATAAATATACTTTGTGTTTTATGAATTCATAATGACCCAAATGTGATGTAATAAGTAATATAATTGGGGTAAATGAAAAAATATATGTTTTAATTTAAAATAATGTGATTTTGAGTTTAATTTATTTAATTTTTAAATCCATTATGAATCCTCCATGACTTATAATATATTTTATGATTTTAAAATCATTTCTTTAAGAGTGTGACTCACCTATACATTACCAAGGGTAATATTTTAACAAGTTTGTACCTATGTCTTATTAAATAATGTAGAACATTCCTATTTAGTAGAAACCATTGGAAAAACCATTGGATTTTTTGTTGTTTTTAATATCATATTATGTAGAGTCCAAAACCAAAATAATAAAGAAACCCTCCTCCTTTCCTATATAAACCCAACCAAGCTCTCATTTCTCTTCACTAAAACTACTTGGAGCATGTCCAAACTCTTCCCTATACTTCATATAGTCCTCCCAAGGCACCCTCAAGTTCCCCAGAATCCCCTCCCAATCCTTTTTAGCAATACATTCAAGTAAGTGCTTTCCCTTTCTCCTCTTTCTTCAAGTTTCATTATTATGTTACACATTCTTTTTTCAAATTCCTTATGTTGGTACATGTATTTACATTTCCATATTTCCATCCATATAATATATAAATTATTATATACCTCTTTCTCTATCATCAACACATTTTATGAATTTATATGTCACGTCGTTATGCTGCCAAAATTGCACCACGATCTTCCATTCCAAAACAATTTTGTATTGAATACCATGCCCATTTTCTATCAGGGGTATTCAAGTATATATATATATATAATTATTTTATTTGGGACTTATATGTATTTATTATTCAATTATTTTTTATGGAATAAATTTTGATGATAAATTAATCCATGTTTATTTATCTATGTGGCACTCTTAATCATGAGAATGAAATGAATGTGATGGGTGCACCAAGGATTATATAGTGCTCCAATGCATTGGGTAATGGTTAGTTTCATGATAAGTCATGTTGTGATAGGGGTTTTACCTAATTCCTTTATGGTAATTTTTTCACCATGAATTCTTCATTGAATTGGCCTTGACTTATGTTTATGATGCAGTTTTTTATGTTGTTTCTCATTTCTTATGTTATGGGTATCATGTTGTATCATGCCTTATTATTCATGTTCCTTTTATTATACATTGATATTACTATTGTATAAAATTTATTATATTATTCATTTTATTCCTTATTTATTTCCCTTACTCTGATTTATATCTCAACCCTTTTTATGCATGTCCTCAGGTTATCCCATGTAGTGTTATGTATGAAGGAATGTTTTGGTCATGTTAAAGATATTTTCAATAAATATGTTTCCTTTAATGTTTTAAGTTGTTATGTAATGTACCTAATTTACCAAAGACACTAGACCTATTAATCTTTTGGGTTATATTAAGTGTAATTATATGTAATAAAAACGTGTATTAATGTGTAATGAAGAGTAGGGTCGTTATAGTTTACATAGTGCTACATGAGTGAAATGGAATATCCTACTAGTTGTATTCCACACAAAAGGATTTTTTTCAAGTGGATTTTGTGGTATTGTATCATTTCCAAACCAAACCAAGGACATATATATTCTTATTTAATAGTGAAACGTATAAATACTTGTGTTCCTATAGATGTGTGTTTGATTTTTTCCAGAAAGGAAAGAAAACTTTAATAGGTTGTGAAGGTTGTTTCATAATTGAGGAAACATAAAAGAAAAAGTTATCACTCATTCACCCCTCCCCCTCTCAGTGATACAATTATCCTGACTGGGAAATTATAGAAACAATCTAAAACATGAAATCATAAGCACAAGTCAAGGAAAAAAACCAAGACATCATAAAAAAGTGTACTTAGTACGAAATTCAGTGAACCATACATGGTATATCATGGGAAATTTTTTTTACCTAATTCGTTGGAGGGATGTCTATTTCTTGGCCCACCCTTCACATTAATATCATGTACATGAATTTTTCTTCCACATAAACTATAAAACATAAGGAAATTTCCTAACACTTTTAATCCCATGATTAAAAACTGTGGGTTACATACATGGAATTCCCTAATTCATTAAGGATATGTGCATCTAGTTTAATACCCTTGAAATGAAATAGAAATGGGTATTCACTTCACAAATTATTTACATGTAAAATCATAGGATAATTTTGGAAGCATAATGGGATCATACAAGGTTTTAATAAGAGTAAAATTTTGTATCTAATTACTTTGAAATCATAAGGATAGTAAAATAAAAGTTCTAAAACATATTCCACCATGAACAATTTGAAATAAAATGGAATAATACTAAGAAATTGATTTATTAAAGAGGATGATAGAATCCCTTAGCTGGAGAGGGTTCTTATAAAAGTTTGGGAGGATCTTATTAAGATCTTGGGAACACTTTGGGAGGTATTTATAGATTGTTAGAAAGATAAAATTAATTCTCAATGGGTTTTTAGTGAATCAGAGTGGGAAATTGGTGAGTATTTATAAAAAAATAGATGGGAAGTCTTTATTAGTTTCTAAAAATAGGTTTTGTCCTTTTTATAATAAAATAATCAAACCCATAGCCTTTTCCATGTTTTTCCCATGTTTTTACCAAATAGGATTGGTTTTAAATATATTATAAGGAAAAGAACAAAAAAATATTAAAATAATACCATTGGTGATGTGGTAGTGAGTCATGTTAATAATGAAATGATTTTAAAACCTTAAAATATTTTATTGGTTTTGTAGGCTTCATTAAAGTTTTATAAAATTGATAAAATAACTATTAAAAATATATTTTAAAGTGTAAATATATATTTTTCATTTTGATTCATAATATAGTATTTATAACATCAATTTTCGGACTGTATGATGCCATAATACATATCATATATTTATACCATAATTAAATTTTCCCAAAAATTTGACTCTCTCAAAAAATTATTAAAAATAACCATTTTCTAATTTCAATGTGATAATTTAAAAATTTATAATTTTTTTTATGAAAATAATTTTCTAAATATGATTATTTAAAACTTTAATTAACAATCCATATTTACTAGAACATACTATTTTTTGCGACCCCACCACTTTCTAACCCTTATAAAAATTATATAAGACTTCATTAAATTATGTTATAATTTATTTTTAAATAAATGTTATTCAATAAGAATATTCCATGACTATAACATTTATTTTAAAAGTTATTGAATTTATCAAAGGAGTGTTTTAATTAAAACTGAATATTTCCCCAAAAATAAAATTTTGATTTCTTCGTATCAAAAAATATTTTTTAAAAAACTCATTATATGTTCACTTATAAAGTAATAATAAAAAGGGATAAATATAATAATTAAAAATATAAATATACAAATATATACTATTATGGTCTAGATAAAAAACTCCTTATTACACTAGTGTACACCCTAAGGGTAAGGTGTGTGATGATGACACTTGTTTAGGGTGGTTCAACAAACATGGTTTTGGTGGTGATCTCGATGATCTTGAATTTCTCCCATAAAAAATTCCACTTATTTTTGGTTTTGGATCTCATATTGGGCCTGGTCAAGGTCAAAACCCAGTGATTCCATTACCCTAGGAAGCTTCGATAAATGGGCTTCTTAGTGTATGATCTTACTGGTCAGGGTCATCACTTCTTCCATCTGTGTCAACTAGAATTTATCATAACCCATTAATATATAATAATACTAATGATCACCATAAAAAATATATATTTTCAATGATAATGATTCTTAATAGTATTTTAAATCTGACTGTCTATAATGATCCAAAATAGTGCATTTTTTATCTATAACCACATTTCTTAATAATGAATTTATTTATTTTAAAAGTAATTTAATTTTTAAAATATTGGGTCAATAGATTCTTACCCCCTTCATAAATTTCACCATAAAATTTTCAATTCATATACTAAAATAGATGATGGTAATTTTGTTACATCACCTCATTTGGTTCCCATGTTTCTTCCTCAAACTCGTGGTTCTACCACAATACATTGACTAGGAGAGATGTATTGTTTCATCTAACTTTTTCTTCATGATCTAAGAACTTCAAAATATTCTATTTGTATGAAATATCATTCTCAATGGGTACCACATCAATATTCATTACATATGAGGGGTTTGCTACGTACTCTTTCAAGAGGGTTACATGGAACACATCATGTACTTGAGATAGGTTGGCTGGGAGTGCTAGTCGATAAGCCATAACTCTGATGAGATAAATGACCTCAAATTGGATGGTGTATTTAGGACTAAGTTATTACTTCTTCCTAAACATCATGAATTTATTCCACAATGATAAAATAAGGAACAATTTTTCTCAAACTTCAAACTCTGGGACACGCTGATGATTTTCAACATATCTTTTCTATCAAATTTTCATAAATTTCATATACTACATAACGGTTTTAACCTTATCTATAATATCTTTGATAAGATTAGGTCCAATTATCTTTCTCTATCCAACATTGTACCAACATGTCAGAGTACAACACCTCTTCCCATACAAAGCCTTATAAGGTGTCATTTGAATGATATAATGAAAATTATTGTTATATGATAAATCTATTATGGGAAGCTGTTGATCCAAAAATCCATGAAAATCCATTGAAAATGTCATCAAAATATCCTCTAGTTTTTTAATTGACCTCACATATTGTCCATAAATCTAAGGGTGGTAAGAAGTACTAAAACTAAACTCTGTATCCAATGATTATTGAAGGATTCTCTAAAACCTTCAAGAAAACCTATGATCCTGACCATATATAATGAAGAGTGGAACTATATGTAGTCTTACTAATTATCTTATATATATCGTAGTTCATTAGTCAATAAATAAATCTTACTTGATAGTAATGAAATTCACTAACTTGGTAAGGCAATTGACTACCACCCATATGAAGTTATTAAATTTAAGTGTCATGGGGAATACTATGATAAAATTCATGGTTATGTTTTCCCATTTCCATAATTGTATGGGAAATGGTTGCATCATAACCTTATAATTCTATCATTAAACTTAAACTTTTCGGCATACCAAGCATTGAGATAAAAATTATGCAATCTCACTCTTCATGTTATCCCACTAGATTTCTTTCTTTAGATCTCTATACATCTTAGTACTTTCTGGATAAATAGACAAGGATGAGCTATGTGAAAAATCTAGAAGTTACTTATTCATCTCTGTTTATTATGGGAAACATATTCAATTTCCAAACCTTATAATCCATCTTTATCAAAGTTAAACTCTAGAATATTTTTTACCTTATTTTTTTACTCTTTATCATCATTTTAGGCCCCCTTGATCCTTTAAAGAATTAATGTTTGGGTAGTTATTTTAGAAAAGTATAATAAATATCATTTTATTATTCCCATTTCCATATTTTTCTTGTCCAATAATATTGGATCCCTTTAAATTATCATCATGCATAGGGTTACATGATCCTTTTTACTTAGATAATCTTCCACTTTGTTCACCTTATTAGGATGGAAATGGATTGAATAATCATAATCCTTGATCATATATAACCATATATGATGGTTCATATTGATCTAATTTTTTATAAATATATACGTGATGATTTTATGATCCTTATATATGTCACATTTCTCCCCATAGTGATAATTCATCCAAATATTTAATACACAGATCACTAAAACCTATTATAGATCATGGTTTTGGTAGTCTTGATCATGTATCTTTAATTTATGGGAGAAATGGGCTATAAACTTATCATATTTCATGAGTACAAAACAAAATACATTTTGGATGCATCACTTTAGATCACAAATCCTTCCCTACTAGTGGGTAATGTGAGAATTAGTTCAATTATTTTCCTCTTATTTAACTATTTAAATCTCTCCATATATTCATCAATGTGTAAAAACTCCCTTAAAAGTTATATGGGGTATTGGGATTCAAAATAATGAAAATTTTATCATAAATCGATGATAGTAACCAAATAATCCAAGGAAACTATGGTTATTCCCCATTGATGTTGTTCTGGGAAATCCTTCAATTACTTTTATTTTGTAATGATCCATAGATATCCCTTTAATGGTTATAACATTCCTCAATAATGTTACTTATGCTATCTAAAACTCAAATTTGTTGTACTTCACATATAACTTTTCATTTCGTATGGTCTTTAGTACATATTTAAAATTCTACTAGTGTTCCTCCTTTTTTGGGGGTTGATAAGAATATCATCTGTAAATAATACCAAAAACTTTTCAAGGTAATACCAAAGGACTGTATTCATTAAGTCCATATATATATCTAGAGAATTAGTGAGTCCAAATGGAATCATTATGAACTCATACTTCCCATACCTTGTACGAAAACAAATGTTGGGGAAATCCACCCTATTTACCTTTACTTAATAATATCCTTACCAAAGATATACCTTGGGGAAGTATTGGGATCCACATATCTATTTGAACAAGGTATAAATCTATAGAAGATGATAATTTTTAATTATATTGATCGTGTTAAGCTCATGATAATAAAAAAAATGGAGCATTGATTCATCCTTATTCTTGAAAAAAGGATTGGTCTGCCACATGATGAAGCACTTGGGAATATAAAACCTTTGTATAAATTATCATGTAGTTGCTTCTTCGCATCTTCGAGTTAAAAATTGTCCATTCCATATGGATTACTGGATATTGGAAAAGCTCTATGTATAACTTCAAACAACAACTCAACCTCTTATCTAAGTGGAAGACCATGCAATTCTTCAAGAAACACATTAGTGTATTCCTTTACAATGGGCATGTCATCAAGGATGGTATTTTCCATAGTCTCAATATTTTGTTAAAGATCCACTTTTTTATAAGGTAATAATATCCATTCTTGATTTGATGGTTCCCAAGGAGATTCATCCTCATCCTTACACTTTTATAGAATCATAGGTTGATTTATGATATAGATGGTAATTTCCTTCTCTTAGAAATTTGTGTTGGATATATAAAAGGAATTCCAATCAATACCCATAATAGTGCTGAATTATACTAAAGGGAGTATCAAAAGGTTTATTTGGAAATTCAGACCACAAATTTTGATATGGGTGAGTTATATTATTAGGATTAAATAATTGACCCATTTACTGTCTTCATTGATAACTCAACGTCCATGATTTGAGGCGGTGTTTGAATAGTTGTATTAAAATTGTGTGATATAAAAAATACAGAAAACTAAAATCAAATATTATGTTCTCTATCCTTGAATAAAGAAATATAATACTTGTTACCAATTCATGGTCAGGATACACCTCATCAGTTTTTAGGGAATAAGATCACCCTTGCTCTCTATGCCTTGGAGGTTGTTTTCATCAGTTATCATCGACAACCCTTGACTTAGTGTATTGATTCACATAGTTTCCTTGTTCTTTGTAGTTGAAACATTGGACAATAGGTTGAGGGTTTACTAGACCATTATTTTATTCCATCACATTGGTGGGTTTCTATCTCTGATATTCACCAGAAATGTTCCCTTATTTCTTACACCTAAAGTATTTCCTTGTCGCCTTCTATTAATTTTTGGGATTTTTATTCCCACACTTTTTACAAGTGGGTTGATGTAATTTCATTCCCCTATGTGATTTATCCACCATACTACTAGAATTAAAATCCATTCCCTGTTTCCAATCTTATAACACATGAGTCCCCTTAGATTCATTGATCTCCATTTTTTACTTTGAGGGCACATCAAAAAAATATCATAATTTTCGAAGTCTAAATTCACCAAATATTTTTATAGCTTTAGCTTTATCCCACGAAATAGGTTATCAAATTTATATTTGTAGCCAATGGAAAATCCAGAGGCATATTTTTAATATCTTTTTCAGTTTACCTTATATGCCTTGATGGATTTTTTTTCTTTTCTCTTGGGGACATAGATATCCCTCTCCATTTTAAGTTGGAGAGTGTGAGGAAAATATTTTTTAGAAAATATTTTCTATAATTATTTTGACTCTATCACTTATATATCCTCCTTAGGATTTGTATATTTAAAAAATATACACTATTTTTTAGCTTCTCCATACATATGATAAAACTCCAGCACAATCTTCTCTTACTCAGATAATTTAAGGATAGAGAATATATTTTCAAGAGATTTAATTCACTATTCTGTGATTAAGGGATCAGATGATCCACTGAAATTCGGAAGTCTTTATCTCATAAAGGTCTCAATTGAAACTTTATTTTATTATGCGGTGTTGGTGTTACTCCTGATTCTATTGTATATTCAAAACTAGATTTATTTGAGAAAGTATCACATGTTTCTGATTCTTTGTCCCATCAGGTTAGGCATCTCATTTGTCCAATCATCACATTGTCCCATCACATTGGTTATTAACTTCATTCATCCTATTTCTAGAAATTTAATAAAATTAAGGGAAAATTAGGGATGAGAATTTTTTAAAAACTAAACACATAATTTATAATCTATGGACATTAAATGGATAAATCATAAATTACATACATTTACCTATGAATTTATAGGTTTCAATCTAGGATATACATGATCTATTTCATAACATAAAATTTCATGGATATTTTTTATTCCTTTCATAATGGTTCATATGAATATTGTGAATTTACCAAATCATATCCTTCAAGAGTGTAAAACCAAATCTTCATCAAGACCTCTTTTTATTTCACCAATTAATGATTGAGTTAATACCCAATGCACCCTTTTGTGTTTATTACCCCTAGGTATAACTATTATAGAGCCACATCCACTTATAGTATCAAAAAATATATTTTAAACCACTTAATATATACTTTAATAAAATTTATGTATGTTTTCCTAGGTTTAGTATTATCCATAAGTATTTCAATAAGGTTTTATAATCCTAATTTCCCAAAATAACGAGACATTCCTCTGATACCAACTATAAAAACCCAAGTCTTTTGAACAATTTATTTCAAGATTTATTTTATAAATTCATAGAAAATTTAATTCTAGAAGAAAAATATACCTATTTTATTTGGGATATTAGATACATAGAAAAATTACTTAAAATAAGGATACAACGACATTATTTAAAAACTTAAAAACATGTCCATAAAATCCATTGATCTTCTAATATTGCACTGGATAAACTAGGGGCATACATAAGAAATGAGTGATCTATAAATCCTAGTAAGGGAATAATTAAATAATAACATATTAAAAGTAATACATGTGATTCAAGAGGCATATAAAATGAAATAAAATAGGTTATAATCATAAATATAAACATCAAATCCTGATATAAGATGATGACATCAAGAAAACATAGTAATGTAGAAACAACATAAAACATGACATCATAAGAATAATTCAAGGATTACCATAAAGACATAAAAACATAGTTTTTTAGGATAACCTCTCATTAACCTTACATTCAATCTCATGAGAAAACAAATTACCCAATGGATTGGAGGTTTATATAATTTCAGGCACACCTATTACATTAATATAATGTACATGAATTAGTGTTCCACATAGATCATACAACATAAGAATGCCTTTCATGAATTTTAGTCCCATGAGTAAGGAGTTTGGGTTAAATAAATGGAATTCCACAATAAATTATGTATAAGTATATCTAGTTGAATACCCTTAAGTAGAAATGGGGATGGGTATTCACAACATAATTATATGACATGGAAAATCACAGAATAATTTCGATAGCAAAATGGTGTACATAAAGATTCACAAAAGGTTTTAATGAGAGTGAAATGTAGAATATAATTACATGTAAATCATAAGTATAGTAAAATGAATGTGTAAAAACATATTCCAATGTGAACAATTAGAAAGAAAATTTCATAATACAAAGAATTTTTTTAATAAAGTTGATGAGGATAAAATATGTTGCCTTGATAGGGATCTTCTAAAAGCATGTTGTAACCTTTTTAAGAGTGTGGGGAACATAAATAGGTATTTTGAGAGGTAAAGGGAGATAAAAATAATGATAAATGTGTTTTTAGTAAATAGGAGTGTGTGGTTGGGTGAGTATTTATAAAAAAAGATATGGGGATTCTTTATTAATTTCTAAACTTAGGTTTTGGACTCCATATAATAAAATAATAAAAACAAAGAACCTTACCATTTTTATGACTATGGTTTATACCAAATAGGAGTGGTTTTAAATATTTTATATGTAAATAACCGAACATATTAAAATAATACCATTGGTGATGTGTATGTTAATTGTGTTCATAAAGAATTGAATTTAAAACCTTAAAATATAACATCGGTTTTGGGGGTTTTGTTAAAGGTTTCTAATTTTTTTGAAATAAATTAAAAAATAAATTATTTTAAAGGGTAAATTTATATTTTGTTGTGTATTAATTATATAGTACATATTACATCACTTATGATATTTAAGGATCTAATAATACATATCATGTTTAATTTTTACCTAAAAGTTACATTGTCTCAGAAAATTATATAAAATTAACCATTAGATAATTTTTATGTGATGATTTAAAAAATGATATTTATTTTACCAAAATAATTTTATAAATATTAGAATTTATACTTTTAAATAAAAGTCTATATTTACTAGAAAATTCTAGTTTTTACGACACTAACCACTTTCTAACCCTTTTAAAAATTATATTGGACTACATTAAATTATATTATGATATATATTAAAATAAATATTATTTAATAAGAATATTTCAAGAAAATAAAATTTATTTTAAAAATTATTCAATTTTTCAAAAGAGTGTTTTAATTGGAACTGGATAATTTCAAAAAATTAAAATTTTGATTTGTTTATATCAAAATCTATTTTTTATCAAACTCATTATATAATAATTTAAAAAGTAAAAATAAAAAGGGATAAATATAATAATTAAAAATAAAATATATAAATCCATACTACTATGGTCTAGATACCTAACCCCTAATGACACCAGTGTATTCTGTAAGGGTAAGGTGAGTGATTGTGGTACATTCTTGGGGTGGTTTGGTGAACATGGTTTGGGCTATAATATAAATTCAATTATATGATATTTGTAAGGGTTATTCATCATAAATTTTATTTATTTGGACTTATGTTTAGGTTATGAAGCTATATTATTATATAAGGTGTATATAATTCCCTATGATATTTTATATCATGGATCTCATTACACTCATGATATTTAAAGCTTCATTTGAAATCATTTATTTCATAGGCTTAAGACCCAAATGTTACCAAAATGGTAAGAGATTTTATGATAAAATATAAATTATTTTAGGATTTTCATTGTTAAATATTCATTTAGGAGGGATTATATGATATTATTTTATTAAACCACATATATTTTCTTCTAATATGGTTAGAAAATTGGTTTTTGTTTAAATTTCATTTGCTCCCTTATTGATTAAATAAACATAATATATTTTTTTGTAAATGATACTAATCTGGTATCTTATTTTAGATAAATAATCTCTCTATTCTATAATGTTTTTTTCTAAAATGGTTTCAATATTATAATTATTTAAAAACTAATTATTTCTTAATATAATTTTCAAGTATCTTAGACTTTATTTAAAAAGGTTTTAAAAAGGAATATTTTTAAAATTTTTTGTATGAAACATTTTTATTTTCTTTACTAAAGTGTGAATAGAATGTTTAATTTTAACATATATGTCTTAACCATATTTTAACTCCACCATGAATATTTTTTATTAAATCTTACTTTGAAAGTTTCCAAATTTATTTTTAAATAAATTTTTTTCCTAATATTCTATAAATTGTTAGTTTTAAAAATTTATTTTCAAAGTGAGAATGGTATTTTACTCAAGAATTATTTTAATGATATTTGAATAGTATTTATTTTCATCAATTACAATAAAACTTGATGTTACTTATGTTCCACTGGGTATATACTATAATGATACAATCTGTAGTCTTTCCCTAGATGAATTATGATTATTTTAAATATATTTTCATAGAACCCATTTATTTTCCATGGGTAAATCAAGAAATTAAAGAACATTGGTTATTTTTATGTTGAAAAGTGAAGATTATAATTGTTTTTCTCATGATATGGTACTTGGAAATTATCGATGAAATCAAGATTGATGAGTGAACCCAAATCCTTAAGGTAATTTGTTTAAAATGTTATAGGTGGTTGTGTTATATCCCTCAAATGCATTGGATAAATATATGAAGTTAACTAGTTATAGTTTTCTACTAAGATCTTGTTATAATTTACTAGGAAGGTAATTCCATTTGTAAGACTGATTGTAATAGAGATATGATAATTATGTTCCAAGATACCAACATGTTTTATCTATGATTTCTATGATTTCTATTGGATTCTTAGATTAAGGATTAATTTCACATGAATCATAATTGTTTACTTATATGACTCTTGTCTTATACTAAATAATTATACAATGTCGCATGAATATAGTCCATGTTTTGATAAGAATTAATTATCATATGTTATGATAATGTAATTTTATTATGTCATCAGACCTTTATGCTCATATTATGTTCACTGATGACATTCAATTATTAATGATTATGTTCTCCCTTATTCAGTGTATGAATTCACCCATCGTACATTTTCCACTTCCATAGGCTATGAAGAATGTTTTTAAATGAATTTTTCTATAAATGTTTCCCGAGGGAATAGTATAATGGGATATAATGAAGAAAAAATGTGGAATAAGGAAAGATAGGTATAGTGGGAAAAAATAATCACATGAATACATGGGTATTATTATGTAAGAGTTATTCCTAGTTTCATAATACAATAAACCTAAAAGGGCCTCATTTTTTAAGTGATACAATTTTTCCATTTGATGTTGTATGTTTTGAATGACTAAAATTGGGCCACGTTTATTGGTATCAAAGCCCCAAATTTAATGATTATGTTTTTATAATTAGATCCAAAATTGAAGTTTTATAACTATTATTTCCATTGATTCAAGAGATACCCAACTCGAAATTGTTTTTCATAAAAATTTTACTAAAAATCTAAGGGTTTCATTCTAATCTTATTTTAAAGTCAATATTTATTTTAAAATATAACATATTTAGGGAATTTTTATTCTTTAAAAAACATTTCATCATATCCATTGTATATTAATAAGGTTTTATATGTTCCCTAGATATTTTATTTTCCCCTGACTCGTATTTTTTTCAAAGTTTTTATTATGAGTGAAACTAACCCCTTATCTTCTTTTTAGTCAGAAACCCACCCTTTTTAATATTATAACTCATTAGATTTTATAAAAATTCCTTTATATATACCTCAATAATTAATTTAGGTATTTATCTACTACTTTATCATCTTCAAAACATTTTAATCAAATTTTTAACATTTTCCATATGGGTTTTTTTCTTAAAAGTGTAAAAAAGAATCACTTTTTAACATTTTATGGGTGAATAACTCTTTCCATCTTATTTTTAATTTTATAAAATACTTTATTTATAATATTTATTTGTTTTCTAAAGTATAATATTATTCTTATTTATTTATAAAATATTTTTATCTAAATTGTTTTTAAAAATATCGTGTATGTTTCTTATTTCCAAAGATATTTTCCCTAATTCTCATAAAAATGATTTCCATCTAAATACACATCCTTTTACATAAATTATTATTTAAAGGGGATATTCCTCATATAAAACCATCCAACTTATTTCTATGGATAAATTATATAGTGTCATTATATTTTATATGAACAATCCATAACAACCATTTCATTGCCTAATTATACACTATGTAAGATCCTAATTTTTCACCCAATTAATTTCCTTTATGAACAACCTATTTTGATTTATTTTATTAAATATTGTTATTCCAGATTACATAAATCAATTGATTTCAAGAAATTATTACCATAACCATATACGCTTTTTGTATATGGTGTAAATACCATATTCTTTATTATCTTGATTAAATGTTATTTACCTAGAAAGTTATTTTATGTTATTAGATACCAATTTATTTTCCATGTATTTATAATGTTATTATTATTGACGGAATTATTAATGATTTACTTATTTTAATCCATAAGAATCCCATTTTATTTTCATGGTATCTTTATTATGTGATGAATGAAATCTATTTTATTCTATGGGTTATTTATGAAATAAAGGTGAAAGATTGTCATTTGGTAAGTTTTATAAAACCCATTTTATTCTCATGGGTTATTTATGATGTGATAAGTGATTAATTTCAAGTGTCACTCATAATTATGTATGGTGATGAGTGGGGTCCTATATCTCCCTCAAATGCATTGGTTTAAAGTTTATATCTAAAAATAAAAGTATTCGTTGGTATATTTTATGTTTATTCTAATGATTTTTCTAAGATCTCATGGATTTTTTTTTATGAAATCTGGACTTAGGAACTACATTCCAGTGCCCTGATCTAGTTAGTTACATGACTTTAGGCATGACTCCCCAATTGCCAAAGGCTATCGACTAGATTCTATAGTTTAATATATATATCATGAGAAGAATATACCCTATTTATCAAGAAGCACTATAATAAGAAAAATAAAAAATATACAAATTATATAACCAATAACCAAAATAAATCCATAACCAATACGTACTAATATCACATGATAAACCAAAATAGTAAAAAATATCCAAAACTAAATTAATATATAAGTCATTCAATTTATGTATCAAGTGTCTAATGAAAAACTCAAAATAAAGACACTGAAACTCCCAAGTGGGTCCCAACATCATGTATGGTTCCCTCATCCATGATCTATCCCAAATCATCAATCTAACATAGGTATTTTCCCTTTATCATGTCCTAAAAACAATAATTATATTAGGGTACAGATTAGGCAGGCTGAGTAGTGTGTCCGTATATCTCAATACACCACCACTAATGGTGTCTAAAAAATATCCATTCTATAAAATTATATGAAATTTTATAAAGAATGAAGTAAAATAATAAAGTAAGCGAGTTCACATTTAAAATTATTATTTAATTAACCACATAAATACTCAGGTTTGTGAAGACACTCAAACCAACAATACCTTCTTTGAACCATGCTAGAGTCTGAACCATATATCACATGGAATCAAAAATAATTATATCATGGAATTTCATTAATTATTTAATTATAATTTTATATCAAGGATAATTATAACTTTTGTCCAATACTATTTTATTGGGATTAGAATGTTATGTATAACACCCCATGGGTATTTGTATCATTAGTCTATGTATCACACCTCATTGTTATCACATACGGATATTTGGAGCATTTTCCCCTATCCCACACTCATTACCACGTATGGGTATCTAGAGCATCATTCTCTATCCCACACTCTTAATCACATATATCACAATATCAAATATATCACATATTTCATATACATCATGTTTAATCATCCTCAACCTTCTTATAAAAAATTCTCATCAAGTTTCACCATTTCAATTTATCACAACAATCATGTTTCTTCAGTTTAATCATATGAAATAGTATTAACAATTCACCATAAACCCATTTATCAACATTTAATCATATAAACTATTAACCCTTCATATTTAATCCCATCATCCCTTAATTCCCATTATCAACCAATTCATAATCACATTAAACAACCAATTCTTTAATCCCATCATTCCATCAATTTCATAAACCCATTAATTAATTAACCAATTAATTAATTCAATTCATTATGCAAATTAAAAATTTGGAAATTGAAATTTCATAATTACATACATGTAATTAAAATCCATACTGTCATATTTGATAATTATACCACCTACCTCAATATCATTGAAGAAAATTTTCAAAACTAAAAAATCCACAAATTGAAGTAGAATGATCAAGATCACAATATAAAAAATGATCTAGGACCAAAACCTTATATCAAGATCAAAAGGATCAACATCCATCAAAACCTGGATCTAAACCATCACCAAAAGAGGATGAATTATTCCTATTTAACCATAAATATATTTGGTAGAGATAGGAATAACAAAGGAGAGGAGGTCATTCAAATAGATCTTCAATTCATCAAGAATTTGGTTCAAGGGGACTTAGAACCAAAACAAGATCCTAAAAATTAATAGTAATAGGTTTAGGGTAAAGATACAGTGCTTATGGATAATAACTAGTGGTTTGGAAAATTAAAATCAATTTTTTGAGGATTAAAAACCTAAACACATGGGTTGCTGGGTTGGGGCACATGTTTTTCCAAGCCATTTTTGGTTTCTACTAAGAGGGTTCACAATTTGACAAACCTTGTGAAAACTGTGTAAACCACACTATCTCAAGGGTTCATGGTTTGTTGGTATGGGTGAATGGTTTTGGAATACCATACACTGACCTTGAACTGCCCAAACACCCTCCAATATCATCCAAAATTAACCTGAATGTACCCCCAAAAATCCTTAACCAAATTATTACTAAAATAAGATAAAATAGTATATAAAAAATGAGCCCTAAACATCTCTATATAAGGTTGAGATATTATAATCTTACAACCTTATAATAATTAATCATTGATTTTTACTACCAAGAATCTTTATGATTCTATGGTAAAATGATCGGGCCTCTAAGCCCACATATCTGATTCTCTCTACCAAGTCTCCCCCTGAACACATCCATTTTTTCACAATACTCAAAATATAGTCACGATCTTTCCTCAAAACACTTTCTCACAGTGATCCATAACATGAATTGAATTATCCTTAAAGTATGCATCGATCTCAATCTCAGCATCATCAGCATTGATCACATGATAAGGGTCAGGGTGATACCACCAAAGATGTGACCCATGAAAAACATCATGCATAGCTCTAAACCTATATTTAAAAGCCACTAGAAATGTCACCAGCCCAATACTCTACATAATCTCAAAATATTTGATATACCTGGGCTCCAACTTTCCCTACCTCTGAATCCTATGGTGACCCAATCTAGGAAACACCTAAAGTAAAACATGATCACCCACTAAAAAATCAACTGGTTATCAATGTAGATTAACATATGACTTCTTCCTACTATGAGCATACCCATATGTTTTCAAACCTACTAAATATGATTTAATGTATCCTACACGAGACTCAATACCAATAATTTTGACTCTCTTATCTCTATCCATATTAGAGGCGATCTTCATAGAACACTATAAAGAGCCTCATATGATTCCATATTTATAGTATCTTGATAACTGTTGTTATAGTTGAACTCAACAAGCTTTATGTGATTCACCCAAGTACCACTAAAATCTAGGATGCATTCCCATAGCTTATCATTCAAAACCTTAATATTACATTCTGATTACCCATCTTCATGAGGGTGGAAAACCATACCCATAAATACCTATGTACCAAGCACTTTATTGATGACTTTATAGAAGCATGAACTAAAATGAGAGTCACGATCTGAAATTGTGCTCTATTGCACCCCGTGCGGATGCACTATCCTTTGAACATACATATCTCCAAACAGGTCCACTAAGAAAATCTCCTTGAGAGAAAAGAAATGGGATACTTTCATCAATTTTTCCAAAACCACCCAAATAGTGTCATTATTCCAATGTGTCCTTGAGATAATCAATGATAAATCCATGGAAACTTTATCCCACTTCCATTATGGATTGGGCGACAGATGTAGAAAACCATCGGGTCTTGGATGCTCGACCTTCACCTGTTTTCATGTGTAGCATCATGTCACAAACCCTAAAATATTATTTTTCATTCCTGACCATCAATATTGATAATTTAAGCCATTATACATTTTTTCAAGAACGTATGCACTTCCAACATTGAGGAAAGAAACTCACATATCAAATCCTCATGCATAAATATAGGCACAAAAACACGACATTGAACATAGATGATCTCATCCTCATCTATAGTCCAATCAAGAGGTGTATCCCCACCTTTAAAGATTTCCCTCAGTGAAAAACACTCTGGATCCTTATACTTATTTTATATAATCTAGATCAAAAGTGTGTATTCCAATTATACCTACATGAGTTTCGTCTCCTCCATGACTTCTTGAACCACAACATGCATCTCAATCAATAAGGTCATCATATTTCACTCAGAACTAGACTCCTAAAATACCTGAGTCAATGTTTTACTGCTCAAAGCATCAAAAAAATTTATTCCCTTCCTTGGTGTATATGATATATCAAAATAAAATGAATGAATATACTCAACCCATATTCACTAATTAAGATTCAAGTCCTTCTGAGAAAAGATATACTTTATGATATTATGGTTAATATACATAGTAAAAATTTCACCTGGTAGATAATGATCTAACACTTCAAATCATAAACCACTACATCTAACATTAGAAGATTCTTAGGGTAGTTCCATTCATGTGAAATCAAGTTCTGTGACCCATACACCACAAATATATCTCTCTACATAAACACTTCTCCATAGTTTATCCCAAAAAAATCACAAAACATCATATAATCCTCCCCTATCTCAAGTAGGAACAATATTGGTGAAATTTTCAACCGATTATTCAACTCCTAGAATTAATTATCACATTATTAAAACCACTTAAACATAACTCTATTCTTGGTCAATCTCAAAAGTAGTATTTCCAAGTTGGGAAAGTTCTAGATGAACCTTAGATAATAGCCTACCAACCCCAAAAATCCATGAATGTCAAAAACATTATTGGGATTCTTCAAAGAGACCACTTACTACACCATATATGGGTCCACTAACACACCTTCCTATGAGATGATGTGACCCAATAAATGTACCTGATCAATCTAGAATTTACACTCATATATATTGAAATATAATATATACTCTCTCATAGTAATCAATATGATTTCAAGATGTTGGACATGAACATCATGATTCTTGGAGTATACCAAGATTTCAACCACAAAAAAACCACAAAATGATCTAGGTATGAATGGAAGATTAAGTTTATCAATTCCATAAACATTTTAAGAGCATTCATTATCCCAAAAAGCATCACAAAGAACTCATAAGGTCTATAAATACTTTTCAAAGTTGTCCATGATATAAAAAAATTTCAAAATCTCAATTGATTATACCCCGATATAAAGACAATAATGGATAGCACACAATATACTCTCAACTGGTCAAATAGATTATTGATACATAGAATATGATATTGTTTCTTTAATTTCATCTAGTTCAACTTCTAATAGTAAACACATAAGTGTAATGTTTCATCATACTTATTAGAAAATAAGACTATAGAACCCCAAAGTGACATACTCAAATAGATTAATCCCTTATCCATCAACTCTTCCAGTTAATTCTTAAGATCTTGAAACTTTTTTGGTTCCATTATATAAGGTGTAATAGAAATAGTCTCAACTCTAGAAATGATCTCAATAGTAAACCCCATATTCCTCTCAGGTGGAATCCCTAATAAGTCCCAAGAAAACACATCCTAGAACATATCCACTATGGGTAGAATGGCATAATTTTTTACACCCCCATTATCAAGAAACATATTTTCAACCTAGGTAGTGAGATCCCCCAGCTACTGATGAACTGGCCATATAAAACCTGCCTAAATATCCCACTCTCCATAATGAAGATAATTTTCACCCTCATGAAACCTAAAGGTCACTCTAATGTGATAAAAATATATGTGGCCCCAGTATACTACCAACCAGTCCATACCCAAAATCATGTTAAATTATAACATATCAAGGATGTGAATATCTCATATAAAATGATACTTCCCAACCTTGAGGGAACACCCCATTCATAAATAGATGTATCTCAACCATACTTTCAATGGTGTTTCGATCATCATAAGTCCACTAATGAACTCCACCTCTAGACTCAAAATTTTCACAAGTTGTGAAGATATAAAATAATGAGATTCTTCTGTTTCAAATAAGGAACAAAAAAGTGTAGATGATACATGAATAGTACCTATAACCATTGATAGCTCAGCCTCGTTGTCCACAAGTGTAGGATAAACTGCATAAAACTACCCTTCCCCTCTTATATATGCTGCAGTCTGAGTCCCCTATGATGCACCACTCTATTAATATGATATATGTTTCCCAAACATTCCACATCAACTATCTCAACATCCATGGCCAAAAGAACTCTAACTTCTAGACCAAAATGGGGTAGAAAATCCCCTTCCAATATTATGGCTCTACCTAGATGCTCCATCACACCCATAAGTTGAGGGTTTCTAAATAAACACTATATATTACCATACTATTATAAAATCAACAATCTATTAGTGGTTGAGGGGAATATCTATAAATATGACTTGACTTAACACATGGTGGAAGATCACTCAGCTAATGGTCTATGTAACATATCCTTCTCCCTCGACACTCTGCCTATTATTTTCTAGGTTTTTATTTTTAAAGAAACACCCCCTACTCTTAGAATAATTACCTACTTGAATTCCTGTAGAAATCATTTTTCCTCCACTAGACGCCTCCTTCAGGTTTCCCTCAGATATTAGAGCCCGATTCACCATTTAGAAAACTTTTTCAACTAAATGATGTTAACCAAGGATTTTATCTCATACTTAATCCCATCCTAAAAACATTTCTCTATAGTAGCCTCATTCCCATACAATTCTAGAATAAAGTTATGATAGTCAATGAAGCGACTATCATAATTAATTAGGGATATACTCCATTAGTTCATCCTTATGAACTCTTCTACCATATCCTACTTAAGCATATTAGGTTAAAAGTGATCCAATGACTTATCCTGAAAGTCTTTCCATTACATATTCTACAACCATCCATCCTAAGTCTATAATTCCCACCAATGCTTCCCTTGACAATGTAACATATAAGTAGTCAGTTTTAATCTCTTCTCAGCAGAAATCTCTATGTGGTTAAGAATCATTTGGAGGGATTCAATCTAGAAATCAGATACCTCAGGTCCACTCTCTCTAGTGAATGATGAAGTTTGTTGCAACTAGAACTCCCATTTCAAGTTAGACATACTCATCACAACCTACTCTGAGTCTCTTTCCATAAACTACATAAAAAAAACAAAGTGCTCATGGAACTAATTTATGGCTCCCTCACTTGATACCATTGAAGCCTCAAGATCCACCACCAGAGGATCATTTCTATCCATGCCCTTCTACTTCCCTATCAACAAGCGTCATCATGGAGGCATATATCTATAGTGACAAAAAAATATTAGGACAGATAACAAAAAATTAACACTTTTTAAAAATGTGAATTTACATAAATTCATAACAATTCATCCCTATACCCTAATACATGGTAAAAACTAAAGCACTATCAATACCCTCAACCATCCCTCATGTAGGTCATGGATAATATAGATTAAACACATTTTCATTATTCAAATTTCTTATTAGACGCCAATTTATCGATTTTTTTTTTCATATTTAGCATCATTTACAATTTTCAATTTCTTATTAGGAACCTTTTCCATTTAAATTTCACAAGTAAAGAAAATAACCTTTATTAAAACAACTCTCCCCAAAACATTCTTTTTCCATACTTGCCTAAAATTATGCATGTCATAATAATTAGGAAGTTCCTAGAATGATGCATGTTTTCTCATATTCCGTGCCTTACTAGGTGATGAGTAAAATCTTAGAAAATAATAACATCACAAAAAATTGAATCACTCAAGGTGAAATAACATAAAACTATAACTACACGCAATAATGACAAAAATCTCACCCTAAGTACTTGGGTTTTCCCCATACAGAGGTTAGGTACTCCAATGCACGAGCTCATGACCAAGGCCTGAAAAATTCTAGTCTCCTTTATATCTTTCCAAAATAGTAAGACAAAATAAAGAAAATAAAACTCCTTTTGTACTACATTATGACATCCCGACTTGGGTTCCACATGCCGGTGCCCCAACTTAGGTGGTCACATGACCTCAGGAGCACCTCCCCGTATACCAGAGGCCACCAAATAGAATCACTGATCTAATATAGCTATCATGGGGAGAATATACCCTCTTTATGAAGCATATCAATAGTGTAAATAATAAAAAATAGCTAAATGATATAACCAATAACCAGAATAAAACCATAACTAATATAAACCAATGTCACATGATAAACCAAAAATAGAAAAAATATCAAAATTTAAAGTATTAGATATGTCATTCCATATATGTGTCAAGTTTCAAATGAAAAACCCAAAATAATGATACTAAAAACTCTTAATAGTGTTAAGAAATAATTTTTGGTTCCCTCATCCATGATCCATCCCAATTCATCAATCTAAAATAGGGATATTTCCCTTATATTGTATGAAAAACAAGAAGTCTATTCATGTGTGGATCAGGTAGCCCTGAGTAGGGTGTGGTTACAACTCAGTAAGCCACAAAAAATGACATCTAAAATAATATCCAGTCAGTAATTGTGTATTTTGTTTTATAAATAATAAATTACAATAATAAGGTAAGCAGTTTCACATTTAAAATTATTCGTTAACTAACCACATAAATACCCAGGTTCATGAAGACACCCAAACCAACAATACCTACTTCGTCCCATATCGGAGTCTGAATCATATATCACAGGGAATCACAATTCCTTATATCATGGTATTTTATCAATCATTTAATTCCAACTTTATATCAAGGATACTTATAACTTAGGTCTAATGTTAATGTCTTGGTTTTGGAAAATCATGTCTAGCACGCCATGGGTATTTAGAGCATTAATCATAGTCCCACACATCATTATTATCACATATGGGCATTTGGAGCATCAATATTTATACCAAACTCTTTATCACATATGGTTATTTGGTGCATCAGTCCCTATAAAACACTTTTTATCACATATATCAAAATATCACATATATCACATAGTTTATATACATAAAGGTTAAAATCATTAACTTTATTATAAAACATTTCCATCAAGGTGAACCATTTAAATTTATCACAAAAATCGTAGTTCTTCTCTTTAATAATATGAATTAGTATGATCAATTAACCATTAACCCATTTATCAACATTTAATCATATAAACTGTTAATCCTTCAAGGTTAAGCCTATCATCCCTTAAATTACCATTATCAACCAATTCATAATAAAATTAAACAACTGATTCCCTAATCCCGTCATTCCATCAATTTAATAAACCCATTAATTAATTAACCAATTAGTTAATTCAATTAAATATTTAACTATCAAATGTGAAAATTGAAATTCCATAATTACATACACATAATTAAAATCAAGACTTTTGGAATTTATAATTAGAACATCAGCCTCAAGATCATTAATAGATGTTCACCAAACCAAAAATCCCAAAATTTAAGTAGAACGATCAAGACCACAACGACATGGAATATCTAATACCAAAACCTATGATAAATATCAAATAGATCAATATCCATCAAAAATTAAATCTAAACCTTTTATAATGGAGGGTAAATAATTCCTCTTCATCCTAAAAGAGAGATGAGAGACGGAGTAATCTAAACATGGAAGAAAATAGTTACCAATGGAGAGACGATTCGTTGAATATATCTTAGATTTATAAATAATATAGTTTGATGGGCCTTAGAACCTTCCCAAGAGATTTAAAATTTAGAGGAATAGGTTTAGGGTTGAGATCGGGTGTTTAGGGATAATAATTTGGGAGTTTAGAAAATTTAAATAAATTTTTAGAGGATTAAAATCCCACGAGCATGATTTCCTTGTCCGGGCACATGATTTTTCAAATCGTATTCCCTAACCGTGCACCTCATGTTAGGGGGCATAGTTTCTACTAAGATTGCACACAGTTTGACAAATCGTGTGTCAACTCTGAAAACCCCATTGTCTCATTGGTGCATGGTGTGATGGCCTAGGCACATGGTTTGGGAATACTTTACGCTAATCATGCACTGCCCAAATGTCTTCAAAAAACTTTCATAATTAACCTGAACACATCCCAAAAATCCTCAACCAAATTATAACTAAAATAAGGTAAAATATTACCGGAAAACAAGCCCGAGACATCTCTAGAAAAGTTCAAGATCTTACATGTATTGAATCATGTTCTTAACTCTTTTGATTTATGTCTTATTTTAAGCTGTGTCATATTAGATGATTTCTGATCGATTATTTTGTGGGTATGAATTTTCTTGTATATATTGATTATACCCATATGCTCATAATTTTTATATTCAATTTTTATAGTTTATTTTTGACCTTACTGAGCATCTGATCTCACCTCTTTCTCATATTCCCATTTCCCAAGGATATGGAGATGATCATAATATATAATATGTATATAAGGGTGTCTAGTGTTGCTCAATTATGGATAAATAATCATAGGGATTTTAAAATATTTCTTTTAATGTATCTAGTCCTCAAAGGAACTAAAATATTTTCTCTTAGGATTGTGTGACTACTTGTGAGGTGTAATGTTTACCTTATGGAAATGATATTAGATAAATTCATGTCTATAATGGGTATCTATAGTTGGTATCTAAGTAGGGTGAGGTAATATTTGAGGATTAGTTTAGTTATTCTTGGTATTATGATGATATAACCTCAGTGAAAACCATTGATATAGGTCTAAGTATAGGATAATATCATAAAATATTTGTATAGTTTTGAGAAGGTGGTTTTCTTAGAAAAAAATCACTATATTGATAATGGAATTTGTATTTTCTTGTGTAACATATTCTTATAGGTTAAATCTCCCTAAAAAGGTTGGGTTGAACACTGACTCAATCATCACCCTGATTCATAATGAGTGGGCCTAAGACTGTACACTTGGCTAGACATTATTGGGGGATATGCTTTGGTTGATCACATGTTATTTTCAAAAAAATATAAAGTATATATTTCCTAGATACTCTTAAGGATTTTCTTGAAAATTATAAGATAACCCGAAATAAATTAACCTAAGTTAATCTAAGTTTGATATAGGTTTAAATAAAGGAAATATATGATAATAGGATAATATAAATGAAAAATACATTTTAAGGTTGAAATTACTTTTATGAATATGATAATTCTCCTTTATTTTTAATGTTTTGTCACTTTTGTCAACTATTTTTATTATATTAATGTATATAACTAGAAGTAAACATGGGTGTGAGGTAAAATGCAAAGATTGATTCAATGAAAACCCCCTCATGATGGGAGATGGGATGAGAAACCTTATTATTTTTCCAAACCATATATTATGAAATATGATTAACAATGTTAATGTAGTTAAATTCCCAAACAAATATAACAATAGAAACATGTAGTCTCATGAAAGGTAATGCGATGAAGATAATGAAGTAATAAAGGTTCAATTTATTATATGTAAAAAATTGGTAAAGAAGCACCAATAAAATTTCCTCAAGGGGACTGGAAAATTATTTTCTTGTGGAAGAGGGGATCATTAAGTAACAAAATATCAAGTAAAATGAATATTTTGGTTAAATAAATTGAAATTAATAGAGTTTATATTAACATACCATTAATAATTCAATGTATTATATGTGGGTAATTACATAATTATCCCAATCAATGAACTATTCCAAGGACTAACCAAGATGATGAGAATCACCAACCTCCAAGACCAAGAGTTATGTTCTTAGTAGGATGTAATAGTGTTTTTATAGGAACCATTGGTAGAGTTTTATATCTTGTATGGATAGGTATCATTAACCAACTATTATTTTTTATGTCTTATCATGTTGAATGATTTTTCACTGCATTTTCCGTACTTGTTCCCTTTAAATATTGTTTTTAATGATTGGTTTTAATTTTAATATTAAGTGGAATATTCATTTATATATAGTAATTTATTTTCAATGAGTGAAAATAATTCACCAATGATTATGTGGTATACCTTAACACTAGTTTCTAGCCAATGATGTAGGGGAATATGCTTAAGGTAATGTAGAGATTCATTTTGGTCATTGAGATTCAATTTCCCAAGATGGGTCACTATATCACCTTCTTCCACAAAATATATCATATAAAAATATACATAATCATATAACACTGTTTTCTAATACATTGAATGATTATAGAACATATATTATGTCAATTTTACATATTCAACTCATATTTTCTCGATTTTTGGAATATGTACTAACCAAATAGATGAATACATCACATGTTAATCACCTAAGTTGATGAGAAT
This sequence comes from Viscum album, assembly GCA_963277665.1. Lineage (NCBI taxonomy): Eukaryota > Viridiplantae > Streptophyta > Magnoliopsida > Santalales > Viscaceae > Viscum > Viscum album. Next base: position 2,097,556,294 of record OY728156.1, read on the forward strand.
ATTACATTCCCCTCATACAAATAGATAATCACATCACATGAAACTTATATAGGTATGGTAATATACTTCCTTAGTCTATCTCAATTGAGGTCCTATATATCATAATCATTATAAGAGAGGAAAAATATTATCTTAGTTGAACCTCAACCGATAACATGATCAACAACATACTCAACCATCCCTTGATTAGCTCAGCCTTAAAGCTATCACAAGAAAGGTATCAAAGTATTAAGGTTATCAAGGAAGGTATGTTTTAAACCTTAGTTTTGAGGATTCAATATGAAACATAGACCCCTAGTATAACAAATACATAGTGTATAACACTCTATACTGTATACGTAGTGGTTCATCCAACATATAAAACTTATTTTATACATTATGAGTGAATATTGTATCACTATAAAAAATAAAAATCATAAAAAAATTAACTTTTTCATTACAATATATAATAATACAGGATGAACATAGGTTAGGGATAACTCAATGTCATACTTTGAGAGTTAAATTATCTTTTCACTTCATGAAATATATCCAACCAACCTAATAGAATGATTAAGTAAAAACTGAATTTTTTAAAACATGATGTGTTTTTTATTCTCAAACTCCTTAAATAATAGTAAAAAACTATAAATAAGTTATATTTTGATCAAATATCAAATGATATACCACCAAAGAGGACATATATTTGTTACATATTTAGGGTTTTATTAAACTAATTGAATCTCTATATAATTAATTCCACATATATATTTGACCATTTGATAAATCCTCTCATTAAACTCTTTTAATGGGTAACATCTATGAGGAAATATTTTTTTAATAATGGTGAGATCAGATTCACAATCCTAGTTTTTAACTCATTGAAAACAATATTCAAACTTATTTACTTTACAACATCCAATGATTCATTTTTTAAAGCTTATTTTATCTATTTAGAACTCATTCTAATTTCACCATCCTTCTCTTGAAAACTTCCTATTAAAACTTTAGTTTGTGATCATGTGTAAATTAATTTAAATTTAACTATATATATTAAGATCATTCTTTACTACCATTCCCTAATCACTTTTAAGATATAAAGTGAATTATATTTTTAATTAGACTAGTATAATCATTTATTTGTTACAAATTGAACTTATCTAAGTCCAATTATACTACCAATAGCTTCTTAGAAACTATTTTTTTTTAAAATAAATTTCTAAGAAAAAATAACCTTTGTGTTTCAAAAATAACACTTATTTACTTTGTGGTAATATTTAATAAATAAACTATTAATAACTATATCTTATATAATATTCTATGTGTTTGGAGAAATATTATGAAAATAAGATTTTATTTCCATAAAATAAACTATTTTTGGGTGGTGGGAACTCTTTCACTAATATCATAACAAATTTTTTGGGTAATTTTTTTATCTTAGATAAAACCCTATTTAACCATATATCAATTTTAAAGTATGTTATATAATTGGATGAATTATAAAACTTGTGTATCTAAACCATCATATGATTTTATTAAAAAAATATTTTTTATAAGAAAATATCTTATAAAAATAAAATAAAATGAGATAAAAAAATAAACATATTTTATAATTATTAAATCCACATAATCTTTGAATTAGTCTAATGAATACACCTTTTTGATGTAGTAACATTTTTCTTCATCATATTAATGCATACACACAACTATATTAATCAAAAATTCTTCAATTTGGACATCTTATGCAAATAGAAGATAATGTTTTATTATTTATTTGATATAATAAACCTTTAAAATATAATAATTGAATTATGTAACAGTAATTACTAACATGGAATCTCTATAATTCTTCTTAAAACCTTTCAATTATTCTAGGAAATTAATCCTCTAGTGACAATATTTCCCACAATGTATAAGATCTCATATTTTTTCAATTATATATCCCTCTGTGTTTTTCATTAATTTTTTTATGGGTAATTTTTTCTTTATATTTAAACATTAATTGTCATGTTTCATTATATATACTTAGAATTTGAATAAAAATAGTATTTGGTTGTGCGTAAACTTGAGAAAACTGGAGAGGATCCATGTATAGATCCTTTTTTGGGGAAAATGACCTAAAGTACATAAATATATGTTTATCTAAATTAAGGAAGTTAGGGTAAATGGGTTAAGTGTTTCATGGATTCTTTGTAATTTGAGATTTTTTATAAGGGGTTTGGGTTATTTATCAGGACAATGGGATGAAAACCCATCTGAAAAACATTTACACACCATATAAATTGATTACATATCATGTAATTTTTGTATATTCTTAAAAAAAATCTGGGTCGATTGGTGTTTCAACATATTCCATTATAAAAATTTACATGATGTGTATTTAAATTACACGTCATGTAATTCCATGACCTTTTATTTTAAAATATTTTTTGCAGTTAAATTTTTATTCTAACTCATTACAACCTTCTACTCTTGACCCTAGTCCCCCTTCTAGGATACTTTGGAGTAACAACCTCCCTTATAAACATACTGATAACACCTTTGATCCCTAGTAAGTGGTTTTTTTTTACTTTTTTCTTTTCACTAAATTTTTCTTCTGCTCATGGTGGTATAATCTCTTGACCGTGGGCATTTTTTATTTTGATATTGATTAGTTTTGATCTAAAAACCTCATTGAAATCATCCTCACCTCATTCCTAGTGGGTGTTGGTCATTGGAAGCATAGTTAGATCATCAAATAAAGGTAGGGGGTCTAAAAATTAATCCTATGGTATGATAATTTCCAATTACGTTGAATATTATAGTTACTCCAACATATCATGCACCTAAATCAATTAAATAATGAATAAGATTATTCATTAGAGTCCTTCCATTTCAATTGGATTTTTACCAAGATTATGGTTACCCATTGGCTGAGAGAATCGTTATTATAATTGAATTAGATAATGGATTAATGTGTTTTTATCATGATATGATACCTCTTGTGATTGATGATATAAAATCCCTAAATTATGTCTTACTACTTATTATTTTTATTTTTTAACAATTGTGATATAAATGAAAGTGGTATATGACAGAAAAATGGCAATTCACATAATTAAACATTGATATTTATGATGTGATATTGTGATATCCATGTTTTATGGTAGGAATTTTGATCCTTTATAAAATGATTGTATATCATGAATAGACTTGGAATGTGCACATGTATATATTTTTATACAGATATTGACTAGGCTCAGACTAGTACCATTATATAATGCTTATAGGGATTTTACCCAGATGATGTAAGGCTTATACGGATTTGACCCAGGTTTTGTAATTCTTATAAGGCTTTGATCAGGATGTTTTATTTCTAATAGGTCTTGGAATAATATTGTTTTGATTATTCCATGTATATGGTTATGGTTATCATGATTGTAAGACATGATCAAAGATATTCAACCATGATGTTGAAGTAGGTTATTTTACCATGGTTATATGGTTGTGCTTGGCATGGTTGTAATACATGCTCGAATATATTCTTCCATGGATTTCAAGTAGGTTAATGTTGTATTTTATGAATTTTTTAATTAATTAATACACATGTTTATCACTTTATTTCATACACTTCCTATCAGGATGGTTTGTTTATACTTGGTGGTGTCGACCTACTGAGTTATACTCACACCCTATTTGGGTCATAATTTGGTACCTGCGGAGATTATGTGGATGCAAGTCTGGAAAAGGGAAAAGGACCATGTTGTTGATTGTCTACTTGTTGTATGGGATTGAGTTTTGAGGTGAGACCAACATAAGGTTCAGAACCGGGTGAAGTTAAGTCTTTATTTGATCCATATATTCTTTTACTTATATTGTTTCTATAATTAAATTTAGTTTCATTCTAGCACATCATTACATTATTAATATTATTATTTATTTATTTATTTAGTTGGATTCTATTATTGGTGTATTCCTTGACTATACTCTGATTTCTTTTGTTTATATGGATTATTTATACTTTGACTACTCTTCATAGAAGAGGGTATAGTCTCCCCACTCTATATTTCACACCCCCAACAGCAGTTTCCAGCCTCTGGATTATGGTAAGGCATGCTTGAGGTCTAATAACTGACCCCTTTTGGACAAGTTAGAGAGTACTAGATTGGGGGAAATATGAGTACCCAAATATTGGAATATTTTTTGTGCCATTTTATTATTACAATTGATGTTATTTCTCCTAGGGTGAATAACATGTTATGTGAGGTTATATTTTTATGATGTTATTGTTTCTTGAAATTTGTACTCATGACTTGGTATGGAATGAGATGAGGATGCATTCATTATAATAAGAAAATAGGGATATATTTACATGCATTGTTCCTGATAGGTACATGTCTATTTTTTTCATGCGATATATACTTTCATGTTGAACTGTGACATAAGATATATTTTTTACCAGATAAATGAAATGAATTGACATGTCATTATAAAAAAATTGTAAACCATGTTTAAAGACATCAAGATCCAGTGGTTATTTGTTTTAGTCACATGTTTAGGTTGACCTTGTTTATATCTAGTGCTCTAAGGTGTATGTTTGTCTTGTAGAAAAAAAATCCTCTTCATCATCTTCGAATTGAGTGTTAGGAGAGTGGAAATTAGCATGCTCCCAAAATAGCTGAACCAAAGAGTCCTATAGTTCCTAAGGATCATATGGTTTTTCAACATCGTGAAAACTTCTAGAGGGTCATATGATCCATGGAAAAAGAGATTTTTTGTACTATTTCTTCAATGCCCCGACAGACAAGAGAGTTTGAGCTGCAGCATCCTCTTTTCTTCACTAGGGAAGGATCACCCTAGGAATCTGAGTTCTGGATCAAGTTAGTCTATAAAATCTTCAAGAATCTTGAGACACTTGTGGACATAAGGGTGAATATTTCTTTTCATATGATTCATGGACCTTCCAAGCATTTGGTGGGATATTCTAGAGGAAGTTGGGTAGCATGATGAGCTATCTTAGAAGGACTTCGAGACAAAGTTACTGAGTGATTTATATCCCAAGAGTTTGAGGGATAAAAAATATCATAAGTCCATCTATATGAAATTGGAGGGCATGCCAGTGTTGGACTACGCTAGATGTTTCACAGACATAAAACACTTTCTGAAATATTTTCATACTGATGAGATCTTAAGGGAGAAACTTTTTAGGATGGTCTTCATTAAGAGATTAGGTTGTAGGTGAACGTTCTTCATCTAAGAAGTTTTGAGGACATGATATACCAGGAACTCATCATAAAAGGGAGTCTAAGAGAGGCCTCGATCAACGACCAAACAATTTTAGAAAGGAAAATTGGGAACTCTTCTTTGGGTATCAATATGCATCTCTATAACAGTTTCCACCAAGGTAGTAGTGGACAAAGTAGTTAGGGTAGTGGATATCCATATCAATACCATGTTATATTTCAGTTTTATCATTATGGAAAGTTTATCCACAAGCACCCATAATGTCATACTACCATATTTTAATGTCATATCTATGGAAGACTGGGTCATCTTCAATGGTTCTGTGTGAAATTTCTATAGCATATATATGGAAGGGTATTAGAATAGGAACTTGAGTCGGGAAGGGTTTTAGTTACCCCTCAAAAGGTTGGTAGTTAGATTTCCACTGGTTGTTTAGGTCGAGTTAGGGGACGTGGTACCCTAATGTAGGAGCAGTAGTACCAAGAAATGGAAATAGATTAGGGTAGTCAGGTTGGATCCCAGGGTAGAGTGACCAGTGAGATGCATGTTATGAAGCCTACTCTATCTAACATATATGTAGGACCGTCAACCATCAGACGTAAAATTCTTGTATCATATACCTTAGATTATATTTTTTTGATACATTTGAATCAAATTCTTTTCTATATTATCTTTTTTCAATTTATTTTGGATTGGATTTGTAAATATTTGATGGTACTTTGACCATCGAAACACCATTGGGAGTGTGTTCTGAGAATATCAAGTTTTGTAAGGAATGTTCTCTAGACATTGGTGGATAACATTTATTTTAGGGAATATTTGTGCTAAAAATGATAATCTTGAACTTGATTATTGGTGTGTGTATTGTATAGTTATATACTAGGATCTAATCAAATATTATAGCATAGTTAACTTTATATCTCTATAAGGAGGCATTTATTCTCACTAAGGTGAGAGGGATCTTCAAGTTCGTTGTGCAGGACCAATTAAATGCATATTGGTTAGTCACATAGCTCAAATAGACATTATTTCTCTATATTATGGTGTAATGTAAGAGTATTCCTTTCCTCTAGTGGTAGAATATTTCCAGGATTTTTTTAATGACGAGTTATACAACTTACCACCCAAGAATGATATCATGTTCAAGATCAAGTTGGTGTTGGGACCAGATCTGGTTTCTATCCTGCCTTATGGAGTATGACCAATAGAGTTTTGGGAGTTTAAATTTTAGTTGTAATATCTTGAATCTAAAGGATTCATATGGCCTAGTACATATCCTTGGGGTTCTCTAGTTCTCTTCTATGATAATGATGATGGTTATTTGTGCTTATGTGTGGATTATTGGAGTTTGGACTAGATGACAGTCAGGAATATGTATCCTTTTCCATGCATTGATGATATTTTAGATCAGTTGAGAGGTACTAAGATCTTATCAAAGATAAATTTGAGATTAGGTTTCCACCAGTTATGGGTGAGACCAACATACATACCTCAGACATCTTTTATAATCAGGTATGGCTTGTATAAATTCATATTGATGTTGTTTGGGTTGACAAAATCACAAGTTGTATTCATGGACTCAATGAATAGATTCTTTCATCATTTTATTGATCAATTTTTGGTTGTTTTTTTCAGTGATATCTTAGTGTACTCCCAGTTAGAAGACAATCATAAAAACATCTTGACATTTTCCTGAGTACATTGATAGAGTATCATCTCTACTTCAAGCTAACCGAATATAGTTTTCAGATTAATAAAGTGAACTTCTTGGGGTATGTAATATCAGAGGAATAAGTGTCAATGTACCCAAAGAAATTAACAGATATGATATCTTGGGAACATCCCAATAATTTCTTTGATATTTTTATATTTATGGGTTTAGTAGGTTATTATTGGTACTTTATCTTGGATTTCTCCTATTTGGGAGCACCGATATATGGGCTGACCAAGAAAGAGGTGAAGTTTGTTAGGAACAATTATTATGGGAGACATTTTCAATAGATGAAAAGTAGAATAACCTTATAACTTATCCTCAATTTACATAATATAGGAAAAGCATATACCAGGTACTTTGATGCATCTGGAGTTGGACTCGGAGCATTTTTGATGTAGGATGAGTGGTCGCTTGAGACTTTAGGTAGCTAAAACCTTATGAGAGGAATTACCCTACTCATGATCTAGAGTTAGTAGTAGTGGTAAATTCATTAAGATTTTAGAGACACTGTATCATGGGTGAGATGTTTCTGGCATACATGAACCACAAGATCCTTGGGTACATATTTTCTTAGTGATACCAAATCCTTTGGAAGAGGAGGTGGGTTGAGTATATGCATTCTTTCAACTTCGAGTTATCTTATACACTAGTAATAGGTAATTTCATTGAAAATGGTTTAAGATAAATACCTAAAAATATGCAGTATAAGAGTCTTGTAATGAGTGGTGAATGATGTATCTCTTTGCATGCATGCATCTATATTTTTTGGAGCCTCAAGGTTGAGTATGTGGGATTTAAACATCTATTATACCCATGCTTTTAGAATAGATCAAGACCAATCATTTATCTGATACAAAGGGCTAGTTCTGAGATATAACCTATATAGTGGGGAGACACCATCAGGATTTTCAATTGATAGTGGAAATTATCTTCTTGTATATGGTCGAGTATGGGTTTCTACAAGATTACATGAGTAGATGGTGAGGGAGTTTCAAGATTCTATATGTGAAGTACAATCTATTTTTAAAAAGATGTATCACGATCTCCATAGATATTACTAGTGGTTAGGAAGGAAGAGGGAGGCAGAAATATTCCTGGATAGATGCTTCACTTTCCAGTAGGTTAAATTTAAGCATCATAGGCCAGCTAGGCTTTTTCAATATTTTCCCATTCTTGTGTAGAAATGGGATGATGTCACTATTGATTTTTTGATAGGATTACCCAGGAAAATTCGTAAGAATGATGATTTATTGGTAATTGTGTATCGACTGATGAAGGTATCCCACTTCTTTTTTATTAAGGAGACCTTCATAGTTGATGATTTGGGTAGTGTTTACATGCATGAGGTGGTTCGATTTCATGGTGTTTTGAGGTGTATTGTTTCATACAGAGATCCTCCTTTCACAAAAAATTCCTATCAGGGTCTTTAGAAATATTTGGAATTATGGGTTCTTTTGAGAACAACCTATCATCCTCGGATTGATGGTCAATCTAAATAGACTATTCTAGTTCTGGAAGATATATTGAAAGCCTATGTTTTGGATTTTAGTGGTCCATGGGAGTAATATATGGAACTCGTGGAGTTTTTATATAATAATAGCTCCCATGAATCAATACAAATGACACCTTTTGAGGAATTGTATGGAAGGATTTTTAATTCTTCAATTTGATGGTTTGAGGTAGGTGAGTAAGAACTTGTTGGGCCTAGTCTCATTCAAGAGAAATCTATGAAAGTTTAGTTGACCAGACAACAATTGGTGAATACGCAGAGTAGGCATAAGTCATATGTTGAACAATGGAGATGACCACTAGAATTTTAGTTTTGTCATCATGTTTTCCATCAATTATATTTTTGATTGGGGAAATGTTGTACTAGTAAATTGGGAAAGTGAGAACCCATTTTTTTAGGTAGTTTGAGATAGTGGAAAGGGTCGGTCTTGTAGTGTATCATTTAGACTATACAAAATGCTATAGTTACATGCATGACATGTTACACATATCATAACTATAGAGATATAATCTAGACCCTTCCCATTATATAGATGTAGTATAATTTGAGTTTTGTGTTGATAAGTCCTTTGAGGAGCATCCAATACAGGTTGTGGAATGTAGTGAGAAATATCTTCAGGATAAGACTATACTATTGGTTTGAGTGTAGTGGAAGCATGGGAGAGTTTGGGAGGAGACCTAGGAGAGGGAGTCTGATATATGAACACAATGTATAGACTTGTTTGCTGAGACCTCATAGTGATGTTTGGATCAGCTCAGGGATGAGTAGTTATATAATGGGGATGTTATAAGATCTTGTATTTTTTTGGGTATGTTTCTCTCTAGTTTTTTCATTAATTTTTCTTTTGAGTAGGTTTTTACTTATATTTAAACCATAGTGGTCATGTTTCATCATGGGTACCTATCATTTGAATAAACACAATCTTAGGTTATGAGGAAACATAAGAAAACCATAGAAGATCCACATGGAGAGCCTTTATTGGGAAAAATATCCTAAAGTCCATAGATGAATGTTTATCTAAAATTATAGAGTTTTTGTAAATGGGTTAAGTGTTTCATGGGTTCTTGTTAATTATAGAATATTTAAAGGGGTTCAGTTAATTTATAAGAAAAATGGGATGAAAATCCATTTGTATAACTTTACACACCATATAAATGGATTACACATCTTGAATTTTTTGGGTTTTTTAATAAAATAATCTAAGGTGACAGGTTTTTTGGTATATTGAATTAGAAATATTTACATGAAATGTAACTAAATTACACACTATGTAATTCCTTGAACTTATATTTTGAAGTATATTGTGTGGTTGAATTTTTATTCTAACTCAATACAGCCATCTCCTCTCGACCCTATAGCACCATCCAGGCGACTTTTGAGTACCAACCTCCCTTTTAGACATCCCAATAATTCCTTAGATCTTAGGTATGTTTTTTGGTCTAGTTGTTCCTTTTTATGACTTGTTCTTTTGACTGTGGTGGTGTAATCTCTTGATCGTGTGTGTTGTTGGTTTTGATATTGATCAGTTTTGATCTAGGACCCTTATTATGATCATCTTCACATTATTACACATGGGTTTTTTCCATTATAATCATTATTGGATTGTCAACTAAAGGTATGGGTCTAAACTTTAATCCTATGGATTGATAATTTCCAAGTATATGCAATATTTTGATTTCTCCAATGTAACATATTCCAGAATAAATTAAATAATGAATGGGATTATTCCTTAGAGTCATTTGGTTTCAATTATCTTTTTACCTAGATTATGGCTACCTATTGGGTGAGTGAACGATGATTATAATTGAATTGTCTAATGGATTAAAGTTTGTTTAGCATGACATGATACCTTAGGTGATTGGTTGGTATATAATTGCTAAATTGTGGCTTACTTCTTATTGTTTTGATTGTTGATCAATTGTGATATAAATAAAGTCGTATATGAATAAAAAATGGTAATTCTAATAATTAACCATTGATATTTGTGATATTATATTGGGATATACATTATGTATAAAAATAATTTTGATCCATCATGAAATGCTTATATATTGGGCTTGGCCCTAGCACGTGCACACTTATATGTTGTAATGATGATATTGAGAGGGATCAACCTAGTACCATGTTGTAATTCTTATAGGTATTTAACCGAGATGTTATAATTATTATAGGTATTTAACATGAATGTTGTAATGATTATAGGTATTAGACCCATATGTTGTAATTCTTATAGGTCTTGGACCCAGATTATTGTGATTATTCCATGTTTATGGTTATGGTTGGCATGAATGTAAGAAATACTTAGAGATATTTTGATGTGATTATAAATAAGGTTATATCACTATGGTTATATGTTTTTGGTTGGAATGGTTGCAATACATGCTCAGAGATATTCCATCATGGAGTCAAAGTAGATTGATATTGTATTTTATTAATTGCTAAATTAATTAATACACCTATTTATCACTTTATTTCATACAATTCTTATTAGAATGGTTTGTTTAGACATGGTGCTGTAAACCTACTAAGTTATACTCAAAACCTATTTAGACCACTATTTTTACCTGAGTAGAATATGTAGATACAGGTTTAGATAAGGGAAAATGACCTTGTTGTTGACTTTTTTCTTACTGTTGATTGTCTATACTCTGATTTATTTCATTTACATGGATTATTTATACTGTGATGACACATCATAATATGGGGTGTAGTATTCCCACTATACATTTCACACCCCCACTACTTGTCAGCAATATATGGAATACGAGGAAGTGTGTTTGAGGCCTCATAAACAACCCTTTTTGGCCACATGAGAGAGTTTCATATTTGGGGACATTACAAAGTGGTATCAAAGGAGTAGATTTTCTTTTCTTCTAATTTAGTGTTTGGGAAAGGTGTAAAGGATACTAGGATGTGTCGAGACTTGGTAATGAGATTTTTCATGGGAGTTTCTAAACCATGTACAGGGGAAATCTAAGTTCCCATTGATAGGATTGTTGTTTGTACCATTTTCATGATATAGTGGATGGTATTTCATCTTGAGTGATTCACATGTTGTGTGAGGTTATTGTTTTATGATGTTATAATTTCTTGGGATTTTTAATCATGACCTGGTATAACATGAGATGAGGATATATGCATCATAATGGATATATGGAGATATATTGAAATTCATTGTTCATGATAGGGACATGTCTATTTTTTCATTAGATATGTATTTTTCTAATGAATTGTGATATGAGAAATCCGTTTTACCAAATAAATTAAATGAATTGATATGAAATGCTAAAAAAAATTTAATCCATGTTTAGAGAGACTATGAGTTGGCGTTCTATATTTTTTTCACCTATTAAGGATGACCTTATTACCTGTCAATGATCAAATTTGTGAGCCTGTCTTTTAGAGAAAATGACTCATCATCATCTTTGACTTGAACTTTAGGATTGTGCCATTCATCACACTCCTAACATAGATGAACCAGAGAAACCTATGGTTCCTAAGGATTATATGGATATTTAGCTTCATGAAAAATTCCTAAGGTTTGTGTGATCCAAGAAATGGGAGACTATTTGTATCGTTCCTTCAATGTATGATCTGACAAGAGATTTTCAGCTACAGCATCTGCCTATGTTCACTAGTGAAGGAGGACCCCTGGAAGCTGAGTTCTAGACCAATTTAGTCTATAATATCTTCAATAATCTTGAGATACCCATGGATAGGAGGTTGAAGATTGCGACAGATATACTTCATGGAGTTTCCCATCATTGGTGGGATATTTTGGATGAAGTTGGGTAGAAGGATGATCTATCTTGGAAGGAATTTGAGATGAAGTTCCTAATATAATTCTATCCAAATACATTGAGGGATGAAAAATATTATTATTTCATGAATCTAAAATAGGAGATAATTTTTGTGTTGGACTATGTTGGAAATTTCAACAACCTACAATGATTTTCACTGTCTTTAACTACTAATGATATCTCCAGGATGGTCTTTATTATGAGATTAGAGCACAAGTGAATATTTTTCATTTAAACACTTTTTAGGACATGATGAACTAGGAACTTATCACAAAATTTAATATGAGAGAGGAAACGAGAAGTGGCCAATCTATTTTAGCAGAGATAATTATGATCTTTTTTTTTCATGTATCAAGATGAGATGCTATGATAGTTTATGCCAAGGTAGTAGGGGATAGAGCAGTCAGGGAATTGGACAACAATCTTAGGACTATGTTAAATTATATTGCTATCAGTGTGGAAATTTTCTACCAAAATATCATGTAGTGTACTTACCCAACATTTTAATATTGTATATTTGGTAGAACAGGTCATCATTAGAGGTTTTATGTGTACATTCCACAACAGACTTGTGGAAAGGGATTAAGACAGGAACCTAATTCAGTAAGAGACTCAATTACCCTCAACAGGTTGGTAGATGGAGTTGTACTAGATGTTTAGACCAAGAAAGGGGATGTAGTATCCCATTTCATGATTAATAGTACCAATAAAGGGAAGTAGCTCAAGGTAGTTATGCTAGAGCCCAGGGAAGAGGTATAAGCCAGCTGCACAATGTGAAGACTGCTCTTAGTAACATGGATGTAGGACTGTCTACCATCAGAGGTACGATTATTGTATCATATACCTTATATTGTTTTTTTGTATAGGAGTATCACATTATTTTCTATATACACTTTTTTCAAATGTTTTCATCTTAGATATGTAAATATTTGATGGTTTATTGACCATTATCATGCCATTGGGAGTGCGGTTAGAGAATATCAAACATTGCGAGGAATGTTCTCTAGATATTGGTGGTTACCATTTATTTTGGGAGTCATTTGTGATGTAAATGATAGAATTTGACTTGATTCTTGGTATGTATTAGCTAGTTCTATACCATGATCATATCGAATGTTAAGTGAATAGAGTTTCCTTTCTATCTCTATAAGGAGAAAACTATTCTAAACAATGTGAGTGGGATCTTTAGGTTGTTTGTGTAGGACCAATTCAACGTATATTAGATTGTCTCATGGTTAAGATAGACATTATTTCTCAAGATGATGGTGGAATGTAGTAGGATTATTTTTCTCTAGTGGTAGAATATTTTTGGGATATTTTTTATGATGAGTTCTATGTCTTACCACCTGAGTGAGAGATCGAGTTAACGATTGAGTTTGTGCTAGGAGTAGGACTAGTTTCTATCCTACCTTACATAATGAGACCAATAGAGCTTTGGGAGTTGAATGTTTAGTTAGAAGATATATAATATAAAGGATTAATATGACCTAGTACATCTCATTATGGTTCTCCAGTTACCTTCACTAAGAAGGATTATGGATCTTTGTGCCTATGTGTGGATTATTGTAGGTCTAAGAAAATGATGGTCAAGAACTGGTATCCTCTTTAGTGTATTGATGATATTTTCAATTAGTTAAGAGTTTATAAGATCTTATCAAAGACAACTTTCAAATTATGTTACCACCAGTTAAGGGTGAGACCAATATACATACCTCATACTGGTTTTAGAAGCATGTATGGCTTGTATGAATTCATAGTGATGTCATTTGGGTTAACCAAAACACCATCAATATTCATGGCCTTGACGAATAGGATCCTTCATAATTTTATGGATCAGTTTCTGGTGGTTTTTTGTCGATGATATCTTAGTGTACTCCCAGTCATAAGAATATCATTCCAAACATCTTGAAATTTTCATGAGTACATTAAGAGATAATTGGATTTATGCAAAGATAAAAATGTATTTTATAGATTAATAAAGTGTACTACTTAGGCCATGTCATCTCAGATCTAGGACTTTTAGTAGACCCGGAGAAAGTTTCATCCACGAAATATTTGGAACATCCCAAATAATTCCTTTGATATTCATATATTTATGGGTTAGGAAGGTTTTTATTATCAATTTATCTAGGATTTCTTCTATTTTGGTAGCACTAATATCTGGGATAACCAAGAAATGGGTGAATTTTTTTTAGCCTAATGTTTGAGAGATATCTTTTTTAGGAGCTTAAAGTTAGGTTGATCTCAATACCTATACTCACTTTATGTTTTTCGGGTAAAGCATATACCATGTACTATGATACATCCAAATTTGGATTCAAGGAAGTTCTGATATAGGAGGATCGAGTAGTCTCTTATGGATCCATGAAGTTGAGACCACATGAGAGGAATTACTCTACTCATGATATGAAGTTAGCAGTAGTGGTACATTCCATGAGATGTTGGAGACAATATATCATGGGTGAGAGGTTTTTGGTATACACAAACCAAAATATCCTCAGGCACATATTTTCTCAGTGAGACCTAAACCTTAAACAGAGTAGTTGGGTCAAGTATCTTTAGTCTTTCAACTTTGAGTTGGCTTATACACTAGAAAAGGGTAACATCTTTATTGTTTCTTTTTGCCAAAATAAATACACCGAGGCCATGTAAAAGACATATAATGAGTGGTGAATGATTGATATCTGGTTAGATATGCATCTAGATGTCCATGAGTCTCAAGGTCAAGTTTCTATGAATTTGAAAACAATTATACTTGTTCTTTTGGACTAGATTAAGACAAAGTAGTTGTCTGATTTGGAGGACCTAGTTTTGAGAGACATCTTCTATTGTGGGGAGACACCATCAAGATGGACTATTGAAATTGGAAATTATATTCTTTTATATGACTGAGTGTGGGATTCTATGAGTTTACATGAGGATATGATGTGGGAGTTTCATGATTCTAGATGGGCAGTACATCCAATTTTGACAAAGATATATCACAATCTTCATATAAATCAATGGTGGTAAGGAATGAATAAGGAGGTAGCAATATTTATAGATAGATGTTTCACTTTTTAGCTGGCGAAGGAAGAGAACCATAGGACATCTGGGATTTTTTTTTATCTTTTTCCCATTATTGATTGGAAATAGGATGATTTAACTTTGGATTTTGTGACAAGATTACCTAGGAAAACCAGTAAGAATGATATAATAGGGGTGATTTTGGATCGAATGATTTAGGTATCCCACTTTTTACCTATTAGGGATACCTTAATAGTTGATGATTTTGGTAGTCTTTATGTTTTCAAGGTGGTTTAGTTGCATGGTGTTTTGAGGAGTATAATTTCAGATATTGATTCTCATTTCACATCACGTTTCTAACAGGGTCTTAATAAGGCTTTGGGATATTGGGCTCTTTTAAGAACATTCTATCATCCTCAGACTGATGGTCAATCTGGGCAGACTATTCAGGTTCTCAAGGATAAATTATGATCTTTTTTTTGGATTTTGTTGGTTCATGGGGGGAAATATATGGCACTCATGGAGTTTTCATAAAATAATAGCTTCTAAGAATCGGTCTAAATGGCACCTTATGAGGCTTTTTATGGAATACCATTCTATTTTACTCTTTGTTGGTTGGGGACTAGTGAGTTAGCACTTGTTGGGCCTAGTCTAGTATAAGATACATTTGAGCTGGTTCAATTGATCAGACAACGGTTGGTGACCATGCCGAGCAAGAATAAATCATATACTAAACTTCTTAGACGAGTTATAGAATTAGAGGTTGGTCATCATGGTTTCCATTGGGTGTCACCTAGATTTAGCCATTATTATATCAAGAAATAGGGAAAGCTAGAGCCCAATATTTTTGGGTTTTTTTAGATAGTGGAAAAGGTCAATCCATTATCATACCATTTAGACCTTCAACAGTGCTATAGTGTCATTCATGACATCTTCCATGTGTCACAGATATAGAGATATCATCCAGAATATTTTCATGTGATATACATAACATACATTGATCTTTGTGCTTATGCGTCCTTTTAGGATAATCTGATACGATTTGTAGATCATTATGAGAAATATCTTCACGGTAGGACTATATCATTGGTTCGAGTCTAGTGGAATCATGGGTGACTTCAAGAGGAGACCTGAGAGATAGATTCTGATATTTGAACATAGTATCCAAACATATTCACTAAGACCTCAATGTGATTTTTGAATTAGCTTAGGGATGAGTTGTTATATATCGTGGTGGTTGTAAGATCTCGTATTTTTTCTAGGTATGTATCTCTCTAAATTTTTTGTTAAATTTTATTTTTGAAAAAAATTTCCTCATATTTAAACCTTAGTGGTCGTGTTTCATCATGGATACCTATCATTTGAATAAAATCAGTCTTAGATTATGAGAAATAAGGTAAAACCAGAGAGGATCTACGTATAGATCCTTTTTGGGGGAGATTACATAAAGTCTAAAGATGTATGTCTATCTAAATTAATAGAGTTTGGGTAAATAGGTTACATGTTTCCTCGATTATTGGTAATTTGAGAAGCTTTAATGTGGTTTCAAGTTATTTATAACGAAAATGGGATAAAATATCATTTGTAGAACATTTACACATTGTGTAAATGGATTACCCATTTTATAATTTTCGAGTGTTAAAAAAATATTATGAGGAGATGGGTTTTTTAGAATATTCCATTAAAATTATCTATATGTCAGGTAACTACATTACATTACATTTAATTCCCTAACCTGTGACTTTAAAGTATGTTGTGCGGTTTAATTTTTATTACAACTCACAACAACCTTCTCTTCTCGGCCCCAAGGAACTTTCCAGGTGACTTTGGAGTACCAAACTCCCTTCTGGACATATCGATAATGCCTTTGATCCTTGATAAGTTCTTTTGGTCCAGTTTTTCATTTCTCTCCATTATTCTTCTGACCACCACAGTGTAATATCTTGACCCTATGCATTATTGGTTTTGATCTAGGAACCTCTTTGAGATCATCCGCATTTTCTTCCTGATGGAAATTTTCTATTGGAAGTATTGTTGGACCATCAACTAAAGGTAGGGGTTTAAGTATTAACCCTATGGTTTTGTAATTTCAAAGTATATGAAATATTTTGATTTAATCAATGTAACATGAACCCGAATCAATTAAATAATGAATGGGATTATTCTATGGACTAATTTGGTTTCAATTTTATTTTTACCTAGCTTATAGCTGCCTATTGGGTGAGTGAACCATGAATGTAGTTGAATTGGATAATGGAATAAAGTGGTTTTATCGTGAAAAGATACCTTAGGTTATTTATTGATATTTAATCCTAAATTTGTGTCTTATTGATTATTTTTTTATTGATCTATTATGATATAATTTAAAGTGTTATACAAAAGAAAAATGGTAATTCACATAATTAACCATTTCGATTTATGATGTGATATTATGATATCCGTGATATATGTTATGATTTTTGATACTCATTTAAATGATTATATATCGATGATGGCCCTAGAACGTGAACACTTATATGTTGTAATGCTGATATTGAGTGGGATTGGCTTATTACCATCTATTAATGCTTATAGGGCTTTAACCTGAATGCTATAATTATTATAGGGATTTGAACCAGATACTGGAATGCTTATAGGGCTTGGACCTAGATTGTTATTATTATGCCATGTTTATGGTTATGGTTAGAATGGTTGTAAGACATGCTCAATGATATTTTGTCAGGATTCCAAAATAGGTTATTTTACCGTGGTTATATTTTTGTTATTGGAATGGTTGTAAGACATGATCAGAGATATTTTGGAATAGATCTTAACCAGGTTGATGTTTTATTTTATTAATTGTTGAATTAACTAATACAAATATTTATCACTTTATTTCATATACTTATTATAAGATTGGTTTGTTCAGACATGGTGCTGTCAACCTATAGAGTTATTCTCACACCCTATATGGGATGTCATTTTTTACCTAAGCAGATTACGTGGATTTAGGTTTGGACAAGGGAAAAGGACCTTGATCTTGATTGTTTTCTTATTGAATGGGTTAGAGTATTCAAGTGGGACATTCATGAGGTTCAAAACCAGGGGTTGTTGAGTCTTTGTTTGATTCTAATAGTCTTTTACTTGTATAGTTTCTAGCATGACATTTAGTTTCATTCTATCATGTCATTACATTATTCTTATTATTATTTGTTGAATTATTCAGTTGGATTTTATATTGGTTTTTGATTTTTCTATACTCTAATTTATTTTATTTATATAGCTTATTTCTACTGCGATGACACTTTATACCAAGGAGTATAGTCTCCCCACTATACATTTCAGACCCTCACTGCTAGTCGGTAGTATTTGACGTATGGGGAGGTGTTATTGAGGTATCATAACCAACCCTTTTTGGAAATGCGAGATAGTGCCATATTTGGGGACGTTACACAATGGATTAATTATCCCTCCTTCCTAACACCTATGTTAGGTCTCAATTACTAGCATTGAATATTGAAACCCATAATATTATTCTTATGTCTTAAACTTTTACCTTTTTATAACATCATTATAACACTAGATAATGGTCTTCCCATATCACACTTAACTATCCTCAATATATTAAAGTGTTTGGGTAAAATTTTATTGATTTAATTCACATTAAATTTTAAAATGAACTGTTAGAAACTTATAATAGTGATTTTATAATAATTTTTTATAACACATCAAGTATTTATGATAAATTTATCTTTAAATAAATTTTATTTCTTTGATAACTTTCTTTACACATAATACCAAGTTTAAACGAACTGGTATATACTATTGAAATATTATTATTTAATGTGACAATTATCATCTATCCTTTAGATTGGATGATTTGAATATGAAAAAATAAATTAATAAAAATTATTTTTTACCAAATTTTAAAATTAATTCATTGGTTATAAATTGGTTATAAATTAAAATAAAACCATTTAAAGGTAAAAAATATATTTTCTTCCTAAACAATATATTTTTTATGAGGAGAATGAGTTTTTATATTAACAAATTAAATTAATTTATATTAATGATTGGTTATAATGAAATTTTTAGACAAAATATTAAATAAAATATTTTAACATTCATTTAATGGTTTTTACTAGGTATTGAATAATAATAAATTCAGTTTTTTGTTTAAAAATGCATTTTTCTAAAAACATTTTTTTTACGTTTTGAACACTTATTTTAAAATGAATTTATGTCACCAATAAAAATTTAATCATTTAAAGTGTATTAAATATTTGTAATAATTATAAATATTATTATTTAGCATGTTAAACTTAATTTTTTCCTTATAAATAGTAGCCCAGGTAAAAATTCATTACTATAGTAAAGGATAAAATTTGTAAATGAGGAGATAAACTAAAATGATAAGGCTTAAAATGACATAAATCATATATAAATCCTATTTTATAGATTTATTTAGATCTTATATCATACTATATTAAAACATGATCCAATTTGGATCCACTTTTTTTTTATATTGACTTTATTATATTTTAATATTCTTAATAATTACAAGTGTCTCACTTCTGTCACTAATAAAAGGAAACCTCCTATATTCTCTTCTCTACACCACTTGACCAATTTATATCAACAAATATATACAAAAATACTCTCCCCAAATCCTTATCCATGAACATGAGTTTACGTTCTTCCCATAAGACCCCTCCAAGAAGAATTAATGTGTTTGTCAAAGGAGGCTTCCCAAAGAAGTTATATATGTTATTATCAATATTTTTCATGTTTCTTTATTTTTAAATCTCTTCCAAATGTTCTATAACTATATTAAAATGATTTAATCAATATATTAGATATAAATATTTTTTTTCTAATGTTAATGGTATATCCATTTTCAATCTCCTTCCCATCCATTGTAAAATAATAACGTTGCTCATGCATATGTGCGAACTGCCACCTCCGTAATGTGATGTGATTAATTTTCATTTCTTTTTTACATGGATGGTTATAAGAACATATTTAAATAATATATATTATATTTATTATACTATTATTATTCTTTAATTTTGAATTATTATTTATCTTTCTTTTCTTCCATCCATTGAAAAGTGGAAACATTACTCATATGTACATACAGTCTACCATCTCTAAAAAGTGATATAATTAATTTTTCATCACTAATTTATATTAATGGTAATATAATTATATATTCTAAATAAATGTATTACTTATGACATGATTAAAATTGTAGAGATAACTGCACCATAAGCAGGGTGTAAGGACCAAAACCATTGAACAAAAACATGCATATAAAATAGACCAGCTTTTACCCAGATATTCATTTTAATGAAGAAAATATGTATAAAAGTATAATTTTAAATTACCAATTAATGATACTATAACACCCATAGATTTTATATGTATTTGATTTTAAATAATGTTGATGTGTTCAATAGCTTTCTTCACACGCAACCCCGAGTCTAAATGAACCCATGATATATTATACCTTTATAACATAGTTTTTGGATTGGTGGGTATGAATAAGATTAAAAACATTATAAAATATATGTATAATATTAATTTTTTATAAGAACTCATTTTTATCAAATCATTTAATGATTAAAATACATATTTTTTGAAGAAATTTATTTTTCTATAGGTCGTGTATTTTAATCTAAAAAAAGTACATTGTTAACTATTTAAAAAATATATCAATATAATATATTTATAATTTATATTTATAAATTAATAATAACTGATACATGATTTATATAAAGTTTAGTAATAAAGATAAAATATTTTAAAGGTATAAAAGAGTTACTTTTCAAAACATTATTTTAACATGTGTAATGTGTTTTTATCTTAATAGATTTTTTTTTTATTAATGGTTTTAATAAAATTTATAGATTATATATTCAATAAAATATTTTTACATTCATTTGATATTTTTTACTAGGTAATGAAGTAATGTAAATTCATCTTTATGCTTAAAAGCACATTTTGTTTTCAAGAAATGGGTTTTCATTGTGTTTTGCATGTTTATTTTATAATGAATTTCTATAACTTATAAAAATTTAATTTGATAAAATGTTTTCTATACTTTTAATTATAATTTCAAAAAAATTTAATGATTCCACTTGGATTTTTTTATAATGAATAGTAAATATAATAAAAAAATTATCATGGTTAAGGCTAAAATAAGTTTACCAGGGGGAGGGTTAAACCAAGAAATAAGGGTATGAATGCCTAATAAACATAAATAATTATTATTTTATAGAGATATTTCTAATATATATTTTACTAACTTTTATTTTTTATGCACGTGGAGAAACTTTTCACAAGAAAGTGATATTATATTATTTAAATCTCTTATGTAATTCCATGTGTGTCCTCTCCCTCACTTATAAAAGAGAACCACCACTCCACCTCTATTTATGAATTTTAAGCCTTATATATTGAAAAATAACTAAACCAAAACCTTAATATAGTCATTAACTTCATCCTATATCCCATGTTATTCTCTTAAGACCAGTCTTTCATGGATTAAAGTGAAAGATAAAGGAGGTCTCTCAAAGAAGAGGTATAACCATGATCTTTCAATTTTATTTATCCTTCCACCTTCTCTAAACCTATTAAATGCATAATATCATGATGAATAAAGTATCATAAATATAATGATATTTTATTATGATGATATAATAACCATTTCATACATTCTTTTCATAAAATGGGAAATGTAAGTATCTAGTGTATATGATACCCCTTTCACATGTAATATCATGAATAATTTATTATTCATGTTATATTAAGTTTTAATTTTAATGATTTAATTTAATAGGATTTGAAATAAAAGTCTCAATGTGGTAAATAATTTTAGAACTCAATTTATTTTCATTAGATTATATTACTTCTTCATAGTATTTGATATTCTAAGATTATGTTTGTAGTGAATTTTAATTAGATAATGTTGGATTTCAGTTTTTTATGTGTATTTATAGTTTATACACATAATAAATTCATTTATTAATTCTTATTACAACATTATGATCATCTGAATGGTTTATTTCACAATATCATTCAAATCTAGATTTTTTATTCTTGAATTTCAATTAAAGGAAATTATTTAATCCTTATTTCATAGACTATTAAATTTTATTCTTCTCTAGAAAATAATAATAATATTCAAGTAAGAGTACCATTTATACACTATTTTCTACTTAAATTAACTGATAATGTGTTTTTAAGAAAATCTAACTTTACTTATCTATTTGGTCGGAAACTGGTTTTCTTCCAAAACAATGTTTTCTAAAAATATTTTAAAAAATGTTTTTAACATTGTTAAAATGATTTATTTAATAAAATTGTAATCATTTTTTCATTTAAAAAAATCTAATGAATATTTATGTCTTTTTCAAAATAATCACCTTTTAGATTTTTTTAGAAAACGTAGAAGAAATCTTTGTTTTAACCTGTACTATATGTATAGAATTCTGAACCAGTATGACATGAAAAATGTTTTAAACCTTCCTTCATAAGTATTCATGTTTATCTTTAAATAAATATATTTTTAATTTTTTTATGTTTTAAAAATATATTTTCAAAATGAAGAGAATATTTTCCTCATTAATGTTTTTAAAGGCCTTTTTATGTTTCTTTATTAATCAACAAGAAAAAAACCCATTATTCTTACTCCAATGTGTATAAGTTGGATTTAAAATATCCTTATTTATCCATTAGATTATTTATGATTATTTTTACCAAGTATTGTAGAGAACCTAACCCTAGCATCTCGAGGTCGGTGCCTATTACCATTACATTGTCATAAGATACAAGGAAATCCCATCCCAAAGGAACAAATAAATTAGTAGTCATGGTAAACTAGATTCATGCATGACTCTTTCATTAAAATTAAATACACAAATTACAACATCATTTTTTTAATAACTTTATTCCATCTAGAATATCCCTAAATATCAGTCCTAATAAACTTCATGGGATCCTTGGGAAAGGGAAACAAAAAAGGGTGAGATAAAATACTCACTAAGGGTTAAGTACAGTGGATGAAATAATGAATCAATGAACATAATCAACATGGAATGGTAAATAATTGAAACAAATTCCATTTAATCAATTACTTGATCATAATATAGAAGGATTAAATTATGATTAAATAATTCCATATAAATAATCACATGAGGATGAAACTTAACCATGGATATTCTAAATAATCTAATGATCTCATGGAATATCAATAAATGAATTCATAATGATGGAATTCACAATAACGGATATCCAAAACATACCATTGAGGATTTATTCCAAGACATCTAATACTGTCAAGTCTTATTTCGAAGAATCTTATACCGTCAAAGCTTTAAGCCATGAATCTACTAAATGGGTGATGCCTCGACCAAAACCATATCTCTTTTGTCTCATGAAACCTACCGACACATCGAGGGGATATAGAAGGCCCACCCATTACATATTAAATCCAATTCATTCCACTTATTAAAGGGGTGAAACATAACTAACATAAATATTTATATTAAAACTGTTATATGATATGTAAATATTTTCCCCAATCAATAAACATGTTCATAGACCATCCAGAGTAAAGTGAATTATATTAAAATAGTGAATATACAGTTAAACTGATCATAAACCATCTAGATAAATATTAAGGATGATATAATTACAATATATACCAATTGGAGTAAGGTTAAAGGGTTATTCTCATTGATGAATAGAGATTCCAAGAAAGCATATTTAAAAATATTCTTGAGGAAAATATATTTTTCTTTTTGAAAAACATTTTGAAAATAATTTTTCATTGAAAATAAATTTTAAAAAATTTACATTAAAAATAACCTCATAATATTCTAAAGTAATTTTCAAATAAATGAAGGTCATATTAGGAGGTATTTCTATACATGTTATTAATAAAATTCATTTTTCGTGGAAAAAAGGGTAGAAATGTGTCTTGTTTAGAAAGAGGCAAGAAGATTCTTTTTAAAAAAAATTAGTAAAAAATAAAAAATGAGTAAAAATTTAATTAATAATTTTTAAAAGGTTAAAAACATTTTCTAAAAATATTTTTATAGAAGAAAATAAGTTTTCGACCGAAGAGAGAAATGAATTTGGGTTTTCTTAAAATCATTTTTAGTACTAAAGAGTATAAAAATGTTAATATTAATTGATGCTATTCATTAATAACCAAAGGATAATAAAATTAAAGGTATTTTAAATAATGATAAAATAATTTTCTTTAATATAAATTAAAGTTTAAATAATCCTGAATAAAATGAGATTGTGAAGTAAACCATTAAAATGAATATAATGTTGATGTGAGAACTAATCAATTAATTGATTATGTGTATCCACTATAAATCTAAATAAAAAAATTGTAAATATAGAAATATGATGTAAAAATTAATTATACACATAATCTTATAAATTCATAATCAACAAAGCATGAGTTTTACCCAATGAGTGGAAATTGAGTTAAGAAATCCCTTACCTTATGCTTCATTTTGGTTTAACATGATCTAGCCTCCTGTATAATATAATTAAAATTTTTATTAACTTATGTAAGAACCATTTCATTATCTATGATATCATATATGATCCTTTTATGGCATTTTATTACCCTTTCATTAATAATCTTTCATTATTTTCATCTTTTCGAGTAATAAATGCTTTGTTTTTCAAGTATGTTTTGACTTGTTATTTTTTGTTCCTCTTACTTTGATCATGTTTTCATCATATATAGAATTTAAACCATGATTTAAATATCATATATATTAAATATATATATATTTTTATTAATCGATAAAATTTGATGATATGAAATGAAATACACTATTCATGGAGACGGTAGGTCGTACGTACGAGTGAACATTGTTTTCATTTTCTTTTCATCTTGAAAGAAAGAAAGTAAATTATATATATATATATATATTATTCCAATATAAGTTTTATATAATATATATAACTTGTGATTATTAAACTCATCCTTAATACATTCCATGTAAAGCATGAACGAATCATATCGCTTCACGAGGTGGTAGTCCGTTGTTCATACGAGCGACAATATTGTATCTCCACAAAGTAGAAAACATGAAGGTATGTGTAATATAATAATTCAATAAGAATGATAATATCATATATATCATATATATATCATATATAAAATATAAATAAATCATTATTCCTAACATTTAAATGTTTTAAGGGAAAAATAAAAGACATCGGTTCACAAGGAGGCAATCCATTGTACACACAAATTATGATTTTGTAAACTATTTTATAGAAGTTTCTAAAATTTTAGTTCATTCCCATAACATAAAAAACATATAATTATATTTAATAGATTAAGGTTATTATATAATCATTTTATAATAGGAATTGAAGGAGGTGGTGAAGGAAATAATATAAAAATGCTTTTAGAAGACCATTACCTCTTCTTCAGGTATCCTCCTTAGGTTTTCACAAAAGCCTTCAAATGATGTATTTCTATTAAAACATAGGTTTCTAGGAATATTTTAGGGAATTTAGGGAGTTATTTTATAAGGTATTGTACAAGACTAAGTTTTTTGAATGTGTGAGGTGTAGAGGAGAGATGGAGGCACTAGTACAAAAAATGTTTTTAACGTCGGTTATTTTTCATTTTTTACGTCAGTTTTTAGTTAACCTTAATATGGAAGACATTATAAATATTGTTTTTTACATCAGTTATTTACAAATCGATGTCAAAAACATAACATCGCGGTGTTTATAACATTGGTTATTAATTAACTGACATGAAAAAACTAGGGGGGAGGGTTTATCACGTCGGTTATTATATAACCGATGTGATAAAATAGCGAGGGGGTGTTTATCACATCGGTTATATAATAACCGACGTGATAAACCATTTCCCCGGCCTTTATATTGTCGGTCGTTACATAACCGACGTGATAAACCGGAGGGGGGGTTATCACGTCAGTTAATATATAACCGACCTGATAAACCAGTCCAGGGGACTTTTATCACGTCTGTTATTTCATAAACAACATGATAAAAGGTCTGGGAAATGGTTTATCACATCAGTTATTATATAACCGATGTGATAAACCGGTCTTAGGGACTTTTATCACATAGGTTATCCAATAACCGACCTGATAAAAGGCCCGAGAAATGGTTTATCACGTCGGTTATTATATAACCAATGTGATAAACCAGTCTGAGGGCCTTTTATCATGTCTATTATTCAATAACTGATGTGATAAAAGGCCAGGGAAATGGTTTATCACATCGGTTATTATATAACCGACATGATAAATCCATCTGGGGGCCTTTTATCACATCGGTGACCCATGTACACCGTTTTCCTCCCATGATACAATTGACAATATGACATCTGTTGTTCGCAAGTTGGACATGCTTTATGCCCTTTAACACTGTATCCAGAGAAATTTACATATGTTGGGAAGTCATTTATAGTGAACAAAATCACTGCATGCAGTTGAAAATATTCCATTATACACCCTAATACCATGAGCCCATAAAAGTTTCAAATCATCAATCAATGGTGACAAGTAAACATCAATAACATTGTCGGGTTTCTTCGGACCAGAGATAATTATACTCAACATGACATATTTGTGCTTCATAAAAACTTCAGGTGAGAGGTTGTAAATTAACAATAAAACAGGCCATGAACTATGTGTGCTACTTAGGGTTCGGTATGGATTCATTCCATCTGTGTACAACCCCAGTCTGAGATTTCTAATTTCATTTCCAAATATAGAATACTACTCTTCAATTTTCTTCCATTGTAGAAAATCAGCTGGATGATGTATTTTTTCATCACATAACCACTCATCTGCATGCCATCTTAACCTTTTTGAATCAAGTATATTAGCAAATAACTGTTTGAAACGATGAATTAGAGGAAGATACCAAAATTTATCTTTGTAATCTCTATATCATCCTGTGATTTTTCTTTCACCTTATACCGTGATGTCCCACATTTAGGAAACTCTGACAGAAATTCATATTCCTTCCTATATATAATATAGTCATTCAGATAGGCATGTATTTTCTTATATCTCAATCCCATCGGGTATAATATTTTCTTAGCGTTATAATGTGAATCTGGAAGATCTTTATCTTTTGGAAGAATGTCTTTCATCAATTGTAGAAGCTCTGTAAAACTTCTGTCACTCCATCCATGTTTCACCTTCAGGTTAATCAATCTTAAAACTGCCGAAAAAACTGTAAAATCTGTAAAACCAGGATATAATGGCTTTTCAGCATCACCATATAGACGTGCAACTATCGGTTCTATCTCAATTTATTCTGTTGCAATATCGTGAATCATTTCTTCAATTCCATCAGAGTTACTATCTTGTGAATCATCATCATCAGTGACATTCCATCCAGTTTCACCATGCCAAATCCAAGGGCTATAACTCGGATTAAATCCATGACAAATTAGATGATATTTTATCTCTCTACTTTTCAACTTCTTCATATTTAAACATTTCAAGCATGGAAAAAAATGTCACTACTTGGAACATTTCATTTAGCAAATTCCAAAAAAGTCATCAACACCTTCCTCATATTCATTTCTCATTCAATGTGCCATAATCCAATTTAGACTCATTATTACCTATAATAAATATCAAAATTATATTTCTTTTTAAGTTATAAAAATATATATTTGTATGAAAAAAATCATAATTTGAATGTAAAACAATTTTGAAATATAAAAAAAATCAATGCGTATTTAAAAAAAATATGCTTAAATATGATATTAGAAAGAAAATACAGTTATATATAATATTTTTAAATTCCATTGAATCAAAGAAAACCATGGGGCCTCCAATGGACACCCTGGACACCCCCCAACCCTCTGGACAACCCCCCAAACCCTCTGAACACAACCCCCACCCCATTAGACACCCCCCGAACACCACCACCCCCTTGGACAACCCCCACCCATCTAGACAACCCCCCCTAGACAGCCCCCACCCCTCTAGACAGCACCCCCACCCCTCTAGAAAGCACCCCCACCCCTCCTAGACACCACCCCCACCCCCTACCCCCTTGTACACCCCCTGGACAACCCCCAACCCTCTGGACAACCCCCAACCCTCTGGACAGCCCCCCACCCCCTGGACAGCCCCCACCCCTCTAGATAGCACCCCCACCCCTCCTGGACACCACCCCCACCCCTTACCACCTTGGACACCCCCCAAACCTCTGGACAACCCCCCCCCCCCCCCCCCCTCGTACAACCCCACAAACCCTCTGGAAAGGCCCCCACCCCCTTGGACAACCCACCACCCCCTTCGACACCCCTACACCCTTGGACCCCCCCCCCCACACACACACACCCCTGGACTACCCCCCCCCCCCCCCCACCTCCATGGACACCCTGGACACCCCCAACCATCTGGATATCCCCCCAAACCCTCTAAATTCCCCCCCCCCACCCCCTTGGACACCCCTTGGACACCACCATCCCCTTGGATAGCCCCCCACCCCTCTGGAAATCCCCCCCCCCACCCCCTCACCAGCCCCCACCCCTCTAGACAACACCCCCACCCCTCCTGAACACCACCCCCACCACATACCCCTTTGGACACCCCCCTTGACAACCCCCAACCCTCTGGACAACCCCCCCACCCCACCCCACCCCCTGGAAAACTCCCCATCCCTCTAGACAGCACCCCCACCCCTACCCCCTTGGACACCCCCAACCCTCTGGATAGCCCCCCACCCCCCGGAAAACCCCCCAAACCCTCTGGACAGGCCCCCACCCCCTTGGACAGCCCCCCACCCCTTGGACAGCCCCCCACCCCCTCTGACACCCCCACCCCCTTGTACCCCCCCCCCCACACACACACAGACACCCCTGGACTGCCCCCCACCCACCTCCATGGACACCCCCAACCATTTGGACAGCCCCCCGAACCCTCTGAACACCACCCCACCCCCTTGGAAACCCCCTGGACACCACTACCCCCCTTCGATAGCCCCCACCCCTCTGGACACCCCCCACCCACCCCTGGATAGACCCACCCCTCTTGGACACCACCCCCACCCCTACCCCCTTGGACACCCCCTAGACACTCCCAACCCTCTGGACAACCCCCACCCCCCAGACAACCCCCCAAACCCTCTGGACAGGCCCTCGCCCCTTGGATATCCCCCCCCCTCTACCCACCCACCCCCTTGGATAGCCCCCACCCCCTTCGACACCCCCACCCCCTTGGACCCCCCCCCACACACACACATACACACCCCTGGACTACCCCCCCCCCACCTCCATGGACACCCTAGACAACCCCCAACCCTCTGGACAACCTCCACCCCCCTGGACAACCACCAACCCACTGCCCCCCCCCCCACCTCCATGGACACCCTGGATAGCCCCCAACCCTCTGGAAAACCCCCAACCCACTAGACAGCCACCAACCCTCTTGAAATCCCCCCAGAACCATGGAATTTTAACCTCAAGCTACTAGTTTTGGAATATCTAGGGATTTTAACCTCAAGCTACAAGTTTTGGTATCATGACATTATTCAAAATGAGAATCATGAAATGTATCTCCTACTAGTCTAGAATGCTCTATTGTTCAATGAATCAGGTTTTAATAGCATATGAAGACTTATAATTGTCCACAAAAATAAGCGGTGTAAATAGATTATGGAACTACAAATAGTGATACCCAAAATAGAAACAACCAAGGATCCAAAAGAAACATTTCACCATGAAAAACCATATATACTTATAAAATAAATCACACTGGTACATAGAATGGGTGTATCATAATGATTTACATATAAATTTCAGTAATATAGGTGAATGAGATCATTAGTTGTCAATGACAATAAAAATTACCATCAATGACTGGCATCCACGAAACAAAAACAAACGAAATAGAAG
The DNA here is from genome assembly GCA_963277665.1 of Viscum album. Lineage (NCBI taxonomy): Eukaryota > Viridiplantae > Streptophyta > Magnoliopsida > Santalales > Viscaceae > Viscum > Viscum album. Next base: position 2,097,586,443 of record OY728156.1, read on the forward strand.
TAGGTGAGGCTTACATGAATATTTCGAGTCGATCTAATAGACCTGGTTATAATAAATAAGATGATGATGGCAAAACGAGGTAATAGGGTTTGAAATCGAAGAATCTTACCTAGTTTAAACAAAAAAAAACGCAAAACGTAAATATAGACTGTCTGAAAAAAAAATGAAGGAAATAAAATTGTGAGAGGCTTACCTGAGTGTTGCGAGTGGAGATGATAGATCCGAGGAGAGTGAAGATAATAAACAATGATGGAAAAATGAGTTTAACGAAACCATAATGAAGAGTCTATTAGGGTTTTCCGCGCGAGAGAAATGAGTCGTCGGTCTTTCGATCAAAAAATCAACAATGACAATCCACGGGGCGTGTTATTTTTTAAATGTTTTATAACGTCAGTTATTATAATACCCGATGTTATAAATGTATCAGATAACGCAGTTTTTAGGTCGGTTATTTTATAACCGATGTAAAAAAAGCTGCATGTTGGTTTTTTACGTCGGTTATTATATAACCGATGTAAAAAACAAATCATAAACCATAGTTTTTATGTCGGTTATTTTATAACCAACGTAAAAACTACCGGGTGTTGGTTTTTTACGTCAGTTATGATACAACCGACGTGAAAAATTCAGCAGGTTGGGATTTTACATCGGTTATTTGATAACCGATGCCACAAAGACCTCAGATGCCACCTTTTTTACGTCGGTTATAAAATAACCGACGTAAAAAATTCATAGATACCTCAATTTTTACGTCGGTTATCAAATAACCGACATAAAATATGCCGCACTTTGGTTTTTTACAATGGTTATAAAATAACCGACGTAAAAAATTTACTCTCTGTATTTTTTACGTTGGTTATAAAATAACCGACGTAAAAAACCACGTATCACAGATTTTCACGTCCGTTGTATATAAACAACGTAAAAAATAGTGACTTTAAAAATGTTTTCTACACTAGTGAGGCCCTTTATAAGTGAGGGAGAGGATACACTTTGTGTTTTTGAAATTAAGTTATGTGTACCCATGTTTTTACCTAACATCAGGCCCTGATAATGGGCCCAAAACAATAATATAAGGTATAAGGTTTAAATATATCTATAAAACTAGTTTTTTAAAATTTTTGGGTTATTATTACACCTTATATTCTAAGTTTAACCACTAAGTAAACTTGTTTTTACCTTAAACACTATAATTAATTTTAACTATTTTCACAAATTAATTTGATGAAAAAATTATGTTGAACTTATTAAAAGTTATAAATTATTATGATTAAAAATATGGAATCAATTTTTATTAATTCAATTCTTAAAATTGTAAAAAAATAATTTTATATTAATCTTGTAGAGGGAACGAGAAAGCAGTTTTTAAAGTGAAAATGTTCCAAAGTTTACTAAGTTTTTATATCTAAATTTAATAAAAAAAATATTAAAATGACCTAAATTGGATTAATAGATGTATAATAGATCTAATTTTACTTTAATACCAATTTAAAATATAATTTAACCTTATAAATTATTTAAATAAAATGTTAGTTTTCTATTAAAATTCAGTATTTTTCACTATTCATAAAAAATATAGCTTCTCATATTTATAAAAAAAATAACCCTAAGATAATTTTGAAATTATTATTTAAAAAATGAAGTTTATTTTTTCAAATAAAATTTAAAAATTGTCAAAATTTACTTTAAAACAAGTTCACCATTAAAAAGAGGCAAAACTATCTTTAAGAAAATATAGATTTTTATACATAAAATTTTATTTTCTCTTATATTATGCCTTTAAAATATATTGGATAAATTTAAAAAAAATATTGAATATATAATATATAAATATTATTAATATCATCCACTAATATTAATTAATTTAATTTATTAAGATTAAATTCCTTTGGATCATAAAAATTGTTTTTTATAAAATCATTTTCTTTATATTCAATTGGTTTTTATATTAATTTCTAATTAATTTGTAACCAATGAATTAAAAAATTATATTTTCATTAGTTATTAAATCCTATTTATAACCTCTAATTTAATTTCTTGGATATAATTTTCACTTAAAATAATAATATTAATGATATTCAGTGAAACTAACTTTTGTTTGTAACGCAAGAAATTGAAGAAACTTGTTGTTGAATGTATTGCATACATGGAAATAAATATAATAGATTTAATTTATTTAAAATATTAAATATATCATAAAGTCTCAGTATTTTATATTTAATTCTATTCTTGGTGTTACATTTCATAAACACTATTGAATATGGTGTTCATATTTTAAAATTTTGGGGTATTACATTCTTCTCACCTTAAATGAATTGTGACCTCACAATTTAAGCCTGATAATGGTAATAAATGGTTCGTAAATTTTAAATAACATTATTGAAAACCCCACATAGTAAAACATTTAATAAAATATCATCATAATAAGAGATTAAATTAAGTACAAAAGTCATCTAGAATAACACATAACTTGGTTTCTAAGTAAGAGAACATTGGTGGAAGGTGAAGATATGGACATGGAGGAAAAAACATAAATATATATATAGGGTAATTTACTACATTGATTATAATAAATTGAGAGATCCATATATTTTTGGAGGGATCAAAACCATAAATTTTTGATGATTTAAAAGACCATCGGTTCAACAAAAATGAAGGTATTAGGATAACATTTTTGTTTCAAGACCCTTTTTCATAGAGTTTATGAATTATTTCACTCTCAAAGAATATAAGGAAATATACTTACTTGATATTCTACTATTTCACAATAAAATTTTCATTTTTTTTTGTGCTTTAATAAATTTCTAATTCATCCCTTACTCTAAGAAATGGATATCCAAAAATTAACTTCTAAGATTGAATCACTAAAATCACCATTTTACATATCATATGATCTATAAAAGAGTAATAAGATATTCTTACTTTCTTTAATAAAACCAAAATGGTGAGAATAAGTTATCCAATAACACCTGAAATTAATCTTAATCCATTGCATAAAAGTTCAACCTTAAATATAGTCCAAAATGTGTCTGGAAAAATTTATAAATAATATTACAAAATAAAAAACTATATTCCCTAAACAAAATAAAGTATATATTAATATACATGTACCAAATATGTGTATACCTTCATCATGTACTCTCTTAAATCATGTTAAAAACTTTAATTACAATAAATCCTTATTTAAAACATGCTTGTTTACTTATTACTTAGGTAAAACATAGTTTATTGGATATATTACTTAAATCCAAAAATGTATTAGACTCTATCAATGATATCATAAAAATTTCCCAATAAATCATTATTCAGTTACAAGGTATTCATTAATATCCAATTTACTTTATCCATATCAATCATCTATTTATCCAACCATCATTATCTCAACATCAGAAACATATTAAGGGTTTTTATTCCCTAAATCATATGTTATCCAAGAATTTAAACTTGACACTTAATCATTTTTCTTGGTTATCAATACCATTTAATATGCTCTCTAAAATCCTTAATGAAATAGTACTACAATACAGTCCTTATATATTTCATGATTCAAATAACCATAACATCATTGATGAAATACTTAAATGAAATAATTCATGAATCCAAACACATGCACATTATTCATTATTATTAAATTGTATTAATAGCATAAGATTGGTCTTGATTCCTTAGCTTATTCTGAGGTATAATATCTTGACACTTTGGGATGTCATTTTCATAGTTCCCCATATCTCAATAGTTGAATCATTATACATTGGAGTGTTTTTTATTTCCCTTGAAATCAAAATTATAGTTTCATATCTCTCTGCACTTGTAGAAAACTTTCAATCATTTTAAGCAAGTACAAGGGTGTTTCTTTCCAAAATTATCACATGTGTGAAAATACTTCTTTCCCATCTTCCCTTTATCCAAATTTTTTAGCTATCCTATTCTTAATGTACTTCCCTCTTAATCCATAATAATTAGATAAATATTTCTTTATCTAGTTAGCACATTATATTGTTTCATCATATAATAAATTTTTTTGGGATACTAGTTCAATTTTAAATATTTTCTTAATACCATAAAGTATATGATCATTATTACTCTTTGAATCATGTTCATTGGTGAGGCACACATTCCTTTTGTTGTGTGCCATTTCTAAATGAATAAATAAACTAGATTGGATCATATAATTATGAAACATAATGTATAATCCAAAAACTAGTGAGAAAATAAAAAATTTACGTGTATTTAATCTTATAATCATAAACATGGTTTCTTTAGGATTTTCCTCCATACTTATTCTCAAATTCTATTATAGGGTTATGTTCTATGGTATATATTTTCTAAATCTAGTTTCTAAGGATTATACTAAAATTTCTTTGATGCCAACTATAGTGACCCCAACCCTAGTATCCCAAGGAAAGTGCCTGATACCATTACATTGGCATGAGATATATTGAAATCATTCCCCAAAAGACTAAATAGTTTCGTATTATTAGTAAACTAGATACATGCATGATTCTTTCATTGAAATTGAAAAAAAAATTAAAACATTATTTTTTTCAAGAATAAATTTATTCTATCTAGAATATCTTGGTATATCAATCATAGTAAACTTAATGGAATCTTGGGTAAAGATAAAAAATAAGGGTGACCTTAAATACTTAGTAAGGGTTAAGTAAAATAGAATAAATAATGAATCAATGAGCATAAAAAATATAAAAAGGTAAATAACTGAAAAAAAATCCATTTAATGAATAACTTGAGAATAATATGGAAGGATTAAATGATTATTAGATAGTTCCATATAAATGATCACATGATCATGAAACTTAACCATGGATATTCTAACTAATAGAATAATCTCATGGAATATCAATAACTAAATTCATAATTATGGAATTCATAATGATGGATGTCTAAAACTTATCATTGAGACTTAATTGTTGGAAATATAATAAATTTAAGGCTTCAGGCCAAGAATCTAATACTGTCAAGGCATTGTGCTAAGAATCTACAAAATGGTTGAGTTCTTGTCCAAAAGCATACATAGTTCAGCTCATGCAACCTACTGATGCATCGAGGGTATATAGAGGTCATTATAAATCACATATGAAATCTAATTAATTCCTTATATGAAAGGGGTGAAACATATTTAACAAAAATAGTCATATTAAAACTATCATACAAAATGTAAATATTTTACCCAATAAATAATTATAATCATAGATCAAATGAATTAAAGTGGATGGTATCAAAATAGTATAACCCCAGTTAAACAGATCGTAAACCATATAGAGAAATAATAAGGATGATAAAATTAAAATATATACCCATTGGATTAAGGGTAAATGGTTTTTTTCATTGATGAATATAAATACATAGAAAATATATTAAAAATAATTCTTCGGGAAAATATCATTTTAATTTTGAAAAAAAAAATTGCAAAAAAAATTGAAATTATTTTTTCCCTTAAAATTAATTTTAAAAACATTTTATTTAAAAATAAACTCCAAAATTTTAAAATGATTATTCAAAGAATTTAATTTCATGTAGGCTGGTAATTCTATACATGTCCTAAAAACATTCCTTTTTCATGGTAAGAAGTTTTGAAATGCACCTTGTTCGAAAGGAGGTAATAATATTTCTTTGAAAAAAAATACAAAATTGTTAAATTTTTTTAATAAATCTTTTTTAAAAGGTTAAAATAATTGATTTTTTTAGAAAGAATGGTTTTAGAGGAAAATATGATTCCAATCGAAGAGAGAAATGAAGTCTTATTTTCTTAAAAACTTTTTTTAAAATATTTTAATTACCAAAGAGTGTAGAAATGGTACTATTACTTGAAAATAATAATTAATAAATATAGGATAATAAAATTAAAGGTTTTATTAAACAATGATCAAATAATTTTGTTCAACGTAAATTCATGTTTAAACAATCCTGAATAAAATGAGATTTTGAAGTAAACCCTTAAAATGATCATAATGTCGAAGTAAGAATTAATAAATGAATATATTATGTGTATAAAATTTAAATACACATAAAACAATTGGATATATAATAATATATATTCAAAATTCATTATATAGATAATCTTATCATCACATAATTAATGAAGTAAGAGTTTAACCTAATGAGTGGAAATTGAGTTAAAAAACTCATTACCATATGCTTCTTTTGGGTTGAACATGTTATAAAATTCTATATAATGGTTTTAAACATGTTATTTACTCATTAAAATTTATATTAAAATTTATGATATCATATATGGTCCGTTTATAATATTTTATTAATCATTCGTTAATAATCTTCATTGTTTTCATCATTTTGGGTAATAACTGCTTTGTTTTTTGAGTATATTTTGAATTGTTATTTTTTTCCTCTTAATTTGATCATGATTTCATAATATTAAAATTTTAAAACATTATTTAACTATCATATATATTAATTATATATTTATTCATATTAATCCATGAAATTTGGTGATAGAAAATTAATTACACAGTTCATGGAGACGGTAGGGCGTACGTACACATGGAGGTTGTTTCCATTTTCTTGTCATATTAAAAGATATAAAATAAAATTATATAATATATATATATATATATATAATATTCCAAAATAATTTTTATTTCAAATATATCACATGTTTTTATTAAACTCATCCTTAATACATTCCATATAAAGCGTGAATGAATCACATCACTTCACGAGTCAGTAGTCCACCATACACACGGGTGATGTTACAGTATTCCCAAAAAATAGAAATAATGAAGTTATGTGTGATATAATAATTCAGAATAATAATAAAATCATAAATATCATATATAAACTATAAATCCATCATTATTTCCAGACTTTAAATGTTGTAATGGAAAAAATAATGACATCAGTACATGATGTGGTAGTCTATCATACACACGAATGATGATTTCGTAACCCATTTGATGGAAATGTGTGAATTTTTTGGTAATACCCATAACCCAAAAACATATAATTGTATTAAATATACTAAGGTTATTATATATATGCATGGTATAATATTAATTAAGGCATGTGGATAAATAAATAAAATAAAAATGCTTTTAGAAGAACAATACCTCTTATTTGGGTATCCTCTTTAGGTTTTCAATAAAGCCTTCAAAGGATGGATTTATTCCCAAACTAAAGTTTCTAGGATTAGGGTATGGAATTTTTAGAGTTATTTTTTGAGGTATTGTATAAACTTGAGTTTTTTTGAATCTATGAAGTAGAGAGGAAAGTGGGAGGCCTTTTATAAGTGAGGGACATGCCACACTTTGAATTTCTGAAAAGAAGATAGGTGTAACCACGTTTTTACCTAACATGAGGACCTAATAATGGACCTAACTCAATTATATAATGTATAAGTTTAATATATTTTCATATAATGGGTTTTTGACAATTTCTTGACATTATTACATTGTATATTCTAAGTTTATTCTCTAAGTAAACTCAATTTTACCTTAATTACTGTAATTAATTTTAGATTTTTTCACTAATCACTTTGGTAAAATTTTAATTTGAACTTATTATAATTAAAAAATTATTCTAATTATAAATATTTAATACATTTTTACAAATTAAATTCATGCAATTGGAAAAAAATAATTTAAAATTAGTTCTGCAAACAGAATGAGAAAGAAGGTTTTTAAGGTGAACAAATTCAAAAGTTTACTAACTTTTAATATCTAAGTTTAATATAAAAATATTAAAATGACCTAAATTTTACTAATATATTTATAATTTATCTAATTTTACTTTAAAACAAATTTAAAATATAATTTTACATTATAATTTATTTAGATGAAAAGTCAGTTTTCAATTAAAATTTAGTATTTTTCATTATTCATCAAAAAATAAAACTTATCAAAAAAATACAAAAAAATAAACCTAAGATAATTTTTACATTATGATTTCAAAAAATGAAGTTTATTTTCTCAATTTTTTTTATAAAAGTGTAAAAAATTAGTTTTAAAATAAGTTTGGCATAAAAGGTTGAAAACTACCTTTAGAAAAATCCAACTTTTCTGCGTAAAATTGGATTTTTTCGTGTCTTATGCCTATCAAATATATTGGATGAATTTCAAAAAACATATAGAATATTATTAGGTAAAAAACGTCTAATATACCCTAATATGGAGGATGAATCAGAGTATGGATATTATTTTTGAAATTCTTCATGCCTCATTGGATCTTGACCTCTTTATCATAAGGGTTACTATTTTTTCTCTTTAGTGTTTATATTATTCTTTTCCTTTCAAACTTTCTCTAATTATGATGTATAGAAAGTAAATAAATAAACCAAACATGATGACACAAAAAAATTTACTTGGTTGTCCCTAACTTGGATACGTCTAAGTAGCATAAAATGGTAATGTGTCGATGTACCGAATTTACTATGGCTTACTACCAATACAAGGTTCAGGCCAAATCACTTATATGTCCGGAATGCTAACTTTCAAAGGTTTGGGATAAATCACTTATATACCCAGGATCACTACCTTAAAATTTTTAAGGATAGCTCACTACTTCAAAAGGGTCACTCCCTCAATCTTTTTTTTTGTAGCTCACTTCCGATGGAAAGGATCATCTTCTTCTACATCCTTTTCTCACTACTCTTGAAAGGGTTCACACAAAGTTTATGAACATGTAGGTCTCTTCATTAGAAACAATGAATTCATCCTAAATTATAGGTATATTCTCTATTGAATACCCACTATAATACACTTGATTAATATCACTTTACCACATATTTACTGGGTAATACCTTCTAAACACTTTTGTAATGCTCACTTCCTTCACGAAGCAAACACAACTTTCATGAAACTGCCCAATTCTTCATAAGAATACCCTTCATTTATAAACCCTAAAAATACAAATCTCACCTATTTTAGGAAGAACAACCAGCCTTTATGAATCACATTCCTCTCATGAAGCTCACATAGAATTTTCAAAGCATCTTACTTTCACAATGCTCATAACTTTCGTTTCTCTTATATAGACTACATGAACACCAACACTTTTAGTCATATTTTTATTGCCTTTGAGAACATTCTTTACTTAAGAAAATTTTATCAAGAAAAACCTTTATGAATCTCCTTCATGAATCCAGAGGCTTATAATATTTATTAAGTCTTTCTATACTTTTATGATGGTGTAGAGGCTTATTTATAGTTGTTTCCACCCATTTTAGAAGCTTCCATACACATCATCACCTTTTCGTGAAGCTCTCCAATATTAGACATAAAGCTCTCCAACAATTGTTCATGAAGATCCCTATTTTGATGAAGCACTAGGGAAATTTCCTATTCATGAAGATTCTCATAGTTTAAAACACTCACTTTCAACCCTTCATATATTCATGATGCTCCACTTCTTGTAGTCATAGATATGTACCATTTTTCATCCTGCATTCATGATGCTCGAAACATTCATGAAACCTTGCCATCACGGCATTGAATGCCTTAAAAAATATCCATACCTTCATGAAACTCCAATATTTTAGAAATTCATGAATTTTACATATTTTTATGCGTTATTCATAGAAATAAAACTTTCACAATGATTGAACCATCATCCAAATTTTTGATCCCAAAAAATTGGAAAACACTGGGAAATGACACCACCTTGTATACACAATTTTTGTACTAACTCCAGAGCATCCTTTCCTTTTTCATGGATCTTTTTTACCTTGCCTTATCAATAATATATTTGTAACTACACAAATAACCATGGAAACTCACTTTTTCAAAAAACACAATCAACCCAAAAAACACAACAATGTTACCTTGAGGGATTTTTTCCCAACAAAATCTCTCTTTGGGTTTTTTGACAAATCTTCCCATTTTGATAACTCATTGAAGCTTATTATATATTATTCTAACATTAATTTCTTGGAATTCATATAGTGTTCAAATATTTACTCAACACATACTCAAATTCCACATGAGCCATGCTTGGCATCAGAAACTAGAGTATTATAAAAGTTCATCAATGAATCACTTTATTCCCAAACAAATAATCTATGTTCATCACAAAGCTCATATATCATGATATATATTATTTAATTGATAATCTTTAGAATAAAAAAATTTAAAACACCCCCTACTTCACTACTCCCCCTATCATCTTATCCTCTTGTATTGATTAAGACATTTTTTCTCATTTTATAGCCACAAATTCACCCCCTTTTTCAATGAACTCAAAGGTCACATAATTATGGTCTGAAAAGGGTCAAAGAAAACATATTAATACATTTAAGGAAGAAAACCTCATACCAGAGGGAGAGGGGGTCCCATATCCACATGTTTTAAACTATAGGGAGTCAACTGAACTTCAAGATCCAGTCAATGCCTCTCAAACTCCACTTTTGGAAGGGCATTCATTAGAATGTCTACAACCCGTAGTTATGTAGACATATAATCCAACTTCAAACTCCCTTAATCAAAATTATCCTTGATAAAATTATAATTTATTTTAATTTTCTTCATCCTTGAGTGATGGAATGGGTTTTTTATAATATTTATAGCTCTTGAAATATCACAATGGATTACTATTTGATACATCAATAGAACTCCAATAACATCAATCTATTGCTTCATACTCAATAATTACATTCAATATTGAACAGACACAATATATTCAATTTATACAGTGATCAATGAAATGATATATTTGTTCTTGTTTATCCAAGAAATACACAATCCTTTATGATAGAATGCACCACCTAAGGTTGATTTTATATCATATTCTTTACCGGACAAATTTGTATTTGTATAGTCCAATAACTCTTGCGGATAATTTTCATTGTACAAAAAATTGAAATGCACCTTCCTCTTGATATACCGAAGTATTCTATTAACTGTAATTATGTGTATTTATTTCTGATTACTTTTATATCTTTTTGTATTATGTGACATTAATTGAATTGCCTTCATCATACTGTTATAGTTTCATCTGGGTATCCACCAGAGTCATTTTCTTCTTGTAATTATCTATTGTAAATATTCTCAAAGCCTTCTTATAATATTTAAATTGAGAAATGAATGTTCTATTCTTTTTATTTTTCACCTATAAACCAAGTAAAAATTCTAGTTCACAAATCATTAACATTTCTAATTCACTTTTCATGAATTATAAGAACTTATTATATTGTGATTCATCTGATCTGCCAAATATTATTTCATCAACATATACCAACACTATCATCCTTTGATTACTGTCATTGTTTACATAGATATTTTAATCAACTCCACCACACTAAAAACCGAGCATCTTAAAAAACCGGTCTAGTCTTGAATACCATACAATTTTTGCTTGCTTCAACCCATATAAAACCTTCTTTATTAGACAAACTTGGTTTGAATATTCATGAATGAGAAAAACATTTTACTAATCAGTATAAAATTATATCCTTTTAATTCTATTGAGACATTGCATGTGATTAGATGATTGAATGATCCCCCTATGATATAAAAACCCTCCTATTATTTGGCCCACATTTTAGACCCACAAAGTTTCTTAATATCCACTTATAAATGATCCATCGAAAAAATTATCATACTGAGTCAAAACTTGATGTAGGAAACAAGATATAATATTAATAAAATCATCACTATTAATTACACTAAATTACTTTCATGCATCTTAAGCATCCACTGTAACAACCAATAATTTTATCATTGGTAACTGCCATGTTATAATTATTCCATATAGTATAAATCACCTAAAATCACAAATAGGACACAATAAAAAATTTATAAATGAATAATATTAGAATATGAGGTATTTCTGGAAGTTAAGGAACCTATACTAATGGAATAGTAACTTGACCTTTGAAATAGTAATGTGACCATTAGGAATAGTAATCAAAGTAATAGAATAGTAATCTCACCTATGAAAGTATAAATAAAATTTATATATCTTATTAATGAAAATTTGACATATTTATTTCATAGTATAAGTAAATAAACATTTTAGAAATAATAAATTAAGTGTTTGAATTTTTCTAAGTTACAAATATTTAATTTAAATTTTATAATTAATATAATGATTTAAAATAAAATTTATTTTCATAAAATTTATTCATAAATTATTATTTCTTTTTCATTTGATTATAAGATAATTTTATGATACCTTAAGTAGTTTTTCAAAGCATCATAAAATCAATTATAATTTTAAAATTAGTATTTTGATATAAATGACGATCTTATTTAAAACCCAAATTTATCGTATTTAGAAAATTATTAGCATCAAATGGAGTCTATTTTTTAATTTTATATATCTAAAAATGGTTAGGGTGAATTTTTTATGTTTTTCTAAGATAGTTGAATTTTTGGTGAATAGTGAAATACGGTAATTTACGGTATTTGAAAAATACAAGAATTATTAAGTCATATATGATGTATGAATTATGTAATACCATAATATAAAACTATACTTAATTATTTTAATATATTTTCTGATAAGGTTCAAACTATTCATTGTCTTGATCCAAAATAATAAACTAATGTATAAAATAATAAAAAAAACACCCCTCTCCTCTGCTATAAATAACACCCCTTCTTCTCACACCTCCAAATCCTTGAATCTTCTTCAATTTATACTCATTAATCTTCCCAAGACCCTCCCCCATTTCTATATGCCTTTTTTTCTCATCAAAACTCCAAAACCAATCTCCCTAAGGAGGTTCTCATAGAGAATAATTCAAGAGGTAAAATCCTCTTTATTTTCTTTTATTTCTTTTTAATTTTCCTTTCTTATTCTCTCCCCATATCCTCTTATACAAGTGGTATGATAAATAAATAATCATAAATATACTGAAATGTTATTATTTTAATGGAATAATATATCATCAAACCTCTTCTCTTCTCCCTTTTATTCTAAAAATTGAAAAGTCATCCATGAGGTGTTATTTTATCACCTTCAAGGACAAGAAGTTTTCATTTTCCTTTATCACCTTCAATAATTGTATTAAAACCATTATAATTATTGAGATGGATTTTAAAATTTATGTTATAACTTTTTTTATGTTTTGTAAATTACTTATGTACATAATATTAAATAATAAAACAAAGTGAGTTTGTTGTGATCAAAAACTACCAAATTAATCTAAATAATTATCAATAAAATTTTATATAATGAATCATCCTAATATCTAAAAATTATATATAAGACCAATTAAAATTCATTAATTTTATTAATAACATATAATTTCAATTCTTGATAATTACCCCCCATTTTACATGATCTTCCATACATGTATACAAGTGAACCGATCATGGAAATGCAGAAAAAAAACACTACCGAACGATGAAATTGAATTCTATAACTCATCATAATGGACATAAAAGAACTTAATAAAATGATAATAAATAAAATATGTGTATAAGATATTTTTTATTTATTAATTAATTAATCTAATTTTATTATCAAGGATATTAAAGTGAAGAAAGCTTCCAAACATAAGGTAGGGGGATTATCAAACCTAATTTATTTCTTTGGGTTATTCTATCTTCTAAGGTATGATTGTTCATATTATTTTCTTAAAATTTAATTTCACTTTATTTAGGATATAAATGTTTCAAATATTTTTTTGTGACAAAAATAAATGTATTTTTAAAATAAATCTTCTTTCTAAAAATAAATATTTTACTTCTCTGGATATTGATTCTTCTTCACTCAAGATTGATGATTTTTATACCAAGTATGATATTCCCTTTTTATTTTGGAAACCCCAAAGTTTATTCCTGAATTAATGATTTATTAAATTCTTATGAAACCCATTTCCTTTCCATGGGTTATTTTATGAAATATATTTTCATACATTCTATGCCGCAGGCATGATTATGTAAATGTTATGATGTGATGGGTGCACCTAAAATTATATAGAGATCTAATGCACTAGGTAATGTGATGCATCTCTTGAGATAATGTTCAATATGTGTGAAAATGATGATATATGTGTTCACAATTCTGATTTTATGGTTATTCACATATGTTACGTGTGAACATGATGCTAGATTTGTTCATAACTATGTGTGGTAGTTGACCACTAAGACCTGATGTTTCATTTTTATGCATTGACACTTTCTATACCCTTATCTATTTCTTCCTATCATGATTATAATGATTATACCATTCTTATGTTATAATGATGATCATTATGCTCACCCATGTTATATTTATTCATGTTCTTATCTATCCTCTTACTGGGATTTTAGATCACCCCTTTATTTGATGTATATCTTCAAGTGACTACTTATACTAAAGAGTTCACAAGGGCCACTAAGAAGATATAAAATAAGTAATTAAATATTTTTAATGATTTATTATGTAAATTTTATGTTTTATCCTAATTTCTTCAAGACACAAAACCCTTTGATTCTGGTTTTTGTAATGATTTTATGTTTTTTATATTTAAAATGATTTAAAAGTAATGTAAGAAAAATAGGGTCATTATAGTTAGTATTAGAAAATAGTTTAGTAAATTTTGGAATTAGGATTACAAAACCATAGTGAAACCCCTTAGTATGAGACTAAGTGAATGAAATCACCCAATTATATTTTTTTTAGAAAAATTATAAACATAGGGATCCCAAAATATATGAATCTAAAGTTAATTTCACAAAGGAATAATTTATTTATTCGTGACTTGTTTAATTATGTTTTTTTAACCCTTTCCCATTTTAGAAAATGGTTGAAATAAGGAGAAACCAGTCCAACAATACATGTGAGTGAAAATGAAGGAAGTTCTTAAACAACATCACCAATTCCTTAGGATGTGGAGAGATATTCTCACCCAAATGTCTCAGGATATGAACAATAACCTAAACAATGTAAAACTTCCTCCTTAACCTAAGAGGGAGAAACTAGATATTGAATCTCTTATGTAGCAATGAACATAGTCATTTATTTGATATTCTGATCCACTAGTTGTGTAATAGTGGGTCAACTCAATGGATAAGATCTTTACTATGTTTTACTGTTCTTAGATAGAGAATGTGACTCTATCTATTTATAATTTATATGGAGAGGATGATAAATGGTGGTTGTTAATTAAGAACACCAATACAAATATGAAATTTAATAAATATAGTGGTAATATTTTAAGAAAATATTTATTAACATGTATTCCCTTAAAACTTTTCATATGAAGATGGAGAGAGAATTTATAGATCTAAAGAAAAAAATAAGGTGAATCTACCATGAATTATGAATAAAATTTAACAAGGATTTCAAGGTACTCCTTGGGTTTTGTTATCAACAATTGTAGAAAAATAGATTGATTATTTAGTGGTTTAAAACCACACCTTCAAAAGGATCTAGAAATTTCAGACTTTTGGATTTACGAATAATTTGTTCAATGTGTACTGAAAGTAGAAATGGAGTTTGTAGAATGGTACTATGACTATGGAGATAAGAAAAATATATGGATTTTCAAGTTGGAGATCTAATGACAAAGGTGGAATGAAAAATCAACCACACACATATCAAACATGTGGGAAGAAGCATCCTGAGAGCAACCTCAAAGGGGTGGGGAAATGATTCAAGTGTGGTAGAGAAGGCCACCAAGCTCATGAATATCGAAGAGACATGAGGAATCTGGAAAATGTGGTGGAAGAAAGGATAACACTACCTATGGTTAAATTCTTCAATTTTAGGGAGCAAGGGAACTATGTAAGCCAGTGAACTAAACCCTGATTCCTCAAGGTTAGTCAAATTGAGCAGCCACTATTCCCAAAGGAGCAAGGGAAAGATAATGCCATCACTATTACTGAGGTGGATCTTTAAAATGATGTGGTGATAGGTATGCTGGTTTTTTATTCAATAATATTGAATGTACTATTTGATTATCGTTCTATGAATTCTTTCATATCTTTCAAGTTTAGTAGATCTATTTAGACAACACCTCAAAATATAGAGGTTGAGTTATCTTTGAGAAAAATAAATATGGAAATTATTGAATCCAAAGTATATAACTCATCCTTGGTTAATGTTTTGGGACTAAACCTCCTAAAAAATATTGTCTTACTTATTTTTGTGGAGTTTGATTCTATATTGGGAATGGATTGGCTATCTTTATACAAATCCAACATCAAATTTTGGGAAATGGAGATGAATCTTAACATCCAAAGTCATACTCCAATTTTTTATAAGTGTAAGGATGAGGATTAATCTCCTTTAGAATCATCATCTCATGTGTGGATATTATTTCCTTAAGAGAAATAATATATAGATCAAATTATTAAAACAAAGGAGATAATCATGATCGAAGACATACCCATTGGGAGGGACTACATTGATGTGCTTCCTATAAAATTTCTTTATCTTACTCTTAATTAAGAGGTTTAGTTTTCAATTAGACTTATTCCTAGATCTCTTCCTATATAAAATACACCTTATAGATTGTCCACCATTGAGTTGGAGGAACTAAATAAGCGGTTAAAATAGAAATTGGAAAGGGTTTTTTATTCCTGAGGGCATCACCATTGGGTGCACCAGTCTTCTTCATCAAGAAGAAGGATGGATGAATGCACTTGTGCATTGATTATCATGATCTCAACAAAATCATGATAAATAAAAAGTATCCCCTTCCACGAATATATGATTTGTTTGATTAGCTATGTGGTTCCAAGCATTTATCTAAGGTGTAAATCTAGTTGGGATATCACCAATTAATGGTGAGGAATGAAGATATTCCCAAGACTACCTATTGAATGAGGTATGGAAACTATGAGTTCACAGTGATGTCTTTGAGACTCACTAATACTCCATAAATATTGATGGACTTAATGAATAGAGTATTTATATATTACCTCGATAAATCTGTGGTAATATTTATTGATGATATTTTGATATACTCTAAGAGCAAGGATGAATATTAAGAACATTTGAATAATGTGTTGAATACTTTACAAAGGGAGAAAATTTATAAAAAGTACCGTAAATGTGAGTTTTGTATGGAGGAAGTATCATTCTTAGGGCATGTTATCACCAATAAAGGAATATCTATGGACCCTTCCAAGACAAAGGCAATAGAATAATAGCCCAATAAAACATTTATAATGGAGATCCACAGTTTCCTTTGTCTAACTAGGTATTACAAGTGATTTGTGAAGAACTTATCACAATTTTCAAACACACTAACCAAGCTGACTTGAAAGGGAGAAAAGTTTTTCTAGACCAGTGAATGTGAAGACTTCTTCAAAGAGTTAAAAAATAGGCTTATCATCACGCCAGTACTCACCCTTCTAACAAGTGGTGAACTATTTATGGTATATATCTATGATTAAAAGAAAATATTAGGATGTGTACTAATGAAAAATGAAAAATTGATATCCTAATCTTCAAGGTAGTGGAAAATTAATGAGAAAAACTATCCCATGAATGATCTGAAGTTGGCAGATGTGATCTTCAAGGTTGAAAATATGGTGTAATTATATCTATGGGGAGAAGTATGAAATATATACTGATCATAAGATCCGAAAATATATATTCACACATAATTATATTAATATGTTCTAGTGAAGATGGTTTGATCTCATCAAGGATTATGAATACTCAATCCACTACCATCCTGGAAAATCGAATAAAGTGGAATACTCTCTAAGTAGAAAGAATCGTGAAACATCATCAATGATGAGAATTGAGAAGGATAAAATATTATTAGATTTTAAAAATATAGAAAGTGGAATCATTAAGGAAGGAACATCATCAATCCATTTTCAAATTATTTCTCAACCATCTGTCATGGAGAAAATAAAGGTTGATAAAAGAAATGATGTAGAAATTTAGAAGAAGATGGTAGTCTTGAGAAAGGGGAAATCCTTAGAGTTAAAAATTAATGAATAAGGAGTTGTAATATTTGGGTCGTGACTACGTGTGACATCCAATCCAGATATAAAGAAATATCTTCTAAGTGATTCACATAGATCAACTTTATCTAATCATCTAGGGAGAACAAATATGTATCGAGATATCTGACAGATCTATTAGTGGGAAAATATGAAGAAGGATATTGTTGAATATACATCAAAGTGACTGGTATGTCAAAAATTGAAGGCTAAAAGGAAAAATTATAAGGGGATGATGAAATAATTACCCATACCATCAGGGAAATGGTAAAACATCACCATGTATTTGGTCACCGGACTTTTAAAGACATCCATATGAAACAATTCTATATGATTTTTTGTGGATAATATCACAAATACAACTCACTTTATCACAATTCAAGAGGACATATCACTATATCTACTTGTACAGATATGTATCAAAGAAGTGGTCAGGATTTATGGAGTACCACTATTGATTGTATCCTATTGATATCCAAGATTCACCTTGATGTTTTGGAAAAGTATCCAATATTCTCAAAACACTGAACTGAACTTCATTTTGACTTATCATCCTCAAACTGATGGTAAATTAGAGCAAACTATCCAGACACTATAATACATGTTGAGATCAATGTTATATGGACTTAAAAGGAGGATGGTACCAACATCTTCTTATATCTAAATTCTATTTCAAAAATAATTTACACTTAAGCATCCAAAGGTATCCATATAAATCCATTTATAGGAAAAGATATAAAACACTGGAATGTTTGGATGAGGTCAGTTAACATAAGCTTATAGGACCTAAAATGATTTAAGAAATGGTGTAAAATGTGAAAATCATTCACCAACACATCAAAGAAGCTAAAATTCAACAAAAGAGCTATGAAGACAATCATTGATAGGACCTAGAGTTTGAAGTTATATACATGGTATTCCTTCAACTATCTCCATGTAAGAGGATCATGAAATTCAAAAATAAATGAATATTCAGTCCCAGGTACATCTTACCTTTGAGATTCTTGATCGTGTTGGAGTTGTGTCCTATCGACTATAACTTACAACTACCATGTCTCAAGTACATGATATATTCCATGTATCCATCTTGAGTAAGTACATACCAGATCCCTCACATGTACTAAATCCATGGGTGGTACAGTTGGAAAATGATCTCTCTTCTGAGGATCATCCGATGAAGATCTTGGACCATAGAGATAATGTTAGACACAAAAAGACTACTCACCTAGTCAAATTATTATGGTAGAACCATAATTTAGAAGAGGAAACATGAGAACTAGATGAAGCAATTAAGGAGAAGTACCCTCACTTGTTTTGACCATAGTATATAAAATGAAATTTTGAGAGAAAAGTTTCATAAGGGGGGGGGGTAGAATGTAACAAACCATAATTTTATCCATGGATACTACCTTATTATAATTATTCCATATATTATAAATCACAAAAAATCACATATATGACATAATAAAAACTTTATAAATGAATAGTGAATATAATATGGGTATTTCTATAAGTTAATAAACCTATACCAATAGAATAGTAACTTGACATTTATAATAGTAATGCAACCATTAGGAATAATAATCCGACCAATAGAATAGTAAACCTACATATAAAAGAATAAATAAAATTTATGTTTCTTATTAATAAAAATATGATGTATTTATTTCTCGGTATAAGTAAATAATTTTTTTAGAAATAATAAATTAAGTGTTGGTATTTTTGTAAGTTATAAATATTTAATTATAATTTTATAATTAATATAATGATTTAAAAGAAAATTTATTTTCATAAAATGTATTCATAAATGAGTATTTTATTTTCTTATTATTATAGGACAATTTTATGAGACCTTTGGTATTCTTTTCAAAGTTTCATAAAATAAGTTATAATTTAAAATTTTTTATTTTTTGAATAAATGATTATTTTATTTAAAAAATAAATTTTTCATATTCAAAAATTTGTTTTTATAAAATGGATTCCATTTTTGAAATCTGCACATCTAAAATATTTTGGGTGAACTTTTGATATTTTTCTAAAATAGTTGAATTTTTTGTGAATAATGAAATATAGTAATATAAGGTATTTAACAAATACATGAATTATTGAATCATAGATTATGTATGGATGATTTAAGCCAATATTATCAAACTATACTTAATTATTTTAATATATTTAGTGAGAAGGTTCAAACTATTCATCTTCTTGAGCCAAAATAACAAACTAATGAATAAAATAATCAAAAAACACTCATCCCCTACACTATAAATACCACCCCTAACTACCCCTTATCCTCACACCTTAAAAGCCTTTAATATTGTCCAACTTCTTCCCAATACTCTTCTCAATCCCCTCCACCACATCCAAAAGAATTTTTTATAAATAAAATACCAAAACCAATCTCCCTAAGGAGGTCCTCAGTGAGAAGAATTTAAGAGGTAAAATCCTCTTTCTTTTATTTTCTTTTATTTTATTTTATTTTATTATTGTATCATCATCTCCCCTTATACAAGTGACATGATAAATCTATTATCTTATATATACTGAAAATTTATAAAGTTAATGGAACAATCTATCATCAAACCTCTTCTCCTCTCCCTTTTATTCTAAAAATGGAAATGCCATCTGTGAGGTGTTTCTTTATCATCTTCAAGGATGAAAAGTTTTCATTTTCCTTTACCGCCATCAAGGATTGACTTAAAACCATTATAATGGTTGAAAAAAAATTAAAATGTATTTTATAACCTTTTTATCTTTTGGAACTAAATTATTTACATAATATTAAATAATAAAACCAAATAAGTTTGTTGTGATCTAAAACCGCCAAATTAATCTAAACTATTATCAATAACATTTTATATAATGTATCATCCTTATATATGGTAAAATAATTATATATAAATCCAATTAAAAATATATAAATTAATTAATAACATATAATTTAAATTTTGGATAATTACCTCCCATTTTACACGATCTTTCAAACATGTATATAAGTAAACCGATCATGATAATCAAGAAAAAAACACCCCCAAACAATGAAATTGAACAATATAACTCATAATAATGGCCATAAAATAACTTAATAAAATGATAATAAATAAAATACATGTATAATAGATTTTTTATTTATTAATTAATGAATCTAATTTTATTATCCTGGGTATTAATGTGAATAAATATTTCAGACATAAGGTAAGTGGATTCTCGAACCCAATTCCTTTCTTTGGGTTATTATCCCTTCCAGGGTATTAATGTTCATATTAAGTTCTTAAAATGTTATTTCCATTTCTTTAAGGATATATATATTTCCAATCTGGTTTTATGAAAAATATAAATATTTTCCAAAATAACTCTTCTTTCTAAAAACACATCTTTTACTTATCTTGAGATTGTTTCTTCTTCACTCAAGATTGATGATTCTTATACCAAGTATTATATTCCATTTTTTATTTTGGGAACCCAAAATTTTATTCATGAGTGAATGATTTATGAAATTATCATTAAACCCATTTCCTTTCCATGGGTTATCTTATGGAAAATGTTGTTATATGTTCTGGGTGACATGCATGATTATCTAAATGTTATGGTCTGATGGGTGTACCTAGAATTATATAGTTCTCAAATACATTGGGTAATGTGGTGTATCTCATGAGATAATGTGCAGTGTACATGACCATGATGATATATTTTTTCAAAATTATGATGTTATGTTTATGCACATATGTTATTCGTAAATAGGATTCTATCTTTGTTCATAATTATGTGTGGTAGTTGACTACTAATACATGATGTTTCATTTTTATACTTTTCCATATAAAATGAATTTATATAATGCTTCCTCTAATGATTATGATGATTATCCCATGTTTATGTTTTGATGATGATCATTATGATCACATATGTTATACTGATTCATGTTCGTATCTATCCTCTTATTGGGATTTTAGATCACCCTTTTATTTGATATATATCCCTAGGTGACTACTTATACTAAGGAGTACATGAGGGACACTAAGGATCTAGAGATTAATGAATTGAATAATGTTTATATTTTATTATGTAAATGTTATTTTTGGTCCAATTTTTTCCAAGACACTAAACATTTGGATCCCGGTTATTGTAAATCTTTAATTTTTTGAATGGAAACACTTTGAATACATTTAATTTTCAAATGAATATTCAATAATATAATCATGAAAAATACATAAGAGTGATAAAAAATCATGAGTGGATGATAAAAAATTTATTCTTTAATGTACCGAAAAACATTTTGAATTTTTTAAAATAACCATTATGAATACCCACATTGCATTAAAAAATTTTAAATCAACCAATTAAAAATATGGTATAGTCAAATTGAACTTTACAAAATATAACTAGTGCGTAAATAAAGACCACCAATAGCCATGATTTTCAGCAGGGCTTTTAGCCCATACAATTCATAACACCACCATCAATATTAAATAGTAATAAGTGAACCCAATGAGAAAGAGGAGAAAACTAACCACAAATTTGAGGTTTAGTATGAGATGGGTGTGTGTTTGCGGTGTAGGAGAGGCGCGGTGGAGGAGAGGCGATGTGGAGGAGAGGAAAAGGCAGAGGAGAGCCACAGCGAAGCTCAGTTCGCATCAGAAGAGGAGTCGGCGACCAAGGAGGAGGAGGAGTCCAGAGAGGAGGGGGAGAGGAGGGAGTATAGGAGGTGATGGTAGCAACAGCGGTAGGGATCAGCTTCCACAAGAGCATGAGGGGTACGATGAAGAAGGAGAAACTTAGGGTTTATTTATAAAACTTGGTGACATTTTTATCAGAGCCAGATAAAAATCCCTGATAAAAGTAGGTTTTATCTGCACTAAAATTGAAAGCGTTAATAAAGGCCCATCTTTATCAGCGCTAAAAAAGTACTGATTAAAGTATATTTTATCAATGCTACAATTTAAAGTGTTGATAAAGGCTCATCTTTATCAGCGCTAAAAAAGTGCTGATAAATGTGTGTTTTATTAGTGCTTCTTAATTAGCACTGACAAAACTTACCATTTATTCATAATTATAAAGTTATAACCAATATATTTATTACATTTATAATTTTATAAATATATATAATTATTATTTTTATTATAATTTAATAAATTAAATTATAATTATATAAATATATATATATTTATTTATTTATTTAAGTTTGTGTTTGTTTATAAATTATAATTATATATATATATATATATATATATATAATTTTATAATTTAAATTATATATATATATATATATATTTAATTTTAATTTTAATTTTATAATTATTTAAATATATATATATATATATATATATATATATCTGTGTCTGTGTATATATTCATTAAAAACATATATTTATAAATAAATATATTCAAAAGGTATTCATAAATATATATTTATCATTTAAAAAAATATTTTGTAAATTTATAATTATTTAAATATATTTATATTTAATTATTTATATATAATTATAATTATATATACTATATTTAAAAATTATATAATTATATATAACTAAATATTTGTATTTTTAAATATAGTAAAAACATTTATTATATATTTAAATTTATTTATTATGATTTTAAGTATTTATAGGAAGATAAACCTTCACATGTATAGGAAATGAATGAATACACCAAGTATATATAATACTATAGTATATATGGCCAACATATGTGTAAACAATGAACATATATTCATGAGAATATGAACATACACATCAATTAACACATTCATTTGGAAACATATATATATATATAAGTATTTGTATATATATATAAAAAGGTATTTATATATAATATTATAAACATATAGTATAATAAATATGTAATAAAGATATAACTAAAACTAATAAAGATAATAAACATGCATTTTTTATTTAATGTATATATATAAACATTATTTTTAAATATAATTCAAATATTTTTATAAAAATTAATAGTATTTTCTATTAAAAACTTTTATCAGTGCTATTATTAGAGCTGATAAAGTCTCATTTTTATTAGCACTTTTTATTAGAGCTGATAAAGGGGGGAATTTATTAGCACTAATATTATCAATGATAAAGGGTGTATTTATCAATGCTTTTACTAGCACTAATAAAATTCCCCCTTTTATAAGCGTTTTCAGATTAGCACTGATAAAACCAAAGTGCTTCCCTTACCCACATTTGTGGTAGTGTCTAGAAAGGATTTAAAAACTGTTTATGGACATGTATTTCCCTTTATTAGCAATAATGAATGCATCCAAAACTATAGGTAAATGCTCTATTGAAGTCCCACATTCATCTATCTGATTAATATCACATTACTATGGATTTATTGGGACTTTCCTTTTGAACACTTTCATGATGATCACTTCCTTCATGATGCTCACACAACCTTTGCAAAACTACCCAATTATTCACAAGAATATACTACCTTTACGAACCCCACAACTTTTATGAAGCTCACCTCTTTCAAAAAGCTCAACCTATATTTGTGAAGAACCTTCCTTTTGTGAATCTAACTTAGCCTTCATGAAGCATATTATTTTTGTGAATATCACAAATTTAAACATATTATATATACTTCATGAACATAAACACTTTCATTCGGGTTCTTAGAGCCTTCGTGAACTTCCTTCCTTTGTGAACTTTTTAGTAAGAATAACCTTCATGAATAACCTTCGCGAATCTGAAGTCTTAGAATCTTTGTTACGTCTTGCTTTACTTTTCTGAGGGGGTAAAGGCCTATTAATAGGCATTAGATCTATTTCTATAAGATTCTTGTAAGAACCCAGTTTTTAGTTTTGAGGTACAAGCTTCTTATTTTTCTTTTCCTTAAGTGTTTTTGAGTAAATATGGAAAATGGGGAAAAATCCAAAATTTTGGAACTACACGCCGTGTACTTTTTCCACACGCCGGGTACTTCTGTCCATGTGGGGATGAGTACACGGGGCGTGTAGCCTTGTTGGTGACAAGGGGTGTAGGAACTGACTACACGCCGTGTAGTGGTACTTACACGCCGTGTAGTCAGTCGGCAGACCAAAACAGTAAGGCGGTGGAGTATCCGACAGTTGGGTGACAGTGCACGCCGTGTACTTGGGAGTACATGCCATGTACTCATGTCGACGGATGAACAGTGTGGCGGTGCCTCCAAATGAACAGTTAAATGAAATAAGTACATGCTGTGTACTCAAAAGTACACGTCGTGTACTTTGTCTTTTCAGCTTAAAACAGGCAGTAGCCTCCTCATTTGGCAGAGGAGACACTTGATCCGTTTTGGAGCCAAAGGAGGAGGCCGGACCTTTGAAGATCCACCGGGTGTTCGTCTGGAATCCGATTCGGCTTCGGTCAATCTTGTTAGAACCACACAAGTAATCCCTCTCCTCTCATGGTACCGTTCTTACCAATTCTTTCCGGAGGGGAAGTTATTTACGTTTGAATGGGTTTTGTTCTTTGTCATATCTACGCCATTCTTGGGAGTTTCTGGAGTCGTAATTCGGTTATAACATTTGTTGGTGTTTAAGGTAGGTGGCTTTGTATTATTTTTTCCAACTATCGTGCGTTTTGTGCAGTTTCGTGCCATGAACCCATGTTGGGGTGTCATGTGGCTGAGGTCGTTGCTATATTTAATGCCTAGAATTGATTAGGTAATTAATTATGATAATAAAATGCTGGTTGGGATCATTGCTTGGATCCAGAACCACCCTGAGGGGTGTGTTCCACTGTTTAGTCATTTGGCCAGGATACCCGAGGGTATGCCTTTAATGTAGTAAATGTAGAATTGCCTTGAGATGAATTTTTTGTTTACTGCATTTTGATATGTTGGGCATGGCCCGATTACCTGTTTAGCCTGAGGGTGTGGTTGTGATTATTCTGAGGGCACTGCACTATTTAGCTCGAGGACTGTAGTTATTTTGCCTAAGGGAAACCTATCATGCCTGAGGGCTTGAATTCTGTGCCTGAGGGCGACACTTCATACGCCTGAGGGAAATTTCTGTTACGCCTGAGGGTTATACTTGCGGGTTGGATTCTGCTTACCCGAGGGTAAGGTTTTGCTTGTCTGAGGACGTGGACTGTTTGTTTAGAAATGCACTGTGGTTATTTCTAGTATATAATGAATTAAATGAATAATAAAATGGAAATATAACTGGTAATTAGTTACTCTTGAGTACTGCTTACTTTATTTTATTTTACTACCACACACTATCGTTTCATGCTTACACGCAGTTGGGCACGAGCCTTTGGTGGGTGCCTACTGAGATATATTTCTCACACCCTGTTTGGATCATGATTTTTGGCCCAAACAAATTACGTTGTTGCAGTTGTAGATAGGGGAAAGAGTCCCTATACAAGTACATGATTGCTGTTGAGGAGTAGGAGGGCATAGGACCGAGCTTAGGCTCACGATGCCGTTGCCAGCTGTTTTGCTCTGTTTTTCCGTACTCTTCTCTTTGTTGTACTGTATTGATGTATAACATGTTTTGGCTATTTTCTTAGAACTTGAGACATGTAGCATCATTATTTATATATTTTTGGTTATATCCACTGTTGTTTTTTGTTTTAGTTGTGTATGGTTTACTGCTTCTGCTGTTCGTTGTATGATTTTTTTTGTATTTCGCTGCGCTACACTTTGACAAATGAGGGCATAGTTTCCCCACTATCAGACAAGGGCCCTCCCTACTAGTCGGTAGCCTCTGGTGTTTGGGAAAATGCACTTGAGGTCAAGTGGCGAACCGGATTTGGGGCACCTGTTGTGTGGCACCCAGGTCCGAGACGTTACAAAGTGGTATCAGATGGGTTCATTTCTTTGAATTACTATTTGGATCCATAGTCAAGAATAGGACGAGCGGTAGCTAGTAATAAGCTGTGCCTAGGCGCAGATAACCCGCGTACAGGGAAAATCCAGTCTACCACATATTTTTAAATTCTTCTGATTTTGCAAATTTTACGGTTGATATGTTTTCACTGTTGGGTGACGCACTTTGAGATTGTGTTGTTTATAATTTATCTATGGGTTCTCTTGAGTTGCAACCTGATGTGATGAGGGTATTCCTTCTAATGCATCATATAGGCACATGATAGATATCACATGCCATGCATGGTTTACTTGCCATGTAGGTGCATTAGAATTTGCATGTTGTTGTGATAACTGCTTGATAAATACCTTCCTTGTGATATGGTATTTTTGTTTGAGATTGTTTATATAATGGATTCCAAACTTTGGGTTTTGGAGAGTATGGGCCCCCATTTACTGGAATTTGGTGGATCATTGATTGTTTATTAGTTATAACACAGATAAGATGTCAAACTTTGATTCGTGGGGAGTATGGGCCCCCACGGGTCAGAATGTGACACTTAGGTGTTAGTTTTAGTATTTTCTGGGTTTCGGGGAAGTTTCTGAGGCATACTGTCTGGAAACCCAGTATACACGTCGTGTAGTATTTTTATACACGTCGTGTATGTTCTTCTGTCCGGGAGGAAAAATGAAATTTTTAAGTACACGCTATGTACTCTGAGTACACGCCGTGTAGTCTCTTCCTGTGTCACAAACCGTGTGGGTGGCGACATGGGGTAGGGATGTGATTGGGTAAAACACGTCGTGTACCTAGTGAACACGCCGTTTAGTGTGACCCGGATTCTGGCCTTGTAACTAACAACACGGGTCGGTGAACTCCTTGACAGAACACGTTGTGACAATGATGAACACGCCGTGTAGTGAGACATGGGGACTCGGCCATGTAACTGACAACACAAGCCAGTGTCACCTCTCCCTGAACATGCAGTGTACCTATGGGACACACATTGTAGGCTTGTCCGAAGACAGACCGTGTGGAGTTAGCCGTGTGGCTGGGAAACATGATAGTGTACACGCCGTGTGCGGGTGTAACACACAGTGTAGTGTCAAGTCGGGTAGTCGGCCGTGTCACAAACAACATGGGCAGTTGGAAAATAACACCATAAACACTGTGTAGATTATATACACGCTGTGTAGTTTGTTCAAACGGGATCCGTGTGGCTAAGCCATGCAGAAGGACCTGGGAAGGGGAAGGGAAGTCAAGTACACGCTGTGTAGTCAGTGTACACACCGTGTAGTCTTGTTTTGAAAATTTTGAAGTGCCTTCTTCCTCTTTTTCCTTTGTGGTTCCTTCATTTTGGTCTTAATAATCTTGAATCTGAGGCGTGATTTTGAATTTCTAGTGTCATTCCACCTAGACAACCGCAAGTTGTTCGCCAGGAGAGCGGTGACGATTATACTTCGGAAATGGTGGGCCATAGGCTACCATTTGATCCTCCAGCAGAGCCAGATGCGGCGCCAGCTACTATACCAGACACAGGCGCGGAGGCACAGTTCCATGAAGGTTTCATACGGTTTATGCAGACCTTTCAGGGAGCACTGCAGGCTGCTAAATCTATGGCCGAGCTGACGCGTATCTTTCAGCAGCAGCATCCGCATACGTTTTCAGGGGATGGCAGACCACAGGCTGTGGAGTCTTGGCTGGGGTCGATGCAAACTATTTTTTAGCATCTTGAGACGCCTTTAGGGTGGAGGGTCAAGCTCATGACATACGTGCTGCGTGATTCCGCCAAGAGGTGGTGGGATGTTACCACCCAGTCAGAGCATCATAGGGACATGGCGTGGGAAGACTTTCAGGTAGTCTTCTATGACTTTTTCTTCCCGGAGACACTGAGGGCAGATAGAACTTGAGAGTTCATGAATCTGTAGTAGGATGCTATTTCAGTGATGGACTATTCTACTCGTTTTACAGAGCTTCAGCGCTTTGCACCTGTGCTGGTGGGTGATGAGACGCTGAGAGCCAGACGTTTGAGGATGGCCTTCATTATGACATCCGGGCGTTGGTGAATGTTTTCAGGTTGCCTATTATACACGCGATAGTGAACCAGGCATTGATTATAGAGAGGAACCTACAGGAATCTAGAGGTGTGGACCAGGGCGGTTCAACACCAGTTACTGGTACTTTTTCTTGCTGGAAAGAGGAAGAGACAGGTGGACTTCTCTCAGGGCGGCAGTACCAGCCAGACAGTTTCTTCAGGTGGGCCAGTCAGGTGCTACCAGTGTGGTAGAGAGGGGCACAAGAGGCCTCAGTGTCCATGCGATCCAGTAGAGTGCCGAGCTTGCGGCAAGATGGGTCATCTACAGTGCTTTTTCAGGGCGTTTCCACCAGTGGCTAGTGAGAGGGGTTCTGTGTAGACTCCGCGTGCGGAAGCAGGACCGGTGGCTTCTTACCAGTCAAGGAACTGGAATACGTCAGGGCGTGCAGGAAGAGATGGTGGTCATGGCTGTGGTAGCTAGACACTAGGATCTCAGAGACAGCAAGGCGGGACAGCTTAGGGTAGCCAGGCTGTGTCGTAGGGCCGCGACACTGGGCAGGTATATGCAGTGCAACAGACCCAGCAGGAGCAGGATCCCGGACCTTCTACAGTCAGAGGTACTATTTTAGTAGCTTCTATCTTATCTTCAGTACTTTTTGATATGGGTTCTACACATAGTTTTGTATCTGTACTCATTGTGGAGAGCCTTGGGCTCTGTGTTTCTACTTCTTTTGTTATCATGACGCTAGACACTCCGTTGGGGACTAGGACGGCTGGTGTGCATCAGTGCAAGGAGTGCCCCCTTGAGGTTGGTGGGTGTCACTTCCTTTGGGACCTTTATATCCTAGAGATGACAAGATATGACTTCATTCTCAAGATGGACTGGTTGGTTCCCTTCCGAGCCTTTGTGGACTGCTATCGTCGCAGGGTGATTTTCACGTCACCAGAGGGTGGAGAGTTTCTATAAAAGGGTGAGTGGGATGTTCAGGCAAGTCGAGCAGGACCAGAGCATCATCGGTGAGGTGGATTCATAGCCCAAATTGTGAGCTTATATCTGGATGACTAGGGGACTTGTCATATGGATTTCCCTCCTGTTGTTGATCATTTTAGGGATGTCTTCCTGGATGACTTTTCGGGTCTACCTCTGGAGAGAGAGGTGTATTTCTCCATTGAGCTTGTGCCAGGAGCAGCACCGGTGTCCATTCCTCCTTATAGGATGGCTACACCTGAGTTTCAGGAGCTCAAGAGGCAGTTAGAGGAGTTGCAGGAAAATGGATTTATTCGACCCAGTACTTCTCCTTGGGTTTCGTTGGTCCTTTTTGCAAAGAAGGCGGATAGTACCCTCAGACTTTGCATGGATTATCAGAAGCTGAACTAGTTGATGGTTAAGAACCGATATCCCTTGCTGAGGATTGATGACCTGTTTGATCAGCTTCATGGAGTACGAGTGTTCTCGAATATTGACTTGAGATTAGGATATCATCAGTTGCCCATGAGACCATCGGATATACCGCTTACAGCTTTTCAGAGAAGATATGGTCTATACGAGTACTTGGTTATGCCGTTCGGACTCACGAATGCACCAGTGATTTTCATGGATTTGATGAATCGTGTGTTTCATCCGTATCTTGATTCTTTTGTGGTGGTATTCGTGGACGACATCTTGGTGTACTCTCACACTCGACACGACTATGCCACCCATCTTGAGATCGTATTGAGTACACTGAGAGAGCATCGGATATATGCTAAGCTCTCGAAGTGCCACTTTTGGATGGACCATATTCACTTCCTGGATCATATCATCTCAGAGGCAGGAGTTTCAGTAGACCCAGAGAAGGTGAGAGCAGTAGTTTTCTGGGAGAAGCCTAAGAACATGTTTGAGATATGGAGTTTCTTAGGGCTGGATGGTTACTATAGGCATTTTATACAGGACTTTTCCCGCTTGGCAGCGCCGTTGATGGGCTTGACTAAGAAGGGTGTGAAGTTAATTTGGTCAGAAGCTTGCGAGGTAGATTTTCAGGACCTGAAAGGAAGGTTGACATCAACACCAATCCTGATACTCCCAGAGCAGGGTAAGAGCTATACAGTTTACTGTGATGCATCGGGTATTGGGCTGGGATTAGTGTTGATGCAGGGCGATCGAGTTGTTGCGTACGGGTCTCGGCAGTTGAGGCCACATGAGAGGAATTACCCGATGCATGATCTCGAGTTAGCTGCAGCTGTACATGCGTTGCACTGTTGGAGACATTATCTATTGGGGGAGAATTTTGTGGTTTTCACCGACCACAAAATCCTCAAGTATATCTTTACTCAGCGTGACCTGAATCTGAGGCAGAGAAGGTGGGTTGAATATCTACAGTCCTTCGATTTTGAGCTTGCCTATACACCCAGTAAAGGTAATACAGTAGCTGATGCACTGAACAGTAAGATTCAAATACAAGCAGTGCAGGAGGCCAGTGGTGAGTGGCAGCTCACGGCTTTGTTCTCTGAGATGCATCTGGAGGTGCATGACAGTCAGGGGCATACTTATCTTTCATCTTTAGATGTGACTTTTACCCTCCTGGATAGAGTTATAATGAGAAATCTATCTGATTCAGAAGGCCTAGTTCTACGGGAGTCGGTGGGAAGTGAGGACCCTCCTCCTGGTTGGACGATAGGCGATGATGAGGTTTTGCGTTTCCATGGATGAGTATGGGTTCCAGGGGATAAACACAAGGAGATGATGTGAGAGTTTCATGCTTCAACTTGGGCAGTTCATCCTGGGGTTACCAAGATGTACCGTGACTTGAGGCATCAGTACTGGTAGCTGGGTATGAAGAGAGAGATAGCTGGTTTTGTTATGAGTTGTTCCACCTATGAGCAGGTGAAGGCAGAGCACCAAAGGCCAGCTAGGCTGTTACAGCAGTTTCCCATTCCAGAGTGGAAATGGGATGATGTCGTGATGGATTTCGTGACGGGATTGTCGAGGACACCTCGAGGCAATGACGTCGTGTGGGTTGTTGTGTACAGACTCACGGAGGTAGCTCACTTCTTGACGATCAAGGAGACCTTCGGTGTTGACTATCTCAGACGGCTATATATCTGAGAGATCGTCGGTCTTCATGGGGTCCCTTGTTCTACCGTTTTAGATAGGGACGCCCGCTTTACGTCTCATTTCTAGCAGAGCTTACAGAGGGCGCTGGGTGCACAGGTGCTTCTAAGCAAGGAATACCACCCTCAGACCGATGTATAGTCAGAACGTACGATCCAGTTATTTGAGGACATGCTACGTGCATGTGTCCTAAACTTTTGGGGCTCTTGAGAGAAGCATATACCCTTAGTCGATTTTGCCTATAAAAATAGTTTTCAGGAGACTATTGAGATGGCACCATACGAGTATTTATATGGTAGGACATGAAGATCACCTTTGTGCTGGTTAGAGGTAGGTGAGGCATCTTTACTGGGGCCACAACTCATGCAGGAGACATCTGAGCAGGTCCAATTGATTCAGAAGCGGATGGCTACTGCACATTCTCATCAGAAATCTTATGTTGATCACCACAGATGACCCTTGGATTTCATGGTCGGGGATCAGGTTTTTCTACGTGTTTAGGCGAGGCTGGGACATAAGCGGATCAGGAGATAGGGTAAGCTTTAACTAAGGTATGTGGGGCCATTCAAGATTCTGCAGAGAGTCGGGCTGGTTGCATATCGGTTGCAGTTACCGCATCGATACTGAGCCATGCACGACGTCTTCCATGTATCTTAGTTGCATCGCTATCATTCAGACCCATCTCACACCTTTCAGCCATAGGAGGTTGAGATTCATCATGATGCATCCTTTGAGGAGCATCCAATCCGTATTGTTGACAGGATCATGAAGGCTCTCTGAGGCCAGTCAGTTCCTCTCGTATAGGTGCTATGGCAGCATGGCCGAGTTCAGGAAAAGACCTAGGAGTGGGAGTCCGACGTACGTGTTCAGTGGCCAGAGCTGTTCTGATCTTTATCTTCGCTACCCTTGGAAGGGAAATTCAGTGATGAATTTCTATAAGGGGGAAGTTTGTAAGAACCCGGTTCTTAGTTTTGAGGTATGGGCTTCTTCTTTTCCTTTTCCTTGAGTGTTTCTGAGAAAATATGGAAAATGGGGAAAATCCTAAATTTTGGAACTACACGCCGTGTACTTTTTCCACACGCTGTGTACTTCGGGCCGTGTGGGAATGAGTACACGGGGCGTGTAGCCTTTTCGGTGACGAGGGGTGTAGGAACCGACTACATGCCATGTAGTCATTCGGCAGGCCAAAACAGTAAGGCGGTGGAGTAGCCGACAGCTGGGTGATAGTACACGCCGTGTTCTTGGGAGTACATGTCGTGTACTCATGTCGACAGATGAACAGTGTGGTGGTGTCGCCATATGAACAGTTAAATGAAATAAGTACACACCGTGTACTCATAAGTACACGCCGTGTACCTTGTTTTTTCAGCTTAAAACAAGCAGTAGCCTCCTCATTTGTCAGAAGAGACACTTGATCCGTTTTGGAGCCAAAGGAGGAGGCTGGACCATTGAAGATTCGTCGGGTGTTCATATGGAATCAGATTCGTCTTCGGATGATCTTGTTGGAACCGAACGGGTAATCCCTCTCCTCTCCTGGTACCGTTCTTACCAATTCTTTCCCGAGGGGAAGTTATTTATGTTTGAATGGGTTTTGTTCTTCATCAGATCTACACCGTTCTTGGGCGTTTCTGGAGTCGGAGTTCGGGTATAACGTTCGTTGGTGTATAAGGTAGGTGGCTTTGTGTTAGTTATTCCAACTGTCATGCATTTTGTGCGTTTTCATGCCACGGACCCATGTTGGGGTGTCGTGTGGCTGAGTCCATTGCTATATTTAATGCCTAGAATTGATTAGGTAATTAATTGTGATAATAAAATACTGGTGGGGATCGTTTCTTGGATCCAGAACCACCCCGAGGGGTGTGTTCCACTGTTTAGCCATTTGGCCAGGATACCCGAGGGTATGCCTTTAATGTAGTAATTGTAGAATTACCTTGAGAGGAATTGCTTGTTTACTGAATTTTGATATGTTGGTCATGTCCCGATTACCTGTTTAGCCTGAGGGTGTGGTTGTGATTAGCCTGAGGGAACTGCACTATTTAGCCCGAGGGTTGTAGTTATTTCTCCTGAGGGCAACCTATCATGCCTGAGGGCTTGAATTCTGTGCCTGAGGGCGACACTTCATATGCCTGAGGGCAATTTCTATTACGTCTGAGGGCTATACCTGCGGGTTGGATTCTGCTTACCTGAGGGTAAGGTTTTTCTTGTCTGAGGACATGGACTATTTGTTTAGAAATTCACTGTGGTGGTTTCTAGTATATAATGAATTAAATGAATAATAAAATTGCAATATAACTGGTAATTATTTACTCTTGAGTACTGCTTACTTTATTACATTTTACTACTGCACACTATCATTGCATGCTTATACGCAGTTGGGCACAAGCCTTTGGTGGGTGCCTACTGAGATATATTTCTCACACCCTATTTGGGTCATGCTTTTTGGCCCAAAGAGATTATGTTGCTGTAGGTGTAGATAGGGTCAAGAGTCCCTATATAGGTATATGATTACTGCTGAAGAGTAAGAGGGAATGGGACCGAGCCTAGGCTCGCGATGCCGCTGCCAGCTGTTTTGCTTTGTTTTACTATACTCTACTCTTTGTTGTACTATATTGATGTATAACATGTTTTGGATGTTTTCTTAGAACTTGAGACATGTAGCATCATTATTTATATACTGTTGGTTATATCCACTGATGTTGTTTATTTCATTTGTGTATGGTTTACTGCTTCTGCTGTTTATTATATGATTTATTTTGTATTCCGTTGTGCTACACTTTGACAAATGAGGGCATAGATTCCCCACTATTAGACCTGGGCCCTCGCTGCTAGTCGGTAGCCTCTGGCGTTTGGAGAAATGGGCTTGAGGTCACGTGGTGAACCGGATTCGGGGCACCTGTTTCGTGGCACCCGGGTCTGGGACGTTACACTTCCATCCACATCATCACCTTTTCATGAATCTCTCCAATCTCATTGATAAAGCTCTCTATTTTCATGAATCACCAAATAAATTTCTCATTCACAAATCTTCCGGTAGTCGTAGAGACTCACCATCAACCATTCATGCATTCACAATGCTCTACTTCTCATAGTCATGGAGATGTACTGTTGTTCATCATTCATTCATGATACTACACACCTTTGTGAAACCCTGCCTTCATAGCATCAAATGCCTTCATAAAGTTCCAAACCTTTTTGAAACTCCAATATTCACAAAACTCAATCATTTTCCATATTTTTTAGATGTTCATAGAAATCCAACTTTCATGATGATTGATCCCTTTTCCAAATTTTGGACTCCAAAAATTTGGAAAACATTAGGAAATGGCTCCACCGAGTATATTAAATTTTTGTACCGCCTCCAAATGATCCATTCGTTTTTCATGGATCTTTTTCAACATACCTTATCGAAAATATCTAAGGAACTCCATAGCTAACCATGAAAACCTGTTTTGTCAACAAGCACAATCAACCCAAAATCACTATGATGTTACCTTGAGGAATATTTTCCCAAAAAATATATAATATATAAATTTCATTAAGATCATCCACTAATAGTAACTAATTTAATTTATTAAGATAAAACACCTTTGGAGAATTAAAATAGTTTTTTTATAAAAACATTTTTTATATATTCAATTGATTTTTATATTCATTTCTAATAAATTGGTAACCAATGAATTCAACCATATTTTTTTATAAGTTGTTTAATCCTATTTATAACCTCTAATTTAAAATCCAGGATATAATTTTTATTTTAAATAATAATAATAATAATAATAATTAGTAAAACTCAGTCTTACATGTAACACAAGTTATTAAAGAAACTCGTTGTTTCATGCAACTCAAGTTAACTCGGTATTGTGTGCATTGAAGTCTATATAATATATTGAATTTATTTGAAATAGTAAATATATCATAAAGTCTCAAGTTATTATCTTACTTTCTATGCTAGGTGTTACATGGAATACATGATATCGAATATGATTTTCATATTTTAAAATTTAGGGCTATTATAAGGATGTTATTGACATTCACTTGTTTCATTTTTATAGTCATTAATTTATCCTTGAAAATTTGACTTTCTTGTGATCATTATGCATTATTTATCACATGTCAACCCAATTATCATTTATTTGTTTTATTTATTTCCTAGTGTTTTATATTTTAGTTGAGGCTTGGGTTGAGTTTTTAGTTATAATTTTCTTATTTTGGAGATTTCAAGATGCTTTTTCCATGTGAATAGTTAGTGTGGGTGTTTTGGGGAGAAACCTTGCAGTTATTGGAGGTGCAAGGTGTTTCTAGTTCATTGTATTATTTCATGGGTTTTATAGTATATTCTTCACAAGAATTTTTTCAAAACATGTGAGGAAAAGGATTAACCATGTGGCCCATTCATGGTGTCTAGGATAAGGCACACGACTTGCACATAGTTAGTAGCAACCATGTAGAAAGCATGTGAGGGGTTCTGTCATTTTGATAGAACTAATTTACACGGTTAGTGCATGGTTTCCCAAAACATGTGTCTAGATAATGTGAGCACCCCTTACTTCCAGTAGGGTGTTCATGGTTAGAACACATTTTGGAAAATTGTGCAGCCAAACCATGTGACTTACCCATAATATTGAAAAATTGAAATTCCAACTATTCCCCTCTTATGTTTTAACCCCAATTCAACCCCTCTACCAGGTTGCTTGTTTTTTTTGAAAGAAGGGTTCTTTCAAACCATCCTACCTTATATATCCTTCCTTCATTGATGCCCCTCTATGTTTTTTAGGTGTTTATCTTTGAATTTTTGTATATTTTCCTTTTGTCCTCTTCTCCGTCTCTTGGTTCATTCTTCTTTGATGACTTAGATCCTTCTTGTCCGAACCCTAGGTTGAGGATTGGATTATGTGGATTTTTTAATTGATTATAGGGTTTTCAATTTGTCTCTTGGGATTTGTTATTCCTCTTCATGGAGTTTCATTACTTTCTCACATAGTTGAGGTATGTGTTTCTATCCATTTCTTTTACAAAACATGTGATTTGATTCTTGAACTTTTAAGATTAATTTTTAAAACCTATTTAATTGATTTTGATATGTTCATATGATTTATTATATCATTTATATGTTGAAAATATAATGAATATAGGCATTCCAAATGTTTTATTTAG
Organism: Viscum album; assembly: GCA_963277665.1. NCBI lineage: Eukaryota > Viridiplantae > Streptophyta > Magnoliopsida > Santalales > Viscaceae > Viscum > Viscum album. Next base: position 2,097,623,375 of record OY728156.1, read on the forward strand.
TTATTACTATATTCATATGCATACAAAGAGTTTGATAAAATTCCAAATAGCCTTTTTCAAATTAAATTGGGTAAAATGGGATTGTGTTTGGACTATATTGGGTTTTGGTAGGTTTTTTTCCTTTTGATTTGAGATTTTTATGGGGTTTTAACTCCTTTTTATGGTTTAGTGCTCTTGTGGGGATTATTTTGATTGGTTGTAGCAAAAATTGTGATTCTTTAATTAAAACCTTGGGTGTTTTATAGTTTTCCATATATACTTTATTAGATGTGAGAATATCTATATGTTCACAGGGTGCACATATGGATAGGAACACAAACATATAAATGGTATTCTATAAAAATTTCCAACTTGAACCCAGTTTTTAGGCACTCTTCTATCATCTATTTATTTCCACTACTCTATCTCCCAAATGTTTTTATAAAAAAATACAATATTCTATAAATAGATATTCTTTTTATAAATAACTTCAAATTTGTTCTCGAAATGTGTTTTCTAAATCATGGATCATTTGGAACATTGAGAATTAATTTCGTAACCCCATTATTTTAAATTTCATTTGGAAACATTAGAGCATAAATAGAATTTTCACTCTTAGTTTAGAAATAATTTTTAAAGGTAAGGTATTTTTATTGGAAATGGATTGGATTTGTAAAATTGAAGGCTTGGTTGGTAATTTTTGATATTTTGGAAATTAGTTTTAAACTCATATAATGTGTAGGCATGTTTTTCACTTTTGAAAGGTTCTATGTATGATGGTTACCCTATGCTCATCCTTCTAATGGGAGGCCCTTCAAATAGTTGTTATTGGGGATTGGGAAAGGTATAAATAGTGGAATATGTGAGTTATGTTTAATTTTAAGAGTGTGATGACCTCCTCATTATCCTTTATAGTATTATCATGATATTCTTGGATGTCATCTAGATATTCTAATAAAGATTTCTCTCTAGTCCTAATTAAATGGATTATAATCCCATAGTAAGTGGATAGGCTAGGTGGTCATTTCCACTATTGAGACTAGTTAGAGCATCTTGGTTGGTTATTGACTATGGAGGTGCACCATATGATGGAAGGTGGGTCCCACCAGAGTGCATCTAGGTATTTCTTCTTACTATGCTTAGGAAACTCCCATGATTACATATGGGTATGTTCTTATTTTATTTCATAGAACTTGGTAAATTGATCTTCTAGTATTTGTATCATTATTCTTGTGGTATTTTTTTCTATTTATGGATTCATTTGTTATACCCTACTGATTGTTCTTAGTTTAGATTTTCCTTTCTTTTATTCATTACTTGGTTCGTGTTTCTACCAATATATTTGGTTTTAAAATTGGATTTTAAAATGGAAATATGAGTTTTACCTTTTAAATGCTAAAAATATTATCTTCTTTCTATATATCAAACTAAAATTTATGGACTATTTCCGGAAAAGAAATATATGGATTATATGGTGCTTACTGACTGATTTGTTTTATGATCACACCCTACTTATGTCGCTTGGGGTTGGTAAACCTAATGTGTTTTTTAGGTTCTTTTAATTTTTAGATATGCCTATGGATAGGGAATGTTTTATTAACGGTGGTGACCAAGAGGTCACAGGGAGATCATGTCGGTTTTGGTTTTGTTTCTGTTTTATATTTGGTTTTTATTGATTTTGTTCTATTGTAGTTGTATCTAGATGTGTTTATGTATTTCTCTCATTCATTGATTATTGGTTTCTTCTATTTACATTGTGAACTCTATCTTGATTTATTTATAACAGTTTATTATGGGATAAATCATTCCCAAGTGTATGATATTTGATTCCCTTCACTATTTGCAAGCCTAGGAGGATTAAGAATTCCTCTTATACTTTTTCGTAGTCCATTTTGGGTCACCACTTTGGGGTTGACCAGGGTTGGTTCACAAAAAAAATTATATCAAATATTCCCTTTCTAATTTGGGGAATTAAGTAGTTTTAAGATAGGATTGTTGGGACTTGGTAGGTAGGTGAAAGAATATTATCATGAACTCTTATTTGTATCGAGTCTCATGTTATTAGGGTTAGTCCTGTATTTTAGTTTTTTTTGGTTTTTGGGTTTATATCATTAGGGTGGAATTGGAACTCTGAGTGGCGGCACCTTACCCCTCTAAAATGCTAGTTTTCCTTCTTGGCATGCAACTCCCCCTCTCCTCCATCTTGGCCTGGTGTGGCTCGACGCCAGTATCCCAGTTCTCAGTTGGCATTGGAGTGGATCATTTCCAGCTCCAGCCTTCCTCTGGTTCTCATCTCCATAGCGGTTGGGCGTGCATCATCGCAGCATGGCCTCAACTCAGTTTGGATCTGAAACCTAGGTTATGGATCTGGTGTGGCCTCGGCTTGCATGACCCATATCTGTTGTGGCCTCGGTCCGGTATGGCATGACCAGTTTTTTTCAGGGAGGATTGGCATGGTTACTGACTCGGTAACATGCGGCTCGACATCGCCTCAAATGTGGCCTCAGCTTCACCTCTTATTATGGCTTTGCATCGGCTCTGGTGTGTCCTGGAGGGGGAGGAATGTTAAATCTTGTCTTGGAATCGGCTTCACTGGAAGACATTGGTGTCGTCAGGCTCTCCCACTACTCCTCACTATTTCTCCCTAGCTTCTCATGGTTTGGATGTTTTGTCCTCCGGTGTGGGTTCTTCCATGGTCTAGATCTACCCGGTCTCATGCCCATAGTGGCTCTTCTAGTTCATATCAGCACAGACCCCCCCCCCACCCTTCGGTGATGCTTCATAGGTGTGGCTGTTGGTCCTTCTAGTACCGGGAGGAATTGTCTTAACTTCATGAACCTAAAAGCATCTGCCTCTTCGAGTTCTCACTGTGACTGTGGTGGGAGGGATACTATTATGTCATGGTGGGGTGTTCGCCTAGTTCCTGCATCTGGGTTTAAAGCTTTTTGAAAGGAGGTGGATCTATCTTTGAAGTTTTTTTGTTGGTGACTTATTTTGTGTGATGATAGTGTTTGGTCTTAGAGACCTGTAATTAAGTTTCAACTGGACTCGATCACATGAAACATACCCATATAAGGTTTAAGAGTAGGTGGTTCACCTTTGCAGACTATATGGATTAGGATATTTAAGAGGGTATGGTGATAGCCATCAGATCGAGCATGTGTTCTGACATAAGATTCTTGCTATTTTTTCAATCCTTCACTGGTGGAGAGCTTCATCATGTTTCATACGCTGGGAAGGGGCACCTCCTGTGGTTATTCTGAGTTTTATTTTCTAAGATCTTCAAGTTGTGTTTTTTTTAATTCCATGATATCTATCTAGTTTTTTCCCTTCTTCCCTTAAAAGGGGGTTTTATGTTATAATAAAGAAATTCAGGCCATTGGAAGGGTTTATATCATTAGTGTTTTCTTGGTTTTTGGTTTGGGGAATAAAAATGGATGTGAAACAGTGATACATAGTGATCTATCATGAAGTAGTAACCCATGTGGATCTCGAGTGTATGGTTAAAGATACATCCAGTAGTTGGTTCTTACTAGGGGCATGGTATTCCAAACCATGTGTTTGGGTTATTCATGTCCACTAGTTCCCTATTTCAGGAGGCGTGAGTTATGTTTGGTTTGATTTTAGTTGGTATGAGTGGAATTTTAATGAAAAATGATATTGGAGAAAAGGGTTTTCAAAGGTAAAATGATATCAATACATGGTTTTATTTTAAAAGTGGGATTCTGTGTTTAAATTTGATTTAGAACTTTTAATGGAAATAGTGATTTAAGAAAAAGGATATTTGGTTTTGTTTCATGATTTTTGGTTCTTGGGTGTGTTGTTTTTGCTTAGGAGGTTCTTTTTTGTTGAATTTTGGTTTTATATTGATTTGATTTTTGATTTTTGTGTTATATAGAGTATCCCACCCAAAAATATCCTAAATTTTTAAAGAGAATCTCTTCCAATTGTTGGCCCTAACTAAACTCGTAGTAGAGTGATGGAGTTAAGTTATTTCTAATTATTACAATTTTTTGGTGATTGAGGTTTGTTAGAAGCTTCAGAATGGTTTGAGGAAGTCTAAAGTCTTTTCACATATTTGGGAACTCATAAATTCATGAGGGTATGAGTTGTTCTTGTTTTTTTAGGGTTCAGTTTTAGATTAGTGGAAGCTGATCATTCTATCTTCATTACATGTTAGGATTTCTTGGGAAGTCTTTAAGAAAAATTTTATCGGATGGTTCATACCTAAGTATGTGAAAGTTAAAAAAGGGGAGGATATCTAGGGTGTTTGGAAAGTTCAATGGATAGTGAAGGCATATGTAGAACACTTTAAGGATTTTGTTTCTTTTTCACCAAATATGGCATCAATCGATCAACTGAAATATCTTATCTTCGTTTAGTTTTTTTGTTTAAAGAATAAAGAGTTATTTATCTCATCTATTAAAGTTTTTTTTGGGAAGATAGAGGATAAGGAACTTTTAGTTGAGTTGGTTCTCGAAGCATAGTCTGTAGTAGTTGGAAATCCAGTTTCTCTAGGAAGTCAGGAAGTTTAACCATATGATAAAAAGTGTAAACTATAGGAACCCATTATTAAAAATTATTCTTTTTTATCTACTACCTCCCTTTAATCATACCACTTGACCATGTGCATCCAGTGTTTTCAGTTCAGATATTCAAAGTTTTCTCATCTCAATCCTTTAAATTTTTACTGACGATGTGGCCATTTGGGTTACTTAAATAAGTTCTAGAAGTAGAATTTCCAAAAGAGGAAGTCTCGGTCGGATGTGATATTTTCTTGATTGTGGGGAAGAAGATGCTTTAAGACACCAATAATCCATCCATAGGCCCCAAAGTGAATCTTTTCATGCAATCAAGAAATGTAGGGTGTAGGGTTTTTGGAACACCATTTTTCTCTTGTGTTGTAGTGGGAATAGTTTAAGATCTCTTTGTGGTGGTTTTCTTTGTTTTTTAAAATTCTTTTTGTTTTAAGTATTTTGGTAGCCTTGTATTCAAAAAATATATATAGTTGTTTCTTATGGGTGTTAATATTTAAATGGTTATCCTTCTTATAAATCAGCCTCAATTTTGGTAATGCCTTTTGAAGATGCTTGTGTCTTGTGGAAATGATGAATTATTGTTCGGTTTAGTGTTTATATATAGTTTCTTTAGTTAGTTTTCTCCTCATGTTGGGAATTACAGTGTTGGTCCATGAAGATAGAATTTTAAATGGTGGGGATTCACACTATGGATCTTCTTGTGGTTTTATCTATATTTGGTCGAGTGTGACTTGAGCAGTTGAAAGGTCACATTTGGGATCATGGTTTAATTTGACCTCATTTAGTTTTTATTGATAGTTTTATTCCTTGTTCGATTGGGTGAATTTATGGGGTTAAAATGTTTTTTTGGTGGGGGGATTATTACACTCGACCATAGTTTTATTTTAATTATTTTATTTTTATTTATTTATAAGTGTTTGATATTTTGGTTGAGGTTTGGTTTGAGTACCCAATGATAATTTTTGAGTTTTTGAGGTTTCAGGATGCTTTGGCCCTATTCATGGTCAGTGTGCAAGGATTAGGGAGAACTTGTGGGGCTGGTGGAGGTAGAGGGTATTGCCTACTAATTTTTTTCTTTCATGGTTTTTTGTAATGGTATTTACAAGGTTTTTACTAAACCTTATGAGGTAAAAGAGTGATTGTGTGACAACTTGGTGGTGTCTAAGATAAGGCACATGACTTGTGCATGATTAGTAGTAATTTTGCTGCAAGAATGTGAGGGGTTATTCTATTTTGATATAATTCCTAGTTACAATTGGTGTATGGTTTCCCAAATTGTGTGACCATCCCATTTGGGTTCCCCTTCTTTCCTGTAGGGTGCACACGGTTGGTACATGGCTTGGAAAATTGTGTGTCCAAAACAGTGCGACTTACCCAGAATCTTGAACACTTGAAATTACAAGTTTTTCCCTATTATTTTATAACCCCAATTCAACCTCTCTCCCCTTTTAATAATTTTTATAACACTTATGGGGATCCCAAACCCTCCTCCATTTTCTCATATTCCTATGTTGATTCTCATTCACGGTTTATAGGTGAGTTTCTTTGGATTTTTGGGTGTTTTCTTCTTCTCCTCTTCTACATATCTTGGTTCCTTCTTCTTTCTTGGCTTGGATCCTTCTTAGATAAACCATAGAGTGAGGGTTGGATTATGTGGATTTTTTTATTTTATGCTAGGTTGTGAAGTCTATATATTGGGCTTAGATATTCCTCTTACTAGTTTTTCATCGCATTCATACACTATTGAGGTATGTATTTACATACATTTCCTTTATGAAAAATGTTATTTGATACTTGAGATTTTCTAATTAATTTTTCAAAGTGTTTTTCTTATTTTTGATGTGTTCATATGATTTATTATGTCATTTCAATGTTGTAAATTTGATGAAAATAGGTCTTTACATGGGTTTATTAAGTTATTTTTATATACATATGGACACAAGGTGTTTGATAAAATTACAAATAAATTTTCTAAAATGAAATTGGTTAATTTGATATTTTTCTTGGACTAGATTGGGTTTTGGTCGGTTGGTTTTCCTTTGAAATAAGATTTTTGTCTGGTCGTGATTCCTATTTATTGTTTAGTGCTCTTGTGTGGGTCATTGTGATTGATTGTAATGCTAATTATGATTATTTAATTGGAACCTTTAGCATTTTATGGTTTTCCATATATATTCCATTTGATTTGGGCATATCCATATGTGCATGGGGTGCACATATAGACACACACACACATATAAATAGTATTCCATAAAAATGTATAACTTGAACTCGATTTTCAAACACTCTTCTTCCACTAATTACTTTCCTCCACTATATCTCCCAATTTTTTTTAAACTTACAACATTATCTAATTGGGTATTTTTTTCTTAAATGGATTCAAATGTTTTCTTTAAATGTGTTTTCCAAATCATGTCCCATATGAAACTTTGAAATGTAATTTGGTAACCTCATGACTTTAAAGTCCATTTGGAAACTTCCAAGAATATAAATAATTTTCTCTCTTGGTTTAGAAATAATTTCAAAAAGTAAGGTATTTTTTTTGGAAATGGTTTGGATTTGTATAAGTTATGGATTTATTGGTACTCTATGAAGTTTTTAAATTTTTTTTTAAACTCATATGTTTTGTAGGAATGGTTGGAAATTTTGAAAGGTTATATATATCATGGGAACGCACCTATGGTCATCCTTCTAATGAGATATCCTTCACATAGTTGGTTTCATGGATTGGTCAAGGCATGCATGGTTTTATCTGTGAGTTATGTTTTATTTCAATCATGTGATGATCTCCTCATTCTCCTTTATACTATTATCATTTTATTACTTGATGTAAACTTGAGGGTCGAGTGATTATTTATTTCCAGTTAGGATTAGATGGAATAGAACCCATAGTAAGAGGATAGGCTAGGTGGGCTTTGCTAATGGTGAGGCTAGTTAAAGTATCCAAGTTGATTATTAAATATGTAGGTGCACCATATGCCAACAGGTGAGTCTAAACCGAGTGTGTCTAGGGATTTATTCTATGGATGTTTAGAAAATTACCATGATTACATATGAGTATTTTCCTATTTTATTTTTTAGAACTTGTTAAATTGATTATCTAGTATTTTCCTTCTTTTCCTTTTGATATTTTCCACTACTTCTATATTCATTTGTTATACCATACTTCTTGTTCTTTGTTCAGATTTCTTTACTTTTATACATTACTTTTATTGTGTTTATACTCATCTATTTGGTTTTCAAATTGGATTTTAAAAAGGAATGGTCATTTCCCCTTTTAATGCTAAAAAATTAATTTCTATATATGTCTCAAACTATACTTTATAGAATATTTTATGAAAGGACATGTGTAGATTCTATGTTTCTTACCTACTGATCTATTTTATTCTCACACCCTAATTCTTCCACTCATTATTTGTAGTACCGATCTATTTTACTAGTTATTTTGTTGTTAAGGTATGCCTATGAATCGAGCTAGTTTTATAGATGGTTGTCACTAAGAGGTCACGTAGAGATCTGGCCGGTTATGGTTTAGTTTCATTTTTTTATTTCTTTTTCCTAGTTTTTGTTACACTATATTTATATCTAGATATATTTATCTATTTATCTCATTCATTGATTATTGGTTTCTGCTGTTTATGTTTTATTCTCTATCTTGCTAAATTTATAGTGGTATATTATGGGATAAATCATTCCCAAGTGTATGATCTTTGATACCTGATACTAGTTGTTAGTCCGAGAGGATCAGGAATTCATCTCAGCCTTGTTGTGGGCCATCTTGGGTGACCGGTTCAGGGTTAACCTGGGTTGGTTCATGAAATTAAATTTCCTCTAAATATCTATATTATTTATCATGGATATTCTTATTTCTTAAACTATATCTCATTTCTATATACGGTGTTTTACATTAAAATTTCTTTGATTAACTGGGGAAATATTAAGAAATATGTATCCTTTAATCAATATAGATATTTTATGATAAGTTACATTTTTCATGAATTAAATATATTATTAAATATATGTGGAATGATTTGGACATGAATATATTGGTGGGGCCAATATATATAGACCATCGATGCATCGACAAGCCTCATGAGACAAAATCACTTGGTAGGACCCTATGTGTTTGTAACTAGTAGTTTTAAATTGTCTTGAGGATAAATCTGGAAAGTAGAGGTATAGTTGGCCAAAACCCAATGGCTTTGTACCCAGTAGTTTTAAATTGTCTCAAGGATAGATCTTACTGGAAAATGTATCATGTGCCTGGGAAACATGATGTCTGATATTTAAGAATTTCCTTCATTCAGATTTCAGTTATTATTATCCATGAGATTTTTTCAATGATATTATCTCTTGATGAATTTGATTCTCAATTATTGATTAATGGAATTTGTTTTATTTATTTAACTTTTAATGATTATTATTCATTTTCTAGTTATGATAGTCAATTTATTAATTAAATGGAATGTTTTTTTAGTTATTTACTTTACTATTGATTATACTAGTCAATTATTTAAATGGTATGTGTGTTTAGATATTTACTTTTCCAAACTCTTCATTCCATATTGATGATGCTTCAGTTATTCATGATTGATTCTGTTGTACTTAACCCTTACTAATAATTTTATTTCAACCTTATTTTGTTTCTTTTCTTCAATATTCTATTAAGAGTACTATGTTTTATATTCAAGGATATTCTAGAGGGAATAATGTTATTCTTGGAAAAATTATGTTGTACTTTTTTATATACAATTATAATTCAAGAGTAAGTTATATATCTAGTTTACCAAGACTAATTAACTATTTGGGCCTTCAATATGTGATTCCTTATATCTTATTCCAAAGTAATACAGCAAACACTAGCTTCGAGCTAATAGGATTAAGGTAGCTATAGTTAGTATCAGAGGAAGTCTAGTAGAAACTTTAGAAACTAGAATTAGGATTACATATATTAGAGAACATAACCCTATAGTAGTATTTTGATGATATGTATAGAAGAAAATCCTAAATTTTTTATAAGGTTGAGATTATGTGTTTTTTCATAGAAACACAACCATGTCTAGATACTACAAGTGGATGTGGTTCTTGCATAGATGTACCTAGGGGTAATAACTATAAAAATGTAACATTGGGTTTGAATCTATCATCACCTAGTGCATGAAAATGGGCCTTACTACACCCATAGTTTTACACCCCCATGGGATATGCTTACAATAATTCACATTTTATTTACAAACTATTATGAAGGATTTGAATATATGATAACAATGAATGACCTCCATTAAACCTAATGTGTATTATATTGAAAATAATTTTTTAATGATTTATACATCCTATAAATGTTTATATGATTTTCTTAACTATGATTATTTTTTCTCATGTTGTGACTTTTGGTTTTAGTTAATGGATAGAACCCAAAGGTATCATGTTAACATCAATCATGAAGGAAAATGTGGTGACTATAATTAACAAAATAGAATGATTATAGGAGTGAAAGATATTGTGATTATGCTTAACCAATTTTTCCAAAATATGATTAACAACATATACCTTAACCAACTCCCAAAATCACCAAAAATAGAAGGATGGATGTTTCTAAGATCTTGTATAGTAGATACCATATAGAAAATAAGGATCAATTTCCATAATGTTATAAATTTGGAAGGAGACACCCATGAATGTGTCATGAAGGAAAGGAAAACTAATTTATGTGTGGAAAAGAAATAAATAAGGAAAATATTTACCAAGGAAAAATAAAGAGTATTAATGAATTAAATAAATCTCATTATAGGGATCCATTTATAGTTTTTTTCCTTAAATGTAGAGAACCTAAGAATCATTCGAGTTAATTCCCTCATATAAATAATAAACCCTAGACCAAGTAATTACCTATGTGGAAATAAAATGGGAGAAATATTTATGTATTTTGATTCAATAATTAAATGTTGAATTATTTTTACTAATGATATTTTGGTATAAGAATCATGAAATGTATAAGTATTGTGTTAAATTTTAAAAGCATATATATCTTAATTAACTTAAGAGTTATAGATAGCATCATGGGTTATGAGTTTAAGGTTGATCATAAGTTAAAATTATTAAACATCCTTTTTAAAAAAAAAAATTTAGTAATATAACATGATTAAGGTTATTTTGTGAGAAATTTATGGAAATAAAACCCATTGTTATAGAATATGTTTTAGTGGAAAAGTTATTTGCGAAATAATTCCTTTACATTTAGTATATATTTTTTTAAAGGTGTTGATAGCCTTTAGGGTTAATATGATCATTAATGGAAATATAATAATAGTCAAATAAGATTATTAGGATTTTTGAAAAAAATAATTTGTATTGAAAACCATATTAAAAGGTTATTATTGATTGATTTTATTTCAAGGATGTACATCATAATTTTTTTCAAAATTTTATAGGAATTATATTAATATGGTTTTGGAATAAGGAGAAAAAAAATGCTGGGTAAAGACCTATTGCATCTAGAAAAGATATAGGGCTTGAAACCATGTTATAATTACAGTAAGAGTTTCACCCCTACCATTGGCCTATGTTTTTTCCTAGTTAATTTATCATTTCTTTTAGGTAAAGAACTTGAAAAATAAATATTAACGATGAACTATGGGTATTAATATTAAGGTTTATAGATTAATTAATTATATTAGATAAATTTTACTTACAATATGGGTTGTGTAAAATATTTAGAGATAAATGTAAATACTTTTTAATGGATCATATGACCTATTACAAGTGAATTTTATTGATTTAGGCATAAAAAATCATTTTCAGATATTAATTTCATGGAGTAAGGGATGAATTGGAAATTGATCTAAGAATAACTAAAGGATAAATTGTGCTTAAAAATTATAAACATATCAAGTATATTTACTTATATTCTTATATAGTAAAATAATTCCTGAACATTAGGAAAAGGATCCTGAAACAAAATATTTTATCCTATTACCTTATTACGCAATGAATCATATGGTATTTTAAATCAACACATATTTATGAATTTGAGTCCCTTAACATTCCATTAATCATTAACTTTCTTGTGACAAATGACCTCAATCAAAATCTATAATTATTTTCTATTTTCTTCAATGTCTATTTTTTCATTTACCACTTATGTTCTCCTACTTAGAAACCTAGTTATGTTTTATTCTAGATGAACTTTGAACTTCCATTTCTCCCTTATTAATATAATGTTTCATTAAAACTTTTATGATTATTTTTATTTTCAAAAAAGGAATTTGAAAATATCAAACCCTGGATAACCTATATCCAGTTTAAATTGTGAGGATGCAATTTATTTAACTAGGGGAGAATGTAACACCCTGAAATTCTAAAATAATAAAATTTTATTCAATATTTTAAGTGAAATGAAACACCTATCTTAAAAGAGAATATAATACACGAATACATTAAAATATATTTATTTTAGAATAAATTTAGTTTATTTGATAGCTTATGATACACGCAATAACTAGTTTATTTAATAGGTTATGTTACACGCAAGGCTAAGTTTTACAGAACAACAATATATTACTAATATTATTATTTAATATTATAGTTTGTTCTTATCCATTGGTGTAAGATCCCGACCTTTCCTGGAGAAATATAGGGTATTTTTTAGGTAATTTTTATTATTTATTAAGTACCTTTGGGATGGGGTATAACCTGGGGAGTGTTTGGGTGATGTTTCTAAGGAATTAAGAAGACAGTGGGTTGTGCACGGTTTGTGCACATTTTGGCCAAACCGTGCACAAGATAACCCTGAAGATAGTGGAAGTCAGCATGTTTGGTGCATGGTTTTCCTAACCATGCGCCATCAAGCCATGTGGGAAATGGAAGACCGCATGGTTTATGCATAGTTTGGTCTAACCATGTGGATTCCCAGGTTAAACCATGCACATGACCCAATATTTTCCAAAATTTGGTTTTAAAACCACCCAAACCCATTAAACCTCTCTAATTCGACCTTGGATTGGGCTTGAATAATTCTTGGTGTTTCTAAAACCTTCTGGAGATATTAAAAGGTGATCTGAACCCCATTAGTCAAGATCAAAATCCTAGATCGAAGATCCACTCTCTTCCTGGTAAGTGGATTCCATCTCGTTGCTTCTCCAATTCTTTCTCTTATATTTTCAAGATCTTTTCATTGATGATCTCCTCCATTTTACTTGGATCTAAACCTATGGGTTGAGATATAGATCTAGTATTTTGGAACAAGATATATATTTTCAAGATCATGTTTTCTTTGATCTTAATTTTCGATTTAGGTATTTAGATCTGGAGTTTGATCGAAGATGTTGTGCCACTCAGATCTTGGGGATTTCTATCGGGATTACTTCTATCAATAAACCAAGGTAGGTGGCCTAAATAGAACTCCCATAGTCATAATTTTAATATGTACATGACTTTATGATTTTCTAGATTCTCTTGATGATTGATTTTCTAAATTGAAGTAAATAGTAATGTGGAATTGAATTGAGTTTTCCTTGGTGATTAATTGAGAATTGAATCATGGAACAAACGAAGGAGGTTTTCCCAAGTAGATATTTTGGAGATTTGTTGTGGGTTGAGATTTTTTGATTGATATATTTAATTTATTGTGATAAGATAATTAATTGTGAAGAATTAATTATGGAATTATGTTTGGATTTGTGAGATAATTAATTATAAGAATTAATTATGTGCCATAATGTTTACCAAGGATAATTAATTGATATAATTAATTATTTTCATTTTTTGATCTAAGATAATCTCTTATGTGAATTAATTATGACATGTTGGGTTTTGTTATGGATAATTAATTGTGAATAATTAAATATAGAATGATAATGGTATTGATTAATTGATTAATTTATGAATTAATTAATGGGTTATGTGCTTAATTAATTCTGGAATTAAATAATGTCCTTTGAAATGTTTAACTAATCGATAGATTAGTAATAGAATAATGTGGAAAATTCTTGTGAATTAAAGAATGATTAATTGTATGAGATTTGTTTTGTGATAGACATGGCATTCTAGACCAATTAAAATTCAGGGCTTGGACATGGCGTTCCTCCCCAATAGTTATCCACGCTTTAGATTATGTGTTTCTAGGCATGAAGACCTTCACTGAACGAGAAAAAGGAGTTTTAGGCATGATGAACTACACTAAATGAGATTGTGGTGCTAGGTAGGATTACCTACACCAAATAAAAGATAATGATGAATGATGATTCAACTATGATTTGGGGTGTTAGGCATGATGGCCTACACTGAAATATTAATGATATTGAATGATAATTCATGTGGAAAACATGAATTGAAATTGGACCAATGTGTTGACTTAAGATTAAATGACAATTTGATAGCTGTTTAAATTATGCATTGTATTTCTTTCTTCATAAAACTACATGCATTATCTTTTGACTGGACTCATTATAAACACCGTAGGTGGTGGCCTACTGAGTTGTTCTCACACCCTATTTGTGTTTCCTAATCATCACCCAAGTAGACTTTATTGATGTAGTATGTGACAAGGGCAAGGCCCTAGGATAGGTTTCTATTTGGTATTGGAGCATGAGAGAGGTAATCGGACGTGGTTTGGGACCTGTTTTGGAGTTGTTTTGTCTTAAAATTCAGTTTCATTGTAGACAATTGACATTTTCATTGTCATATCACGTTTCACATTTCAGTTGAGTGTTTTATTTTCATGTTTTGGTTATCAAATGACATGGATTAGTTCTGGTTATTTATATGCTTCTGTACTTGGTTATTGTTATTTTCTTCCGTTGGTGTTTTATTCTAATAAAAGAGGGTATAGTCTCCCCAAGACTAACTTACCAGACCCTCGCTACTAGTTGGCGCCCTCTAGTGCACAAGGAGGAATGATTGAGTCCATGTAGCCAACCGTATCGGGGCACCGTACAGTGGATCCTGGGTTGGGACGTCACAAAGTGGTATCAATGGTGTTTTCTTTTCTTTATTATTCTTTAGACTTATTGTTATGGGAAAGGTAGATAGGAGACTAGGAAGATTCTTGGCTTGGTAATGAGATCATGCATGGGAGTTGCAAACCCATGTTTGGGGAAAAATCTGAGTACTTAGTGTGGGATTTTTATGATTGTTTTTTGTTGTTACAATTGGATATTATTTCACCTTGGGTGGTTCACTTGTGGTGTGATGTGGTATTTGTTTTTAAAATTGTTGAATTTTTATTCGTGGCCTAAAGAGGCATGATAGTAGAGTTTACATGCATCATTCTAGGTACTCAGGGTTGTTGTGATATGCATCATTCTAGGTACTCATGGGAAAATGGGTTATGGGTAAGTTATTGAACTTGAACAGTTTTTCCTTATTGAGAGATTGAAATAATGATGAAAAATGAAAATAAATGGGTGTCTAATGTAAACCTGGTTAATGAAATGGGTATGATTAATTAATTAATTTTTGAATTAATTAATTTGAGATAATTTTATTAATTAATGGTTGAATTAATTAATGAGAATTTATGCACCCTTGTTAACCAAGACCTAAGATTATGATGGTTAAGGGTAGTGAAAAGGTATCAGTGTTGAATGTGTGGTGATAAGAAATGGGAAGGACATGTTGAAATTTTTTGTGTTAGATTCTACTCTTAAATAAATGTTATAAAGTTTCATTATGAGACCTAAGACATGTGTTTCGCTTTGTAGAGATATTCCTCCACAATTCTTGTTGGGGGAGGGACATAGGGGTATGGCCCAGAACAAACTTCCAAATAGGGAGCTTGAGGCACCATTGGTGCAAGCTGAGGAAGAAGGGGAATATTTCCAAGATAACTTTTCTCATTTCATGTAATTCATGGGGAGAGACCCAGGGAGGGTTCAGAAAATCATGTATGGGTTGACAAGGGAGTTTAAGCTGCATCACCCTCCTACTTTTACTAGAGAGGGTGGACCGAAGGGAGCAAAATTCTAGATTGAATCCATAAGGACAATACTTGACCAATTGGAGACTTCAGCTTAGAGGAGGGTCAAGTTGGCTACTTATATGTTGTGGGGTTCATCAAAGCATTGGTGGGACATTCAGGAATGATTTGGACAGAGTGATGATATGTTATTGAAGGAAATTCTGTATAAGTTCTTGTAGAACTTATATCCAGAGATGATGATATAAGAGAAGGCTTCATAGTTTATGCATATGACCCAAGGAAGCATGCCCGTAATGGAATACCCAGGACGTTTCACAGATTTACAGTGTTTTGCTCCAAATTTGGCAGTGAATGAGGCTTCTTCAGAAAAATGATTTCAGGACGGACTTAAGTGTGAAAATAAGTCCCAGGTGAATATCTTTAGGCTGAAGAAATTCTTATAAGTGGTTAATCAGGCTCTCATTTCATTGGGGAACCTGAAGGAGGCTTCATGTACTGGATAGGTAACTTGATGATCAGGGAGTGTTCCTTCAGATTGTAGGAATCGCTGTCATGAGAATCTTAGTCAGGATAGTGGAAAGAAATGTGGAAATTCAGGACGAACAATTGTACTAGATATTTCTCATGCTCTTTTCCAGTAGTACAGTAGGCAGGGACACTATCGTATACATTTTCCTCAACCACCATTGGAGTGTCAGTTTTGTGGCAAGATGAGGAACCTATAGAATCTTTTTAAGAAGCAGCGGTAGGATGGTGTATAGGGAAAATATCCTTAGAGTTAGAGTGTGGGAAGAGGGAATTCTACATCATATAGGTCTGGCAGTTGGAGTTCTACTCGCAAAGGTGGTAGAGGCAGTGGACGTGGTGCTTCAGGGTACAAGCACCTATATCAATAGAGTGGTGCTACTCAGGGGAGTTATATGACAGCATAGGGAATAGGGGTAGGACAGTTACATATATTGTAGACTATACTTGTGAAGAGTGAGGCCGGTCTATCAACAGTGAGAGGTACTATTCTAGTTGCTTCTACTTTAGCTAGTGCCTTGTTTGATACTGGGGCCTCTCATTCCTCTATATCTGCAAATCTTGTTAATGGTTTGAGCTGGAAGGTGGAGTCTGTTGGATTTGTTGGCCTAGAACCAACTACATTGTACTTTATTCATTAATAAATACCTTATCATATCTTGATTGTTCTTCTATGTGACAATGCATGTGATAATGTCCTAAGGATAACTATTTCATTAAAGGGTCATAGAGGATCCCTACTATGATGAGAACCGAAAAATTCCATAACATTGTTCTTGAATATAAGTTATATAACTGTATGATGTTATTTGAGGGACACAAATAACACAGTACATTAAAGGGGAGGACTCATAAAACTTTGAGGCACCTTCTCATGGTGTGCGCCCTTGGTAATATTAAGGAGTATATTATGAGAACGAGACCCGCCAGTAGAAAATCCACATTTCATAGTGTCATTGGATGTTTCTATCTTAGGATGTGGGTATTGGTCCTTAGACTTTAATATTATTATTAATGGGTATTTCAACTCACAAACTTAGATGTATTGAAGAAAACTATGACAGCACACTATTCACAGCGAGGTAGGATACGTTGGGTGTGTAACGAGTGATACTGCATTAATAGATAATGCGAGAAAAGATTTGTCCCTTCTATTCCATAATGGAAGTAGATATCTCAAGCCCTTTGATGGAATTGATATAGCCTAAATAAATCCCTATCCATGGTAATTAATGAGAAAGTTCAATTTTGGAAAGTCAAAGAAAGAATAATCGAGCACATGGGTTGATGTCACTAGCATGCAACCCGCTTGATTCTAGATATCGAGACAAAGGGATTATATTACACAGTAAGCATTCTTAGGAGGTGACACGTCATTGCAGCATTAACTTCTTTCTCTATGGGTGCCTCGGCGGGTTGCTAGACGCTAAACTTGGACTTTAGGTAGGCTCTTCCTAATGCCACTGAGAAAGAGGCCTAGAGGGTCACACACTAAGTGTGTCCAAGTATGTCAGTTAAATATTAATTTAACAAGTTAAATAAAGATTATTCTCGATTATTGTTTAATAATTATTTAAGGATCCTGGTTGCATTTATTTCGACACTAGTTATTTGAGAGAATATATTGTGGGAGAAATAATATATTTATTAGTGAGTAATGCAATGAAATTTATTTTAGAAATAAATATCCATTATTCAAGGTCTAATAAATTTGGTCGAGGAAATAAAGAAAAATAGAAAAATAAAAGTGCACATCATGTATATTAAATATACATGCCATGTATTTTTTCTAGGAATTTATGAGAAATAAATATTATTTATTTAATTAAATAATATTTGGTGTAATTCACTGGGTGCATGTCAGGTAAAAATAATAGTCAACTATTATTATTAAACATGAGGTATTACTAAGAATTAAATGAAATGAATAAATGATTTTGGGTAATTAATTCATTTTATTATTCTCTGTAATTAAAAATCCCAATTATATATTTCTCATTATCCTAGCCATTTTTTTGTGGTTGTGCACAAAGGATTTGAATAAGCTCTCAAGCCAAGAGATAATTATTTTTCCACCGAGAACTCTCTCATGCTACGAGAGAGAGATCAACCTCCCCCAGATCAAGGTGATCGAAGGTGGACATCACAAGAAAAGGATCTTTTGTGCTAGCACCCGGGGATCCCTTCAGTGATGTCGAGAGATATTTGGAGCACGTGTGGATCACCACTAGATAAATCCCACACATAGATTCTACGACGCAACGACGGATCACATCGGATCATGACCGGAAACATTAAAAAATAAAGAATTTCATCAAGGTAATTCTTTTCAATTAATTAAATTAATTATAACCAACATATGATGATCTTATTTATGGTTCCGAGACTTTAGTTTTTCTTTTTTGTTCTTCGTTCTATTCTAAAGATTCGACATTTTATTATTGTGATGGATCTCAAATTTATCATTGTTAACGCTAAAATTAAAGTTGGGTAAACCCACCAATGTGCTTCCACTGCACCCGGAACCTAAAAGTAGTATAAAAGGGGTTATATCATTAGTTATAATAATTTAAGTTTTTCGTTGGTGATTTACGCATTTAATAATTTAGTTGTTTTTATTTAAGTTAATCATTCTTTAAAATCTGAATCTCTAGATTTTTTCCTCCTCTCACGATTCTCATTCACCTTACAGAAAAGAATTTTAATTTTAATTTTGATTAAAATAAAATAGAGGATCTCATACAGAGGTGAAAAATGTTCCTAGAGACACAACACTAGAATACATGGAATATATTCGGAAGTACATGCCGTGTAGTCTAGGTTCAATGCATCAGACTGTTCCACCAAATCAGGTCGTGTGTTGGAGTATTCCTAAGTCATAGATGACACTACGTGATGACCAAGAACAAGTGGCGCATGGTTTCTGGATTACATACCATGTAGTCCACTGAACACGGTGTGTAGTCCCTTCAGGCTAGGGTTGGACCATATACCTCGTACACGACTCTTCCAGTTGGAAACTGTGTAACATGGATACTACACGGCGTGTGTCCCACTAAACATGCTATGTACTCCGAAATGTTCTGAAGTACATCTACACTTCATGTCCCCAGGTGTGTACTTCTGATGGATAGTGAAAAAAAGTACATGCCATGTTGTCAAAACTACATGCCATTTACTCATCCAAATTACTCAGATTTATTATAATTTATTATTATATGATATAAACCCTTAAGACGTGTACCATAGTGCAGGCATAAAGCTAAGGAACAACATGTGATAGGTGTTTTATATATATTTGTTTAATTTAACATTTGTGTAATGTTCATTGCTACTCATTGGATAGTTATGAATGGGAATTCATCGGGTTGCCTCTAAGGTACAAGTTGTGTACAAAGATAATTTTAAATGAATTCATTTGTTTAAAATTATGATGGATGAGAATCTCAAGGAAATTCAGAAAAAGGGTTTAAGATAAAATTATTTATTAATTAAATATAATTAATTGATTCAAGCGTGATTTATATTAAACAAGAATGATTAAAGAATTGAATTCTAGTTTTATTTATGCATAAATATCATTTCATGTATGGATGATCATGAGCTAGACCAAGACATTTGTATGTTATTGGTTTCTTTTAATTAATATATTTATTTAAATTAAATTTGTTCTCATGTGAGCCTTATCCTCATTAATGTGTTGGGCATGCGCACCCAAGGTTTCTTTTATATAAAAATCCATTTTTACCCCTCATCTACATGTGAGATAAATGCATATGTAATGGATAGAGCTCCCAAGAGAGTGGAGGCGGCTCAAGTTAGGATCCATGGTGAAACCAATCCAAGGAGATACAAAGGTAGACAAATGGAAAGCTGTAAACACGAACTCGAAAGGTTCAAGGTGTTTCTCCCCTAGGTCTTGGGTTAGTTTATCAACCGCTAGATAAATTAACCAATAGAAAAATCTCATGATCATACCATTTATTTTATTTCTATTAGTTTCAGGGTTTATTTATTGTGGGTGTGTTTTCACGATCACACAATTACTAAATTAAACAAGCATGCAAGATGGAACTAAAATAAGACAGGATTATGTGTAAATATTATCTTAGACATGGTTAATAACTTAAGTATATCCCACTTAATATTAAAAATCATGTAATAAAAGTTAATAAAATGGAAATTTACTTATAAGGATAAAATCCCTCAAAGAAATATTAAGTCGGTATACCCTTCTATAATCTTGGTTAGAATTGAACCATAGTTTAAAGTGCTTCACCAACACTAGTTGGGGTGCTTTCAATTATCAGGGAATTATAAATTCAAGGTTTTGGGTTTTTTGACTTGGTTTGCATCAAGGGTTGACTGCCACAATAGGACTTGGTGTGACTAAGAGGTAAAGGTTGAGGAAATCCAAAATAAAATAATTTCAAGATTGGGGAGTCCACTCAACGGATCAAGGAGCTACGAGTTAATATAGTTGGCATAGAAAATTCCTACCTAAAACCCTTCAAGTTTCTTGACCAACCCCAGTTGGGGTAATGTGAAGGGCAATATAGATCCTTGCCACTAGAATATTCAGGAAATAGAATATTCTGAAGTAAATGGTGAGGGCTATAGATTTTCGATAAAATAGTGGGGGAATAATAAGTATTAATTTATTTATTTGTCTCAGTTTTATCATGATAAAGTACTAAACCATTTCTCATCTTAATTTCTAGAAATTTAAATAAGAATGACTTCAAAAATATCATTGTGAACCATACTTGAGAAGGAAAACCTTCTCACTAGCACCAATTTTCAAGAGTGGCAGAGGCATTAATGCAGAATCATTCACCACAAGAGGAAATTGTATGTGCTGGAAGATCATGTTCTAGTTGTGCTTGGGAAAGAGTCTAATGATGAGGAACTGTCTCTCTATATGAAACATGTGAATGATTCCACATGTGTCCAATGTTTCATGCTATCAGACATGTTTAATGAGCTCTTGAAGCAACATGAAAACATGGATGCGTATAGCATGATGTCTCACCTTAAGGATCTCTACCAAGAGAAGGCTAAATATGAGAGATATGAGATCTAAAATTCATTGTTTAAAACAAATCTTGGAGAGTCTATGCCAGATGGGCCCCATGTAGTAAGCTCATTGGCTACATTGAATGCCTGTACATCTTAGGGATTAAGTTACCGGATGAGTTGCATACAAACCTAATCCTATAATCACTACCCAGGACCTTCTCTAGCTTCATTTTCAACTACAACATGAGAAACAATAAGAAAAGTCTATCGGAACTTTTGACCTTAATTCGCCAGGTAGATACGGACATGGGGCATGACAAACCCACAGTTCTTATGGTGAATAAGAAAATGAAGGACAAGGAAAAGTGGTCAAAGACTTATAAACGGTCTGAAGCCCCCGAGAATCGTCCCTCCAAGAAGGGGAAGATCCATAGGCAGGGCAAGGAATGGGAGGCGATATGTTTTGCATGTGGAAATCAAGGCCACTGGAAGGGGAACTACACCCAGAAGCTTGGGACGCTAAATGTGAGTTCGTTATCGTGTGTAATCTTTCAATTTCTACACATTGGGTATTAGATACAGATTTTGGGGATTAAATATGTATTCAAATGTATAAACCAAGTAGATTTATAAAGATTCCGGAGGAGAGGTGTATCTTCGAGATGCCAATGGCGCGAGGCTGGCAACGTTATCCATTGGAGATTACAACCTCTCATTTCCAACTATGATGATTTTGGTTTTATATAACTATTATTATGTGCCTAGTGTTACCACGAACATAATTTATGTTTCCTGTTTAGATATGTATGGATTTATTTTCAAGTTTGGAAATAAGGGTTGTCTCTTTTATAAGAACAACATATGTTATGGTAAGGCGCATTTAAATAATGGTTTGTATGTATTAAATTACGAAAAATAAGTGTTGGAAATCGATAATGAAATAGACTCACATAACTCATACATCACCCAGTTATGGCGTCACCATCTCGGTCATGTAAATGAGAAGCACTTGACAAAGCTCTACCAAGACGGCTATTTAGACTCTACTAAGCTAAAACCACTTGATAGATGCCTTTCTTCTTTATAGGGTAAAATATCCAATCCTCCTTTTGGTGGACAGGGTGAAAGGGCCACAGAGCTTCTAGGATTGGTGCACACAGATGTGTGTGGACCATTTCTAATAGAAGCTAGAGGTGGATATTCTTATTTCATTAATTTTACTAATTATTTGAGTAGATATGGTTGTGTCTACTTAATGAGGTATAAGTCAGAATCCTTAAGGAAATTTAAGGAATTCAAGAATTTAGTAGAGAATTAGCTTGGTAAGAAGATAAATAATCTTCGATCGGATCGAGGTGGATAATATATGAACCAAGATTTCATCGATCTTCTATGGGAGTCTGAGATTCTATCTCAGTTCACTCCTACTTATACCCCATAGTGGAATGGTTTTAGTGAATGGAAGAACCGTACCTTGTTTAAAATTTTAAGGTCGATGATGAGCCATGCAGATCTTCCATTATCCTTTTGGGGATATGCATTATAGAGTGCAACATACACATTAAACTATGTACCAAACAAGGAAGAAAATGGAATACCCTCTGAGTTATGGAATGTAAAGAAACCCATTTTGTCGCACACACGTGTATGGGGATGCTAGGCATTTGTTAAGGCCTTCTCAGGCAACAAACTAGCACCCCGAGGCACAACATGTATCTTTATAGGATATCCCAAGGAAACAAAATGATATTACCAATATAACGCTTCATACAAGAAAGTGATTGTCGCCAGGGAAGCCATATTTCTTGAGAGGGAGAACATCCTCAAAAAGGATAGTGAGAGCAACATTGAATTCGATGAAGTTGATACTCAAGATACACAGGAGTTAGTATAGGAACAAGTTCCACATGTCCTTGTGGAAGAGGTTACAGAAACACAAGTACTGCGTAGGAGCTCAAGAGAGGTAAGGGAACCAAAGAGATTTGGTTTCCTAGTCACCAAGGATGGTGAATCATTATTGTTGGACAATGATGAACCTCTCTTCTATAAGTAGTAGAAAGATTAGATGTTGTAAGATGGCTAGAAGATATGAATTCAGAGATGGATTCCTTGTATCAGAACCAAGTATAGGTTCTGTTCGATGAGCCAATTGATGTAAATCCTATTGGATACAAATGGGTATTCAATAGAAAGTTGGACATGGAAGGTCAAGTTAGCACCTATAATGCAAGGCTAGTGGCTAAAGGATTCAGACAACGTCAAGGAATTTAATATGATGAAACATTCTCGCCAGTTTCCATGTTTAAATCTATTAGAATCATACTTACTATAGCAGCTTACCATGACTATGGGATTTGGAAAATGGATGTCAAAAAAGAATTCTTTAATGGTAGCCTTCAGGAAGATGTCTATATGACACAACCAGAAGGGTTTGTGACACCTGGTGAATCCAAATGGGTTTGTAAGTTACAGAAATCCATTTATGGATTAAAGAAATAATCTAGGTTGTGGAACATTTGATTTGATAAAGCCATAAAGGATTTTGGTTTCATTAAGAATGAATGTGATCCATGTGTTTATAAGCAGTTTAATGTTAATGCGGTCATTATCCTAGTAGTATATGTTGATGACATATTGCTTATTGAAAATGATGTACCAGTCTTACAGTTAGTTAAGGACTGGTTGAACAAGTGTTTCTCCATGAAGGACTTGGGTGAGGCAGCCTACATTATAGGGATCAAGATCATTCGTGATAGATCCAAAAGTATACTTGGACTAAGTCAGGGTACATAAATTGACTAGATACTAAAGAGATTTAGTATGGAACAATCCAAGAGAGGATTGGTTCCAGTGTCACATGGCCTATATCTTTCTAAGAAAATGTGTCCTCGGACAGAACAAGATATATATAGCATGAGTAAGATCCCATACTCTTCAGCTATAGGATCCATCATGTATGCCATGTTATGTATCAGGCTTGATGTTGCCTATACACTGAGCATGGTAGGCAGATATCAATCAGATCCAGGAGAACAACATTGGACTACTGTTAAGACTATCCTTAAGTATCTGAGAAGAACTAAGGATATGTTCATGGTGTATGGAGGAGACTAGGAGTTTTTCATCAGAGTGTATGCTGATTCTAGTTTTTAGACAGATCAGAACGATCTGAAGTCCCAATATGGATATGTTTTCCGTCTCAATGGAGGAGCTGTGAGCTGGAAGAGTTCTGAGAAACCAGTTGTCGACAATTCTACAATGGAGTCTGAATATATAGCGGATTATGATGTAGTCAAGGAAGCTGTCTGGATTCAGAACTTTTTCCAGGATCTTGATGTGGTTCCTAGCAGTAAAGATCTTATCATGTTGTATTGTGATAATTCTGCAGCGGTGGCTCTTGAAAAATAACCAAGGTAACATTAACAGATAAAGCACATACCCCAAAAGTATCACCTTTTGAGGGATTTCTATCAAAGGGGTGAAGTTACAGTGAGCAGATTGTCCATGAAAGAGAACATGGTGGACCCCATGACTAAAGGCCTATCTTAACAGAAGCATGAATATCATGTGAGAGATAGCGGGTTAATGTTTGTTAGGA
Organism: Viscum album; assembly: GCA_963277665.1. Taxonomy (NCBI): domain Eukaryota; kingdom Viridiplantae; phylum Streptophyta; class Magnoliopsida; order Santalales; family Viscaceae; genus Viscum; species Viscum album. The sequence goes on from OY728156.1 coordinate 2,097,647,952, forward strand.
GTTGTCTCTTGTCCAAGTGGGAGTCTATTGGATTTGGTGGCCTAGAACCAAGTAATTTCTAATTTATTCATTTATAAATACTTTATCACATATTGATTGTTATTCGGCATGACAATGCACATGATAATTTCCAAAGGATAGTTGTTTCATTAAAGGGTCATATCAGATCCCTGTTATGATGAGAACTCGGAAGTTCCATAAAGTTGTTCTTGAATATATGTTCTATGGCTGGATGATGTTATTTGAGGGACACAAATAACATAGGCCATTAGGGGTGTAGGCTCATAAAACTTTGAGTCACCTTATCATGTTGTGCGCCCTTGGTAATATCCAGGAGGATATTATGAGAACGAGACCCACTGGTAGAAAATCCACATTTCATAGTGTCATTGGATGTTCCTATATGCAGACGTGTGTATTGGCCCTTAGACTTTAAGATTATTATTAATGGTTATTATAAATCTCACACTTAGATGTATTGACAAAAACTATAACAACACACTGTTCACAGTGAGGTTGGATACGTTGGGTGCATAATGAGTGATACTATATTAATAGATAATGCGAGAAAGGATTTGTCCCTTCTGCTCCATAAAGGAAGTAGATATCTCAAGCCCTTTTATGGAATTTATATTGACTAAATAAATCCATATCAATGGTAAGGAATGGAAAATTTCAATTCTGGAAAGTCAAAGAAAGAAAAATTGAGCACATGGGTTGATGGCACAAGCATGCAACCCACTTTATTTCGAGATATCGAGAAAAGGAATTATATTACACAGTAAGTGTTCGTAAGAGGTGACGCATCATTGCGGTGTTAACTTCTTTCTCTATGGGTGCCTCAAAGTACTACTAGATGCTAACCTTGGACTTTAGGTAGGCACCACCTAATGCCACTGAGAAAGAGTCCTAGAGGGTCACATACTAAGTATGTCCAAGTATCTCAGTTAAATAAAGATTATTCTCGATTGTGGTTTAATAATTATTTAAGGATGCCTGATCACATTTATTTCAACACTAGTTATTCGAGAGAATATATTGTGGGTGAAATATTATATTTATTAGTGAGTAATTCAGTGATATTTATTTTAGAAATAAATGTCCATTATTCAAGGTCTAATAAATATGGGGGAGGAAATAAAGAAAAATGGAAAAATAAAAGTATATGTCATGTATATTAAATATACACGCCGTGTATTTTTTATGGGAATTTATGAGAAATAAATATTATTTTATTTAATTAAAAAATATTAGGTGAAATTCTCCGGGTGCATTTCAGGTAATAATAATAGTCAACTATTATTATTAGACGTGGTGTATTACTAAGAATTAAATGAAATGAATAAATTCTTTTGGGTAATTAATTCATTTTATTATTCTATGTAATTAAAATTCCCAATTATATATTTCTCATTATCCTAGCCATTTTTTTTGTGGTTGTGCATAATAGATTTGAAAAATCACTCAATCCAAGAGAGAATTCATTTTCTACCAAGAATGCTCTCAAGCTACGAGAGAGATATCCACCTCCACTAGATCAAGGAGATCAAAGGCGGAAATCACAAGCGAAGGCTCTTCCACGCTAGCACCTAGAGATCCCTTCGGTGATGACCAGAGATATTTGGGGCATGTGTGGATCACCGCTAGAGGAATCCTACACTTTGATTCTACGACACAACAATGTATTACATCGGATCATGACCGGAAACATCAATGAATAAATAATTCCATCAAGGTAATTCTTGTCAATTAATTAAATTAATTATAACCCACATATGATGATCCTATTTATGGTTCCGGGACTTCTATATTTCTTTTTCATTCTTCATTATATTCCATAGATCTGGAGTTTTATTATCATGATGGATCTTGGATTGATAATTGTTAATGCTAAAATTAAAGTTGGGTAAACCCACCAACGCGCTTCCGCTGCACCCAAAACTTACAAAATCCATGAGAAAGGTAATGAATATCGATACAAAATTGGGAACACGGTCTACGGATATATGTTTATGAAAAGTATGTTCAATAGATATCAGAGAGTATCATTTCCTTTGGGATATCTATGACCTTGATATAACAGGATTAAATCTGATTATGGGTATGTAATAGTTAGTCGCATACCGAGCCCACATAGATTGTTACCAAAGGAGAGTGACCTTTTTTTCTCCTAAGGATGACCAGTATGTTTTTCATGGAGGATGGGATATCCATGCAGGATGATCTGGTCCAATTACTCATCAACTCGGAGAGCTCATAGCCTAATTTTCTAGTATTTTTTGTATAATGGGAGTGGTAGGCAAGATGTCCTTCCACTTGTAGTAGAACTATTCTAGGATATCTTTCATGAAGAATTTTCAGGGTCACAGCCTAAGAGAGATGTGGAATTCACTATTGATCTCATGCTGGGGGAAAAGTCAGTATCTATTCCACCTTACAGAATGAAACCGACTGAGCTTCAAGAGATCCAAACATAGTTGGAGGAGTTGTATTATAAGGGGTTTATCTATCCATGTATGTCTCCTTGGGGATCAATAGTTTTGTTTGCAATGAAGGGAGATGGGAGTTTATTATTGTGTGTCAATTACCAAAATTTGAATAAAATGACTGCGAAGAACCAATATCCTCTTCCTCATATCGATGATCTGTTTGACCATATGAAGGGGGCTAGTCTGTTCTCAAATATTGATTTTATATTAGGGTATCATCATGTGAGAGTTCAGACTTATGATGTACCAAGAAATTATTTCAAAAGTAGGTGTAACCTTTATGAGTTTTTTGTAATGATGTTTGGGATGACAAATGCTTCAGTAGTATTTATGGCCTTAATGAACAAGATATTTCATCCGTAATTAGATCAGTTTGTGGTGATGTTTTTTGATGACATATTGGTGTACTCTAAGACTCATGATGATCATGCCCAACATCTTTACATCATCCAAGGTACACTGAGAGAGAATTATTTATATGTCAAGATATCTATATTTTAGTTTTGGATTGACAGGATACACTTCTTGGGGCATGTCATCTTAGATGAAGGTGTGGTAGTGGACCTATAAAAAGTGCAAGAATGATTTCCTGGGAGTCTCCCAAGAATGTTTTTGATATCCAAAGCTTTTTGGGATTAACTGGTTATTACAGGAGGTTCATCCATGATTTTTTCTGATTGGCAGCAATGCGTACTAGTTTGACAAATAAAGGGATAAAGTTTGGTTGGACAGAAGAATTTGATAATTCTTCCTACAAGTTAAATAATCACTTGACATCAGCACCAATTTTGATCTTACCTGAGTCAGGTGAGGAGTACATGGTATATTGTGATGCTTATGGGGTTGGAGTCAGAGCTGTGTTGATATGTAGGGTTAGAGTCATTGCTTATGGGTCTTGGAAGTTGAGACCACATAAACAGAATTACCCTACACATGACCTCAAGTTAGAACTAGTGGTTTATGCTCTTAAGTGTTGGCGACACTATCCTTTGGGTGTAAATTTTACAGTTTTTACAAATCACAAAATCTTGAGGTATATCTTTTCATAGTGCGACTTGAATCTTTGACATCAAATATGGGTAGAGTATATGTAGTGCTTTGATTTTGAACTTGAATATACACCCATAAAGGGGAATAGTGTGGCTGATTTCTTGAGCAGAAAAACTCAGAGTCCGTTGGTACATGAGTCCAGTACAAAGTTGAAGATGATGAATTTGCTGGAGGAAATGCATGTGGTAGTTCAGGAGAGTAAGGTGAGGATGACTCTGGTTTATGTAGTAGTGGAGTCTACACTATTGAGATGGATTGGTTATAGGAATTATGAGGATCTAGAGTGTTTATCCTTAAGGGAAAACCATGAAGGTGGGGATACACCTTCATACTAGATAATAGATGAGGAAGAGATCATATATGTGAAAGATTGGGTTGTTGTGCCTACGAGTATGTGAGAGGAACTCATGCGATAATTTCATGTGTTAAAGTGGGTGGTACATCGTATAGTGAAAAAAATGTATCGTGACCTACAATGATAGTTTTGGTGTCCAGGCATGAAAAGGGAGATAGAAGGGTTCGTAACAAGATGCTTCACTTTTCAGTAGGTGAAGGCAGAGCATCAATGACCTGGAGGCCTATTGCAGCCATTACCTATTCCGAAATGAAATTGGGATGATGTGACTATGGATTTCATGGCAGTACTTCCAATGACTCTTATGAATAGTGATTCTATTTGGGTCATTTTGGATTGACTGGTGAAGGTAGCACACTTCTTTCCTATCATGGAAACCTTTACAGTAGAGCAGTTGGGAGAACTGTAGATGAGAGAGACAGTTCGTTTGCATGGGGTTCCACAAACTATAGTTTTAGATAATGATTCACACTTTAATTCACACTTATGTAAGGGATTACAGATGGTGATTAGTACAGAGATTTTGTTAAGTATGGCCTTCCACCCACAGAAAGAAGGGAAGTCAGACCGTACTATACAGGTGTTAGAGGATATTTTGTGAACATGTGTGATTGACTTTGGTGGCTCTTGGGATAAGCACTTAGATTTAGTGGAGTTATCCTATAAAAATAGTTATCAGGAAACTATACAGATGTCACTATATGAGACTCTTTATGGTAGACCTTTTAGATCACTGCTTTTTTGGTTAAAAGTAGGTGAGTTAGATTTGTTGGAACCGAGTCTCATTCAGGAAACATCAGAGCAGGTGCAGTTGATTTTGAAACGTATGGTTACAGCTCGGAGTAGGAATAATTCATATGATGATAGGTAGATATTACCCCTATAGATTACAGAGGGTGATCATGTATTCCTTCGGGTGTCTCCTAGATTGGGTCACCATATGATAAGGAGGCAGGGAAAGTTGGAGCCTAGGTTTTTGGGATCGTTTGATGTGCTGGAGAGAATGGGGCTGGTGGCATACTGATTATCACATCGATAGAAATTCAGTGTTATTCATGATGTTTTCCATGTGTCAAAACTACGATGGTATCACCCCAACCCTTCTCAAGTGATTGATATGGAAGAGGTTGATCTCTAGATAGATATGTCCTTTGAGGAGCATCTGATAGATGTATTGGGTCACAGTGAGAAAGTGTTATAGGGAAAGACTGCACTGTTAGTTCATCTTTTATGGAAACATGGAAGTGCTCAAGAGGAAACTTGGTAATGGGAAGTAGACATGAGGGCTAAATGGCCCAATATTTTTTTCTTGTAATCTTAGAGAATATTGGGAGTGCATCTCGAGGACCACCTGTTATAAGGGGGAAGATTGCAAGATCCTAAACTTTTCTAGAGCAATCTCAGGTGTGTTTCCAGGTACTTTTTTTGTTTATTAAGTACCTTTGGTATGGTTTATAACCTAGGGTGTGTGTGGGTGAAGTTTCTAAGGAATTAAAAATATAGGGGGTTGTTCACGGTTTGCACATGGTTTGGCCAAACTGTGCACAAGCTAAATGTATAGATAGTGGAAGTTAGCACGGTTGGCACACGGTTTGCCTAACCGTGCACCATAAATCCATGTGAGTAGTGGAAGATCGAAAAGTTAGAAAAAAATTTGGTCTAACTATGTGGATTCCCAGGTGAAATCATGTGTGCGACCCATTCCTTTCCAAAATTTGGTTTTAAAACCACTCAAACCCCAAAAACCACTCTAATTCATCCTTGGCTTGGGCTTAAAAAATTCTAGGTGTTTCCAAAACCTTCCAGAGAGATTCTAAGGTGATCCGAACATCGTTCTTCGAGATAAAAATCCTTTATCAAAGATCATATCTCTTCCTAGTAAATGGATTCCATATCGTTACTTCTCCCGTTATTTCTCTTATATTTTCTATATCTTTTCATTAAAGATATCCCCCATTTATATTGGATCTAAACCTATGGGTTGAGATCTATATCTATGATTGTGTATCTATATCAATATTTTCAAGACCTTGATTCCTTTGATCTTAATTTAAAATTTAGGTATTTAGATCTGGAGCTAGATCGATGATGTTGTGCTGCTCATATTTTGGGGATTTATTTCAAGCTAACTTCCATCAATAAACCAAGGTAGGTAGTCTAAATAAAAATCACATAGTCTTGATTTTTATATGTGTATGATTTTATGATTTCATGATTTTCTAGATTCTCTTGATGATTGATTTCCTAAATTGGATTAAATAGGAATGTAAAATTGAATTGAGTTTGCCTCAGTGATTAATTGAGAATTAAATCACAGAACAAACAAAGGAGGGTTTCCCAAGTAGATATTTTGGAGATTTGCTATGGTTTGAGATTTGGTAATTGAGATATTTAATTAATTGTGATAAGATAAGTAATTGTGAATAATTTATTATGGAACTAAATTTTGATTTGTGAGATAATTAATTGTGAGAATTAATTATGCGCCCTGATGTTGACCAAAGATAATTAATTGAGAGAATTAATTATGTGCATGTTGTGATCTAAGATAATTATTTTTGTGAATTAATTATGACATGATGGGTTTTGATGTGGATAATTAATTGTGAATAATTAATTATGGAATTAGAATGGTATTTATTAATTGATTAATTTATGAATTAATTAATGGGTTATGTGCTTAGTTAATTATTGAATTAAATAATGGCCATTGAAATTTTTAACTAATTAATGGAATAGTAATGGAATAATGTGGAAAATTCTTGTGAATTAAATAATGATTAAATGGATGAGATTTTTTTGGTGCTAGACATGGCATTCTAGACCAATTAAAAGTTGGGACTCAGACATGGCGTTCCTCCCCAATAGATATCCAAGCTTGAGATTATTCGGTTCTTGGCATGAAGACCTACACTGAATGTGAAAGATGAGTGCTAGGAATAACGACCTACACTCAAAAAGATTATGGTTCTAGGAATGATGACCTGTACCAAATAAATGATTATTATGAATGATGATTCAACTAATATTTGGGGTGCTAGGCATGACAAACTACACCGAATGATTAATGATATTGAATGGTGATTCAAATGGGAAACATGAATTAAAATTGGACCAATGTGTTGAATTAAGATTAAATGATAATGTGATACCTATTTAAATTATGAATTGTATTTATTTCTTCATAAAACTGTATGAACAATATTTTGACTAGACTCATTTTAGACACCATTGGTGGTGGCCTACTGATTTTTACTCACACCCTATTTGGGTCGCATGATCGGCACCTGAGTAGAATTTGTTGATGCAGGACATGAAAAGGGAAAGGCCCTAGGATAGGTTGTTGTTTGGGATTGAAGCATGGGAGAGGGAACCAGACATGGTTTGAGACCCGTTTTGGAGTTGTTTTGTCTTTACTTTCAGTTTCATTGTAGACACTTGACATTTACATTGTCATAGCATGTTTTACCTTTCAATTGAGTATTGTTTTTTCATTTTTTAGTTATCATATGACATGGATTTTTTATGGTTATTTATATTACTTTTCACTTGGTTGTTGTTATTTTCTTCCACTAGTGTTTTAGTCTGATAAAAGAGGGTATAGTCACCCCAAGACTAACATACCAGACCCCTACTTTTAGTTAGCACCCTTTGGCGTATGGGGAGGCACACTTGAGGGTATGTGGTCAACAACCTCGATGCATTGTTCAGTGGCTCCCGGTTCGGGACATCACAATAGGAATTGAGGGTGCAAATATGATTAAATAACTTAGAAAAATATATATTTTACTGATTTTTATTAATTATATATTGATTAATAATAAAATGAATATCATTTAAAAGTAAAAAAGATGTTTTCTGAAAAAACTGTATTTTTTCTAAAAGACGGTTTAGTCACACTTTTCACACTTAAATTAAAATTATTTTTATCACTTTTAAAAAACTTATATGAAAAAATAGAATAAAATTTTTAAATAATAATATTAAATTTATCTTAGGGTTATTTTTGGTATTTCTGTGAAATTTTCATTTTTTGATGAATAGTAAAAAATACTGAATTTTAATTGAAAACTCATTTTTCATTTGAATTATTTATAATGTTAAATTATATTTTTAATTGGTTATAAAGTAAAATTATTTTAAATTTATATCAATTAATTCAATTTATCTCCTTGGAATCATTTTCATATTTATTTTTTATATAAAAACACTATAAACTTTTGAACATTTTCACTTTCAAAACTCACTTTCTTTTCATGTCTACAAGATTAATTTTAAATGAAATTTTTGAAATTTTGTGAATTAAATTTTGAAAAATGGATTTCAAATTTGGAATCATCATAATTTATAATTTATACTAATTTTAACTTAATTTTGTACCAAAATGAACAGTAAAAATAGTGAAAATTATTTACCTTGATTAAGGTAAAAAATGACTTACTATGGGTTAAGATAAGTGGATAAGGGTTAGAAATGACCATAAAGGTTGTAAAACACCCATTTACTGGACATATTTCAACCTTATATATTCTAGGTTCTATAATATTCCATTTTTGAAGCTTATGGAATGATAAAAATTTGGGAATGATTGAATCTTTTTAAAAAAACTATAAGTGTGTCACTCACCTCACTTATAAAAGGCCACCCAATCTTCTCTCCACTTCATACATTAGAAAGACATTGGTTCAATGAATAAATATCCAAATATATTATAAAATTACATCTCCTCATCCTATAATCATTATTTTTTCTATAAATCCAACCTAAGAAGGCTTTTATGAAAACCTAATACGAGAACCCAAATAAGAGGTATTGTTCTTCAACAAGCAACTTTATTTTACTCTTTTATATGCCTCCTCAGTTTTTTATTAAATCATTATGATATAATAACACCAGTATATTCAATATAATATGATGTTTTTGTGTTAATTTTATTACCTAAAACCATCTCCACTTCCATCAAATGGGTTACATAATCATTACTCATGTGTACGATGGACAACAACCTCACTAACTAATGTCATTCATTTTTCTATACCACCATTCACAGTTGGTTATAGTGATGGATATAAATTATATAAATTTTATTTATAAAATATATATACTTATAGATTCATTGTATTATATATATATTTTTTACCTTCCATTCAGTAAAAGATACAATAACATCGCTCATGTGGATGGTGAACTATCGCCTTGCGAAGTGATGTACTTTTTCTTTCACTAACGCTTCACATGGGAGGTGATAAAGATAAAGTTAATGATTATATGTGATATATATGACATAATTATGATATTAATTTCATATTTGTCATTATTTATAGATAATATATATCATTTTATTTTTTCCTTTTCACTCACGTAAAGATGATAACATCATTCGTGTATGTGTGAACTACCGCATTCACAAAGCGATGTGACTCTATTTTCATCACCACAACACATGTATAATATATAAAATCATATAATATGGAATATATTATATTATTATCATTATATAAAGGTAAAATATAACTTACCTACTTTCTATATTGATTATTGAAAAATGGAAACGTTACTCATGCGTACGTACGACCTACCATCTCCTTGATCGGAACATACTTAATTTTTCATAATCATCATTATTGATTGGATTTAAAAGTAAAATTGATGTAAAAATATGATAATTTTTTCATGATTATTATTATTATAGAGATTATATAATAATTAAATATTCGAAATAACTGTATCTTTCATGAAGAAACATGCATGAGAATACAAGGCAATTAACACATGAAATAATAAAAATAATGAAAGATTATTTATGAAAGGGTAATAAAATGTTGTAAAATGATCATACATGAAATTATAAATATTAATATGGTTATTTAATAAGTTAATAATATGTTTAAAAAATCTATACAATAGTTTAAAGAATATTCAACCAAAATGGAGTGTAAGGTAAGGGATTTCATCTTAATTTCATTTCATTAAGGAATATTGTAAGGTTATGCATATAGTTTCATTTGTTTGGTGTATATACTACCCATTTGACAGTTAATATCAGGAATAATTTATTCTTCATGGTATTTTTAGTTTTAATTTGAATTATTTCATCTAAATATATTTGAATTAAAATTTACCAAGTGGTAAATAATAACATAACTCAATTTATTTTCCTTGGGTTATATTACTTATTATTCATCTTGGATATTAAGATTATGTGTGTAGTGAATTTTCATTATATTATATTGTATTTACATCCTTTTATGTTGTTTTAAGGATAATACACATATTATATGTTTTTATTAATTCTCACTCCAATATTATGATCATTTTAAGTGTTTGTATCAAAATATCATTCTAATCAAGATTATTTATTCTTTAATTTACATTAATGGAAATTATTTGATAATTATTTAATAAACCATTTAATTTTATTATAATCTATCTATTAATTATCTTTTTCAAGTAATAGTACCATTTTTTTCACTCTTTGGTACTTAAATTAACTAAGAACATGTTTTTAATAAAATTCGACTTCATTTCTCCCTTCGTTTGGAAACCAGTTTTCTTCCAAAATCATGTTTTATAAAAATGTTTTAAATTTTTTTAACTTTTAAAATCTGTTTAATAAATAAATATTTACCCATTTTTACTTTTTTTTAAAAAATATTATTGTTTATGTCATTTTCAAAATAATGCATATTTTTCTTTTATCGAAAATATAAAAGGAATATTTGTTTCAAATGTGTATATAATTTATGGAATTTTTCACCGTTACGAACTCAAAATGTTTTAAAACTTAATTTATAAGTATTCAAGTTTATTTTTAATGAAAATTATTTTGAAAATATTTTTGGATTTAAAAATTAATTTTCAAAATGAAAAGTATATTTTTCTAAAGAGTGTTTTTAAAGATATTTTTATGGTATTTTTATTCATAAATGACAACAATCCATTATTCTTACTCCAATATTTATAATTTTGATTGATACTATCCTTATTTTTCCTCTAGATGGTTTATGATTATTTTGACCAAGGATATTGTAGACATTCACTTAATTATTGTATTTTTGTATTCATTAATTTCACCTTGAAATATTCACCTTCCAATGATCATTAGACTTTAAATTTTCCCTAAATATGCATTTTATTTATCATGGATATTCATATTTCTTAAAAATTACGCCATTTATGCATAAAGTGTTTTACTTTGATAATTATTTTATCAATTAGGAAAATATTTATAAATCTGCATCCTTTACTCAATATGAATATTTAATTATAAGGAACATTTTCACGGATTAAATATAATATTCGATGTTAGTAGAATGATTCGGTCATGAGATATGGGTGGGAGACATTATAGATATCCCCTTGATTCATCAAAATGTCTCATAAGGCAAAATCAGATGGCCAAATCCTATGTGTTTGTAACTAAACTGTCTTGAGGATAGATCTTGATAGTAAAGGTATAGTTGTACAAACCAAATGGGTTTGTACCTAGTAATTTTAAAATGTTTTGAGGATATATATTGATGGTAATAGTATCATATGTTTGGGAAACATAATGTCTGATATTTAAGCATTGTCTTCATTCATAGTTTAGTTTTTATTATCTATGAGATTTCTATAATGATATTATTTCTGGATACATTTCATTATTATTTATTGATTAATGAAATGTGTTTTCAGTTATTTACCTTTCCATATTTATTATACTTTATCCATATAGTTATTTTGTTGATTTAACATAATGTTTTTTAGTTATTTACCTTTAAATTGATTATTCTAGTCAATTATTTAAATTGAATGTGTGTTTAAGTAATTACCTTTTCATATTATTCATTACTTATTGATGATGATTCAGTTATTTTTTATTTTTTCCATTGTACTTAACCCTTACTGAGTATTTGAGCTCACCCTTATTTTATTTCCTTTCCATAGTATTCCATGAAGAGTACTATATCTGATATGTACGGATATGCTAAATGGAATAATATTATTTTCAAATAAAATTATGTTATAATTTTTGTATTCAATTTTAATTAAATTCTACAGTATGTATCTATTTTACCAACACTACTAAACTATTCAATCCTTTGGGATGTGTTTCCTTATATCTTATTCCAAAGTAATAAAACAAACACCATATTTGGGCTATAGGGGTTAGTGTCGCTACATTCTAATGATGAAGTTATATGATCTATCTCACAAACATCTTATTTATTTTCTTATACTATATCTATTTATATAAATTAAAATACTTCCTTTCATTTAACTTTATATAAGTACTTAAAGTTATGAAAGAATTATTTTTATGGAAAACTGATTTTTTTATTTTTCCTGGAATATTTTCTTCCATATATATATTTTTCATAAAATGGTTCAAAAATGTTTTTCATATTCTACAAATATTTATTAAAGTCTTTTTTACCCATGTTTCACTTTCTATAGAAAAATTTTAAAGGAATATTCTTTTCAATTTAAAAATAATATACTTTTTACCAATGTTGAGAACATAATATTTGTTTTAATATACACTAGATTAACATATTTTCTTACCATCATAACTACTCTTTTAATTGATATTCCCTAACAAGCTTACGTGGTTATTTTCAATGAATATTTTTTAATAATAATTTTGAAATTATTAAATTTGAAATAATTTATTTCAAAATGAAAATGGTATTTTCCTCAAAAAATATTATGGTGAAATTTTATAGGAATTTTTCATCTATGATAACATCTTTTGATGTTACATATAATTAACTGGGGATATGATCATATGATACCATCCTTATTGTTTCTCTAGAAGTTTTATTATGATGATGATGTTATATTGATGAAACCTATTTTTCTTTCCATGGGAAAATCTATGATGAAATGATAAATGTTTTCATGATCTTGTGTCATACATATAAATGGATTATGTGGCATGTGCATATGTTATAAATCTTTAATGAATTGAGTAAATTTTAATGTTTTATGAGCTCAAAGAGTACTAGGTGGTTATCCAAATACCAATAAGGGTATATGGGATGTTGTTTTAAACCCAACAAGGGTATAAGGGAGATTAACCTAAGACCAAAGTAAGTACAGGAGTGATTATCCCAAGCCTAAAATTTGATAAATGTATTGGCGGGTATCCTTAATATAATATATATATATATATGATTAGGATTATTACACACATTTTATACCACTCTCAAGGATATGTTATTATATTTTTTTTATGATGTCGTGTATCACGATCTTTGATTATTCTATGATTCATGACTTATGATATTCCAAATATTTATGTCATGATTATGATATATGATTTTTTCATCATGATTTTCAAATTTTAATCTCATTTTCTCATATCCTTATGCTCATGATATGCTTACATGTGACCATTTATTGATATATCCCATGTTTACCCTAACTAAGAATATAATATCACCCTTTATTATGTTTCATTTTCCCCAGGATGTGAAGAAATTTGTTAAGTATGATATGTATAAAAGGGTGATAGTTATGAAAAACTTAGTGGGAGATGATTTATATCTTTTATGTTCAAGTTTATTATGTATCCAAGTTTACAAATACACTAAATCGTTACGGTTATGGTATGTATCATAATGATATGTAATTATTATTCACCTGATAAGATGTGATATTTATATATGTAATATTTGGGGAACCTCAGATAAATAATAAGTTATATATAAATATTATTTTAGAATGGATTTATAATAAATATATATTTATTATATAGAAGTTTTTAATGTGTTTGAAGAAATATAATATTTTATTTAACGGCTTATGTTAAAATATCATTTATTTTCAAAAATGTATACGATAAATGTATATTGAGGGAAATTATATAGATCGTATATTTTGAACCCCATATATTCTTTTCTCGTATAATTATTCTTGTAATTTTCAAGTAATAGTACTATTTTAATATCTATAACTAAAAAAGATCAATAAAATGTTTTTAATGAAAATCCAACCTTATTTCATTTTTATTTAATGAAAATTTTCTTCCATGTCTATGTTCTTAAAAACTGTTTTATGGAATTTTTTACATAGGATTGAAATATTTTGAAATGGTTATTTTCATTACCTTTGAATTTACTTAAATTGATTTATAAGTAATCTTTTTAAAAAAAGTTTTTTGAACAAGCCATTTTTGTCTTTTTACAAAAGTTAAAAAGTAATTATTTCTTTTAACATATACAACAAGAAAAGATTTTCCCACCATAATAAATGTTATTTGATTTGATGTTTCCTTTATATTTTTTCATAGTTATTTTCAATGAAAAGAATTTTATTAATCTTCGGGGAATTTTTAGCAAAAATATTATCAAAATAAAATGATATTTTACTCATGTTTTCAAAGAAAGGGTTGAATGGTCTATTAAAGGTATTTTCATCTACTTAAACATCCATTAAATATTTTTGTGATTCACTGGTGTCATGAACTAGACTAGGAACCCTAGTAACCCGATAACCGAGTCGGCCCTGACATAGCCTGAAGGGAATTCTTAGACCCCATGGGTTCACGACTATCACCTGACATCATACAACATACAAGTGGGAATGATTTTTCCACAAGAATGTGGAAGCAAAATACAACATGGTAGTATGCATAACGAAAGAAACTCCACTGGGAGTGATGTACTAGAACGCAATAAGGAATAAAATGCCCAAAGTAAAATAACCCAAGTACTAAATTGGAAAAAAAACCCCAAGGTACCTAAGGACACAAATCACTAAGACCAAAGCTCAATAGCCGGATTCACCTCCAAGAGATCCCTTCCTTTTTCTTGAACATGGAAGAATAAAGTCTACAAACACCTGAAGGAAAAAGTAGGGTGTGTGTCTAATCCCATTATGATACCACAAAAGATTCCATAATAGATTCTAAATATAGATTATTCTAAGTAATGGTTTTAATTTTTAAATATAAAAAAGTTTTTAAATTCAAAAGCATTTTTAAACAAAACATGCTATACATTATCAAAATGATGGAAAATACATTCAAAGAACAAGCTTTAATTTACGATTGATGGAATATTTCTAAAACAATGTCTTAAGTAAAAAATTTATATAAAACATTTTATATAAAGTCAATAGGCATGTAAAGAAATTTGAACAAACATTGGCATAAATTTATATCTCAAATATAAATAAACAAGCGAGGAACATGGTCATATTCCAAAAGGTATGATAGTATTAACCAGTTATACGATTCCACACTCTCTATGTGAACTCATCAAAATGTGTATGCACATGTCCCTATGACACTGGCCAAAGGAGACTCATCACCACCCTTCGGGGATATGACCTAACACAATTATGTTTTAGAATGTTTTCAAAGCGTGGAGTGTATCCAAATAACTCAATAACTAGATAAGGCTTTCATGAGCTCTTACATGATTGGTAAACTATTTTAATACTACTTAAAAATATGATCAATATCATTAATCCATTTCAGAAGTTCTAATTTCTTTCCATTTAAAACCAAAACACGTTTTATTCAAAAACATGCCTTTTACACAAGATAAAACCACTGGGTTTCTATCAAATAATTTTAATCCATTTTCATGATTTTGAAATCCATTCAAAACCAATTACATCATTACACAATTTATTTCCACAATTAAATTCAAAAATTTAATTGAAACCATTTTCATCAAATCCACAATTTAGATTAAACAATTTAAATCATCCAATTTCTATAAACACACCCAATTCAATGGAATTGGGGGATTTCCAAATTTTCATGCCAAAACCATTCCAAATATCTCGATTCACTATAATTTAGTTTTTATCAATTTAATTGAAAGTAGATTTGAGAAATTTAATTTAAATCAACAATTTAAATAAATCATGCAATACAAAGATAATCAATTTGGCTAATCAGAACAGAACAATCTACCCCAAGGTCACTGATGTTAGTTGAAATGAAAATACACCCAGTGTGGTTCAATACACCTCCTCCTGAAATTTTTATCGTAAGCATTGATGCACTATTTCTCGACACTCGTCAAGGGTTCCTAGAACTAAAACATCTATTTTATTTCATATGGAAGTAAAATATTACACGTGATTACATTTTCTTTCTCTTGGATAATCTTTGGATTATTGTTTTATATTAACACATTAAATCATAAGAAATATCTATAAGAATAATTATAAACATCATTTGATAATTATATCCCTCTATTTTATTTCTCAAGGAAATAAAATATTACATGTGATTACATTTTCTCTCTCCTAGATAATCTTTGAATTATCAATTAAAACATTACATGCAATAAAAGTTTTTCTCTCATGGATAATTTCAAAATATTGATTAAAATATTACATGTGATAACATTTTATCTCTCATGGATAATATCTGGATTATCATTTTATGCCAATGTATGTGTTCGAAATTATCCTTCAATAGATCATGCAACTACACGTTGATAATTTTTATATTTAATAAAAATATCCTTAACTTCCAATGTAATTATCAAAAATATATATCTAACAATATATATCTTTTGATAATTCATTATCTTTTGATAATCCAAATAACTATTGTTTGATAATTTTAAACAATTATCCATTCAAAAATTTGATGAAATTATCATTTGTTAAATAATCGTAGTTATTTAATGAAAATTCCACCTAATTATTCATTACATGAAAAATCTTTGTGATTATCCTTTCTTTTAACAAGATTATATTCTCAAAATAAATTATCGAGGTAATTATTGTATAATAAAACATTTCATTTATCTAATGATAAATTCTTTAATAACCAAACTTTGATAATTTCATGCAATTATCATTTGATGATATTAATAATTATCATTTTCTAATTCATGTAACTATAGGATGATAATTTTGATAAACTACTTAGCGGTCTAATTATCATAAACAATTTTTTTTGCATATTTAACCCTTGATATTTTACTTCAATATTATTTTTGATAAATCTATATCATTTTAATTTTAATTCAAACACTTTATTATCCATAATTAGAGAAGAAGAATTAAAAGAAAAAAAATAAATTTAATTAAAAATAATGAATCCTTGGATGCTATGGAGGTTTGGTCGCTGCAAGTCTTGTTGTGGTAAGAATAACACTGATCAAACACTCCTGGTCATGAGTAATAAGATCCGAGATCACTGAGACTCAATATTATTAATCATTCTAAATGTCATGATGCTTTAGACACTTTAAAACCAACCCCTTATGGTATAATAAGAACCAGTGATTCAATATTCGTTTTAAATGCATGATTTAATCTAGAATTGAATGAGGATTCATTAATACACAAATTTATGATGTTTTATGAATTAATCTGGTGAAAACTGTTCAAATATAGAGTTTCTAAAACCATGAAGCGTTAAAAAATGGGAGTTACGATTTTAGGGAAGATGATTGAACAGTAACTTCATTTTTTAATTATTAAATTAATTTAATATAATTAATTTTTTTAATGTAATTATTAAAAAAATTAATTAATCAGCGACATGACCAAATGCCCATTGCTAATAAATGTTATACCCTACTTAGGGTAAAAACCATGTTCTGGAACCAACGGTGGTCTCATATTTCTTATATGATGCAACGTTTAAAAGATATTAATGATTTATTATTAAAAAATCAGAATAATTAATTAATTAAAATAAAAAGGGTTTTTTTGTGAGCGTGGCATCTAAATTCTCGACGCTAACAAATATAATACCTCATCTAGGGTAAACTTCTCATTATGGATCCATCGATGGTCTTAGATTTCCCATAAGACACACCATTTGTGAGATATTTAATTATTGTTAATAGATAATATATTAAATATTGTTGAAAAACTTAATCTCACAAGCGAGGCATCCAAAATTATGGCGAATTTGAATGTTATACCCCTCCTTGGGTAAACACTATATTTCGGACATAACCATGGTCTCAAATTTCTCAAATGATAGGCTGTTTTGGAGTTATTAAATTATTTTGAAAAAATTTCCCATGCTTAAAAAAATATATTTAATATTTTTATTCCATCATCCTAAAGGCTTTGCAGACCTCAAAAACTCATACTGACTCAGTGTTTACTCAGAAAATATTTAATTGAAAATTTCGAAGTATTAATTGGGCATTTAACCATTCCATGACGTGTTTAACAAAAATTAAACTTTTCAATGATAAACTATTTTTTCCATTTAATGTAATAATAAATTAACACAAGATGGTTTAGGAATACCTGAAATAGTAAGGAGATGTTACAACCTCCCCACTGTAGGAACTTTTGGCGCTCTAGAATCATACAAATAACCACGTTAAAAGTACAAGAACATTGTTCTCTAATTAATTCCTCCCTCTCTCACATCTCATGGTAATTATAACTATGCTTCCATATCATACGGACACAAGGTATCATCCTCCCAAGAAGTACCTTGGTCACAAAATCAACAACCATAACCAATCATTCAATTATAGATAAAACTGGTTCCACTTCAAGATCACACAAACTCAGAACATGATATGGGTCAAAAAAATGGTAAACAACTTTCCCCACCTAATAAACAACCTCAAAATATCCTACAAAAAAAAACAAACTTCCCTTACCTCCCAAGCCTTTGATGACCCAACTGGGGTGAAACATTCAAGAATACATGGTCACCAAAACTACTACTTCAATTTTTAGAACATCTTAGTGATTCATGGGTGCACAACCCATTGGAAAATATAGAGATCCCCCATTATAGCCTTTCTTTGTCGCTAATAGTGAAACATAATGGTTCTGATACACAGAACATCCTCTTTGGATAACAACCACTGGGCAACAGTCTCTCTTCCATAAAGAGAGTCTCTAATACTTAAAAAATTTGTCAATAACCTTGTTTTCCTGAAGAATCATCTCTAGAAGAGAAGGTTTCAAAGAACCACCATCTTTCATGGAGGATAGAATCGGCGCCGCCCAAGGTGAAACACTTGGGGGAATAAATTCTTTCTCAAGAAGATCATCTAACTAGAAAATTAGTTCTTTCAGTTCAGTTGGAGCCATTTGGTAAGAGGGAAAAGAAACTGGTTGAGTACCAGGCATCAATTCAATGTCAAAATCAACCTCTCTTGCTGGTGGTAAACCAGAAAAATCAAAAAGAAACATGATTAGAAACTCAATGACAACTAGAGGAATATCACTACTCTAAATCAGAAGCAAACACTAATATTTCCATCCCTAACTCCAAATAAGAAGGTATAGTCCTACTGGGCCTTGGGTCCCATTCTCCTTAAAAGATAAGATACACACCATTGGATGTGGTAAGGTAGACCCATCGAAGATAACAATTAACTAGCTTTATTGGAAACAGGCCAATCCATACTGAATATGATGTCAATATATTTCATGTCGAGTACCAGAAAACTCCAAGCAAATTTGAAATCTGATAGAGAGAGGACACAAGAAGGACTAAATAGACCCTGCTCTCTCATCACGCCAAGGGGTATAGTAATATCCATTTCATAATATAAAAGCTCCATAGGAAGATTAAGAAGATTAATAGTATTGGTTGAAAAGAAAAAAAAATGAGGGAGATGCACCAGTATCAAATAGAGCAGTCACTAAAGATGAAGCTATAGTAATTATACACATCACGGTTGTTGTACCTGTATCAGCTTCATATAGAGATTATTTCACTGCATGAAGAATCTTTGTTCCAGATTCCTATGGCTATAACCCTTTTGTATGTGAAGCAATTGATTTCCCCACAGTTTTTGAAGGTTCTAGTGATCTCAACTCAACTAGATTCAGATCCACAACATGATTCACTCACTGAGGTTCAACAACATCCTCCTCCTGGATCTGATTCCCATGTCTTCTGGAGGTAATTTAGTTACACAACATCATCCTTCAATAGGAAGAAATTAGATTAACACTCTAACTGAGTAAAGAGAGAAATTATTCTCAATAGAAGTAAAAAACAAGATTTAGATTTCACAATATCCAAATCACAATAGGGAAAAGACTAGAAATACACCACAAGACATCTTTCCCTAAACACCCCTCAGGACTAAAGGTTCATTATGGTAAGAGCTGGCCAGACACTCAATCATAACTACCTCCTAAGACCCGACAAGATTTCACAAATGCATACTGACTTCAAGACAAAGGCTCAACCTCATGTGATACCATTTTGTCACGAACCAGCCTGGGTACCCTAGTAACCCGATAATCGAACCGACCCTAACATAACCTTAAGGGAGTTCCCAATCCCCACAGGTTAGCAAATAGCACCATATTTATAAAACATAAAAATGGGAATGATTTTTCCACAAGACTGCAGAATCAAAAGACAACATGATAGTATGCATAACGAAAGAAACTCCACTAGGAGTGAAGTACCAGAATGAAATAAGGCATAAAATTCCCAATGTACAACAACCCAAGTTCTAAAATGAAAAAAAACAACCCCAAGGTCCTTAAGGACACAACTCACTAATACCAAAGCTCAACAGTTGGATCCACCTCCAAGAGATCCCTTCCCTATGCTCGAACCTGGAATAATAAAGTCTACAAACACCCAAAGGAAAAATTCTAGTGTGAGCCTAAGACCAGTAGGATACCACCAAATATTCCATAACTGATGCCAAATATAGATTATCCAAAGTAATGCTTATAATTTTTTAAAGATAAACAGGTTTTTCAATTTAAAAGCATTTTTAAACAAAACATGCTATACATTTTCAAAATGATGGAAAATACATTCAAAGAACAAGCTTTAATTTATGATTGATGGAATATTTCTAAATCAATGTCTTAAGTAAGAAGTTTATATAAAACATTTTATATAAATTCAATAGGCATGTAAAGAAATTCAAAAAAACATTGACATACATTTATATCTCAAATATAAATAAACAAGCGAGCAACATGGTCATCTTCCAAAAGGTATGATAGTATTAACCAATTATAGGATTCCACACTCTCTATGTAAACTCATCAAAATGTGCATGCACATGTTCTTATGACACTGGACAAAGGAGACTTGTCACCAACACTTCGGGGATATGACCTACCGCAAGTATGTTTTAGAATGTTGTCAAAGCGTAGAGTGTATAAAAATAACTCACTAACTAGCTAAGGCTTGCATGAGATCTTACATGATTGGTGAACTATTTTAAGACTTATTAAAAATATGATCAATCTCATTCTTCCATTTCAATAGATCTAATTTCTTTCCATTTAAAACCAAAACACGTTTTATTCAAAAACATGCCTTTTACACAAGATAAAAACACTGGGTTTCTATCAAATAATTTTAATCCATTTTCATGAGTTTCAAATACATTAAAAACCAATTCCATCATGACACAATTTATTTCCATAATTAAATTCAAAAAATTAATTGAAATCATTTATATAAAATCCACAATTTAAATTAAAAAATTTAAATCATCCAATTTCTATTAACACACTCAATTCAATGGAATTAGGGGCTTTCCAAATTTCCACGCCAAAACCATTTTAAATATCTTGATTCACTAGAATTGATTTGTTATCAATTTAATTGAAAGAAGATTTGAGAAATTGAATTTAAAACAACAATTTAAATAAATCAAGCAATACAAGGATAATCAATTTGGCTAATCAGAATGGAACCACCTACATCAAGGTCGCTAATGTTAGTGGCAACGATAATCCACCTAGTGTGGTTCAATACACCTCCTTGTGACATCTTTATCATAAGCCTTGACGCACCAATTCTCAATTCATTTTAAGGGATCCTAGAACCAAAACATTTATTTTATTTCACAAGGAGGTAAAATATTACATGTGATTACATTTTATCTCTCTTGGATAATCTCTGGATTATTGTTTTATGTCAATGTATGAAATCACAAGAAATATCCATAAGAGTAATTATAAACATCTTTTGATAATTATATCACTCTATTTTATTTCTCAAGGAATCAAAATATTACATGCGATTTCATTTTCTATCTCTTGGATAATCTTTGGATTATCGATTAAAACATTACATGCAATAACATTTTTTCTCTCATGGATAATGTCAAAACATCGATTAAAATATTACATGTGATAAAATTTTATCTCTCATGGATAATATCTGGATTATTATTTTATGTCAACGCATGTGTCTGAAATTATCCTTCAATAGTTCATGCAACTAAATGTTGATAATTTTTATATTTAATAAAAATATTATTAACTACTAAATTAATTATCAAAAATATATGTCTAACTATATATATTTTTTGATAATCCAAATAATTATCGTTTGATAATTTTAAACAATTATCCATTCAAAAATTTTATAAAATTGTCATTTGTTAAATCTTAATAGTTATTTAATAACAATTTTACCTAATTATTCCTTACTTGATAAATCTTTGTGATTATCCTTTCTTTTAACAAGATTATATTCTCAAAATAATTATCGATGTAATTATCATCTAATAAAACTTTTCATTTATCTAGTGAGAAATTCTTCAATAACTAACCTTTGATAATTTATGGCAATTATAATTTTATGATATTAATAATTATAATTTTCTAGTCCATGTAATTATAGGATGATAATTTTGATAAACTACTTTGCATTTTAATTATTATAAACATTTTTTTTTGAATTTTTAACCCTTTATATTTTACTTCAATATTATTTTTGAAAAATCTATATCATTTTAATTTTAATTCAAACACTTTATTTTACATAACTAGAGAAGTGGAATTAAAATAAAATGAAAATAAATTTAATTAAAAATAATGAAACCTGAGACACTATAGAGGTTTAGTCACTGCAGGTCCTGTTGTGGCAAGAAGAACACCGATCAAACACTCTTGGTCATGGGTAATAAAAGTTGAGATTACCAACAATCAATATTATTAATCAATATGAAAGACATGATGCTTTTCCAACTTTAAAACCAACCCCTTATGGTAAAATAATAATCAGTGATTCAATATCCCTTTTAAATGCAAGATTCAATCTAAAATTGAATAACGATTCATTAATTCACAAATTTATGATGTTTAGTGAATTAATCTGGTGAAAATAGTTCAAAAATAGAGTTTATAAAAACATAAAGCCTCAAAAAATGGGAGTTATGATTTTAGGGAAATTGATTGAAGAGTAACTTATATTTTTTAATTATTAAATTAATTTAATATAATTAATTATTTTAATGTAATTCTTAAAAACTTTGATTAATCAGCAATGTAACCAAATGCCCGTTTCTAATGAAAGTTATACCCTACTACTCTTAGGGTAAACACTTTGTTCCGGACCCAATTGTGGTCTCATATTTCTCATACGACACACCGTTTAAAAGATATTAATGATTTATTATTAAAAAATCGGAATAATTAATTAATTAAAATAAAAAGGGTTATTTTTGCAGATGAGGTATCCTAATGCCAAATACTAACAAACATTATACCTTGTCTAGGGTAAACCCCTCATTCTGGGACCATTGGTGGTCTTGGATTTCCCATAAGACACACCTTTTGAGATATATTTAATTATTTTTAATAAATAATATATTAAATATTATTTAAAAACTTAATCTCATGAGCGATCTATCCAAAAGTATGGCGCCTTAGAATGTTATACCCCTCCTAGGATAAACATTATATTTTAGACATAACAGTGGTCTCAAATTTCTCAAATGAATAGCTGTTTTGGAGTTATTCGATTATTTTAAAAAAAATCATGCTTAAAAAAGTATATTTAATAGTTTTATTCCGTCCACCCTGAGGGTTTTCAAACCTCAAAAACTCATACTTACTCAGTGTTTAACTCAGAAAATATTTAATTGAAAATTATGAAGTATTAATTGGATGTTTAACCATTCTATGACGTTTTTAACAAAAAACACAACTTTTCACTGATAAACCATTTTTTCCATTTAATGTAATAATAAATTAACACAAGATGGTTTAGAAAAACCTGAAACAGTAACGAGATGTTACAACAATGTAACACCCCAGAATGATAAAGGATTAAATGACCAAATGATATAACTCACGCCAATAAGGTGCAGCGTCCTTTTCAAGAGTCTATCTGATTGGAACTCCATAGTTAAGCGTTATTGGCTTGGAGTAGTGATTAGGATGGGTGACCTTCTGGGAAGTTCTCAGGGTGTGTAATAGTGAGGAAAAGAACACTAGAAAGTACATGTGTTGGCATGTGGGGACTTTCATTAGTCAGATGACCTATTCAAAGATGTCGGTGGGGCCCATGGTGGAGACCACGTGTCTGCAGGGCAACTGGTGGAACCTGGCAGGCCAGGACCCGACTGTCATGTTAAGGCGGGGTTTATGTGCTATTATCGGGACCTAGTTGTTACATTTGGTATTATAGGTGGAACTCAGCCTTAAGTGCGGTGCACTACCTATGTTGAGATGTAGGTCCCACAACGAGGACATATTTCTCTTAAGAAAGGGTGAATGTAACACCCCAGAATGATAAAGGGTTAAATGAACAAATAATATAACTCATGTCAACAAGGTGTACCTTCCTTTTCAGGATCCTATCTGATTAGAAATTCATAGTTAAATGTGCTTGGCTTGGAGTAGTGATCATGATAAGTGACCTTCTAGGAAGTTCTCACGATGTGTGCGGGTGAGGACAAAGCACACTGGAAAGTACATGTGTTGGCATATAGGGACTTTCATTAGTTGGATGACCCATTAAAAGATTTGGGTGGGCCCATGGTGGGGACCATGTGTCTACGGGGAAACTGGTGGAACCTAGTAGGCTAGGACCCAACAACCATGTTAAGGTGGGGTTTATGTGCTGTCACTAGGACCTATTTGTTACAACTATAGATATGATCTTATGATACCATCCACTTTCCTTATCTGGATGGATTATGAGGATAATTATTTAAGTATGATTCTATGAAAATCATTTTTCTTTGATGGGTTAATTAAGTTATGATGAAATGTTTATGAAACACTTTATCCTTCCATGAGTTATGATATTATGAATATTTTTATGATCTCATGTCACACATATGTTTGGTTTTAATTATGTCATGGATATGATTAAAATTATATGTCCCTCTAATGTAATGGATTAAGATTTATATTTAATTAGATAATATAGACTAGAATGGGTAGTGAACCTAGTTCACTATGGGACTCTGTCCAATATGATAGTATTAGGAGTAAACCTTGATTAAGAACTGTATGAAATGGGGTGTGAAACCAATCCACTAATATATATTTAGTAGTGTTCCTTGAATAAGGAAATTATTTTACATGTTTATGTGTATTTTAAAAACCTATTTCTTATTCTTATGATATGTTTTCAATGCTCATGATTGATTATTTATGATTCTGAACTCTTATGACTTATGTATTTTTTTATGAATAAAACTTATGCTATTATTCATGATTAAATATATTTAACTGATCTAGTATTAATTTCATAAGTTATGATCATATTATTATACCATTATTCTTATTCTAACTTACAATCATTGATTAGTATCTCTTATATTTACCCTTAATGAGTATTTGTGCTCACTATTTCTTATGTTTCATTTCTGCAAGTTATAAGGAAAGGTTTAAAATAGGGTATGTCTAAGAATTTTACTATATGATAAGAACTTTATTGGATATATTGAAGATGTTTCATTTAATTATTTGAATATGTATTTAGTGTCCAAATACATTAACTCTTTATGGACCTCAAGCGTGTACTATTGTGAAATTTATTAAATAATCATCTAAAATGGTGGAATATTTATATATGAAATTCTTTAGTCTCTTTAGTTAGTATTAGAGAATGATTTAGTTATTTTAGGTGGTTAATATTAGAGAACTTTTTTGAAACCCCTATTGATAAGTCTAACTGTATAATAACATCCCAGATTTTTGGTAAAGTAAATATTTTGTGTTTTATTAGAAATGAAATCCCTTTCTAGATACTGGAAAGTGGATACAACTATGGAATATATACACCAATGGGTAAAAACACTGAAAAAAGATGGTTGCGTATCAACTCGATCTTTATTCAGTGCATAATGATTGGGCCTAAGACTACACACCTGGGGGATATACTTTGATTAATTCACATTCTATTTATGAACCATTTTGATTAATGAGAGGATATAAATTATGAGAACCAATTATAATCTATAGTAATATTGTATGAACTTAAAGTATCATGGATTGAAATAAGGTATCATAATTTACTACATCATAAGAATGATTTTCATAATAATATGATTTTTTATATAGATTATTGATTTTTGATTGTCAAAATATGATTTTTGATTTTAGTCAATGGATGGAACTAGGTGGGATAGTGTGAAAAATAAATGTGATGTAAAATTAAATGATCATCTTCCTTAGAAAACAAATTAAATGGGAGCTATAATTAGAAAACTTATGATTATTCCAAAACAATCTATCTTGATATATGATTAACAAACTAATTTTTTTTGAGTTTCCTAAAAAAACCTAATAATAGAATAATGGGGTTTCATGGGAGTTTATTTGATAAATACTATGAATTCATGAGGTTTCAACTTCCTACATATTGAGAATTTGTGAAGGAGTACTCATGGAAATGTATAAAATTAATGGGAATATATTTTATGTGTGGAAAATAAGGACATAAATTAGCTAATTTGTTATAAAAAAATAAAGAATTCAATGGAGGGAAATGAAGTTCATTTTAAGGTGATATTAATAGTTTAATGTCTTATGTGTGGGAAATTGGGGAATTGTCGAAGTAAATTCCTAAATCCAAGGGTTAACTCCAATAGAAAAGAAGTTTTTATTATATTTCAATCACTAAAGTAGATCATAATGGTTAAGACACATTTATCCTACACTCTAAATTTGGATGTGTCTTGTTAATGTTTCTAAGAATATGCCCTATGAAAATTTTATTATTCATATTTTATTGAAATTTAATGCTATTTTTTGAATGGATATTTTTATATAGAGCCCATATCAATTTTAATGGAAGGAAAATCACATTTGATATTATGAATCAAATTATGATCATCTTTTAGTGAAATAATGAATATCAAATCCCAATGTAAATTACTTATGATGTATGAGTCATAATACCTATTCATGATTGATATTTATCTCAAATAATTGGGGAGAAATAGAACATTAAATATATTCCTATTATTCAAGAATATAATGATGTATTTACTGAAGACATTACTAGTATTCCCCCAAATCATAAAGTTGATTTCTCAATAAAAATAATACCTATTGATACACCTATATCAAATACTCCATACAGAATAGACCTGGTTAATTTTCATGAATTGAAGAATAAGCTTCATAATAATATTTATAAGGTATTCATATTACCTAGTGAATCACTATGAGGTGCACATATTATTTTTATTAAGGGGAGATATGGTTCAATGTGTATTTGTGTTTATTACCAGGAAATTAACAATATTAAAATTAAGAAAAAAATACCATCTAGGCAATATTGATAAATTGTTTAATAAACTTTGAAAATATTAATAATTTTAAAAATTTGACCATCATTCTATAAATCGCCAATTAAGGTTCAATAAGGAGGATATATCCAAGAAAACATTTCATATGAGTTATTGACATTATGAATTTATAGTGATGTCATTTGGACTTACCAATTATTCTATTATCTTTATTGATTTAGTGAATGTAGTCTTTATAGATTACCTCTATCCATTTTTAGTAGTTATTACAGATTATATTCTTATATTTTCCAAGAGAAACTAAGATAATGAAGATTATTTGAGTATTTTATTTTAGACCTTTTGGAAGGATAAGATATATGAGTAATTTTTCAAGTGTGAATTTGGCTACAAGAATTTTCATTATGGGGTTATTTAACCTCAATAGTGGGTATATCATTTGATCCTTCAAAGATAAAAGTTATTCAGAAATCGCCTAGACCAACCATGTTGACTGATATTTATAGTTTTACTAGGTTGGATGAATGCCAAAAAGTCTTTGTGTTTGGTTTATAATGGATATAAAATCCAATAACCAAGTTGAAATGGATAGGATCCAAGTTTCTTTGGACATATTATTGTAAGGAAAATTTCAAGGAATTGAACAGAATGATGGTTTGTGCATCTGTGCTCACACTACCCATTTGAGGAGAAGGGTTTGTGATATAATGACCTTATCCTTATTCAATCCATAATTTAATTTTTAAATAATAATTCAGTTTCTTATACTCCTAAATATATTTCTAGGTTTAGAGTTATAGATAATCAGTTCACAACTCTTACATAAAAAAACCATACATTATAAGTTGGACACCTCCTTTTAGTGGATACTTTTCCCATAATAAAATACTTTTAAAATAGAACATGTTTTCTTTTCATGAAAAATATTTATGATTTTCAACTTGACTTCGTATTAGTTTATAATCAGCCTTAAAATTTATGAAAAACGTTTGGAAATTTTAGATGAAAAAAAATCTTAGAAAGGGACATAAAATAATAAATAAACATTTTAGTCTATTTGAAAACCATGAGATCATAAAAGGTATTTTTCCTTTAATTTAATAAACTTCAAGATTAAATAATCATTTACTAACACATTCAACCAGCTTTAGTGCCTAATGTTTTGTGTAAAATAATTTATAAGAAATCATATAGGAAACATTATAATTAGAATTTTTTCTTATAAAACATGATAACCCATAAAAAATTCATAAAAACATATGTTTTTAATGTAAAAGGGTATAATCCTTCCTTTAAGACAAAATATCATTATATTTCTTTTTGAAATCAATGGATTTACATGATAACTAATTAGAAAGAATATAAATGTCATATGTGTGTCTTGGGAGATCATATTCATAGATACCTTATAATAACCCTTACAGGGACCCTTAAAATTGGAATAAACATTATGACCAACTTCCAACAAAATTTTACAGAGAACATAATCATTAACCTATTCATTAAATAACTATATTGGAATCACCCATCATTATAAGCTATATCAGGCTCACCCATCATTATAAACAATTATCATGGACCATAACATGCAAAAAACACATATAATTATTCATTTACACTATAAATATTGTAAAAATATACTTCTAACCCATAAGAAAACCATTTTTTGATATTGATATATTCTTTTCCATTAAAAAAACTATCTTCAAAACTAAAATACCCTAAACAAAGGGAAAGATAGTTTTTATTGGAAGAAAATATTAAAGCTTATAAAATAATAAAAACCAAAAATAATAGTTATAATGATTGGAAAATTTTTTGATGTTGTATATGTTAAAATATAACATTCATTTTTACTTTTGTAAAGAGAGTCAAAACATTCCATATAAAATATATGAAAAGTGTCCTTTTGAAAACCTATGAAATTAATTAAAAAGAAATATAGAATTTCCTTTATAATTTATTTATTTCTATATAAATTCATCCATAAAATAATTTTATGAATATGTACATGGAATAAAAATATTCAAAAAATAAATCTTTAAACCTTTAAAATGATGTTTTTAAGCTAAAGTGTCCCTTACCTCGAGTGTAAATCATCATGTATGTTTGTTATCTTATTTGATAATAAAATTATGTTAATTTTTTAATTTTTTTAGAAAATTTCCAAGTTTAATTTTCCTTTTATTTTATTTGATACCATGTTTTGTTTAATTACTTCATATCAGACATTGTGAGGATATTTAGCACATATGGCCAAAATGACTTCACTAGGTTGAATATAGTCAAAGAGGTCCCTATTACATCAACAAAAAATAATAATAACGAAATGATTATTTTTTATATATATCAATTTTAATTTTAAAACCATCCATGAAATATGTGTATAAAAAAATGATCTATGTTACAATCATGGAGACAATAGGTCGTACGTACACATGGGTAATTTTTTCATTTTTCAGTGAAAATGATGGAAAGAAGGAAAATATTATCTTATCTTTAAATAATTATTATTTTATCCTATATATTATATTATTTATTTAAATATACTTATATATATTATCCATGTCATTTGGTCCGGAAAAATGAATCGCATCGCTTTGTGGAGATGATAATCAACATATACGCATGAACGATGTTATCGTTTTTCAACCGATGGAAAGTTACGAAAATAGATTATATATTATCTTTAAAGAATGATAATTATGTCATGAATATCATATAAATATATATATATTAAATATATAATTATATGCATCCATAATAGGTTGTAATGGAAAACAAATTACATTGACTCATAAGGCGGTAGTCCGTCGTACACAAGAATGATGGATTCATTTCCAATTTTATAGAATAAGGAGATAGATATAGGTTATGAAATTAAAATAACAAACATATAAATATATAAAATATACTTATTTTATTATTTAATCATGTTTTGATAATATTTTAAGGAGGGGTAATAAAAAATAAAACTAAAACATTCAGTTAGAAGCTATACCTATTCTTCGGACAACCACATTTTATTTACACATTAATCCTAATAAGATTAGTATTATTACCAAAATAAGACCTCTAAAATGTGTTTAATGATGTTATTATGTGATTTTTTTAGGTATTGGATGATCTATAGTTATCAAATTGTTTTAGGAATAGAGGAGAGGAGGCGCCCTTCTATAAGTGAGGGGAGAGGCATTCTTGGGATTTCTTAAAGTATTAAATTAATATAAATTAATTTTTTATTTAAATTGGATCAAAATTGATAAAATTATAATATAGGATTATTATGGGTCGAAATTATCACATAAAATAAATTTTTTATAATTTTAGATTGTGTTTTCATCCTTATCTTTTTGTTTTAACCCTCAGTTAACACTTTCACAAATTATAGTGATATCATTGTTTTTTACTCATTAGAGATCATAAAAGTTACTATAAAAGTAAAAATGGCCCATGATTGATATTTTAAACCACATCCAATTCACTTGGGTGAATATGATATTTTTATTAATTTTAAATCATTTAATAAAATAATGTTTATTATAAAATATCATTAATGTTACTTTTTGGAATTATTCATTTTATTTGACTTTAATGACATCAATATAATAATTGAATTAAAACATAGAAATTTAAAACATATATAATATGATATATTTATATAAAAAACCTTATACACTTTAAATCAACCAAGAAATATTACTTTTAGAGTTTTTAAAATAATTTACTTGATTTTTCTATTATTTAGACAAGCAATGTGTTAGTGTTGCATATGCATTTAAGATAATTACTTCATTAATAAAAATTAAAAATAAATTCCCATCATAATAAATAATTTCATTATGCTCAAAATAATCTTTAATATCCATTCATAACTTATTTTTGTCTTTATTTGAGTATATAAAAGAAACAGAACAAGAAAATTCACCAACGTCCACCGTTCAAACCATGGAAACAATATATTGCTATAATTTTCAAAACTATGGAATCTAGAGCCATTGAAATAAATATTCTGAATTTACAAAATTTAACCCATATAAATATTTCATTTATATTCTTGATTTAGACCATGAAAATTCCTAGCTAAAGCCATGGTTTAATCATGGAAATTGGAAATTAAGACCACAATTAAAATTGTAGCAATTGCAATCTATAGCCACTATTTAACCATAACAATTTCACCCTAGAACCATGGTTAAAACCGTGGTAGTAAATAATCTACAGACATGGTTTAAACTATAAAAATTTCATGATATATCCATGGTTTAATCATGGAAATTAGAGGATACTTCCACGGTTTAAACCATGGATATATCCTCTATATTTCATAAAAAAATTCAATTGTTGTGGGTTACAATAGCACAAAACTACTATAGCATAATTAGAGGGAAAATGTGTTTTTTTTGCATAATGGGAATAGTGTAAAATTTTAGTTAACTTCAAACCATAAAAAACCGTTGAATTAAAAAAAGAGAATCCATTCCAAAAACGAATGCATGCCCTTAATTTGAGATTAGTATTTAATAATAGAATCATGATTAAATTGAGATGTGATGTTGATTGTGATAAAAAAGAAGATAAAAAACTAAAGCTTCACAAAAACCCAATCACCCTCTTTGTAACCCATTTTTAAGATTAAAAACATATAGAATGATTTCATGTTTATTAATAAGAAATGTTATGAAATTAATCCTAACCTATCATTCTAAACTAAGCATGACATGAAATATTTATGTTCCATGTGAATTTGGAACTCATAACCAAAATCTGTTACCTGGCCTTTACATTAGCATCATCTTCTACCTCTATATTCATATCAATATCACTTATAATTTTATAGAGAATAAAAAATTATAACCCTTTGACCAGATGTGAGTGTTCTAAATTATCTAAAAACGTGGATCAACCAAAATCCAATGACGAAGCATGTATAAAATGGTACATTTCAAAATAAGAATAATACTTGGTAAAATAGAATTTTTATTTTTATCTACAAAATGTCCAATAACCATTCTAAACATCATTCACCTAATTAGGGTAACTGAAAAAATAATTTCTCAGAAATTGATATTTTTTCACACAAATAAAAGTTGTATTGTTGGCCAATAAAAGATGAAAATTTTAAATAAATAAATATTTTAGAGAAGGAGAAAAGGTCCAGTAGCTCAGTATCTTTCCTCATCATCCCTATATAAAAAATCCAATCCTTCATTAATTAATAATAAATTTACTATATGTATTAAAAACATGGTTGAAATACAAAGAGAAATAGATAAGTGTGAATAAATAATGTTTACAAAAGTTTCTTGCAACCGACCAAATTATCATCAATTTAAGAATAAAATTTCATAGTAAGAGAACATTGATGATTGTTATAAATTTTATACATCAAAGTTATATAATGATTAAGTATATGCCATTGAACTAACCCAACAACCTAAACAAGAATTATAAAATGTTAAAGAAAATAAGTTTTCCATGAATCAAATATAGTTGAGTAGATTATTATTAATTAAAAAATATGACTTCATGTTAATCTTCCATTTGTAATAATTTTAAATAATTATTAATAACACTTAACAATTATGATAAATGTTTTTCATTTTTACTAACACATTATTTGGGTGTTTAAAAAAAGGATAAAAACTTTAATCCAACAAAAAATATTATTAGATTGAACCTATTTGAACTAAGGGATTAAAATAAAAATCACTTACCTTAGGGTTTCTTCAATAAAATGATAAGAAGATCAATCCCATATCCTCCAGCTACTACAAGTTACAACAACACACAACACCACTCATATCATCATGCTTCCACAAAAAATCATTCATCATTTAAATGATTTCATAACCATCATAAATACATTTAATAAATCATAAAATAATGTTCAACTATTTTATGATAACTTAACATGGATTAAATGAAATTATTCGACACAATATCATGTATTCCAATTCATTCCACAAATCATGACATACCTTTATCAATAGTCATGTTATAGGAATTACGTAATATACTAACACGTCCAAAAATGAAAAATAGTCAAACTAAACTCAAAGGTAAGTCATACATACCAATACATAAGCAATGAAACTGAAAGAGATAATTGAAGGAAGTGTGGGAAATTCATTCCTTAATAATCTCTAAGATTATATACTAAGATTTAAACAATATCTAGAAATCAACACCCAACTATAAAGTTTAATTTACATTACTTGAGACATAATGCATTAAATAATTATAAAAAAAGGTCTTATATATAATGAGTGAAAACATAATCCTTATTAAAAGTCACAAAAACCTCTATTAACTCAAGGAGTAAGTATTCGAATTTATAAATAATAGTGTAATTCAAAAAGGGTCAATTACCTTCATGTACAATTATTCCATACCATAGAACTTCTAAACTCAACCCACGATAAGCCACTTGTAAGTGACCATTTAAATATCTCAAACATAGCACAACATGGTTAGTGATAAACTTTCCAATCATAACTAAAAATACAATATGTTACATTATTTATTACCCATGACAACTAATGTTTTAAATTTATATCCCCTTCATAGCATTTGAAATCAAAATGGAAATACAAATCCATTCTTTATATTAAAGATCACAATTTCTATAACCTAATAAATAAAAAGAACCTATAATAGGGTTTCAATAACCCAAATTTCATTTCAAGGTTAATTACCTAACCATTACCCAATTGTTATTCATATATAACCATTTAAGGATTCATTTCTAGCTTCATTACATATAAATTAATCATATAAATAACACCTTAACAAACTTGGTTAAGGAACATCATCACACATTCTATTTTAACATGCATTAGACATGATTTCCCCTAAAAATAAATACTATATTCATCTCAAAAAATTTCCTATAATTTATAAAACCATTTAAACCATCCAAATATTACACTTTGGTAAGATCAAGCATATGTCCAACACCTCAATCACTTCATTTGGTTTATATAAGTTTATTCACCAATTAAAATATGATCCCTAGATTTATATAATCCATAAAAGATAGCCTAATATTCCTATAAATATTTAAAGCTTGATGTTAATTTTATAAAGTATGATTGAATTTATTATCCCTCTTAAACACTAATTTCCATAGATTTTAAGGAAAAACATTTATAATTCTAAATATGCATGGAAAATTTATGGTTTTTTATCCTGTGGAACATTGGAAGCTTTTTGTTTTCTCCAACTAAAATATCCCATATTAGAGGAATCAATTTTATAGGACTATAAAAGAAATATATTACCATACGCATAATGAAAATTCATAATTAAATGGGTGATTATAACTTTACTGTTAAGTGATAAATGATAAGAAATCCCTAATTTCAACTGAGAAGAACAATAGCACTGAGATAATTGTGGAAAATATTTAAAGAATTCAATAAAAGTTCTTAATTAATGAATAAATATTAGAATAAAGATATAAATGACTAAAAAACACATCAAGGGAAGTAAATAAAACTTCTCAGGTATATAAACAAGGATTAACAAGATTTATAATAGCACCCAATCTTGTATAAAATTTTTTTAAGATCAAAGTGAGATACTTATGAAATTAAATTATTAAAGGGATAAATATTTTATTTCAATACAAACTAAATCCTTATTATAGAGTTTTTCATTGAAATCACAATAAACAATGGAAATTATATTGAAATTTGATCTCTATTGGATGGAGTTTATGAGATTTTGTGGATAAAGAACCCACTAAAACTTCAGGAATAAAGTCATCTACACTGGGAAAAGGATTTAGTAAAGTCGTGACATAAGAAATTCATGGAAATATTTTGTTAGGAGGAAAACACATAGAAATTCTAGATTTTGGGAAAGTATTCATTAAAGGGGAAAATGAGTAAATGAATATTTAATTTTCACACTTGTAAATAACTACTTATATAGAAAAAAATGAATAAAGAGGAGATGAAATTATATTACTGAAGAAATAATATAAAATTGAATTTTATGAAGGTTTAAAATATTAGAAAAATGGAAAATAGGTTAGAATGAGGTGGAAATATTGAAAATGGGATGGAATATTTTGGACCCTTGTTCATATACTTCAATGATGCTTAATATCAGATCAAGGAGTGTAAACTGGCTTTATAAGAAATATTATAGCTAAGAAATTATCCAAAATATTTGTTAATAATTGGGAAATAAAACCCAAAAAAGATAAAGATAAGGAGGAGACTCATTACTGTCAAGAGGTAAATAATCCAAGGTTTAAAAAACACTTTTCTTCATATGAAATGAAATAAAAAACCAAAAAATAAAGTTAGAATTATTTAAAATATGGTTATATAAGTAAGATGTTAAAATAGAAATTAGATAGATCAAAGAGAAAATATGTATACTTTGAGTGGATATATATGAGGAAAAATCAAGATAGAAAAAAGATAAATATCGTAAATTAGATATAGAAGAAAAAAAGATTCCAAAAATTATAAAGGAAAAAATTTTCAATAATGACTAAGAGTTGAATTGAATTAAAAATTTTATTCATAAACTTTAGTACAACCTACGAATAAATTTAAATATGTTAAATAATTTTTTTTATTAAAGGTAAAACTGGTGAATTGAAAATTTTGAGTTTATTAGGAAGATTCCATGCTGAATAGATCCTTTTTTTAATAATAGGTCAATAATAATTAAGAGTTGTGATAAATATATAATTTAATACATGTAAATTAACTAAGAATAATAGAAATAACATGGTTGAAATATTAAAAATGAATTACTCTAATAAGTAACTTGTAGTTAATCTTTATCATAGAAGTCAATCAACAAATATCTCTATAGGAAAAAAACAATTCCATTAATAGATAAAACATGATTCAATTGAAAAAACTATTCATAAATGAATATGTGATCATTTCATACAAAAATATCTATATTTTTTATGTCAATAATGTTGGTATATTGTAAATTGAATTAAAGTATTCAAAACAGCAATATAATGCAACTCATAGGCATAATGATGAAAAAATTATATTTCAATATATGATAATGTGATTTTATTTTAGTATTTATAGAAGCATAAGTATAAGCACTGTAAAATTGAAAATGTATATATATTGCAGTGTACCTATAAGCATAAGAAATAACTTGTGATGAAAACATAAAAATGTGTATTATTTAAGTTTTAGTATACACATTAGTGTAATAATGACCATAAACATAAGTATGTTTATATAAAAAATAAGTTTTCTGTATAATAAAAATCCCCAGATAATAATTTTTTTTTTCTTTACATAATATTTTATTTTTTACTATAATTTTATATTATAATATTTGTTGTGCAATGGAACAACTGCACATTATCATTCATATTAAAAATGAAAATGAATATATGTAATTGCATACCATCATTTACAACTACAAACTACTATTTAAAAATTCACAATTTCACACTATCATGATATTATATCATTTAAAACTAGAAAAAATATGGGGGATATGCATTTTACAACTGTACACTATTAGTTTCTAGGGTGAGGTGAAGTTACTTACACACAATCATTTACAACTGCACAATTGTACACTATCAAGGTATTATATCATTTACATATGAAACTATTATAAATATCTTTAGAATTATTGAAAGATTATTTGAAAAACTAAATGATATGTAGTTAATATATAATAGTGTGAAGTTACAAACTATTATGGCTATACTAAATGATATGCAGTTAGTATATAATATTGTTCAGTTACACACTATTATGGCTATTTATGGATAAAGAATATTAATTTAACCTATATGGTTTTCATTTGTGAATTATATGATAATATCTAGTTAGTTCATAATTGGAGACAAGTAATATGCGGGTTAATAATAATGAAATGAGTTAATATAATGAAATATTGTCAATTAAATGTGTATCTAGTACAAGGGTTTATAAAATAGTGGGTAGTGAAATATGTACCATTGAATAAATATACATCATTTCTCTATTATATAAGTCAATTATCTATGAACTTGTATCATAAGAAACCACCTGTACGGAAATAAAGGGGAAATAAGTGAGATATAATGACTTTTTATATGTATGTGATTAGTGTGTTAATGGAATCAAGGATAAATTGACTATTTCTACTACATAATTATATAAATTTTAATACAGGATTTGGTTAATTTATTTTATCAAATCTCTGATTTTTTGAACATTTTTTTAATGAATATAACCTTGAAAATATTTTTTCACATTATCAACATCAGTTTCAAATGTTATATTTTGAAATTTCAACACGGATACATAGTGTTTTGTATTTGAATACAATCGGATTGGTTGGAAACCCAAACTCATAATTTTCCTACATCATAGATATTTTCATTTGGTAGTCATTTTTGAAATAATAATAATATAATATATAATATATAGGATAGAAGAAACTACCCACGATCTATATTACATTTTAAATAATAGCCAGTAAATATTATAAAACGTATCTTGATATAAATTTAAAAGTACTATGACCAAACATAATCAAATAATTTAATATGTACATTTATTAAAAAAATATGTACCTTTCTGAACAAAAAGAGTTGAAAATCTAGAAATTTTAAAAGTTACCTATTTTTTCATTTGAATGGTACTGAAATTAGATGTACCTTTTTTTTATCATTTTAAAGTACTAAAATTTTAAAAGGTATTCCCTACGATCAAATACAAACATCTATGTAAATAATATGATATAAAGTAGAATTAAAATGTAAAAGGGGTTTCCAATAAAATGTAATGAAAATGAAATAAATATCGCCAAATATTCAATAAACCAGCTATACATGATAAATGATATATTATTTAATAACCAGAAATGAAAAATAAATATTCAAATTAATATGTATAGTTGGTTTAGTTTGTGTACTTTTTCTGACATTTTTATTGAAATTTCATAGATTAAACAACATATTTATATAAATATCTTTACATACTAACCTACCACGGTGAATAGACTAAACACCAGCATTCATGTTGTTTAGATACATTCATATTATATGCATACCTTCACATTTTCATAAAACATAATGATGGAATTTTTAACATAATATGTGACATCATATTATATATATATAAAGTTATTCACATCTTCATATTAAACCAAGGTATTATAAAATGAATTCATATAATATACATATAGGTTATTCTTTTAATAACCAATATTTATTTTTCTAAAAACATAGGGAAATAATTATGTATTGGAGGGCTTTGATTCACCATCAAAAAATTTATTAGTATGAATAATTGAATATAAAACTTACCAATATAAATTAATATATCACATATTTCATCATGTGATTTTAAGTAGAAAAAATCAAACATTCATATAAAAATAACAATCCACACCAGTTTTGAAAAATAGATAAGAATTAGGAGTTCAAAAAAAATTGTCATCACCTATAAAAAGAAAGATAGGGTAAAACTAATTTTTGAAACAGGAAAAGTGATAATATACATATATTTTTTATAGATATAAGAAAATTAAAGTAAAACATACTATAAAGATGAATATACATAGGCTGATGTGATAATCTAAAAATTAAATAGACATGTTAATAAAAAACAATGTCCAAAATGGAGTGTTTGATAAAAAAAATTATGATGCTGATAAAAGCATAAAGATAAGATTTTACTGAAATATTATGGTGAAAAACTATTTTAAATATAAATTTTTGTGATTAACTATGTCATCCTTTTCATTCTTTACTGGATGACTGGTGCAATCTAAAACAAAATCATCTACACCACTTGTCTTGACAACAATAAGAAATGAATTTTGTATCATACGCCTAGATTGATCCATTTTTCTTTATTTTTTATCATACAACTTCACAACACATCCCACAATAAATTAATCAATCCCCACATACCATATTTGATGTTAGGAATTGAAATATATGTATTCCCTATATCAAACCCCATATAATAGAAACATGAATGTGGGTGTATATAAAATAAGAAATAATAAAAAAATATGGAGAAATTAAATTGCATTAAAATTGTACACGAAGAAACATAGATATACTTGAAAAAACACTTTCTATAAATTTTAATTGTTATAATATATAGTATAATACAAATACATAAAATAAATAAAGTTATATTTTTCATAATTAAAATACATTTTTTACCTTTAATAAAAACTTTAAAACATAATGTATGAAGTGATTTAAGTTGAATGTAAATAATATTACCTTATTTTATTAGATAAAATATACAGCTTCATAAGTATACTAATTTTTTTATTAACTGAGATCAAAAAAATAAGAAATATCATAAAGTCATAAATAAAAAACATGTAAATTTAAAATGTATCTGGTGTGATGAAAAAATTCAATTTTTCAATAGTACCTTCAAAAAAATGATTCCCACATATACAGAAATGACTGGTTATAGTGTACTAAATAATAGAAATTTATAGATAAAAATCTATTATGAAACTAATCTAATAGTACATGAAATTAATGTTTGATTTTGTAATGTAAAATTTTTATAAGTATAATCATATATTACACATGTTACCACTTAGATGTAGGGATTCTACTCTCAAAATTCACTTTATTTGAACCTGAAATATAATACAGTCAAATCTAAAAAAATATCAATTAAATCATAAAAAATAACAAATACAATTACATCTAAACTTTCCATACACAATTGAATTTAAAAAATTGACAAAAAATAATATATGAATGATTTATTAAAAAATATATGAATATAATATATTGTATGAATATATAAGTGAAGTATTTATATTGATGTAAACAATCCGATTGATTTCATTATGTATATATAATGATATTTATGTTATATATATTATAATTACTTTCATTATTCATATAAAATATTTTTATTTACAATAAATCACTAAAGTGGTGTCAATAAAAATATGGAATACATGTTATTTATTTTATTGAATTGTACATGTATAGAAAAAATAGTTAATTAATTTGAAAGTACATTATGCATTTATAGAAACTTATTTTACCTCTTATCATATCAAATATGTTTTAACAACCTTTCATTGTACTACCCATGGGATCCCACATTCACTAAAAATTTCAAGATAAAAAAATAATAATTGAAATCTTAACAAAGACAGTTGTAGATAAATGAATAGAATTAAAGAAAATTAATATAAAATAAAATCATAAAAGGAATAAATAATTTTAATTAATTCAACCATATGACATAATCTAAGATATGAAATGATCTCCCAATAGAAATATTTAAGAGAATATGATAAAAATATATAAATAACATGTAAATATCAATAGAACAATAGAGTTAAAATAAAATGACTCAAGTGATAATTTTAAATTTTTTGTCAACATATCTCATTAAAACAAATTTTTAGAATTTATAATAATAAAAAACTTCATGTAAATAGAATTAAACTAAACATGGTGGCCTGATCACAAATATTTTTTATCAGGAACCTATCATGACACTATAAAAATTTACTATCATATTTAATAGAAAAATCTTTATTAAGGTCCAAAAT
Source organism: Viscum album (assembly GCA_963277665.1). Taxonomy (NCBI): domain Eukaryota; kingdom Viridiplantae; phylum Streptophyta; class Magnoliopsida; order Santalales; family Viscaceae; genus Viscum; species Viscum album. The sequence continues at coordinate 2,097,688,820 of OY728156.1, forward strand.
AAAATTATAAACATATATTTGGATTGAATAAATATTTACAAAAATTAAAAATTTTAATTTTGGTGAACACTTTATGAATCACTAACCATAGTATAGTATGTCAAATTAAATGGATTATTAGATAATTAACTATAACTAAGATGTTTCCCCTACTGAAATAAATATTAGGAAAGTAATTTTTTTAATTAAGTTAGAATGAAAAATGATATAAATTCATAGATTTTAAACCTTTAAAAATAATTGTATAATTTTATTTCAAAAAAAACAAGAAAACTAGGAGAAATACAATTGTACGTTACATTTTCACACAAAGTAATATATTTTATGAATTATGATATTTCAACATCAAACTCATCACTAGATCATGTAGACAAAGTGATATTTATAGGAAAACATAGAAGATAATGTAACACCTCAAGCTTCCACGGTACTCTTCTCTTTGAATAATACAATAGCTTGTGTTGTACACAACTTCAAGTTCGAACACACCATGACTAATCAAACTATCTGTTATGAATAGAAATACCAACTTTTTGAAATTTTATAAATTTTATTTTTCAAAATGAACTTCATTTTTGGATTTGTAATATCAAAATTATCTTAGGGTGAATTTTTGGTATTTTTCTGAAAACTTTCAATTTTTGATGAATAGTGAAAAACACTACGTTATTATTTAAAACCGAATTTTTATTTAAATAATTAGTTATTTTATTTAAATTTATATTAGGTAAAAATATATACATAATACCTATATATTTTTAATGTAATTCATTAGAGTCATTTTATAATAATATTATATATGTAAAATTTTATTGAACATTTTACTGGCTTTTACCCACCTTCTAGGAGCATTTGCGAAATTGCATAAAATGTAATTTTACCACTTTTTTGAACTGAATTTTAAAAATTTTAGAGACACAGTTGACATCATTAAGTAAAATGTGGTTCAATAAGATTAAAATAATTTTTGGTGAATAGTAACTTTTGACTTATTAACCACGGTTAAAAGTAAATAGGGTAATTAAAGGTAAAAATGATATTGTAATTACCCTAACACATGTCCAAATTCTATTGGATAAGTGTATTTAAAACAAAATAATCCTTCATAATAAAATATGATCCTTTTTTCACTTGGATTATATTAGTACATTTATTATTATCTACTATATCTACTAATCCTGGCTTTTCCAGCAGCCACGTGTTAACCAATTATTCCTCCACATCATATTTCTCATACGTGTCAACATTCCCTGCCTCCGTGTCCCGCCTCCGACACCTTTCTCTAATTCTCTCCCTCCCTCTATCACTCAAGCCCGGCCTACCCATTGCGATTTTTCCCTCCCCCATATCTGTTTTCTACTGCTCCTTCCTTCCATGCTGCCCATCTCCTTCATCATCTACTGTTTCCCCAATCTAGGGTTTCTTCTATTTCTCTATTCTCTAGCTTCACCGCCTTCACATACTTCCCTCTCTCACAATTTTACTCCTCTAGTATACGGTTCCTGGTACTTTTTCGCCTCCCCTCGTCCATCTCTTCCTGCTAACCACCGCCAACATTCTCATTGCCATTTGCCTCTTCTTCTTGCGGTCTCGCTTCGCCGCTCCAGTTCTCAGTCCGCCGCTCGCGTTCTCCCTACACCACTCACATAAACCATGTGTCGCTCGCATTTAACCTCCACATCTTCTATGATTTTTGATGCTCGCTTTATCCCTCCGTCGCTTCTTTTCTCGCTACACCACTTGCATTTTCCCCTGCCTCCACCACCATTGGAAATTTCCTCATAATCAACATTGACTCACACGAACCCATATGCTACTGAGAAATCTCAGATCCTTACCTTAAATCCCCCGTCATCTAGATTGTCTCCTCCATCCACGAAACCTTAACTCAGTGGGTAAATTAAATTCCTATAGAAAACCAAACCTCTCACAATGAAAAGTTATCAAATTGCAAGAACGAAGATCAACCACAGACTCATCCATATCCTACATAGGGTAATTTTCTCTTCCAATCATCTCTAAAATATTAATCTCATCATTTCAGTCTTTAATTTCAGTATATTAATAATTAATTTTTTGAATTGTATTAAATTATATGCATTCTTGAATTTGGAATTAGGGTAATTTTGTCTTCAATGTTGCTGGATGGTTTTCAGGCTGGGTGTTACTCATTTAATGACATATGTTTCCCTTATAATCATGATTAAATGTTTATTGTTTAGTTTGACTGCCATGTTGTTCATTTCTTAGTGGATGAGAATACAATATCATGGATTGAAAATTAATGCAGTTATTCTATCATCAAATCATGGAGTTAACCTCCCTTTCATGCAACATATGAATGTAGTTAATTTGTTTTCCCTATTTAGTACATTGTGTATTGATTTTTAGGCACTAAAAACATATGAACCAAATGTGTTATAAATTTCCAAAAAAAAAATCTTACAGATATAGGTGAACAAGATTCGAACATAGATATGTTCTCTGATAAGAACATGCTTAACCAAAAACAAGACTCGCCAATGTTGCCTTCAATATTATTTGGAGCTCGGAAAGGATAACTTTCCTCTTCTATTGATTGGTATGTGATCTGTCAGTTATATCAATATCAGGAGATGACTTAGTTAGATGTTGCATATGCAGTTTCTCGATTACAGATTTATTTTCCAAATTCTTTAATTCTATAATTTTGTATTTCTCTATCATCAGGAGTCTATGTTTATGCTATGATATTGTTCATGAAAAGGTTCATTAGACAAAATATTATCAACAATAATGCCTGACCATCTCTTGTTGAACCATTAAAATATTAATTAGATGGAATACACATAACAGAAACACCTTTCTTTCAGTTTGAGGGATGGTTTTGATGATATATGTTACTGTTATAGTTACAGTTTCTTACCATTAATTCATGATTAAATATTTACAGGACTATTTGACTATTTTGTAATTGTTTTTTCAGAAAATGTAAATACAACAACAGTAACTAAAAATGAATGCAGTTTTTATGTTGTACAATCTAAGATTTAACACCCTTCTGTTCAACATATGAATGCAGGTAATTTGATTTCACATTTTACTACACTGTGTATTGTTATTTATGCATTAATGACATATGAAAATGAATGCAGGTTTCATTGATTTTAGATATCTAGTTTACAGTAAAGGAGTTTTTTTACCTGCTGTCAAACTTATCCTTTCCATTTTCTTCCCCTCCCCTATGATGTTTCTCTTTTGTATTACATTTATACTGTACTCTTTATAGGCAGTTATATTTTTATCTAATTTTTCTATCCTTCATCAAATACCAGTTAATCCCAAATTACATTCAATTGCATTGGATCCCAAAAAAATCTTCTAGAGCAGGTATTTAATTTCTTTTCATGATGTTTACAATTCGGTTTTACTGATTGGGAACCGATTTCATTAGGTGGTTGGAAAGGATAAACTCACATTATGAAGGTTTCTCAATATGAGTTGGTTACTACTAATGATCAGGTATAAAATTTCCTTCAGTAGTCCTTTTTATGAATCAACTAGAATGTTTTAAACAATTTATCCTTCATTTTAAAGTTTATGATAAGGTATAGAGTTTTATTTTTATCCTCATCTTATATAAACCTTTGTTGGGTGAAGACAAAAATACTTTCATCAGTTATGTTTCCAATTTCACTCATAATCTGCATATTCATAACCTTATATGGTTACTATATGTATAAAATTTTTCTGAATTTGGAAGGATCAGATGTATATCTTTAGTGATGATTAATATATGATTTTTTGGGAAATAATTCACATTTCTGTAGCTGTTCAAAAGAGATATTGTAGTTGTTCATACCTATAGAATTATCTTTAATGATTTTGGAAGCTTATAAGATACCTACATTATCTGCTCCACCTCAGTCACCCTTAGCCTGCTCTGCCTCCTGATCCTCCTACTCCACCTACTATGCCTTCGGCTTCTTTCAGTCCTCTGGTAGGCATTCATGAGTTCAATCATATACCATATGATCAATTTTCTTTTTCATAATACTTAATATAGATATTTATCATATTATATTTAAAAATAGCATATTTAATGAATTTTACATATAGGTGGGCTTGTACGTATATGCCAAGCAGGTTTATTACTACAAGAAATCTTAAGATTTTATTCTATGCAAAATTTGGAATCTATGTAATCTTTAGAATATGTGCAGTATGTCCCCTCACCTATGACTAATATTAGTTTCTTAGTGTTCCAAATATATTTCACAGATAGACTAGATTATACTTAGATTTCACACACAAAATGGCTATAATTTGGAATCTAGAATGTGTTTAGTGTTTTCATTTCATTCTAATACACAAGACATGTCATCTATTAAATTTTCCCCTGCTCAGGTGGACCTTCGAACGTCAGTGGGGACCCACGTGGAATTTGATATTATGTTTATGATGTAGCTTTTCCATGAACAGTCCACCTCATGTTATTGTGCCTCCAAATTAAAAATTTTATGCATAAAATTATTTATTATATTCTTAGATGTTTTTTATCTATGGTTACTTATAGGTACAAATTCGTGGGTTAGTCATTTTACTAGCATAACATTGGTAGAAGACAATAATTGGGGTAGGGTTTGGAAATCTAGCATGAAATCCAAAGTTCCTCAACAGTAAGTATATAAATTGATATTCAATGAGGTATTAAAAGAATGTATTTCATGGTAACATTCACTACAATAATAGTGCATATTACCTACTCCTTTCAACTTTTTTCAGGAATGTTATGCAGATGAGGGAGATTCATGGGAATGTTTTGTTATGTTTTCTTCATTATTTGTTCCTGGTTGGAATGTTTTGTTCACTGTTAGTATGTAGTGCACATTTTCTTGTATTTTTTACCATCTCTAGAATGGTATTTTTACTATAAATTAATGTACTAATTGAAATTTCTTATATATTATTATGATCTACTTCCATAACATTTATATTTTTTTCAATATGTCTATGTTACAGTATGCAATAAGTAGCATTTTTTAGGTAACAGTTCAATATATGTACATATACCTAGAATTCCCAACCATGCAACATTATGTCATTTCCAATTTGACTCTAGGAGGTGATACCATTTTGATTTATCCATAGTGTTGATTTGATGTCTATAAAATAAAGATTCAAAAAATACCAAGAATGATTCCACGACCCGCCTTGTAGATATAAAAACTTACCTTTCTGGATCAAATCCCTACAATTTCAACCACTATTTTTTTCTGGGTTGTTTTTATTGCGCTTTCATCATTGAAATAAAGTTTAAAACTGGAATAGACACATGAAATTCTATTTTAGATCAGGGTAAACCATCCATTATTTACCTTTATTCAAGCATGATAATTTCAAGATTCTCAATTTCTATTGTGATTACTAAGATATTTCTTTTCTCATTCATCTTGATATATTATATAACCAGATAGCTAGAGGACAATAGAGCTGTTGCATCCTACCATCTGGTATACCAATGCCATTTTTTATGAATTTAATAAACCTTTATTCTATAATTATTCTTACTGATATGGTATATACTGTAGAAAAGTGGTGAAAAACACATTTTCCTGTTATGATAGTGATCATGCCAAAAAAGGTTGTTCCGGTTTGCTGACCATAAAATGGTGCTTTTATGTGTTCAGGTTTTTCCAAATAACGAAAATTTATATATATATTGCTCAACTAACTATGGATTTTCACTTTCTCACTTTAGATCCCTCTATTTATTTTCCTATTCCCGTCAAGTTACTACTCATGTAATGGATATAGACATAGATATTTATATTATGGTTTGTATTTTTGTTGGTGTGCCAACTGGAAATGAAATTTACTTTCCTCTAGTTATTTATATATTTCATATATATTTTTCTTTTCTAATTTTTCACAACATATCGAGCATTCATAGTTGATTCTCTACGATGAATTCTTGGAAATACAGTCATTCATTTGGATTTTTTCAGATTACAAAATAGTGATATTCTACATCTCTGCAATAGGTATGCTCTCCATATTCTATATAAATTTTCAAGTTACTACTCATGTAATGGATGTAGACATAGATATCCATATTATGGTTTTGATTTTTGTTGGTGTGCCAACTGAAAAACAATATCAATATATAGACAGGTTTGAAATAATTGTTGGAACTACAAGGAGATATTGTGATATAATGATTGCTGTAGAATTCCATCTAATAGAGGTTAGTATCAAAACTATGCAATAGCAATAACAGAGTCAGTGAGAAACATAATTAGTTTCACCATTGGTAACCTCACCATCAAACAGATTGCTGCAAAATTTCATGTTATAGGCAATATTATTCCCTGAGTTCATTTTGATTCAACCGTTATCGTATAGGAAACATTGTTGTATGTGCAGGTAAAATAATTGGATGAATCTGTTGGTGATCAGCTGCTAGATTATTAACTATTCTTCAGCCACTATTAATCAATATCAAAACTAAAAAATTAGGTAAAAAACCTAAACACATATTTCTGGAACAATTTTCTTTTTGTCAATAGATCATTTAACAAGTACAAGAAATATGGTCATTGGAAGATGTTTTCTTTTTTCCTTCAATGTTTACCATGCAATAATCAAGACATTTTTTTTGCTTATTGCAGAAGCATGAATGACTAGACTTTTCATTGGGTTCTACTAATACATGGGATAGACAGTGAAGATCATCCATTAAACAAAAGAAGAGTCGATTGCAACCATATAGTAAGGAAATTTTTTGATTTTCAAATATGTATACACTTATTTCGATTTTCATATTCAACATGCAGTTATTATTTATACAGAAATGTAGTTGAACAAAATGTTGAAATTGATTTTCATGCTACACCAAGATTTAATATCTCTTCATGTATATTTTTTAATTCAATATCATGTTTCCAGATCTTTTAAAGTGGTTGAGATATCTTTCAAGAAGTTAGTTAGCATGGGTGAATGACTCCAATCAGTGAAAACAAACCTGTCCACCCCACCACTTTTCTGTTGTTTGAATATATTTTTATGAGATTTAAATCCAAGGAGTTAAGAAACATCAACATTTAATCTTTCTTCGTATATTTTTTTGATTCAATTTCATGTTTTCAGGTCATATGGAGTGGTTGGATGCTCTCTTCAGATGATGCTTAGCATGTTGGACTGTCTCCACTTAATCCGGATTGGTTTTTTATGTAGTCTAATGAAGAGTTGCAATGTCTCAAGACGATGCAGCATTAACAAGCCATGACAATGAATGACATCCCAATTTAGGTGGTGCTTTTGCAAGGTACCACAACAACCTTATTAAACATACTTTTAGGAAAATATCTTATACATTTATACTCCAAATCTTGACATTACTTTTATTACAGAATATTGGTTTCTTGTACTAACACATATAATGCACACACTAATTTTATCCAAATTTTTATTGGTTGTATAGTGTAATGTTTTCCCAATATATATATATATACCCATATTATTTATTCTCCATTGACACGTGTCACACTCATAGTCACCTACATCATTTTTTCAATACATGCCCATCCTACAATGATCTATGTATCCAGTATTTCAACATTTCTACACGGACTAACCTAAAACTATTCACCCCACATGATTCCCTCCTCATTTTCCCTCCCTGAAACCCCTATCCCTGCTTTAGGGTTCACGCTACCTCCTCGAATCACCTCTCTTTCTTATCATGGGTTCCCGATTCCCTCCTACTACCACTCCCACAGTACCCAATTTATGTCTTCTTTTGTTTGTTTCCATTATTTGTGATTTACCATTTTTTGATTAGGCATTTTTTCCAATCTATTTTTTTGTATGCTAATTTGTAATGTATGATTATTATAAAAAATTACACCGATTTGATGATGTCATTTTTGTTTCCAGTTTACTAGATTAAAAAAATTTAGATTGGTCATGTTTCGCTCCAGTAAAACTGAAACCCCATTTTATGAAATATTATTATAGATTCCTGTTAAAAAAGAAAACCATTTTCTGAATACTAATGTTTGTTTCCATATTTAACATTTTATGAGTACACATGTTTCGTTTTAGAAAAAATAATATTCTATGTTATGATATCTCAAGTTTATTTATTTCTACAGAATGAATGAAACTATTATTGTCTTGGAAATTAGATCTCATTTTTTCTGATTTTCCTCAGTGTGCAGGTCTTGGAATTTAAGAAGCATTGATGCATAAAAAAGATACTTTATGTGATCATGCCTATCCTATGTGTTAATCTAAAGGTCACTATTTTTATTCAGGGTTTCATTCAAATTCTGTCATGTTTATTACATGATTCTGGATACACCTCAACTTATATTTCTGCAGATTCCCTCTCATTTCAAAATGTTGTGATACTCTATAACTCCACCAAGAGAAGCTGCTAGAATTACTGGTTTGTTTATAAATTTATAAATTAAATGGTGTAATGTTACGATTAGTGATATATATGGTGATGTTTTTGGTAATATTATTTTGCAGGTGCGGTTTTTGGATGCATTGAATATGGATTTTGGAGAAAAATTATGATATCCATAGGGTGGTTCCAAATGGATTTTTTCAAATGGTGGATCTAGATGGAGTTTTTCATATTGTAGATTTTTTATGGTCGTCAACTGGAGTGTTGTATTTTCTATTCCTTCTTTTCATGATATGCCTTTTCAATATTTTCTCCCTACGATTATCAACATTCCAATGTGGACTATATTGTGATGTTTTGTCACGATGTTTTGAGATTAATATGGAACCACGAGGTATGGTATATCAATGATATAGAGAGATGTGTTCATATAGTTTCAGTACAATACAAATTTAATAATAGGTACATTTTGAAATTTCAGTATAATAATAACTCCTATTTCATTATCATACACCATTACTTTCTAATTAATTTTTTTTTTCAACATTATTGTTTCTTCTAAAATTTTATAAATATTAATCTATTATTAAAAGAGAAACTTGGTAATTGAATGTGCCATGCAATAGAACGGGTGAGTACTAGTTTTATTTGAAGAAGAGTTAAAAGTGTTAAATTCATGGTTTAATAACTAAACCATTTTTAATATAGGGTTATAAATAAGATAAATTGGACTATAAATATTCATTATAAATATACAAATATTTCCTACATATTGGTATTTTATTTATAATTTTTAGACATTAAATAATTAAATTTATTTATGACACAATGATGATGCAGTAATTACCTTATTATTAAAATATTAAATTAAATGATATTATAAATATAAAATAAATGTAAATTGATACTTTTGATGAATTACACTAATTTTATAGGTTAATATGACATGTTATTTTTGATTAAATAATTTTTTTTGATGTGATAAATTTGTTATGACTTTCATAAAAACAAAATACCAAATAGTGTCAAAATTGACATAAATGAGTTTTTAAAATAAATACTATATTATTAATTGATATAATATTCCTAAAAATATAAGGTTCATCAAAAGGACTAAGATAAGGTTTTATATATCAATAATTAACCACTTTGGGTTCTCTTGGATTTTTATATTAAGTTTATTAACCATTTATTATAATAATACAAGAATACATGGTAAAAGTTAAACTATTTAACTAAGAGTTAAATCTAAAAGATAAGGTTAATATGGTGACCAAAACCTCTATAAAACCTATTAGTTGAGAGGTTTTCGACCCATACACACCTTATCCTTGAAATTAATCATTTTATATCCATTATAAACTAAATATGATTGTATAATAAAATAATATTTCATGATTTTATGAAAGTGACCCTCACCTCCCTTATAAAAGGGTACTTCCCCTTTTCTCAAAATAGCACCTCTAAATCCTTTTGGATTAAGAAAAATCTGATCCAATATCCTCCCAACTACCCTCACTTCGACCTAGATTCCTTACTTTGATCAAAAATCGAACCCAAGGATCCCTTTTGATCAACTCAAAAAGAAACACCCGAAGAAGAGGTAATAATTTCACCACCTCTTTCAAAGTTATTTTCTTCTTCCACTTCCTCTTTCTTTGTTATTTACATAACAAAATAATAACTCCAGTACCTTATACATACTATGATGTTATTATAAATATGGTATAACCATATTCATTATTCTATCCATCCTATGAATGACAAGTCACCATACGTGCGTACGTACGACTTACCGCTCCATGTCGTGCTGTAGTTTTTTATTCAAACACTTCATTATTTGGATGAGTATAATAATGATTATAACTGATATAAATAATATATATAACATATTAATGATTCTTTATATATGATATATCATCTAATTACATACGATTTTACCATCAATATAATGATATTGTTGCTCGTGCGTACGTACAGATTGCCGTCTCCATGAACGCGATGAAATTCATTCCCCAACATAAACATTCAAGAATAATTTTAATTTTATGATTAAAAATAATGTTTAAGAACTTAATAAAATTCTGGGTATGAATTACATACATTCTATCCACATCAAACATGGCTTATGTAACCAATCATATAAAGTAAAACGAATTAGTTAAGACTCGAAATGATGATACTACTAAAATATTATTAACAAAGCAATATTAAAAGATCATATATGATATCATATTTATGTATGTGGTTCTTGTATGATTTAATAACAATTATTTAACTATTATACATGAGTTTAATGTACCCTCAATCAAGGAAAAGTACAAGGTAAGGGTTAATTTTACAATCTTTATGAGGTTGTTTATAGGTGAGTATCTACTGGGACCTCTTTATCATCCACATATGTGTTTCTTAAAAATTTATTTCAAAACATTTTTACTATTTCATAGACTATGGGTTAAATTCAATTATACCCTTGTTTGAATTTTTATAAGATGTTTATAATGTAATCTTTCCATCATTTTCCAAACAAGTTCCTTTACGACCTTTTCAAAAAAATTAAGGAAAGAATGTTTTTTAACTTATATGGAGGGTGAGGCTATTTTCCGCCATTATAAAACCTTCGAATCTTCCCTTAAAAGATTATAAGAATATTTTCAAAAAAAATTCTTTTATAATTATGTGACTTTTGAATGATTTCAAAATAGAAAGAGATATTTCTCTCAACTAGTTTTGATTTCATCTATGTCAACATCCTTCGATGGATTTTACACTTGTTTGAAGTTGATTTATTGTGATACAATCTTCCATATTATATTGAAGGTTTTGTGATATGTTTGATTGTGGATGTGTTATTTTTATACCATTCATGGTTTATGGTTAAAGTATTAACATTTCTTATTCAAGTTTTAATATGAATGTTTATGTTATGTTTCAACCTTTTCATATGAGGAATGAATTGGACTTAGTAAGTGATGGGTGGAGCCTGATATAGCTCCTTCATGCATCGATAGGTATTATGAGACAAACTAGTGTCTTGGCACAAGGCCTTGACAAATTATTATTTTTAGTCTTGGAACGAGGCCTTGACTATGTGGTTATGATGTCCAACATCATGCATTCCATCATTATGAAATTGGATATTGTTATTAAATGTGATTATTTGACTAGTAGAATATCCATGTGAATAAGAAAATGGAATTATTTGATTTATCTTGTCCATATTATGAAGAAGTTTATGTTTAAAATTCTTTTTTTGTCTTATACATTGCCTTAAATGTTTATGCTTATTTATGAATGTTTCCTCTATATTGTTATACTTACTGAGCATCTGAGCTCACCCCTTTATTATGTTTTATTTTTTTCTAGGATGTGAAGAAGTATATTATAATTGACCTGTAGTGATATTCTAAGGAATATGAGTGTGTTCTATGGAGACACAATGTTGTTTTTTATTTCATAATTTAATGTAAGACTTATGTATGTATCTAGTAATTCTATGGCTATTAAACTGATTGGTCTTTCGGGACATGATTCCTTGTATCATGCCAATTTTATGTAATAATGCACTGACTCTAGGTAATTGGGGTTGGTGTGTTACTGTTGTTATAAGAGAAAGTTTAGTACAAACCTTGGAATCTAGATTTAGAAAAACTCTAATTAAAGAACATTACCCTAAGATAGACTTTCAGGATTAGTATAGAATAACTTCATAGAATTTTGGTAATGTAGATATTTTGTGTATTTTCTAAGCAATACATTCATGTATGGATACGAACAGGTAGAGGGGGATCTAAAAAATGTACCTAAGAGTGAAAACTCTAACAAGGAGTTTCGGGCTTGACCTGGGGTATCTTAGTACACGATAATGGACCTTGCTACCCTCTTGGTTACGACACATCCGAGGTATATGCTTAGTTTAATTCATATTTTATTTAAAAACCATTATGAAGGATTTATGAGTAAAACATTCCTCAAATAAAACATTTTTTTAATGATTATGAACTACATGTATAAATTGTTCAATTTATGTTAGGTATTTTACTATTTTGGAATTATGTACTGTGATTCATAAACTAATATATGGTATGCCATTGTTTAGAAATGGTGCCTAGAGGAAGGAATGAAAACCATATTCGTGCACGTAATCCATGTATGGATTTCCCTCCTACTCAAGATAATTATAGTAGAGATGGTGATGCAACAGGTGCTGAATAGATTATAACCATACTGGGACAACTCACTCAGGATATGAAAAATAACCTTTCCCGTATGGAGCACCCTGATCCATAATGTGGAGGATCAATGTTAGACCACTTCATGAGGAAACAACCAACAACATTAAATGGGACTACAAATCCATTTGTAACTGAGCAATGGATAAGTTCCTTAGAGAAAATATTTCATGATTTGAGGAGTAGCGAAAGGGAAAAATTTGTCATGGTAGTTTATCTACTCACGGTAGATGCAGATCAATGGTGGTCATTAATTAAAAACACAAAGGAAGATGAAGAAGTATCAAAAATTGAATGGAGGGAGTTTAAAGATATTTTCTTAGAAAAATACTTTCCCTGGGACCATCAAGCGGATATGGAAAGACAATTTCTAAGTCTGAGGTAAAAAGAGGATAAGAATGTCGAAAAGTATGAGGATAACTTTAAAATTTTAGAAAGGAATGTAGTAGATTATATACATAACCCAAGGAGTAATATTGATTGATTTTTTGATGGGATAAAATCATTTTTCCATTGAGAATAATTCTCACAATCCTTCTCATCGTATGAAGATATTGTCTCATGTGCTATCAAGATAGAAAATGAATTCTCTAAGTCTTATAACTTTAAAGAAATGTAAGAGAATAAGAGATCTATTGAAAACTCTGGAAATGGAAATAAAAGGAAGAAGGGAAAAGTTGAATTTCCATCCTGCTTTAAATGTAGTAAGAAACACCCTGGTACTTGCCTGAAGGGAATGAGAGTCTGTTACAAATGTGGTGAAAAAGGCCACCAAGATCATGATTGAAAGGGAAAGAAAGATGCTTCCAATATTTAATGCTACAATTTCAGATAAATGGGGAATTATGAAAATTAATGTCCTGATCACTAAGGAAATATACCTTAGAAAATGACAAGGGAGCAAGGCCAAGCTTATGTGATCACTACTACTGAGGTTGAAGCTCCAAAAGATGTGGTGGAAGGTAATTTAATTTTTTCCTCAAGTTTAGACAATGCATTATTTGATTCTGGATCATCGCATTGTTTCATATCTTCCCGGTTTTCTAAGAAAATTAGATATTTCCAATTTTATTTAACAAGGAAGTTGTTAGTAAAAACGCTTAAGCAAAGTATCATTACAACAAAGTTTTGTGAATCAGTCCTCATTAGGGCATATAAATGTTCTTTATCTGCTAATCTCATCATCATACCCATGATTGAATTTGATATAATCCTCAGTATGTATTGGCTTTTAGACCATGATGCGAAAAATTTTTATAAGAAGAAAGAGGTTACAATTTTTTATGATGATAATTAGTACCTTATTTTTAAAGAAAAAATGTTTCCACCTAATTCTTATCTAGATCCACCCCCAGTAGCTCTAATAAATTAAATTATTAGGGAGAAAGAGAATGAAATAACTATGGGTTAGGAAAGGAATGTTCAAATAGAGGACGTACCTATTGTGAAAGAATATGTTGATGTGTTTCCAGAGGATTTACCTAGACATCCTCCAGAATGAGAAATTGAATTTTCCATTGATTTAATTCTTGGTTCAAGGCCCATATCGAAGACCCCTTATAGAGTGGCCACTGTGGAATTAGTGGAACTAAATAAACAACTAGAGGAATTGTGTAATAAAAGATTTATTCTCCCTAGTGTTTCTCTATGGGGAGCCCAGGTTCCTTTTGTTAAGAAGAAAGATGGATTTATGAGGTTTTTCATTGACTATAGGGAGATCAATGCTATAATAAAAGAACAAGTATCCACTACCTCGCATTGATGATTTATTCCATAAACTTCATGGAGCTAAATATTTTTCAAATATTGACCTTCGATCTAGATATCATCAGTTGTGTGTGAAGAAGGAAGATATTCCAAAGACAAAATTTCATACCAGCTATGGACATAATGAGTTTACAGTAATGCCTTTTGGACTAACTAATGAACCATTTGTTTTCATGGATCTAATGAATAGAGTTTTCAAGGAATATCTTGATGAATTTATATTGGTATTTATGGATTATATATTGGTATACTAAAAAATCTATGAAGATCATGAAAATCACTTGCACATTATTCTAAAAACTCTCAAAGGAAATGAATTATATGGGATGTTTAGCAAGAGTGAATTCTGGATTTAGAAAATTTCTTTTCTTGGCTATATTTTCTATAAATATAGAATCTTTTTTAATCGTTATAAGACAAGAGCAATACAAGAATGGCCAACACAAATGAGTATAATTAAGGTACGCTGTTTTATTGGTTTAGAAGGTTATTATCAGTGCTTCATCTAGAATTTTTCCCTATTGGAAAACCGATTAACCAAGATCATACGTAAAGGGGTTAAATTTGTATGGACATAAGATTGTGAATAATTTTTTGAAGAACTGAAGAGAATATTAGTCAATGATTCTATCTTGACTCTACCATCGGGGAATGATGGGTTTGTTATTTATAGTGATTCTTCAATGAAAGGACTAGGTTGTTTCCTTATGGAAAATGATAGAGTTATTTCCTATGCATCACAAAAGATAAAAATTCATGAAAAAAACTATCCCACGCATGATATTGAGTTAGCAATTGTAATATTTTCTTTTAAGATATAGATACACTATCTCTATAGTAAAGAATGTGAGATATATACTGATCATAAGAGTTTGAAGTATATTTTATCACAAAAAGAACTCAACATGAGGAAAATACGATGGCTTAAACTACTCAAAGATTATGATTTCACTATACACTACCACCCTGGAAAGGAAAATTAGGTGGAAGATGCTTTGAGCAGAATGGATCATGGAGTTTTGAACAAGATGAGAGTTGAAAGGGATCCTATGTTCATGAATCTAATAAAGATGGATATGAGAATAACCATGGAAGGTGAAATATCAATTATTTTTCAAATGTTTTCCAAACCATCTTTACTAGAAACGATAAAAAGTTCTCAGACTGATGATGAGGAGTTTAAAAAAGAAAATTAAAACTATGAATGATTAGAGATTCATTGACTTAGTATATGAAGATGGAATTTTGAAATTTGGGAAGAGACTTTGTGTTCTCAATATACTTGATCTCAAAAGGGAATTTTTGGATGATTCTCATAGATCCAATTTATCTATACACCCTAGTATCACTAAGATGTATAGAGATTTGAAGGAACATTTTTTGTGGGACAACATGAAGAGGGAGATTGCTGATTATGTGTCAAGATGTATGGTTTCTCAACAGGTGAAGGCTGGAAGACAATATCCTAGAGGATTAATGCAACCTATTCCCATAACTTAGTGGAAATGGGATGATATTATGATGGAATTTTTCATGGGACTACAAAAGACTCCTAGAAGGAATGATGCAATATGCGTCATTGTTGATCGTCTTACCAAGTCAGTATATTTTCTTGCTATAAGAGATGATTTACCACTTGAACATCTAGCAAGACTATATATTAATGAATTTGTAAGACTTTATAGAGTACCCCTATCGACTGTTTCTGATCGTGATCCCCATTTTACATTAAGATTTTGGAAAAGTTTTCAGAAGGCCTTGAATACTGAACTTCATTTGGGCACTGTCTACCACCCTCAAACTGATGGACAATCAGAACGGACTATTAAAACCTTATAAGACATGTTGAGATCTTACTCACTTGACTTTCAAGGTATATGGGATCACTATTTACCTCTGGTAGAATTTTACTATAACAATAGCTTCCATTAAAGTATTCAGATGGAACCATATGAAACATTATATGGAAAGAGATGTCACACACTAACTTGTTGGGATGATTTTGGTGAAATAAAACTTGAAGGCCCAGAACTTGTTGAGGAAACAATGGAAAAGGTGAAGATTATCCAAACCCACATCAAATCAGCTCAAAGCAGTCAAAATAGCTATGTCGATAACTGAAGAAATGATTTTGAATTTCAAGTAGAAGATCATGCTTTCTTTAAGGTATCTCCATGGAAGGGTGTTATATGATTCAGTAATAAGGGAAACTTAAGTCTCAGGTACATTGAACCTTTCGAAATTCTAGAATTAATTGGAGTTGTAGCTTATCATTTGGAAATGTCGCCAAGTCTCTCCAGAGGTCATGATGTGTTCCACGCATCACTGTTGAGAAAATACATGCCTGACCCAACACATATACTCACCTATGAAGAAATAGAACTAGAGATCGATCTCTCTTATTGTGAAGATCTTATAAATATTCTTCATACCAGAGAACAAGTTTTGAGAAACCGGATGACTCGTCTGGTGAAATTCCTATGGAGAAACCATAAGATAGAAGAGGCTATGTGGGAACCTAAGGAACTTATGATGAAGAACCTCCCGAATCTTTTTATGCTTCAATATTCTAGAAATTTCTAGGACAAAATTATTTGAAGGAGGGAATAATGTAACACCCCAAGCTTCCATAGTACGCTTCTCTTTGAATAATACAATAGCTTGTGTTGTACGCAACTTCGAGTTCTAACAAACCATGACCAATCAAACTGGCTGTTATGAATAGGAATACCCACTTTTTGAAATTTTTATATTTTTTTTCAAAATGGACTTAATTTTTGGATTCCTAATATCAAAATTATCTTAGTGTGATTTTTTTTATTTTTCTGAAAACTTTCAATTTTTGATGAATAGTGAAAAACACTACGTTATTATTTAAAACCACATTTTTATTTAAATAATTAGTTATTTTATTTAAATTTATATTAGGTAAAA
Organism: Viscum album; assembly: GCA_963277665.1. Taxonomy (NCBI): domain Eukaryota; kingdom Viridiplantae; phylum Streptophyta; class Magnoliopsida; order Santalales; family Viscaceae; genus Viscum; species Viscum album. The sequence continues at coordinate 2,097,706,148 of OY728156.1, forward strand.
ATAGATACATAATACCTATATATATTCAATGTAATTAATTGAAGTCATTTTATAATATATATATATATATATATATAATTTTATTGAACTTTTTACCATTTTTACCCACCTTCTATGCGCATTTGCAAAATTGCATAAAACATAATTTTCCCACTTCTGTGAATTGAATTTCAAAAATTTGAAAGATACAATTTACATTAGAAATTAAAATGTGGTTCAATAAGATGAAAATATTTTTTGGTGAATAATAACTTTTGACTTTTATTTACCATGGTTAAAAGTAAATAGGGTAATTAAAGGTAAAAAATGATGTTATAATTACCCTAACACATGTCCCGATACTATTGTATAAGTGTATTTAGACCAAAATAAACATTTGGAATAAAATATGATCCTTTTTGTCCACTTGGATTAGATTAGGACATTTATTATTATTTTATTTAAGGAAGAGTTAAAAGTGTTAAATTCAAGGTTTAATAACTAAAACATTTTTAATATAGGGTTATACATAAGATAAATTTGACTATAAATATTCATTAGAAAGATAAAATGATTTATTACATATTAGTATTTTATTTATAATTTTTAGACATTAAATAATTAAATTTATTTATGACGCAATGATGATGGAGTAATTACATTATTACTGAAGGATTAAAATAATTGATATTATAAATTTCCAAATAAATGTAAATTGAGACTTGTGATGAATTTCAATAATTTTAGGTTAATATTACATTTTAGGGTTGATTAAATAAATTATTTTCTAAGTGATAAAGTTGTTATGACTTTCAAAAAAACAAAATATCAAATAGTGTCAAAATTGACATAAATGAGTTTTTAAAACAAATATTATATTATTAATTGATATAATATTTATAAAAATATAAGGATCAGAAAAAGGAATTATATAAGGTTATATATATCAATAATGAATCACTTTAGGTTTTCTTGGATTTTTATAGTACGTTTATTAACCATTTATTATAATAATACAAGAATACACGGTAAAAGTTAAACTATTTAACTAAGAGTTAAATCTAAAAGATAAGGTTAATATGGTGACATAAACCTATCTAAAACCAATTGGTTGAGATTTTTTCAACCCATCCCCACCTTATCCTAGAAATAAATTATTTTTGATCCATTATAAACCTAATATGATTGTATAATAAAATAATATTTCATGATTTTTCTAAAGTGACCCTCACCTCTCTTATAAAAGGGTACTTCCCCTTATCTCAAAATCACACCACCAAATTTTTTTGTCTTGGCCAAAACCTGATAAAATATCCCCCCAACTATCCTCACTTTTACCTAGAGTCCTTAATTTTATCATAAATCCAACCTAAGGATCCCTTTTGATCAACTCAAAAGGAAACACCCAAAGAAGAGGTATTAATTTCACCACCTCTTACAAAGTTCTTTTCTTCTTCCACTTCCTCTTTCTTTGTTGTTTCCATACCAAAATAATTACTCCAGTACCTTATATATACTATTATGTTATTATAAATATGGAACAATAATATTCATTATTCTATCCATCCTATGAATGACATGTCACCATACTTGTGTACGTATGGCTTACCGTCTCCACGTCGTGGTGTAGTTTGTTATTCAAACACTTCATTATTTGGATGGGTGTAAGAATGAGTATAACTGATGTAAATAATAAATATAACATTGTAATTATTCTGTATATATGATATAAAATCCAATTAAATACAATTTCCCCATCAATATAAAGATATTGTCGCTCGTGCGTACGTACGGATTACCATCTCCACGAACGCGATGAAATTCATTCCCCATCATAACTGTTTAAGAATAATTTTCATTTTCTGATTAAAAATAATGTTTACAAACTTAATATCATTATGTATATGAATCAAATACATCATAACCATAACAAACATGGCTTATGTAACCAATCATATAAAGGAAAACGAATCAGTTTACACCTGAAATGATGATACTACTAAAATATTTTTAACAAAGCAATATTAGAAGATCATATATGATATATTATTTATATATGTGGTTATTGTATAATTTAATAACAATTATTTAACTATTATACATGAGTTTAAAGTACCATTGATCTAGGAAAAGTACAAGCCAAGAGTTAATTTTACAATCTCTTTATTATCCTAGCTTGTTTATACATGAGTATCTACTGGGACCTCTTTATCATCCACATATGTGTTTCTTAAAAATGTATTTCAAAACATTTTTAATATTTCCTAGACTATGGGTTAAATTCATTTATATCCTTGTTATACTTTTTATAAAATTTTTATAAAGGTATCTTACCATTATTTTCCAAACACGTTCCTTTACGACCTTTTCAACTAAATTAAGGAAAGAATGTTTTTTTCACTTATACGGTGGATACGGCTATTTTCTACCCTTATAACACCTTTGAAGATTCCCTTAAAATCTTATAAGAATATTTTCAAAATAAATGTTTTCATTTATAATTATGTGACTTTTTAATGATTTCAAAATATAAAGAGATATTTCTCTTAAATAGTTTTGATTTCATCTATGCCAATATCCATTCATGGATTTTACACTTGTTTGAAGTTGATTTATTATGATACAATCTTCCATATTGTATTGAATGTTTTGTGACATGTTTGACTGTGGATTTGTTATTTTTATAAAATTCATAGTTTATAGTTAAAGTATTTACATTTCATATGCTATTTTTAATATGAATGTTTATGTTATGTTTCAACCTTTTCATATGAGGAATGCATTAGACTTAGTAAGTGATCGGTGGAGCCCAATATAGCTCCTCAATGCATCGGTAGGTCTTGTGAGAAAACTAGTGTCTTGGTACAAGGCCTTGACAAATTCTTATTTGTAGTCTTGGTGCGAGGCCTTGACACTGTGGTTATGATGTCCAGCATTATGCATTCCATCATTATGAAATTGCCTATTGATATTACATGTGATTATTTGACTAGTAGAATATCCATGTGAATAAGTAAATGGAGTTATTTGATTTATCTTTTCCATATTATTCTGAATTTTATTTTTAAAGGGATTTTATTTTAGTCTTATACATTGCCTTAAATGTTTATGATTGATTATGAAAGTTTTTTCTATATTGTTATCCTTACTGAGAATCTGATATCACCCCTTTCTTATGTTTTATTTTTCCCATTATCTGAAGAAGTATATTATGACTGACCTGCAGGGATAGGATAAGGGATATGAGTGTGTTCTACGGAGACACAATGTTGTTTTTTTATTTCATAATGTAATATAAGACTTATGTATGTATCTAGTAATTCCAAGGATACTAAAATGATCAGTCTATTAGGATGTGATTCCTTGTATCATGACAATGTTATGTAATAATGCATATAATCTAGGTAACTAGGTTCGAGGTGTTACAGACAACATGTGAGAAGTGGTCTGTTCCCAAATAATTATATCACATAATAGATGAATCATCTAAATCTTTTCCTGATAAAATTAAAAAATATCAAATAATTTTAAACTTTTTAATTCATGAGAAAATTATAATATGAAGCAAGAATTCTAGATTTCACTTAAGAAATCCAAATATCAAGTTTAAATAAAGTTGATAAAGGTGTTGAAATGTTTTCAGTTAAGTTATAAGTTATTAAAAAAATGAATTGAGGTTGAATAATTTTTTGTGAAGCAATATTTCTAATTTCTTATTGATTAATCTATTGATTGAAGAAAATTAGTATATCATTCAAAACATGGATATTCAAAGGGTGAAGATCTCCAAGAAAATTACAATTAATTATTTCAAGAAGTTTTTGAACACACAATAGGTGGATAGAAACTATAAACTAGAAGAATGTAAATTCAAATAATGTGAATATAAATTTAAATCTTAATAGAATAATGTAATAAAAATACAACAAAGGAAGGGTGTTGAGGGTTTGAGGTAAGTTCATGGTTTGGGGAGTTTTCTCTCTCCATCCACTGAAAAATTTATATTATACAGTCTAAAAGATCATAGTGGTTTGTATCCAGTAGTTCCCTTATTAGAGATTCATTCCCAATATCTACTACTTTTCCCTTTTCAATAATAATAGATAATGAAATGATTTATCCTTGTTAGAATAGATAAAATAAATACAAACTATTATATATTTTTAGAAATAGTTTATTATTTTTCAGGAGCCCAACCCACAAAGAGAATATCTTGAAAACAACACTACCGATAAAAAACATCTTCAAGATTCATGAAGGACCCAAATGTAGAAGAGATCAATGCCAAAATAGACAGTCGAATAGAATATATCTCTATTAAATAAACATCAGTTTTACATAATACATATTATATCTAGTAAATACAATTAATTTCTATCACACAAGTACAATATTAAACAATGAGAACATATAACATATAATGAAATAAGAAAATTGGAAAATAAATATCATATAGATGGTGGACACCAATGTGAATATCCAATGTATTTAAGTTTGTTTCAAAAAGCTACACATGTTACATGACCATAAAATTATGAGTATAAAATCAATAAAAAATCCCAAATACACAATGAATGTAATTGCAAAAATTATGTATAGATTTTATAGAATGTGTATAGTGAATACGATAGAACAATTGTTTTCATTTTTAAAATTGTTTCACAATTTTATATTTATTAAAATATACTATAACATATTTAAAAACAAATAATTAATAAATAATGTTGTTTATTAAAAAAATTACTAAATGAAAACTTAATAATGTATAATTAAGAATGGAAAGAAATAAAAAATTGAATATCATAGGAAAAATTAATGGCCTAATATGATAATACCAAAAAATAAATTAACGACATCCTATTAAACATAAAAATATTTAATGTGGAAATACATAAAAATTCTATACATAATTTTGAAGATAATAACTTTTTTTCATTAAAAATTATATTTAATGAAAATACATGGAAATGGAGATATTTTATAAGATACAAAAAAACTATATTAAAATTTACTAGGTTAAACATAACATTAGTAAAAAAATATTCAACATTAGACATGAAAATACTTTATATTAAATATAACAATATGTAATGTTAAACATTTATAGTATTTGATATGAAAACTAATAATATTTTCATGTCAAATTGACTAATAAAAATTAACATCATAGTAAATCATATCGATTAAAATAAAATCCATAATTATATTTCTATGATATTTAATTTTCTCATTGCTTTAATTCTTGTTAAGTGGATTATATAAACATACTTAAAAACCTATGTAATATTTTATAGCCATGATATAATGAAGAATCGTTAATTGAAAGGTTTAAAAATAATATACCATACAAATTCATAAGTAATTATCAATAAAACATTGGTATTGAAGAATGTGATAACATATTGGAATTAGGACCATTTAATTGGAATTTGGATTCCAATTATTTATACAAATCTAAAAAAAGTATTATAAATTGAAAAATTAATTAGTTTCTTGAATATAAAAAATAGAGTGGATAAAATATAGATGTATCATAAGAATTACTACTGTAGAAGATTTATTGCTCAAGTAATTTGGGTGAATTTTGAATTAGCATCAAAACTAAGCACCTACAAACAATTAATAAAAAATACTGAATAAAAGGTTAAGTTAAAATTTTTAGAATATGGTTTAGATAATAAAATATTAACTGTTAATGAAAGTTATATTGAAAATAATCAAGTTGATAATACATACAATTAACCATAAATAGTATATATATAAAAAATATATAGTATAAAAAAAATTAGAGAGTCAATATTGTAATAACGTTCAGTCAACCTATATAAAGGAAGTCTTTCTTATAGTGAACATTTAGAGAGAAAATAAAAAACAATTAACAAATAGTTCATTTCAAGATAATTCATTTTGTGAACATATAGGGTAAAAAAATTAAAATGTAATGTTACATGAGAAGAGATGACGTGCTTATACAAAGAGGTTCATCCCCATGATATCTGAGATATATTTGAAAACAAATTCACTATTTTTAAGTGAGTTTAAAGGGAGGGAAAAAAGAATAAAAATTAAAAAATTAAGGGAAGGAAAAAAATTGACACCAAAGGAATTAGAATCATATGAGCTATAGATATTTAGGGTGGGGTGGGGAGAGATTAACCTAACCTGGCTATATGTTTCCTGAAATTGATACCGATATATCAACTATTCTTGTCCTCTAAAATCATAGACACTAATGAGATAATAAAACCCAATGAAAATCGGAAAAAAAAATCAATGAAATTATACATGATGTTATAATTAAAAAAAAATTAATCCTATCCAAGACAAATAAGACAATTAAAAATAAAATAAATAAAAATAAATAAATCTTACCCAATGGAAATTAGAGAGTTTAAGGATCTTAAATTAAAGAAACTCTTCTTAGTAGCTAGAATCAGAGTGCATGTGGGGAATTAGAACTATCTTGGTTCATAAGATGTCAACATTGACATGATTATACAACTATGTATTGTAGAATATTTGATTTAATCGAAATACTAATAGTATAAATTGAATGGATATTTGAGGAATTAAAAAAATATTTATTTAAACAAACACTACCACATGCCAATCAGAAGTGGTGAGTCATGTAATGCTAATTTTTGAGATATAGAGGAGTTCCTAGAATTTGGGAAGACTATAGAGACATCATATATTGAGTTGATGAGGTAGGTATCCTTAAGGTGGAGGCAAAGGTAGAGGTTTAGGTTAAGGCTAATGAGGAGGAGATGAGGTAGAGCCATGTTGGATCCATGTGAGAGTTATGTTAGATCCACATTGGAGCCATGTTAGAGAAGCATCGGAGGATGTTCTTGGGGAGGTGGGGTCGTAGTGTCATAGGTGCACTAGAGGAGGAGGTGGGGAGGCCACCTCGAAGTAGCTTCAGGGGAGAGGTGGGGTGGCCACATCATAGGATGGGGATTGTGGGGAGGTTTGGAGGCCACGTCTAAGGAATAGGATCGTAGGAGGTAGAAATGGGGGAGGAGGGTCATGGGGATGAGAGTTCATGGGGGAAGAAATGGGGGATGGGTGTACTACCATGGGTATCTTATGAAATGTGGAAATATCTTATCATATAACCACATTTTTTATAAACCGTGGATATATAAGAGTGGATATAAACTCAATTTCTAGTAGTGTAATTTAAAATCAAGAGAGATGCATTTTGTATTTTTATTTAGTTAAAATAATATAAATATCAAAATCAAATATAAAAAAATGTTATATTTTCAACATTTGGATTATTATGGATGAAATAGACTCATCCAATGAAACAAAGGAAAGTGTTTGAATGAATTTGAAGCTTTATCACATTATTGTTAACTCTAATTAACTCATTTTACCATTATCATGGTAACAGAAATTTATAACGGTTTCTATTAATAATGAAAACAAGGGAACAATTTAAAAATAATAATTACTGATTAAAAATATGTATTCCATTTTTTAAAATTAAATATTAAGAAGTGGTAGAATTTAATTTAAATTTAAACATTCAAAATATGATGAAACATAATTTTTTTTAAAAAAAAATCCATTTTAAGTATAAAAATGTTTTTATACCAAATTCAAGTATAAAAATATTTAAAAAGACCATAATTGGATTTTTTTTAAATCAAAATAAACTAATGAAATTTTAAAACTAATCTAAATTAGAATTTTAAATTTTAAATACTTGTACTGGAAATATTGTTTCCAATAAAAATAATTATTTTTTCTATTCATTAAAAATCAAACTTTTCAAAAAATTATCAAAAAATCATCCCAATATATTTTTTACATATTTAATTCAAAAAATGCATTTATTTTTTAAATTTAAAAATATATAATTTGTAAATATGTATTTTAAATAAAACCATATAATAGATGAAAACCCAATTTGGTTAGAAATAAATATTTTTTTCCTTTTGACTAAAAAATTACCTAATATTATTATAATTAATATAACTTTATAAAATCAAATTAATGAAATATAATAATACATGAAAATTATTTATCTTAACATTAATTGGGTAGTTACATTCCACCCCTTTTGGAAATTGCATCCTTATAATGTTATTTTATATTTAAATAAGTTGGGATATCTCTCCCTGATAGCGTTTTCTAATTCCCATGTTACTTTTTCAATATTATGGTTTTTCACAAAACCTTAACCAAGTGAATCATCTTATTCTATAACACCTGCTCAATGTGGTCAAGAATCTATATAGTTTTTTCTTCATATGAATGTTTTCCATCCAAGGGAACTACTTTAGGAATAAAAACATATGATTCATCTAGAACATATTTTTTTAATAATGAAACAAGAAATGCATCATGTACGTAAGATGAAATCAAAGGCAATACCACTCATTAAGAAAATGATCCAACTTTCTTTATAATTTCACATGGACCAATAAACTATGGACTTAGATTCTAATTTTTACCAAAATGAATAACACTTTTCCAATGTGATACTTTAAGAAAAACATGATCGCCTACCTTTAATGAAAGATATTTCCTCAATTTATTTGCAAAACTTATCTTTTTTTTACATTGATATATACTAATATATTTCTTAATCATCTTTATCTTCCCATCTATTTATAATATAATTTTATAAATAAATAACTTTCTTTTACCAACTTCATCCTAAAATTTTGGAATCTAACACCATTATCTATATAATGTCTCATATGGTGTCATCTCTGTACTAAAATGAAAAATATTTTTATAGAAAAATTAGACTAATAAAATATGTTGATCCCAAATTCTTTATTAATCCACTGAACAAGATCGATGTATATCTTCTAGGATTATAATTGTTTACTCAGTCTGACCATAAGATTAGAGAATAAAACTATGCTGAAATTTAATTTAATACTAAACAACTTCTAAAGGCCTTTCCAAAAATTATAATTAAATCTAGGATCATGCTCAAATACAATGGAGATAGTAACTCCATGGAACATGACTATCTTCTTGAGGTACAGTTGATAAATCTAATCTAAAGACACAATATATAAAATAGAAAGTAAATATAAAGATTTAGTTAGTCAATAAACAATAATCCAAATTTAATTATTACCTTGAGATATATTTGGTAATCTCACTATGAAATCCATGGATATATCCTCTCATTTCCATTTTGGCACTTAAAAAGGCTGAAGTATCACCTCTGATAATTATTGTTCTGATTTAACCTATTAAGAAGTCAAAAATTTCATGGTAAAGTCAACAATATAACTTTTTATTCTATTCCACCTTTAATACTCCTAGAGTTATCTATACATCTTATTTATTCTAGGATGAATGGAAAACAAAGAACTATGAGCTTCCATAAATAATTATCTCATTAACAAAGAATCACAATGCACACATAATCTTTTTCCAAATCTGATAACACCTTCATCATCAAGATTAAACTCTGGAAACTTAGCCTAATTAATAAGTTATATCCTTCCCATAGAAAAAACATCATCCATCTAAGATTAATTAATTCTTTCTAGTAGATATTATTGTACAGACACCTGAAATAAAACTAAATAAATTCCTAAATGCATAATTTCTAGGCCAAAATTACTCAATTCATTAACCAAAGGGTTATATTCCAAATGAAACATGGTTAATGTCACATTATCTTTCCGACTCAAATCATTGATTATTTTTTCTAATTTTCTAGGATGGTAATGAAAAATGAAGTCATAATCCTTAATTAGTTTCACCCATCTTCTTTTTCACATATTCAACTCTTTTTGAGTGAATATATACTTCAAAATTTTTTGATCAATATTTATTTCAAACTTTAATCCATATAAATGATGCCTCTAAATTTGTAAATAAAAAAGACATATAATATAATTTAATATCATGTTTAGGAGAATTTAACTCATGATTTTTCAGTTGATGTGAATCATAATCAATTACCCATTCATTTGCATTAGAATGCTACCAAGTCCCTTCAATGAAACATCATTGTAGATGAAAAATTCACCATTTCTAGAGGGTAGAACAAAATTAGATAATTCACCAATATTATTTTTAGTTCTTTAAAACAATCATCAAAATCTTTTTTCTAGATAAACATAACTCATTTTCAAGTTAACTAAGTTAGTGGGATAGATAGTCGAGTAATTTTTTTTAAAACATCTAAAAGTAACCCACTATTCTAAGAAAACTAAAAATCATTGTGGAATTTTTAGGCCTTGGATATTTTTTAGCAAGTTTTAGAAGGGTCAAAATTTATTTAATATTTATAAATAATATGTATAAGTAAATAAATATGTTCCAACCAAAATTCACAATTACTAAATTTTTAATATAAATTTTTTATTTCAAGGTTTAAAAAAACAATACATAGGAATCATTCATAATTCTCATGAATTTTATAATATACCAATATATCATCAATAAAAAACTTAAAAACTTATATAAATAGTCAAAGAAAAATCTATTTATAAGATCCATTAATATAGATACTGCATTAAAAAAACCCAAATAGAATAACTACAAACTCATAATACCCATATCTATATCAAAATGCTATCTTTAAAATATCTCTATACTTCACCTTCAAATGAAGTTATCCTAATCTGAGATCAATATTTAAAAAATATTTTTCTCTCTATATCTGATCAAGTAAATCATCAATATTATGTAGAGGATACTTTTTCTTAATTGTGATGTTATTCAAGGCTCTATAATCAATAAAAAGTCTCATTGAACTGTCTTTCTTTTTAATAAATAAAACAAGAGCACCCCATGTTGTAGTTATATGATGAATGAAACCATTATCTAGAAACTCCAATAAGTTTTTTTAAATTTTTAAAATTTCTATTTGATCTATTTTATAAAAGAGTTTTGAAATTGGATTAGCATCGAGCTCTAAGTCAATAGTAAACTCAACTTCCCAATCATGTATATTACAAGTAAACTCATCAGGAAATATATCCATATATTCAGTCACTATAAGAAAATCACTAATATGATTAGTCTCTCTCTTATCAATAATATTTTTAAGATAAGTTTCAATTTCATATTTAAATATTTTCTCAAATTATTTATTCTTTATCAAAGGTATGGATTATTTCTTGTATAAAAACTAAAATCATTTTGAAAAATGACTTCATTAGCTCTAGAACCTGTTATAGAATGGTAAAAATAAATCCAATCCATACTTATAATAGCATAAAACTATATAAGGAGAAATACATTGGGTTTTACATGTAAAATCTTTCCATGATAAAAAACAAGAAGGTTCTTATAATAAAATTCCCCCATGTTTTCTCACCAATTCGTTAGATGATACAATATCTTTCAAAGTAGTCACAAAGGATTTAACCAAAACTTTCTATTTTTGATCTTGACTATTTCCATACTTCATTACTATCTTTGTAAAATTACACACATAATGACACATCTCATTAAAATTAAATAATCTTACCATTGACTTTTAGTTATTTATTTAGTCATTTTTTTACAGTCATGTGCAACGTGCCTAAACATTACAAATTTAAAACACTTCCCTGATTTTATAATACACTCTTTATAGTGATTTTTACCACACTTATAAAAATATGGAAACTTGATTTTTTCCTTGGAATTTATTTGATGGATGCATCCCTATTTCCTACCATCTGGACCTTTTCTTATGCTTGGGTTCATGGAATACATGATCACCAGAAAACTCATTTTATACCATCTTATTATATCAAAAAATTTCTCAAAAATTTTCAATTCTTGGGAATCCAATTCCATTAAATATCTTGGATTTAATATTGAGTAAAAAAATAATTTAATTACTTTGATCCTATATAAAATTTTTTGTGTAACATGAAAATCAAATGAATTTTCCTTCATACATGGCCATTGAATCTTCCTCCTTCTTCAATTCCAAAAATTTCGTTTGCATCCCAAGTTGAATAACCTTATGAAAATATTTTTCAAAGAAAATAATTAAATGTGTCGCATTCCATAGCATCAATATCATCTCTTTATCTAGTATTATTAACCATTGACCACCATTTATCATCTCCACCTTGAAAATGATAAATAACAAGAGTTTTATTTTGATGATATAAAAAACCCATGAATTCAAATGTCTTCTCTAAGTATTTAAACCATTATTCATCTATCATACGTCCCAATGAATGGTGGAGGTTTTTGTTTCATGAAATTATATACTTTAAACATAATACTATTTATTAAATGTGTTTTATCTATTATATGGATACCACAATCATTTATAGAATGTGTCAACTAATACATTACAACAATAAACTACTATGTTCTAATTAGAACCATTATAGGTATTTTATTTGGAAGTATATTGTCCTCTAGGGGTCTTTCTACATCAGTTTCCCTGTTTTCATTATGGAAAACCATTCTGAACAGACATAGTTTAGATAAAGAAACATTGTAATATTAAAATGATATATCGTGATAAGCATACATTATAATCTCTTAAGGGTATATAATTACATTATATTAACCTATAAAGTTTTCTAAACCTTTCCTCTGATACCAACTAGAAAGACCCTATCCTTATTTAATCCATAAATTTAGTTTTAAACAAGAATTAATTTTTATACATTCCCAAATATCTTTTAAGGTTTAGAGTTTTAGATAATTAGGTAATAAATCTTATATAAAAACACATACTTTATAAGTTATATGCATCCTATTAGTATCAAATTTTTCACAACACAAGAGTTTTAAAATAAAACATGTTTTATTTTCATGAAAAAGCTTTATGATTTTCAACTTGAATTCCTCATTATTCCTACTAATCCTAAAATCCTATGAAAAACATTTGAAAACATGGGATGAGAAAAAAATATCAGTAAGAAACATAAAAAAATAAGAAAGAAACCCATTATTACATTTTGAAACCATGAGATCATAAAATATATTTTTCCCTTAACATTATAAACTTTGTGATCAAATAATCATTTACTTTCACATGAAATCGTCATTACTGCCCAAAGTTTTTCATAAAACACTTTATAAGAGAACAAAAGGTAAAAATAACAATAATGAGGGATTCTTAGAAAACATGAGAAACCATGAAAAAACATTTTTTAAAAAACATACATTTTTACCCTAAAAGGGTATAATCTTTCCTTAAAAACATAATATCAATAGAAAACCTTTTAAAATCAAAGTATTTCCATGAAAACTATTAGAAATAATAGAAAATTCATGTAGGTTACTTGGGAAATAATCTTTATAGAACCCATTATAGAACCCTTAAAATAAACCTTACAATTTTAATAACTATTATTGTCAATTTCTAATATAATTATATAGAGAACATAATCATTACCCAATGCATTAGAGAGTTATATCAGGCTCACCCATCATCATGAGTTATATCGGTCTCACTCATCATTATGAACTATATTGGGATCAAATGATATTATAAAAAATTTCCAAGGACCATAACATGCATAAAACAAATAAATTCTTTCATTTCTATCATAAAATATGTAAAAATATACTTTTTTACCTATAAGGAAAACATTTTCATATATTGATATATCTAATTACTTTAAAAAAACCATTTTCAAAACTAAAATATCCAGAACAAATGGAAAGATGTTTTTTCTTTGATGAAATAATAAAATCATATAAAGAAATCCAAACATAAAATAATGGTTGTGGCTATGAGAAAATCTATTGATGTCATATACATTAAAATATAACATTCCTTTTTTGTTTTTGTAAATAAAGTCAACTCATTCTAAATAAAATATATAAATATATTCCTTTTGAAAAAAACTGAATGAAATTAAAAAGTGACATAAAATGTGTATTAAAACTCATTTATTTCTATATAAATACATCAATAAAATAATTTTAAGAATATGTATATAGAAGAAAAATATTTATAAAATAAATCTTTAAAACATTTAAAATGATATTTTTAAGTTAAAGTGTCCCTTACCTCGAGTTTGGCTCATCACGTGCATTATTTATCTTCCTGAATAATAAAATTATATTAATTATTTATTTTCTTAATAAATTTTTTCAAGTTTATTATTAATTTTATTTTATTTATTACCATGTTATATTTAATTACTTAATCAATGAAATTTATGTTGTATATTTGATGATATTTGGATTATATGTCCTAAATGACTTTGGTAGGTTCAAGATGGTCAATGAGATAATTATTTCATAATATACTAAATAATAGTCCTGAAATAATTATTATTTTTTTAATTTATTTTAATTTTAAAAAAATTAATGAATTATGGTTATGAAAAATTAACTATGTTACAATCATAGAGATGGTAGGTTGTATGTACACATGAGTAACGTTTCCTTTTTTTCAACAAACATTATGGAAAGAAGATAAGTATTATTTTAATTTTAAATAATTATTAATATACAATAAATATAATATTATTTCTTTAAATGCACTTATATGTATCATTCATGTGATGTGGTAATGAAAAAGTAATCGCAACACTTCAATGAGTAGGTAATCCACACGTATGCAAGAACAACATTATCATTTTTAAATGGATAGAAATGTATGAAAATAGATGATATATTATATTTAAATAATGGTAATTTTTTCATAAATATAATATATATTCATTAAATTAATCATTATATACATACATAATAGGTTGTGATAGAAAAAAATAGCATCAGTTCGTGAGGTGGTAGTCTGCCATACACATGAATGATGGACTCATTTTCCATTTTATGGAAGAAGAAGATGGTTATAGGCTATTATATTAACATAAAAACATATTAGTATATTTAATATACTAATTTTATTATTCCAACATGTTTGAATAATATTTTAATGAATTAGAAGGATAAATAAAACTAAAACATTGAGTTAAAAGTTATACCTCTTCTTGGGACAACCTCGTTTTCTATAAACCTTAATCCATATAACGTTGGTATCATGCCCAAAATAATACCTATAAAATTTGGTGATTGGTGTAAGTAAGTTATTTTTTTAGTTATTTTCTAATATAATGTTCTCAAATGGAATGATGAAGCGATGAGATGATGTTCTTTTTTATAAGTGAGGGGAGGGGAATTCTCCGAATTTCTTAAAGTATTAAAATAGTATACATTAATTTTACTTTTAAAGTGGCCTAAAATTTATATAATTTATATATTGAAATATTATGGGTCACAATTATCTCATACAATAAAATTTGGACAATTATAGTTTATTATTTTAACCTTATCTCATTTTTAAACACTCATTAACCCTTTTGATAACTATGATGATATCGATATTTTTTACTCATTAAGGGTCAAAAGAATACTATAAAAAGAAAAAAGAACCATAAATGGTCCATTTTTTATATTTT
Organism: Viscum album; assembly: GCA_963277665.1. Lineage (NCBI taxonomy): Eukaryota > Viridiplantae > Streptophyta > Magnoliopsida > Santalales > Viscaceae > Viscum > Viscum album. The sequence continues at coordinate 2,097,721,486 of OY728156.1, forward strand.
AAATGATATAAAATTCAATTAGATTAATATATAATTTTAATTTATTTTAAATTATTAAATAATATGTTGTTTATTATAAAATATCATTATTGTCATTTTTTGAACTATTTATTTGATTTGAATTTAATGACCTTAATATAGAAATGTAATTAAAATTTAAAACTTTAATACATATTTAATATGTTATATTTATCTAAAAAATTCATGTGACACTTTAAATTACCTAAATAAAATATTACATTTAGAAGTTTTAAAATTATTTGCTTGATTTTCTACTACTTGCACAAGCAATGTGTCAGTGTGGTGTAAGTGTTTAATGTAATTATTTCACCATTAAAAATTATAAAAAAATAAAGTCATAAAAATAATTTAAATATGATCAAAATAATCATTAATATTCATTCATAACTTATTTTTATCCCTATGTCAACATATAAGATGAATTTAGAAGAAAGAGAGTGAAATTTTTTATTTTTCTTTACATAAAATAATATAAAGGTCAAAAACTAAGATAAATGTAAATTAAATGTAATATTTTATAAGTTTTTATGATTATGGATGAAATATGATCATCTAGTTAAATAAATTTATGTTTTTAAATAAATTTAAAACCTTATCATAATAGTTTTAACACTAATTAAATCATTTTTACCTTTACCATGATAACCAAAAATTATTATGGCTAATATTTATAATGAAAAAAAACAAAAGGAAACTATTTACAAAAAATTTAACTCATTATTACAAATGTGGAATAAAATTTTCAAGATTATATTACTATAAGATGAAGAATTTAATTTAAAATTAAACATGAAAAACCCAAATAAAAACAGTTTTCCAAAAAATGACTTTTTATGTATAAATTTTTTTAATATCAAATCCAATATAAAATTCATTAAAAATACCATAATTGGACCTTTTTAATAAAAATTAACTAATTAAATTTTAAAACTATTCACTAATAAAAATAATAATTTTTAAATAATTAAAAATAAAATACAGTTTCTAATAAAGAAAAGTATTTTCACTATTCATTAAAAAATATAAATTTTTAAAAAATTCTCAAACAATTATCCTAAGATAGTTTTTAAATAATGAATTAAAAAATGAAGATAATTTTTTTCATATTAAAATTATATAATTTTTAAATATTTATTTTAAATAAAACCATTTAATGCATGAAACCCCAATTTGGGTTATAAAAAATAAAGATTATTTATATTAACATTATCTAGGTTATATTATATCCCCATTTAGAAATTACATCCTAGTAATTTCATTTAAATTTTAAATAATTTGCGATATCTTTCCCTCATATCATTTTATAATTCCCCTGTTGCTTCTTAAATCATATTATATTTTCACAAAACCTTAACTTGGTGAATCAACTTATTCTAAAACGCATTCCCTCTATGGTAAAGAATCTAAAAATTCAATTCCTCATATAAAAGGTTTTCTTCCAACTGAACCACTTATGGTATCAAAACATGAGATGCATCTCACATATATTTTCTTAACAATGAAACATGAAATATTTCATTTATCTAAGATAATATCAGAGGCAAGTCCACTCAATAATAAATTGATCCAACATTATCCATGATTTCATATAGTCCAATGAACCATGGAATTAGTTTCTCGTATTTACAAAGATACATAACACTTTTCCATGGAGATAACTTAAAAAAACATGATTTTATAACTATAAATAAAGATATTTCCTCTAGTTTCCTACATTACTTTTCCTCCTACTTTTATCTTCCCACATATATTATTAAATCATATTCACCATTTTAGCCATTTCTTCTTTAATTCCAAGTCCAAATAACTTTCTTTGTCATACTTCATCCCAAAAATCTATATTCTGATAATTATTTCCATATAATTCCTCAAAAGGTGTCATTTTTATATTTGAATGAAAAATATTATTACAAAAAAATCAAATAATGAAATATGATGATCCCAAAATCCTTGGTAATCCATTGAATAAGCTTGAATAATTTCTTCCAAGGTCTGAATTGTTCACTTAGACTATCCATTAGATTTTGGATGAAAAGCAGAACTGAAATTTAATTTAGTACCCAAAAAATTTTAAAGTCATATCCAAAATTTAGAAGTAAATCTAGGATCATGTCATATATAATATAGATAGGAAATCTAAGTAACTTGACTATATCATTGAGGTAAAATCAATAAAGATGATCTAAAGGTATAGTATCTTGAATGGGAAAGAAATGTGCAGATTTAGTTAGTCGGTCAACAATAACTCAATTAATATTATTACCTTGATATGTATTTGTAAATCCCTCTATGAAATAAATGTTTATATTCTCCCATTTCCATTCTAGAACTGGAAATGGATGAATCACCCCTTTTGGTAATTCTTGTTCAACTTTAACCTATTGACAAGTAAAAAAATTCATGGTAAATTCGACAATAACTCCTTTTATCCCATCCCACAAATAATACTCTTGAAGGTATCTATATATATTATTTATTATAGGATAAAAAGAGAAAAATGAATTATGATCTTCACTCAATAATTTTCTCTTCAACTAAGAATCAGAAGGAATATGTAATCTTTTCCAAATTTGATAACACCTTATTCATCAACCTTATACTATGGAAAATTACCCTTATTAAAAGATTCTAAATTTTACTTTAAAACATCATCCACATTCTGAACTTATGTAATTATTTATGATAGAGATGATTGTACGTACACCTGAAACAAAATAGAAGAAGTTATTTTGTACACAATTTCTTGGAAAAAAATCATCAAATCATTAACCAATGGGTTATATTCCAAATATAACGTGGTTAATGTAGCATTATATTTTATTATTGTATAGCTCAAAGACCTTATATTTTATTTATTTTTTGTATAATCTCCATTTTAACTGGGTTGATAGGTAACCCCTTTCATGACTTGTAAGCCTAGATGCACAAGGCCCAATACATGAACCAACAACAGAAAGGCACAAGACCCAATACAGGACCTAAAGTCCTAAAGATCTTACTAAACTAGAATTACCCATCCCCTAAAACTACATCATTGAAGGATCCCAGGTCCCCACCTAACATGGTAGATCAGAAATTATTTATCCTTGTAGAGCTATACGGTGCTTAGTACCAATGGAAATTTTTATACCCTCTCATTCTTCCAATCTAGTCATGAATCTTGTAGTTATAATACTTAATCAATTCTAACTATATTATCTTCCCCATGATTAACTCTTTTTTATTGAATATATTCTTCAAATTTTTTTATTAGTGAATATTTTACACTTTTCTCCATTTAAATGATGCCTCTAAATTTTTAAATAAAAAACCACAAGAGTTAATTCCCGATCATGTGTGGGATAATTTTACTCATGAGATTTTAGTTTATGTGAAGAAAAATAAATAACCTGGTCATTCTGCATTAGAATACACCTAATTCCATTCAACAAAACATCATTAGAGATGAAAAATTCACCATTTCTTGAGGAAAGTCCTAAAAATGGATCATTCGCAAATATTATTTTAAATTCCTAGAAAAAATAATCTCAATATTTCTTTCAAATAAATTTAACTTCTTTTTGAGTTAACATAGTCAGTGGGTGGGATAATTAAGAAAATTTTCAACAAATCACTATTTGTAACTCATTAATCTAAGAAAACTATGAATATATAAGACATTTTTAGGTCTTAGACTTTCTTCAACAAATTTACATTTAATTTGTTCAATATTTATTTCATATTTAGAACCAATATTCCCAAGGAAATAAATCTATTGCAACCAAAATTCACACTTACTAAATTTTCTATATAACTACATTTCTTTTAAGGTTTAGAAAACATTATTTTGGAATCTTTCATGATCTTATGAATATTTAAATATACCAATATATCATCAATAAAAACAAATTAAATATTATCTAAATAGTCATGTAAAAATATATTCATAAGATCCATGAATACAACTGGTGAATTAGATAACTCAAAGGGAATAACTACTAACTCATAATGCAGATATCTATTCTAAAACATTTCTTCAAAATATCTTCCCCATTCACCTTCAATTGATGGTATCCTCAACTGAGATAAATATTGGAAAATATTATACTCCTTGGAGATGATCAAACAAGCCATCAATATGAGGAAAAAGGATAGTTTTTCTTAATAGTGATGTTATTAAAGTCTCTATAATCAATAAAAAATCTCATTGAACCATATTTATTTTTAAAAAATAAAATAGGATAACCCTATGGATATGTTCTTGGACAAATTAAAACTTCACATAACAACTCCTAAAAATTATTTTTAAATTATAAAAGTTATAATTTATCCATTTGTTGAGGATGTTTTGAAATTGGATTAGCATTAGGTAGTATTCCAATAGTAAACTCAACATACTAATCAGGTATAATACCTAGAAACTCATTAGGAAATACATCTAGAAATTCATTCACTATAGGTACATCACTGATATTAATAACCTCCCTCTTCTTAACAATATGTGTAGGATGAATTTCATTTCAACCTTTTAATATTTTCTCATTTTTTTGATATGTTATCAAAGTTATGAATTAATTATTTTATATAAACTAAAACTCATTCTAAAACCAACTTATTTATCTTTATAATATATCTTATCATGGTAAATAGAAATAAAATCCTCACCTAGACTAACATAAAATTTTAAAAGGGGAAATACAATATGGTTTTCAGGAAAATACTTTCCAAAAACAACAACATGAATATTCTTATAGTTTCATTTTTCCTTAATACATACCAAGGTTTTTTATCTAATGTTATAAATTCATTTCTAGAGGTGAAATTTCCAATTTATTATAAACTTTCTCAAAATTGAAATAATGTGTAGATCCTGAATCAAAAAAGACATTGGAATAATTTGAATAAAAAAGTAATGTACCTGAAACCACATTGTTGGATGGTCTAAAATATACCAAAGTAATTATAAAGGATTTAGCCATACTTACTTTTTATTATCTTGAAAATTTACATCATTAATTTCTATCTTTGGAAAATTACCCATATAACGAACAATATCATTGAAATTAAATAATATTACTATCAACTTTTCATTATTTTTTGGATTATTTTCTTTTCATTTAGGAGGAATATGTCTGAATTGTACATATTAGAAACACTTACCACTTTTTATAAGACATTATCCAAGGTTATTTTTTCTAAACTTATCACAAGATTGAAACTTTATTTTCTTACCTTTGAATTTATTTATTGGATTATTCCCCATTTCCTTCCATCTGAAAATTTTCTTTGTTTATTTCATGGAATAAATGATCATTGAAAAACTCCATTTCTAACTTATCGGCACACCGAACTAGTTTCTCATATATTTTAAATTCATTTTAAGCCAATTCCCTTTGATATATTGGTTTCAATCCTATGTAAAACTTATTAATTTGAATAATTATATCTTGGATAAATTTTTTGTGCACCTTACTAATCAGGTGAAGTTTAATTCATACAAAACCACTAAATATTCCTCCTTCTTACTCAATTAAAATAATTTAGTTTCTTTAATAAGTTGAATAAACTTAGGAAAATATTTCTCAAGGAAAATATCTTTAAATTTTTTCCATTACATAACATCAATCAATTATTTTTACCTAGTATTATTAACCATTAACCACCATTGATCAGATTCACCTTCAAAATGGTTAATTGAAAGAGTTACCTTTTGATGAACTGAACAACTCATGACTTTTAGTATCTTCTCCAAGGCTCTAAACCACTCTTTATCTATCATAGGGTCCACTGATTGCTAAAGGGTGATGTTTCATGAAATGATCCACTATAAACATGATCCTCTATAAACATGATCCTCTATTATGAATGTATTTTCTCTCTCTCAAGGGTACCACCACTATTTATAGCATGTGTCAAATAATCCATCACAGAAAAAAACAATTCTATTATAATAACAACCTTTCTAGGAATCTAAATTGGAAGTATATTTTCCTCTTATTTCCTTCTTGTTTTAGATTCCCTATTTCCTTTATCGAAAACCATTTTTAACATACATAGTATAAATGAAGCAGTATTGTAATATTTTAATTTTATATGAGGATAACCATAAATTATAATCTCCTAAGGGTAATTAGTTACATTATCCTAACCTCTATAGTTATCAAAAACTTTTATTTGATATCTAATATAAGGACCATATCCTTATTCAAACAATAATTTCATTTTTAAACAAGGATTCATTTTCTTGCTTTCCCAAAGATCTTTTTAGCTTTAGAGTTAAATTATGTTATAAATATTACATAAAAAAGCTATAATTATAAGTTGTATATTTACTCTTAGTATCCATTTCTATCATAATACAATACATTTAAAATAAAACATGTTTTCTATTCTTGAAAAAAAAATTGATTTTAAACTTGACTTCTTATCTGTTAATACTTATCCTTAAAACTAGTAAAAACATTTTAAAATGTGGGATGAGAAGAAAAGTATTAGTAAGGGACATAAAAAAGAATAATAAATAAACTAATTTACCCATTTTAAAACCATGAAATCATAAAATAGATTTTTCCTTTAGCATAATAAACTTTGATCCCAAATAATCAGTTAGTTGCTCATGAAATCATCTTTAAGTTTTTTTCATAAAACAATTTATAAGAAAATATAAAGTAAAAATCATAATAATGAGGGTTTATTATAAAACAATATAATCCATGAGAAAAATCTTAAAAAATACCTTTTAACCCTAAAATTACATAATTCTTCCTTTAAAAAATATCATTAGGTTACCTTTTGAAATTAAATTATTTCTAATAAAACTACTTAGTAAAAAAGAAAAATCCATGTAGGTACCTTGGGACATCATCTTTATATAATCCTTACTTTAACCCTTTCAATAAAAATTACAATTTTAATAACCATTAAATTCAAAATCCAATATAACTCTTCAGAGACAATAATAATTACCCAATTCATTGGATTGTTATATCGAGATCACCCATCATCATGAGGTTATATGAGGATCACTCATTATCATGAGCTATATCAGGTTCACCCATCATTATAAGAAATGTACAAGGACCATAATATTCATAAAACATCTAAAATATTTCATTTTCATCATCAATATTGTGAAAATATACTTTTTAACCCATAAGTAACCCATTTTTATATATTGATATATCTATTTCCTTTAAAAACACATTTTCAAAAAAAAAATCAAGGATAATGGGAAGGTATTTTTTATTTAAAAAAACATGGAAGATTATAAAGGAATATAAGCATCAAATAATGATTATGGAAATTTGAAAATCGGTCGACACTGTATATGTTAAAAAATAACATTTTTTTAAAAAAATGTTAAAACATTCCATATAAAATACATAAAAATATTTCATTTTAAAACCTTTGAAAGAAAGTCAAAAGAGACATAAAATTTCATTTATAATTAATTTATTTGAATATAAATACATCCATTTAATAATTTTTATAATAATTACAAGGAAGAAAAATATTTAGAAAATAAATCTTTAAAACATTAAAAATGAGGTTTTAAAGTTTAAGTTCCCCTTAACGCAAGTCTGAATCATCACATATATTATTTATATTCCTAAATAATAAAATTATCTTAATTAGTTCTTATATTAATAACCATTTTAAAGTTTATTATTCCTTTTATTTTATTTATTATCATGTTATATTTAATTACTTAATCAATTAAGTTTACATTAGATATTTTGATGATATTTTACTCATATGTCCAAAATGACATCAGTAGGTTGACTATGGTCAAAGTGTAGATTATTCCATTATATCCAGAATAATAATCATGACATAATTATTATTTTTATATATTAATTTTAAATTTAAAACCATTCATGAATTATGGTTATGAAAAGAGAACTATGTTACTATCATGGGGATGATAGGTCATATATACGCATGAGTAACATTTCCATTTTTCAATGAAATTGATGGAAATAATGTATATAAAAAACCAATCCTCTTACACATATCATTACATATTTTTTTAACATAAATATCCATTAAATACAAACTAAGTAATTAAATCCCTTCTATATTTGGAAGATTGGGTACATAAAACAATAAAATGAAACTAAAATAAAAAAAATGTTATTTTAATCTCCATAATGAGAACCTAAATCCATGTTTGCTCCTAAAACTGTATAAGATACTCTAAGAAATTCATAAAATAAATGGGTAATCTAAAAATCCTATTAAGGTAATTAACATGAAAATGAAGCATAACATGTGAGTTAATGATATAACATGATATCTTAACAGAGAATGAATATGTTTAATTACATGGTAAAATAACATAAATAACATGGTATCATAAGATCATGGAATAATAGGAAATTTGGAAGAAACATAAAACATAAAAAAATTATAAATCAAGGATAACTTCCAAGACAACATCACACATTCGACAGATTTCTATCATGTATTAGAATTACTCCCTAATCCCATGCATAATGTTTCATGAGACAAAAACATTACCCAATGCATTGAAGTGATATCCAGGCACACCCATCACAACATGTTCATGATTATTTGTACTGAAAAATTAAATCATTCAAAAGGTATATTCCTAATAATTTTCTATAGAAAGAAATGAGTTTCATAATCTTTCCTCACATTACAATCAAAGGAAATTTCATAAATAATGCATTTACGAAATGAAAATAAGTGATTTATTACCCCATGAAAGGAAGTTATAATAAGATAGTTTTATATTTGTGAGACAACTATATAGAATATATAATTGAACCATAATATTAAAGAGAAATTTAAAGTGAGTTAGATAGAGAAATGTCATAACCCAAAGAAAAAGATGGTCAGAGAGATCTCTTACCTTAATTCTAAGTTATCATGTATGTTCATTATATTCATGAATAATAAACCTATATTAAGTATATAATTTATTAAAAATCATTTTCAAGTTTTTATTCCTTTTTTTATATATTATCATGTTATATAAAATTAATTAAATTATCATTTTATGTTTTGGCGATATTTGACACTTATGTCCATAATGAATTTGGTAGGTTGACTATAGTTAATGAGATAATCAGTCCATATTATACAAAGTAATTATCATGAAATAATTATCATTTTTATACCTTAATTAAAATTTTAAATCTAACCATGAAATATGTTTATGAAAAATAAATTATGTTACAATCATGGAGTCAGTAGGTGGTACGTACACGTGAGTAACATTTCCATTTTCTAATAATCATTATGGAGAGAAGGAAAAAATTATTTTAACATTACATAATTATTATTATATCATAAATATCATTAATTTCATTAAATATTTTTATATATAATATATGTGTGATGTTGTTATGTAAAATGAATCACATCTCTTTGTGGAGGTGGTAATCCACACGTACACATGAACGATGTTATCATTTTTTAATGAATGGAAAGGTAAGAAATTATATGATATATAGTATTCCCAAAATTATTAATTTGTAATTAATATAATATATATACATATATAGTAAATACATCATTACAAACATCCCTAATCAATGGTGGTGTAAAAAATTTGTGTTGGTTTGTGAGGTGGTAGTATTCTGTACACAAAAACAATAGTTTCATTTCTCATTTGATGGAAGAGGAGATGGATAAAAGTTATGTCATTAACATAATAACATACCATTTTATGGAATATAATAATGTATTTATCTCATCATAGTTTTAGAATATTTGAAGGAGTTATAATAAGCTATAAAACAAAAACATTCGGTTAAAAGTTATACCTCTTATTTGGACAACCTCCTTTTCTTTTCACCTTAATCACTCTAAGGTTGGTATTATACCCAAAATAATACCTCTATAATATGATTAAGTATGTTATTATGATATTTGGGTAGGTATTGACTGAAATAAAAGTATTTTTAATTGTTAAGAAAATAGTATAGATAGTTCTATTTTATAAATGAGGGGAGGGGAACTCTTGGAATTACTTAAAATCTTAATTTAATATAAATTAATTTTCATGGAAAAAAGGTTCAAAATTGATATAATTAAAATATATAATTATTATAGTTCAAAATATTATCATCTAAAAAAATTAAAATTTTAGATTAGGTTTCTATCCTAATCTCTTTTTAAATCTGTGTTAAACCTTTTTGAAAATTATCGTGATAACAAAGTTTTTACTCTTTATGGGTCAATATACTTACTATAAAAGGAAAATAGGCCCATAAATGGAGAATAGTTGATATTTTTAAAAATGTAAAAATAAATTTTTCGAATATAGTATTCTTAGGAATTTTAAATCATTAAATAAAAAATTATTTATTATAAAATAACATTAATGTTATTTTTTTTAACTATTCATTTAATTTTACTTTAAAAACTACATAAAAATAATGGAATTTTAATGAAATATATTAAAACATCTATAATAGGTTATTTTTTTCTAAAAATTTTGTTGGACATAGTAATTAATTAAAATTATATTACTTTTAACATTTTTAAAGTCATTTATTTTATTTTATTATTAATTTAATTAATTCTATGCCTGCATTGTGTAAAAATTTAAGGTAATTATTTCAACCCTAAAAATTTAAAATAAATTACCATGATAAAAAATAATCTATATTTAAAATAACCATATATATATAATAATATCCAATTTTTATCCACATGTAAAAAATTTAATTATAGCAATACAAAGAGAATGACATTTTTTACTTTTCTTTACAAAAAATAATATAAAGGTAAAAATAAAAGATAATTGGAAGAAAAGGTCATATGTTCAAATTTTTAAAGATTATAGATGAAATGGACTCGTACAATGAAATAAAAAAAATGTTTTAGGGTTAATTTTTAGTTCTTATCTTGTTATTTTTAACCTTAATTACCTGATTTACCATTACCATAGTGAAAATTATTTACTATTGATACTATTCATAATGACCAATAATAAAAGGGAAATATTTACCAAATTTAGACCTCATAATTAGAAATATGGAATCCATTTTTAATGATTTAATTTATATAATTTTTATAAATTAATTTAAGATAAAAAATCAAGATGCAATGAAAAACAGCTTTTCAAAAAAAATGTCTTTTAAGTATAAAAAATGTTTTATACCAAATTAAAGAATAAAATTCATTAAAAAGACCATAATTGTATATTTTTAATCAAAATTAATAATTAAATTTTAAAAATAAACCAAAATATAATTTTAATATATGAATACTTGAAAATAAAATACAATTTCTAATACAAATAAGTATATTTTTCACTGTTCATTAAAAAATAATCCTTTTCAAAAAAATAAAATAAATTCACCCTAATCTGATTTTAATATGATTATTTTAAAAATAAAGTTTATTTTATCAATTTCATTTTATAAATGTTCCATAAAATAATTTCAACATTTTTTCACAAAAATCAATAAAAATCATTTTTAAAGAAAGGATATTTTTTGAAGAATAAAATGAATTTACTATAAATTGAGTGATTATTTTATAAGAATTAATAAATAAGTTTTTATTGAGTGGTACCTTTATATATCTTTAATAAATAAATTAATCCTATTACTACCCACTAATTTAACGACTAGGTTATAATGATCACATTTAAATAATAATATTTTATAGCTTTTTTAGGCATGGTGTTGTGTGTCGTATATACTATCAGAAATAGTATTATTTTTAAAATATTAATGTGTTATGTTATTAAACCTCAATAAATTTCACCCATGAGATTTCATATTACATACTAAGGTTAAAATATGTGAGGGTACTTCTGTTTCAAGTCTTCCTTCAGTTCCTATGTTGCCTCCTCGTATTTATGGTTTTGTTATAGTACTTTTATTGGGTGAGTTGTCCTATCGAATATAACTTTATCTTTATAGTTAAATATCTTCATTGATTAGTCCTCATAATATAGATAATTTTACATTTGTATCACCTCTAAATTTAGTCTATATGAGGGGTCGCGTAAGTACTTCCTCAAGAGGGACATGTGGAACACGACATGTACTTAAGATATGGTCAGTGGGAATGATAGTCAATAAACCACAATTCAAATGCAATCAAGAAGATCAAAGGGATTTATGTACCTAGAACTGAGCTTACCCTTTGTCCCAAATCTCATCACTCTCTTCCATGGATATATGTGTAGAATCACATTATCTTTGACTTTAAACTACAAGCCTCATCAACGATTTTTTAGCGTAGCACTTTTATTGAATCTAATCCAACCTAATCTGTTTCTAATTTTTCTTCACCTTTCCTATGAATTCATTAACAATTTTAGGTCCAAAAAACTTACTTTCACACACTTCATCCCAAAACATAGGTTTTCAACATCTCTCTCCATAATGGGCTTCATAATGATCCATTTGGATTCTTGAGTGAAAGCTATTATTGTACAAGAACTAAACCATATGAAGGTGTTGATTCCACCCCCCATTAAAGTCCATAGGGAAATCTCTCAACATTTCCTCTAGTTTTGGAATAGTATGATCATATTGACCATCAGTTTGGAGGTTATAATATGTATTGAAATTCAACTTAGTATTTATAGAAAGTTGTATATTATTCCAAAACATGGAGCTAAATATCATATCTCGATCAGATACAATCGATAGCGGTGTTCCATGCAGCCTCACCATGTCAATTATTTATATACTTTAAATTTTATCGAGTGATAAGTCCTCTATAATTTTAATGAAGTGAACAGTCTATGTAAGATGATCCACCACAACCCATATAACATTATTTCCTCTTGATGTCTTTAGAAGACCAATGATTTTGTCCATAGTGATGTTCTCCCATCTCCATGTAGGTATGGGTGATGGTTTCATCAACCCCTTATACTTTTTAATTTTAGCCTTCATTTTCTGACATACCATACCCTTTTATGTATATTATATGATTTCCTTTGTCATATTTTCCCACCCATAGTTCCCTCAGAGATCTTGATACATATTTTTTCTCCTTGGGTGGATGGAGTGTAGTGAACTAGGATTCTCATAGATGGATATTACATATTAATATAATAATATTCATTAAATTATATAAATACACACCTAAGGATTGTAAATGTTTAGTGTCTTTAGAAAATTTTAAATGTAAACAACTAGTTCATAAGTGAACCACATCATCTCCCACTAAGTTCTACATAACTATATTCCTTCTTAGGCATATCATACATAATACCTTTCTTCATAACCAATGGAAAGGAAAAACAAGAAATGGTGTTCTTAGATGTTTAGTAAGGGTAAACATTAGAGATATCAATCTATGATCATATGAGGGTATAAGATTAGTATAATGGTATTATATAATAAAGATAACTTACAATATTCATACCCAACCTTTCCTAGATCATAAAAATTTGTCATGTGATATATCATTATCATTCCAAAATATATGATTCATAAGAGTGTAAAATAGTCATAATTCATGAACCATAATATCATTTCATAAAATTATGGCACCAAAATTTTGGTACAAACCATTTTATTTGTCAAGGTTAACTACTAGTACCATCAAAGATAGTAGATTAGACCTCATCACATTTTCCCATATTGGATTAGGCCTCATCACATGTTTCCCAGAGTGGATCAATACCATTTAATTTTTTCCCATATTTTATCAATCCTATATAATTATTTCCTATATCTATCCCATTAGATATAAATATTTACTCAATGCATTAGAGGAAGATATAGTACCCACTCATTACATAATGAAAATAATACATATGTGTTCCATAAGATCATAAAACATTCATCAAAACCCATGAAAACAAATGGGTTTTATAAACATTTCATCATAGAATAACCTATGAAAAAATAGTTGTCCTAAACATTTAATCATTTCATTATAGAAAATACCCATAGAAAAAGAATCAATTTTCATAAGAATTTCATCAAGGTATAAAACATGGAAAAGAAACAGGTTTCATAAACATCTTTTCATCATAAACATAATCCATTAATAAAAATAATAATAATGGTATACTTGGATCATGTCCATAGTAAATCATAATTAACATAATATTATTTCATCTTAGAAATAAAATTATTTTGAAAGACCGCTTGGAACATTTCTTGAGGAAAATATACTTTCAACTTTAAAAATCATTTTTAAAAACTAAAAATTCTTAAAAAAATTTAAAATAATTTTAGTTAAATATAAAATTTTAAAATTATAAAGAAATATTTAAATCATTGATCATTCATGATGGAATAATATTTTTTTCTAGTTGTACATGTTTAAAAACAACGATTCCTTTTACATTTTTTGTAAAAAGTCAAAAGCAACTCGTTTAATAAAAAACAAGAGGTTTACTTTTAATTTTTTTGTAAAAATTAAAAAAATCGTAAGAATGACTTTAAAAAAATTATAATAGTAAAAACATTTTTAAAAAAAAAAATTAAATATGGATTTTAAAGAAAAAGGTTTTTTAACCGAAGAGAGAAATAAAGTCAGTTTTTTTTTAAACATTATTTTTGGAAATTGAGTTCTTAAATAGAGGAAAATGAAATGAAAACATGTATTATAAATAAAAAACCTAAGAATAAGAAAATTCATGATTTTATTAATGGATATATTATAATATTTCATCTTCAAGAACTTAATATCAAACAATCCCGATAAATAATAAGATTGTAACATAAAACCATTATCACTTTGGTAACAATTGAATCATAAGACCCACGAAAAAATAACATCAAATGAAACTTTAAATATAATTAAAATAAGTACATTCATGATATAACATATCAAATCGGTTATTTACACACCTCATAAAATAATATATATGCATAAAATAACTTGTGTCCCATATAAGATAATTTTGAGACAAAGATCCCTTACCTCATGTTCATATTTCCTAAAAAATGATCTATACTCCTATATAATAATTATAAATTAATTATATAACCATAATAATATATATAATACCATATATTATTTACTTACAACCTTTTATCACTCATTTATTAATGATTCTTTATTAAAATCCTTATTGTTGGTGATAACTGCTTCATTTTTACGGTATGTTTTGATTTGATAGTTTTGGTCATTAAACTTGGATCATCATTAAATAATATAAATAATGTTAATAATGATATAAATATCATATATTTTCATTATATACATATTTAAAATTATTTTTAAAAGTAATAGATAGAAATATTAAATGTACCGTTCATGGAGATGGTTGGTCGTACGTACGCATTAACACTACTTCAATTTTTTGACAGATAGAATGAAAGAAAGGTAAATAATAATTCATAATTAAGAAAATAATTATCATTTCATAAATATCACATATATTAAATAAATTTATCCTTATTACCTTCTATGTAAATAATTTGTACAAAATTAATCACATCACTTTGTGAGGCGGTGGTCCGCTATACACACGAGTGACATTATCATATCACCCATAGAAAGGAAAGTAATAAGGTATATGTGATATCATAGTCATAAAAGTATAATTATGTTAAAAATATCATATATATAATTTAAATAAATCATTATAACAATCTATAAGAGGATGCGGTGAAAAACAAATTATGTAGGTTCACGAGGCGGTAGTCCGCTATACTCATGATTGACGGTTTTATTTCCAATTTGAGGGAGGTGGAGATGAATATAGGTAATAATATTCACATAATATTATAGTAGTATATATAATATATTAATTTTATTATAATATCATGGTTTATTATTATTTTATGGATTCATAAGAAGAAATAAAACAAAAACACTAAGATCAATACCTCTTCTTCAGACAAACTCTTTAGGTTAACACCAAAAGACTTCCTAGGATGTATTTATGATAAAACCAGGGGATCTATATCATGGGTATGGAATTAATTAAGTTATTTGAGTAATTATTTTATGAAAAAAAGGGATTTATAGGTGTGAAGATGAGAGGAGAGGTTGTGGCCTCTTATAAGTGGGGGAGAGCACAGACATGGAATATTAGAAAAGAATGAATAAAATCCACATTCTTTAAATACCAAAAGGCTAAAAAAAGAAAATTATCAAAACATGTAAGATATAAGGTCTAAATATGAGTATAAAATAACAGTTTTACATGTTTTATGTCATTTTAAACCCTTATCATTTTATTTTACCCCCTCCCCCCAGTAAACCCATTTTCACTTTAACCACAGTAATTAATTTTTACTGCTTTTACTAATAATAAAGGTAAAAATAATAATTTTACATTATTATATAATATAAATTATTATTATTATAAATATGAAATCAATTTTATAAAATTAAACTCACAAAAGTGGTATTATTTAATTTAAAATAAAACCTATAAGCATGACGAAAATATGATTTTCCAAAGAATAATTTTTTACAAGTATGAAAAACAATTATATCAAAATTGAACAAAAAATTGATTAAAATGATCTACATTGGATTTATAATAATATAATTGAAATAATTTCACTTTAAAATATTTTAAAACAAAATGGAACTTTTAGAATTTTTTAAAATAAATGACACTTTTTAATTAAAACAGTATTTTCACTATTCATCAAAAAAAAACTTATCTTTTTAGAAAATTATCAAAAAAAATATCTAATATAACTTTAAAAATATGATTTAAAAAATCAAGTAATTTTTTTGAAAAACATTTTATAAAATTATAAAATTTTAATTTTAAAATAAGTTTGCAAAATGCGACGAAATTTCCTTTTTAGAAAAAAAACAGTTTTTAAGAATAAAATTAGATTTATTATTATCTCATAACTATAAAACATATACGATGATTGTTAAAATATTTTATTGAATATATATTACATAAATTTAATTAAAATCATTCATAAAAAGTAATTTACTTGATTTATTGATATAAAATGTGTTTGTTCACTTAAAATAAGTTATTTAGAAAAAAGTTCCTTTATTTTCAAATGGTTTTTTATTTTCACTAATAATTAATTGGTAAAAAATAAATAATTATATATATATTTGTAAAAAAATCATAATTTAGTTACTCTTATTCATACCCTCTATTCTAAAGGATAAGTTATAATTATTATATTAAATAATATTGTTTTAATAGTATGTCGTGTTTCATTAAAACTCGGTGTTGTGTGTAACATAAGTTATCCAAGAATATAAATTTATTTGGAAAAAACCCTTAAAACATGGGTTGTTAAATTATATCCCCCTTAAAATTAATTTATCCTTAAAAAAATTCCACTATGATAAAAACAATTGACGATACTTTTACATCTGCATATCCTTAAGTTCCCATGTAGCATCTTTAAATTGTTGGTTTCACCATAAAACCTTGACCAAGTTAGTGGTATTATTTATTAGTGCTTTATCTCTACATTATTTAATTTATACAGGTTTCTCCTCATAATAATTTTCCTTCTCTAGTGGTATGCCCTCTGAGTTTAGTACATGTGAATGATCAGGTATGTACTTCCTTAGGAAAGATACATGGAACACATCATGGACGTGAGAAAGGTTTGATAAACGGTCCAATAAATAAGTAACCTTCCCTAATTTAACAAGAATATTGAAAAGAACAATATAACTAAGTCTTAACTTTCTTTTATTCCCAAATATCATAACCTTATTCCATGGAGAAATTCATAGAAACACTTTTTAAACAACTTCAAATTTCAGATCACGTCGAATATTGTCAGCATAATTTTTTTTCAACATTGTGTTGCACTTATGTGTTTCTAGATGGTTCTAAACTTTTCGACCATTTATTCATCTATGTCAGGTCCCAATTTCATTCTTTTTGAAAATTTATTCTATAACATTGGGTTTATAAACTTTTTTTATAGCGGGATTCATAAGGATACATCTAAATACTTGATTTAAATCTACTATTTTATGAAAAATTGGATAGATGAAGGTATTGATCCATGCATCATTTTAAATCCATAAAACAAGATCTTAGAATATCCTCTAGGGTTTTAATTTTTCTCTCAGAATGGTTATATATCTGAGGATAATATGTAGTGTTTAAACTTAACTTCATATTGATATACTATATAAGAATTCACCAGAACTTTAAGGTAAACCTTATATCCTGATCAGACATAATAGAATATGGTAGTCCATACATCCCTACCACTTATTTAATGTCTATTCTGAAAATTTTATCAATTATTTGATAGATATGAAGTGTGATGACTTTTTAAGGTGATTGAATACCAACCAAATAGAATTATGAACTTTAGATGTTTTTGGGATTCTAATGAAAAAATACATGGTGATGTTTTTCTATTTACATTCTGGTATAGGTAAAGGTTGTAACATCCCCTTAGTCTTTCTTCTCTCTATCTTAACCTACTGACATACTGAGTACCAATATACAAACTTCAAAATATCTCTCATCATGTCAACCCACCTTAAATACACTTTGAATTCTCATTACATATTCACAATTTTAAGATGAATAGAGAGTAAAGAACTATGAGATTCTTATAAAAACTCCTTGTTCCAATCGAATATGGAAAAAAATGTAGCATCCCTAACCCGAACAGTGCTCACGAGCCGAGTGGAACTGGTCTTAGGCACCCCTCCCCAAATGAAAAGGCCTCTATCTATTATAAAGGGTGTAAACAGGTATAGTGTGGAGGATATACCATCCAGGAATAGATAAGATATTGGTCTGAGAATAATAAGATAACATGCAGTGAAAGTAAATGACTCAGCAGACTCAAACTAGGCCTGTAGAGTGGAAAAACATTCAATATCATGAAATAGTGAAATAAATAAATAAACAGAAGCAGAAGAAAGTAAATAGAACATCATGAAAGAAAATCACTTGTTTCCACTAAAAAACCAAGAAAACATCTCACATCAGGTCATACAATAATATATCCAAGGTGTTTCCCATGGAAAACTAAATTATCTACATATATAAGAATTATTAAATTGAAAATAAAAGTAAAAAAATTAAAAACCCAACTAGACATAACCTCAAGGTATATTCCAATCTCCATGCCAAACCATACTATGATCCAACTCTTGAGGCTAATCCTTTACCTGTATATAAAACCATAAACTCTACATGTGTCCTGAAGGGTCTGTGCATGGTGTGAGATGAATCTCAGAAAGATATCACCCAATGGTGTGTACTTAGTATATGTGTTTATGAGGATATGAATCTCTAATTATAGTAAATAGTACAATGTAATAAATAAACACAACCACCACTAGTGCTCAGCAGCCACTTGGGAGTGTCACTTGCTTCGGCCAATACTAGATTCTCATAAAAAAGAGAGTCCTTGGACCGTGGCCAAAGGTTCCCCTGTAGTCAAAAAGTCTTAGTGAACCCTCAGGTTCCACATAAATCATAAAAACCATCATCACGTGCCTTCTGACACCTCGTGTCCCAAAGTACCAACATCCCAAAGGCACGATAAACAATAGTATCCTATTCTCACAGACCCCTACATGAAATATCACATCAGCCCATGGTATGACATCCATAGGAATGGAAATGTATACCATTAAATAAATATCTAGGTCCATGTCCTCAAGAATATAGATCCTCATCCCCCAGCCAGAAAGCTTCATCGCTATCCACTGAAGGCTCCTCACCTTCCACGTAGATTTCTATAGCAAGAACCCCCAAATAATAAATAACTAAGCCACAACTATCAAGGACATTTACCCACATGAGTGGTAAAAAACACCTCATCACGGATTCAATCTATGTGCACATGACTCAATTGGCACTTTTTCTATCACAGGTGAGAAGTAATCACCAAATTGGTACCTAAGACATGCCATCTATAGCACCTAGTAACCATGTCTCTCAAATACAGTGACCTTTCCATCCAAGTATTACGGGTCGTTCCCAACTTGACAGCCACACTGCCTCAAACCAACATCCATGATGCCCAATCTTGTAGTCAAAACCACTCAAGAAAATCTAGTCCAAGCCCAACCAGTGATCAATATCACTCAATCCTGATTTCTATTCTATCCCAACCTCATCTTGGGCTACGCCCATCCTGACCCCTTGGGTCCCATCTCATGGAATATAAGCAATCACATATATATAATTTAAACATCACATTTTAATCAAGTAATTAAATATAGCTGATTGAATTTCATATCTTAACAATCATTATAATTTAACATGGAGGTATTTACTTCCTCTAAATTGAACAAACAACTTGATTCAATTTAAAACAAAACAATTTGATTGAATTAAACACCCTCGGATAAACAACCCATGGAAAGACGACCTCTAACTTGACCTCGATCGTATAATCAAGGTAAGGGAATTCTTAACAGAATCTCACAAGGAATATGTTCAATTCAATATGAATAAGCAAGGTTCTTGTTAAAAATCCACCATTGTGCTAAAAATACGCAACCCCCAAAAGTCTGTGAAAACTCAAAACAAGGTATACACCACCTAACTTAGACTAGTAGATGTAGGCACGTCCGATATCGAAGTCCAATTCAAAGTGGATTGATGTAGATCTGAGTTTCCGTCTTAAAACTTTAAATTGATTCTGAAGGAAACAATGGTCTGTAAGACAAAATATCAAAGAAGAAGAGGTATATATGGGGTAAGCATTATAGAGGCGATCCCATGGGTTCCAATGGATCGAAGAACAGATCACCAAGGAGGAATATGGATCAAATATTTTGGGATTAGTAGGAGGAGGAGGGTTCTTACTATTGTTTTTGTGATAAGGGAGAATAAAGAGGGAGGAAAGAAAGAAAATAAGGAAAAAAGAAAAAAATTAGAGAAACCTATACAGAACGCATGGTTTACCTGCATAGTTTACCAAACCATGCAGCTGCCACTGCCTAAGGCTATAGGCCCACACATCCACCCCATACGAGTTTACATATCGTGCATTATACCTCTAAAATTCTACAGATGAATATACACAGTATTGCACCACCACTCACACAGTTTCCCTAAACTGTACATCTACATTTGTTTTTCAAAAACTAAGACTTCGGGCCTCTGATGCTCCCAAAACCATTACAAACACCCAAGGTACTATCTTATCCCCTTAAACAACCTAGAACCATCAAATATGTCCAAATAAACTCTCGTAATTGAGTTCCAATCAATGAATCAAAAAGTATCATAGCCACTAATTGAAAATTCAAACTAGTTTGGGATTTTGACCCATTCCAAAAACCCTTGTCATTATAATCTTCCAACCATAAAATATATCATCCCCAAGCTATAAAAAAAACATGAATATAGTACTATACATACCCATATCATCTAAAACAACCCAAAATACCCTGTTTTCAAGGGTTTTGGCCAAATTCTTCAAGGGGCTCTCCACATTATGAATTTCCTAACTAGGTCTCAACCTGACCAAAAATCAAATCATACAAAGGTCCACCAACCTATTTTCATACCCATGGTTTTTTGGTGATGCATCATCACCCTTGCACCTCATCAGGTGATCCCATGTCACTTCTGACACCTAATCATATCCCATACTTCATAGGTTCCCTCCTCAAGCCTATGAAACCCATGGCACAACGAGGTCCTGCATTACATGGATTCTCAAAAACAACCTGATGCATCACACCTCAATCACAACCTTACATCCTCTATACCCTGATACCCCAGGAACCTAAACTAACTTGTAACCCAAGGATTCCCCGATGCCTAATCACCTCATGTAACCCACATCCCATGGATGCATCAATGCCCAAGAGACCTCAAAACTCACATCCAATGATGCTCCTGATTCTAAGAACCTCATATATATATATATATAAAGCAACCATATCAGTACCAACCCACTGACCATCATCTAGTAAATCCATATACAACATGCACACCTCATGCAAACAAAAATGACATGCCTCAATAGGCCATGCTAGAGTGGACATGACTCAACAGGACATGCCAAAGAAAAGAAAAAAAGAAAACTAAAGCCACTCCTGCGGTATACCTCTGACCGTCATCATCTCTCCAGCTTGCTCATCCCCTGGAAGCTCCTCAGCATGCACCTGGCCTGACATGAAGCTTCTTGAAGCCTAGCCTCCCTGTGGTACTGCACCATTCATCGACCACTATGCCCACAACTGGTTACCACTGTCTCTACCACATCCTCTATATACAGCTGAACCTTGGATACCCTCAAATAATATTAATCCTGAATCGATCTTTGAAGCTTTCACGAGCCTCGATCCCTATCTTCTGGCAGTTTGAGAAGGGTTCCTACAAGACCTCTTGAGATGACTGACCTTCCCACATGCCCCAAACTCCTTCGAAGGCCACTCACACTGAGTCAGGAAATGCCCTGGTTTCCCAAAACTAAGGAAAACCACCGCCGAGCTACCAAAATATGTTATAGTTGGGTCTTTGTCCTGACTTACTAGCTGGAACTCATCCTGACCTCATTTCCTACCATCCAAACAATCACTTGAAGTTGTTTCCCGACCTAAATGAGACATATCCATCAAGTTTCCCATGGCTATTAGTGCCTGAATCACCACATCTGAGAATGAGTTCATCCTAAATATCTTTACCTACACCCAAATGGAATTATGTAATCCATCTTCAAAGCACCTCACCCTCGAGGTGTCATCACTTACCATACCTGGTAAAAAACAAGACAACTCAGTGAAAGTAGTTGCATAGTCCATAACAAACATGTCACCCTACTGAAGGCATTGGAACTTCCAATCTCTCTTTGTCCTCAATGTATCTGTAAAAAATGATCGAAGAACCTATCCTCAAAGTCCTTCCAGGCCAGTCCCTCATGTCTGTGAGCCTAAGCCTGCGCATCCCACCAGTGCTTAGCTAGCCCTCAAATCATATATGTCTCCAGCTTAACCCTCCACCCAAGAGGTGTCTCCAGTAGCTCAAAGATCATTTTCATTCTCTCTATCCAGTTCTAAACTTTCTATGGACCACACTCACCTAAAAAATTGGTGGATTCTATTATTGGAACTCATAAATCAGATACGCCATCGATGGATCTACTCCCTGATCACCTCTGTCGATACCGTATAAAACACGTACCATGCTAGATCAAAGTTTCTAATCGAGCCATGGCCTAAATGTTGTTAAGCCTGGAAGTTGTCTTGCCTACACTAGATCTTAAACCTAATCTTTCCCTTGATCCTATACCTACAGCTAATGCTCTATGTGTACCTCTGGGGTCTGAACCTGATCATGCTCCTACAGCACTGTACCATCACCCACCTGACGTTCCATCGATTCATCTAGGAGGAACCTGTTGAATACTATAAAATGGTCAGACAACCCATATATATATAGAAATATATTCAATGCAGATAGGGAAATCAATAAAGAGGAAGCGCACAACAACTACCCTAACTCTCCCCTATTACAACCATGCCCCTGACATCCTAGCCTCATGACCTCCTTACCTACCCTTGACAGATCCAAGTATCAAAATATCCTTAGGCCACACCCATCATGATAATCGTGTTGCCTTAGTCTGATAACTAATTCTACCAATCCTGGTGATCAAAATCACCTCAACCATAATACATGCTTTCACCTATATGAGTGGGGAAAAATTCCCATGCCACGTGCAATTTTACATAAAATTAAATCATGTTATATAAAATTGCATAAAAACAAGCAATTCTATCAAGAATTTCTCCCTTTTCACATGGAAATTGAAATATCTCACATGGTATTATCACTTCACAAATCATACATGAATATATGAAATTAAAATACTATAAAAATGTGCCTATAAAAATCCAAACAACTACAACTTTCCATACCAGGTCAAGTTTCAATTATCCCTTACCACACTGGGTCAAGGGTCACATATCACAACCAATACTCATCACAATCCAAGTGATCCACCAAAGTGGAAATCATATAAAATATAATCCCCAAAAAATAAAAATATCATAACCCACCCAAGGTGACTCAATCCATCCCTCATACATGGGGATGTAGGCACCCAAGAACGAGTTCAAAATTTAGTTATATAAACAAACTATCTTTAGTTTACCATAGCCTAAAATAGTAATACCAATAAAAAAGATGTAAAAGAAACTACTCTAATTCCACTTGTAGCATCCCTAACCCTAACAGCCACCCGAAAAATGATAATGGGTTAGGTGCCATTGGACTTAGGCACACCTCCCCAAACTCCAAAGGTTTTCAACTTGTAGCAAGGTTGTAAACGGGTATAGTGTGGAGGCTAAACCCTCCAAGAATAGATATGATACTGGCCTGAGCATAATAAGATAACATGCAGTGAAAATAAATGACTAATAAGACTCAAACTAGAACTTTAGAGTAGAATCACATCCAATATTAATAAACAATTGAAGTGAAAAATAAATAAAAGAAGTGAAAAGTAAACATAATAGCATGCCAGAAAATCCCTTGTAGACACTAAAAACAAACCAAGAAAGCATCTCACATCAGGTCATATAATAAAATATCCACGTTGATGCACATGGAAGACCACAATAGCTACATATATAATCATTTTGAAACTAAAAATGAAACTAAACAAAATTAAAACCCCATTTAGGAACTACATCAAGGTCCATTCCAATATTCATTCCAAACTGGGATGTGATTAAAATCTTAAGATTGATCCTTTACATCTATGTAAAACTATAAAGTCTACACACGACCTGAAGGGCCTATGCAGGTTGTGAGACGAATCTCAAAAGGATACCTCCCAATGGTGTGTACCTAGTATATATGTTTAAGAAGACATGAATATAAAAGTAAAGTAAACAGTATGATGCAATAAATAAACACAACCACCCCTGTTACTCAGTAGCCACCAGGGAGTGTCAACTACTTTGGCCAACACCAGAATCTTAGAAGCAAGAGATTCCTTGGCCCATGGCCCACGGTAACCCTGTAGTCAGAAAGTCTTGGTGAACCCTCATATTATACCTAAATCATACAAACCAGAACCACATGCCTCCTGAAACCTCATTTCTCAAATATCGATGTCCTACAAGCATGCCCAACAATAGTATCTCGGTCTCACAGACCCCATCTTGAAAGTTTACATTTTATCATGGCACAACATTCTGAGAAACAACGATGTATGTCCTCAAATAAATATCATGTCCTATGTCCTGAAGAACAGAGATCCTTATCCCCAAAACCAATAGCCTCATCGCTATCAACCGAAGGCTCCTCTCATTCCACATGGTTTTATACGATAAGCACCCCTAAATCATAAATACCTAATTTGTAACTATCAGGTGCCTCTACCCACATGAATGGTCAAAACCACCTTATCACAGAGTCAACCAATGTGCACATGACTCAATCAGAACTTTGGTCATCAAGGGTGAGAGTAAATCACCAAATAAGAACCTAATCCACACCATTTATGGCAGCTAGTTCCCCTACGACCATGTAACTAAAATATGATGGCCTCTACATCCAAGTATCATAGGCCTTTCCCAACATGACAGTCAAATTACCTCAAAACGGTGTCCACGATGCCCAATCCTATGATCAAAACCACCTAATAATATCTGGGATAAGACCATCCAGTGATCAGGATCACTCAATCTAGGTGCTTATGCCATCCCAACCTCATATCAGGCCATAACCGTCCTGACCCCTTGGGTCCCATCTCATGAAATTTAAGAAATTATAAATATATATATATATATATAATTTAAAAATAAAATTTTAAAAAAGCAATTAAATTTAGATAATTGAATTTAATATCATAAAAATAATCATAATTTAATATGTAGGTCTTGAATGCCTCAGAATTGAATAACCAAATCGATTAAATTTAAAACCAAACAATTGAATTGAATTAAACATCCCTGGACAAACAACCTATGGATAAATAGCCTCTAACCCAACCTCACTCACATAACCAAGGTAGGATAATTACCATGACATATCACAAGGAATATGGTCAATTCAATATGAAATAGCAGGGGTCTCGATCAAAATCTATCATCACTCTATAAAGCTGCAACCCACAAAAGTTCATGAAAACTCAAAGCAAGGTATACACCAGCTACCATAGACTCATAGATATAGACATGTCCAATATCGAAGTCTAATTCAAAGAATATCGACATATATCTAAGTTTCCATATTAAACAATGAAATTATATCAGATGGAAATAGTAGTCTATAAGACTAAAGATCAAAGAATAAGAGGTATGTGTGAGGTAAGCCTTACCCAGGCAATCCTATAGCTTACGAAGGATTGAAGAATAGATCATTGATGATAAATCTGGATCAAATCTAATGGGACAAGGAGGAGGAGGGTCTTCCTACTATTCATGTGACATGGGAGGAAAAAGAGAGATAAAGTAAATAAAATAAGGAAAAAGAAAATAAAGATAAAAAATTTAAAAAAACTTGTACAAGGTGCAAGGTTTACTCACACGGTTTACCAAACTGTGCGACAACCATGTGAAAACCACTACCTAAGGTTTTGGGCCTACATAGACACCACTCATGGTTTTCTATTCCATGTGTGAACCATGTGGTAACCCTCCTCAATTCTGCATACACATATGCATATTCATGCGCCACCACTCGCACGGTTTCCCTAAACCGTGTGCCTGAACCTGTTTTCCAAAAAACCAGGCCTTTAGGCCTCTAACAATCCCAAAACCCATCAAAACACCTGAGGCACTCTCCTAGCCTATAAACCAACCCAAAACCATCAAATAAGGCCAAAAAAACTATTGGAATTTAATTCCTATCAACGAATAAAAAGGTAGTATAACCACTAATTAAAAATTAAAACTGGGTAGGGATTTTGACTCATTTAAAAAACCCAGGTCATTACAAAGCACATACATAGTTCTTGAGTCATATCATTTCATAAAAATCAAGATTAAACTCTGGAACATTTCTCAATTTATTCTATAACTCTAATTATTCCTTTTATGCCTCTTTAATCTACACTTTGATAGATAGTTGAACACTCATTTGAGAAATATAATATTTCTCTTCTTCCTTCAAGATCTCCACATCCATCCTTTTCAAATCTAGAAATATTTTATCTTTTTTTATGCTTATCATGGATAAGATAGTATGATCCTTTCCAATCAAAGAATTATCCAACTGGTTATCCTTTCCATGGTGGTAATGTATTGAGGAGTCATAATATTAAATCATCTCCAACCATCTTCTCTAACATATATTTAAATCCTTCTATGTGAATGTATACTTTAAAATTTTATGACCAGTATATATGTCACAACTTTATACACAAAGATAATACATCCATATATTTAATGAAAAAATTACCATATACATCTATAAATCATGAGTTGGGTAATTTTTCTCATAAACCTTCAATTTTCATGAAGCATAAACTATAACTATCTCATTCTTTGTGCGAATATATCTCATTCTCTTCTTTGATTCATCATAATAAATTACATACCCTTATCCACTTTAGGGTAATTTATGTACAGGTGTTCTGACTAACCATATCTTAATTTACTTGAATTTTTTTCACATTCATTTATCCAAAGTAACATGGCTCCCTTCCAAGTTAACATGGTGAGTGGATTGGTTAATCATGATAAGATATCCAAAAATCTTATTTAATATCCATAAAAACCAAGAAAACTATGGATTTTAGTCATAGTGGTTGGTCTGGGCCAATATTAAATAATTTCTATATTTGATAGATCCACATATATACCCTCTTTTAAGATTATATGACCCGTAAATGAAATATTTGGTAGCAAAAATTCACACTTTGTAAATTTTTCAGACAATTTATCCTTACTTAGGGTCTTCAATACAATTATCAATTAATCTTCATGCACTTCCATTTTATTTGGTTAGATAAGAATGTCATCAATAAATACTACCAAAAAATGATCAAGGTAATCTCTAAAGACTATTCATTAAATCCATAAAGATTTTTAGAGCATTAGTAAGACCAAAAAGGTATCACTATATATTTATATTTTTCATACCATGTATGGAATTTTTTCTTAGTTTTATCCTCCTCAAATAAATTTTCACTAAAACATGTAAAAAAGGGTTGTATTTCTATAAATTTATCCCAAAATATCCTTAATATTGATCAACTTCCATCACAAAAAACCTCATAATGTGTGTCTAATACTTTGAACTTATGATAAAATTTAAACACATAAACCAATGATGGTATTCATAACTCTTGAATTATTATTACATGGGGACATATGTGCTTTTAAAATTAATACAATACTTAGATACTTCATGATTATTATAATCAAAATTCCAATTTTGAAAATACTTATACAATATAATTCTTGCATCCTAATAAAAAAATACTCCAATCCTTCCACTTTAATGATTTACATGGCATATTTTCATCCTTGGACTGGGATTTAACTCTTATATTAGGGAATTTACTTAGATAATGCAAATATTTCACACAAATTGGATTCCTTAACAATTTATTCCTCTATAAACTTATTTTCCATATAGAAAACATATTCCCCTCTATTTGATATATTCTACTAGGTTATTTTTTCCACCTTATTGAAATATAGAAATATAAATCTTATTTCCATAAGAACTTTCATAAAACTCTATCTTTCTCTTATTTTATGTGTCAAGAATCTCACCAAAGTTAACATTTTTAATCATATATGATGATAGATGATTAGGAATAATCACAATATCTTTATCTCCCATCATCATCTAATTTTTTTACTCATAATCACCAAATTTTACATCACATTAAACATTAACAAGATTCCATTGGGTTATGTCCATTGACTAAAAACAAAAGTCATTGTGTATGAAATAATAATCATAGTAGGAAAACACATAGTTATGAAAAAACATTTATAGGATGTATAAATCAAGAAACCTTTTTTAAAATCTCTGAAACATAAGGATTAATCAAGGTCATCCATGATCTTAAAATACTTTATGATGGATTTTAAATAAAATGTGAATTAACAAAAGGATATCCCATGGTAATGTTAAACTAAGTTCGTAGTAATAGAACACTCACCTTGAACCAAAATGATGTTCAAGATATACTCAACCAAATCTTTTCAGATTTTTATCACCTAGATGAATCTATCCCAAAACCATGTCCAATTATAATATCTACACAAGGATGTATTTCTAGGAAAACCACATAAAATATTTGTAACATCACAAGTAAGTAATGAGTAATAGATATTTTTATCTATGTCTATTGATGAATTAGATAGTGTTTTAGAGGCTTAAAATGAAAATAAATCTAATCTTAAGCATGGAATACACTAATATTTTTAAAAGATTGTTTTACTGCCTTTTGATGGAAAACCATTTTTAAATATATCTTTTGAAACTTTTATAAGATATGTTTGTCAAAATAAACTTATTCTTTATGATTGGCACATCAAAATTTACTTTGTGTGAATTTTTGGTATTTTTCAGACAATGTTCATTTTTTAATGAATAGTGAAAAATACTGCATTTTACATCAAAACTGCTTTTTAATGTAATTTATTTATATGATTATATTATCTTTTTAATTGTTTTTAAAGTTAAATTAGAATATATTTTTACCATTTAATCCAATGGTGGTCATTGGAATCAATTTCACTTTGAAATTGGACTTAAACTGGTGTCAATCTTTTGATACTTATTGTTTCATAAAAACACACTATTTGTCATGACAACGGGAATTAATTATTAAATTAATTAATGCAACTTATATGTTTTGAATTTTGTAAAACAGACATCATTTTTGAATTTGGAATATCAAATATAGCTTAGGGTGAATTTTTGGTAATTTTCTGAAAAACTTCAATTTTTGATGAATAGTGAAACCACTAAGTGGTACTTATAAAAAATGATTTTTTGTTTAAATGAAATTTTACCACTTATGTGTTTTGAATTTCAAAAATCTGACATACATGGTTGTCATTAAGAAGTAAAATGTGGTTCAATGAGATTAAAATAATTTTTTGGTGAATAGTAACTCTTAAGTTCTTAATCGCGATTAGGGGTAATTAGTGTAGTTTAAGGTAAGAATAATGTTTTAATAAAATGAAATGAACTAGACACATGTCCTACTCTTATTGGATGTGTCATGGCCGACCAAGACAATCCATGGGTCAACTTGGGGACCCCATGGAGCCACTTTGGTTGGAAAATGACATAAATACCTTTTTATTTAATGTTAAAGTAAAAATGACACAAACATAAGTTATTTTACTAAAACAATTTTTACATGGGGTTATAAAATTTAGATTTTTGATTATAAATATTCATTGGAAAGATAAAAAGATTTCATACATTATAGTAGTATTTTTATAATTTTTAGACTTTAAATAAATTAAATTATTTATGACATCATAATGATGTAGCAATGACCTCATTATTTGACGATTTAAATAAAATGGAATGTTAATGTAAAATCTAAAACCTACACATGTCCAAAACCTATTGGGTGGGTATATTTAGAACCCTTATCACCTTATCCTCGAATTATATCAATGTGGGTCCTTTAAAATCCGAAAACCAATTGAAAATAAAGTAAAATTTCTTTACTTTCCAAGAGTGCCCCTCCTCTCCTCTTATAAAAGGCCCCCACCTCTACCTCCTTACCCACACTTCCAAAGCCTTTGGATCGTCCAAACCCTGCCCATTTTGTCTCTCCACATCCCTATCTTACTCCTTGAAGCCTCACTTTTGGCATAAGTCTTCCCAAGGAAGCCTTTGAGCTCAAACCAAAGGGAGTTACCCGATTTTAAGGTAATGTCTTCACTTGAGTCCTTTTGTTTTATTTTGCTTCTCCAACCCCCTAAAATCTTTTTATTCATTTATTTTGTAACAAATACAGTGTCTTAAATATACTAGGATGTTTTTATAAGAAGTATTCGAGCAACAATTACACACACCTACATCTAATGGTTAAGGTACATACTGTTTCCGTGGATGGTGAATTTATGCCTCTCGAAACGATGATTGTTCAACATTCTTTTAACACATTCAAAGGTGGCCATTAAGATGTCACTATATTTATATATGATATATAATATGTTTATGTTTTCCTTAAGCTTCTGTATTTTTTATTTTGGGCATACCTTTATGGTTTCCATTATGGGTAAATGCGATATCTTCATTTAAGGAAGTGCGGACTACCGCCCCCTCAAAGTGATTTGATTCGTTAAATACCATATGTGGGATGTATAAAGGATGGAGTTATGATATTATATATGATATTACACTGGAATTATAATATAAGTTTATATCATTATGATTCCATTCTATAAAATACGAAATATAAATGAAAGTAGCGTTCATGCGTACGTACAGCTTACCGTCTCCATGAACGGTGCATTTCATTTCTTACCTCTAAATGATTATGTAATATTATAAATGCATGAATGTACTGGATATATATGACATATATGATATCTACATCATGAATACCATTCTGGACATAATGGATACATGAACAACTTGTAATTATAAAGGGTTTATTTTTGACTCAAGTATCAATGACTGTTAAAACGACCGTTATTAACTTAAAAAATTACATAGTGTTCATGACATGAAAATAAGTGATATAAAAGGAATAATGAACTTGAAAAAGGTTCTTAAACAAGTAGAAAATTAACTGAAGTTTATTATTCAGGAGATTAAATAATGATTGAGTCAAGTCGGACCCGAGGTATAGGACTTCATCTCAATCTCCTTTCATTGAGGCATATTTTGTTTTATACACAACCTTCTTTTATACGGTGTATAAACCCCTTTGACTTTTAAGGAATCTTTATTATACGAATTGTTTACTAAACGACAAAAGGGAATGTTTTTGTCGTACGTATGCGGCGACAACGACTTCTCCGCTGTCGTGACCATTATTTGAGTTTTCGGCTTCCTCTACAAGTCATACCTTTTTTTAAAAGAAAAATAAATACCATGTTTTACTTTTCTTTTATTTTGGTATTGAAAATGGTTTTCATAATGTTTTTATATCAATGTGTTGTATTGATATCTTGTGATTGAAAGGTGGAAATGTTATGTTTCCTTTATGCATGTTTTATGTGATACGATTATGTTGAGGTTCTTGGGCATTATTATGAAGATGGGTGGTTCCGTGATAAACTAAGGGTGGGTGAGCCCGATATAGCTCTCCAATGCATTGGGTAACGCAAAGGAGTGAAACGTTAAGGTTTATCTGAAGAGATTTAGGGAATATACTATGATGGGTATTCCAAACATAACCAAGAGGTTTACTCCCTATGTAATAATGTTATGAATGCCTCAAGTTACCTTTATGTCTTATGATTTCTATGATTTATTCATGATTTGATGAGGTATGTTAAAGTGCTTATGTTTTATAGGTAAAGTATGATTTCATTCTTATGTATATATGTACCCATGTTTCCTGTCCATATTTTTATATCCCTTACTGAGCTTTTTATGCTCATCCCAAGTTTTTTTGAAATGTTTTTCACAGGTCAAGGGAAAGGTACATGATATGATGATAGTGTCAAGGAAGTGTCAAGAAAGAATCCTTGTTTTATTTTAAATATGTTTCCATTGATGGGAAAGAAGAATACTATCTTTATGTAACCACTTCGTTTATATGTGGAATGTAATGCAAGTTTTATGATCTAATTCTCTAAAACTCTAAACCCGAAAAGATCCTCAATGTGTAATCTTGTAATAACTCAAGCTTAAGTAAGGTTTAAGGCTGGGGCGTTATAGTTGGTATCATAGGTGGGTTTAGATAACTTTAGGAGTTATAATTATATTAAATTATTATCCAAAAATATTTTTCTTATGGTCAAATTGAAGTGATATAGTATTTGAAGATTACCATGTTGCTTCATCTAAGACATGTTTGTTCAGAATGGTTTTTCACAGAGGAAATAGGGAAGCAGTGCTAGGAAGGCATGCAGAAAAAATAACCTTCCAAATCAGCATCCCGAGATGGTCGGAATTGGAACTGAACAGTTTGTTGCAGTAATGGCACAGTTGAATCAAGTGATAAATGGTGGTGGTATCCATACACGAGATCAGCCAGATCAACCGCAGAGGAACATGTCAGTGGTGGAACATTTTATGAGGCAACATCCCCCATCATTCAGAGGATCATCTGACCCTGTGCTAGCTGAAGGGTGGATTAAAGCACTGGAGAAGATTTTTGATGTCATGGAGTTTTCAGACAATCAAAAGGTTAGTCTTGTTATTTACCATTTGGAGGGTGAGGCAGATCAGTGGTGGTCTATGGTTAAAAAATATCAGGGACGCTGATGAGATTGATGCTCTTGACTGGGATGAATTCAAAGGTATGTTTCTTGAGAAGTATTTTCCTAAGGATGTTCGACTTATGATGGAAAAACAATTCTTGGAATTGAGGCAAGAGGAAGACTCAGTGGCTACCTATGAAGAAAGGTTCACTCGATTGGCAAGGTATGCTCCAAATTTTATCCGAGACCTTGATAGTAAAATCAATCATTTTTACTCAGGATTAAAGCCAAAATATCGAAGGGCATTAGATTCTCGTGAGTTTAAAAGTTATGAAAAGCTTTTTCGATGTGCTGAGAATGTGGAAATGGAGTTTTCCGATGATCAAGTGTTCTATAACAACCAGCAGAAGAAGAGACCAAGGTGGCAGGAGAAAGGGAAGAATTCTTCAAAAAAGTCTGATGGTAAGAAATCTAAGTTTCCAGTTTGTGATAAATGTGGAAAAAGGCATGCTGGGGAATGTCTTCTGAATTCTGGAAAGTGCTACCGATGTGGTATGATGGGACATAAGGCTCGTTATTGCACTGAAAAAGATCAAGGTGAAGGTAAGACCAAATTTGATTTACAGTTAGTGAAATGTTATAAGTGCAATGAGATGGGTCACTATGCAAACGAGTGTCCAACAAAGAGCTTGGGCGATGGGAAGCAGTTAGACTACAAGTAGAAAGGGGTGGTGAAATCCTTTGCAACTACTTCAGGAGATTTCGGGCCATCAAATGAAGTTGTATCAGGTACATTGTTTGTTTTTTCAGATTATGCCAGTGTGTTGTTTGATTCGGGGTCTATACATTCTTTCATCTCTGAAACCTTTTCTAGTAAAATGGGAATATCATCTCAAGAAATGACTCCTAAACTTTTGGTAAAAACACCTGGGAGAAATGTTGAGGCAAAAAGAATTTATAAGAATCTTCCTATCCTTATCTGTGGAAAGAACCTACTTGCAAACCTTATTGTTCTACCTTTAGTAGAGTTTGATGTTATCCTGGGTATGGATTGGCTCTCTATTTACC
This sequence comes from Viscum album, assembly GCA_963277665.1. Taxonomy (NCBI): domain Eukaryota; kingdom Viridiplantae; phylum Streptophyta; class Magnoliopsida; order Santalales; family Viscaceae; genus Viscum; species Viscum album. The sequence continues at coordinate 2,097,755,707 of OY728156.1, forward strand.
ATGCTACGATTGACTGTAGAGATAAAGAAGTTTCTTTTCAGAAAGAATTTCAGTTTGTGTACAAGAATGAACCCTTACTATTGATAACTTATCAAGAGGCCAAGAAACTTGTAAAAGATGGAAATGAATGTTACCTAGCACACATCATTGAAAATAAAGGAACTGTTCAGATTAATGATGTGCCAGTGTTAAATGAGTATCCTGATGTTTTTCCTGATGAGTTGCCTGGAATAGTACCAGACCGGGAAGTTGAGTTTACTGTTGACTTAGTTCCTGATGCTAAGCCAATTTCAAAACCCCCTTATCGAATGGATCAAATTGAACTTTTAGAGTTGAAGGAGAAATTGTAAGATTTATTAGAGAAAGTTTTCATTCGACCTAGCACATCACCTTGGGGTGATCCTGTTTTATTTGTTAAAAAGAAAGATGGTTAAATGAGACTTTGCATTGATTATAGGGCCTTGAATAATATTACTATTAAGAACAAGTATCCTTTGCCTCATATCGATGATTTGTTTCATCAGCTCCAGGAAGCTCAGTATTTTTCAAAGATTGACTTGGGATCAGGGTACCATCAGCTGAAGGTAAAGGAAGCAGATGTTTCGAAGACCGCGTTCCGTACAAGATATGGCCATTATGAATTTGTAGTATTGCCTTTTGGGCTAACCAATGCACCTGCTGTATTCATGGACTTAATGAATAGAATTTTCCATGAGTTCTTGGATAAGTTTGTGGTGGTTTTCATTGATGATATTTTGGTGTTTTATAAAAGTAAAGAAGAGCATGAAATAAATTTAATGGTTATTTTTCAAACCTTAAAATAAAATAAATTGTATGGGAAATTCAGCAAGTGTGAGTTTTGGTTGCAACAAATTTCTTTCCTTGGTCACATTGTTTCTAAAGATGGGATAATTGTTGATCCTGCAAAAACAAAGGTTGTTGAAGAATGGACAAGACCCACAAATGTAACTGAGATTCATAGCTTCCTTGGTTTTTCAGGCTATTACCGAAGGTTTGTTAGAATTTTTTCACGGTTATCTAGTCCAATGACTAAGCTAACTCGGAAGGGTGTTAAGTTTATCTGGACAAAAGAATGTGATGATTGTTTTCAGGAATTGAAAAGAAGATTGGTGAATGCTCCAGTTTTGGCACTACCTTCTAGGAATGGTGAGTTTGTTATATACAGTGATGCTTCATTAAAAGGACTTGGTTGCGTCCTAATGCAGAATGATCAGGTAATTGCTTATGCTTCACGACAGTTGAAAACTCATGAGGTAAATTACACTACACATGATTTGGAATTAGCTACTATTGTTTTTGCTTTAAAAATTTGGAGGCATCATTTGTATGGAGTAAAGTGTGAAATATATACTAATCAAAAAAGTTTAAAGTATATATTCACTTAGAAAGAGTTAAACATGAGACAGAGGAGATGGCTGGAATTAATCAAGGATTATGATTGTACAATTCATTACCATCCAGGAAAAGAAAATAAAGTGGTTGATGCTTTGAGTCAAAAAAGTAATGATTCATTAGAAATGTTGCGTTTGGAGCGTGATCCTTTGGTTAAGGATTTGATGAAATTTGGCATAGAAGTTGTTGGTGTAGGAAGTTCTTCTGTTTTATTTCAGGTATCAGTGAAATTTTCTCTATCAGATAGAATCAAGAAATCACAGAAGCAAGACAGTGAGTTGCAGAAAAAGGTAGAGCTGGTTCAGAAATGTAAGTTGCCTGAATTCAACATTGATAATGATTGCGTTTTGAGATTTGGGAAGAGATTGTGTGTGCCTTGTGATTCACAGTTGAAGAGAGATTTGTTATTTGAAGCTCATAGTTCTCCGTTTTTAGTTCATCCTGGCAGTACTAAGATGTACAGAGATCTGTGAGGGTATTACTGGTGGGATGGAATGAAAAGAGATATTGCTGATTTTACTGTGAAGTGTTTGACATGTCAATAGGTTAAAGCAGAGAGGCAATTACCGAAAGGGATGCTTCATCCTTTACCAGTGCAAGAGTGGAAATGAGAGAATATATCCATGGACTTTGTTGTGGGATTACCGAAGACATCTCGAGGTAATAATGCAATCTGGGTTATTGTTGATCGCTTGACTAAATCTGCTCATTTCCTTGCTATACAAGATACTTTTTCCCTAGATCAACTTTCCCGTTTGTATCCTAAATAGATAGTCAGGTTACATGGAGTTCCTCTCTCCATTGTAGTTGATCGTGATCCCAGGTTCACTTCTAACTTTTGGAAAGGCCTTCAGAAGTCGTTGGGTACTGAATTAAATTTTAGTACAACTTTTCATCCTCAATCAGATGGGCAGTCAGAACGAACAATTCAGACCTTGGAGGATATGATATGAGCTTGTTCGATGGATTATCAGGGAAGTTGGGACCAACATCTTTTTTTGGTTGAGTTTTCTTATAATAACAGTTTTCATTCCAGTATACATATGGTACCATTTTAGGCGTTATATGGGAAGCGGTGTCGAATTCCAGCTTTCTGGGATGAAGTGGGTGAAAGAAAGTTGATGGGACCAGAATTGGTAGAAGAGATGGCAGAAAAAGTTCAGCTGATTCAGAAGCACATGAGAACAGCTCAGAGCAGGAAGAAGAGTTATGCGGATAACCGGAGGAAGGATCTATCTTTCGAGGTAGGTGATCATGTTTTTCTCAAGGTTTCTCCTTGGAAAAGTGTGATGAGATTTGGTAAGAATGGAAAGATGAGTCCAAAGTTTATTGGAACATATGAAATTCTGGAGAGAGTTAGATCAGTTGCATACCGGGTGGCTTTACCTCTGAGTTTATCTCAGTTACACAATGTTTTTCACGTTTCGATGTTGAGAAAGTATATGCCAGATCTATCTCATGTTTTGAGTCCAGAGGTAGTTTAGCTGGAAGAGAACCTATCTTATGAGGAACAAACGGTCCAGATTCTTGACCACAGAGAGCAAGTGTTACGGAATAAGGTGATTAATCAGGTAAAGGTTTTGTGGAAAAACCACATGATGGAAGAGGCAACATGGGAATCTGAAAATGCAATGAGGGATAAGTACCCCCATTTATTTGATAAGTAAATAAATTGCGGGGACGCAATTTTCAAAAGGGGGGAAGGATGTAACATCCCAAGTAATTAATGAGTAATATATATTTTTATCTATGTCTATCAATGAATTCGATAGTGTTTTAGAGGCTTAAAATGAAAATAAATCCAATCTTAAGCATGGAATACACTAATATTTTTAAAAGATTGTTTTACTGCCTTTTGATGGAAAACCATTTTTAAATCTATCTTTTAACAATTTTATAAGCTATTTTTGTCAAAATAAACTTATTCTTTATGATTGGGACATCAAAATTTACTTTGTGTGAATTTTTGGTATTTTTCAGACAATGTCCATTTTTTAATGAATAGTGAAAAATACTGCATTTTACATCAAAACTACTTTTTAATCTAATTTATTTATATGATTAGATTATCTTTTGAATTGGTTTTAAAGTAAAATTAGAATATATTTTTACCATTTAATCCAATGGTGGTCATTGGAATCAATTTCACTTTGAAATTGGACTTAAACTGGTGTCAATCTTTTGAAACTTATTGTTTCATAAAAACACACTATTTGTCATGGCAGCGGGAATTAATTATTAAATTAATTAATGAAACTTATATGTTTTGAATTTTTTAAAATAGAAATCATTTTTGAATTCGGAATATCAAATATATCTTAGGGTGATTTTTTGGTAATTTTCTGAAAAACTTCAATTTTTGATGAATAGTGAAACCACTAAGTGGTACTTATAAAAACTGATTTTTCGTTTAAATGAAATTTTACTACTTCTGTATTTTGAATTTCAAAAATCCAACATACATGGTTGTAATTAAGAAGTAAAATGTGGTTCAATGAGATTAAAATAATTTTTTGGTGAATAGTAACTCTTAAGTTCTTAATCGCGATTAGGGGTAATTGGTGTAGTTTAAGGTAAGAATAACGTTTTAATAAAATGAAATGACCTAGACACATATCCTACCCTTATTTTATGTTTCATGGCCGACCAAGAAAATCCATGGGTCAACTTGGGGACCCCATGGAGCCACTTTGGTTGGAAAATGACATAAATACCTTTTTATTTAATGTTAAAGTAAAAATGACACAAACATAAGTTATTTTACTAAAACAATTTTAACATGGGGTTATACAATTCATATTTTTTATTATAAATAGTCATTGGAAAGCTAACAAGCCTTCCTACATCATAGTATTTTTTTTATAATTTTTAGACTTTAAATAAATTAAATTATTTATGACATCATAATGATGTAGCGATGACCTCATTATTTGACGATTTAAATAAAATGAAAAGATAATGTAAATTCTAAGCCCTACACATGTCCAAAACCTATTGGTTGGGTATAGTTCGAACCCTTATCACCTTAGCCTCTAATTATATCAATGTGGGACCTTTAAAATCCTAAAACCATTTGAAAATAAAGTAACATTTCTTTACTTTCCAAGAGTGCCCCTCCTCTCCTCTTATAAAAGGCCCCCACCTCTACCTCCTTACCCACACGTCCAAAGCCTTTGGCTCGGCCAACCCCTGCCCATTTTGACTCTCCACATCCCTCTCTTACTCCTTGAAGCCTCACTTTGGGCAGAATTATTCCCAAGGAAGCCTTTGAGCTCAAACCAAAAGGAGTTACACGATTTTAAGGTAATGTCTTCACTTGAGTCCTTTTGTTTTATTTTGCTTCTCCAACCCCCTAAACTCTTTTTATTCATTTCTTTTGTAACAAATACAGTGTATTAAATATACTAGGATGTTTTTATAAGAAGTATTCGAGCAACACTTACACACACCAACATCTAATGGTTAAAGGACATACTGTTTCCGTGGATGGTGAATTTATGCCTCCCGAAACGATGATTGTTCAACATTCTTTTAACACCTTCAAAGGTGGCCATTAAGATGTCACTATATTTATATATGATATATAATATATTTATTTTTTCCTTAAGCTTATGTATTTTTCATTTTGGGAATACCTTTATGGTTTCCATTATGGGTAAATGCGATATCTTCATTTAAGGAAGTGCGGACTACCGCCCCCTCAAAGTGATTTGATTCGTTAAATACCATATGTGGGACGTATAAAGGATGGAGTTATGATATTATATATGATATTACACTGGAATTATAATATACCTTTATATCATTATGATTCCATTCTATAAAATACGAAATAGAAATGAAAGTAGCGTTCATGCGTACGTACGGCTTACCGTCTCCATGAACAGTGCATTTCATTTCTTACCTCTAAATGATTATGTAATATTATAAATGCATGCATGTACTGGATATATATGACATATATGATATCGACATCATGAATACCATTATGTATATAATGGATACATGAAAAACTTGTAATTATAAAGGGTTTATTTTTGACTCAAGTACCAATGATCGTTAAAACGACCGTTATTAACTTAAAAAATTACATAGTGTTCATGACATGGTAATAAGTGATATAAAAGGAATAATGAACTTGAAAAAGGTTCTTAAACAAGTAGAAAATTAACTCAAGTTTATTATTCATGAGATTAAAGAATGATCGAGTCAAGTTGGACCCGAGGTATGGGACTTCGTCTCAATCTCCTTTCATTGAGGCATATTTTGTTTTATGCACAACATTCTTTTATACGGTGTATAAACCCCTTTGACTTTTAAGGAATCTTTATTATACGAAGCATTTACTAAACTACAAAAGGGGATGTTTTTGTCGTACATATGCGGCGACAACGACTTCTCTGCCGCCGTGACCATTATTTGAGTTTTCGGCTTCCTCTACAAGCCATACCTTTTTTTAAAAGAAAAATAAATACCATGTTTTACTTTTCTTTTATTTTTGTACTGAAAAAGGTTTTCATAATGTTTTTATATCAATGTGTTTTATTTATATCTTGTGATTTAAAGGTGGAAATGTTATGTTTCCTTTATGCATGTCTTATGTGATACGATTATGTTGAGGTTCTTGGGCATTATTATGAAGACGGGTGGTTCCGTGATAAAATAAGGGCGGGTGAGCCCGATATAGCTCTCCAATGCATTGGGTAACGTGAAGGAGTGAAACGTTAAGGTTTCTCCGAAGAGATTTAGGGAATATACTGTGATGGGTATTCCAAACGTAACCAAGAGGATTACTCCCTACATAAGAATGTTATGAATGCCTCAAGTTACCTTTATGTCTTATGATTTCTATGATTTATTCATGATTTGATGATGTATGTTAAAGTGCTTATGTTTTATGGGTAAAGTATGATTTCATTCTTATGTATATATGTACCCATGTTTCCTTTCCATATTTTTATATCCCTTACTGAGCTTTTTATGCTCATCCTAAGTTTTTTTGAAATGTTTTTCACAGGTCAAGGGAAAGGTACATGATATGATGATAGTGTCAAGGAAGTGTCAAGAAAGAATCCATGTTTTATTTTAAATATGTTTCCATTGATGGGAAAGAATAATACTATCTTTATGTAACCACTTTGTTTATATGTGGAATGTAATGCATGTTTTATGATCTAATTCTCTAAAACTCTAAACCCGAAAAGATCATCAATGTGTAATCTTCTAATAACTCAAGATTAAGTAAGGTTTAAGTCTGGGGCCTTATAATTTTCCTTACCAAAACTTTAGGATGTTATCATATACATATTTTTATTCCTATGATTATCAGTAAATTTTTATAATCCTAGTTCCTAAAGTTTTACTAAACCTATCCCATGAAACCAACTATATCGACCCATTCATCTCATACATAGATACTACATATTAATAGATGAATATTCACTACATTAAACAAATACATTCTTAGGGATCATAAAGGTTTAGTATCTTTGGAAACATGGAAATATAAATAAATAGTTCATAAGTGATCCACATAATCTCTTACTTTTTTCTTCATAACTAACCCCTCTTAGATATTTCATACATAATACCTTTCTTCATAACCTGGGTAAAGGATGAATAAGAAGGGGTGAGATCATATGCTCAGTATGGGTAAACATGGAAGATATCAATCTATGATTTTATGAAAGCATAAGATAAGCATAAGGGTATTAAATTATGAATATAACTTACAATGTTCATACCCAACTTGTCATAGATCATAAACACGTGTCATGGCATAGAGAATTATCATTACAAGATATATGATTCATAAGAGTGTAAAATCATCATAATTCATGAAATATAAGCTCATGTCATAAAAGTGTGTAACCAATATAGGTATATAAAACATTTCATTTGTCAAGGTTAACTACCATGACCATCAAACATAGTGGATTGGGCCTCATCACCTATTTTACCATATTGGATCAGGCTTCATCACATATTTCCCAAGTGCATCAATCCAATTGACTTGTTTCCTATAGTGGATCTATCTCATCAAATTGTTTCCTATATTTATCTCATGATATATAAAGTTATACCTAATTAATTGGAGGGATATATATGTCTCATCCAACACATAATGAAAAACATACATATGTGTTCCAAAAGGTCATATAAATTTCATCAAAATACATGAAAAAAATGTGTTTCATAAAAATTTTATCATTTCATAACCTTTAGAAAAAAAATAGGTTTTATAAAAATTTCATCATTTTATCATAGCATAACCTGGGGAAAAAGAATCGAGTTTCATCAGAATTTTGTTATGGTATAACCCATGGAAAATAAACAGGTTTTATAAACTTGTTTTCATTATAAAAATAAACTATTTATAGAAATAATTATAGTGGTATCCTTGTATTTTGTCTCTAAAAAATCCTAATTAAAATCAATGTATTCCATATTAGATGGAAAATTATTTTGAAAAATTTCTTGTAACATTTCTTGAGGTAAATAGCCTTTCTACTTTGAAAAACACATTTTTAAAACTAAAAATCCATAAAAATAATTAAAAATTCTTTTATTTGAAAATAACCATGGAAGATTATAAAGTAAGATTTAAATAATTGATCATTAATTATGGTATAAAATTCTGTTTATGTTGTACATGTTTAAAAATAAATACTCCATTCACATTTTTTGTAAAAAATAAAAAGCACCGCATTTAGAAAATGATTAGAAGATTACATTTAATTTTTTTGTAAAAAGAAAAAAAAGGTAAAAATTAATTTAAAAAATGTTTTTATAATAATAAAAATATTTTTTAAAACATTTTTTAAATATGGATATGAAAGAAAAATATTTTTTGACTGAATAGTGAAATAAAGTCGTATTTCCTTAAAAATTTATTTTGGTCTATTGGGTTATTAAAGAGAGGAAAATAAAAGGAAAAAATGTATTATAAATAAATAACCAGAGTAGAAAAAAATTGTTGAGTTTATTGAGGGATATATCATAATATTTATTCATTAGTAACATAACCATAAACAATCCTGATAAACAATGAGATTGTAACATAAAACCATTATCACTTTGGTAATAATTAAATAATAAGAACCATGGTAAGACAACATCAAATGAAACATTAAATATCATTAAAAGAAGTATATCCATGATATAAAATTTAAAATTTTTTGTATATATACCTCATATAATAATATAGTTTAAAAACATAACTTGTGTCCTAAAGAAGACAATTTTGAGATGAAGATCTCTTACCTTGAATTTTTATTGCCCTAGAAGCGCTCTAGCCTGCTGTATAATAAATATAAATTTATTATACATACATTTTAGAACCATAATAATATAAATCATACCATATATTATTTAATTATAAAATTTTATCACCCATTTATTTACATTTCATTATTAAAATCCTTATTTCGAGTGATTACTGCTTCATTTTCCTATTTGTTTTGATTCGGTAGTTTTGGTATGTTCACTTTGATCATAATTACATCACCTAAAGAGTGTTAATAATTATATAAATATAATATACATTCATTATATACAAATTTAAAATCATTCAGAAAAATTTATATATAGAAAGAGGAAATGCACCTTTCATGGAGACGGTAGCTTGTACGTAGGAATGAATGCTAATTCCTTTTTTTACGGCTAGATCAAAAGAAATTTAAATAATATTACTCCTTTTAAGAATAATAATTATTTAATATATATATATATATAACCTTAAATAAATTTATCCTTATTACCTTCCATATAAATCATTAGTGAAAAATTAATCACATCGCTTCGCAAGTTGGTAGTCCGCTATTAAAATGAGTGACATTGTCATATCCCCCACGGAATGGAAAGTAATAATGTATATGTGGTAAAATAATTCCAATATTATTATTATGCTACAAATAATATACATATATATATATTATAACCATCATTATAATAATCCATGAGATATGGTGATGAAAAATGAATTATGTCGGTTCGTAAGACGGTAATCCGCTATGCACACGATCGACAGTTTCATTTTCTATTTGATGGAGAGGAGATGTATATAGGTAACTAACTTAACGTAATAACATATAATTATATTTAATATAATGATATTATTATATTATCATGGTTTAATATTATTTTAACGAGTTTGATGAAGAAATAAAATAGAAACGATTGTTTAAGAACAATACTCTTCTTCAGACAACCTCTATAGGTTAACACCAAAAGCCTTACTAGGATGGGTTTTTTATCAAAACAGGGGATCTAAGTCATGGATATTGAATAAATGAAGGTATTTTTTTATAAACTAAAGGGATTAGGAAGTTTGAATATAAGAGTATATGTGGTGATATTTAATAAGTGGGAGAGAGGAAACTCTTGGAGTTTTTGAAAAGAATGAATTACACCTGCATTTTTCACATGCCATAAGGCTCCAAAATTGGACATTATTGAACCTTTGAAGATATAAGGTCTAAATATGGCCATAAAATAATAATTTTACAAGTTTTAGATCATTTTTAACCTTTATATTTTTATTTTAACCACCCCCCAGTAAACTCATTTTCACCTTAACCGCGGTAATTAATTTTAACTACTTTTATTATTCATAATATTAAAAAATTAATTTGGAATTATTAGATAATAATAATTAAAATAATTTAAAATATTTAATCTATTTTATAAAATTTAACTCATATAAGTGGTGGAAATTAATTTAAAATAAAACTTGTAAGCGTGATGAAAATACGGTTTCCCAAAGAAGATGTTTTCATAAATATAAAAAAATATTATATCAAAATTGAACATAAAATTGATTCCAATGATCTATATTGAATTTATGATAATATAATTAAAATAATTTTACATTAAAATCATTTTAAAACAAAATGTAACTTTGTAAATGTTTTAAAATAAATGACATTTTTTAATAAAAATCAATACTTTCACTATTCATAAAAAATTTATCTTTTTAGAAAATTCTAAAAATGTCACTCTAGTATGATTTTGAAAAGGTTATTTAAAAAATGAATTTAATTTTTTCAAATAAATATTCTAAAATTGAAAAAAGAATAATTTTAAAATAAGTGAGAAAATGTGACAAAACTACCTTTTTAGAAAAATACAGTTTTAAGCGTAAAATTGGATTTATTGATATTTCATACCTAGAAAATATATAAGATGAATTTTAAATAATTTTATGGAATATATAGTATATATATTTCATTAAAATAATTCAATAAATTTTATTTATTTAATTTATTGATATAAAGCATGTTTTCATGGTTAAAATTGGTTTTTCTGAAAAAAGATTTCCTTTATTTTCAAATGGTTGTTTTATTTTAATTACTAATTAATTAGTAACCAAATAATTCCTTTAATATATATGTTTAAAATTTATCTTTTAATAATTTAGTTACTCCTATTCATACCCACCCTTCTAAATACTAGGTGATAATTATCATATTAAATAATAATGTTTTAACAGTTTGTCACATTTCATTAAAACTCAATGTTGAGGGTAAGGCATGCTATCAAAATAAATTAAATTTATTTGAAAAAAGTACATAAAATATTAGGGTCCTACATGGATAATGTTGATATTTGTGAATCATTAAACAACTTTTTCTTTATCTCAATATTTTATGGTACACATGGTCGTTGGCCAAATCTTATAACCCCTTTTCCAATTTTGAACTCGGAGGATTTAAATTTTCTTATATCTTCCACTGACTTCTGAATCTCAAATAATATTTTTGAGCATCCATTATATTCTATATAATGTATGGTTGAGAAATAATTCAATAAAGGAATTATTATGTTTTTTCCTTTATGATTCCCATATCCATCCTCTTTTTGTCTAAGAAGATTGGATCTTTCTCAATTCTCATCAGTAATAAATTTGTCAGATCCTTTCTATATAGAGATTCTTCCCCTTTGTTTGATTTCCTAGTATGGTAATGGATTGAGTAGTCATAGTACTTGATTAGTTATTAACATATTCACTGGTTCATATTAATCTTGTATCACCCTAAAATTATAAAATAATAACATTATATTCAATAGAATTTGTGGCATGCAACATCGAGCTTAGACAACCCAAAAAATTTATTTCTTCAAATTTAATATTTTTGATATATTGTTAAACACACAACGTAGAGCCTAAATGAATCATAATATAATATACCATTATAACCTTATCAATAAATTTTCGTGTATGAATATTAATAACTAAATTATTAAAATTACGGTTATTTATTGATTATAAATAAAATAAGATTCATTTAAAAGAAAATCAATGTTTTCTAAAAAATGTGTTTTTTCAAAAAAATAGTTTAGTCGTGCTTTGTGCACATTTTTTTTAACTTAATTTATAAAAATTTTATAAATTTTATAAAATTTATTTCATAAAATGAAATTTATTTTTTAAAAAATTATATCAAAATTATCTTATGGTGAATTTTTGGGATTTTTCTGTAAAGTTTCATTTTTCAGTTTGTAATAAAAAATAATGCATTTTTATTTAAAACTATATTTTTGTTTTAAAAAATTACAGTGTTAAATTATATTTTAAATTTAATTTAATGTAAACATAGTTAAAATATTTTAAAATCTGACTGATTTATGTCATTGCATTCAATTTCAGATTGAATTTTGATATTAAAACCTTATATACTTATAAAAACATTCTCTTTAGAGACCCACTTTTCGTCACACCTGTGAGTATAATTTTAATTTAGATTCTTACACTTTCATGAATTTAATTTAAAAAAAAGGATTAGCTATTTAAAATCAATATATTTTACATTTTCTAATGAGTTAAAATTAATTTTCTACCATTATGAAATGTAAAATCATTAAAAATTAATTATTGCGGTTAAGGTAAAAACTGATTTATCATGGGTTAAATTAAGAAGATAAGTGTTACAAATGAACTAAAAACATGAAAAACAAAACCCATTTTATGGACATAATTATATCTTATATCCTATAAGGGTTGATAATTACCAATTTTTTAGGCTTTTGGAATGATCAAAAAGTGGATGTAATTGAATCTTTTCAAAAATTCAGTGTGTGTCCTCTCCTCCACTTATAAAAGGACACCTCATATTCTCCCATATTAACACTTCAAAATACATTTGTTTCAGCCAAGACCTATAAAAATAGCTTCCTTAATATATGAAAAACATTATAGATCCCTTGTTTGGATCATAAATACAACCTAGGATGGATTTTGGTGTAAACCTAAAGAAGTTATCCGAAGAAGAGGTAATGTTCTTAAAATGAGAGTTTCTATTTTGTTTCTTCTTTCACCGACTTAAAATATTATTAAACCATTATTATATAATAAAAATTTTATATTAAATATATTTAGATGCTATTATGTTAATTTCATGACCTATATCCATCACATCTTCCATCAAATGGGAGATAAAACCATCAATCGTGTGTATGACAAACTACCCCCTCGCGAACCAATGTAATTTGTTTTCCATCACCACCTTTAAAGGTTGGATATTATTATGTATTTAACACATTTATATGATATTTATTATATTATTATACTTATTTTATTTTAATGTCATGTATACCTTATTACATTCCATTCAGTTTAAATTTTGTTAATGTTTCTCGCGTGTACGGCGGACTATCGCCATGTGAAGCGATATGATTCATTTTTCACTTATGATTTGATTAGAAAGTAACATGAATAAATTTAGTGAATATATGTGATATATATTTATATATGAAATTATATTGATTCAATAAAATTAAATTTTCACCCATTTATTTAACCTTTCAACAATTAATGAATTGATAATGCCGCGCGTGCATATGTATGACTTATTATCTCTATGAAGTGATGTGATCTATTATCCATTTTCAAATTTAAATAATGATGATAAAAATATTTCTAATGAAAAAATTATATTTATAACATTAATATCATTATTTGTATTATGTAACTATATAATATTCATAAAAAATGAAACTTTCATGAAAAAACATGTATGAGAAAACAAGGCAATTAGCACCCAAAACAATGAAAATAATGGAATATTTTTAAAAAAAGGTAGTAAAATGTTATAGGGGATAATATATGATATTATAAATATGTATATGGTTCTAGTATAAATTAATAACATTATTAAAACCATTATACATGAGGTTAAATCACGTTCAACAAAAAGGAAGTGTGAGGTAAGGAACTTTATCTCAATTTTTTTCATTGGGGCATATTATAATGTTACACACATAATTTTTTTATATGGTTTATATACTTACCATTTTCATGTAATATCACAAAAAAATAATTAATGGTATTTTAAGTTTTAATTTTAATTATTTCATCTAATAGTACTTTACATGAAAATTACCATGTGGTAAAGAATTTCATAACTGGATTTCTTTTCATTAGGATATATTCCTTATCCTTTATTATTGACATTATAAGATTAAGCATGTAAATAATTTTGACTATATTATGTTTTATTTTCAATTTTTTACGTGGATTTACATTTTACATGAATTATTGATTCATTTATTAATTATAACTTCAATGTTATGATCTTTGTAAGGGTTTACTTCACAATCTTATTTTAATCAGGATTATTTATAATTGAGTTTATATTGAAGAAAATTATTTGATCATTGTATAATAAACACATTTAACATAATTATTATATATTTATTTAGGAATTTTTCATGAAATAGTACAATTTTCCACTCTTTAGTACTTAAAATTATTGATAAATTAGCTTTAATAAAATCCTACTTCATTTCTCTATTCGATCGAAAATCCTTTTTATTCCAAGCCCATGTTTTTCAGAAAATGTTTTCAAAAATTCTTTAATGTTCTCCAAATGATTTATTAAAGAAATTTTTACCCATGTTTTACCTTTTAAAAAAATTGAAAGGAATGTTCATATTATTTTCCAAACAAGACCCATTTAGATTTTACCGAAAATATGAAAAGAATATCTATTTTAACATGTAAAACATGTATGGAATTTCTAGAAATCATGACCAATAAATGTTTTAAAGATTAATTTATAAGTTTTAAAAGTTATTTTCAAAGAAAATTATTTTCAAATTGTTTTGTGAACATTTAGTTACAAAATAATTTTTTTAAAATAAAAAGGATATTTTCCTCAATAATGTTTTTGAAGATATTTTTATTTTATGTTTATTCATCCATGAAAAACCCCATTTAATTTATATATACTCCACTAGAGATATGATTAATTGATTCCATATTTATTATTATTATGGATTGTTTGTGATTATTCTGAATAGGGATAATATTGACATTCACATCCTTGATTTATTTTTATAGTCGTTAACTTTCCCTTGAATTATTCACTTTCCTATGATCATTGAACATTAAATTTCCCCTAAATATATATATTGTTTATCATGGATGTTCCTATTGCTTAAAATGTGTCTCGTTTATATATATTTTGGTTTACTTTGAATGTTATTTGACTGACTGAGGAAATATTGATAATCCATATTCTTTATTCAATATAGTTATTTAAGGGTAAGGCATATTGTTCATGAATTAAATCAATTATTGGATATATATAAGAGATGTTTTAGACATTTGGATATTAGTGGGGCCAGATTATAGATAGACCATAGATTAATCAATAGTCTCATGAGACAAACTAGTTGGATAGCCTTAGTTAAAATAGGTTTCTAGTGTATACCTACCCATTATTTTTAAACTATCTTATGAAAGGTCTTGATAGTATATGTAACATGATTTTTGAGATCATGGAAAACAATAATTAAATATTTCCTTCATTAAGAGTTCAGTTATTATTATCTATTATATTTTTACAACAATATTATCTCTAGAAGCATTTCATTCTCACTTTATTGATTAAATGTCGTGTATTTTCAGATATTTACTTGTCTATATTTATTGTTCCTTATCCATTTATGATATTCATGTTATCAATTAAATGGAATGTGTTTTTAATTATTACATTTCTATATTGATTATTCTGGTAAAATTATTCAAATGGCATGTTTGTTTAGTTATTTAACTTTCCATGTTGATTATGATTATTCAATCATGATAGATTACACTATACATAACCCTTATTGATAATTTAATCTAGCCCTTATTTTTTTCTTTTCCCATGAATCCATGAAGTGTACTATGAATGATATGAAAGGATATTCTGGATGGAATAATGATATTCTCAAAAAAATGTGTTTGAATTTTATTTTTCAAATATAATATGGGAATCATGAAAGTAAACATTTTTTCAAGACTAATAAACTATTCATTGATTTGGGATGTGATTCCTTGTATCTTATACCAATGTAGTAAAGAAAAAAATCCCTATGGGTTACTAGATTCTAGTTCATTACCATTAATATCATAGGAATTTTAATATAAACCTTGGTAACAAGATTAATGAAAACATAGATTAGGGAACATAACCCTATGATAAACTTTAAGGAAAAGTGTATAATAACATCCTAAGGTTTTGGTAAGATAGAGATTATATGGTTTCTCATAACAACACATCCTTATATGGATACTACAAGTGAAATTAGTTTTGTAATAGATTTACCTGGGGGTAATAACTCTAAAAAGGTGCATCGGTCTTGACTCAAACATCACCTGGTACATGAAAACAAGCCTTACTATGAAATTGGTTTGACACTCCTAGGGAATATGCTTAGGATAATTCACATTTTATTTAAAAACCATTATGAATGATTTGAATAGATGATAACAATGAATAACCTAGGTTAAACCTAATATGTCTTGGATTTAGAATAAGGTTTCATGATTTAGACATCCTATAAATTATTCTTCGTGATTATATGGTTTTCTCACTATGATTATTGTTTCTCACACTATACTTATTTATTATAGTCAATGGATGGAACCCAAAGAAATCGTGTTGACATTGATTATGAAAGACAATGTGGTGAATATGAGAAACCAAATGAGATGATGATAGGAGTTAAAGATATCATGATTATGTCTAATTAGTTATCATAAAATATTATTAACAATTTATACATTAATTAACTTCTAGAATATTCAAATAAGATAAGGATAGAGTTTTATAAGAACTCGAGTGGTGGATTCCATAGAGGAAAGAATGATCGATTTCCTTTATGAAATAAATGTGGAATGATACACCTAGGAAACTATCTAAAAGAAAAATGAAAAAGTTTTTATGTGTGGAGAAAAAGGAAATAAATTAATTAATTTTTGAGGAAAATGGAGAGTATAATGGAAGGAAATAAATCTTAACCTAAGGATACATTTTTAGTTTTTTTTCTTAAATGTGGGGAACCTAGGAATTTTCTAAGTCAATTCTATCATATGAAGATTAACCCCTAAGTGAAGTAATAACCTCTATTTAAATAAAATAGTATAATTATTTATGTATTGGGATTAAATAATTAAATTGTAGAAGTATTTTACTAATGGAATTTTCATTATAAGAATAATGAAACACCTTAAAATTGTGTTGAATTTTAGAAGCATGTATGTATTAATTATCTTAATATTTATGGATACCATAATGAGTTTATGAGTTTAAGGTTGATCAGAAGTTCAATATATTAAAAAATCTTTTTGAAAAAAATAGGTAATAATGTGACATGATTTAGGATATTTTTGGAAAACATTTATGGTAATACAGTATATTGGTTTAGTATATGAAATAGTTATTTGAGTAGGAATGCTTTTATATTTTTTGGACATGTGATTAAAGGTATTGGTAACCTTTAATTTGTATCTTATCTTTGATGTTTTATTAATTATAGTTCACCAAAATTTGGGGAATTTTATAGAAATTATATTAATATAGTTTTAGAAAATGGAAAACCCATATACAGGGTGATAACCCATCACATTTGGTAAGGTCAGGAGGCTTGAACCCACAACTGAAGGATGATATGGGTTTAACACCTACCACTAGCCTACATGATGTCCTAGTTAATATGTTATTGTTTTTTCTTAAATTATTTGATGAATAAATATTTATGATGAACCAGTGGTGTTATTGTTGAGGTTTAGAGACTAATATATTATATTGGATAACTTATTCTAACCATATTGGTTTTGAAAATTAGTTAGGGATAGACAGAAAGACTTATCCCTCTTTTATAGATCTTATAATCAATTGAAAGTTAATTATAGTTCTTTAGACATAAAAAATCATTTTTTTGGATATTTATTTGTTTGTTTAAGTGATGAGTTTTAAATTGATCGAAGTACAACCAATGGATGAAATTATACTTATGAAATAGAAACTTATCTAGTAAGAATATTTCCTTATATTATTAAATATTAAAATAATTCCTCAACTTTAGGAAAAGGATCTTGAAATAAAAATTTCATCATATAAAATTAATATATGATGAATCAAATGGTCTCTTAAATCAACATGGATTTATAGTTTTGATGTAATTAACTATCCATTGATCATTCATTTTCTTATGGTCAATGAAATTTATCACTCACTATAATTATTTATTCTTTTCTTCCATTTCCATATCATTACTTATGATGAACCATACCCGGATACCCTCTCAAACTAGTACCCAACCAAAATTTCTATAAACTCTAAGGGTGTTCCCAATCCAAATAGGTTGGCGACTAGCACAAGGGAATCAACAACAAACATTGGGAATGATTTATCTCAACATAAAGTAGACAAAATGACATATATACATATACAGAAATAAAAAACATAATAAAACATTAATATATATTTCATAAAAAATACACAATAACAGAGATGATACAATTAAAATTGTATAAAAAAATATCCAAGAGAAAATTCCAACTATAAGGGATGAAAAAAATAAAACAACTCCACTAACAGTCTCCATGTGATAGCATGAGAAAAATCACACCATCTCATCATACAACTACCCAAACCCATATGATAGAAATCCTCAACACCACACTATGGTTCCTTTCCTTTCCCTATAATGAAAGACATAGAATGGTTTATGCACTATTAAAGTGGTGCACAGTGTGTGAGCTAACAAGTTTAATAGGATATAACCTAGGTGTTTCATAACAAGTCTCTATATAATAATCCAATCATTATAAATTTCAAAGAAAACAAGGAATGGTATATAGTTTAATAGTTTTCATATCAAAAACAAGGAAAAACAATTTAATTTCCCCTTTTCCACATTTCCAAATAAAGTATGTAAATCAATTTCAAATAATTTCATATATATATATATAGATATAGATATATCAAATCAAACCAAATCATTTATCACATATCATATCAAATCCATGGCAGTGCAACTAAAATAGTACAATCCAAAGTATCCTGATTCAGCTAAAGCATAGGTAACAACAGGACAAGGATCACACTAGGTCAGGATAGCAAGAAAACCCGTACCTAAACATAGAAAATTGTGTTCTCATCAAGTCCCTATACATATTCATTGAGTCTAGATAGTAGAGTAACACACCATAAAGTGAACCCCCCCCCCAATAGTTCTAACAAGTTTCTAGAACAATAGGCCTTTGTACAAGAGGAACAGCCTATGAATAAACCCCCTGAAAGTGTGCATGTCCTATTACTACAACATCCACCTATATACCAAAATCATTTCATATGATCTATTTTCTAAACCATTTCATCAATACAATTTAATAAAAACCATGATTTGAAAACCATTTCAAATTTATTTTAAAAAACCTTTTCCTTCACCAAAATAAAAGGAAACCATATTTTATGAAAAAACCCAAATTCAACGCACACAAATAAAATCATTCAATCATACCATTTCATTTATAAAATAATTTATCAAAGACCAAAGAAATGTAGTTCACCACCATGGGCTAGAGGCATAACTACCTAGGTCAAAACTCATTCCACGCTCTCCCGTAATAGGATCCACCAAAAATAAGAACACAAAAATGAAAATGGATGCCCTATAATCAATTTGAAAATCTCATAATTGATTCAATTTAACAAAAATATTCAATGAAGAGGAAAGATCATGGAATACCTCAAGAACACACACATGTCTCACTGAAACCAATAAAGTAACAACCCCTAAAGGAATATTTCATAATGGATCTTAAAAGAATCAAGAATATTCATCCCCACAAATCAACATAATTCAATGGAGCTACCACATTCAAAGTAAATGAATAAAAAAAGGATTACTCACCTGGAGAGACACTTCATACAACCCTAATGATAAAAAATAAAATGAATCAATATAGGAGTGAATGTTTCCAAAATCATCGAGGAATGCTTCTTGGTCGAGAGAGAATAGGTCTGCAAAAGAATGAATGAAAAATTAGTTGTAAAGCACCCTAAAATCAAAATCATGAAACTTACATGGTGTGCAATACCATTACATGTCTTTTAATCCATAGTCCTCAAGTATACCAAAAAACTCATCACCATTTTATTAAACATCCAATTTTTACCATTAAATTATGTGTAATCTTTATAAGACATGTAATCTTTCATGTTGTGTATTCATCAAACAGATTCATCCAAATGGAAAATACATAACATGTAGTCCCTTTAAATGGTGTTTAATCTACCAGTAGATAGTGAAAATAGAATTTTTTAGCCTAAAACTTCAAACTTCCTCAAGTGTTCTCTAAACGTTTGGGTAAACCCCTTAATCCATTACACATTTATACCGCGACTCCATTAATTAAAAAAATACATCCTTTAACTTTAGTTCATTTCACCAAAAAATTATATTTATCCTTGGGAGTCCCATGATGCACCCAATTAAAGAGGAAAAAAAGTAAAGATAAGTTAATTAACTAAAAATGGTAATGTGATATTACAAACTCCCCACCATTAAACTTTCTATCATAGGGAAGACTTCTGTAATAATGAATTCTTGTAAAGAGGTGAGGAAAATTCTCTATCATCAATGAATCATGACCCAAGTCTCATGAGAATATGATCTATGTTGACATAACACTATAACAAATGGAATCAACTTCCCATGAAAGACTTTCACTTGAGATTCAATTATCTCTACTTTCTACTTCACAACAAAAAAATATGGATCTAAATCAATCACTTCCCAACTAAAAATGTGAGAGGAATTAGGATGGTATATCATAAGCTATGATATGTGAAACACATCATGAATTCAAATCAACTGAACTAGAAATTCCAACCAATAAGAAACCTTAACATGCCACTCAATGACCAAAATGGTTTAACATATCTCGGAGCCAACTTTCTCGGATTCCCAAGCCAATGGTGACCCAACCGAGGAGAACCCTTCAAGAATACATAGACACCTATAGAAAACTCAAAAGGATGACACTGGTGATCCATATAATATTTATATCCACTCTGATCTATAACAATTTACTGAAGTATATCCTAAATCCTTAAAGATGTCTCTTAAACCAAACTTGGTCCCACCAATGAATATTTACTCACCTCTAACCAACAAAGTGGTAATCTATATGGGTGACCATACAATGCCTTGAAAGAAACCATTTTTATTAATGAATGATAACTATTGTTATAGGAAAACTCAACAAGTCCCATATGGAGATCCCATGGTCCTCCAAAATTCAATACACGGTCATGGATAATATTCTCCAGGATCTGAATAGAATGCTTCAATTGAGCATTTTTCTATGGATGATACTCAACCTGACTTGAGTCCCAATCACCTCTAAGAGACTCTTCTAGAACCTCAAAGTAAACCCAGTATCCACATTTGAAACAATAGAAGAATAAACCCTATGTAACATCATCATCTCCTTCATATACATCTTATCCATATATTCAACTTTAGTGGTGCCCCTGATCAAAATAAAGTGATCTTACTTTTTCAACTTCTCAATAACCACCTAGATTGAATTTCTACCTTAGGCAGTCCATGGTAATAAAACAATAAAATATATGGATACCTCATCCCATTTCCAAACTGGCACTGGAAGAGGCTGAAGAAAACTATTTTTTAGATGCTCTTCCTTTATCTATTGGAAGGTGTAATGATGGGACATGAAATCAGCAATGTCACGCTTCTTACTTGGACATCAGATTCACCATCTCATGTCATAATACATATTTATAGTTCCTAGATGAATAGACCATGTAGAAATATTCTAATCAAACAAAAATAATATCCTCATTGATGTTGGGATGAAAAACAATCCCAAAAACATAGAATACCATCTGAAGAAAGATACTAACCAGAAATAATCTCCCTGAAATATATGTTTCTTAAATTCCTATGAGATCTTCATGAATAGACTCAATAAGAGATGATGATAACTGAACACTAGTTAGAACCATACTTGAAACATCCTCCTGAACATCTAGATGAAACTGGGTGAAAATACTCATAAGGTTCTACTCCTCCTTCTATTACAAAATAGCTTGTGATATTACTTTCCTATTAATATCATCTGAAACAACATTCCTCTTCCCCAGGGTGTAAGAAATTTCGAAGTAAAACATTTAAAGGTATTAAACCTATCATCTCTATCTAAGATTTAATTATTTATAAGAAAATATATATCTTATACTTTTATTGTAAGAAAATACTATGAAACTCTCCCCAAAAAGATATTCTTCCAACACCTAAATGCATGAATAGCCACAAAAAGATATAAATCATGAGTGGATTAATTCTTCTCATATTTTTTAAGTGGATAAGATCCATAAGATACCACATTGTAATCCTGCATGAGCACAAAACCCAAACCAATGCCATAAGAATCACATAAAATCATATACCCATTATCAAGCTCAAGTAAAATCAACATAGGATTTGATGGTAGAACTCATTTCATCACATCGAAAGATGACTAAAACTTTGTATCCCATGTGAACTTTAACCCTTCCATTATAATAGCATTTAAAGGTGATGTAACAACTCATATTTTTTCTTCTTTTTTTAAAATATTATATAAATTATTTATAGAGCTAAGCACTGATACAGTGTAAGATTTCAAGGCCTGATGTACTGGGAATGGATGCTCATATTGAAAATATGAGGTTGTCATTGAGTTCAAAGCGTGGGTTTTACCATAGGTGAAATATAACCTTGGAGCGCATCAGATGTTCAAGTTGGGCATGGTCATGGAAGATGTTTAAATAAATTAATTGAATAAATTATTTTATTTAATTAAATTACCTAGACTAATATCCTTCTATATAAATGTTGTTATAGATAATTTATAGGGTTAACAACATAAAACTGAAAATTGATAGGATTCATTTTAGAGAGTTTGAGGATCTTCCATTATATAATGATGACTGAATCATGGATCATCAATTGGTGTGTGACGAAACTTGAGGATATCACCAACAACAATGACATAGACTCATTTGTCATCAAAAATTGATCCACCTTGATGAAGTATGTTTTAATTTTTTTTTTGATTTATCTATGTTTTTTTATTCTTATAATGAACACAAATCAATTAACTAATTAATTGATTAATATATCGCATGTATTGCAGGTATGGGATAGAAATTATCCTTGTTGGGGATTTCTTGGTTTATTATACTATATCTCTTCATTCATTATTCTAATGGCAATGACTCAAGGCCAATTGAACATTGTTTGAGGTCTATTCCTCACATTTTTGTGTTGTTGTTTTGATTCCCTATTTTTCATTCATCATGGAAAACTCCTTGGTCGGTGTTTCTTCAAATACCAAATAAGAAATCATTTTGAACCCATTTCTTAGTGAAATAGATTTCTCATTTGTTTTGGTGGTTTGATTGTAGAGAGTGACGACAAAAAGGCTTGGTTGGACTAGATCCACACTCTCTGGTGTGATTTGCAGCTAGATCAGAGGTTGTAGGAGTGAATAATAGCACAGGAGGAAGAACCATAGATTCTATGAAAGCCCATAGAACATGGTGTGTAATCTGGAATTACACACCATGTGGGACCCCTTAGTGAGATGTTATGGTTTCTGTGATAAAATAAATATCACATGGTGTTTGACCTCTATCACATGGTATGTGACTCTTTATTTGTAGCTCAACGTGTACCTAGGAAGGTACATGGACACGGGCATGGGCACATCTAACCATAAATAAACATAGGTATATGGACATAGACACGACTAGGATTACACAAGCTCGAACATGATGTGTAATCAGGCACAGACATAGACATGGCCATGGGCTATGATACACGAGAAGGAACCGATGCCAAAAGGACATGTTGTGTACGTACATTACCTGTATTTTACCCCTTCAAACATGGATTAGTTCCTTTTTCCACTTCAGCTCAGATAATTTTTGTCAGGGTTTGTTCCCTTGATCTATTCCATGGGGGATTAATATGAAATATTGTCTTATACATAGGATTGTGATCCCTTTAGAGATAATTCATTCTTATATATAGTTATTGGAATCCTTCTGTGAGTCCTAGAGAGATAGATCCTCTATCATCATCTTTTACCTAGGTGGATTTCATGGTATCGTTGTGTCCAACACTATATATGTGTCAATCCTCTACTTATCAGGTTATTCTAGATTGAGTTGTTATTATACCCCATGGACTTGGGTGTGATCCTCATTTTTGTATTGTTATCTTCATATTTCCAACTTGTAATTATAATGGGGAGACTCAATGAGTATGAAATCTCATAAAAACTATATTAGTGATATTTGACTTAGGGAGTGTGTTCTTTCGGATGAGTTCTATATGGAACCTTAGAGCATGAATCCTAGGTTGGCATTATGTTTGTGAATTTACCTTGATAGTGTGTTTCTATGTTGATTATATCTAGATATTTATGTTATATGTGTTATAGAAATATAACTATAATGATCTATAACTATTATTCTTGATGTTATATGCTTAGTGATTTCTAGGTGTCCTACTGTGTATTATTATACTCACAATTGCATGGGTTTTTCCCATACATGTCATGTCTTATACAGACGATTGAGCTCTTGATAGAGTCATAGAGGGACTAGGACTAGGAAGAACTTAGGGATTCATATATATCGAGGTGTGTTCATGTGGTTACTTTGATAGTAGTCCATACCCACTTTAAAGGTTGGTTGTGTTTCAGTTTCTTTGTGGTGGGATTGTGTTTGGAACTTTTTTTCCAGCACTTTTTTTCATACTCTAATCGTGGGATTTTAGATGTATGCATGCATGGTTTATCATTTTTTTTACATTTTATCATTTCATGTGATTTTAGATGTTTGTTTGTGTGTAAAGGTATATTAAGATATGTGTTATATGCCTACTCATCATTGGTCACAATCCCCTGGCCTATTAGAGGTGGGATTGGGGTAGTTGCAGCATGGGCCCTGCTAGGATGGGTCATGACCAAGGGGTATTGGAGTATTTTATTGTACCTTAGGACTGGAGTCTATGAGATTAGTTTGGGGTAACAATGTTAAGTATTTTGAGTTTTTATTTTAGGCAAGGGACTCTACTGTTGGGGTGGTGACTGATGTATCCATACACTATGACTCTAATCACCTTCCATTCTAGTTGGTACATGTAGACATTGGTTGTTAGGAAAAACATTGGTACATGAATCATATAGGAATGAGTTTTGGTCTTCATGTCCTTCTTTAGTCCGCTCTCTAGATATACTCATTAATCATGGTACATCTTTTCTATTTCCCAATACCTCCACGACACATACCAATCATGATTCAGCATTAGGATCATGGGAATGATCCCATCAATTATAAGGCTTTGATGCAGCGACCTGTTATGAGATGTTTCCTCTAGGTAGTGCATTGGTCATACCAACACATGTTGAGTATCATATGATACCAGTAATACCAGCAGATGATGTGTGTAGTCAGAGCATGATTCATGTTTTTCAATGGTAGTGACCTTTCAAATTATGAGGTGAGACCAATCTATAGGTGGATGAGGACTATCTTGTGGTAGTAAAAAAATTCTTTTACCTTTTCAAGACACTAGAAGACCAAATTGTGGTCCTTGAAGCAAGTATTCTTCATGGATCTATAGGATGATAGTGGGGTTTAGTGACTAAATTTTATGATGAGAACACTCTTTCTTGGTCAGAGTTCAATCATTTTTTTGGATAGGATTTATCTTTAGTTATGTTGAGGTATGTTTATATCTAGGATATTCTATATATTCAGTAAGGTAATACAAAAATAGATCAATATTCATCATGACTTACCAACATCTCTTAGTACTCGATGGATATGGTAAGTGATCAGTTCTTTTGAGATCATCCATATGAGTTTGGAATACACAAACTCATTCAATCCAGTGTGATACCTCTGTTCATTTATATCTATGATGGGGTGTTATATCATTCCTTAGTGTTCGGGATTTTCTTGGATGAGAAGATGCAGATGGTTGGTGTCGGTAGTGGGCACATTAGAGTTGAGACTTCGGTGGTAGCTAGCCGACAATAGACACAGGGACCCTGATGTGAAAGAAATTTTAATATGATGTCATAGGATATAGGGTCTGCAGTTCAAGGAACATCAGATGGATCTAGTCATCCTAGGGAGAGGCGGTGCTGCTATTGTGATTATGGGGGATATCTTGTAAAGTATTTTCCAACCCATTGTACGATTTATGGAGAGATAGTGGATGGGAATCTGAGGCAGAGGTAACAGCAAGAGTATATAGGTCTTCAAGGCATTAGATGTTGAAGAAGAGTTAAGAGAGTTGTTGGAGGTGGTATATGTTTTTATTTTCTACCACCACCACCCCCAGGTGGTCCATTTCAGGCTCAAGGAGCTAGGGGACAGGTCTGAGGGAAGCTATAAGAGGTTAGGGCTTATGACCCATAGGCTCTAGGGATGAAATGAGGTAATATCTATTTTTTCTACCTTATTTTTTGTATATATAGACATAGTTGTGATCCTTCCTTTGTTTCCACTTATCTTCTTTGAGACTTAGAGATTTTGGTTGAGCCCTCGGCTCAACCCTTGAACTTGGATACCCCTACTGAAGGTGACATAATGATCAAACACTTTTAAAGATAGTTTGATATGACTCTTGGAGGTGGGAGTTTCTATTTGGATCTCTTTGTAGCAGCGATGAGTCCTTAAGATGCCATCTTATGTATGGAATGGATATCCGCTGTTCATTCTCAGATAGAATATTTTAGGTGGAGGATGTGGTGTGTCTGCAGTGATGGGATGAGGTTTTCCTTTGTGTGTAAAAAGAAAACCTAAGTAGAGTAGGATAGACTCATGGATAAGAGGGTGAGGTAAATTACACACCAGTTGGCTATCATGACCCTTAGTGCAGTGGATTCCATGAGCCTTCAGTTTCCTGTAGTGGTGGTGGAGTATGAGGATGTCTTTCATGAGGATGTGCCAGGCTTACCTCCCCACTAACAGAAATACTTATGCATTTATCAACACCATGAGAAAACCCTGATATATTCTCTATCATATCATATGGGTTTTGTAGAGCTTCACGATCATAGGGTGCAGTTGGAGGACTTGCAGAGGAAGGTATTTGTTAGGCCCATTGTTTCACCCTAGACAATCATTTTATTATTCACTAAGAAGGTAGACAAGAGATTGATATTGTGTATGGATTACTGAAACATAAACTAGGTGACATAAATAATAATTATTGACTACCAAGTATCAATGAACACATTTACCAGTTGATAGGTGTATGATGGTTCTTGAAGATTGACCTCAGTTCAAGCTATCACTAGTTGTGAGTATGGGATGAGGATATACCAAATATGACATTCAGATGTCTCTACGGTCACTATGAGTACTTACTGATACTCTTTTTCATGATGAATTCCCCAATAGTGTTCATGGGACTCATGAACTGGGTTTTTTAGCCTTTATTAGATCGATTTTTGGTATTATTCATTAAAGATATCCTAGTTTAATCAGTAACTAGGGAGGAGAAACCGAGACACTTGAGGATGGTTCTGGACATACTCTAATGGCACCATATTTATGATAATCTCTCAAAGTTCCATTTCTTAATTTAATTGGTTCACTTTATGGGTCATGTTATCTCAGCATATGGTGTACTAGTGGACCCAAATAAGGTTTTTGAATTGTTATATTTGGAACCACCCAAGAGTGTGATGGAGGTGATATGATTTATTGGGTCGAAAGGCCACTATCAAAGATATGTACCTGATTTATCTAGTATATCATCTCCCTTTATAGATTTGACCCAAAAGGAGAATCCTTTTGTGTATATAGATAGGTTTCAATATGATTTCCAATAATTAAGGTAGATATTGATGAGCACTCCCATCATGTGATTTACAGAGGAGGGTGTTGGGTATGTAGTTTTCTGTGATATATCAGTGATTAGGCTTGGTTTCACTACTAACTTCAGATTGTGTGTCACATAGTTATTCTCATGTGGTCTCAACTAACATGAACCATAGGCAATCACTAAATATGTGGATACACTACTTGATGGGTGAGAGATTTATTGTTTATTCAAGCAAAAATATTCTAAAGTATATATTCTATAAAAATTATCTTAACTTAATATAGAGGTGATGGATAAATTTCCTCCAATATTATGAATTCAATATTGTCTATACTCCTAGGAAGGGGAACATGGTAGCAGATACTCTCCATAGAAGATCTTGTTTACAATTATTGTATGATATGTCAGAGCATTTTGCCTCATTGAAGTTATACTTTTTAGATGGCGATGTATAAGATTACCTCCAGTTAATGGTTTTTACCCTCTACTTTTACAGTGATTTAGGGAGTCACAACTATGAGATACCGACTGTGAGACCCAATATACTCGGATATCTACTAGAAATTCTCCTAATGTATATTTTAAAGTTTGATAACATGTTTTTCCTCTCATAGAATGGATGATGGTACTAGATTCACTAAGATATGAGGTGTTAAGGTAGTTCTATACTTCAACCTTAGTGGTACATCTAAGTGTGGTGAATATTTATCAAGACCTTTGGCGGCAGTTTTGGTGGCCAAGAATAAAGAAGGGAGTTATAGTGTCTTTCTCTAAATGCCTTACTTTTCAACAAGTGAAGGTTAGCCACTAGGTTCCTGTAACATCCCAAGTAAGTAATGAGTAATAGATATTTTTATCTATGTCTATTAATGATTAAGATAGTGTTTTAGAGGCTTAAAATGAAAATAAATACAATCTTATGCATGGATTACACTAATATTCTTAAAAGATTGTTTTACTGCCTTTTGATGGCAAATCCTTTTTAAATCTATATTTTGACAATTTTATAAAATATTTTTGTCAAAATAAACTTAATCTTTATGATTGGGACATCAAAATTTACTTTGTGTGAATTTTTGGTATTTTTCGGACAATGTTCATTTTTTAATGAATAGTGAAAAATACTGCATTTTACATCAAAACTGCTTTTTAATCTAATTTATTTATATGGTTAGATTATATTTTTAATTGGTATTAAAGTTTAATCTGAATATAATTTTTCCATTTAATCCAATGGTGGTCATTAGGATTAATTTCACTTTGGAATTGGTCATAAACTAATGCCAATCTTTTCATAGATATTGTTTCAAAAAAACCCGCTATTTGTCATGACAGCGGGAATTAATTATTAAATTAATTAATGTGACTTATATGTTTTGAATTTTGTAAAATAGACTTCATTTTTGAATTCGGAATATCAAATACAGCTTAGGGTGAATTTTTGGTAATTTTCTGAAAAACTTCAATTTTTGATGAATAGTGAAACCACTAAGTGGTACTTATAAAAACTGATTTTTCCGTTTAAATGAAATTTTGCCATAATTGTGTTTTGAATCTTGAAAATCCAACATACATGGTTGTCATTAAGAAGTAAAATGTGGTTCAATGGGATTAAAATAATTTTTTGGTGAATAGTAACTTATTAAGTTCTTAATCGCGATTAGTGGTAATTAGTGTAGTTTAAGGTAAAAATAATGCTTTAATAATATGAAATGACCTAGACACATGTCCTAACCTTATTGGATGTGTCATGGCCGACCAAGACAAGCCATGGGTCAACTTGGGGACCCCATGGAGCCACTTTGGTTGGGAAATGACATAAATAACTTTTTATTAAATGTTAAAGTAAAAAATGACACAAACATGAGATGTTTTACAAAAACAATTTTTTACATGGGGTTATACAAGTAAGAATTTTGATTATAAATAGTAATTGGAAAGATAAAAAGATTTCCTACATCATAGTATTTTTTTATAATTTTTTGACAGTATATAAATAAAAGTATTTATGACATCATAATGATGTAGCGATTACCTCATTAATAAAGGATTTAAATAAAATGGAAAGATAATGTAATATCTAAGACCAACACATGTACAAAACCAATTGGATGAGTGGATTTAGAACCCTTATCACCTTATACTCGAATTATATCAATTTGGGACCTTTTGAATCCGAAACTCATTTTAAAATAAAGTAACTTATCTTTAATTTCCAAGAGTGCCCCTCCTCTCCTCTTATAAAAGGCCCCCACCTCTACCTCCTTACCCACACTCCAAAAAGCCTTTGGCTCGGCCAAACCCAGCCCATTTTGTCTCTCCACATCCCTCTCTTACTCCTTGAAGCCTCACTTTGGTCAGAAGTCTTCCCAAGGAAGCCTTTGAGCTCAAACCAAAGGGAGTTACCCGATTTTAAGGTAATGTCTTCTTTTGAGTCCTTTTGTGTTATTTTGATTCTCCAACCCCCTAAACTCTTTTTATTATTTTCTTTTGTAACAAATCCAGTATCCTCAATATACTAGGATGTTGTTATAATAAGGATTAGAGATACACTTACACACACCTACATTTAATGGTTAACGAACATATTGTTTCCGTGGATGGTGAATTTATGCCTCCCGAAATGATGATTGTTCAACATTCTTTTAACACCTTCAAAGGTGGCCATTAAGATGTCACTATATTTATATATGATATATAATATGTTTATGTTTTCCTTAAGCTTCTGTTTTTTTTTCTTTTTGGTCATACTTTTATGGTTTCCATTATGGGTAAACGCGATATCTTCATTTAAGGAAGTGCGGACTACCGCCCCCTCAAAGTGATTTGATTCGTTAAATACCATATGTGGGACGTATAAAGGATGGAACTATGATATTATATATGATATTATACTGGAATTATAATATACCTTTATATCATTATGATTCCATTCTATAAAATACGAAATAGAAATGAAAGTAGCGTTCATGCGTACGTACGGCTTACCGTCTCCATGAACAGTGCATTTCATTTCGTACCTCTAAATGATTATGTAATATATTAAATGCATGTATATATTGGATATATATGATATATACATCATGATTATAATTATGGATATAATGGATACATGAACAACTTGTAATTATAAAGGGTTTATTTTTTACTCAAGTACCAATGGTCGTTAAAACAACCGTTATTAACGTAAATAATTACATAGTGTTCATGACATGGTAATAAGTGATATAAAAGGAATAATGAACTTAAAAAAGGTTCTTAATCAAGTAGAAATTAACTCAAGTTTATTATTCAGGAGATTAAAGAATGACCGAGTCAAGTCAGACCCGAGGTATGGGACTTCGTCTCAATCTCCTTTCATTGAGGCATATTTTGTTTTATACACAACCTTGTTTTATATGGTGTATAAACCCCTTTGACTTTTACGTTTATTCAAAAGGAATATTTTTTATACGAAGCGTTTACTAAACAAAAAAAGGGAATGTTTTTGTCATACGTATGAGGCGACAATGACTTCTCCACCGCCGTGACCATTATTTGAGTTTCGGCTTCCTCTACAAGCCATACCTTCTTTTTAAAAGAAAAATAAATACCATGTTTTAATTTTCTTTTATTTTTGTATTGAAAATGGTTTTCATAATGTTTTTATATCAATGTGTTGTATTGATATCTTGTGATTGAAAGGTGAAAATGTTATGTTTCCTTTATGCATGTTTTATGTGATACGATTATGTTGAGGTTCTTGGGCATTATTATGAAGACGGGTGGTTCCGTGATAAACTAAGGGCGGGTGAGCCCGAGATAGCTCTCTAATGCATTGGGTAACGCGAAGGAGTGAAACGTTAAGATTTATCCAAAGAGATTTAGGGAATATACTGTGATGGGTATTCCAAACGTAAGCAAGAGGGTTACTCCCTACATAAGAATGTTATGAATGCCTCAAGTTACCTTTATGTCTTATGATTTCTATGATTTATTCATTATTTCATGAGGTATGTTAAAGTGCTTATGTTTTATGGGTAAAGTATGATTTCATTCTTATGTATATACGTACCCATGTTTCCTTTCCATATTTTTATATCCCTTACTGAGATTTTTATGCTCATCCCAAGTTTTTTGAAATGTTTTTCATAGGTCAAGGGAAAGGTACATGATATGATGATAGTGTCAAGGAAGTGTCAAGAAAGAATCCATGTTTTATTTTAAATATGTTTCCATTGATGGGAAAGAAGAATACTATCTTTATGTAACCACTTTGTTTATATGTGGAATGTAATGCAAGTTTTATGATCTAATTCTCTAAAACTCTAAACCCGAAAAGATCCTCAATGTGTAATATTGTAATAACTCAAGATTAAGTAAGGTTTAAGGCTGGGGCCTTATAGTTGGTATCAGAGGTCGGTTTAGATAACTTTAGGAGTTAGAATTATATTAAAATATTATCCAAAAATATTTTTTTTATGGTCAAATTGAAGTGATATAGTATTTGAAGATTACCATGTTGCTTCATCTAAGACATGTTTGTTCAGAATGGTTTTTCGCAGAGGAAATAGGGAAGCAGTGCTAGGAAGGCATGCAGAAAAAAATAACCTTCCGAATCAGCATCCCGAGATGGTCGGAATTGGAACTGAACTGTTTGTTGCAGTAATGGCGCAGTTGACTCAAGTGATAAATGGCGGTGGTATCCATACACGAGATCAGCCAGATCAACCGCAGAGGAACATGTCAGTGGTGGAACATTTCATGAGGCAACATCCCCCATAATTCAGAGGATCATCTGACCTTGTGCTAGCTGAAGGGTGGATTAAAGCACTGGAGAAGATTTTTGATGTCAT
The DNA here is from genome assembly GCA_963277665.1 of Viscum album. Taxonomy (NCBI): domain Eukaryota; kingdom Viridiplantae; phylum Streptophyta; class Magnoliopsida; order Santalales; family Viscaceae; genus Viscum; species Viscum album. The sequence continues at coordinate 2,097,788,148 of OY728156.1, forward strand.
GGGGTGTTCATAAAATCAAAAGGTTAGTCTTGCTATTTATCGTTTGGAGGGAGAAGCGGATCAGTGGTGGTCGATGGTTAAAAATATCAGGGACGCTGATGAGATTGATGCTCTCGACTGGGATGAATTCAAAGGTATGTTTCTTAAGAAGTATTTTCCTAAGGCTGTTCGACTTAGGATGGAAAAGCAATTCTTGGAATTGAGGCAAGTGGAAGACTCAATGGCTACCTATGAAGAAAGGTTCACTCGATTGGCAAGGTATGCTCCAAATTTTATCCGAGACCTTGATAGTAAAATCAATCGTTTTTACTCAGGATTAAAGCCAAAATATCTAAGGGCATTAGCTTCTCGTGAGTTTAAAAGTTATGAAAAGCTTGTTCGATGTGCTAAGAAGGTGGAAATGGAGTTTGCCGATGATCAAGTGTTCTATAACAACCAACAGAAGAAGAGACCAAGGTGGTAGGAGAAAGGTAAGAATTCTTCAAAAAAGTTTGTTGGTTAAAAAACTAAGTTTCCAGTTTGTGATAAATGTGTCAAAAGGCATGCTGGGGAATGTCTTTTGAATTCTGGAAAGTGCTACCGATGTGGTAAGATGGGACATAAGGCTCGTGATTGCACTGAAAAGGATCAAGGTGAAGGTAAGACCAAATTTGATTTATAGTTAGTGAAATGTTATAAGTGCAATGAGATGGGTCACTATGCAAACGAGTGTCCGACAAAGAGCTTGAGTGATGGGAAGTAGTTAGACTACAAGTAGAAAGGGGTGGTGAAATCCTTTGCAACTACTTCAGCAGATGTCGGGCCATCAAATGAAGTTGTATCAGGTACTTTGTTTGTTTTTTCAGATTATGCCAATGTGTTTTTTGATTTGGGGTCTACACATTCTATCATCTCTGAAACCTTTTCTAGTAAAATGGGAATACCATCTCAAGAAATGACTCCTGAACTTTTGGTAAAAACACCTGGGAGAAATGTTGAGGAAAAAAGAATTGATAAGAATCTTCCTATCCTTATTTTTGGAAAGAACCTACTTGCAAACCTTATTGTTCTACCTCTAGTAGAGTTTGATTTTATCCTGGGTATGGATTGGATCTCTATTTACCATGCTAAGATTGATTGTAGAGCTAAAGAAGTTTCTTTTCAGAAAGACTTTCAGTTTGTTTACAAGAATAAACACTTACTTTTGATAACTTATCAAGAGGCTGAGAAACTTGTAAAATATGTAAATGAATGTTACCTTGCACACTTCATTGAAAATAAAGGAACTGTTTAGATTAATGATGTGCCAGTGGTAAATGAGTATCCTGATGTTTTTCCTGATGAGTTTCATGGAATAATACCAGATCGGGAAGTTGAATTTACTGTTGACTTAGTTCCTAATACTAAGCCAATTTCAAAACCCCCTTATCGAATGGCTCAAATTGAACTTTTAGAGTTGAAGGAGAAATTGCAAGATTTATTAGAGAAAGGTTTCATTCAACCTAGAAACCACCATGGGGTGCTCCTGTCTTGTTTGTTAAAAAGAAAGATGGTTCAATGAGACTTTTCATTGATTATAGAGCCTTAAATAACATCACTGTTAAGAGAAAATATCCTTTGCCTCATATCGATGATTTGTTTGATCAGCTCCAGGGAGCTCAGTATTTTTCAAAGATTGACTTGAGATCGGGGTACCATCAGCTGAAGGTAAAGGAATAATATGTTCCGAAGACTGCGTTTCGTACAAGATATGGCCATTATGAATTTGTATTAATGCCTTTTGGGCTAACCAATGCACCTGCTGTATTCATGGACTTAATGAATAGAATTTTCCGTGAGTTCTTGGATAAGTTTGTTTTGGTTTTCATTGATGATATTTTGGTGTTTTCTAAAAGTAAAGAGGAGCATGAAAGACATTTAAGGGTTATCTTGCAAACCTTAAAAGAAAAGAAATTGTATGGGTAATTCAGAAAGTGTGAGTTTTGGTTGAAAAAAATTTCTTTCCTTGGTCACATTGTTTCTAAAGATGAGATAATTGTTGATCCTGCAAAAACAAAAGTTGTGGAAGACTGGCCAAGACCCACAAATGTAACTGAGATTCATAGATTCCTTGGTTTGGCAGGATATTACCGAAGTTTTGTTAGAAAATTTTCACGGTTATCTAGTCCAATGACTAAGCTAACTCGGAAGGGTGTTATGTTTATCTGGACAAAAGAATGTGATGATTGTTTTCAGGAATTGAAAAGAAGATTGGTGAATGCTCCAGTTTTGGCACTACCTTCCAGGAATGGTGAGTTTGTTATCTACAGTGATGCTTCATTGAAAGGAATTGGTTGCGTCCTAATGCATAATGATCAGGTAATTACTTATGCTTCACGACAGTTGAAAACTCATGTGGTAAATTACCCTATACATGATTTGGAATTAGCTGCTGTTGTTTTTTCTTTAAAAATTTGGAGGCATCATTTGTATGGAGTAAAGTGTGAAATATATACTGATCACAAAAGTTTAAAGTATATATTCACTTAGAAATAATTGAACATGAGACAAAGGAGATGGATAGAATTAATCAAGGATTATGATTGTACAATTCATTACCATCCGGGAAAAGAAAATAAAGTGGCTGATGCTTTGAGTCGAAAAAGTAATGCTTCATTAGCAATGTTGCGTTTGGAACATTATCCTTTGGTTAAGGATTTGATGAACTTCGGAATAGAAGTTGTTGGTGCAGAAAGTTCTTCTGTTTTGTTTCAGGTATCAGTGATATCATCTCTATCAGATAGAATCAAGCAAGCACAGAAGCAAGACAGTGAGTTGCAGAAAAAGGTAGAGCTGGTTCAGAAAGGTAAGTTACCTAAATTCAACATTGATAGTGATTTTGTTTTGGGATTTGGGAAGAGATTGTGTGTGCCTTGTGATTCACAGTTGAAGAGAGAGTTGTTATGTGAAGCTCATAGTTCTCCGTTTTCAGTTCATCCTGACAGTACTAAGATGTACAGAGATCTGCAGGAGTATTACTGGTGGGATGGAATGAAAAGAGATATTGCTGATTTTACTGTGAAGTGTTTGACATGTCAATAGGTTAAAGCAGAGCGGAAGTTACCGAAAGGGATGCTTCAGCCTTTACCAGTGCCAGAGTGGAAATGGTAGAATATATCCATGGACTTTGTTGTGGGATTACCGAAGACATCTCGAGGTAATAATGCAATCTGGGTTATTGTTGATCACTTGACCAAATATGCTCATTTCCTTGCTATACGAGATACTTTTTCCCTAGATCAAATTTCTCGTTTGTATCTTAAAGAGATAGTCAGGTTACATGGATTTCCTCTCTCCATTGTATCTGATCGTGATCCCAGGTTCACTTCTAACTTTTGGAAAGGCCTTCAGAAGTCGTTGGGTACTGAATTAAATTTTAGTACAGCTTTTCATCCTCAATCAGATGGGCCGTCAGAATGAACAATTAAGACCTTGGAGGATATGCTACAAGCTTGTTCTATGGATTATCAGGGAATTTGGGACCAACATCTTTCTTTGGTTGAATTTTCATATAATAACAGTTTTCATTCCAGTATACAGATGGCACCATTTCAGGCATTATATGGGAAGCGGTGTCGAACTCCAACTTTCTGGGATGAAGTGGGTGAAAGGAAGTTGATGGAACCAGAATTGGTAGAAGAGATGGCAGAAAAAGTTCAGCTGATTCAGAAACACATGAGAACAGCTTAGAGCAGGCAGAAGAGTTATGCGGACAACAGGAGGAAGGATCTCTCTTTTGAGGTAGGTGATCATGTTTTTCTCAAAGTATCACCATGGAAAAGTGTGATGCGATTTGGTAAGAAAGGAAAGTTGAGTCCAAGGTTCATTGGACCATATGAAATTCTGGAGAGAGTTGGATCAGTTGCATACCGAGTGCCTTTACCTCCGAGTTTATCTCAGGTACACAATGTTTTTCACGTTTCGATGTTGAGAAAGTATATGCCAGATCCATCTCATGTTTTGAGTCCATAGGTAGTTCAACTGGAAGAGAACCTATCTTATGAGGAACAACCGGCCCAGATTCTTGACCACAGGGAGAAAGTGTTACAAAATAAGGTTATTAATCAGGTAAAGGTTTTGTGGAAAAAACCACATGATGGAAGATGCAATATGGGAATATGAAAATGCAATGAGGGATAAGTACCCCCATTTATTTGATAAGTAAATAAATTGCGGGGACGCAATATTCTAAAGGGGGGAAGGATGTAACATCCCAAGTAAGTAATGAGTAATATATATTTTTATCTATGTCTATTAATGATTAAGATAGTGTTTTAGAGGCTTAAAATGAATATAAATACAATCTTATGCATGGAATACACTAATATTCTTAAAAGATTGTTTTACTGCCTTTTGATGGAAAATCCTTTTTAAATCTATCTTTTGACAATTTTATAAAATATTTTTGTCAAAATAAACTTAATCTTTATGATTGGGACATCAAAATTTACTTTGTGTGAATTTTTGGTATTTTTCGGACAATGTTCATTTTTTAATGAATAGTGAAAAATACTGTATTTTACATCAAAACTGCTTTTTAATCTAATTTATTTATATGGTTAGATTATATTTTTAATTGGTCTTAAAGTTTAATCTGAATATAATTTTACCATTTAATCTAATTGTGGTCATTAGAATTAATTTCACTTTGGAATTGGTCATAAACTAATGCCAAACTTTTCATAGATATTGTTTCAAAAAAACCCGCTATTTGTCATGACAGCGGGAATTAATTATTAAATTAATTAATGTGACTTATATGTTTTTAATTTTGTAAAATACACTTCATTTTTGAATTCTGAATATAAAATATAGCTTAGGATGAATTTTTGGTAATTTTCTGAAAAACTTCAATTTTTGATGAATAGTGAAACCACTAAGTGGTACTTATAAAAACTGATTTTTCCGTTTAAATGAAATTTTGCCATCATTGTGTTTTGAATTTTGAAAATCCTACATACATGGTTGAAATTAAGAAGTAAAATGTGGTTCAATGGGATTAAAATAATTTTTTGGTGAATAGTAACTTATTAAGTTCTTAATCGCGATTAGTGGTAATTAGTGTAGTTTAAGGTAAAAATAATGCTTTAATAATATGAAATGACCTAGAAACATGTCCTAACCTTATTGGATGTGTCATGGCCGACCAATAAAATCTATGGGTCAACTTGGGTACCCCATGGAGCCACTTTGGTTGGGAAATGACATAAATAACTTTTTATTAAATGTTAAAGTAAAAATGACACAAACATGAGATGTTTTACAAAAACGATTTTTTACATGGGGTTATACAAGTCATAATTTTGATTATAAATAGTAATTGGAAAGATAAAAATATTTCCTACATCATAGTATTTTTTATAATTTTTTAAAATTAAATAAATAAATTTATTTATGAAATCATAATGATGTAGCGATTACCTCATTAATAAAGGATTTAAATAAAATGGAAAGATAATGTAATATCTAAGACCAAAACATGTCCAAAACCAATTGGATGAGTTGATTTAGAACCCTTATCACCTTATACTCGAATTATATCAATGTGGGACCTTTTGAATCTGAAACTCATTTTAAAATAAAGTAACTTATCTTTACTTTCCAAGAGTGCCCCTCCTCTCCTCTTATAAAAGGCCCCTACCTCTACCTCCTTACCCACACTAACAAAAGCCTTTGGCTCGGCCAACCCCTGCCCATTTTGTCTCTCCACATCCCTCTCTTACTCCTTGAATCCTCAATTTGGGCAGAAGTCTTCTCAAGGAAGCCTTTGAGCTCAAACCAAAGTGAGTTACCCGATTTTAAGGTAATGTCTTCTTTTGAGTCCTTCTGTTTTATTTTTCTTCTCCAACCCCCTAAACTCTTTTTATTATTTTATTTTGTAACAACTCCAGTATACTCAATATACTAGGATGTTGTTATAATAAGGATTCGATCTACACTTACACACACCTACATCTAATGGTAAACGAACATACTATTTCCGTGGATGGTGAATTTATGCCTCCCGAAACGATGATTGTTCAACATTCTTTTAACAACATCAAAGGTGGTCATTAAGATGTCACTATATTTATATATGATATATAATATGTTTATGGTTTCCTTAATATTCTTTTTTATTTCTTTTTGGTCATACCTTTATGGTTTCCATTATGGGTAAACGCGATATCTTCATTTAAGGAAGTGCGGACTACCGCCCCCTCAAAGTGATTTGATTCGTTAAATACCATATGTGGGACGTATAAATGATCGAACTATGATATTATATATGATATTATACTGGAATTATAATATACCTTTATATCATTATGATTCCATTCTATAAAATACGAAATAGAAATGAAAGTAGTGTTCATGCGTACGTACGGCTTACCGTCTCCATGAACGGTGCATTTCATTTCGTACCTCTAAATGATTATGTAATATATTAAATGAATGTATATACTGGATATATATGATATATACATCATGATTATAATTCTGGATATAATTGATACATGAACAACTTGTAATTATAAAGGGTTTATTTTTGACTCAAGTGCCAATGGTCGTTAAAACAACCGTTATTAACGTAAATAATTACATAGTGTTCATGACATGGTAATAAGTGATATAAAAGGAACAATGAACTTGAAAAAGGTTCTTAAGCAAGTAGAAATTAACTCAAGTTTATTATTCAGGATATTAACGAACGACCGAGTCCAGTTGGACCCGAGGTATGGGACTTCGTCTCAATCTCCTTTCATTAAGGCATATTTTGTTTTATACACAACCTTATTTTATATGGTGTATAAACCCCTTTGACTTTTATGTTTATTCAAAAGGAATCTTTTTTATACGAAGCGTTTACTAAACGACAAAAGGGAATGTTTTTGTCGTACGTATGCGGCGACAACGACTTCTCCGCCGCCGTGACCATTATTTGAGTTTCGGCTTCCTCTACAAGCCATACCTTCTTTTTAAAAGAAAAATAAATACCATGTTTTAATTTTTATTTTATTTTGGTATTGAAAATGGTTTTCATATTGTTTTTATATCAATGTGTTGTATTGATATCTTGTGATTGAAAGGTGGAAATGTTATGTTTCCTTTATGCATGTTTTATGTGATACGATTATGTTGAGGTTCTTGGGAATTATTATGAAGACGGGTGGTTCTGTGATAAACTAAGGGCAGGTGAGCCCGATATAGCTCTCCAATGCATTGGGTAACACGAAGGAGTGAAACATTAAGGTTTCTCCTAAGAGATTTAGGGAATATACTGTGATGGGTATTCCAAACGTAACCAATAGGGTTACTCCCTACGTAAGAATGTTATGAATGCCTCAAGTTACCTTTATGTCTTATGATTTCTATGATTTATTCATGATTTGATGAGGTATGTTAAAGTTCTTATGTTTTATGGGTAAAGTATGATTTCATTCTTATGTATATATGTACCCATGTTTCCTTTCCATATTTTTATATCCCTTACTGAGATTTTTATGCTCATCCCAAGTTTTTTGAAATGTTTTTCACAGGTCAAGGGAAAAGGTACATGATATGATGATAGTTTCAAGGAAGTGTCAAGAAAGAATCCATGTTTTATTTTAAATATGTTTCCATTGATGGGAAAGAAGAATACTATCTTTATTTAACCACTTTGTTTATATATGGAATGTAATGCAAGTTTTATGATCTAATTCTCTAAAAATCTAAACCCAAAAAGATCCTCAATGTGTAATCTTGTAATAACTCAAGATTAAGTAAGGTTTAAGGCTGGGGCCTTATAGTTCCAACAGGTTTAGATCAAACCCTTGAGGTAACAGAGTGGAAGTGGGATGAGATATCCATATAATTCATGATGGGGTTACTACGTATATCCAAAGGATATGATTCTATCTAGGTGATCATAGAAAAAATCACCAAGTTTCCCCAATTCCAAGATAATAGATAGTAGAGTCCAGTAGAGAGATTGGGACACCTCTACGTGTAGAAGATAGTCTAACTCCATGGATTTCCCTCAATGATTTTTTCTGAAAATGATTCTTTCTTTACATATCATATTTGGAAGGGATTATAGGAGGCCTTTTGTACTCTATTCTATTTGAGCACAGCGTTTCACCCCTAAAATGATGGTCAGACTGAGTAGACCATTAAGGTTTTGGAGTACATACCGTGATATTTCATGTTAGACTTTAGCTGTAGTTGGTAGGATCACCTACCATTGGTGGATTTTTCATACAAAAATAGATATCATTCCAACATCTATATGGTTCCATTAGAGACCTTGTACAGGTGACCCTTCACGTCACCACTATGCTGGAATGACCTAAGAGAGTAAGCACTTATAATCTCAGAGTTGGTGTGAGCCACTATAGAGTAGTTGAAGGTCATCCAAGAGTAGATTATGACTATATAGAGCCATCATAAGTCCTATAAAGACCAATTATAGAGGCATTTGGAGTTTTAGGATGGAGACCATGTGTTCTTGAGAGTCTCACCTTGAAGTGGATTATGGAGATTCTGATCGGGAAGAAACATATCTATGAGATCCATTTTCCCTTTCTAGATGCTCTATTGAGGTGGTAAGGTGGTGTACCTATTAACTCTACCACCGTAGTTAGACCAGATACACAACGTCATCCACATGTCTCAACTGAGGAGGTATATACATGATATATCACATTTTATCAACTGGGGTGATCTAGACATTAAAGATGAAGCTAACTTTATAGAGTAAAAAATATATATCAATGATTGGTAGAAGAGGATTCTTTATGTGTGATCAATTCCTTTAGTTTGTGTTTGGTGGAAACATAAGAATCTTTAGGAGATAACCTGGGAGTGGGAGATCCAGATGCATGCTTAGTACCCACATCTCTTTGTGTAGCATTTTGTTTTTTGCTTTCTAAGAAAATATCCCCAAGGTGGGGAGAATGTAACGACTTCAATTTTTTAATTATTTGTTTTGGAATATTATATGGATTATTTATGGAGCTAGGCACTAAGAAGGTGTGAGATTATGAGACCCAGTGTGCCTAGAATTAATTTTTGAAATATATTAAATATCACACATGGACATTTTTCTTGAAAATTTTGAATAACTTCTAAATGAAGGCTTGGATAAGAAATCTGAGGCTTCCATTTATTTTAGAGAAAGGATTTTACCCTATTCACGATATGACCTTAGAGTGTGTCAGAATTTCATATTGGGTGTGGTCTTGGGTGGATGATTAAAAAAAATAAATTGAATAAATAAATTGAATAATTCAATTTATTTAATTAAATTCCACGATGTAATATCCTTATATATAAACATTTATATGGCTAATTTTTAGTGTTATCCACATAACCCATCAAATTAATAGGATTTTTTGGAGATCTTTAGAGGATCTTCCATTTGAGAATGATGACCATATCATGGATTTTTTATCAGTGTGTGGTGGAACTTGAGGATCTCACCAATGACAATAACATAGACTCATTCATCTTTACTGATCGATCCACCTTAAACTTTTACATTTGTATTTTTTGTCTCTATACATGTAGTTTTATTCCTTTGAAAAATGGTAATCAATCAAATAACAAATTGATTTGAGGATCGTGCATATTGTAGGTATGGGATAGATAGTATCTAGGTTTGGGGATTTCTTGGATGATTATGATATACCTATTCATTCTTCATTCTAATATAAATGAATCACATCTGACATAAACATTTGATTAGGTTCTTCCTCACATATGTGTGTTTTTATTTTTCTTCCCAATTCTTCATTCATTACAGGTAATTCCCTAGCCTACGATTTGAAAAAAACTAGATAAGCAATCATTATGCACCCGTTTCTTGGTGAAAGAGATTTTTATTGTAGATATGAGTTTGGATCAATGATTGGATCAATATATAATGAAATATTGATAAAATATTAGAGTTCTTCAAGTGGGGTTTGACATGAGGATACCAAAATATGTGACAGAGGGATTTCCCATGCATTTTGGTGGCTGGATTCTGGTGAGTAGTCATAGTAATGCTCGGAATGACCAAATCCACACACTCAAACATGATTCATGGATGGATCAAAGGGTAGAGATGTCACGACCCACCCTCGGGGTCCGTGCCGTGACTACCCCAAGCCCGCCTTCCATAGGCCAGGGGCTGGCGACTAGAACCATGGCGTAAATCCCGGTAAAAAGGGAAGGCATTGCCTTTGTAAAGTAAACAAACACCACAGAGTAAGCAAGCAGAAAGTAAACACTAAGTAAAAGCAGAGTACAACTAAGAGTGCGGAAAAGTAAATGGGCCAGTATACAAACCCAAACTGAAAGTAAAGTACAACTCGAAAGGGAAAAACAGAAACTGAAATGTAAAAGTCGCTACACTGAACTGTCCACTGGAAATTCCACCTGAAAGGTGGGTACAGATAGCTCCACTGCTCCACGGGTCCCGCCGTCCGCCCCGAGCACGTCTCACCCAGTGGTCCACCTCCAGGTACTGACTCGTCGTGACTTCCACCTCTGGGTACCGTCTCGTCGTATAGTCCACCTCCAGGTACCGTCCAGTCCTCGAACACTCAGCCTCTGTCAGCACTTCCCGTCGTCTGCAACCAACACAACGAGGTGCGGGCATAGCCCATGCAGGGGTGAGTGTAACGATACTCAGTAGGGACCCCGAGACCCTCAAGTCTCACTAAACCAACAAGGATAGACACAAAGAAGATCTCAACAGATAACCTCTACTTAGGTATATGCCCATACATATACCTAAGTTATCAAGTAACTAATCTCAATCATGAAGAAACACAAGGATTGTGAAATCAACGGATAACCACTACCCAGGTATATTCCCATACATATACCTAAGTTATCAAGTGACCCATCTCAATCATGTGGAAACACAAGGGTCAAAAGTCTCAGCTCAAACCAGGATTTTCATTATCGAAACTGTAACTGCTGAAGAGCTCCGTCTCTGGAGTGTACAGTGGTCCTGTCACGACTCAGAGGTACTGCTCACTAACCTAAGACTGCTGAAGTACTCCTCCTGTCGAGTACCGCGGGTCTACTGCCAACTACCGGGCGCTCCGTCCGCTGAGGGTCTGCTGCCAAATACCGGGCGCTCACCCAAATAGCCTACTGAGGTACTCCTCCTATCGAGTACCGCGGGTTTGCGGCCAACTACCGGGCGCTCCGTCCGCCGTGGGTCTGTCGCCAAATACCGGGCGCTCCGTCCACTGGGCTAGTCGACTCACTCCAAGTCGAGTCGGTCAAGCAGTCGTCAGGTCTCAGCCGGCTACACGGTCTCTGTACTCCGCACGCTCGTCTCAGGGAGGGTCCGCTCCACGAGCTACTGGTCGATACTCCAAGTATCACAAGTCCCGCAAAGAAGTATCTCAAAGGACCGCCTCGTCACAGGGGTCTCAACGCAACAGACGGCGCGTCCTTCGGACGCCCGGACTGTGAGTTATTAGCCTTTTCATCCCAGGGGCCCGGTTGGTTTCGTGTGCGAACCAAACCCGGCCGTATCTCAACTGTACCCTGAACTCCCATAGGGTATACTGAAAGGGACCGTTACTCAACGTAAACACCAACGTCGCCGACGGTTCGTCAAACGGACGTCCTGTCTGAAAGATATCAGCTTTCCCGTTCCAGGGGCCCGGTTGGATTTCGGGTGCGATCCAACCCGGCCACTACCAACTGTATCCAAAACTCAGGCGAAGGATGCCAAAAATTCCGTATCGTCAACAGGAACTCAACGCAACAGACGGTGCGTCGATCGGACACCCGGTCTGAGAGTTATTGGCATTTTCGTCCCCGGGGCCCGGTTGGTTTTTAAGGAAAAACCAACCCGACCGTACTCCACCTGCGTCCAAACCTCGACCGGAGTATGCCAAAAGATCCGTCTCACTAATAGGAACATAACAAAGCTGACGGCACGTCAATCGGACGTCCGTAGCTCAAGTTATGAGTGTTTCTGCTCCGAAGGCCCGATTGGTTTCGTGTACGAACCAACCCGGACGAACTCAAAGTGTTCCGAAACTTTGGGTGCGATATACCGAAACGACCGTCTCGATCCAAGGATCACGTTGCCGCAGACGGTTCGTCAATCGGAGGTCCGTGGCTCAATTTATGGCCAAAAGACCGAAACCGATTCGAAACGGGGGGGTCCGGGTCCGGGCCGACCCGGCCCGACCCCCCTGGGTCGGCCCGAACTGGGTCGACCCGGCCCGGCCGGCTGGCGGCGCGGCGGCCGCGGTGGCCTGGCGCTGCACGGAGGCAGTGCGCGGGGGGGCAAAGCCTCCCGCTTCTTGGAAAGGCGGCGCGGCATTATGTCGCGCCCCTTTTTGAAACCGCCCCCCCTTCGTGGGGGGCCTGCTTTGAAGGGAACCGGGGGGCCTCCTGCCCCCCCTCAAGGAAACCGCCCCCCTCATAAATGAGGGGGGGGTTTAGAAGCTGGTCGGGGGATTAATTTTCCCCCGGCCTTTGACCATCCGGCCGGCCAGCTGGCCGGCCGGTTTTCTCCAACGGGACCGGAAAATCCGGTCCCCTTTCCGGCTTCCGACGCCGGCAGCCCGGCCGCCGGTCTTCTCGTCCCGCCGCGGCCCGGAACCGGCCACGGTGTTCATCGTCTGGCGCGGTGCGACGGCACCGCGCCCCTCCGCCGCGCCTTCGATTTCCCTTGATGCGGCGCGACGGCGTCGCGTTCTTGATGATTCTTCCACGGCGCGGCGCGAAGGCGCCGCGAAATATAATCATACGATTATCCGCGTGGTGCGACGGCACCACGCCACCTTGTTTCCACCCGCAAGATAAATCAACAAGAACGATGGAGGGGGGTTCGGCCGTGTTCATGCGGTCCGGCCCCCTCACGTTAAATGATAACACAACTTAAATATTCAATATCCTCACGTTAGACATGCTAGAACCACGAACAAGAATAAAATAATTAAACAAAAATCAACAACCCCTACAATCCTCATCAACACTTTTCCCAATTCCACAATAGATCTAGAAGGGGAAAACATGGAAAGTGATAATCATATTGTAGTAAACCCCTACCTCGATAGTCACACGTTGACGTAGTCGTGGAATATCGGTTTCGATTCCTTTGACGTCGGAGGAAGAGTCGTCGTCGATGGCGTTCGTCGCGGAAGAGATGACGCGGAAGAAGAACGTCACGTCGCGAATACGGTGTCGCGGAAGAATCGTGTTCTTCGGCGGAGAAGTTCTTCGTTGAAGAACGGCGTTCTTCGTGTTCTTCGTCGAGGTTGAAGAAGATGAAGAAAAAGAAGAACCTGTCCAACTCTCTCAAGGAGACAAAACTATTAACCAAAATAAAATAAGACTCTATCTTATTTTATTAACACAACAACACACTAGAATTTCAAGAGTTTGAAATTCAAAACACACACACACTCACCTTATTTAAGTCTAAAGTTATAACTTAAGATATCATAACTTATGAGGGAGTTGAGGGGTTTTAGAGGATATGAAGAGGTGGGGTTCGTGTGGGCCCCACCACCCTCATAACCTCCCAAGGGAGGTTGGGTGGTTACCCAACTTCCAACAAGAGATAACACTTAGAGTAAAATAGTAAAAATTGTAGTGTAATTACAAAGTAAACATCCACAATTTTTATTATCAACACTCGTATGAACGCAACTCCAGAACAGGAGTTCCTAAGCGTTTACCGGTGCTACGGTTCCATCGGTGCCCTCGGAATTCGATTCCGGGCACCGGTTCAAAAGTTAGAAACTCCCGCTCGTTCGTTCACTGAACGTACCCGAGCCAAACTTCAGAAATTGATTCCGGGCACACCGGGCCTCGGAATCAGGTTCCGTCTGAAACCGCGCTCTTGTAAAATTCCAAAGAAAATTAAGAAAAAATTTCCCTTGAATTTTACGGGTCTTTACATTACTCCCACCTCAGGGCTTTACGTCCCCGTAAAGATACATCAAAAACTAGGGAAACAAATGAGGGTACTGAGCACGCATCTGAGCCTCCCACTCCCATGTGCTCTCTTGGAGATTCCCGTGCTGCCATCTGATGCGCACAAGAGGAATCAATTGCCCACGCAGGACCCGCTCTTGTCGATCCTCTATCTCCACCGGAACCTCCGTAAAAGTCTCCCCATCGTCAACGTCAAGCTCCCCATGGTCAATGATGTGCGTCGGGTCGTGCACGTATCTCCTCAGCTGAGACACGTGAAAGACGTCGTGCACCCGGTGCAACTGAGGTGGTAGAGCCAGGCGATAAGCCACCTCACCAATCCTGCTGAGGACCTGGAAGGGTCCGATGAAGCGTGGAGATAACTTGCCGCCTCGGCCAAATCTCCGAATACCACGTCGAGGTGAGACCCGCAAGAAGACGTGGTCACCATCCTCGAACTTCAGTGGCCTCCGCCTCCTGCCAGCATATGACTTCTGCCGGCTCTGAGCTGTCCTCATCCGCTCCGGGATGACCTGGACCTTCTCTGGTCCCACATGAGCTGTAAGATTTCTTCCTTGCCGATAAGAGAAAACTGGTCTCATCTCCTGGATGAACCACATTCTTTGCCTAATACAGTCAATCCTAACATGGATGATACTAATCCATACCAAGGATGACGTCGTAAGGCCTCGACGCTACTACCAAGAGATCCAACCGTTACTCCCGCCTCCAAGAGTTGAGTCACACTGTCGGCATCAGTGTGTGGTAACTAGGTCTCCTCCAGTAGATGTCTCACATGTGAGGGTCAAGTCAACAGTCAAAACTGGAACCTCTTAGTAACAACACAAAAGGAGGACAGGAATGAAAACATCACAAAGGTATGCGTCTTTTATTATTGCATCTCATAATACAAAGTCGCTACTTAAAAACAACATCAACATGGAACTAGAAGTACAAGAGACGTATCCACTAGTTCTGCTCCTGTCCACCTGCTTCAGGAGCTCTACTGCCTTGTCCACTGCTCTACTGTTGCTCAAGCATTGTCGCTGCCTCTACCTCGGTGGCTCCCCCAAAGCCTACGGATCGAGGAGTCGGACAGTCACGTGCCAGGTGACCCTTTCCGCGGCATGAGTGACACAACCTGCTCCTTGCACGGCTAGCTCTGTTCCCACTCCGGGTGCCCCGCACCACCGGTCCTAAAACCCGAGATCGCCCAACTGTTGGTCTGGTCCTCCTGGACCTCTGCATCATCTGTCTACTGCCCACAGATGACTCGGCTTCTGATCAAAAAACACGCGGCAAAGGCAGCAGTTCCTGAACACGCTCGGGGTGTAGAGCTACTGGCACAAACTCCACCCTGAAGAAGGTCTCAAAGTCTTCCGATGTGAAAGCCATCCCATCGCAAATCTGGAACAAGTGGCTCCACCACCTGCCTGCTGCTGCCTGAAGAAGGCTGGCAGCAAAGGTCACCATGAAGTCCGATGGCGTCCCCACTAGTCTGAAGACTCCCACCACAGCCTTCAGCCAATCCTCAGCCGCCTGCGGGTCCGTCTCTCCCCTGAACCTGGGTGGCCTCTGGCGCTGGAACTCATGCAGCGCACTCAAGCGTCGTGCATCGCCTACTGCTGGGGCTGGTGGCATCGGTGGCCCAACGTATGGTAGTACCGCTGGTGCCTCCGCTGGTGCCTCAACTGCAAGAGGGCCCTGTACCGAAGCCTCATCGCTCGACAGACTGTCAGCATGCACATCCCTCCAGGCTCTAGCTGGTCGTTCGAGAAAATGCATCCTGAAAGAAACAACGTAACACGATCAAACGGTTATACCTGGTGAGCTGACCTGGTTTGAGCTGTTTTAAGGGGAAAAATCTTTGAAAACACACATGCAATCAGTGTTTTCGTGCACAAAGTCGGAAATCAGTTGTCAGGGTCCTGGTGTAAGGATACGTCGGCCGCCCGCACCAACATTGAACACCCTGAACTGAAAACCACACTCGGTACCCTTAACATTATTGCTTCACAGAAAGAAAGTTCAGAGTCGGCGGTAGAACCGACCACCTCTGATACCAATTTGTCACGACCCGCCCTCGGGGTCCGTGTCGTGACTACCCCAAGCCCGCCTTCCATAGGCCAGGGGCTGGCGACTAGCACCAAGGCGTAAATCCCGGTAAAAAGGGAAGGCATTGCCTTTGTAAAGTAAACAAACACCACAGAGTAAGCAAGCGGAAAGTAAACACTAAGTAAAAGCAGAGTACAACTAAGAGTGCGGAAAAGTAAATGGGCAAGTATACAAACCCAAAATGAAAGTAAAGTACAACTAGAAAGGGAAAAACAGCAACTGAAATGTAAAAGTCGCTACACTGAACTGTCCACTGGAAATTCCACCTGAAAGGTGGGTACAGATAGCTCCACTGCTCCACGGGTCCCGCCGTCCGCCCCGAGCACGTCTCACCCAGGGGTCCACCTCCAAGTACTGACTCGTCGTGACTTCCACCTCTGGGTACCGTCCCGTCGTATAGTCCACCTCCAGGTACCGTCCAGTCCTCGAACACTCAGCCTCTGTCAGCACTGCCCGTCGTCTGCAACCAACACAACGAGGTGCGGGCATAGCCCGTGTAGGGGTGAGTATAACGATACTCAGTAGGGACCCCGAGACCCTCAAGTCTCACTAAACCAACAAGGATAACCACAAAGAAGATCTCAACAGATAACCTCTACTTAGGTATATGCCCATACATATACCTAAGTTATCAAGTAACTCATCTCAATCATGAGGAAACACAAGGATTGTGATATCAACGGATAACCACTACCCAGGTATATTCCCATACATATACCTAAGTTATCAAGTGACCCATCTCAATCATGTGGAAACACAAGGGTCAAAAGTCTCAGCTCAAACCAGGATTTTCATTATCGAAACCGTAACTGCTGAAGAGCTCCGTCTCTGGAGTGTACAGTGGTCCTGTCACGACTCAGAGGTACTGCTCACTAACCTAAGACTGCTGAAGTACTCCTCCTGTCGAGTACCGCGGGTCTGCTGCCAACTACCGGGCGCTCCGTCCGCTGAGGGTCTGCTGCCAAATACCGGGCGCTCACCCAAATAGCCTACTGAGGTACTCCTCCTGTCGAGTACCGCGGGTTTGCGGCCAACTACCGGGCGCTCCGTCCGCCGTGGGTCTGTCGCCAAATACCGGGCGCTCCGTCCACTGGGCTAGTCGACTCACTCCAAGTCGAGTCGGTCAAGCAGTCGTCAGGTCTCAGCCGGCTACACGGTCTCCGTACTCCGCACGCTCGTCTCCGGGAGGGTCCGCTCCACGAGCTACTGGTCGATACTCCAAGTATCACAAGTCCCGAAAAGAAGTATCTCAAAGGACCGCCTCGTCACAGGGGTCTCAACGCAACAGACGGCGCGTCGTTCGGACGCCCGGTCTGTGAGTTATTAGCCTTTTCGTCCCAGGGGCCCGGTTGGTTTCGTGTGCGAACCAAACCCGACCGTATCTCAACTGTACCCTGAACTCCCATATGGTATACTCAAAGGGACTGTTACTCAACGTAAACACCAACGCCGCCGACGGTTCGTCAAACGGACGTCCTGTCTGAAAGATATCAGCTTTCCCGTTCCAGGGGCCCGGTTGGATTTCGGGTGCGATCCAACCCGGCCACTACCAACTGTATCCAAAACTCAGGCGAAAGATGCCAAAAATTCCGTATCGTCAACAGGAACTCAACGCAACAGACGGTGCGTCGATCGGACACCCGGTCTGAGAGTTATTGGCATTTTCGTCCCCGGGGCCCGGTTGGTTTTTAAGGAAAAACCAACCCGACCATACTCCACCTGCGTCCAAACCTCGGGCGGAGTATGCCAAAAGATCCGTCTCACTAAGAGGAACACAACAAAGCTGACGACACGTCAATCGGATGTCCGTAGCTCAAGTTATAAGTGTTTCTGCTCCGAAGGCCCGATTGGTTTCGTGTACGAACCAACCCGGCTAAACTCAAAGTGTTCCGAAACTTTGGGTGCGATATACCGAAACGACCGTCTCGATCCAAGGATTGTGTTGCCGCAGACGGTTCGTCAATCGGAGGTCCGTGGCTCAAGTTATGGCCAAAAGACCGAAACCGATTCGAAACGGGGGGGGGGGGGGTACGGGTCCGGGCCGACCCGGCCCGACCCCCCTGGGTCGGCCCGAACCGGGTCGACCCGACCCGGGTCCGACCCGGCCCGGCCGGCCGGCGGCGCGGCGGCCGCGGCGGCCTGGCGCCGCACAGAGGCAGTGCGCGGGGGGGGGGGGGGCAAAGCCCCCTGCTTCTTGGAAAGGCGGCGCGGCATTATGCCGCGCCCCTTTTTGAAACCGCCCCCCCTTCGTGGGGGGCCTGCTTTGAAGGGAACCGGGGGGCCTCCTGCCCCCCCTCAAGGAAACCGCCCCCCTCATAAATGAGGGGGGGTTTTAGATACTGGCCGGGGGATTAATTTTCCCCCGGCCTTTGACCATCCGGCCGGCCAGCTGGCCGGCCGGTTTTCTCCAACGGGACCGGAAAATCCTGTCCCCTTTCCGGCTTCCGACGCCGGCAGCCCAGCCGTCGGTCTTCTCGTCCCGCCGCGGCCCGGAACCGGCCGCGGTGTTCGTCGTCTGGCGCGGTGCGACGGCACCACGCTCCTCCGCCGCGCCTTCGATTTCCCTTGACGCGGCGCGACGGCGTCGCGTTCTTGATGATTCTTCCACGGCGCGGCGCGAAGGCGCCGCGAAATATAATTGTACGATTATCCGCGTGGTGTGACGGTACCATGCCACCTTGTTTCCACCCGCAAGATAAATCAACAAGAACGATGGAGGGGGGTTCGACCGTGTTCATGCGGTTCGGCCCCCTCACGTTAAATGATAACACAACTTAAATATTCAATATCCTCACGTTAGACATGCTAGAACCACGAACAAGAATAAAATAATTAAACAAAAATCAACAACCCCTACAATCCTCATCAACACTTTTCCCAATTCCACAATAGATCTAGAAGGGGAAAACATGGAAAGTGATAATCATATTGTAGTAAACCCCTACCTCGATAGTCGCACGTTGACGTAGTCGTGGAATATCGGTTTCGATTCCTTTGACGTCGGAGGAAGAGTCGTCGTCGATGGCGTTCGTCGCGGAAAACCGTCGCGGAAGAGATGACGCGGAAGAAGAACGTCACGTCGCGGATATGGCGTCGCGGAAGAATCGTGTTCTTCGGCGGAGAAGTTCTTCGTTGAAGAACGGCGTTCTTCGTGTTCTTCGTCGAGGTTGAAGAAGATGAAGAAAAAGAAGAACATGCCCAACTCTCTCAAGGAGACAAAACTATTAACCAAAATAAAATAAGACTCTATCTTATTTTATTAACACAACAACACACTAGAATTTCAAGAGTTTGAAATTCAAAACACACACACACTCACCTTATTTAAGTCTAAAGTTATAACTTAAGATATCATAACTTATGAGGGAGTTGAGGGGTTTTAGAGGATATGAAGAGGTGGGGTTCGTGTGGGCCCCACCACCCTCATAACTTCCCTAGGGAGGTTGGGTGGTTACCCAACTTCCAACAAGAGATAACACTTAGAGTAAAATAGTAAAAATTGTAGTGTAATTACAAAGTAAACATCCACAATTTTTATTATCAACACTCGTATGAACGCAACTCCAGAACAGGAGTTCATAAGCGTTTACCGGCGCTACGGTTCCATCGGTGCCCTCGGAATTTGATTCCGGGCACCGGTTCAAAAGTTAGAAACTCCTGCTCGTTCGTTCACTGAACGTACCCGAGCCAAACTTCGGAAATTGATTCCGGGCACACCGGGCCTCGGAATCAGGTGCCGTCTGAAACCACGCTCTTGTAAAATTCCAAAGAAAATTAAGAAAAAATTTCCCTTGAATTTTACGGGTCTTTACAAGAGAAGTAGAAAACAATTCAAGAGGAAGAATCATGGGTTATGTGAAATTCCATAGAACACAACATGTAATCTGGAATCATATGTTGTTTGGGACCCCCTGGTACGATGCTAGGGTTTCTGGGAGAAGATAAATATCACACGGTGTATGACTTATATCACGAGATGTGAGGACCTTAATTGGAATCTCTATATGTAACTGAAAAGGTAAATGGGCATGGTAATGGGAACATCTATCTATACACATACATGGCTAGCCGTATGTTGACACATTGGGAGCACAAATTCTCGAATACACCATGTACTCAGGCATAAACACAGACATGGGAATAATACGTGATACATGGGAAGGACCTGGTGCCAAAGGTACACATCGTTTACTACCAGTACATTCCATGTACCCATTCAAACATGTCTTAGATCCATTTTACTCCTCATCTTGGATATTTTTTATTATGGTGTGTTTCATTGATTCATTCCATGATGGGTTATTATGGAATCATGTCCTATATATAGGATGGTGATCTTTTCATAGGGACTTCATTCTTAGATAGAGTTATTGTAATTATTTTTTGAGGACTAGAGTGAGATCCTCTATCATCATATTTTCTCTAGGTGTAGTTCTTGGTATTTTTGTAACTAAAACTTTGTAGGAATTGATCCTCTACTTAAAATGTTATTCCAAATTTAATCTTTGGTATACCCCATAGCCTTGGGTGTGATCCTCATCCATGAATCATTCTATTCAGACATTCATTGTGTACTTATTATAAAGACCCCCAGTGATTATGACATCTCGGATGGGCACCATCAGTGTTATTTGAATTATGGAGTGTTGTAACGTCTTGGGTTTTTTTATTCGTGTTGAAAACCACTACTCTTTTTAGCTTTTCAATTAATGGCTATGATAATTTTTGTTTTATTGATCAGAACTCAATTCCAAGAGTTCTTTTGGATTTATCTGATTTTTTTTGGTTATTCTAGGGGATTGGAGAGTTCCCTAAGTGTTTTGGTTTGGTTTTGGGAGTGTCGGAGGCCAAATGGCCTACTTTGAAATTGTAGGTCAGGGTGCATGGTTTAAGGGAAAATATGCAGGCCCTTCTAGGAAATTGTGCAACCCCTTTTTGATTTGGAACATATTTTGTGTAAACCATGTGTGTGAGGCACATGGATGTGTGGTGTTCTTTTCAATTGTTGTAGAGGGCTTCTTCACAATTTGAGCATGGTTACATCAAACTATGTGTAAGTTGTGAAAAGGTTCCCTTGTGGGCAGTAGCTCTGCACTATAGCGTGCATGGTTGCCACATGGTTTGGTAAACCATGTAGGTAAACCATGTTTCCTTAAAAAAAATTAGTTTTTATTTTATTTTTATTTTTCCTTTTTCTTTCTTCTTTCCTCTCCTTATTCTCCCTTTTCACACACACAATAAAGGGCTCACCCTCATTTTCTCCTCCAGTGGATTTTGATCCCTATTCCTCCCCAGTGATCCATTATTTTATCTGTATGATTATATAGATCCATATAGATAAGGCTAACCCCATGAGTGATTTATCTTTGTTTATATTTTGACTAATGGATCTTTGTTTCCATTTGATCCAGTTTTAGGGTTTTTGATAGAAACTTAGATCTACAGGTATCATCTTTTAATTGGGTTTTGATATCAGATGTTCCTGTGTATTTGAGTCTAAGGTAGGTGGTACTTACCTTGAATTTTGATTTTGTGGAATTTTGGGTGGTGAATATTATAACGCATTTTGGGTATTTTGAGTGAGACCACTTTATATGTGTTGCTTCATGTTGAAATGATCGTGTGACTTGTGGGATGTCGTTGGGCATGCCTAATGCCTATATCACTTGATGAAGGTTGGGTTAGAGGCTATTGATCCTTGGGGTGTTTTGATTGGGGGATCTTAAATTGTCTATATTGAATTGTTTTTATTTAAATTGATTCATTTAAATTTTTATGGCTAGGTTAAAAAAATTAGAGGCATTAAAGACCTCCATGATGATATGTTATAATTTTTATATTGTGTAATTTGATATTTTAAATTTAATTATGTTCTTAAAATGTTTTAAATTGATATATGTATGTATGTATGTATGTATGTATGTATGCATGTATGTATGTATGGATGTATGTATGTATGTATGTATGTATGTATGGATGTATGTATGTATGTATGTATGTATGTATGTATGTATGAATGTATGTATGCATGCATGTATGTATGCATGC
This sequence comes from Viscum album, assembly GCA_963277665.1. Classification (NCBI taxonomy): domain Eukaryota; kingdom Viridiplantae; phylum Streptophyta; class Magnoliopsida; order Santalales; family Viscaceae; genus Viscum; species Viscum album. The sequence goes on from OY728156.1 coordinate 2,097,810,231, forward strand.
ATGTATGTATGTATGCATTTATGTATGTATGCATGTATGTATGTATGCATGCATGCATGTATGTATGTATGTATGTATGTATGTATGTATGTATGTATGTATGTATGTATGTATGTATGTATGTATGTATGTATGTATGTATGTATGTATGTATGTATGTAATTATCAAGATTTCATATGTTGAGACCCATGGGGTCGTGACAGGATCAACCCAAGGTTGGGTCTGGCTCAAATTTTCTTGAGTGGTTTTGGCTATAAGATTGGGCATCGTGGAAATATTATTGAGGTAGTGAAGCTGTTAGGTTGGGCTTGGCCCATGATACTTGGATGAAATGGCAATCAAAATTGAGCGACATGGTTGTAGGGGCACAACGTGCAGTTGGCGTGGCTTAGGTATTATGATTTGGTGATTTTTGCTCACCTGTGATGGAAAAAGCACTGATTGAGTTGTGTGAACAATGGTTGACTCTATAGTGATGTGTTTTTAACCACTTGTGTGGTTAGAGGCCTCTGATATTTGTGATTTAGGTCTTTACAGTTTTGGGGTGCTTGTCGTAGAAAGCTACGTGGAAGGTGAGGATCCTTTGAATGATAGTGATGAGTCTATCAGGTTGGGGGATGAGGCTCACCATGATTGAGGCCATGGGCATGGATTTTTATTTTAGGATAGGCATTGTTGTTCCTCTGATTTTCAGGCCTTAGGATGATGTGAGATTTTGAGTAGGGGTCCATGGGACAGAGTTACTACTTACATAGGCATGCCTTTGGGATGTCAGTACTAGTTGAGACACGATATATTAGAAGGAATGCGGTTCCAAGTTATATGTTTTGAGGTGTAAACTATGGGATCATCTGGCATGTATGACATCATAGGTTCCTTGGGTCATGGGCCAATGATATCCTTACTTCTGGGATCCAGGTGTTGGCCGAGGCAGGGGATGGTTTCCCGGTGGCTATTGAGAACTAGGTAAACCTTTTTTATTATTGTATCATGATACTTACTTTTATTTATTATGCACACCTACTTAAAAACATATTCTAGGTATGCACCATTAGGTGGTATCACACTGAGACTCTTCTCACACCCTACATGGGTCCTTTGGGATGCATATAGACTTTATAAACTTACGTATTGGTAAATTACTAGCTTCAGGTGTTGGATTGTATTATTCGTTTTCATAGATATTGGAATGGACCTTGAGGTCATTCCAATATGGAGTTTTACTTTTTTTAGCTTTAATTCATGTATCATCATGCTTATTATATATTTATATACTATGGTCATCCCCTTGGCAACCCTTCTTTATGGGTATTATATGTATGACCTGTATTGAACGAAGGCATTGCCTTGTTTTTTTAGTAGTCACAAGTGGTATTTCCAACATGTTGAACTTTATGTATACTTTTTTGCTTATTCTGTTTATTTATTGCTTCCACTATTTATTACTATTGTTTTTCTTTCTCCATTAACAGGTCCATTTTGAGTCTTCTAAGTCTTATTTCCGCTGCATGATACATTATTATACTTGGATCAACGTATTATTTATCCCCAGAGGGTATAGTCTCCCAAACTTGTTAAATTACACCCTCACTATTAGTTATAAGCCTTTGGAATTCGAGGACGAGCACCTAAATCTGGTGGAACCCAATCTTATTACACTACTTGGGTGCTTGTTAAGGCTTGGGATGCTACAAGTGTGTTCTTCCAAATGATTTATATGTGGAACTTTCAAGAAGGAATCATATTCTAGAATTATAGTTGAAAATTTACCTTGAGACTATGTTTCTATGTTGAGTATATCTGGATACCCTTGTTATATGTGTTGTTTACATATACCTATGATGATATGACAGTTATTATTGATTTTATAAGAATCATGATTTCAGGGTGTCATAATGGGTATTATTATACTCACCCTTGCATGGGATTTTCCTATACATGTATTATCTTATGCAGATGATCGGCCTTTTGAAAGAGTCCCCGAAGGACCAGGACTTGGTTTAGATTAGGGATCCATATATACTGAACTATTCTCCTATGGTTACTTTAACATCAGTCCTCGCCTACATTATAGGCCGGTATTTTTCAGTTTCTTTTTAGTGGGATTTTATTTGGTCCCTTTTCTTCCCATTATTTGATGTCGTGCTCTAATGGGGGGATTTTAGATGTATGCCTTCATGGATTATCAGTTGTTTTACATTTCATAATTGTATGGGAAAGAAGATGTGTTCATGTGTATGGTACTTTAATCTAAGGGCTCCCATGTGTGTGATATTCTTACTCAGCACTCATCGCTAACCCATGGCCTATTGGAGGTGGGATTGGGATAGTCATGGAATGGTGCCCATTATGTTGGTTCATGAGAGGTGATTCCAACTTTGAGAAATCCTTGAAAAAAAATCAATAATATTTAGAAAGACTAAGGAATATTTGAATCTCAAATAAATTTTATGGCTCAACCCATGACATGACAGCCTTCACCTTCTTTGGATCAACTGATAATCCATGATTAGAAATCACATTCCCCAATAACTTCACTTCTTGGATCCATAAATTTAATTTCAAAATATTTCTATATAAATGGTGACTTCTTAGGATTTCTAGAACCAAACCCAAATGGTGGTTGTGATCACACTTAGATATTGAATAAACCAAAATATAATCCATGAACACTACCATAAAAGTGTCAAGATACTAATGGAATATATTATTCATAAAATTCGTAAAAACTATAGCCGAATTATTCATACAAAATAGAATAAAAAGATATTCAAAATGGACATACCTACTTCTAAAATTCATCTTCGACATATCACACTCCCAAACTCTAAGATGATGATTACTCGATCGAAGATCAATCTTCAAAAACCACTTTACCTCCTTTAATTGATCATAAAATTCATTCATGTGAGGAAAATGATACTTGTTCTTAATTGTTACCCAGTTCAAATTCTGATAGTCCACTCACAATCAGAGTGAACTATTTTCCTTCCTAAAAATGAGAATTAGGGATTTTTAAGGAGAAATATTAAGGTGAACAAAACCCTTCACTATTAGATCATCAAACTGAGTCTTGAAATCTCTCATCTTCACTAGTTCTATACAATAAGAAGGAATAGACCCCAATTATGTACTTATCACCATGTAAATCCTAAACTATTCCTCCCTATCTAGATGAAGTGTAGAGAAAATATCTATAAAAACTTAAGGAATGTACCAAAAAGTGGTGGGAGGATCAACAATAAAAGAAACATCATTGGGAATAACTGTAATAATAGACAAAGAAATCCTGATATCTTGTAAAGAAGGTCTTGCATGACCAGACCTCATATCCCACTCTCCCTGAAACACCAGAGAGCTCCCATGTTCCACCAAAAATGATACATTTTGATGATAAAATTTAACCTCATCATGATAATAAACAAACCAATATATCCCTACGATAATGTCTAATAGATATAGAATAAAAAATATTAGAATAACTCCACATCATATATCGATAGCACACAAGAAGAACATTGAAACCCCTGCTCTTTCTTCTTCCCAAGAGGTGTCATTAACTCCATAAAAAAGGACATGATCTCCATTGGAATTTTAATCATATAAATAAAATTTCAAGATATAAATAAATGATAGGAACTATTATCAAATAAATACATTTATACTAAATATCCAATAAAGACGGTACTTATCACTGTCATTGAACGCGCATCTACCTCTACTAGAAACTCATCTACTGTGTGAAGGTGTTTCGCTCCTGAGGCTCATGGATAAAGCCCTATAATCTTTGAAACATATGACTATGTTTTAGTAGACTTTGGAGATGATGATCCTTGCCCATATCGAGGAGTATACATAGCCTGAAAGAAATACTATATATGTCCATAACATCCAAAATTCTTGCACATATTTTTAGGTAAAGAATAAGAACACCAGATGTGTCCAACCTTTCCATACTAATCTTAAGTCATAGGCACACCACAAGCTGCAAATGGAGGTACCAAAGAGGCCTGCTTCTGAGTACCACATCCACTACTCCTATGAAGATCTTTCTACTTTCTTTTTCTCCCTAGTGTGCCACTAAATTTTCCACTTAGTGGAATAGAAGGGGAATAATAGCCAAAATTTCTTTCAATATTGATATCTTCCATCATATCCATGTCCACTATATCTTCATAGGTTGAAAAAATAATCATAAATACCTATGATCTAATATCTAGTTGCAAACCCTGAAGGTACTTTGCAGATTTTAGCTGGTTATTATTTACCACCTCTGTTGAAAAATAAACTAGCTCTATAAACTGATTGGTGCACACTAATAATGAACTATCTCCCTATTATAATTAAAATAACTCTAGAGAATTTTCCATAATCATAAAATCTATAAAAACTATAGGAAGAATAGAGTCTTGAAGCCCTTCCAGCCCAATCCCACATGTCTATCCACCTATACCATGGAATCCCATTAATGTTTACTAGGACCCTCAATTCTGAATGATGTGAAATTCACCTTGATACTCTAGTGTATCCATAAATTAAGAAATCTGATCAATATTTTCAATATATTTCTCCACCTATTGAGGTTCATTCGTAACATTTAAAGGATAGTGGATTCTCATGCAAGAACTCATGTGATAGATCCTTGTCTCTTACAATTATGGGATATACCTCCACAACTACATTCCAAAATTGTGGTATATTTTGGTTGATAGAACAAACTACCCACATGTTATCCTTGATAAAATATTGATCCATAGGAGGATTACATTATGGAGCATCAGACATGCCCTTCTTTGGAACTTGCGAAATAAGTCTCGTAGGCCTATTACTTCACATCAAAACAAAATAAAAGGATCATACAACATATTAATATTAGTTAAGACCATAAAATCATAAGAACAAAAATAATATTAATATCAAGAACTCAAAATAGAAGATACACATCTTAACATCCCATGCTCAACATCCCATGGTAACTTGAGTCTCGTCACAAAAAGAGTTATCCATACGCTCACCATAATATACCCATCATGTTATAAAATTCCTATCTCAAGTCTACCAAATATCCCAAGAAAAGGAATATTGAGTTCATTCCACCTTTGATTCCAAACTATGATGAACCCAACCCATATACCCTCTCAAACTCGTACCCAACCAAAATTACTACATAACCGAAGGGAATTTTAGATCCCAAAGGGCTAGAGACTAGCACCTGGACATCAACATCAAACATTGGAAACTATTTTTCCCAACCTAAAATAGATAACATGACATACATACATATACAAAAAGAAACATCAAAATAAAACATGAATATATATGTCATAAAAAAAATATAGAAAAATGGAAGTGATACAATTGAAATTGTAGAAAAATAATCTCCAATAGATAAGTCCAACTACAAGGGATGCCATAACTAAAATAGATGCATTGACAATATCAATGTCATAGTGTGGGAAAACTCCCACCATCTCACCATCTTGCTACCCAAACCCAGGTGACAGAAAACCTTGTCACCTCACTACGGTGCCTTACCTTTCCCTACAAAAAAATACATAATAAGGTTTACGCACCACCGAAGGGGTGCATAGGGTGTGATCTAATAGGCTTAGTAGGATCCCACCCAGGTGTTCCATAATAACTATCTTTACAATAATTTGAGTATTCTGAACTTTAAAGAAAACAAGGCATGATATATAGTTTAATATTTTTTATATCAAAATCAAGGAAAAACAATTTATGTTTCCCTTTTCCACATTTCTAAATAAATATAGTAAATTAGTTTCAAATAATTTCATATCCATATATCAAAATAGATTTATCAAATCAAACCAAGGCATGTATCATATATCATATCAAAACCATGGTAGTAAAACAAAAATAGTACAAGCCAAAGTATACCAAATCAACCAAAGAATGGGCAACATCACACCAAGAATCACACAAGGTCAGGATAGTTGGGACATTCATACCAAAACATATACAATCTCACACACATCAAGTCTATTGGCATATGCATCATGTCTAGAGAATAGAGGAATACCTTATAAAGTAAACACCCCCAAAAAGTCTAAAAATACCTCAAACAACAGGCCTAGGGATTAAAGGAACACACCAAGAATGAACCCCCAGATAGTGGATGAGGCCTATTACTACACATTCCACATATGTGCCCAAGGATTCCCATGGTCTTCATTTCCCAAACTATTTCATCAATCCATTTTTATTAAAACAAATCTTCAAAAACCTTATCATAAAAACTATTTCAAAATTCTTTTAAAAATACTTTTACTTTAACAAAACTAGGGGAAATCCATATCGAAAACCCCAATCCCACATGCACAGATCAAATCATTTTATCATGCCATTTCATTTATAAAACAATTTATTGAAAACCAAATCAATCTAGTTTATTAACACAAGCTAGATATGAAACCACCTAACTCAAAAATCAAGTCACACACGTATACAATGGAATACACCCAAAATAAGAAAAAACAATGAAAACAAAGTCCCTATAATTAATCCTCACATCTCATAATTGATTTAATTTAATAGAAAGGGTCAGAGAAGAGGAAATATCATTGGATACCTCAAAAACGCACAACTGCCACACCACAACCAACAATGTAATAGCCCTCAGAGGAAGATTTCACAATAGATCTGAAAATAATTAAGAAGAATAATCACCACAAATCAATGGATTCAATAATGAAATGAAACAGTGTTACTTGAATCAAATTCAATGAAGAATCAGAAAGGATTACTCACCCTAAGAGACACCACGCACAACTCTGATGATAAAATTTCAAATGATCTTAGAATCACTTGGGAATGATTTTAGGTTGAAAGATAAGAGGGATGTAAAAGAATGAATGAAAATAAGTCGTTCATCACCCTAAAATCCCAACTCGAGACACTTACATTATTTGTAATACCATTTCACATCGTGTAATCCATGATACACAAGTATTCCAAAAAATTCATTGCTTTTTTATTAAAAACCTAATTTTCACCATGAAAATGTGTGTAATATTTACATGGAGTGTAATATTTTACATTGTGTATTCATCTCACAACTTCTTCTCAGTGAATAGTACACAATTTGTAATCCCTTTACATAGTGTTTAATCACCCAGTAGACAATTAAAACAACAGTTTTCAACATAAAAATCCAAACTTCCTTGGGTGTTCTCTAAACTCGGGGAGAACCACATAAATCCATTACACATTTATACCCAGACTCCATTGATTCAAAAAAGCATACATCCCTAAACTTTATGTAATTTTCCATATCAAATTCTCTTCATCCTTAGGAATCCCAAGATTCACCTAATCAAAGAGGAAAACAAGTAATGATACGAGAATTTATTGATATTTGGTAATGAGATGTTACATAATTGGCCACTAATTTTCTACTACTTAGGAAATTAGTTATGTGTTATTATATATGATCTTTTTTAATTCCCTTTCTATATTAATAATATCATGTTTTATTAATCCTTTTTTTGATGTGGGTTTTCAATCAAGGAAATTTCAAATATCAAACCCCTAATTTCTGAGCGCAAGATCAAATTATAAGGACAAAGTTTATTTAAGGTGGAGAGAATGTAAGACCCTAAAATTATAAATGAATAAAATTTTATTCTATAGTGAATGAAACATTAAACACTAATATTAAACAACCTATGAAATATATTTCTTTAAATTTAATCTCTTTGATAACTTGTAGAATAGGAAACCCTGAGTCTAAATGAATCGTAATATAGTATACCATTATAACCTAGCCATTAAATTTTTAGGTATGAATAGTACTAACTAAATAATTAAATTTATGGTTATTTATTTATTATAAATAAAACGATAATAATTTAAAATAAAATAAATTTTTTCTAAAAACTATACTTTTTCTAAAAGACGATTAGTTAAGCTTTGGGGCATAATTTAAAAATACTTTTTACCACTTTTATAAAATTTTTTTGATAATATTCATATAAAAATAATCTTATGATTAATTTATGGTTTTTTTTGAAATGTTTCGTTTTTCAACGAATAGTGAAAATATTGATTTTTTATTTAAAACTGCCTTTTATTTTAAATAATTTACAAGATTAAATATTATTTTAAATGGTTTTTAAATTAAAATTATTAAAATTATATTAAAATTTAACTAATTTTTACAATTTGAATAAATATCATATTTAATTTTGATATTAAAACCTTCTATACTTATGAGAATTTTCTCTTTGAAAACCTTCATTTTCATTGCATCTGCAGGTATAATTTTAAATTGGATTCTAACACTTATATGAAATGAATTTGTAAAAATAGATTAAATATTAGGAATCATAATAATTTATATTATATAATTAAGTTAACTGAATTTTTTTCCATTATGAATTGTAAAAATATTAAAAATTAATTATCTTGGTTAAGGTAAAAATTGATTTACCAAGGGTTAAACTAAGAAGATAACGGTTAAATATGAACTAAAAAATTGTTCAATCCCCATTTTATGGACATATTTAGATATTATAACCTATAAGGGTTGATAATAACCTATTTTTTGGCCTTTTTCTGGACAAAAATGTGTGTGTGCTTGAATCTTTTCAAAAATTCCAAGTATGTCCTCTCCCCCACTTATAAAAGGTCATCCCCTCACATCCCATATTCACACTTAAAAATCCATTTAGTTCAGAAAATTAGTACTCAAATAAATAAATTAATCCCAAACCGACATTCTCATTTCATTTTTTAATCATAAAACTAACCAAGAAAGGCTTTGGTACAATCCTAAAAAAGTTGTCCAAAGAAGAGGGAATGTTCTTCAACGAGTGTTTTTATTTTATTTCTTCTTCCAAATTCTTAAAATATTTTTAAACCATGGTTATATAATAACCTCAATATATTAAATATACCAAGGATTTATTATTTTACGTTTTTTACCTATATCTGTTTCATCTTATATCAAATGGTAAAAATAATCCTTCAATAATATGCTTGGATGACTACCACCTTGCAAACTGATGTAATTTCTATTACATCACCACCTTTCAAGGCTGGGTATAATGATGAATTTAATACATTAATATGATATTTATGATATTATTATACTTATTTAATATAAATATCATACTTACCTTCTTACATTCCATTCTATTTAAAATTCAATAATGTCACTCGTGTGTATAGCGGACTACCACCTCACAAAGTGATGTGAATCATTTTTCACTTATGCTTTAAAAGAAAATTAATAAGTATAAATTTAGTGAATATATGTGATATATTTTAAATTATTTTTATTATTTAAAATTCATATTTCACCCACTTACACACACTTTCACCCATTAATTAAATGAGAATTTCATTCATGCGTATGTATGACCTACTGACTGAATCTTTCATAACAAAACATGCTTGATAAAACAAGGAAATCAACACCCAAAACAATTAAAATCATGGAATATTATTAATAAATAGGTGGTAAAATTTTATAAGTGGTTCATATATGATAATATAAATATGGATATGTTTCTATTATAAATTAATAACATGATTAAAATCATTATATAGGATGTTAATTCATGTTCAACCAAAAGGACGCATGAGGTAAGGGACTTCATCTCAATTTCCCTTCACTGAGGCATATTTTAATGTTATGAACATAATTTCATTTATATGGTGTATATACTAACCCTTTTCATGTAATATCATTAATAATTCATACTTCATGATATTTTAAATTTTAATTTGAATTATTTCATCTAAAAAAATTTGACTTGAAAATTACCATGTGGTAAATAATTTTATAACTCAATTTCTTTTAATTTATTAATATTACTTATCCATTATCATTGACCTTATAAGATTATGTGTTTAATTTTTTTTACTATATTATGTTTTATTTCCATTTTTTATAAGGATTTACATTTAACACACATTATTAATTTATTCATTAATTCTCACTTCAATGTTATGATCTTTGTAAGGGGTTATTTCAAAATCTAATTTTAATTGAGATTATTTATAATTGAGTTTCCATTGAAGGAAATTATTTTATAATTGTCTAAAAAACACAATTAATATTTTTATCATTTGGTTATTCAGGAATTTTTCATGTAATAATATCATTTTTCTACTATTTGAAACATAAAATGATTGACAAAATGTTTTTAATAAAATCCCACTTCAATTATCTCTTCAGTCAAAAAACCTTTTTCTTAAAAAACCATGTTTTCATAAAAAAATTTAAAAAAGTTTTAAATTTTCCAAATGATTTATTAAATACATTTTTACCCATATTTTACTTTTTTAAAAAAATTGAAAGGAATCTTCATGTCATTTCCCAAACAAGGCCTATTTGGATTTTATGAAAAATATTAAAAAAAACATTATATTAACGTGTATGGTATGTATATAATTTATCAAAATCATAACCACTAAATTTTTTAAAAACTAATTTATAAGTTTCAAATGTTATGTTCAAAGAAAATTATTTTCAAAATGTTTTTGAACTTTTAGTTTTAAAAGGTGATTTTCAAATAGAAAAGGATATTTTTTGTCAAGAATGTTTTTAAAGATACTTTTATGGTATTTATATTAATCAACGATTAAAATAATTTATTTTACATATACTCCACTATGAATATATTGTAATTATACCATCCTTATTCTTATTTTTGATGGTTTATTATTATTTTGACTAAGGATAGTACTGACATTCACTTCATTGATTGGTTTTTTATTTAATTATCTTTCTCTTGAATTATTCACTTTTTTGTGATCATTATCCATTAAATTCCACTAACTATCATATCATTTATCATGGATATTTTGATTTCTTACACTATATCTCATTTCTATATATGGTGTTTTACTTTGAAAATTCTTTGGCTAATTGGGGAAATATTGATAATTCATATTCTTTATTCAATATTGATATTTAATGGTAAGTAATATTATTCATGAATTAAATCAATTATTTTATATATGAGGAATGATTTGGACATGAATATATCGGTGGGACTAGTTATAGATAGACCCTTGATACATCAGTAGTCTCATAAAATGAATCAGTTGGCTAGCCTTAGTTAAATGGGTTTCTGGTGTATACCTACCCATAAATTTTAAACTATCTTATGAAAGGTCTTAATTGTAGAGGTTTCATGATTCCTGAGATCATGATATCCAATAACAAAGAATTTCCATCATCGAGAATTTAGTGATTATTATCCATGATATTTATTCAATGATATTATCTCTTAATTCATTTCATTGTTACTTTATTTATTAAATGACATGTGTTTTCAGTTATTTACATTTCCATGTTGATTATTCCTTATATGGTTATGAAAATCATGTTATTGATTAAAAGAAATGTGTTTTTATTTATTTAACTTTCCATATTTATTATTCTAGTAAAATTATTTAAATATCATGTTTGTTTAGTTATTTACCTTTTCACATTGATTATGATTATTGATTCATTATAGCTCTCGTTGTACTTAATCCTTAATGATCATTTGAGATCACCCTTATTTTGTTTTTTCCTAGAAATCCATGAAGTGTATGATGAATGACATGAAAGGATATTATATAGGTAATAATGATATTATTGAAAAATATATGTTGTAATTTCCATTTTCAAAATTAATATTGGAATATTGTATGTATTTAGTTTACCAATACTACTAAACTATCTGGTCCTTCAAAATTCTATTCCTTTTATCTTAAGTAAATGAAATAAATAAGACATCGGATCTAGGTTACTAGAGTCAGGATAATTTAAAATATAATTATGTGTGATAATATATTTGAGTCTCTTATGATTCTTAAATATTTCACACTTATCCCCGTAGAGATAATACCACTTGATTTTTAATGAAAAGATCACTACAACCAAATTTAGATCATGTGTTGGATAGTTCTGCTCATGAAATTTCAACTTCCATGATTCATAGGCTATTATTTTATCATATTTCATTAGTACACATCCCAAATCATTATTTGGATCATCACTATATACCATGAAAACTTCCCCACTTGAGGGTATCATGAGGAATAGTGCAGTGGTAAGACACTTCTTCAATTCCTTGAAGTTATATTCACAATCATTGGTCTCGAAAAACTTTACTCCCTTTTGAGTCATCTTGGTTAACAGATTTTAAAATCATGATAATTTTTTCACAAATCATTAGTATTACCTAGCTATCCCAAGGAAACTATAGATATCTATTATATATGTTGTTCTGGTCCACTCCTCAATTATATTTTTCTTATAAGGGTCCATATATGTCCCTTTATTGGTGATAACGTGCCCCCAAGGATGATACTCACTTAATCTAAAAACCATATTTACTATAATTTACATATAGATTCTTCTTTTCAATTTCCTTAGAATGGTATTCAAATACTTCTCATGCTCCTCCTTTATTTTAGAGTATATCTGAACATAATCTATAAAGACTACCACAAACTTGTCAAGGTAATATCTAAACTATCTATTCATTATTCCCATAAATATTATTGAAGAATTATTGATTCCAAATGAAATTACTATGAACTCATAGTGTTCATACCTTTTTTAAAAGATAGTTTTAGGAATATCTTCCTTATTTAGCTTTGATTGGTGATATATCAAATAAAGATCCAACTTAGAGAAATATTGGGGCCCATATAGTTTATCAAAAAATTCATCTATCTGTGGAAGAAAATACTTGTTATTTATCATGATTTTTTTGAGTTCATGATATTACATAGGTTCATTGACTCATCCTTCTTCTTGATGAAGAGGACTAGTACACCCCACACTAAATCACTCGAGCATATAAAAACATTTTCTATATTCTCTTGTAACTACTTTTTTAGTTCTTATAACTCAATGGTGGACATTCTATATGGATTCATGGATATTAGCAGAGATCTAGGTATAAGTTTGATCGATAACTCAACATCTCAGTCAGGGGGAAGAACAAATAACTATTTGAGGAATACATCAGTATAATCTCTCACAATGGGAATGTATTCAAGCATGATTCTCTAATTTATCTTAGTAAATTGAGCTATATATTCTTGATAATAATGAAATAATATCCACACATGAGAAAACTATTCCAAGTGATATTCATCCTCCTCCTTACACTTGTACATAATTAGAGGATAACTCGGGATGTTAATAGTAATCTCCCTTTCCCGATATTTGATGTTGGATTTATATAAGGATAGCAAATTCATACCTAATATAACATAAAACTCCAATAAAGGAAGTAATATTATATTTTATAAAATATTTAGACTAAAAACACTGACTGGGGAGGAGTTATATACTTTATATGTAATATTTTTTCCATTTTTTGTTCTCATAGATAACTCAAACTCTATGTTTTTAGGTGGTGTTGGAATTGTTCTACTAAACATTAAAGATGTGAAAGAATGTGTAGAACCATAATCAAAAATTACATTCTCTATTATTAAATTAATAACTAATGTACCTATCACCACATTATTTTTATGATCCACCTCAATAGTAGTGATAACATATGCTCTTACTTTCTCTATAGGTCTTAGAGGTTGTTGTCATTGATTGTACTCAAAAACCATTATCTTAGAGAATTGTATCGCATAATTCTTATAATCCTTGTAGTTGAAACATTTTACTATAAGATGACTAATGATTTTAACCTTTTTTCCTCCATTTAAATATTGGGTTTCTTTATCTCTCTTCATCATTTATTGGCCCAATTCCCATCTTTTCCAAACTTTAAGTTTCTCCTGATTCACTTTATATATTTTCTGAAATGCTTCTTCCCATAATTTTGTCACGTGAGATGTTGGGTTTTCTTTCCTATATGATATTTATCATTTTATACTCTTATAGTAAATTTTATTTCTAATTTTTTATCTCTAGGACCATGATACCACTGAGAGTCTCCAATATTTATATTGACCTTCAGGTCACAATGAATAATCTCTTCATATCTCTCAAATTATTGAATAACCAAATATTTTTGTAGACTTGTCCTTAATCTAATAAATAAATAGTCCACCTTATGTCCAGTATTCATGATGAATCTATAAGAATACTGTAAAATAATTATAAAGTTTACATCATATGCCTCAATAGATTCATCTTCCTTTTACTACAATATAAGAAAATTCCTCTTTATTTTAATATAAAGAGTTCGAAAAAAAATATTTTCTGAAAAATATTTTCTTGAAGTATTCATGTTCCATAGAATCAATATCCTCTTTGGACTTCGTGTTTTTGATCATTTTCCTCTACTGATCGGCTTCCCCTCTATACAATAAATGGCCAACACAAATTTCTCTTATTATGATCATTATATGACCTAGAATATCTTCTCAATAGAGTTAATCTATTATTATGTGATGAGGGGATTAGAAGATCCACTAAAGGTAGGAGGCCTTTGTTTCATAAAAGACTATACCACAAATTTATCTTTCTCATGAGAAGGAGGTTGTTATACATGATTCAAGTTACAATTCAAAGTGTGAGTCAACTGAGCCAATACTACCATACTCACATAAGGTTAGAATATAATTAGGTTAATCATAAAATGTTATATCACATTGATTGTTGGAATAGTTTCTCATATTTCAAAAAATTAACTAAAAAATAAAATTAAGGATGAGAGTACATAAACTAAAAATAATATAAAAAGATAAATTATGACTATATAGGTAACAACTTATAAACGATACTTAAATTTTAACTTATGAGTCTCTAGTTTTCAATCTTGGTTATCCAAGATGATTTTTCCTATACTTAGACTTATCCATAGGGTTATCACTAAAGTATTATAGTCATAATATCCAAAATAAATAGACCATGTTCTAATAAAGACTATAGAAATACAATCCATTTACACATATTATTACATGATATTTAACATAAATATTCATTGAATACAAACTGAGGATCGCAAGTCCTAGTGTATTTGGAAGACTATGTATATAAAACAACAACATGAGACTAAAATAATAATTATTTATTTTAATCTCCATAGTGAGATCTTAAATCCACTTGATCTTATAAAATTTCATAGGATAACATAGGTAATAAATAAGGGGAAGGGGTGAGCAAAAAATCTCAATAAGAGAATAAATATGATAATGAAGCGTAACATGTGAGTCAAAGGTATAACATTATATCTAAAAATATAGGATCATGAGTAATTACATGATAGAATAAATTAAATAACATGATATCTTAGGATCATATAAATATAGGAAATTTGGTGGAATCACAAAATGGTACATAATCATAAGTTAATGCCAACTACTAGGAAAATATCACATGGTGGACAAAGTCCCAACACAAATTAGGTTTACTCCCTAATCCCATGTATAACGTCTCATGAGACAAAAAAATTACCCAATGATATAAGGATATATCTAGAAACACTCATCATAAAATTTTAATGAATATGTTTTCCACAAAATTAAATCATTCATAAGTCTTAATCCTAAGAATTATCTATTAAAATAAATGGTTTGATTAATTTTTCCTCATATCATAATCAAATGAAATTTCATAATGAGGAGATTTTAGAAATAAACATAAGTCGTGTATTTCCTTAAAAAAGGAATAGAGAATATGATAGGTATATATTTTTCAGACACATATAAAGAATTTATAATTGTTCCATGACATTAAATAGAAAGAGAAAGTGAGTTAGAGATAGAAATGTCATAAACCAAAGAAGAAGGGTGGTTTGGAGAGATCCCTTGCCTTGAGTCCGACTCATCATGTATCTTCTTTATCTTACATAATAATAAAATTATTTCAATCATTTAATTTTTTAAGAAAAAATTCCAAGTTTATTATTCCTTTTATTTTAATTAATATCATGTTATATACAAGTACTAAAGTTCTCATCAGATGTTTTGATGATATTTGACTCATATGTCCAAAATGACTTTTGTAGGTAGACCACGGTTAAATAGATAATATTAAATAATATATTAAATAATTATCATGAAATAATTATCATTTTTATAACTAAATTATAATTTTAAAACCAATAGTGAGATATGGTTAATAAAAATTAACTAGGTTGCAATCATGGAGAATGTAGGCTGAACATATGCATGAGTAATATTTTCATTTTTAAACGATAATTATGGAAAGAAGGTAACTATTATTTAATTTTTTACATAATGACCATTATATCATAAATATAATTTTATTTATTTAAATACTCTTATATATTATATTCATGTAATGTGGTTATGAAAAATGAATCACATTACTTCGTGGTGATCATATTCTACACATATGCACGAAAGATGTTATCATTTTTAATGAATAAAAATATAAGAACTTAGATGATATAATAAATTTATAGAATTATAAATATGTCAAAAATATCATATATATAAATTAAATCCATCATTATAACCATTTTTGAGTGGTGGTGATGGAAAACGAATTACATTGGTTCGGAAGGCCGTATTCCACCGTACACGCAGACAACAAATTTGTTTCTCATTTGATGGAAGATAATATGAAAATAGGTTATGAAATTAACATAATAACATCCTATTATATGAAATATACTTATTTTATTATCTCATCGTGGTTGGATAAGATTTTAAGGAGTTATGAGAAGAAACAATACTAAAACATTTGGTAAAAAGTTATATCTCTTCTTTGGACAACCTCCTTTTCCTTTCACCAAAAGCACTCTAAGGTTGGTATTATGCCCAAACTAAGACCTATATAATGTGATAATGGATGTTATATAAGTATTTGGGTAGGTATTTTCTAAACTAAAAGGCTTTTTAATTTTTAATAAAAGAGGATAGGAGGTTCCCTTTTATAAGTGATGAGAGGGGCACTTTTGGAATTACTTAAAATATTAAATTAATATAAATAAATTTTCATAGAAGAAAGACTCCAAAATGATATAATTAAAATATAGGATGGTTATGGGTTAAAATAATATCATCTAATAAAAATTTTACAAGTTTATATTAGGTTTTTACCCTTATCTCTTTGTTTTAACCCGTGTTAACCCTTTTTAACAATTACTACAATAATGAAGTTTTTACTCTTTAGGGGGTCAATATAGTTAAAATAAAAGGCAAATAGGCCCATAAAGGACCATATTTGATAATTTTAAACATATAGAAATAAATTTTATGAATATTTATTTACAGTAATTTTAAATCATTTAATAAAATAAAATTTATTATAAAATAACATTAATGTAAAATTTATAACTATTATTTTAATTTGACTTTAAAAACAACATAGAAAAAGTTTAATTTGAATAAAATACATTAAAACCACTCTAATTTTTTATTGGTATATATATTTTATGTAAATGATAATTAATTCAAATTATATTACTTTTAACATTTTTAAAATCATTTCTTTTATTTTTATATTAACTTAATAAATATCATGTAAGTGTTGCGTAAGAATTTAAGGTAATTATTTCATCCCTAAAAATTAAAGATAAATTTACATGATAAAAATAAAAATTTATATTTCAAATAACCATTTATAATTTAATATATCCTCTATTTATCCCAATTTTAAAAATTTAGAGATAATAATACAAAGATAATGACATTTTTTACTTTTCTTTACATAGAATAATATAAAAGTAAAAATAAAATATTAATATAAAAAAGTCATATTTTAAAATTTTAGAAAGTTATGGATGAAATGGACTCATCCAGTGAAATAAAAGAAAATTTTAGGGTCATTTTTAGTCCTTATCATATTTGTTTTAACCTTAATTACCCGATTTACCCTTACTGTGGTGACAATTATTTACAATGGTTACTATTCCTAATGAACATTAATAAAAGATTTTTTTCCAAAAAAAATCCTCCTAATTGAAAATATGGAATCCATTTTTTAATATTTAATTTATAGAAGAATTAAAAATTGATTTAATATAAAAATTCAAAACACAATGAAAAACAATTTTTCAGAAAAATGCATTTTAGGTATAAAAAATGTTCTTATATCTAATTCAAGTATAAAATTTGTTCCAAAGACCATAATTGGATTATTTTTTTAATCAAAATTAACAAATTAAATTTTAAAAATAAACCAAAATAGAATTTTACTATGTAAATACATGAAAATAAAATATAGTTTTTAATAAAAATCAGTATTTTCTCACTATTCATTGAAAACCCAATCTTTTCAGAAAAAACCAAAAAAATAACCTTAATATAATTTTAATATGATAATATAAAAAATAAAGTTAATTTTATCAAATAAATTTTCTAAACTTTTAAGAAATAAATTAAAAAAATTTCATATAAAAAGAAACAAAAATAATTTTTCAATAAAATGTATTTTTTTAATAATAAAATGACTTTACTAAAAATTAAGTGCTTATTTCTTAAGAATTAATAAATAAATTTTATTTATTAGTAACTTTAAATATATTTAATAAATAATTTTATCTTATCCATACCCACCAATTTAATGTCTAAGTTATAACAATCATATTTAAATATTAATATTTCATAGTTTATTTATGCTCTATGCTGTGTGTTTTATACATTGTCGAACAAAGTATTTTTTTTTAAACATTGGGATGTTATAAGTTAAGAATTATTTTAACTTTAAATAATTATTATTATCTCATAAATATCAAATTATTTATTTAAATACACTTATATATAGCATCCATGTGAAGTGGTCATGAAAAACAAATCATATTACTTCGTGAGGTTGTAATCCACACACATGCACAAACAATGTTATCATTTTTCAATGGGTGAAAAGGTAATAAAATTGATTCTATATTATCTTTAAATAATTGTAATTATTTCATTAATATCATATATATTTATTAAATATATCATTATATATAGCCATAAGTTTTTGTTTTGGAAAATGAATTACGTTAATTAGTGAGGCGATAGTCCACTATACACAAGAACAATGGATTCATTTCCCATTTAATGGAAGAGTGAGATGTATATATGTTATTTAATTAACATAAAAAATATTATTATATGTAATATATTGGTGTCATTATTTCATCATGTTTGAATAATATTTGAATAATGTAGAAGAGGAAATAAAACCAAAACATTTGGTTAAAAGTTATACCTCTTCTACAGACAACCTGCTTTTATTTACACCTTAATCCCTATAAGGTTGGTATTAATAAAAAAATAATAAATATAAAATGTGTTGAGATACTTTATGAAGTTATTTAGGTGGTAATTTACTAATATTTATTTCTCAAATAGAGTGAGTAATAGATGGTAGGAGATTCCATTTTTTAAGTGAGGCGAGGGGCATTTTTAGAAATTCTTAAAGTATTAAATTAATATAAATTAGTTTTCAATTTAGATTGGATCAAAATTGAAATAATTAATAGATAGGATGATTATGGGTTTAAATACTCTCATAAAATAAAATTTAGATAAGTTGAGATTATGTTTTTACCTTTATCTCTTTGTTTTAACCCTCTATTAACTCTTTTGACAATTACGACGATATCAATGTTTTTTACTCTTTAGTGGTCAAACATTTACTATAAAAAAATGACCCATAAATGATCTTGGTTTTATATTTTTAACAATATCCCATTAACTTATAAAAATATAGGATTTTTATGAATTTTAAATCATTTAATTAAATATTGTTTATTATAAAATATCCCTAATGTCGTTTTTGGAACAATTCATTTAATTTGACTTTAATGACAAAAATATATTAATTAAATAGTAATATAAACCTTTAAAAATCAATAATATGTTATATTTATCTAAAAAATTCTTCATTCACTTTAAATTACCCAAAAAATATTACTTTTATAGTTTCTAAAATTATTTACATGATTTTGTTACTACTTACGCAAGCAATGTATTGGTGTTGTGTAAGCATTTAAGGTAATTGTGTCATTGCTGAAAAATATAAATAAATACCCATCACAAAAATAATTTAATTATGATAAAATTAACCTTTAATATTGTTCATAAATTATCTTTATCCCTATGTGAACATATCATTGGAATATAAAATTAATAGAGTGATATTTTGTATTTTTCTTTACTTAAAATAATATAAACATCAAAATCAAAGATAAAAGGAAACAAAAGGTATTATTTTCAAATTTTAGATAATTATGTATTAAATATACTCATAAAATTAAATAATTTAATGTTTTTTAATTAATTTAGATCCTTATAGCATTATTTTCAACCCTAATTAACTCATTTTACCTTTATCATGGTGAAAACAATTTACTATGGATACTATTCATAATGAAAAAAATAATTGTGAACTCTTTTAAAAATCTTAACCTTAGGATTAAAAATATAGAATAATTTTTTGAATATTAAATTTCTATAATTGGAATAATTTAATTTAAAATTAAACTCACAAAATGAAATTAAAATAGTTTTTTTAGAAAAATGTATTTTAAGCGTAAAAATGTTTTTATACAAAATTCCAGAATGAAATTCAATTAAAAGAACATAATTGGGTTTTTTTAATAAAAATTAACTAATTAAAATTTAAAACTAATATTTAATATAATTTTTCATTGTAAATACTTGAAAATAAAATATATTTTCCAAATAAAATAAGTATTTTGTACTATTCATTAGAAAATAAAACTTTTTAGAAAATCCTCAAAAAAAATCCTATGATAATTTTTAAATGCTGAATAAAAAAATTAATTTCATATTATCAAAAAAAAATCATATAATTTTAAAATATATCTTTTAAATAAAAACATATAATGCATGAAAACCTGATTTTTCTAGAAATAAATCTTTTTCCTTTTTGACTGAAAAATTATTTAATATTTTTATAATGAATATTACACTAAAATATAATTAATAAAACTAAATAATATAAAAAATGATTTATCTTATAATTAATTATGTTATTACATTCTTCACCCCATTTTTTAAATTATAACCTCATAATTTTATAAACTATTTAAATAAGTGTGGATATCTTTACCTCATAGTATAACAACCCTATTCTTTATGTCACGTTAATAGAAGATTTATTACATAAGGTTACACATAATACAACTCTAAATATCAATAATTCTAGTGTCTTTGGAAATTATTTACATTAAATAACAATTTAAAACAAGAAAAACATCGTCTTTATTGAAAACTTCCTTAACATGCTCGCACTTAAAACTACATGGGATAACCTGGGGACATACATAAGAAAGGGGTTAGTTATAAAGCCCAATAAGGGAATAAACATGGAATAACATGAATAGAATAATACATGTTAGACAATAGGAATATAAATGGGGCATAAAAAGAGTATGAATCATAAACATGAACATTGAGATATGATATAGGATGATAATTATAAAGGAAACATGGGAAATGTGGAAACAACTTAAAACACTTTATCATAAACATAGGTCAAGGATAACTGCCAAGAAATCATGATGGAAAAAGTAACATAAGGTAATAATGTTCAATATATATCCCAACATTACATCTTATGAGACTAAACATTATCCAATTCATTGGAGTGCTATATAATTCCAGGCACACCCATCGCTTTCATTTTATTCTCATGCTAATGTGTTCCACATAGATCATACAACATAGATTCATTCATCATCACAATTTCTTCCAAGATCAAGGAGTATGGAATACATAAATATATGTCCAAATTCAAATAATTATAAGTGTATAAATTTTAACACCCTTGATAGAAAATGAGTATGGTATTCACTACACAATTGTTTTGGCATGGAAAATCGTGGTGAAATTTCAGCAGCATAACAACGTCACATAAAAATTCATAAAATGGGTTGATGAGATAGAAAGGGGTATCTCATAATTTATAAATAAAATTGGAAGTAATAGGGACATGGAATGACAAATACTGGCATTAGTAATTGGAAATAGAAGGCATAAGATAATAAATAAACTTTAATAAAGAAGTGAAGGTGAGGATCCCTTATAAATTTTGGCTTGGTAACGGGTGTACATAAAGGTTAATGGGATGGATTTGATGAGATAGAAAGGGTTATATCATCATTTAGACATAAAATTGAAAGTAATTTGGATATGTAAGAACATATTTTAACATGAAAAATGTTAATTAAAACTCTTAACATAAAAGAGGTGCTTTAATAAAAAGGATAGAGGGATATTCCTTACAAAATTTTGACATGGTAATGCCTTAGGTAAAGGTTAAAATGATAGAGGATAAACGGTCTCTAATTAAAATAAAATCAATTATATATTAAGTTCATTTTTATAAAATAATTAAAATATAACCAATTGAAATTAAAAAGACTAATTTCAAAGAAGGTTCTTGAATTTAAAGGATGGGAGGAAGGTATGTTACCTTGAGAAGGTGATTCCAAAAGCTTGGGAGGAGCTTCTTTAGAGATCGGGGCACATTAGGAGGACTCTAGAGGGGGTAGGGAAGAGTAATGACATGATAAAAATATTTTTAGTGAATATGAATGGTATATTTGGTGGGTTTATATAGGAAATAAGTGGGTAATTATTTATTATTTCTAAAATATTGGTTTTGGACTCTATATAATAAAATAACCAAAACCAAAAAGCTTCTAATGGTTTTATCTAATGGTTTATGAAAAAGGGGATAGTTTTTAATTATTTTATAATTACTAGGTCTTAACATAATAAAATAATATCCTTATTATTGTGTAAGTGATTCATACTCTTAAAGAAATGATTTTAAAACCTTAAAATATATTAATTGTTTTGGAAGTTTCATAAAGGCTTTTTAAAATTAATCAAATAAACATAAAATAAAATTACTTTAAATTTTAAACATATATTTGGTCTTGGATACCATTTATAGTATTTATTACATCATTTTTGGGTCATTATAGTGTCATAATACACACCGTATATTTATATCGTATTTAATTTTAACCCAAAAATTCAACTATCTTGGAATATTATGAAAAAATCACCATATGAAAATTTAGAAATTTTGATTTTAAAAATAATATTCATTTTATAAAAATAATTTTCTAAATATATGGACTTTCACTTTTAAAATATAATTTATATTTATTGATAAATGATGGGTTTTTTTACAATAACAGTTTTCTAAGCCTTATAAAAATTACATTTGACTTCAAAAATATTATATGATCATTTATATTTAATAAAAAATATTTAATAATAATATTTAAATAAAAAAAATTTTATTTATAAAATCCATCAATTCATAAAAATAAATTTCTTAATTAAAATTTCATATTAATTAAAAATACAATTTGTGTTTTATTATATCAAAATATAGTTCTTATCAATCTGGTTGCTTAATCATTTATAAAGTAAAAAATAATAGGGAATAAATATAATAATAATTTTGATGAAAATGATATATAAATATTCATACTATGATTTTTACTTGTTTTATAGTATTTATTAAATTATTTTTAACCTAAATTAATATTTTTTCCTTTTACCTTGGTAATTAATATTTATTATAATTACTATTCATATTGTTCAAAATTAATTTGACTATATTAAACAATATTAATTAATATGATTCCAATTATGGAATCAATTTTATCAATATAAATTCACAAAGGTGGAATAATTTAATTTAATAAAAACCCCGTAAGCATGATAGAAAGTGGTTTTCTGAAAAAATCATTTTTTAAAGAAAAGATTATTTTAATTTAACTCTATGACTAGTAATATTCATTATATTAATTTTAATTTACAAATATAGATATATACTATAAAATTTCATTTATATAATTTCTCATTAGGGGTTATTTTAATTAATTAAAATGGTGAAACATTATTCATTTTAAAATAGTTTTCAGAAAAATTCATTTTTAATTCTAATAATAAACTTGTACTAAAATCTGCTATAAACATGATTTAAATGTAATTAATTGAATTAGATTTAAATAGGGGATAATTATGTTACCTTGAAATAAAACTAAAATAATAACTAATTAATTTATCAAAATAAATGAAAATTTTACATAAAACGGTATTTTCACTATTCATTGAAAAATCTATATTTTTTGAAAAATCCCAAATTTTCACCCTAAGTTAATTTTGATATGGTGATATAAAAAATTGATTTATTGTTATCAAAAAAAATTATAAATTTTTAATAAAATAATTATAATATATTTCTTCATAAAAATAAATAAAAATCATTTTTGAGGAAAACAAATTTTGAAGAATAAAAAGACATTATCAAAAATTGATTGATTATTTACTAATAATTTATCAATATATTTTGGATATATATATATATATATATCATAAATTATTTTATCCTACTCATATACTAAAATTTAATGGAAATTTTAAATTTTTCAAATTTAAATAGTCATTGTTTGTTTGGGTTCGGTGTTGCGTATCACATACACTATTGAATATAGTTTTATCTTTTAAAAAAATTAGGAAATTACATTTATCCCCCCTTTAATAAATAATGTCCTTGTAATTTAAACTTGAACTCAATAAGAAATTTTTTGAAACTTGCAAATATCTTTATAGAAAACCCACATCATAAAAGGGGTTAATGAAACATCCACTTGAAAGGAGAGAAATAGAAGAATTAAGGTCATCACATAAATAGGTTTCCTAGTAGGATAAAATTAGTGGTAACTTAAAGCATAGACATGAAAGAAAAAACTAACACTAAAAAACTAATATAGTGTGATAGAGAACATGGTCAGGATAAAGTCAATTAATACAAAACCAAAAATCTATGATGGGTCAAAAGGCCATCAATTTATTGAAATTTGATAGTAATATGAAAACATTGTATTTTTAAGATAATTTTCTTATAGTTAAGGAAATTATTTACTATCTATACTAAGGACATAATGAAATATACTTTCTTAATAAGTATAATTTCTTAATTTAATCAATTTCCACTATAATCTTGTCTTTTCTCTAAATTATGAGTACATATAGACTATTAAACACACAAAAGAGAATTCAGTTAACATTAAAAGGATAACTTATAAATTACATGTATTTTCTTAACTTGTGAATTTCTAGTCTTAAATTTATGTTATCCATGATCTATTTACTAACATATACTTTTATGGGAATTTTTTTCCTTAATAGTGGTTTTTAATGATCTTATGAATTTACTAAAGCATGTCCCCTGAGAGTTTCAAACTAGGTGTGTATCAAGGCTTGTTGTCATGCACTAGTTCCCAATCGATTCTAGATCAATGCAGTGTTTTAAGGTTTTACCCCAAGGTACATCTATGCCAGAGTCACATACACTTTTAGTATCCAAATAATGATATATTTTCTTAGAAACCACCTACTTTATAGTTTACCATAATTTAAGGATGTATTCTTATGTTTATCCTTATCCCTAATGATTTTTATAGAGTTTTATAATACTAATACCAAAAATAACTAAACTTTCTTTTGATACCAACCATGAAACCCTTTCTCTTCATTACACAATAATACATGATTTATTACATAAGGTTAAACTTAATGAAACCCATAATATTGAAAAGTATAGTGTCTTTTGTAATTAGTTATGTTAAATAATAATTTAAAATAGAAAAAACACCATATTTAATGAAAACTTCCTTAACATGATTGCACTTAATTCTGCATGGGATAACCTAGGGACATACATAAAAATGGATGATCTATAAAGCCCAGTAAGGGAATAAACATGGAATAACATGAATAGAATAATACATGTTAGAAAATAAGAATATAAAATGGTAATAAAAATAGTAGGAATCATAAACATGAATAATGAGACCTGATATAGAATTATAATCTTAAAGAAAACATGAGAAATATGAAAACAACTTAAAACATTTCATCATAAACATATGTTAAGGATAACTTCCATTACATCATGCTAGAAAAAGTACCATAAATGAATAATGTTCACTACTTTTCCCAACATGACATCTCATGATACTAAACATTACCCAATGCATTAGAGAACTATATAATTTTTGGCGCACCTGTCACTTTCATTTCATTCTCCTGCTTAAGTGTGCCACATAGATCATAAAACATAGATTCATTCATTATCATGATTTTTTACATTATCAAGGAGATTGTAATACATATATTTAAGTTCCAAGTAAAATAAATATATGTTTATAAAGGTGAACACACTTTATAGGAAATAAGTATGATATTCACTACACACTTTTTTTGGCATGTAAAAACACGGTGAGATTTCAGCAGCATAATGGAGCCACTTAAAAATTCATAAAATTGGTTGATGAGAGAGAAAGGGGTCTCTAATGATTTGGAAATCAAATGGTCAGTAATAGGGACATGAAAATACATATCCCAACATTATGAATTTGAAATAGAATACATAAGATAATAAAGAAACTTTAATAAAGATGATAAGGTAAGGATCCCTTACTAAATTTTGGAATGGTAATGGATGTATATAAAGGTTTGTGGGAGGAATTTTATGAGAAATAAAGGGGTATATAATAATTTATACATAAAATTTATAGTAAGGTGGATATGGAATAACATATCTTAACCTGAAAAAATGGTAATTAAAAGACTTTACATAAAATATGTGCTTGAATAAAAAGAGAGAGCAAGATCCCTTAAAAAAATTCGGCAAGCTAACATATTAGGTAAGGGTTAAAATGATAGAGGATAAATGCTATCTCATTTAAATAAAATAAATTTTAAATTTAAGTTAATTTTTATAAAATAATTAAAATATAACAAAATAAAATTAAAAAGACTAATTTCAAATAAGGTGCTTGAATTTAATGGAGGAGAGGAAAGTCCTTTACCTTGAGAAGGTGATTCCAAAATATTGGGATTAGCTTCTTGAGAGATTTCGGTCACCTTGGGAGGAATCAATAATGTGAATGGAATATTATGTACATGTTAAAAGGATTTTGAGTGAAGTAAAATGGGAGCTTGGGTGGGTTTATATAGGAAATGAGTGGGGAATTCTTTACTATTTCTAAAACATAGGTTTTAGACTCTATACAATAAAATAACCAAAACCAAAAGCCTTACCATTATTTTTCCCATGGTTTCTAAAAAATTGGATTGTTTTTAATTATTTTATAATTACAAGGTATAAACATAATAAAATAATACCCTTGTTGATGTGTAGGTGACATATACTCTTAAAGAAATGATTTTAAAAAATTAAAATATATTAATTATTTTGGAAGTTTCATAAAGGCTTTATAAAATTAATAAAATAAGAATAAAATCAAATAATTTTAAATGGAAAACATATATTTGGTCTTGGATACCATTTATAGTATTTATTACATTACTTTTGGGTCATTATGATGTCATAATACACACTTTATATTTATACTGTATTTAATTTGTGCCTGAAAAATTAACTCTCTGAGAAAATTATGAAACATTCACCATATGATAATTTAGATGTGTTTATTAAAAAATAATATTAATTTTTAAAAATTAGTTTTCTAAATATATGTATTTTAATTTTTAAAATTTAATTTATATTTGTTGATAAATGATAGAATTTTTTGGCACATGAGCCTCAACCCAGTTGGTGAGGACTCCTTAAGTGCATCTAAGAGACCTAGGATCAAATCCAGATGGAGGATAATTTCCAGCGTACTATAACAATACTATAGAAGGTACTATAACAGTATTTTAGTAGGTACTGTAGCAGTATTGTAGTAGGGGACTGTGCAAAACTATAGCATGTATTGTAGAGGGAACTATAGCAGGCACTGTTTGGCACTATAGTAACCATGAATATTCCCCTGTTTGGGTCTTCGGGCCACCGATTTAGTCCCTGAGTCCTTTAAGGCCTTCGGGCCAACAAGGTCTTTGGGTCAGTAAGGCCTTCGGGACACCTTAAGTGAATATGAAAACCAAACAACCTACATGGAACAAACTTTAGAAGGAGGAGGAGTAAGGAGCTTTCACCATAGAAAAAGTTAAAAGTATTTCAAGAATGAAAGGGTATGGAACCTATCATCGGGAAAAGTATATGCATGCATGGGAAAGCCTAGCTAAATAGTCATGTGAAGGTGGAGAGCTGATTTCACGATTAAGATGTTGGGGAGGAGCAGTTCCAGTAGTTAGTCTGGGTTGTATGTAATTTTTGAAGCCTACGGGAAATGAATTACTCTAAGGCCTATGGGCCATGTAATACTTATTCCTATGGTCCTTGTAAAGGTTCCACCTCACCCCTTGAAAGGTGAATTATCAAAATCAATAAAAAATAAAGGCCTTCAGGCCATTGGAGTGATAGGATTTTTTGACAATAACAGTTTTTGAACCCTTATAAAAATTACATTTGACTTCATAAAAATCATATGATCATTTAATTTTATAAAAATTATTTAAGAGAAATATTTAAATAAAATATTTTTTATTTCAAACATCCATTGATTCATCAAAATAAATTTCATAATTGAAATTTCATATCACCTAAATATACAATTTTTATTTTATTGTATCAAAATGTAATATTTATTAAACTGATTACTTACTCACTTATAAAGTAAAAATAATAAGGAATAAATATAATCATAATTTTAATGAAAATTAAATATAAAAATTAATTATATTAGGATTTATTTTTTTTCTATTCTTTGTTAAATTATTTTTACCCTTAATTAACCTATTTTTCTTTTACTGTGGTAACTAAGATTTACTACAGTTACAATTCATATTGTTCAAAAATTAAGTTGACCTTATTAAATAATATTAATTATGATGAATAAAATTATGGAATAAATTTTATCAATATAAATTCACATAGGTATAAGAATTTAATATAATATAAAACCCACAGGCATGATGGAAAGCTATTTTTTTAAAATACATTTTTTAAGGAAAAGATAATTTTACTTTAACTCTATAACTAGAAATATTCATTATATTAATTTCAACTCATAAATATAGATATATAATAGAAACATTTCATTTATATCATTTTTCATTTGATTTTATTTTAATTAATTAAAATGGAGAAACATTATGAATTTTAAAACAGTTTTCGGAAAAATGTGTTTTTAATTCTAATAATAAAATTATACTAAAATCAAGTATAAAGATTATTTAAATGTATTTAGTTGAATTAAATATAAATTAATAATAATTATATTACCTGTAAATAAAATTAAAATAATAATTAATTAATTTAACAAAAGAAATAATAATTTTACAAAAAAATGGTATTTTTTACTAGTCATTGAAAAATCAATATTTTCTAAAAAAGAATAAATTTTCACCCTAAGTTAATTTTTATATGCTGATATAAAAAATTGATATAGTTTTATCAAAAAAACTTTCTAAATGTTATATAAAATTATCATAATATATCTTTTTTATAAAAAATAAATAAAAATAATTTCTGTTGAAAACATTTTTTAAAGAACAAAAAGACATTATCAAAAATAGATTGATTATTTACTAATCATTTATCAATATATTTAGAACATATATATATATATATATATATCATAAAATTTTTAATCCTACTCATATCCTAAAATTTAATGTAAATGTTAAAATGATCATATTTAAATAATCACTATTTTTTTGGGTTTGGTGTTGCGTATCACAGATGTTATCAAACATTGTTTTCCATTTTAAAAAAATCCGGGCATTACACATAGTATTTTATGATTCTCATTTTTCTTCTTAAATTACATGGTTTTTCTTTAAAACCATAACCTAGAGAATCACCTTATTCTCTAACACCTACTATTTAAGGTTAATAATATGAATAGGGTGATCCACATATGATAGGTTTTATTCCAAATGAACTACTTCAGGGCTCAAAACATAATGTGAACATGGCACATATTTTATTAACAATGAAAAATGAAATAAATCATGTACCTGAGATAAACTCATAGGTAATTAGATTCAGTATGAAACTGATCCAATTTTTTCTAGGATTTCATATGGTTTAATGAACGATATACTTAGCTTCCCTTTTTTACCAAAATAGATTACACTTTTCCATGGTGATAATTTAATAAAAACATGATCACCTACCTCAAATGAATGATATTTCCTATGATTACCTACATAATGTTTTTTCTAACTTTGATTCATCCTCATATGTTACTGAATCATCTTCACCTTCTCAATGACTTATACTACAAATTCTATTCTAAACAACTTTTTTTCACCTAATTCATCCCAAAAATATGGATTCTGACACCACTTTCCATATAATGAATCAAAATTTATCATCTATAAACTAGAATGAAAAAAAAATATTATTATAATAAAATTAAACTAATAAAATATTATGATCCCAAATTCCCTGTTAATCCATTGAACAAGATCAAATGATGCCTTACAAGGTTTGTATCATTCTCTTGGATTTTCCATTAGATTAAGGATAAAAAGTTGTAATGAAATTTAATTCAGTTCCAAATGACTTATTAAGGTCTTTCGAAAAATTAAAATTCAATATGGGTTCATGGTCAGATACAATGGATAGGCTAACATCATGTAAAATTACTCTATCCTTGAGGTGCAGTCGATAAAGATAATTAAAAAAAATAGTATCTCAAATGGGAAGAAAATGTTTGTATTTAGTTAGTTGATCCACAATAACACAAATCGCATTATTAAAATGAGATGTAATTGGAAATACCACCATAAAATCCAAGGATATATTCTATCATTACCATTCTAGAACTGTAAATGGCTAAATCATCCCCTTTGGTAATTTTTATTCTTCTTTAACCTGTTAACAAGAAAAAAAATTCATGATAAAGTAGAAAATATTTATTTTTATTCCATCTCACCGGCAATACTCTTGAAGGTCTATATACATATTATTACTTCTAGGATGAATAGAAAATGGGGAACTATGAACTTCACACATAAATTCTCTTTTAAACTAATAATCACAAGGCACTCATAATCTTTTTTAAAATCTGATAACACCTTCTTTATCATTATTAAACTCTGGAAACTTTATCTTCTTAATAAATTATACATTTTCCTATAAAACATCATCTTAATTATAATATTGATTAATTTTTTTCTAATAGAGATGATTATACTGACATCTAAAACAAAATAGAGGAATTTCATGCATGCATAATTTCTAATACCAAATTCATCAAATAATTAACCAAAGGGTTATTTTTAAACATAACATGGTTAATGTAGCATTATATTTCCAACTCAAAGAATCAATAACTTTTTTTTCTTTTCCAGGATGGTATAGAATAGTGTAGTCATAATCCTTAATTAGTTCCATCTATATTTTATACCTCATGTTCAACACTTTTTGATTAAATATATACATCAAAATTTTGTGAACAGTATACATTTCACACTTTACTTCATATAAATAATTCCTCTAACCTTTTAATGAAAAAACCAAATAAGAAAATTCCAAATCATCTATAGGATAATTTAATGCATGAGGTTTCAGTTGACGTAAATCATAAGAAATTAATTGATCATACTACATCAGAATAAAACCAAGTACCTTCAATGAAGAATCATTGTAAATGAAAAAATCACCATTTTTAGAGGGAAGGGATGGAATTAGATAATTCACTGATATTTTTTTCAATTCCTAGAAACAATCATCACACTCTTTCATCTAAAAAAATTAACTCCTTTTTTAGTTAACATTTCCAGTGGGATAGATTAACAAATAAAGTTTTCAATAAAATGTCAGTATTAACTCACAAATATAAATAACTATGAATCTATATGAAATTTTTAGGACTTTTACAATATTTAACAATTTTAATTTTATCAAGTCCAATAGTTATAAAAAATTTAGAAACAATATTCCCAAGGAAAGAAATCTCTTGCAATCAGAATTCACACATACTAAATTTTCCATATAACTTATTTTCTTTCAAGGTTTGAAAAATAATATTTAGGTGTATTTAATAATCCTCATGAATTTTATAATATACCAATATTTTTATCAATAAACACAACTATAAACATATATAAATAGTCATAAAAACCCTATTCATAAGATCTATAAAGACAATTGGTGCATTATACAGCCCAAAGGGCATAACTATAAACTCATAATTCCCATATCTATTCTAAAACATTGTATTCAAAATATATTCCTACATTGCATTTAACTAATGGTATCTTTACATGTTATAAATATTTGAAAAATATTATTCTCCCAGAGCTGATCAAAAAATCATCAATATGATACAAAGGATACTTATTCTTAACAGTGATGTTATTCAAGGCCCTATAATCATTGAAAAATTTCATTGAACCATATTTATTTTTAACAAATAAAATAGGATCACCCCATGGTGAAGTTCAATGATGAATGAAACCTTTATCTAACAACTCATGCAACTGATTTTTAAAATTCAAAATATTCTACTTGATCCATTTGATAAGGGGGTTTTGAAATTTGCTTAGTATTAGGCACTAAGTTGGTATTACACTAAACTTCCCAATCATGGATAATACTTGAAAACTAATTAGGGAATTAACCCAAATATTTATTCACTATAGGGATATCATCTATATGAATAGTCTACCTCTTCTCAACAATACATTCTAGATAACTTTCATTTTTATATTTTAATAGTTTCTCTTCTTTTTGATATGTTATCAATGGTATGAATTCGTTATTATATACAAACTGAAACACATTCTAAAAAAGAAATTATTTAGATCTGCAATCTATCTTATCATGGTAAATAGAAATCAAATCTATACTCAAAATAACATTAAACTCTACAAGGGGAAAGTCAGCAATGTTTTCAGATAAATCCTTTCTATATACAACAACATGAAGGTTATTATAATTTATTTTTCCCATAATAATATCCCCATTTGATTTTATCAAAAATTTTGGCTTCATTTCTTAAGGTGAAATTTTTAATTTATTAGAAAAATTCTTGAAAATATAAGAGTTTGTAGACCCTAAATCAAACAAGACATTGGCATAATCAAAATAAATAAGTAATGAACCTGACACCACATCATTGTATGGTCTGACATCTTTAGAAATATTCACAAATTATTTTTACACACATTTCTGTTTGTGATCTTGATTATTTGAATACTCCATTTATATCATGGGAAAGTTACTCACATAATGAACCATCACACTACAATTAAATCATCTTATTATTAGCTTTTCATTATTTACCTAATCATTTCCTATGTATTCATGATCCACGTGCCAAAACTTTTCTCATCAAAAACCCTTCATGTATATTATAATAAATTCTCTAGGGTTCCTTTCACCACACTTTTCACAAGATGTAAATTTGATTTTTCTACCTTTGGATTTATTTGATGGATACTTCTCCATTTTCTTCCATCTAGACCTTTTCTTATACTTATTTTCATGGAATACATGGTCATCATAAAACTATATTTCTAACTTTTTGGTATATTGAAAAAGTTTCTCATAATTTTTGAATGCATGTGAATCCAATTACCTTTGATATCTTGACCTCAATATAGAGTAGAACCGATTAATTTTACTATTTATATCCCATATAAAATTTGGTTTTCACTTTTCCAATATTGTAAATATTGCATCATATGTGGCCACTAAATCATCCTCCTTATGCATCAATTTCAAGAATTTATTTTCCATCTTAAGTCAAACAACCTTAGGAAAATATTTATTAAGTAAAAAATCCTTAAATATTTCTTATTCTATGGAATCCATCTCTTCACATTTTATAGTATTCTTAACCATTTACTATCATTGATCAGGTTCACCTTAAAATGGTAAATAACAAGAGTTACCTTTTGATGTTATAAAAAAACCATGAAAAAAAATATCTTCTCCTATGCTTTAACCCATCCTTCATATATCAGATGGTCCATTGAATACTGGAGGGAATTGTTTCATAAAAATATCCACTATTGACAAGTTCCTCTCTAGTGAATGTGGATGCTCTATCGCAAGGATATCACCACCCACTAGTAGAAAATTATAATTTCATGTTGTTTGTTACATTTTAACATCATTTTTTAACCAATGTTATAAATAATAGGTTTAATGTTGGTTTTAATAAAACTGACATCTAAACATTAACATAAAAGTGAATTTAAAGGGTCTTTCAGCATCGATTTTATATAAACTAATGTTGAAAATACATTTCTGCATTGATTTTTACAATATTAACGATGTGGAAAATAAATAATAGAATTTTAATGTTGGTTTTTAGTAAAATTGGTGTTGAAAATATTATTATTAAACATGGAAAATCATAGACTTTCAATGTTGGTTTTATGTAAGAATTAACATTTAAAGTATATTTCAATATTAGTTTTTACATAGAACGAATGTTGAAAATTAATAATTTTATTTTACCTTTTGATGTAAATTAATACATAAAACAGACATTGAAATTGTATTTCAACATTGGTTTTTTTTTAAAACCCATATTGAAAACCTTCAGTGGTCACTTTCAACATTGGTTTTTAAAAAATGATATTAAAAGATCAATATTTATTATTACATGTTGGTTTATCAAAAAAGTGACATGGAAAGTTTAATATTTTAAAAAATATATTCTATAACAAATTACATTCCCAAAATCTAAAACCTGTAAAAAAACATACCAAAAATATACAGTAGATAACATACCTATAAAAACAAACATAATTTAAAAACAAAAATCTGAAAAATATTCTATAAATAATAAATTTTTTAAACTATAATAAAAATACATTCCTGATAATTTATAATTTAGTCATAATTGGTTTCACTTAATTCATTCCTTGGTTATCATTAGGTTGATACAACTTTACACAATGTTCAAAATTGAATTATTTATTTTTGAATCTATATATAACTAAAACTAATATATATACACCAAATATCATAAACCAACTTTAAATAATCAATTTCAAGATAATTTAATAAACCAAGCATGTCCTAATATGAATTTATAACACGCACCAAAAATAAAATGAAAATAGTTTAAAAATCAACCATCATAATAGACCTTTTTAAGTAAAAATTCCCATCAGTAAGGAACATCATTATAATAAGACCAATAATGACAAATATTCCTTTTATAAAAAAATAAATCTATTCATCTTAATACAAAATTAAAATTAATAATCCCAAATAAAACTACATTTCCTTTTACTCAACATAAATTTGAAAATTCTTCAAACATAATCACAAATAATTTGAATATGTCATTAAAAAATGAAGTATATTTTAAATTTTAAATAATAACTTTTCATTTAAATTTAAATTAAGCATCAACTTAAGTATTCAAAAAATATTTTTTTATTAAAACCATTTTATAACTCACTTATATATATATGTTATCAAAAAATAACACATAAATAAAAAACTTTAATTTAACCCAAACAAATAGAACTTTATAATTGAAAATTCATTTTACTTATCTTTATAAATTCATTATAAACTCAACCATTACAAAAATATTTACATACTCCACATAATAAAATAACTTAAGGTAAAGAAAAAACCTATAA
This sequence comes from Viscum album, assembly GCA_963277665.1. Lineage (NCBI taxonomy): Eukaryota > Viridiplantae > Streptophyta > Magnoliopsida > Santalales > Viscaceae > Viscum > Viscum album. Next base: position 2,097,845,656 of record OY728156.1, read on the forward strand.
AATAAAACACAATATACCAACTAAAAGCATAAATCATTTTTTATAAGTACTTATTTATTTAACTTTTATTAAAACAGACATACCTAAAACATCTAAAACCTATAAAAATAATATATAAACTTTATGAAAAAAATTATTATTTAGTTACCCATTTTTTAAATGTTAACTAAAAGAGACATACCTGAAATTTAAATGCTTGTGTAGTTTGGAGTTTTTTTTATAAATCCATAACCCTTTATACAAAAGATAAAAACCCTATAAAAATAAACAGAATATACCAAATTAAATCACAATCATACTTAGCAAATAGGTTTCAGTTAAAATATTAATATGTGTAAGTTCTCCATTCATATACGACTCAATATCATTGAAAATCTAAAATAACAATGAATGTTATAAGATTAAAAAACAAAATATTTTGATATAAATGATAAAATAATTAATTTAACTAACCTTATCAAATTAATTTGTTTAACCAATTTTTATTATCTCATATATGAATCTTAATACATAATAATTAATATAACTGCATTTGTTGCATCAATACATGATAATGATGAGATTTAATACCTATTAATTTACAATACTTCAATGACACAAAATTCTTTACATTTGAATAATATCAACTGTGTACTTTAATACCATGTAGACACTGAAAAAAATTCATATTCTTACTCTTTTTTAATGTGTGACAAGCCAAAGGTAAATATGTTCTATTTACTTTCATATTAAGAGATAACTCTAAACATATTCCCATTCATATCAAGTCAAATCTATCATTCAATCCATCTTTTTTTCTTTCCTTTCATGTCCAACAAAGTTCAAATCAAACTATCACATATGTTTTTCGTAGTAATCATAACATCAATGTTATGTTTTATCTCTAAAAATATTCAATAAGATAGTCCAAAAAATATAGACTATTTCTTCTATATATTTTTTTATGAACAAAAATTCATTTCTTTCCTAATGTGAAATCAATATTTTTCACCTTGTTGTAATATTCTTCAACTGATAATGGTTGTGGGGAAATATTATATTCCAACAAACTGTTAAATTGTTTTTTTCAATATATGATAAGGATGATCGATTTTCAAGAGTCTTTTATGTCCCATGTACACTATTTTTATTCCATTATTCAATTGATAATATAAAGTTTATTATTTACAAATTGGTCATTATTTATGTCCCTTAACATTGTATACAGATAATTTTCCATATATAAGAAATTCATTTATATTGGAAATTATCATAGCATAAAAAAGAAGTTACTCTTTATTTTATGCATCAAAAATGGTTACACCTTTCTCTCATAGAAGCTTAAAATCATCAATCAATTGTGAAAGATAAACATCAATATTGTCTCCCATGTTTTTTAGTCCAAAAATCATCAAGATCATCATTACATGTTCATTATTCATAAAAATCTATGAGGAAAAGTTTTAAATTATGATTTTAGTCATTTATTCGTAACTTTTTTTAACTATATCAAGTAATTTTCATGTAAAAGGGAATAATTAGTGTGAAATACCTATATTTTACTACTAAATATAATTTTTGATCATTATTTGAATTAATCCAATCGATCCAGTTTAAAATTTTATTTATAAATATCTCCTTAATTATCTAAATTTAATGGTTCTTATTTTTTAGGATTTCTTATTAAATTTCAAACATATAATTATAAGGAATAATTGACCAATTTGGCCATTTTAATGTCCATATGGTCCACACAAGAAGGTCCAAAGAATCTGTGAAGAAACTAGGTCATCCATGAAGATTGAATTTTTGGGATCAATCTAGAAGTCCAAAATCATTGATTATCCACTAAGAGTCGGGGAACCATAAAATTCATGTTGGATAAAAATTTCAATTCCCAACTTCACCAAAAAGGGGCCCAAATGATTCTATAAAGCCCAACCCACCATTCTGTCTGGGAATTAAAACAAGAACACAAGTATGTAATTTTCTCCAAATATAGACATCAATTAGAGATTAGATTTTTTATTATTAAATCCAAGATATAGACAGATTTATTTTTAGAATAAATTATTTATATTTTATGGCATAATCTTATTCAAAACCCCATTCAAATTTTGGTCTTTGAAAAAGCCTGGATTGAAATGGATAGATTAAAATAGTTTAATAAAACCACCATAACTTTGGATTATTAAGTAAAATGGCTACAAAATTTTGAGGTTATACTTTCAAAATTCATATCCAAAAACTTTTAATAATATGATTTCCCAGATTCAGTTGTCTGGGGTATCAAATTGGTGAGCCAAGTGGAGAGGCATATTTAGAAAGAAAACAGTCCACCTCCTTAGGCTATAAATACATCCACCTTTTCTCCTTGAAAGGATTTGGAATTTCAAAGAAAATGAGGGTATATTGGCATGAACAAGGCCCTTACAAAGGCTTTAAAGGATCTACCAAACTCATGTTTTAACTAGAGAGTCACATCCTCCTCTCTTTGTTTTCATGTTATTTTGTGTTCTTCCTATTTTCAATCGTGTAAGTTTGTTTTCATTTCAATAGAATTTTAATGCATATTTCTTCTTAATAATATCTTTTAATCATCCAACCTATGTTATTAAATATTAATTATATTAAAATAGTTTAAATCAAGTTAAAAACCCTTCCATTATTTTTCTTGATCATTCAATCAAATGACCGTTTATAATTATCATCATCATTTGTGTGTGTGTTCAATGCACAACTCTTTTCTTATCCCATTATTTTCATTTTATTTATAATTAACCACAATAAAAAAAATATTACCATATTAATAACCATATCAAGGGATGAGTAAATATACCATTGGGGTGAGTCATAATTTTAGAATGTTAAGTGATTGATAGCTTTTTCTCGATGAATATTATTTAGGTTAACATTGTGTATGTTGAAATTAAAATGTCTTAGATTAATGACATGTTTTGTTTAACATGTAGATTCCATGGATTATTGGAACCATAAATACACTACCATAAACAAGCACTAATTATGAGTATACCCCTAGTTAAGTTATGTCTTAGATTAAATCCTTAACACTTAAGAATTCTGATCAAAGTCATCTTGTGAAGTGGGTGTTAATTTAATGAAATATAATGAAAAGATCAATGATATCATAAATCCCCAATAATGAACTCACCCCAATATTTATAAAAATTTTAAATAAATATAAATCAATCAATCATTTTATTTAATATCTTCAAACAACCCCCCCCCCCACTCAAAATAAAAATTACTTTAAAGAAATCAACTATAAAGAAGTACCATCATCGAGGATTTGACCTGAGCGTCACTATAAATGTCAGCAGAGAATTGGACCTTTGAATTGTTGATAGATGACAATAAGTCGTGTTTTAAATGGAACTTTATATAGGGATGGTTCCTTAAGTAGTCGATATTGTTTGTTTTTGTAAAAAAAACAACAACAAAAAGTAAAATAATTAACCAAAAAATATGAAAAAAAACTCAAAGAAAAACCTTCCTTCCTCATAAAATCATAAATGGAAAAAACCACAAAGAAAACCCACATTATTCATCTTTTAAAAACATCTATTAATGTCCCATATCCTCCCAAACAATATATCATATTTGTTCGACTCATAAATCAATTGAACTATTCGCTGACTTAGGAGGAACATTAGGGATAATCAAATCACTCTAGAACCATTCATTGTCCAATCAAATGAACTAGATATGGCCAATAATAGGTAAAAAAATTAAAATAACTTGCTTCTCCAAATATGAATTACCAAAACCTTGGTATTAAATATCCAAATATTGATCAATACCTTTCTCTCTAGCTAACTCTGCCAAGTCATGGCTCTACTACCTCCCTTATGGTTCCATAAACTCATGGATTGACATGAAGAATCTATTTTTATAAAAATTCTTTCCTGCTTCTCATAGCACTTATATACAAAATGAAATAAGTGGTATCCATAAATTACCTAATGAATCCCTCCATGAGTACTAGGATAAGTTCAGAAAGCTTGTGGAAACCTACCCACATCACAAAATCCCTGACCAACTCTTGATCTGATTCTTATATGAGGGGTTATTGGATATGGAGAGAATACCCATTGATGTCGCAAGTGGAGGTGCTCTTGTTGATAAAAATCCTACAACTGCATGAGATATTATAAGTAATATGGCTGCAAACATGCAGCAATTCCATACCTAAGCACATTCTCAAGTCAAACTAATCTAATAGAATCAATCCATATAGCCCAACAAGATGATCGAGTGGATGAGTGAACTTACAGGTCATGGGAATCAACTAGTTGTGGAATCTAATGCCCCAACCTCATCTTCTCCACAATCAATGTTCCCTAGACCTATCAAAACTATTGAATCTATAGTTCACCTACTCATCCAACTGACACATGTCCACAACTTCAAGAGGATCCATCTGATTCATCCGGACTAATGGAGCTCAATACAACATATTCTCAGAGGAACACCAACCCTCAAAAATTAGTTCAGATCATTAGAAACTACAACTAACCCCACTATGAGCCCTTATCTTATACCTTTAATCCATTATTGAGGTATAATAATCCCATATCTCTTCCCCATCAATTTTCTCCTCAAAATCCAGACCAATTCTAATATGGTCAAGGTGTTGGTAACTTCCAACAACCTTAAACTTTTGTTCCTCAACCTCAAAGGATAAATCATTCTCTTTCTCCTCCTCTATTCCACTATCCTAATGATAATTCCCAATTCCCAACCCATTACAAGAACTTTCCCAAGAACCAAAATCAATTTAATCCCAAAACAGGACATGCCTCCTCTTCTATGAAACGATAGGAAAGTGTCGTAGAAGATCTTTCCTCCTTAACCTGTTCTAGCCTTAAAAATATAAAAACCCAAATTGGTCAACTTTTATCCCACCTAATCCATCATCAACAACCAAATTCTTCCCAAATCATAGCTCAACCATTACCCAAGCCCAATGGTAATTTTAGTGAAATTGCACTTAGATCACAAAAGAAATTTTCTATGAATCATGATGAGTCCTCTAACTCTCCTTTAAATGTTTTCATAGAAAATGAAAAGAAAAATAAACCAGAAAAGGAACTTGAAGCTACTCCCTCACCTCCTTCTATTCCTATAAAAAACCCAATTCCTTTTACTCAAGCCGTATCTAAGCCAAGAAAGTCCTTTAAACCTAATCCTGAAATTATTGACATGTTTAAATGTGTTGAAGTCAACATTCCCCTATTATATGCCATCAAACAAATCCATAAGTATTAAAAGTTTATTAAGGATTTGTGCACCCATAAGAGAAAACTTAAGACCATTTATAATGTTTCAACCCAGCAGTACATACCCATGAAGTGAAAAGATTCAGGGACATTTACAATTCCATGAAAAATAGGTAGTTCCAAATTTGATACACTCATAGACCTAGGAGACTCAATGAATTTCATTCCCAAATCCATATTCCCCAACCTTATTCTAGGTCCCTTTCACCTAATGGTTGTTGTCAACAAATTGGATAATCGAATCACAAAAAGTCCTGAGAGAATAATTGGGGATTTCCTTGTCCAATTCAATGATATTATCTTCCTAGCTGACTTATATTTCCTTGACATGGAAGGTGAGAAAACTTCTTCCCAATCTCCATTTATTCTAGGAAGATTTTTCCTCCTGAGATCTAAAACCAAAATTTATGTTCATGCTAGAATCTTATCCATTTAATTTGGTGACCAATTATTCAAGTTAAATATTTTTCAATCCATGTGATATCCACCATAGAATCAATGTGAATTATATATACATGCTTCTAAAAGTATTTATGAGAGTGTGTTGAATCCCAATCCATCACGTTCTTCCTTTTCTAATGATTGAAAAGTTTTTTAATATTTCATCCTCATTAACCAATTCAAAAATGGAGAAGTTTTTGTTGAAATTTAAAATATAAACTCTATATATCTAAATAATCTTGAAAATTATTTGGAATTCCATCTCACCTATGATATTCACTTCTCAAAATTGGATGATAATTAGGAAAATGACCTACAATGGCCATTTATTGATTCAAATAAAATTATCCAACATTCATCATTTCCTATCCATGATTCTGAAAAATCTATTATATGTGATGTGAACCCCAAACCAATGTGTTAATATTTTCCTGATAGTAGTGATGTTTTTTATATTTGTTCCCTAATTAATAAAGTGATCTCTTATAAGGTTAAAATTGACCATTATTTAAAAAAACATTCATTTTGATAATCTAGAAAAATATATTGAGTATTATGTCCCCATTGATCCTCATTACTTCACATTAGAATGCAATAAAAATGAGTTTAAAACAATAGGTATCTCATACTATAATTTAATATTATCTGAACCTTACATAAATGCACCATCAAAATTTAAAAATCTTCTTGAACTTACAATAATAGAAAACCAACACTCAGTGGGTTGTATAATACATCAATTATAAGACTAAAGAGAGTATACCCAAATTCAATTTTTACCCCCATTGAATTATAATCACATCGACAAGGAAGGTAAAAATTTAACCAATGAACAATCAAGCCTCCCAAAGAAGAAGTTTTTTTGGAAGCACTGTAGAGTTGAGAAAATATTGTAGCCACCATCGGACTATGGGTAGTCCAATTTAACTCTCTAGCTCTAGACAAAATAAATGAAGCTATAATTAAAAGTAAACCCATGTTTTCTATTACTTTTATGAAACTATAATTTATTTTTATTTTTTATTTAAATAAATACTGATTTTTTTATTTTCTTTTATAGGTAATGGAAATTTTCCATAGTATCACAAGAGAGGAAAGACACCCTGGGAACCACATCGTCTTCCACAAAATCCCCAACTTCTACATTAAACCCACCACTATATTGAGATTACAACTCACCGCATAAAAACCACGGGGAACCTCTTTCCCTTTAACTTCTCTCTCCATATCCCTATATCTCTCTATTTATTCTTCTTCATCTCTCTTTATTTTTTTTACCATATTCCTCCTTAAACTTTTTATTTAGTCTTTCTCTTTTGTGATGATTTGTATTTAAAAAAACTAAAAAAAACTAAAAAATATATATGAAAAAAAATTAATAATCACTCTCTATCCACTTTTGAAATTTTTTCCAACCATTTTAGGGAGTCCGAAAAACATGTTTTCATCTCAAAATATTTATATTTTCATCAGAAATTTGGATAAGGAATATTTTTTCAAAACCAACAAATTTTGAATGCTCAATTTTTGATTTGTAAAATTATTCTTCTCCAACTATTATAACTAACATTATATTTCATTACAAGGTCACCTATGACCATATTTTCATTTTTTACTTTTTTCACAAATGATTGTGAGTCTTGAGTTTGTGGAACTTTGAGTTGAATTTCCTACTTTAGTGTGTTTTAATATGATAGAGGAATTTTCTAAACCACATGAGAACCACAATATCCAAATATACTCCCTTTATGCTTACATTAATCATCATTTTGAAATCACCTTCGATCTTATAAAAACCTTTTATTTGATAGCTGCATTACAAGGCCAATACCTTTTCCCACCCAAAATCAACATGGAATTACATTGCATAATTTTTTCAAATTTAAGTTTGGGGGAAATTAATTTCATTTTGGGTTTCATTTCATTTATTTTCAATGTTTGGTCATATTCTTGATGTCTAGCATCTATTTTAGTGTGGGGAGATTTTTTCATTCAGTGAGTTTAGGGATTGCCTTTTCATTTATGTAATTTTGTAAATGTCATTGAAAAGTGTTCAAAAAATTGAAAAAAATAAAAAAGGTTGTGTCTTGGGTAGGTCAAAAATCACTCTTCTTAAACCATTGATCTTATTATAAATATTACAATTATTGTCATGATGATATCAAACATGGGTTGGGATATGAGTGTGATATTATTTTTCAAGTTCAACTTTTAAAAAAAGAAAAAAAAAGAAAAAATGAACACTTGCATCATATATTATTGTTTCATTGGGAGAAGTTTTGTGTCTTGTGAATATTTCACCTTTTAATCCCCTTAAAATATTATACATATTTTTTATTTCATCCTTCATGTAATCATTCCCATTAAAAAATGTTTTTCCATAACCTTCCATGTCTTATTTCGAATTGTGTATCGCTTTTTCCATGTTAGTGTTTTACCCCTCTTTTCCTCTCTCTTGGATAGTAAATTCCTATTGTCCCATAGCCATATAAAACCCTTAAAAAGACATATTTATTCTTGTTCACATTAGTATATAGAATGGAAGCTGGGAGCTCTTTCAAACTCTAATATTTTCACTTTTGGTGGGTGAATGAGCGAACCTCTAGAAATAATTTTTTATCATCTTGAGAGGAGTAAGTTTTTAGTGCATAAATTTTCCATTTCTAATTTCAGCATGAAAAATGAATTTTTTTTGTAATATTTTTTCTGTAACAATTTGTGGTGAAATTTAATATGTATGAGTCAAATAGTCTAAACCTACCCCAATCGGGGAAAACAAAAATTTTAGATTTGTTGGCAAGTGAGAATGATTTTCTTATGTTTTTATATTTGATTCAAATCAAGACATGAACAAGAATAAGTGTGGGGGATTTGATTTTATTCATTTATTCATAAAACAATTTCTACTCCATTTAGTAATTTTCAGGTAAAAGTGCATAATTAGTGTAAAATACCCATGTTTTACTACTAAATATAATTTTTGAGCATTATTTGAATTAATCAAATCAATTTAGTTTACTATTTTATTTATTACTATATCCATGATTGTCAAAATTATATGGTTATTGTTTTTAAGTCTTCCTTATTAAATTTAAAACATATCATTAGGAGGAAGCATTGACTAATTCTTCTATTTGAATGGTCATATGGTTCACACAAGAAGGCCCAAAAAATCTATGAAGTAACAGGTACATCCATGAAGATTGAATTCATGGGCTCAATCCATAAGTCCAAAATCATTGATTCTACACTAAAATTATAGGGGCCATAAAATACATCTTTTATAAAAATTTAAATTCCCAAATCCACCAAAAATGGTCCCAAATGATTCTATAAAGTCCAGCCCACCATTCCACTTAGGAATTAAAACCATCACACAATTATGGACTTTTCTCCTAATATAGACATCAATTAGAGAAAATATATTTTATTGTAAAATAAAATATATATGTGGATGGTTTTTTAGAAAAAATTGTTTGGATTTAAGGGCATATTACTATTCAAAAATCCATTTACATTTTGGTCTTCAAAAAAGTATAGATTAAAATGGACAAATTAAAATTGTTTAATCAAACCAACATAACATTGGATCCTTAATTAAAATATCCAAAAAAATTGGGGGTGAACTTTAAATATTCATATAAAAAACTTTTAAGAAGACTATTTATCTATATTTATATGTCTAGAGTATCAAAATGGTGAGTCAAGTGGAGGGGCAGATTTGGAAAGCAAACAGTCCACCTCCTTAGGCTATAAATACATCCCCCTTCTCTCCTTGAAAGGAGTTAAAATTTAAGAGAAGATGAGGATATATTGGCATGACTAAGGACATTAAAAAGGATCTATAGGATCTACCAAACTAAAGTTTTAACTTGAAATATCTTTCCTCATCTATTTTTTCATGTTCTTTTGCGTCCTTCTTATTTTTAATTGTGTAAGTTTGTTTTCATTTCAATATAAATTTAATGCATGTTACTTCTTCTTAATATATTTTAATCATAAAACCTATGTTCTTAAATATTAATGATATTAAAATAGTTTAATAAATTTTAACCCCCTTCCCTCCTTTTTCTTTCTCATTCAATCAAAATTTCATTTTTAATTCTCATCATTGATCGTGTGTATATTCGATGCACAACACTTTTCTTAACCCTTTATTTTCATTCTATTTATAATTAATCATCGTAAACACATACTTCCATATTAATAACCATATAAATGGATGAGTAAATCTACCATTGGGGTGAGTTATATTTTTTGGATAATAAGTAATTGAGAGTTTTTTCTCAATGAATATTCTTTAAGTTAACATTTTTTATGTTGAACTTAAAATGTCATAGATTAATGACATGTTTTGTTTAACATGTGGATTCAATGTAATATTGGAACCAAAAATACACAACCATAAACAAGTAATGATTATTATTAGACCCATAGTTAAGTTATGGCTTAGATTAAAGCCTTAACACTTGAGAATTATGATCAAATTCATCTTGTGAAGTGGGTGTTAATTTAATGCTATATAAAGAAAAGATCAATGATATCATAAATCCCCAATAATTAACTCACCACAATAATTATAAATTTTTTAAATCAATCTAAATCAATCAATCAATTTATTTAATCCTTGAACCCCCCCCCCCACTCAAAATAAAAATTACTTAAAATCAATTGACTATAAAAAAATGTTATCATCGAGAATTCGACTTCAGTGTAACTATACACATTAGCAGAGCACCGTACCTTTGAATGATCAATAAGAAATAATAATTCGTGCTTAAAAATACCAAAAAAGTAGGCCACAAACTATGCTAGATAATTAGGCTCAGATATGGATTCATTTCATCTACGTATAGTCCCATTTTGATATTTCTAACTTCACTTAAAAAATAAAATAATTTTTTTATCAAATCTCTTCCATTGTAGTGAATAAGTAGGGTGAGGAATTATACCATTAGAGATACGATATTCTTTATTCCATCTTAACATTTTTTCATCAATTAAATTTGAAAATAGATACCTCAAATGAGGTATTATTAGAAGGTACCAAATTCTTTTGGCAAGAGGTTTGATTCTGGTACCTGAGAATAAATCAGAGTAGAATTATTGGAATTATTAAAACAAATTATTGGAATGATTATTTCAAGGTATCAAATTTATTTTTTATTAGTTCTTATTCCAGTACCATAGAATAAATTAGAGTTTAATTTTTCATCCACATTATAGTATGATGTCTAAAATTTTGGAAATTTTGATAAACATTAATATTATTTACTATACAACACACAATCATTGGGGAAATCATGTATCTTTTTATACCCAAATCCTATTAGCAATAATATTTTATTTATCTCATAATATGAATCTAGAAACTCATTTCCTTCTAGAAGTATCTCATTTAAAAGAGAAATAAACTCAAAGAAACTTTTATCATTCCACCCATTTTTTTCTTTCAAGTTAACTAATCTCATAACTTCTGATAACACTGTATATTTATTGCAACCTGAGAATAAAGGTTTCTCAGAATCCTCATATAACCATTCAATATTTCCTTTTTTATGGTTTCAATTCCTAAATTATGAATTAATTCTCCAATACAATATTATTCTCATTATGAATATTTTCATCAACGTTATATGTTTAATTTTCCATTATTTCACCATTCCAAATCCAAAATGTATAAATATGGATAAAACCATATCAAATGAGATGATCCTTGATTTTTCTATAATATAACATTCTTATATCAAAAAACTTTAAGCATGGACATAAAATAAAATATTTTTTATGAATAATTTTTTTATAAAATTATATGAAATTATCAACTATTTTTTCATATTCATTAGTGGTTCTTTGTAAATTTATCAAACTACAGTCCATTAAATAACTAATATAACAATATGAAATTTGAAAATATTAAAATATATAAACATTTAAATATATAAAAAATAGATAAATTTCTAACATAAAAACATATAATCAAAATAATCAATTATTGAAAACCATTTGATCATAATAAACAATTATACATAATAAAAAACATATTATACATAATTTATCTTCAAAAATAACCAGCAATTATACCGAATTTATCTTCAAAATTTATACAAAATTTATCTTTAAAATTAAAAAAAATTACAAACACTTATACATAATTTATAAAACATTAAAAAATATAATAATAAACAAAATATTATCATAAAAAAATAATACATAACTTATCTTACAAATAGTTATAAAAAAATTAAACATAAGAAATTAACTTATAAACAATTTTTAAAAATAACTCTGGGATTCTGAACTATTATATAAAAATTTATACAAAACATTATTAAAACAATTATACAAAAAATAACTTATAAACAATTATCATAAAAATTATATAAAAATTTATATTAATAATTATAAAAAAATTATACATAAATAACTTACAAACAATTATACAAATAGTTATGAAAAATATATAAAAAAGAATTATAATAAAAACAATTATCATAAAAAATAGTTAAATATATATATATATAATAACTTACAAACAATTATGATAAAAAAAATTATATATATTTTATTATCAAAAAAACATACAAATTTTAGAGCCTGATAGTGAAAAATGCATCCATAATTCTAATAAATTAAATCAAATTTCATGGAAATAGAGAAAGTACTACAAGTCTAATGTTAAACGACTGCAAAAAATTAAAAATCTCAACCACATATGTGGGTCGACCATAAAATCTCTAGGATCATGGAACTAGAATCAATGATCAAAGATATAAGAGAGTGAACGTAAAAAGTGTATACAATTTGACTTCAAGAGAGAATAAAAGGTTGTTGATGATTGTCAAAATCATTGGTATCATAGTCGGTCGACAATCGGTTAATAGAGGGTTTATATCGAAATAAGAACTTGAAAAGTGGTTCCAAAACGAATTTAGGAGAGAATTGAAGGTCATTAAATCATCAGTGCCATCATCGGTCGAAAGTTGATCAAGAGGGGGTTTTGAGAGAGTATTTAAATCAAAAGAAAAAATAAGGGCTCATGTTGTTAGGATGTTTTTTAAAATATTTTTAAAGTTGGTTTTTATAAAAACCAACATTAAAGAGTATTTTAAATTGAGATTTATATTCATTTTATTAAACTGATGTTAAAGAATATATTTTTAACATTATATTTTTCATAAATGGTTGTTAAAATTATTATTATTATTTATAATGTTTGTTTTAACTAAAACTGACATTAAGAATATGTTTTCATATCTTTTAACATATATTTTTTAAAATATAAATGTTTAAATATAAATCATAATAATTTTAATATTCTTTTTAATGAAAATAAACTTTAAAAATTCCAAATAAATATCATTAATTTTGGTTTATAAAAAAATAACATTAAAATACCAATGTTAAAGGACATATTTCTACAAGTGACCTTTTTTATCTGGTATCAACTGATCTATCATGGTAAAAAACTTCTTTTTTATAATTCTAACCATTCTGGGTTGTTAAATTGGAAGGATATTATCTTCTTGGTTCCTTCCTACTTTAGCTTCCTTGTTTTATTTGTGAAAAACCATTCTAAACTGACATAATTTAGATGACATTTCATGGTAATCTTCCAATGTTGTATTGGGATAACCATAAATTAAAATCTATTAAGGGTATATGCTTACATTATCAAACCATCTAAAGTTTTATAAACCTTTCATATGATACCAATTATAAGGACCCTATCCTTATTCAATCCATAATTTCATTTTTAAAGAATAATTCATTTTCTTGCATTCCTAGATATCTTTTCAGGTTTAAATATTTAAAGAATTAGGTTATAACTATTATATAAAACAATTATAATATGGTCACTTATTCTTAGTATCCATTTTATCCACAATATAATACTTTTAAAATAAAACACTTTTTCTTTTCATGAAAAATCTTTATAATTTTCAAATTGACTTCTACTTTGTTCCTACTCATCCTTAAAACTGGTGAAAATAATTTGAAAATGTGGGATGATCAAAAAAATCTTAGAAAGGAACATAAAAAAGAATAATAAAGAAAATTTTTAGTCCATTTTAAAAAAATGGTATCATAGAAGATATTTTTCTTTTAATATAATAAACTATGAGTTCAAATAATCATTTACTCACACATGAAATTAGCTTTACCATCCAAAGTTTTTCATAAAACACTTTATTGGAAATCATAAATGAAAAATAATAATCATGGGGTATTATTAGAAAACATGATTACCTATGAGAAAAACTTTCTTAAAAACACTTCTTTTACCCTAAATAGGCATAATACTTCCTTTAAAATAAAATATCATTAGCTTTCCTTTTGAAATAAATTGATTTATATAAACAATCATTAGTAAGCATAGAAAATCCATGCAGGTGACTTGGGAAATAATATTAATAAAACCATTAAAATTAGAATAACAATTATGTTTGAATTTAAACATAATTATATATAGATCATAATCATTATACAATTCATTAGAGAGCTATATCGGGCTCAACTATCATCATGAGCTATATCAAGCTCAATCTTCATTAGGAGCTATATCAGGTTCACCTGTCATTATAAAAAATGTCAAAGGAATATAAAATTTACAAAAAATATTATATATTTCATTTATATCATAAAACTGGTAAAAATATACTTTTTTTCCCATAAGTAAAACATTTTTAGATATTGATATATCCATTTCCTTTCAAAAAAATGTATTTTCAAAAATAAAATACCCAAAAAAAGGGAAATAGGGTTTTTCTTTGAATAAAAATAGAATATTATAATGGAATCCAAACATTAAATAATTTTTTTAGCGGCGGTAATTGACATTGATTTTTTATATCATAAAATAGAACATTTTTTCCTTTTGTAAAGAAAGTCAAAACTTTCCATATAAAATATAAAAAAAATTAATTTTGAAAACATTTAAAATAAACTCAAAAAGTGACATAAAATTTTCTTTATAATTAATTTATTTCTTTATAAATATATCCATAAAATAATTTTAATAATATTGACATCGAATAAAAATAATTATAAAATAAATCTTTAAAATATTTAAAATGAGGTTTTTAAGTTAAAGTGTCCCTTACCTTGAGTCTGACTCACCACATGTATTCTTTATCTTCCTAGATAATTAAATTATGTTAATTATTTTCTTTATTAATAATTTTTTTAGGTTTTTTATTACTTTTATTTTAATTATTATCATGTAATATTTAATTACTTAATAAATTAAGTTCATGTTGGATGTTTTGACGATATTTGGCTCATATGTCCAAAATAACTTTGGTAGGTTGATTATAATCAAAGGAAAAATTATTTAATTGTATATATAATAATAATAATTATTAAATAATTATTATTTTTATATATTTATTTTAATTTTAAAACTATTCATGAAAGTTGGTTATGAAAAATTAACTACGTTACAATCATGGAGATGATAGGTTGTACGTATGCATGAGTAATGTTTCTATTTTTCAAAGAAAGTGATGGAAAGAAGTTAAGTATTATTTTATCTTTTAAGAATTATTATTATATCATAAATATCATATTATTTATTTAAATACACAAAATATATTTCATCTATCTGATGTGTTCAGGAAAAATGAATCACATCGCTTTGTGGAAGTGGTAATCCACATATATGAACGAACGACGTTATCATTTTTCAATGGATGGAAAGGTAAAAAAATAGATGATATATTATATTTAAAAAGTGTTAATTATATAATAAATATAATATATATACATTAAATCCATCATTATATACAACTATAAGATGTTTTAATGGAAAATGAATTACATTTATTCGTGAGGCGGTAGTCCATTGTACACAAAAATGCTAGATTCCTTTATCATTTGATGGAAAAAAGATATGGGTATAGGTTATTAAATTAACATAAAAATATATAAGTATATTTAATAAACCGTTTTTATTATTTTACAATGTTTTAAAAAAATTGAAGGAGGTATAAGAAGAAATAAGAATAAAACTTTCAGTTAAAATTTATACATCTTCTTTAGAAAACCTCCTTTTCTTTACACATTAATCCATATAAGGTTAATAATAATCAAAATATAATACTTATATAACATGTTTAGTGATGTTATTAAGGTATTTTATTAGTTATTGTATAATATAAAGTAATAAAATTATTCAAGGAATAGAGGAGAGAAAGTTCCCTTCTATAAGTGAGGGAAGAGAAATTCTTGGAATTTCTTAAAGTTTTCAATTCATATAAATTAATTTTCTTGTTCAAGTTCCTAAAAATTGATATATTTATAATATAGGACTATTAAGGGTCTAAATAATCTCATAAAATAAAATTTATATAAGTTTAGATTATTTTTTTAACCTTATCTCTTTCTTTTAACCCCCATTAAGCTTTTTGAAAATTACAATGATATCAAGGTGTTTTACCCTTTAGGGGTTATAGAATTTAATATAAAAAAACAATGAACCATAAATTATATTTTAAAACATATACAATCCACTTGGATGAATATAGTATTTTTATGAATTTTAAATCATTTAATAAAATATTGTTTATTATAAAACATCATTAATGTCATTTTTAGAACTATTCATTAAATTTGAATTCAATGAAATTAATATAGTACTGGAATTAAAATATAACCCTTTAAAAAAATATAATATGTTATATTTATCTAAAAAATTCATTGAAAACTTTAAATCACCCAAAAATATTACTTTTATATTTTTTACAACCATTTACTTGAATTTTCTACTTCTTGCACAGGAAATGTGTCGGTGTTGCATAAGAATTTAAGGTAATTATTTCATCACTAAAAATTATAAATAAATTACCATAATAAAATTAATTTCATTATTATAAAAATAAACCTTAACATCCACTCATAAATTATTTTTATCCCTACTTTAATATATAAGATAAATTTAAAATCAAGATAGTGACATTTTATATTTTTCTTTACTTAAAAAATATATTGGTCAAAGAAAAAGATAATGGGTAAAAGATGTCAAATTTTTGAGTTATGGATGATTATTGATGAAATATAATCATCTAACTAAATAAATGAATGTTTTTTAGTGAATTTTAATCCTTATAAAATTATTTTTAACCCAAATTAAGACATTTTACCTTTAATATGGTAACAAACTTTTACTATGGTTACTATACATAAAGACCAAAAATAAATGAAAAATATTTACCAAATTTTGAAATAATGATTCCAAATTAAGAATAAATTTTTCAAATTAAATTTTTTGAAGTGGTTGGATTCAATTTAAAATTCAACTCACAAAATCTTTGACGAAAAAATGGTTTTTTAGAAAAATCCCCTTTTAAGTATAAAAACGTTTTTATACAAAATTCAAGTATAAAATTCATTCTAAATACTATAACTGTACTTTTTTAATAAAATTAAAGAATTAAATTTTAAAACTAATCAAAAAATAATAATTTTACTTTTAAATACTTGAAAATAAAATACAATTTTCCATAAAAATAAGTATTTTCACTATTCATTGAAAAATCAACCTTTTTAGAAAATTCTCAAAAATTATTCCTAAGATAATTTTCACATAATTAATTCAAAAATTAAGTTAATTTTTTGAATTTAAATTCTATAATTTTGATATTTATCTTCTAAATCAAACCATATAATATATAAAAACCAAATTTAGTTAGAAATTATTCTTTTTTCCTTTCGATTGATAATTACTTAATATTTTTATACTAAATATAACTCTATAAAATCTAATTAATGAAATTTAATAAGACATGAAAATGATTTATCTTAAAATTTTATGGGTTTTTACATGTGATTTATTTTGATTCCTTAAGGAAAGGATCGGGATGCATCCTCGTGCAGAATGATATAGTGATTGTTTATCTCTCACACCAATTGAAAATTCATGAGAAAAATTACCTAACTTGTGATTTGGAGTTGGTAGTGTAAATTTTTTCATTAAAAATATAAAGACATTATATTTATGGCGAAAATTTTTATATATATACTAACTATAAAATCTTGAATTATATATTCACACAAATTGAGTTAAATATTTTCCAAAGGAGATGGTTAGAGTTGATTAAAGATTATGACTCCTCAATACATTACCACCATGGAAAGGTAAAAAAGATGGATTATTCCCTAAGTTGTAAGTACCATGCTATTTTTTCATTATGAGGATTGAAATAGATTCAATACTTGTCGATTTTTATAATATAGACCTTGAAATCATAAAGAAGTGATAAAGATATTATCTTTATCAGATGAATATTCAACTATCTATTCATGTGAAGATTAAAGAGGTGTAGAAGGAAGGTGTGTAACTATAAAATAAGGTTCCTAAGTTCAAAAAATATTATGATGGAATGATAAGGTTCAAGAATCAAGTATATGTCCTATAAATACTAGATTTGAAGAATGTGTTGTGGGATAAGGCTCATAATTCATCATTCTCTATTCATCCTGGGAGTTCAAAGATATATTGAGATCTAAAAGAATATTTTTGGTGGGATAACATTAAAATGGATATTGTAGATTATGTATCACAATTCTTGGTATGTCAGTAAGTTAAGTCTAAGAGATATAATTCTAATGGTATGTTATAACTATTACCCATACCAAAATTGAAATAGAAAAAACATCACCTTGGATTTCATATTCAGACTCAACAAAACATATAAAGGCCATATTATATTTGGTTTTTAGTTTATCACCTTACAAAATTATAAAATTTCATTACAATCATAGAAGATTTCTCTCCTGATCATATTTCTAGGATATACATTATAGAAGTGGTAAGGTTTTATGAAGTACCATATTATATTATATTTGATTAGGATTTGAGATTTACCAAGAAGTTATGAAGAAGTATTCAAAAATCATTGATTCAAGAGTATAAATTTAGCACTACATATCATCCTCAGATATATGTTTATTTTATGATGGCCATTCAAAACCCTATAATATATATTGATAGAATGTTTTTTAGATTTTAAATATGGTTGGAATCAACACCTTTATCTAGTACAATTTTCTTAAAATAGTAACTTTCACTCAAGAATTAATATGGCTTCTTATGAAGTATTATATGTTAGGAAGTGTAGAAATCAAATTTAAAGGGATGAAGTTGGAGAAAAAATCTATTAGGACTTGAGCTAGATGAGGAAATAGTATATAAGGCTAGAACCATTCAACATCACATTAAGGAAGATAAGAGTTGGCAGAAAAGTTATTCCAAAAATCATTTATGATATTTAGAGTTCAAAGTTTGTGACATGGTATTATAATGAATATTTCCTTGGAAGAAGGTTATAATATTTTTAAAGAAGTGAAATTTGACCCTATATATATTAGTCCTTTTAAAATTTTGGATCATATCGGGATGGTTTCTTATCTCTTAACACTTCCACCAAATCTATCTTGAGTTCACTATAGTGAATCGGGCAAGATATTCCTTTATCAAATAATATTTCCATAATGTAAACAATACATATTGCAAATAGTAACACAATCCCAAGAATAAAAGGTTCATTGTATTTTGGGACTAGCTATATAAGAAGCTTATTTTACAACCCTTGTGAACATTTATCCATAATTGAGCCATATTAGACTCCATATTATACTTATTTTATGTTATAATAATATACATAACCTAGAGAAATGGAAACATAATAAAGGGGTTATCTAAAATTCCCATTAAGGGTAAACATAAGTAATAATAATCGAATATCATAATTTGAGCATATGGGTATAATCAAAATACATAAGTGAATCCATACCCAATAAATAATAGATCATAAACCATGTTATATAACTTGGTATAACATAATACATTAATCAAAAGAGTGTAGAAACATGAGTCAATAAACATTATCCATGAGAGATTAACACAGTCATGAGAATAAGAATAAAACTATGAAATATATTTAAGCTTTAGAATAAACATTATTAGAGAGAACATTATTTTCATGAGTCACTCCATCAGTGCCCAATCTTATGAGAAACTAAAATCTACTCACAAATACTTATCTCATGAGATATAAACTTTAAACCAATTCATTAGAGGGTAATATTAGACCCCAACCTTCATCATCCATACTTATGAGTTCCACTTGAAATAAATAACTTATCACATCATAAAGAATCCATGGAAATAAAATGGGTTTCATTAAATATTACAAATAAAAATATTTCACTATTATAAAATAAATAACCAATAGAATGAAAATTGGTTTTATTAAATATATAATAATAAACCCATGGAAAGAAAAAAAATATGGTTTCACATAAGAAAATCACTAATAATTCTATAAATAATCATAACATGTTAATAACATGGAAAATAAATGTGTATCCAATGGAATCACGTAACTTTCTTGGAAAATACCATTCAATCAGGATAATAAAGAATACAGAATTTAAACCATATAGATAAATGGTATACAATTATGTTAATAATTTCCCCAAAATCAATCAATGTATAGAATCTATATTAACACCGTTCAATAAAATTAATCAACATAGGGTACTCATAAATGAAATGCATTGGGTGAAAAGTTAAGATCTTATATAGTGGATGGTTAAGAAAGAAAAATTAATTGGTGGATCATTCATTCAAAATAGAATGAAATTACATAGGCCATCTAGATAAAAAAGGTGGATAGTTACATTTGAAGAATATCCTTAATCAATCATGCTATATTTTAAAGGATGTGGATTTAGATAGAAACCATTTTTAAGAGAATTAGGTAAAATTTATTTAGAAATTAGAAACATTTATAATATTTTAAAAAAAAAATAGATAGAAATATTATATAAATAAAGGATAATAATATTTTAGTTTAGAAAATCATTAAATCTTAGATTGTAAGTATCATAGAAAATGAAAAAATGGTGGAAATATGTGTTCACATAGAAAATGTTAAAAATACATTCTTTTTACACTTTAATGAAAATAAACCATATAAAAAATGTTAAAAATTAATTTAAAACATTTTGATAATGATAAAGTAGTATAAAAACCCTCAATTAATTATTGAGGTATAGATAAGGAAATTTTCAAAAGCATCCAATTAATTAGAAATTGGAAAAATGGAGGTTCTCAGTTGAAAGGAATGGATGAGGTCAGTTTCACTTACAAGAAACACTTTGGGTAAAATATAAGTTTAGGGAAAATGAAATATCGACGGAGAATATAAAACCCCAGAAATATATAATGGATATGATGAGAGGTTTTATAAATAATTAAAATTACCCAAATAAATTACATTTTAAAAAAAAATTTGATTTGAAAATAATATTGATAATGAAACCCTTAAGTTTTGAGTAGAATTTTCATCAAAACCACTTTGAAGTTGGGTATATTTCAAATTAATGGTCATTTAAATAAATTATATGATATGGATCTCAAAAACCCATGAATATGGTAAAAACATTCATTATTCCATAATCACACTATATTAAATGTATCATGGTTCGCATTAATAAATACATATAAATAAATTAAATTTGAGACAAATAACCCCTTTCCTCTATTCCTTCTTAGTCGAATGTTTTCTAACCTCCTTTAAAACAAATATATAAACCTAAATTTTAAAGAACTAGCCTTAAAAATTATATATTATAGTGACTTTAAACTATAATTCATTTTCTTACATTCCCAATGATCTTTTTGGTTTATATTTCTATAGAGTTTGTTCATAATTCATACATAACAAACCCAAATATTACAAATTAGACACTTATAATTAGTATCCAATTTTCTCATAATATAAAACTTTTATAATGAAACACATTTTCTTTTCAGGAAAAGTATTCATGAATTTAAAATTGACTTATTATTTTTCCTTACACATCCTTAAACCCTGTGAAAAATATTTTAAAATGTGGGATGAGCACAAAAATATCAGTAAGGGACATAAAAATATTGAAAGAAACTGTTAGTTCATGAATACTTATGAAACTTCCCTCTTTCAAAATAAAATTTGGGATTAAAATAAATATTTTCTTACCCAATAAATCTTGTTCTGTACCCAATTATTTTCATAAAAAATTTCATAAACATTATTAAGGAAAAAATAAAACTCATAAAGGTTTATCTAAAATCATGAAAAAATCATTATAACTTTTTCTAAAAAACATTTCATTTAACCTTATTAAGTAGTATGAAATTTCCTCTACCTTATGAAATAATAATATTTTCATAAAAATTCATAGAAATAATAGAAAAATCATGTTGCTAACTTTAGGAATCACTTTCATATCACACTTACACATGGAGTAACCATCATGGATACAAATGGAATAACCATCACAGTTTTACTTGGCGTAACCATCATAGTTAAACTTGAAATAACCATTAGGGTTATACTTGGAATAACCATCATAATATATTCTCATAATCTCTTAAGAGAAACCTGATCAGTTAACTCTATCCCTTTACCCAATGCTTTGGAGAGTTATAATATGATCACCTATTCTTGGTTAATAATGGAACCACCTATAATTATAAAAAATTATCAAGAAACATAACATAATATATAAAATCTTGCATTATAAAATCAATCTTTTCACTATAAGAAAAAAATCAGATATTGATATATCCATTTCCATTAAACCCCATTTTTAAAAATAAAAAACATAGAATAAAGGGAAAGAGGGTTTTTTAATAAATAATGAAATATTATAAAGTAATTAAATAATCAAATAATGGTTATTATGGTGGTAAAATTAATTTTTACCATAAATGTTAAAATTGAACTTTCTCTTTGTTTTTTGTAAGAAAATAAAAATATTCCATAAAAATGTTACTTTTGAAAATATTTGAATGAAAATAAAAAGAAACATAAAATTTAATTTATAAATCTTTTATGCCCATACAAAAACATCCATAAAATAACTTTTTAAAATATTAACATGGAAGAAAAAGAGAGTTTTAAGGGAAACTTTAAAAGACGATTATTAAAAAGAAAGTCCCTTACCTTGAGCCTGAATCATCATGTATATTATTTATCTTCCTAAATAATAAATTTATATTAATTATTTAAATTATTAAGAACACTTTTCAAGTTTATTATTCATTTTATATCACTTTTAGCATATTATATGTAATTACATAATCTTTTAAGTTCACGCCGGATGTTTTGATGGTATTTGGTACATAAGTCCAAAATGACTTTGGTAGGTTGGCTATAGTCAAATATATCATTATTAAATCATATCCAGAATAATAATCATGAAATAATTATAATTTTTATATATCAATTATATTTTTAAAACTAATCATGAAATATGATTATGAAAAATGAACTATGTGGCAATCATGGAGATGGCATGCCATACGTACGCCTAAGTAACATTTCCATTTTTCAACAATAATTATGGAAAGAAGGTAAGTATCATTATATCATTACATAATGATACTAATATCATAAATATCATATTATTTACATAATTATACTTATATATATCATTCATGGGATATGGTGATGAAAAATGAATCACATTGCTTTATGAAGGTGATAGTCTACACGTACGCACAAACGATATTATCATTTTTTACTGAATGGAAAAGAAAGAAATTAAATGATATATTATCTTTTTAGAATGATAAATATGTCACTAATATCATATATATTCATTAAATATATCAATATAACTATTATTTAGAGATGGTGATGGATAATGGATTATATTGTTCATGTGATTATAGTTCGTCGTACACAAGAATGATGAATTCATCTACCATTTGATGGAGTTTGGATATGAATATAGTTTATTACATTAAAATAATAACATATAATTATATTTAGGATACTTGTTTAATTATTCTACAATGGTTTAATAATATTTTAAAGAGGTGGAACATGAAATAAAAATAAAACATGGGGTTCAAAACTATACCTATTCTTTCGAAATTATCATTTGATTAATGACTTAATCTATATAAGGTTGGTACTATGCCTAAAAATGACTATATAATTAGGGGAGGGGTTATAGGAAGGAATTTTTTTAGGTATTTCATGAACCAAATGGTTTTTGAGGTGTGAATAAATGAGAAGAAGTGGTGTCATTTTATAAGATATGGGAGAGGTACTTTTGGAATTCTAAAAATATTAAATTAATATAAATTAATTTTTAATTAAAAAATGATAAAAATTGATTATATTATAAGATAATATTATTATGTGTCTAAATAATATCATAAAATAAATTTTTGACAAGTTTGGTGTAACAACCCGAACTTTGGAATAATATTTTGTTTTTGGAAAATGTAAGTTTTTACTGTGTCATAATCAATAAAACTATATAAGTACAAGTGAAATGTAACAGTCAAGTTTTTATCATTATATGATTTTTGGTTAATAGGATCGTTGGAAACCCTAATAATTTTTTATGTTATAATTATTGTTTATAAATAGAAGTGATAATGGATAATTAATACAGAAATAAGTGTTGATGGCCTCATCTAGTAGACTCAAGTCGTATGAAGCCCATTTTACAGAGCTTGGGAAGGAGGTAGCATCACTAGACTTTACTCTATACCAATACTAATTTTATCTTCAACATATTAAACTTTAATGAAATCACCAACGGGAGAAGTTCAAGTTAGTGGAGATCACCACTCAAGATATGTTATCTAAGTCGCCCTAAGAGTCCATCACCATCGCACACCTTACCCTTTGGTCATATGCAGGTGTTTTAAGGGGTTATGTTTCAAGACCCTAGTTACTTAAAATTTAATACCGTTGTTTAAATAAAAATTTTATTTCATATTTTCTGTTTTAATAAAAGTTTTTCTTAAAAATTGAGATGGAATTTGATTAATTGATTTTTCAGGTAAAAACTGTACTTTTCAGAAAGATATAAATTTTCATATTAAAATAAGTAATTATTAATAATTTTTAATGAAATATTTTTATAAAAACACTCTTTTATAATTACAAATAATAAAATAATTTTATTTTTTTCAAGTGTCGAAAATTATACTATGCATGTCACTATGCATTTTCTATCCACTATTATTTTTAATAATGAAGTATTTTTATAGTTAAAAATTAAATTTATCATATATAAATATTTATTAAGTTAAAAAATAATAATTTTTTAATTCACAACATTGATATTAGGTTACGTTGAAATTATGAGACTTTTATAAAATGTTTTGTTTTTCAGTGAATAGTAAAAATACAGTTTTGAGTTTTTTGTGTGTTTAATGACATCATTAATAATTTAACAATGATTTAATAATTCTGGTAGAATCAAGAGTACTAAAATATGATATTAGGGGTACCAAGTGTCCAATACCATGTGAAAAACCATGGGCAAGCCCATGGTTTTGCATATACCACTAATGAGGTGTCCTTTGAAATTAATAAAAACTTCTTCTCTTTTTCTATAAATAACCACCCATTTCTTCATTTCCATTCCTTATAAAATAATTATAAATTAATTTATGATATTATTACATCCCAAGTATTCCTCCCAAGGTGTCCTCAAGCCCCCATGGTCCCGATCATAGAGTTTTAGAAGTTACTCTTCATGGTAAGGGAATTCTCAACTTCTCTTTTCCTTTCAAGTTCCCTTTTATGTGGTATGTATTTCAAGTTTCTATAATATGTTATTATTTCCATTTTATTATATCTCTATACTGTATTATTAGTATCTTATTAATGGTTAACCCCTGTCCCCTCTCTTTTTAATCTTTTATAAAACTAAGTTTCATACCTGTTATACTACAGAATTTTCAACTCAAAATCTCTCTTTTTCTCCAGAAATTATTTTATTTATTTATGTAAATACCCAAACCTCTTTAATTTCCAAGTTTATTCGTCATGAAATAAAAATTATTTATTTTATTCAGGAATTTACATACATAAAACCCTCATTCCCTTTCCTTGGGTTATAAAATACATAATGATCACATTTTTAAGCACTTTTAAAGTGCCATAATTTTGATATAAAACTAATTTATTTTATTATCTATGGGTTATTTATGAAATATTTGATTATGATTTATGTGAATCACATTAAAATAAATACTCATCAATGGTATTCCCTGATATCACACCAATGCATTGGGTAAAGAAATTAATCTCTAGAGATGATAATTTTTATGATACCTTGGTGAATAACCTTGGTAATTTTTACGACACCTTGGGGATGGAACTTAGTGATATGATTATGATTTTATAAATTAAATGTTGTAGACACATTTTCAAGTTATTATTAAATTTATTACTGTCATTATATTCCACTTTCTCATGCCTTTATGAAATTCCTCATGTTCTTATTGATATTAGTCAAGTTCACATGTAAACTATTTGACTTGTTTTCCCTTACTGGGTCTTCTGCTCAACCTTTCCTTTGATGTTTATCCCTAGGTTATGATATGCATTAAATTTAATTATTATTAACCTATTATGAATCTTTATAAGTGTATTAGAAGAATTTTTTATGTTTTCATGTATTATTTACTCTTTTTTCAAGACACCAAACTTTAAAAGATTCTCTGTTTGTAAAATGCCATGTAAAGTTGTGTAATAAAAAAGAGGGATGCCATATTTGGTATCAAATGATAGTTTAGGATATGAAAACATTATAAATAACCCTATATAAAAGTTTTAATATAGTAAAAAATCCTGGTATTTTAGTGAAATATTAAGTAAGTGGTTTTTGAACAAAGAAATCTCTGTCTAGATACAAACAAGTGGATGTGGCTCTGAAACAAATGTATCTAGGGGTAAACCTCAAAAACACCACTTTGAGATAGACTATAATGGGAACTAGTGCATGAAAATGGGCCTTTCTGAATTCTTGGTTTGACTCTCACAGGGAATATGTTTATCTAACCACAAGTTTTTTATAAACAATCATAAAGGATTTATAGAAAATGTAATTATTGATAATGAATAATGTGTTTAAGCATGATGTTTTAAGACATAAAAATCATTTAGAGTTATAAGATTATTAAATGAAATAATTTTCTCACTAAGGTTTTCGTATTTTATAAAATGGATGGAAATAGGATAAATCGTGCAAATAGTGACCGCAATAGACCATGCACTAATGGCCCTCTGATGGAATCTAGAATGGAATATTTTATGAGAATGATGAATCAAATGACTCAAGTTATGGAAAATAACTTGAATAAAGACGATAGAATTATTTCATGAAGAATGGAACAACATTTTATTGATTCCTTTATGTGTCAATGACCACAAACATTCAGTGGATCTACTAACTTATTGATTACAGAACAGTGGAAAAGCTCTATAGAAAAGATCTTTTATGTACTTTATAGTTCTGAACAAGAGAAAGTCACCCTATTTTTTTACCAATTAGAGGGAGAAGCTGATCAGTGGTGGGCATAGATTAAAAACATGAGGCCAAGAGGAGAGATTAAATCTATGGAGTGGGAAGATTTTAGAGGGATCTTCCTCAATAAGTATTTCCCTCGTTGGATGAAAACAAAAATGGAGAAGGAATTTCTTAAGCTAAAGAATAAGGATAATGAATCTATGGAAAGCTAAAAGATGAACTTCACAAGGCTTTCACAATACACCTCTATATTTTTCATGGATCCTAATGGTAAGGTTAATAGATTCTTCAGTGGACTAAGACCTAATCTATGGAAGAATCTAGCCCATCGAGACTATGACAGCTATGAGGAGATCATACGAAGTTCTATGAAAGTCAAACCGGAGTTCGATGAGATAAAATGATCTCATAAATCCAATTAAATGAAGATATCAATGGATCTAAGCTCGGGGAGGAGCATTGATCAGGGAAAAGGAGTAAATAAAGTGAAACTTCCCACATGTAATAAATGTGGGGAAAAAATTTAGAGAACTGCCTGCTCATAAGTGGGAAGTGTTACAAGTGTGGAAGATATGTCTATACCACTCGAAATTTTCATAGTGAGGTGAAGACTAAACTTCCCAACACTAACGAAAAAGGGAAGATGGTCCAATCCCTACCTGAATTCCAATGCTTCAAGTGTGGAAAACTTGGACACTTTTCTAATAAATGTATGAATTTGAGGGCAATGGAGGGGAATCACTATCAACCTCATCATAGTCCAAGGGATCAAGGTCATGATTTTTCTATCACAATGTCTTAAGGTGAAGCTCCAAATGATGTGGTGGAAACTACACTTATTATTCTCTAAAATCTAGAAATAAATTTATTTAATTTTGGTTCTACACATTCCTTTATTTCCTCTAAGTTTGAAAAGAATATAGAATCAATTCTTGAACTTATAAAGGTAGAGTTATCCATCAAGACACCTGGAGGGATTATCCAAGCATCAATAGTGTTTAGAAACTCTAGTATTTAAGCACAATCTTATCACAAATATAGTAGTTATCCCCATGTTGGAGTTCGACATTATACTTGTTACGGATTGGATCTCAAAGTTTAATGATAATATTAAATGAAGAAGAAATGAAATCTCGGTAGTCTTGAATGGAAATCTTACAGTTATCTTACAAGGAGAGATATCTCGGCCTAATCTTTGTCTAGAAAAACCTCATATAACCTTATTTATAGAGTTGATCAGTGAAGAAGAATAATGATATAAGAGTATAATATAGAGAATTTTCCCATCATTCAGGAATATATTGATGTATTCCCTGAGGAGTTACCTAGGCCTCTCCTAGAAAGAGCGGTAGAGTTATCCATTAAACTCATGCCTGGTTCCAAGACAATTTCAAAAACCCCATATAGAATGGAAAATGTGGAGCTGGAGGAATTAAATAAGAAACTCCAAGATCTTTTGGGTATGGGGTTTATCTGACAAATTGTGTCTCCTTAGGGATCACTTTTTCTCTTTGTGAAGAAGAATGATGGATCAATGTGGTTATGCATTGATTATAGAGAATTGAATGGGATCATAGTAAAGAACACGTATCCTCTTCCAAGAATTGATGATTTATTTGACCAGCTTTGTGGGGATCAGTTCTTATCTAAGATTTATCTTTGACCTCATTATCATCATTTGAGGGTAAAAAATAATATATTCAAAATAATTCCTTCTAATAAAGATATGGGAATTATGAGTTTTTTGTTATGCACTTTGAATTGACTAATGCACCTGCTATTTTTATGGATTTGATGAATAGAGTCTTTAAATACTTTCTTGATAACTTTTTGGTAGTTTTTATTGATTATATTATAATATATTCCCAAATTAGAGAGGATAATAAAGGTCATTTAAGGTTTATATTGAAAACTCTGAGGAAGGATATTTTATTTGTAAAGTTTATCAAGTGTGAGTTTTAGTTACAAAAAGTTACTTTCTTGGGTCATATTGTAACCAGTGAAGGAATCTTAGTAGACCCTATGAAGAAAAAGGTTTAAGATGAGTGGCCTCATCCTAAAATAGTAACTCATATTCATAGTTTCCTTTGTTTAGTAGAATATTATAGGAGTTTTATGAAAAAACATTTCATGACTTTCTAATCCATTAACCAAGTTAACTTGAAAAGGGTTCAAGTTCATCTCAACATATGAGTGTGAAGAAAGTTTCTAAGAGCCAAATAAAATATTGGTTACTGCACCCATGTTAACTCTACTCTCAATTAGAAAGGGATTCATTATTTTCAGTCATGCATATCTAAAAAGGATTGGGTGCATCCTCATGCAAAATGACAAGGTAATTGCTTATGCATCTCAATAGGAAAAAACTCATGAGTAAAATTACCCTATGGATAATCTAGAGCTAGCTGCAATAGTTTTTCCTTGAAGATATGAAGGCACTATATTTATGAGGATAAATGTGATATATACATAGACCATCAAAGTTTGATGTATATTTTCACACAAAAGGAATTGAACATTAGATAGAGGATATGGTTGGAACTTCTTAAAGACTGTGATTGTTTAATTCATTATTACCTTGGTGGAGTAAACAAAGTCATTAATGCATTAAGTAGGAAATACCCAGTTGTTCTAGCAATGATGAGGATTTAAAGAGATCCTTTGATCAAATACCTAGTAAAACTGGATAATGGAATCGTAAGGGAAGGGAAACCATCAACCCTATCCCAGATTATTTCTCGACTATAATTACTAGATAAGATCAAGAAAGCTCAAAAAGAATATCCTTTGTTACATAAGAAGTTTAAGGCTGTGAAGGATGGGAAGTTTCCTGAGTTCAATATTGATCAAGAAGGTGTACTGAAATTTCATACAGGTCTATGTGTTCCTTATATTCCAGAAATAAATAAGGAGTTGATGGATGAAGCTCATAGCTCTACATTCTCTATACATCCTAGAAGAATGAAAATGTATAGGGACCTTTATGATCATTTTTAGTGGGATAACATGAAAAGGGATATTACTGACTACAATACAAGGTTCATGGTGTGTCAACAAGTGAGGTAGAGAGACAACTTCCTAAATGGGTATTATAACCACTACCAATACCATCATGGAAGTGAAACAATATCACTATGAAAACTTTCACTGGTCTCCTAATAACTTTCAAAGGGAACAATGTGATATGGGTTATAGTTGATCATCTCACCAAGACTGTCCATTTTATCTCTATTCAATAATATTTCTCTCTTGATCAACTTGTCGGGATTAACATGAAGAAAGTGGTAAGGATTCATGGATTTACACTTTCTATCTTATCTGATAATGATCCAAGGTTCACATAAAAATTATAAAGAATTATTCAACATGATCTTTGTACAGAATTGAATTTTAGTACAACCTATCACCCCCAAACTGATGGCCAATCTGAAAGGACTATTCAAACACTCAAGGAAATGCTAAGAACATGATCAATGGAATTTAAAGGTGGATGAGATAAACATATCCCATAGTTGAGTTATCTTACAATAACAAATTCTACTCGAGAATTCAAATGGCACCCTATGAAGATCTATATGGGAAGTGATGTAGAACTCCTACTTGTTGGGATGAAACTGGTGAGAGAAAGCTTCTTGGGACTGATCTTGTGAAAGAGATAACATAAAAGGTTCATCTAATAAAACAATGCATTAAGGATTCTTAGAGTCGGTAAAAGAGCTATGTCGACAACCATAGAAGGTACTTGGATTTTGATGTTGGTGAAAATGTCTTCCTTCAAATTTCTCTATGGAAGAGAGTCATGTGGTTTTAAAAGAAATGGAAACTCAGCCTCAGGTACATTGGCCCCAATGAAATCCTTGATCTCATAGGAGTAGTGGCATATTGGCTTGCACTTCCTCCAAATATAGCTCAGGTTCATGATGTATTCCATGTATCCCTATTGAGGAAGTACATACCTAACCCTTCACACATACTGAATCCAGAGGTGGTATAATTGGAACATGAATTGTCTTATGAGGAGTAGCTGGTGGAGATCTTGGATCAAAGATACAAGGTTCTATGCAACAAGACTACCCACCTTGTTAAATTGTTGTGGAGGGACCACAAATATGAAGAATTCGCATGGGAACCAGAGGGTAATATGAAGTAGAAGTACCCACTCCTTTGATTTTCTGAGGGTACGAGTTGAAATTTTGAGGATGAAATTTCTTAAGGGTGGAGAATGTAATGACTCAAACTTATGAAAAATATATTGTTTCCTAAAAATGTAAGTTTTACTGTGTCATAATCAATAAAACTATATAAGTATAATTGAAATGTAACAATTGAGTTTTGATCATTATATGACTGTTTGTTAATATGACCATTGTAAATAATAATAATTTTTAATGTTATAATTATTGTTTATAAATAGAAATGATAATGGATAATTAATGCAGAAAGAAGAGTTGATGGCCTCATCTAGTAGACTCGGGCTATAAGAATCCAATTTTTCAGATTCTGGTAAGGAGGTACATCACTAGGCTTTTCTCTGGACCAAGCCCAAGCTGAGCTTCAACATGTTACACTTGACCGAAATCTCTTACAGGATAAGTTCAAGTTAGTGAAGATTACCACTCGGGCGATGTTATCGGAGCTGCCCCAAGAGTCCATCACCACCGTACACCTTACACTTAGGTCATATGTGAGTGTTTTAAGGGGTTATGTTTCAATACCCTAGTTACTTAAAATGTAATCTCATTGTTTAAATAAAAATTTTATTTCATCTTTTCTATTTTAATAATAGTTTTGCTTTAAAATTGAGATGGAATTTGATTAATTGATTTTTTGGGTAAAAATTTTAATTTTCATAAAGATATAAATTTTCATATTAAAATAAAGAATTATTAATAATTTTTAATTAAATAGTGTTATAAAAACACTCCTTTTTAATTACAAATGATAAAATAATTTTATTTTTTTCAAGTGTCAAAAATTGTACTATGCATGTCACTATGCATTTTATGCCTGCTATTATTTTTAATAATTAGGTATTTTTATAGTTAAAAATTAAATTTAACATATGTAAAGATTTATTAAGTTAAAATTAATCTAATTTTTGAAATCATAACATCGATATTAGGTTACGGTGAAATTATGAGATTTTTATAAAATGTTTTTTCAGTGAATAGTAAAAATATAGTTTTGAGTTTTCGGTGTGTTTAATGACATAATTAATGATATAATAATGCTGGTATACTCTTGAGTAATAAAATATGATATGAGGTGTCCCAAGTGTCCAATACCCAGGGAAAATACTATAGGAAAGCCCATGGTTTTGCAAATAACACTAGTGAGGTGTCCTTTGAAATTAATAAAAAACTTCCTCTCTTTTGATATAAATACTCACTCATTCCTTCATTTACATTCATTAAAAAAATCATTCTACACAAATTTATGATAGTATTACCTACCAAGGAGTATTTTCAAGGATTACACAAGCCCCTAAGGTATAGATCTTATATTTTTAGAAGTTACTCTTCAAGGTTAGGGAATTCTCAACTTCTCTTTTCCCTTCAAGTTCTCTTTTATATGGTATGTATTTCAAGTTTCCATAACATGTTCTTATTTACATTTTATTTTATCCCTAAATTGTATTATGATTATTTTATAAATGTTTTACCCCGGTCCCCTCTCTTTTTAATGTTTTATAAAACTATGTTTCATACCGGTTATGCTATAGAATTTTCGTCTCAAAATCTCACTCTTTTCCTCAAGAAATTATTTTATTTATTTATATGAATACCCAAACCTATTTAATTTCATAGGGTATTCATCAATACATAAAAATTATTTATTTTATTCTGTAATTTTCATATATAAAACCCTCATTCCCTTTATTTGGGTTATAAAAGACATAATGATCACGTTTTTAAGCTCTTTTTAAAGCACTGTGATTTTGATATGAAACCCATTTCTTTTATTCTCTATGGGTTATTTATGATATTTTTTATTATTATATATGTGTCTCACATTAAAATAAATACATATTAAGGTTGAACCCTGATAGAGCACTAATGCATTAGGTAAATAAATTAATCTCTAGAGATGATAAGTTTTATGATACCTTAGTGAATAACCTTGGTAATTTTTACGACACCTTGGGGATGGACCTTGGTGATATGGTTATTAATATATAAATTAAATGTTATAGGCACATTTTCAATTTATGATTCAATTTATTATTGTTATTATATTCATATTTATCATTAATTTATGAAATTACTCATGTTCTTATTGATATTGCTCAAGTTCACATGTAAATGGTTTCACTTGTTTTCCCTTACTGGGCCTTTTGATCACCCTTTCCTTTGATGTTTTCCCCCAAGTTATGATATGTGGTAATTGTACTTAGGATGAACCTATGATGAATCCTTATAAGTGGATTAGAATAATGTTTTATGTTTTCATGTATTATGTACCCTTTTTCAAAGATACTAAACTTTAAAATATCCTATGTTTGTAAAATTTCATGTAAAGTTGTGTGATAAGAAGGAAGGATTCCATATTTGGATCACATTTTTACCCTTATTATTTTGTTTTAACCATTTGTTAACTTTTCTAACAATTACAACAATATTAATATTTTCTATACTTTAAGGCTTAATAATGTCACAATAAAATAAAAAAGACCCATAAATGGAACTTGGGTGATGTAATTAACTATATACAATTAATTTTTCCAAATACAATATTTTTAGTAATTTTATATCATTTAATTAAATATTATTTTCATAAATTATCAATAATGTAAATTTTTAGAACTATTCATTTACTTTGACTTTTATAACATCAATACAAAAAAGGATTCAAATATAATAAATTAACATATACCAAAAATGTTATAGTTACCTAAAAAATATCATGTTAATTATTTCAAATTATATTGCTTTTAATATTTTTAATATCATTTATTTTATTTTTCCATTAATTGAATAATTACTACATCCGCGTTGTGTTGAAATTTAAGTTAATTATTTATTTACTAAAAATTAAAAAAAATATGATGAAGTTAAGTCATTTATATTTCAAATTTATATTTATAAATGAAAATATCTTCTATCTATCCCCATTTTAAAAATACTATAGTTATTAAAAACATGAGTGTGACATTTTATACATTTCTTTACATAAAATATTATAAAGTTCATAATCACACACAAATAGACAAAATATGAAATATAACCAAATCTCGTATGAGTATGGATAAAATTTACCCTTTAAATAAAATTGAATAAATTTTTAAGGTTATTTTCTAGTCCTTATCATTTTATTTTTAACTTTAATTACCCGATTTACCCGCGGTAACAAAAATTACAAAGGTTACTATTCATGTTGACCAAAAATTAAAAAAAAACTATTTAGAAAATTTTGAACCAATTATCCCAAATATGAAATCTATTTCTCACAATTCAAAATAAATAAGTGGTTTAATTTCATTTAAAATTAAATAGGCAAAGCGCAACGAAAAATAGTTTTTAGAAAAATTCCCTTTTAAGTATAAAATGATTTTATACTAAATTCAAGTCTAAAAACACTTCAAAAACCATAATTGGATTTTTTTTAATATGAATTAAATAATTAAATTTTAAAACTAAATAAAAATATAATTTTACTTTATATATACTTTGAAAGAAAATAAGTTTTCAAAAAAATCACTTTTTTCACTATTCTTTGAAAAATCAAATTTTTCTAAAAAATCTTAAAAATTCATCTCAAGATAATTTTGACATGATGAATTCAAAAATTAAGCTGATTTTGTAAAATTAAAATTATATAATTTTGAAATCATGATTTTAAATAAAACCATATAATATATAAAAATATAATTTGGTTACAAATAAAGCATTTTCCTTTTAACCGGAAAATTGTCTAATATTTTTATAATAAATATAAATATATAAATATAAATAACAAATATATAAAAATAATTTAAATCAGAAATTAACCAGGATTTTACATTATTCCCCCATTTTGTAAATTGTGACATCAAAATTTTATTCATTTATTAAACAAGTGAAGATAACTTTCCCTCGTATCATTTTCAAACTCTCATGTTTCTTCTTCAACCATATGGTTTTTCCAAAAAACCTTAACCTAATGAATTTCCTTGTTCCAAAATAATTTCTCTCTATGGTAAACAATATGAATAGGATGTTCCTCATAATAAATTTTCTATTTCAACTAAACTACATCAGATCTCAAAACATGAGATGAATCTAACACATAGTTTTTTTAAAAGACTAAAAACGATTTTATTTGAAAATATTACCTAAGTCCTTAAAATTTTAATCATAGTTTTTAAAAACTCAATATAAAATTTTAAAATTCATAAATTTTATTCCTTAAATAAATCATCAATTTATTGTAAATTTTTAAGTTAATATTATCTTATGAAAATGTCATAAAAACTATAGCTTTGTAAAAAATGTATTTTTTTACTATTCACCTTAAAATCAATTATTTTATAAAAAAACCAAAAACTTATCCTAAAATAATAATATTATTATAATTATAAAAATGATGTTAATTTTTTAAAATTTAAATTCTAACATTTATAAATTTATCTTTTAAATGAAAATATAAAATACAAATAAAAATAGCTTTTATTGAAAAATGATGTTTTTAAACATTAATGGTTCTTAAAATTATTTCATATAAAATTAAAATTTAAATAAAATTAATATATTAGTTAATATATAATAATATTTAAAAAGTCATCAATTAAATTTATTGTAATAAAATAGATGAACACTTAATATTTTTTTCTTTGAAAAAAATATCACTTTTATACTAAATACGCTTTAACAAAATACCATTAAAATTAATTAATTATATTATAAAATTTATTTTTAATAATCCATTTATATTAAAATATTTATTTTATTTTTATGAATACATCATATAATATATTAAAAATATTAATATTAATATTAATTTGTAACACATAAATATATATATATATAATA
This sequence comes from Viscum album, assembly GCA_963277665.1. NCBI lineage: Eukaryota > Viridiplantae > Streptophyta > Magnoliopsida > Santalales > Viscaceae > Viscum > Viscum album. Next base: position 2,097,881,717 of record OY728156.1, read on the forward strand.
ATTTAATTTCATATTTTTATTTCATTTTGAGTTATTTTATTCTTAATCTATTACTAATAATACACAAATTCAGTATAGATATTGGATACATGTATATCCAATGACTATATTATCAATGACCATATCTTCAATGAACATATTTTTAATGACCATAATTATAATGCTCAAATTTTATTCCTATATATAGATATGCTAGAAACATGCATTCCATTCTCACTTATTATGTTATACTTATCATTTCCATAGATTTCATTTATATCTCACAATATTATTTCTCCTTTCATGATGTTCTTCCTCATTATAAGTTCTCCTTGGCTATTGGTGATCCTCAAGGGTAATGATGATCTAAGAGATCTCCTAGTGTTGAAAATATTTTTTTTATATTTATTATACCCTTTTAATTTATACAATTTTAAAGGATATAATAATCCATGTTGAGTAATAATCCATGGTGTGTAATACTTAATTTCATGTGTTTTTATTTTAGTGTTTTATTAAGAATGAATAAATCTTTGTTAAATTAATTCATATCTTTTGTGACTTATTTCTTAATCTATTTCAATTCCTTTTAAAAAATAGAAAAAAATATTTCATAATTACAAACATATAGTTTATAGAAAGAATATGCTACCAAAAAAGCTAGTATTTTACAGTTATCCACCTATAAGGAACCTATTATCATGTTTCCAACACCAAGTAGTTATCAACCCCCAAAAAAACTCATTGAATACCACTATTAGTTGGGATTTTGTCTACCTATGGGGACTCTCACTTGTTTTTTAGGTATCCTCCCTTAAAGTTTATCCCCACCACTAACCACAACAACTAAGTAGTTGTCCACCCTTAGGGAATCTCATTGTACAAATGGGTTTTTACACTCAGGGACTCTTCCTTCCTCAACCTATGTCATCACCACCTAACTTCACACATCTATTTTGTCTTAATATATCATACACAACAACAACATCATCATCCTTATCATCACTATCATCATGTATCACAAAACACTACCACATAACTAGTCACAACTTCTATATCACTATCACATATCACAGATATATTTCAAACCTCTGCCATCTATTTATTCTCCCACCTTGTCCACTGTGCATACAAGGGTCTTAGGGAAAACAATCACACCCTATGCATATATTGTGTTCCAACCTAGATCTAACACAATCATAGTTTAGAGAGTAAATTATTGAATCACCACCATTACTTATATCCTATTCATTTACAAGTTCCACAACCACAATACTTAGTCAATACTTAATAATTACCCCTTTCAGTCATGCCACATAATTTATTATACCATCCAACATTTTCACCTCAATTTGTTCACACTATACTGGTTTTTATAGAGGTTTATAATATATTTAAGTGTTGCCACCAAAATCTACTTGTTCTATTATCAAATCATCTCACAATCATCAGGTTTCATAACAAGTGATGGATATGGAAAGGCTATATGCCAAGGTGGAATGTCTCATATAGAAATTACACCACCCCATGTAACTCTCTACTGAAAAGATTCCTAAATTTAAGAATGTGTCATAACCTCACGCCTATCTGACATGACCCCCTTGTAACTATCTACCACTTTATCCCCCTACATCACTAACTTCATAGTGCAGTACTAGAAGTTGAATGAACCTCATTCCTAATTTTCATGTCCCCTTCCAAAACCTAGAAAACCACTTAACTTTCCTTTCAATGTATTTTATTCTATATTTTATTAGTTTAAGTTAGAATTTCAATAAGCGGACTTGAAAAATATTCTATAATTACTCATAATCAATAACCAAGACCAATTCATCAATTTTATATTAAAATCAACCATTCATAATTTTCATCCATTAATCCACTTCTATCTTACAATTAAAATATTATATCATTGAATTATATTTTCCTGTCCATTTACACATTTCATTGCCACTATTTATTAGTTCTCATTTAATAATTTATCATAAGATAATATTTAGTCATAGAAAATTTTATCTTGAATACTCCACCCATTATATAATTATTAATAATTTCCAATTCCAATTTACCTTATATCCATCTTTTTAGATTATTTTGAATTATCTACCCATTAAAAAAATAAAAAAAAATAGTAGCTTCATATGGATTATTTGAAAGATGATAATTTTGAGTTACTAAATTCAATTTTGCAATGAGTGAAAATATATAATCATTGAATTATTTCCTTTAAACACTTGCTTGTAATTTGTTCTTTATTCACCTCTCTATGATCTTCTAAACACACTGACACTCGGGGTTTCTCTCTTAATAGAATTAAGAAAATATAGAGAATATAGAAATAATTTCCTTAATTGTGGAATATAATAAACATATAAATTAATACCTTTAATTATCTCATTAAGTTCATTCCATAGGTTCTCATAAAGCCTATAATTGACTTTCATTTAAACCTCTTATTCAAATCATTCTTATAATTCTCTAACTAGACATGTAATCGACATAAAATATCAAAATCCCCCAATAATCCATGTCATAACAATCATAGATATCTCAATTAATCATATTATCTAATTTTGAAAAATATTCCATATAAAATGAATTACATAAATAAATAATTTAAATTCTTCCAATACCTAGAATTAATGAAAAAATAAAACCTCTTCAAAAATTTACCAAATTATCACCCTATGGTAAACATTACATATTTAATCCATCGACACAATCTAAATTTCATTATGAGAATTGAAATATTAACATTTTACTCTTTTTATCCAGAAATCCATAAAATTTTACAATCTCCCAAAATTTGAATTTGAGAGTGTCTACATTATCTTCTGTCTATAAAAAATTCCCCAAATAACATATTTAAAATAGGGCCCTAATACCATTTTGTAACAAACCAACATGGTTTATCCTATTCTGATATCATAGTCAAATCATCACAAATCCTAAAGTAAATTTCTAATCACCATTGTATGATACAATTGTTAAGGGAATCAAATCCTTACATTGGGAATGATTTTAATTTTGTTTAAAAGTAAAACAAAATAGTGTATTTCTATAAGGAATTTGGCTCGACATATCTATATATTAGACTAGCCGCACCTATGAATATTTCATTTTTTAAATAAGTTCTAAGAAAATATGGTATAATATCAAAATAAAATATAAAATAAACTATATATTATAGAACTAAAACAACCATCATCCCAAGCATGAGGAAAATAAACAAAAAACACTATATATACATTAACTATAATTCATAAATATACAATGATCAAAATGAAATATAAATGAGGAACTAAAGAGATATATGGGTGAAAAGGTCAATTTTATATATTCTAAAAAGGTATAATAAAAAATAAATCCAAAAATCAACCATATCAATGTGACATGTAATCATCCATCACATATGACCTCCTCCATACCCTAATAATCTCTAAGATCATCTACCATATCAAAGTGGAGTTTTTCATTTTCATGTGTCAGAAAAAAAAATCTATAAACATATTTAAGTATGTAAGTATGGAGAATGTGTAAAACTTGTTAGTGTTAGTTCCCTAAAACCAAATTTATTATATACTTTTGATTAGTGTACTATGTATTCTATTTATACATGTTATATATATTTCACATATTTACTTTAATTCTTTATTATTTATGTGATAATTTATTCAAATTATTCATCACATTAATGGGTTATATAAGTTCTCTGTTATAATAAGAACCTATGGGTATCATGATGATATTCTTAAAAATATGTTATATGGTTTAGATACATCATTATGACGGGACATAGATAATGTTTTACTATAAGGTATTAGGGATCACAATCATTGAGACTTCTCTTCATGAAGTTCACACTTAGTGATCTCTTATAAGAGTGGTTGTGATAACAGAACCACTGATAGGAACACCACATAATTAATGTGTTATTGGATATTCTTATATGTGATCATGTGTATTGAAATAAAAAAACATATTTAGTGGTGGTTTGTTGGAAGTGGTTTCTAAAACTCACTACTAAATACTAATCCCAAGATTTATTATTTCTTATTTCATATTATTATTGGACGTAAAGAAAAAACACCTCTTAAATAAAAATTAGTACTAGTGTAAAATCAGGCAATGACTGCAACCATGGTCCCCATCAACCATAGTCATAGTCCAGTGCGGGAACACCAAAATTGTGTGAGAATATTGTGGGAATGGAACGAGAAGGTGGGTATACATACATACATACATACATACATACATACATACATACATACATACATACATACATACATATATGCATTCATACATGTGTGTGTGTGTAATTTCATAAAACATGTCCTAGATAAGTGGTAAAGTATTACTATAATGAGGGGTAAGTTTCGTGATAAAACCTCATTGGAAGTTTATTTTTTAATGTCTATATCCATGATCTATGGCCCCTATAACTACAATAAAAAATGTGGTCATAGATATGTTTTGGCCAAGGTAGGTTCCCAACCATGATCAAAAGCTACACCAAAAATGATAACAACTATGGGTTATCTGAATGTAACTATAAGCTATGGACACATTCAACAGGGCTATTTCCATAATTTTGGATCATGGAAGTAGAATTATTTTACACTAGTGTAGCAATAGTTTTTTTAAATGTTATGTAGAATCCCATGTTTTGGACTATGTTAAAAGTTCTAAAGGAATTTCAACTTCCATGATTGTTGGATGCTCTGAAACTTAAATTGAGCCTAGGAATGTAAATCTGAGAGTTGTATCACTAAAATGGGATTTTTTTAGATGGGGTTTAATACTTGAGAGGTATTTTAAGTTTTTGGTTGAGTTTCTGAAGTATCAATCTTTAAAATATCTATTTTAAGAGGTAAAGAAAGAGGTACATGGTTGGAACAAGGTTAGTACTAACCGTGCAGCCCAAACCACTTGGCATGTTTTCTATAGGATCATAGTTTGAAAAAAACATCAACCATATAGGGGAAACTATGAAACCTAGTGCGTGGTTCTAGAGAGTGTCACATAGTTTTTCAAACCATTCACCCAAGGATGCATGGTCGTATTGGTTGTCTATAGGAAAACTACAGAGGGGAGAATATGGGTTGTACACAATTTGAGAAACCATGTGCCTATACCACATTATTAGTTCCACATAGGTAGTGGAACTAAACAGTTGATGTAGTATTAGCCAAACCATGCATCTCTTTAAAAAGGATAAATTTAATATTTTTCCCTATAACCTTGCATTTCTTTTTCTACCTCTTTCTCCATTACTTACCATGTACAGTATCCCCACTTGATCTCCTATTTGGGACCTCTCTTTAGGCATAGGGATACACTCTTCATCCATCATCAGAATATAATTACATCAATTATTTTTTATTTCTCTTAGTAAGTCTACAAATCCTCTTACCTCCTTTAATCATTTATCATTCCATATCAGATATTATTTCTATGCGAGCTCATTTTCCCTATTTTCAATGATTTTTTATAATATTTTGATTACAGTCATCTCATCTTGAATCGAAGCCCAATATTTGATGAGTAGACCATCCTGAGAATGATATAGGTGGTTTATATACTTTTCACTTAAATTTTCTTCTTTTATAAAATGTATTGTTATCACACACTCTGTAATTTTCTGCATGTACCTTTTAAAATGTAAATGCCTTAAATTAAATGTGTAAAGCACAACATTGATGTTACTTAGCACCATTTACATGGTTGTAGGATAGATACCTCGACCCAAACCACATCTTAAGGTGTGTCCATTCACATTCTATGTGTTTCCCTTACCTTGTGACAAAACCACCATTGGGGTGTGTTCTTTGAATTTTTTAACAAATTTATAAATTCCTTAATGAATTAAATGGATTAGAAAAACCCCATTTGTTCATAATATCTTACTTTATTCTTATCATTTATTTTTTTCAATCTTATTAAATTAATTGAATCAAATGAAGTGGTAAAAAATCATGCTCTATTTTATAATAAAACCACCTTTGAGGTGCACTATTTTATAAAATAAAAAAGGGATGATTAAATAGAAATAATTAATTTTGTTATGGAATGGTTGCTTCCTTCATCCTTCTAACTATTTATAATAAAATGTTTTTTGTTATAAATGCATGGATACATTATTGCCTATAGTTAGTGGAAGCTAAAAATTGAATTAAATGAATTGTTGAATGGTTTAATACCAATACTTGACATCATTTAAATTTATAACTGAAATTAAAAATGGAATAAATGAAATCGAATTGTGGATTGGAATAGATGTTTTATATGGCCTATTATTATTTATAAAATTAAAGGTTTCTTATATTATGGACCTTTTACTATTAAAGGGGTGGTTATACTTGAGTTATCCTTGGATTTACAAGAAAATTCCTTGAGCACTTAGAAGATTCCACCCCAATTCAATAAGCTAGTTTCTAAGGGAGACACCCACCTTAGAATTTGGTCTTTATTTTATTTGAATGTGAATTCCTCAGTGTAATACTAACAATTCACTAGATTTATATCTATAAATCATAATGCCTTGGATTATCTCCTTGGATTTGGATTGATTTTCTCAAACACACGATTCTAAGGATTACCTCCTTGGGTTCCAAATCATACTTATCCCTAGATTACTTGGGTAATATTCCCTAGACCTAGTTATAAACTTTTATGGTAGAATGATAAGGATTCATCCTTTGTATTAAACGCATATCCATATAGCCAGACAACATGAGTTATTACTATGAGTTGTCTTGACCCTATAAGGTCATAGACACCATGTTTATATCTTGTCTCCCACTTTAATATTATCATTATCACATGATTTAACATATCTATACTATAAAACTTGTATGATATCCATATGTAGATGTATGGGTACTAAGACATGGGTCACATCCCATGCATATATATCTATACAGACATAATCCCTTATTTTCTTATATATACATGATGGAATTTTCATAGACATTCTATCTTCGAACAAAGAATGTATGGTTGGTATGGTGTCCTTTCATAACTTAAGCTGACTTGATTACATATACATTCACTAAACTACTTTACTACTTATTTATTATACCTAGAAACTGCTTTATTTTTATACTCATGGACTGGATTGAATTAGACGTCATTGGTGGTGGCCTATTAAGTTTATCTCACACCCTATTCACACCACCTATAGTACCTAGACAGACATCATCATGTTACATGATAGAACATGGACCTTTTTTATGTGTTGTTTTCTCTTTATGAGCTGGGATTGTACATAGGATATTGGGAGTAAAGTTGATCATGTTCTCGAGTTGCCTTCTGTATTTGGATTCCATTATTTATTTCTCTATTCAGTTTAGTACTATAGTTTATTATATCTTATGATATATTGTTTACTGCTTCTAAATTGTATCATGTTCATGCATGGTTGGATTATTTGTATTCGGATTGATTATTTTTTTTCATTTATTATTGATTGTAAGTTATCATATATCTTCGCTTCTTATTCTACTCTATTTTTCATCATCTTTTATTGTTTATTTATCATATATACTATTGTGATACTCTAATATTAAGGGTATAGTCTCCCCATTATATAAAAATTAGACCCTCGCTACTATTTTGTAGCCAATATCATATGGAGAGGTACTCTTGAGGTTATGTGATCGACCAGATTGGGGAACTATTTTAGTGGCTATTGGGTCAGGATGTTACAAAGTGGTATCAAATCCATTATAATTTTCTGGCCTGGGAGCCACTAAAATGGTGATCTAATATGGTTGGTCACATGGCCTAAAGTGTTCATCCCCATATGTTAGAGGCTACTAACTAGCAGTGAGGGTTTAAAGGTGGAATAATGGGAAGATTATACTCTAATGACCAGAGTAGCATAGAGGTATATATGATAAACAAAAAAAATTATATGAAAAATAGATTAGAATAATAAGTGAAAGATAAAAAATAACTGACAATCAATAATAAATTAATAAACAACCAGGCCCAAGCAAAATAATCCAACCATGCATGAACTTTCTACAATATACAAGCAGTAAACAATACAATATAAGATACAATAAACAACAAGAATATACTAAATAGATAATTAAATAAAAGACTCCAACTATGGAGGGAATCCTGAGTACTAGCTCAATCATTACTCTCAAGCTCCCGTTTCCAGTCCTAGCCCATAAAGAGAAAACATCACATATCAAGGTCTAAGCTCTATACTATAACCGGATGATACCTATCTAAGTACCAATTGATGGATCTAATAGGGTGTAAGATAAACTTGGTAGGAAACCACCACCACCATCTAATGTAATCCATTCCTTGACTATAAAAAATAAGAATTTTTACGATATAATAAATAATTTTTAAATTAGTGTAGTAAATATAAATGAAATCATGTTTTCACAAGTTCATAATGGACATCAGGCCGACTATTCCTACTTCATCCTAATCCAGAATGTATATGAACATGCCAACATGTATGTATAAGTTTACAAGTGAGTATTTTTATAGAGATATACATACACAGGTGAGGACCTCTAGCTTAGTTCCCAGATATCCACAAATGGATATTGTACAAGTTTCATAGTATAAATAAGGGACATCATGTGATAATGACAATAGTAAAGTGGGACCCAATATGTAAACAAGGCATCCATGACCTTACAGGGTTGATCCAACCCATATTAATAACTCATGTAGTCTGGATATATGGGTTTGAGTGTAATAAAAATGATTAATCTTTGTAATTACACAATAAAAGTTTCTAACTGAGTCTGAGGATCATGTACCAACTAATATTAGGCTAATCATGATTTTGAGTCCAAAGAGGAAATCCTTAGCATCACATGTCCTATGAAATCAAGTTTAATCCAAGGTGATAATACAAGGCATTCTGATTTCTATATATGAAGCTATTGAATCATTAGTACTACACCAAGGAAATCATGTAAAAATAATACAAATACTAAATTCCAAGGTGGGTGTCTCCCTTAGAAACTGGATTAATGAATCAGGGGGATTTTCTTTGAGTACTAAAGGTATTGCCTTGTAAATCAAAGGAAAACTCAAGTCTGACCACTCCTTTAATAAGAAAAAGGTCTATAGTATAATTTACCTTTCATTTTATAAATAATAATAGGCTATGGAAAACATCCACGTTGATTCACCATTCAATTCCATTTATTCTATTTTTCATTTCATTTATAAATGACAATGAGGTCTGGTAATGGTATTCAACCATTAAAAAATTCATTTAATTCAATTTTAATCTTCCACTCACTAGAGGAAAGAAATTATCCTTGAATTTATAAAATAAAACCATTTCATTATAAATAGTAAGTAGGCCATGAGAATTACCCATTCCATAACACAATTCATTATTTATATTTAATCATCCCTTTTCATTTGATAAAATACCCCACATCAAAGGTGGTTTTATTATAAAATAGTGCCTAATTGTCATACCACTTCATTAAATTCAATTTATTTAATAATATTGACAAAAAAACAAATGGAAAGCCTAAAGTAAGTTATTACCAATAAAGGAAGGTTTATCTCGTCCATTTAATTAATTAATGCATTTATAAATGATTAAAAACATTTAAAAAAACACCTCAAGGGTATTTTAGTCACAAGGTAAGGGAAACACATGGCATATGAATGAAAAAACCTTAAGAGTCAGTTTAGGTTGAGGTATCCATCCTCCAACCATGTAAAGGGGTATAAGGAATAGTATGGTTGTGCTTTATGAATTTAATTTAAGGCATTTATATTTTCAAAGAAATGTGTGTAAAAGTTTGGTGTGCGGCATAGAGGAGCATTTTATAAATGATGAAACTTTAAAGGAAAGAATATAAACCAACTACATTTTGATTAGGATAGTCCAATCATATAATATCGAGATTTAATTCAAGAAAAAATTAGAGAAATCATAATATTAGATAAACACCATAAGAACATATAAAATAAGCTCGCATAAAAATAACGTCTGATATGGAAATATAAATTAATAAAGGTTTAAAGAGGATTAATAGACATAATGAGAGTAATAAAATGTTAATGAAGGTGTTCGGTTATGATTTCAGAAGGATAGGATAACCCCATACCTAGGAGGATAGCCCAATTAGAAGTTTGACCAGGGCTATTGTGTGTAGGAAGTAAGGGAGAAAGAGGGAGGGAAAGAAATATAAGGCTAGAGGTAAAACAGTAAGTTTTGTCTCTTTAAAGAGCCACATGGTTTGGCCACATGGTCTGAATAACCATGTGACAAATATGCAGTGAAACTATGTATCACTAACCATGTGGTATTAGTATATGGTTTTTCAAACTATGCATAGCCCATGTGATCCCCTCTATAGTTTTTTTGTACAAAACCTACACAGCCATGTGGTCTTGGGTTCATGGGTTGAAAAACCATGTGACACCCTCTATGCCCCTACACTAGGCCACATAGTTTCCTCTATATGGATTCACAGTTTCTTTAAACCATGATATTATAGAAAAGTGTCCTCATAGATTGGGATGTATTGTTAGTACTAATCATGCACCAATCATGTGTCTATGTCTTCTCCTCCTAAAATAGAGATTTTGGGGCCTGATTCTCCTAAAACTCAACTGAACTCCCAAGAAACCTATTGGGAATTAAAAACAATATAAAAACATCACATTTTAGTGATTCAACTCTTGGATTTAAATTTTGTGTCCCAGTATAAGTTTCAACTCGTACATCAAATGTAGAAGTTCAAATTCCTTTAAAACATTCAACTTAATCCAAAACACATGGAATTAAAATCTCCCCAACTTATAACTTCTCGTCCTTGAAAATCCTTGGTGAATAAATAAATCACCCGACCTACTAAGGTCATGAATTCCCACTAAAATGACCCTGTTACATTTCCAAATTCCCAATGTACCTACAATAGCTACATTAAACATGTGGTACTTAAGTTTATAGGACTCGATCCAATAATCAAATAAAAAATATAAACATCAAGAGAGACTCTTACCAGATCCTATCAAACCCATGACATGAACTTATCATAGTCATTTTTTATAACTATCTTATGATTCTCCCCACCATAGGTTCTAGATTTTCCATATCCAATTCTGAGTAATGGTGATTCCATCCTTGGAATTTCTTATTTAAGCATGCCTTTAGTGTCATAGTGACACTCTTGTCATGTTCATAAAATTACCCATGGAAACACTACCATCGATCCTTGATTTTATCAAAATGAATGAACCTCAGTGCGACTAGTTAACCATGGTTAACTGAAGTTCGAACATTTCTATAAAATCGAGGACCTTCAGAAGTTTCCTCATGGGTAATTTAATGAATGTTCTAGGAGTGTCTCTATGTCACTAAAGGCATGCTAAAATTTTCAATTCTGAGGATGTAAGCATCGTGACTTAGAATTGGCTATGATAAATATAGAACCTATAGTGGAGAGCATTATAGGCTAGTTATAAAAATTGGTTATGACAAGATCATTTTATAGGTTAGATGGTATTAGGTAATCATCATCTTAATGTTTAGATTTTTTATTTGAGCATTGGATCGAGCTTTAGCAACTTAAGTGTTTCATGATTAATGTAGCACTTGTAGATACATTGGGAGTTTGGAAATTTAACGTAGCTGTTTCAGTAAGAATTTAGGACATGGGTAGGTTGGGTGATATTTTTTATTATTACACAAGGCTTATTAAGAATGAGAAGTTCTAAGGTGGGGAGATTGTAACATCTCATGTTTTGGACCAGGTTGAAATTTCTAAATTAATTTGTACTTATATGTTTGGTGGATGGTTTGAAACATAAATTGATCCTTGAAATGTAAGTATTCATGTTAAATCAATAAAATAGGGTGTTCTTAAATAGTTTTTAAGGACCATAAGGTGTATTGGGTGATTGGTTGAGTTTCAGGAGTGTTGGACTCAGAAAGATCCCTTTCAAGAGGATTAGAAAAATGCATATAGTTGGCGCATGGTTAATACTAATAGTGTGGCCCAAACCACATATATTATTTTTTATAGAATTATAGTTTTAAGAAACCATGAATCCCACTTGGGTAAATCATACATCCTAATTATAGGTCCTAGAGGGTGTCACATAGTTTTTAAAACCATGCACTTGACACTACATTCTTGTGCGGGTTCTCTATAGAAAAGTTGCATAGGGGAGCACATGGGATATGCAAGGTTTATAAAACCATGTTGCTACCCTAAATGGTTAGTTTTACTTAGGTAGTGGCACCACAGGGTTGGTTCATAGTTATCCAAACCATGCAGCTCTTTAAAGATCTATAATTTACCATTTTTATCTCTAGCCATATATTTCTTTTCCTCCCTCTTTCTCCCTCACTTGCCACACACTACAGCCTCACTTAATCTCTTCCTTGGGATCTCCTCTTAGGAATGGGTAAATCTACTTCATCTAAAAATAGAATCAAATTCCATAAATCATGTTTTATCTCTCTTGGTAAGTGTATGAATCCTCTTTCCTCCCTTCTTCATTTATCTTTCCTTATCAGATTTTATTCCCATGTGATCTCATTTTCCTTATTTTTTTGGTGTTTTTCTAAACTTCTAATTTCTCTCATTCTACCTCAAATAAAAGCCATATATTGGATGAGTGGACCTTATTAAGCATAAGGTGGGTGGTATATATATTTTTCCCTTTAAGTTTTATCATTTATAAAATTCATCATGGTGATACATGTTAAACCTTTCCACACATTTCTCTATAAATGCAAGTGCCTTAAATTAAATTCATAAATCACAACCTTGATGTTCCTTATCCCTTTTTACATGGTTGGAGGATGTCTACCTCAACCCAAAACACATATTAAGTTTTGTTCATTCACATGTTATTTGTTTCACTTACCTTGTGACTAAACCACCTATGGGGTGTGTTTTTTAAATGTTTTGACACATTTATAAATTCCTAAATCAATTAAAAGGATTAGATAAACCCCCCTTTATTCATAATAACTTACTTTATGATTTTTTTATGTTTAGGTCAATATTATTAAATAAATTTAATTTAATGAAGTGTAATGACAATCATGATCCATTTTATAACAAAACCACCTTTGAGGTGAGTTGTTTTATCAAATGAAAAGTGATGATTAAATAAAAATAATGAATTTTGTTATGCCATGGATTCTTCTTGTGGCTTGCCTACTATTTATAAATAAATGGTTTTGTTTTATAAATGCATATATAATTTCTTACCTTTGGTTAGTGGAAGAAAAAATTTGAATTAAATTAATTGTTGAACGATTGAATACCACTACCTGACCTCATTGTCATTTATAAATTTAATTCTAAATAGAATAAGTGAAATCGAATGGTGAATTTGTATAGATGTTTTCGGTGGATTATTATTATTTATAAAATTCAAGTTGCCTTTTACTATTAAACTTTTTCTTATAAAATGATTAGTCATACTTTAGTTCACCTTGTATTTATGAGTTAATGCCTTGAGCACTCAGAGGATTCCACCCTAATTCATTGAGTTGACTACCAAGAAAGGTAACCACCTTGGAATTCGGTCTTTATCTTATTTTTATGTGAATGAATCTATGTAGTACTAAAAATTCATTATCTTTATATCTAGAAATTATAATTCCTTAGATTATCTCCTTGGATTTTGCTTAATGTCTTCAAACACACAGTGGTAAGGATTACCTCCTTAGGATTCAAATCATGCTTAGCCTAAGATTTCTTGGGATGTGATCCCTATACTCAGTTAGAAACTTTTATGGTGGAATTCCAAGGATTCATCCTTTTTATTACACTCAGACCCATATTGATAGACTATATGAGTTTTTAATATGAGTTGGATCAACCCTCTATGGTCATAGATTCCTTGGTTATATCTTTGGTACCACTTTACTATTATCATTATCACATGAAATCCCTTATTTATACTATAAAACTTGTATAATATCCATGTGTGGATGCCTGGGAACTAAGCCCTAGGTCCTCATTAGTAAATGTATATCTCTGTAGACATACACCCTTGTATGATTATATATACATGATGGCATGTTATGAGACATTCTAGATTAGGATGAAATAGGTATAGGCATCCTGGTTTCCTTGAGGAACTTGACACAAGTTGATTACATTTATATTTACTACACTACTTTACTGCTTAATTGTTATACATGAACACAAATTTATTTTTATACTCATGAACCAGATTACATTAGATGACATTGGTGGTGGCGCACTGAGTTTATCTCAAATCTATTCAGGCCACCGATCGGTACCTAGACAAACATCATCTTGTTATAGGATAGGACTTGGACCTTTCTATTTATTTTTTTCTCTTTATATGTTGGTACTGGACATGGGAGATTAGGATTATCAGCTAACCATGTGATCAAACTGATTTCTAGAGTTTGATTATTTTATTTATTTCTCACTTTATCCTAGTTCTGTTGTTTATTGTATATTTTATTGTATTTCTTACTACTTGTAAATTGTAGCATTTTTTAATGGTTGGATTATTTGTCTTCATCCTAATTATTTATTTATTTATTGTTTATTGTCAGTTATCATTTATCTTCAAATTCTTATTCTATTATATTTTCCATATTCTTTCATTGTTTATTTATTGTATAATCATTTTTATACTCTGATTATGAGGATATAGTCTTCCCATTATACCATCTTTAGACCCTCAATACTATTTGGCTACCTCTTGCATACAGAGAGGTGTGCTTGAGGTCGTGTGGTCGACCAGCTTGGGGAATTTTTTTAGTGGATCCTGGGTTAGGATGTTACATCCCACTAATTAAATTATTATTAGTATTTTTTTAAAACCATCACCAATAAAACCATACTCTTCAGTAAATGTGAACCCCACCTTCCTTCTCGACCCCATATCAATTCCCCCATAACAGTCACTCACAACTCCTCCTCACATCACCTGATGCTTCAACTGCTTCTCTAATATGATTCAGTATTTGGTTATAATCTCTCTATATTTAGCCACCATCCCTTTATCTTAAACTTCCATTTCTCCCTATATATTTCCATATTATCATAATCCAAGACTCTATTTTTCAACTCCATAATAATTTAGTTTTACTTTTTTTTAAATCAATTTTATTAAATATAAAAATATCAAGTTTATTTTTATGGTAATGAAAATTGGTTGTTTTACTGTTTAATTCCAATATGTTTCTCTACCTTTTTTTCATAGAATTGCTTATGTGAAAAACTATTAGGGTTTAATAAATATTTTTTGGGTTTGTTTTGAAGAGTATAAATATCAAGATATTCTTTGTGATTTGTTGTAAATAAAGTTAAAAAATAAATGATAAGAAATTTAATTATTAGTAAAATGGAACTTTAATACAAAATATTTATTAGGGTTTTCATGTTTTTTAGTATATTGATGAGTAATTTTTTTTTTAATATTTCATATGTAATTTTTGTTGTTATTTTTTTTCATGATTAGTTTTTATAGTTTGAATTTAAATATATAATATATTTTATTTTTTGGATTATATTTTTTTAATTTTTTGATTAATGAATTACGATTGTGATTTTTATCAATAATTTAATATTAATTTATTCTTAAATTATTTTCATTTTATTATTTTTAGTTACCATATATTATTTTATTGTGTTTGTTTTAATATTTAATATCTGTGATTTTATTTAACAATATTTTATTTAAATATTGAATTATATTTTTTGTTTTATTTAACAAGATTTTAATATTTTTAATAAGATTTTATTTAGCTCATATGTGTTATGTTATATATATATAGGATTCAAATGGATAAAATTTATATTAATTTATCCTATAATACATCTCAATATGTTAAGGGGTTTTAGATTTTGAAATTATAAATTAGTCTATAGAAAAAAGAATAAAATTTACATTCCTTAATTGTAAGTTCAAATGATGCTTGAGAAGACATTAAGTATATGATCACTTAATATTGAAATAGTTTTAAATTAGATATGTGTGATTGATTTGGCATTAGGAATTAAAAAATATAGAAATTAAAATGTTTAAACATTATTATAATGAACAAACTATTACCCTAATAGTAGAGAGTGAAATTCGGAATTTAATTAACTATGATTTTGGAACTGTGACACAACATGATAAAGATCATAACATACTAGTGAAGTATCTTCCTAATTTTGGGGATATTGATATAATAGAGGAACTACCTGAGAAATCACAAGAGTTTTATGAATTAGTGGAATATGGATATCAAGTGTTGTATAGAAAATTTAATTAATATATTAGATTTTAATTTTTACTGAAGTTTTACCATATCAAGTGTTGATGTGAAATTATAAATAAAGAAATATTGATGATATTGGGGTTGTTTTAGGAGTCATTTAATTAATCTAATATCCTATAATCATTTTATGAGAATAATAAAGTCATTAAAATGTTTGGTCTTGGTTATACAAAGGTCAATGTATGTCAAAATGACTATATGTTGTATTAGGGAGAAGATTTAGAGAAAAGTGAAAGAGATTCCAAACTTTAATATAGAAATAGATGAATCATGATGTATGTTTTAATAAAAATGCTATGAAAAAAATGAAATAAAACTTCTATAGTGGATTTATGTTACTTTACATTAAAACGATGATTGAAAATATTGTTCCTGTCATTTTAAATGAAAGAGAGAATGAGGTTGAATTCAATGGAAAAAAATAAAGGGTTTATACATCATATAAGAGAATCATAAGTAAGATTATATGAGAATAACATGCATATATTTTAAACTATTTTCATAATTTAAACATTTTATATCATAAATAAAACCCACAATCCCAAAACCTAATGGTTTAGTGACTTTAGAGATTATCTACATAAATATATTATTGTAAATTATTTCTTCAAAATCACTCATAAAATTCACCATGCATGAATTCCACATAAACATATTCCTATATGTAATTCCCTAGGGAAATGGGAAAAATAAGGATGATAACAAATTCTCAGCAAAGGAAAAACTTATCAATGAGTCATAAATGGTTAAATCAGAAGCATGTGAAAAAACATGAACATGGGAGAAATATCTAATTAAAAAACATTGAATCAACAAATTTTTTCAAAAGTCATGATAGAAGGATATATAATTTCAAAAGGATCATCATAAAATCATAACATATACCATGACATAATAATATAAAAACATAAAACAAAAAAAAATGAGCCATGGGAAATAACCTAGATATGTGGCATAAACACAACCATAAAAAACCATATATTTATGAGAATAACTAACCAAATTTTTTTCAATTCACAAGGTTTTGAACATATATAACCATAATAATGTCCATGCATATAATTGTGAGCATAGTTAACCGCAATCATTTTCATGCACAAAGTTGTGAACATAGATAACTATAATCATGTCCATGAAAAACACCATTATATCATGAAATATAAAGATTTAATCATTGAATTATAGGGATATATCAAACCCACACATCACCTAATGATAAACCAAACAAATGTGTACCACATGAAAACAATATTACATATTATTATGAAAACCCCTTGGAAAGAAAATGGGTTACATAACATTTTCAAATGGTATCATATAAAATGAAATCAATAATTGAATCACTTGATACCAAAAATTTGATCACTCAAAATAAATATATAATAATATAATTTAGATGTTCATTCATGAAATATAACTCTATATGAGATATATATTTTTGAGATAGAGTGGAAAATTAATGAAAAATCATAAAAATAAATTTTTAAAATATGTTATAATGTTTTTATAAAAAATAAAGTTACAAGTTTCTTTCAAAATCATTTTTCAAAAAGTAAAAATAAAAATTTTAAAAAAATGTTTTAAAAATATTCTTTAATAATGGAAACTTCAAAGGAAATAATTAAATATAAAAGGAATATCGAGTAAAAGATAAAATTATATGTATGTGGAATAAAATACCTTTTTAATATTTTAAAATATTTAAAAAAAATTAACATCAATAAAATAAATATAAAATCTATTCTTAAATAGTGATAAAGAGAAATATGAAGGTTGAAAAAGGGAATACATATTTATAATTCAATATAATCAAATAAAACATTTTTAGTAATAAATTATATGGACATGGAGGAGAAAGAGATAATATATAGGATGAGAATTATTCCTGACAATGTCATATTTTATGAAGAAATAAATCCATAAAAGAAGAAGCTTTTGACATGGAAATTTAATTTCACATGAGATAAACATAAAATACCATATAAAATATATAAATGGTAAAATATAAAAAAAATAGAAGAACATAATCAAGGAAGAAAGATTCTGACCTGATGAAATGAAAATTGAGTCAATAAAAACCCTTATGGCATTGGTAATGAATAAAGAAATTGAAAAAAAATGTGAAAAAATGAAATGGAACTTAAAATACCATAAATTAAAATTGAATTGTGATATATTATATCAAATAGGTAGAATGTATACCATATAAATGAGAATATGTGCATAATATAAAAAATGTCACAATGAAGGGGAAATAAAAGACCCATACCTTAGATTCCCACTCAATCAAAAAATATCTAACCTCGTGTTTAATAAATTTTGCTTTATTACTAATATATTTTATAACCATATTTATATTTATTTTACTTGATACCATTCATTTAAATTTTCTTATTATCTATTTAATATTCTTTATTAAAATTAATATTCAGGTGTTAATTGTCATGTTTTTCTGTGTTAAATTTGGTATAGAAGTTCTTATGCCTGATTCTTGATCATTTTTTCATTACAACTAGAATATATATCAAGATTAAATAGGTTTTTATATTTTTTTTAAGTAAAATTTATATTTTATGGAAATTATGGTCATAGTTTATAAAGATCGGTTAAAATCTATTTTTTATAAATTTCAATTCAATAAAAAGTGTTTCTTTTATTAATGAATATACATATGTATTTTACTATTATAAAATTATGAAAACGTATTTAATTCATAATTATTACATAATATTACTCAAATTTTATTTTTCTTAATCATTCATGGTATAACTATTATAGAACTTTTAAATAGGTGGTAGAACCAACCCAAACAAGAACATGTTATAATAGATAAATAGATAATAAATAGTTATTATACATCTATAATATCACATTTATATAAGAATAATTTTTTCAAAATCATGTTATTAAAGTTATAATTCATATTGAATAATATTTGGGTGAAAAATATAGAGATAAATGATTGGGGAGAGGATAACACTTACATTGAAGACTTAAGTCTTTTCTTAGATACCCCTTTGGAAATGAAGGATTTCAGACTCCTTTTGACCAAAATTTAAAAAATGTAAGATAAGCTTTCTAAGAATAAAATTTGGGTAGTAATTAAAGAGGAAACCTAATAAAATGTGTGCTTTTATGTGGGTAGTGGTGGGGTCCTTTTATAGGTAATCTTGAGTTCCATTTTCACAAATATTAATTCCTTAATGAATTAGGATTGTAATTTCTCACAGAAAGTAGATACAAAGTGGATAAATAATTAAGATAATATAATGGGAGGTAAATCATACCTTCATACACATATTTAGAGATAAATTGTTTGATATTATGGGACTTTATCCCTTAATTTAACCCTTTAACCTTATTTTAATTTTATCATGGAACCTCAATTTTTAAATCAATAACTTATTTTTAAGCCAAAAAATGAAATTAAAATTTATTACCTAATTTGGAAATTCTGATTCCAAATAATTAATCTATTTTAATGTATTTAATTTCTAAAAATGAAGAAAATTAGTTTTAATATAAGAATGCATAACGTGTAAAAACTAATTTTAAGAAAAATTTATTTTTAAGAATAAAAATGAATTTATTTTTATTTATTCCCAATTCATAATATTTTGATAAATTTTAATTTATATGTGTGTGTGTGTATATATATATATTAATAAAAAAAATTATTTAGTAGTGATTAATTAAAAAACTACATTACACATTAAAATTAAATGACTATATTTCTAATTTATTAATGATTATTTATTTACTAATCATTAACTGAATTTTATCAATACATTATTATTAAAAACAAAATTTATCATTTAATTAAATTAATTATTTAAAAGTAAATTTTATAAAAAAATAAATGTATAAAATACACGCAATAATTAAAATATTTTTTTTAAAATATCATTTATTACATTAATAATTACCTGTTTGTGTCATCATAAATTCTAATTAAAATCCATCAAGAACTATATATATTACCTTATAGTAATATAAGAAATGGTGGCAGTGGTGGTTATTGATTCATTTAGCATGGATCTCATAGTGATTTCCACAAACTTGAACTTCTCCCACAGAAAATTTTTCTCAAGGCATACTTGTTGAAGTTTAGCTTGGGATTGGGCTAAGGAAAACCCTAGTTATGTTACCACCTTTCCAAGATTAGAAAAATTAGCCTCATAAGTAATAATTTTACTACTTATGTCATTACTTGTCCTTTACACATGGATTTTATAATTTGGTTACTTTTTTTTATATCTATCAATTCAAAAGATATATTATAAGATTCACATATTAATTGAATGGTACTTATAATTTATATCATTAATTATTCTTATATCCAATGATGGAGTCAATGACCATATAAACCCAAATTCCACATAATCCCATTTTCCATATAAGTTTGATGACTATATATATAATGGTCATATTACATTACTATATATAAACTTACATACTCCATTAAAATCATTCATCTCATCCTCGTATTTCTATTCTAAATATGTTCATTATCTTTCTACATTATTGTTTTATTTCTATATTTATTATCAACGGTATGACCCTTATGATATATCAGGGTGAGAAATATTTAAATATTATTGTATTTTTATTTAATTTTAGTTTTATTACAAACATAATTTTTCAAATTTGGTTTCATTTAACTTTCTTAGAATGTATTTAATTTTTTTTATAACTTTACGCCTTAATGAAATAAATAAATGTGAATTTTAGTTTAATGTTTCATGTAAAATAAGCTATCATAGTTTTTGAGGGAAATTTAGCACTATAAGTTCTGTGTTTTACGGTTAACCCCTTTCAAATAATTTCATAGTTGAAATTTGATTACTTAGGTGAAAATAATTAAGGATACTTTTATCTTATTTCATCTTTAGGTTCCCATATAGCTTCCTCAAACTTATGAATTCACCACATAACTTTTGTAAGATCTCAAATTTTCCTATAAGGTATGGATATTTTTTTTAGTTTAAATTTTTTTTTTACCTAATGTGAATGAATAATGAGATCAATAAAGTTTTGGGGGTGTCTAGGTCTTTTTCGAATCTGAGAGCCTGACTTCTGGAGAAAGGAATCTTAGTCACATGGTTAGTAGAAACTGTGTGACTCAAGCTACACTATTTGATAAAACTATGCGAGGTGGTCCATGCCTCTTTATAGGGTATCAAAATTTGAGTTAAACTATGGATAAGGGGTTTCAAGCCCATGCGGGGTTGGACATAGAGCAAAAAAGGGTGCACGATTTTCCCTTATCATGTGACCAAGGCTACACGCCTATGCGGGAAACTCTATAATTTTTAGCAGAGGCATGAATCATGGTTTATGCATGGTTTCCAAAACCATGCATATAACCCATGTTGTGTCCATATTGAGGTAGTGTAGGGATCATTATTGTCACATGGTTTTTCCAACCGTACGGTCAAACTCTACAACCCAGCAAAGCTAGGATTTTCTCATGATTCTTCTTCAAAACTTGTAACTGAATGTCATTTGTCTGACTAGATCTACGTTGATAAGTTCTTCAATAATATTGTGTCATTATTCATTTTTATTTCATCAATATAGTTATTTAGGTTCAAGATAATACGCCTCATTTTGAGGGAGTTTGTCTGTTTCTCCATTTTCTTCCAATCTGTCTCAAGTTAAGAGTTAATAATGGATAAGTGTTCTTCCATGTGTATATATTAGGTATTATATAACTTTCCCTCGTGATTTAGTGTTTTATATTCATTTTCACAGTTATTATGCATGTTAGACCTTCCAGAATCACCCATAAAATTAATTTAATGTCTTGATATAATCATTTGTGACCCATATAGGTTTCCCACTAGTACCTTTGCGATCATTGGTGGTTGTTATCCCCAACCTAGGCCACCCATGTGGTGTGTCTTGTATCTTCCCTATTTTATGCAGTGTTACTGGGTGAGTTTGAGATCACCACTTGTCTGGGAGACTTAATAAATCATATGAGAATTGAATTATGATTATGAGAAGTTTATAGCTTCTTTCCATGTGATTAAATGATGTTAATTGATTTAATTTTTTAAATGGACATTTTGGAAATGGGTTCGATATACTCATGGATTGTAAATGGTTATGAAATGATTAATGATTTGATTAGGGAATTTGTAATGGTAATATATTCCTTGGATGATCTCCTTTGATCTTGATCCCATTGGATTCCATAGACATTCATACTCCAAATATCAGTATTGATTATGGTAGTAGATTCCTAAGTCTTCTATACCTTGGATCCTGATTCTATATGATGCTAAGAAAATCTCTACCCCTTGGATCTGGATTTCTTGTAATCTCATTGGACATGATATGTTAACATGATCCTTATAATTTTCTTAAGTTTTTACTAAGTTTCCATTGAGATTATCCATGGATTCAATGAGGATGTCTTGGTCTTATATACCTTGGATCTAGCCATTTATGGTCTGAAACTATATTAGATAGCATAGTTCATTATGGATGTTGAATCTTGATTACATAGAATGGAAATTGTGGATATTTTTTCTATGATTTACAGATAGACTTGGTATGGGTATTTAAGTAAATTAGTTATAATTCACAGTATTGTACCATCTTTTTTATGATTTATAGTATCCCTTGATTATGTTTACTTGATTATTTTTTACAGGGAGTCATGTTTGGCTGTACAGGATCACATCATCTTGACACTTTACTTTTTTATTATTGTTATACTTGTTATTTACTACATAGTGCATCTATTTATATTACACAAACTGGATTTTTTATAAACACCATTGGTGGTGGCCTACTGAGTGTTATCTCACAACCTATTCAGGCCGTCGTTGGGTACCTAGACATGATTCATGGATGCTGGTAGAGATCGAGGAAATCACCCACTGTATGTTTCTTGATTTTATCATTGCTTAGGAGTAAGGGAGTAAAGGACCAAGATATTCTTGTGATGCTAATTGGATATAGTTCTTTTTGGTATTTTTGTATTTTGATACATTTATTTCACTAAGATGACTATTTCCATGTATTTCCTTCCATTTTTTATAGAGACATGACATGATCATCATATTTTACATGATAATACTTTTTTCTTATTTTTTGTTACAGTATTCTGGTTGTTATCTTCAATATTTTATTTATATTATGCTTACACCAATTTATTCACTTGAGATACCACTATGTTACTATGGTCATGAAGGTATAGTCTCCCCACTGTACCACCATAGACACTCAATTCTAGTCAACATTATTTGGTATATGGGGAGGTGTGCTTGAGGCCATGCAACCCATCGACTCAGGGCACCATTTAGTGGATTCTATGTCAGGATGTTACAAAGTGGTATCATAGAATTTTTATTTTTTGGATTTACTATTTTGATATAATAGACTGAATATTCGGAAGGTATTGTAATTTTTTAATGATTTGTGTCTGGGAGTAGCTAACCCATGTACAGAAAAAAAGAAAATTTGTCTGGAATAGAACATGTTTTTATAAATTTTTCTACTATAGTTGATTTGATTCCACTGTTGGGTGATTCACATGATATGTGATGTTATTTTTGATATTATTGAGGATTTTTATTTTTCTATTTCTTGATGAGATGAGGGTACTTCATATCATGCATCATTTTAGGAAACTATTAGAATTCACATGAAATGAATTTTTTCATGCCATTTAGGATGTATTGCTTGATTGTATAAGATTTATTATTTGTTCTTTGAGTGATATACTAATTGTTTAATAAATTATTTTTGTAGGGAGTTGATAATATAGTTGGTAATTATAGTGTCTTCCATAACCTAATTTTTTTATACATTGGCTACAGCAAACACCCTAAGCAGTCAACTATGGAATGTTGATTCATGGACCATTAGTTTCATGGAATGGAAAGTGTTATGGTATGGATTAAGTAGACACTAAAATTTGGTTCATGAGGTGTATGGGAACTTATGGATTGAAATTAGTGACCCATTTGGTTCAACCATTGAAAAATAATTCAAAAATAATGTTGAACTTAAATGAAATGGAATTTGTAAAAATAGGGAACTTGACCATGACCCAGATTTAGAGTGGGAATTGGGTAGTTTCTATTGTGTTTTATATGGTGGTTCCTTTTCTAGATTTTTTCTATTAAAATTGATTTTATTCTACCATTGGATGATGAACTTGATATATTATGTTATTGTTGATATGATTATGGAGATGAAAATTCTCCAGAGGCGTTGGGGAATAGGATACTAATAGGACCTTCTGTATTTCTAGTTATAATGTCAATGGTTATACTAGATATGGGTGTTTATGCACAATTCTTTGAGGGTTTTCTATGCTTCATGTAGAGATTTTAGGGATCCCCTTAGTCTTCCTTGTCTATGGAATAGTTTATGTGTGTGTTCCACCAACAACATCCTCCCATGTTTTTGGGGGATTGAGGTCCATAGGTTGCTGAGTTGTGGCTGGAGATTATCTTTTATATCTTTGAGAATATAGAAACACTTTCTGAGATGATATTTAATCTTGTGACATATATTATTAGGGGTGAAAATAAATGCAGGTGGGATGTTTTGAACCAGGATGATGTGCATCGAGATATCATTTGGAGGGATTTCCAATCCAAGTTTTATGATTACTTATTTCTTGAGACCCTAAGAGCTGAAAGGGATAGTGAGTTTATGCATCTGGAGTAGGGAACAATGACCGTTATGGAATATTTGACACACTTCATAGAGCTTGGGTTATTTTCACGGATTTATCTTATTGAAGAGACATAGAGGGTGATACGCCTCAAGGAAGGTCTCAAGAATGTCATTCAAACATAGTTCAATATGTTTCAATTGAAAAATATTACAAAGATAGTGAATCAAGAACTTATTATTGAGTGGAACCTAATGGAATTTGGGGGCATGGAGTAGGGAAGTTCGGCCTCTCGACCTAGTGGTTCGGTGACAGCTAGTATGAAGCACCATTTTGAGGCTTCTTGTGAGGGGAGTACCGACCAAACTATTAGTGATTGTAGGGATGTCTTCTTTCATTAGTGTGGGATATGGATACATATGAGGAATAAGTGTGATAGAGACCTAATATAGTGTCGATCATGTGGTGGGATGGTCCATGTTCAATGATTCTATAGGACCTTCCCTACAGTATTCAGTGTAAGGGGATCGAATATGTCTCAAGGTTCAGGAGTGGTATTCACAACGCCACATCCAGCTGGGAGATGGAGTAGTGTTGGTCGTTCAAGATGAGGTGGAAGTCATGGATGAGGCATCCAGACATTAGTTGTACCATGACATCAAAGTGGGCCTTCTTTGGGTAGTGAGGTTGTTTCACATGATTACGGTTCATTCTAGATATATTCTAAATAGCCTACACCTTAGAATCATAGAATTAACTATCTCTGGTGAGAGTTAAGATCTTAATAGCCTCTAATCTAGAGGAACTTCTTATTCTTTCAAATATATACATGTTGTGTAAATCCTCTAACTCATTGTATAGTTTTATGATGGTGTCATGAACTTGGGTATTTCATTGGGGATTAGAACAGAGGGTGTACACCATTATAGGGAGTGCCCCCTTGAGATAGGTAGGTATCACTTCATATGATATCTTTTTTTCCTCGATATGATAGGATTTGATTTTATACTCAGGATGGATTGGCTAGTTTCTTATCAATCCCATGTTGATTTCTATAGCTGGAGGCTAACCTTCACATCACCAGAGGGTGTAATTTTTGTTCACAAGGGGGAATGGGATGTCTAGGTGGGAAGAGATAGACCTGAGAATATTGGGATAGGTGAGATGATATCCTAGATATCTAGATTATATCTTTGTGATTAGGGAATGCTTTAGTAACACTTTCCTCCAGTTCTTGATCATTTTAGGGATTTTTACCCAGAAAAATTTTCTGAGTTGCCTCCTAAGAGGGAGGTGGATTTTTCCATCAATATTGTGCCAAGAGTTGCGCCAGTATCCATTCCTCCCAATAGGATGGATACTAAGGATTTTAATGATCTTAATACATGGTTAGAGGATTTGAAATTAAAGGGGTTTATATGACCCAATACTTCACCATGAGGTTCACTGGTCCTTTTTGTAAAAAGGGAAGGTGGAACCCTTATGCTATGTGTGGATTATCATAAATTGAACTAGTTGATGGTTAAGAATCAGTATCCCTTTCCATAGATAGATGCCCTCTTCAACCACCTATGAGGATCTCAATTTTTCTCAATGATTGATTTGAGGTCAGGTTATCACTAGGTACACATTTGACCTGTAGGCATACCTCATACAAATTTTCATAGAAAGTATGGTCGATATGAGTATTTGGCTATGTCTTCAATTATTAAAAATGCGCTAGTAGTTTTTATAGATCTAATTAACTGAGATTTTAATCCATATCTGGATTCATTTATGGTGTTATTCATGGATGATATCTTAGTGTACTCTCACAATCGACATGACCACACTAGATATCTTGATATTGTTTTGAATGCACTTAGATAGCATCAATTATATGATAAGATCACTAAGTTACACTTTTAGATGGATTATATTAACTTTCTATTTCATATTATCTCAAATATATAAGTATCATTTGACCCATAGAAGTTGAGATTTGTAGTTTCCTAGGAGTATCCCAAGAACATATTTGACATATAGAGTTTCTTGGGGATAGCTGGATATTACAGGTGTTTCATATAGGACTTATCACACTTAAAAACACCTCTTACCGGATTTAATGAGAATAGTGTAAAGTTTTTATGGTCAGATACATGTGAGACAACCTTTTAGGAGCTGAAAGGGAGATTGACTTTAACAATGGTTCTAATTATGCTAGAGCTGGGCAGGAGCTACACTGTGCATTTCTATGCATCAGGTATCAGGATAAGAGAAGTTTTGAATCATGAGTAGTGATTCATGGAATATATCTTCATTTGATAGCACATGAGAGGAACTACCTGATGCATGATCTCAAGTTAGCCACTATTTTAAAATTCTTTCACTGTTGGAGGCATTATTTACTAGGAGAGCGTTTTCTAGTGTACATGGACCACAAAATCCTCAAGTATACATTTACATAGTGTGACTTGAATCTTAGGTAATAAAGGTGGTTTTATTACCTATAGTCTTTCAACTTCGATCTTGCATGCATTACTAGGAAGTGAAATGCAGTTGTCGATGCACTAAGTAGGAGGGCTCAAATACATGAATTTTAGGAGGCTAGTAGTGAGTTGAAGCTTATAGACTTATTCTATGAGATGCACTTTGAGTTAAAATATGTCCTAGGATAGAATTTTCTCTCATCCTTGTTAGTAACACCCACTCTTATGGATAGAGTGAAGATTACATAGTTATTATATGCAGAGGGCCTAGTCCTACAGGAAAGTGTGGTAGGTGAGGACCCACCTTCTGGTTGGACTATAGGTGAGGATGAAATTTTAAATATTCATGGCCATTTATGGGTTCCATAAAACATATGTGAGGAGCTTATATAAGAGTTTCATTCCAAAACTTGGGCGGTAAATCCTGGTGTTACCAATATTTATTGTGACTTTTGTCATCAATGCTAGTGGTTAGGGATAAAATGTGAGGTATCTAGTTTTTTATGAGGTGTTCCACCTGTCATTAGGTGAAGGTGGAACACCAGCGACTAGATGGTCTTTTACATTAGTTACCCATTCTCTAGTAGAAGTGTTTAGACATTGAGATGAATTTGGTGACTGGATTATCGAGGTCACCTTGAGGTAGTGATGTTATATGGATTTTTGTGTACATTCTCATGAAGTTCACCCATTTCCTTCCAATTAGGGATACCTTCTCATTCAATGAGCTTGGGTAACTCTATACCCATGATATTGTCCACCTTTATGGGGTTCCTTAGACCATTGTATCGGAGAGGGATGCCTAGATTACAACTTGATTTTGGAAATTCTTATAGAGTGCATTGGGTATAAAGCTGCTTCTATGCATGGAATACCACCCTCATGTTGATGGAAACCATATCACACTATACAAGTTCTTGAGGACATGCTTAGAGAATGTGCCCTTGATTTTGGGGGGATCATGGGAGATTCATATACCCCTTTTTGAGTTCACCAACAATAACAGCTATCAGGTGATGATTAAGATGGAACCCTATGGGTATTTGTACAATAGACCATGTTGAACACCTATGTACTGCTTAGAGGTGGGATAGGTATCATTGCTTAGACCATGTCTCATGTAGGAGACTTCAAAGTAGGTCCAATTGATCAAAAAGAATAGGGATACTGCACATTCTAGAGAGAAATATTATGTCGATCACTGTCAAAAACCTGTGGAGTTAAAGTTTAGGGATCGGGTCTTTTTATGTGTATTTACAAGGCTAGTATACATAAGGATAAGGATATTGGGGAAAATTCACCATGATATGTTGGACCGTTTAATATTCCAGAGAGAGGTAGGTCGGTAGACAATTGGTTAGAGTTACCTCAAAGGTATCGAGCCATACACAATGTCTTTCGTGTATCTCAACTTTTCCATTTTCATTCAGAACCATCTCACACTCTACATCCAAACGAGGTTAAGTCATAGTTAGATGCTTCCTTTGAGGAGAATCATATTCAAATAATTGACAATATCACAAAGGATCTATGAGGTTAGTCAATTCCTCTAGTATGGGTGTTATGGAAGCACCACCATTTACAGGATTGGACATGGGAGGGGTAGGCTAATGAATGTGATCAGTTTCCATAGTTATTATTAGAAAATTATTGACTACCCTTGGAAGGAAAATTCAGGGATGAATTTCTTTGAGGGGGAATATTGTAAGGTCTTGAGTTTTTTTATGTGGTATTGATCTTTTTTTCAGCTTAAATGTTTGGTTTTGACCTAATCTGAGTGCCTAATGTGATAATGGAAATTTTGAGGGTGTCTGGGGAAAACTCGGATCCCAGAGCCCAACTTGTAGATAAAGGTATCTAGGCCACACTATTAGTATAAATTGTGTTACCCAAGCCACACAGTTTGATGAAACCATGTGAGGTGGTCTAGACCTCTATCAAAAGTTTCATGGTTTGAGGGAAACCATGAAAAGGGTTCACAAAACCATGCAGTATTGGACACAGAGCAGAAATGGGAACATGTTTCTCTCTAACCTTATACACAAGTCTGAATTCCTATATGAGAAACTATGTAATTTTTATCAGAGGCATGAATAATGTTTTTCACATGGTTTCCCAAAACCGTGCGCATAAACTATGCAGGTTCCCTCTTGAGGAAGATAAGGGTGTGTGGTGGGCACACGGTTTGGCCAACTGTGGGGCCAAATTATGCAACCTAGTAATTAGAAAGGAATTTTCTATGTTTCCCTTACTTTAATTAAAACTCAAACCCCGCTTTCTATTTTCATTCTCCAGTGGATCCTCCTCCCTTTTCAATCCATTTTCAAGCCTAATCTAGGATTTTCTCTTGATTCTTTGTCTGAACTTAGAATCAAAGGTTTTTTGTCTCATTGGATAGGACACAATAATTTCTTTAATCATCTTGTGCCCTTATTCATTTGTCTTCATATATATGGATTTATTTAGGTGTAAAATAATATTCCCAATTTCTAGGGTATTCATATATTTATCCATTTTTTTCAACACAGCTCGATTTAGGAGTTCATATTGGATGAGTGTTCTACCATGTGTATAATATAGGTGTTCTATACCCTTACCTCAAGGTTTGGTGTTTTATTTTCATTATTTCATTTTTAACCCACACTAAACCTTCCAACATTTCCCCTAAAATTATTTGAATGTCCTGATATAATCATTTGAGACTTGTTTAGGTTCCCACCAGTACCTTTGTGATAGTTGGAGGATTTTATCCCCAACCTAATTTGTATAGGGGGTGTTTATTGTATTTTTTCTATTTTATACCACTATGTTGAGTGAGTGTGAGTTTTCCACCTGTTTTGAGAATATTAATAAATTGAATGTGAATTGAATTAATGATTAGTAAAAGCTTATGTGTCCTTGCCATGTGATTGCATAATGTTAATTGATTTAATTATTTAAATGGAAAATGTAGAAATTGATTGGATAGAATAATTTATTATAAATGGTTATTAAATGATTAATGATTTGATTGGGGAATTTGTAAGGGTAGTGGATGACTTTAAAGAGCTTCTTGTATCCTGATTCCATTGGATTACATGAACATTTCTACTCCATGGATCCATATTGATTATGGTGGTGGATTCCTTTGTCTTCTATACCTTGGATCTTGATTCTATAGGATTCTATGTACATTGTAACCCCTTGGATCTGGCTTGATTGGACTTTCATTGGACATTATTTAATGACATGATCATTAGAATCATCCTATGTAATTACCAAGTTTCCATAAAGATGCATCATAGAATCAATGAGGATGTCTTGGTATTTTATACATTGGATATTATTCTAAAACTGGATTAAACAACATGTATTTTTGTGGATTTTGACACTTGATTACACAATGTGGATTTTTTGGATATTTTTTTATGATTTATAGATAGCCCTGGTATGGGTATTTGATTATAGTTGTTAGAATATACTATATTATACCTACTTTTTATGCTTTATATTATCCCTTGATTAATGTTAGTTGACTATAGTTTATAGGGATCCATGTTTGGATAGACATGATCACATATTATAGACAATTTAATTTTATTACTATTATAACTATGATATACTGCACACTACATCTGTTTATATTACACAGACTCGATTTTTTATAGACATCGTTGGTGGTTGCCTACTAAGTGTTATCTCACACCTTATCCTAGCCGTTGTTGGGTACCCGAACATACTTTATGGGTGAAGTAAGGTATTATGTCAAGTTCCCATTGTATGATTCTTGATTTGATCATTTCTCAGGAGCAGGGGATCAAAGAACCAAGTTATGATCATTATGGTATTTGGAGATAGTGATTCTTAGTATTTTTGTATTTGGATACATGTATTGTGTTGGGATACCTATTTACATATATTTCATACCATTTTTTATAGATACATGACATGATCATCATATTATAAATGATACTACTTTTGAATTATTTATTATTACAATCTTATGGATGTTATATTCTATATTTTATTTATATTATGATTCTGATGATTTATTTGTATAAGATACCTCAGTGTTACTCTGATCATGAGGGTATAGTATCTACACTATTCCACCTTAGTCCCTCAGTTCTAGTAGACATCCTCTATCATATAGGGAGGTGTGGTTGAGGCCATATGACCCACTGGATCAGCTAACCACTTAGTGGCTTCCAGGTCAGGATGTTACAACATTAACCAAGTGGGTGGTCTTATTTCACAACACTTTATCATTAAGATCCAAGATCTCCATCATTTTTTCCTTATATGAGATTTCATGTTCCTATTTCATAGATTTTTAATTTATTACATGTGATAAATATGGTATGTATTTCCTTAAAAGAGATACATGGAACATATCATGCACCTGATGGAGGTTTGTAGGAATCACTGAGTGATAAGATACAATTTCTATATGATCAAAAATCTTGAAGGGGTTGATGTATCTAGGACTTATCTTTCCCTTACTCCCAAATCTCATAACCCTCTACCAAGAATATATTTAATGGAATACTTTGTTACCAACATCAAACTCAAAATCTCATTGAATATTATCAGCATAACACTTTTTTGCATTGTTCTACTTTTATATGTTGTTGAATGGTTTAAACTATCTCCATAATTTCCTGAACAAGATCAGGTCCCAACAGCTTCCTCTCTCTAACTTTATACCAACATATTTGAGTTCTATATCTATTCCCATATGGAGTCTCATATAGTTCCATTTGGATGTTAGAGTGAAAACTATTTTTATGTGAGAACTTTAACAGAGGAAGATATTGATCCTAACTTTCTTTTAAATCCATTAATAAATATCGTAGAATATCTTTTAATTTATGAATGGACCTTTTATAATGATAGTCAGTTTGAGGATGATAATTCATGATAAAGTTTAGCTTTATATGAAATGTTTTTTAGTGACTTTTCCAAAACTTTGATGTGAACCTTAGTTCTTAATTATATTCAATTAAAAGTGGTACTACATGCATCCTTACCAATTATTTTATGTATAACTTATCAAGTTGATCATGTGATAAATCCCCCTAAATAGTAATGAAATGTACCAAATTTTTATGTTAATCGCCACTACCTATATGGAATTGTTTCTGTAATGACCCAAAATTTTATAAATGAAATTTACCTTATGAATGAATATATGTCTCATTTAGTAATGTAGTATAGTATAGAACACACGAACTATGTAATGAAAATAAAAAACACATTATTATTATTATAAAATAAATTTATAATATGACCTTTGGGAATTATGACCATTGAAAATTATAACCATTGATAATATAGTTGTTATAAAGTGACCTTTAAGGTCAGCCTATATTAAGGGTAATAATAAAATCTAATTGATATAAATGGAATAAGTAATGGAATAAACTAGTATAATCAACCCTTATAAAGATATTTTTATCATATCTTCCAATGGAGATGACATCAATAGGGTCCCCTCTTGACCAAACCCAAGTTGATATTCAACAACTGATACTTGAGTAGAATTGATTATGGGAGAAGTTTGAGCTTATAAAAGTCACCTCCGAATCAATGTTCATTGAACCACCCCATAAAACTACAACCATCACACACATTACTCATAAGGTGTATGTTGGTGTAATAAGGGGTTATGTATCTAGACCTTAGTAGTATAAAGGTGTAAATTTTATTTTTAGAAATGAAAAGGTAATTACTTTGATCCCATTTTCATTATTATTTAAAATTCACATAAATATAATATGTATATGATAAATATAATTTTGGATATAAGGAAAACAAAATTAAATTATTAAAAAATATATTATTACAAAGAAAATACACATTAATGATAAATTCAAGAATTTTAAATAAAATTTATTTCCTTTAAATGGTCTTATAAAATAATATTTATTTTAATGTAAATGATATTATAACTTTATGAGTTCCAAATTAATTTTTATAAGGGTTGTAAATTTTAATATGTCATAAAAACTAGTATTTTTCAATAAATAAGAATTTTTCTTCAAAAAATAAATTTATCATATTTAGAAAATTATTTTCATAAAATAAATATCATTTTTTAAATCAAAATATCTAAATTATGTAATGGTAACTTTTTAATAATTTTTTGATACAGTCAAATTTTTGGATAAAAAATAAATATAGTATAAATTTAGAGTAAGTATTATGACATAATAATGACTTAAACGTGATGAAATAAATACTATAAAGGGATTTCCCAACCAAAATAGTATTATTCATTAAAATATGGTATTTTAAAGTGATAAAATTAATTTTCCTAACCTATATGAATCTTCCAAAACCTAAAGTATATTTTAAAGGTTTTAAAAACAATTTTTTATGAAAATGAATCTTGTCCACCTCCAAAATATTATTAACTAAAGATGTCCATTCCTTAATCTATTAAAATATTAAACATTATTCCTTGTTTTCCAATTCCATGGGGAAAATAGTGGGAAGACCAATGGCTTTTCATTTTTTATTAACTAGATATCTAATGCCTAAGTTTATAAATTAATAAAGAATTTCCTTAATTTTTATACAAATAATCACCCATTATCTCATTATTATTCACTAGTTTTATCTCTCAAGATCCCTCTCATGGATTTTCTAAGGATCTAAAGATTTTCTCCCAATCTTTAAGAATCAACCTCTCAAGGTAATAGGTTCCCTCCCTCCTATTTTTCATTCAAGCACTTCCTTTGTAATAATCCTTTTGATTATTAATTGATTATATTTTATAGTGTTTATGAATATTATTATACTTTCTAAATGATTCCTAGATAATTATAGACTAAATTCCTCTCTCATTAATCCCTTCTATAAACTTTTATGTATACCCATTATGATTTAAAAATTGTCTCTTTATTACTATGTCATAACTTTTGTGTTGTTAATACCCAAAAATATTTTCATTCATGGGTATTCACCTACATATTACTATTATTAATTAATTGGGGATATCCATTTATGAAACCCACATTACTTAATAATAATATTTTAAGTGATGAAATACATTCTTATATTATATTATCAATGTAGCACATGTAGAGTTATACATATAAAGGGTGGACCTTGATAGCACTCCAATACATTGGGTAATGTTTTCATATCATGAGATACCATGTATAGTACAATGATGATTATCCTACAACACTATGTTATGATATCTTAGTAGTGATCCTTGAATTATGCTTATGATTTAAATTTTTATGATGTTACCTTATTTCTTTTATGTCATAATCATATGAAATCATCTTTTACATGCAATGCTTCCATGATATTATTCTATTTTATGATATCATGAAATTTATTTTGTCTTATATGTATCATGATTACTCTAATTGATCCCTTACTAGTGTTTAGATTACACCCCTTTCTTATGTATATCCTTAGGTTAATGATTATATGAGAAAATTGTGTATATTATAAATAGTGATGTTTTTTTATTTTAATATTGATAGTTTATGTATAAAAATTTACAAAGAAACTAGGACTTTATATTATCTGGATTGTATTCTATGGATATTTAAGTTAAAAAACATCAAATAATATTTATAATAGAAATGGGTTGTAAAGGTTTCTTTTATAGGTCTTAGGAAGACTGATGATGAAATCAATGGTGATATTATCCCATTTTCATACTATAATATGTAATGGTTTCATCATCCCCATATATTTTTGACATTCATCCTTTACTTTTTGACACACTAAGAATCGAGATATATACTCCAAAATCTCCCTATTTATATTGTTATACCCTAAGTGATGCTTAATCTCTCTATACATCATTTTGTCTCCTCAGTTAATAAAGAATGATTAGCTATGTGCATTATCCAAAATATCCTTTTTCAAATCTTGTATGGATGCGATGCATATCTAGGTTCCAAATATTTTAAACATGTCTATGAAAATTTTTAACTCAAAAATATTTTATACCTTATTTTATAGCTTCATATCATCTTCTAGGTCTTCATTGACCTTTACATAGATAAATGATTGAGAAATCATATAGGAAAGGTAAGATTTTACCCCTTCCATTATGATTTTCATATCCATACTTTGAATATTCATAAATATTCGGTCCCTTTCAATCTTGAGGATAAGGTAGCATGATCCTTTTTTATTAGAACATCATCCATCATGTTTTCCTTCCTAGTATGGAAATGTACTGAGAAATCATAGACTTTAATCAACTCCAACCTTATCCTTAAGTGAATTTTAACTCATATGTGATTATATACTTTAATCTATTGTGATTAGTATATATATACATATCAAACTTTTCACAAAAGAGATAATTACTTCATTTGTTGACTATAAAAATCACTAACACTAACTGCAGATCATGAATTGGGTAATTCTTCTTATGGTTCTTTAATTAACATGAAGTATAAGCTATCACCTTTTCATTTTGTATTAGGACACATCCCAAACCCTTCTTTGAATCATCATTGTATATTAGAAACTCTTCTATATTATAGGTTCACGTAAGTATAGTTACAATAACCAAAATCTTTTTAATCTCTTGAATATATCTTCACATTCTTCTATTTAGATGAAATTCACTCACTTCCACATTAACTTGGTTAGTGTATTTAATAATAATTATAAATTTCTCAAAAAAACATCGATAATATCCAATTAATCTAAGAAAATTATGAATCTCTATCGTAGTGGTTATTCTGTACCATTATTAAATTTCCACTTTCTTTGAAGGATCCACATATATGTCTTCACTCTTAATTACATGTCCTAATAAAGATACATTTTGTATCAAAAATTCATACTTTCTAAACTTATCATATAGTTTCTCCCTTCATAAGGTCTCTAGAAAAATCCTCAAATGTGCTTCATATTCATCATTTATCTAATAATATATGAGAATATAATTAATAAATACTACTAAAAAAATTCAATATAATCACTAATGACTTAATTCATCAAATTCATAAATATGGCAGGGGAATTTAAATAGTGATACTATGAATTCATGGCACCTCTATCTTATGTAGAATGTTGTCTTGGGTATATCTTATTTCTTTACCATTAATTTATGGTATCCAAATTAAAGATCTGCCTTCAAGAAGTATTAATATCCTATAATATGATAAAAAATCATCAATACAGGGTAAATGATACTTTTTATTTATCATGATCTTATTAAGTTCATGATAATCAATAAAAATATGCATTTAACCATCCTTATCCTTGATAAACATAATTGATGCACCCCATGGTGAAGAACATGGGTAAATAAAAACATTTTGTAGATTATATTGTATTTGATTCTTAAATTCTTCTAATTTAATGGGGTTCATTATATAAGGACTCTTTAATTTTGGTATAAAACTGGATATGATTTCATCTAAAATATCAACCTCATGTTATGGGGGAAGACCAAGCAATTATTTGGGAAATACATCGATGTATTCTTATACAATTTTGTCTTCAATGTTGATTTTATCCCCAACCATTTGATCCAAGTACCTCTCATTATTAAGCATACATTTTAGGGTTAATAATAAAATAAAAGTTATAACTTTCAAGTCTTGTGATGTTTTCTATAAATGTTCTAATTGATTCATTCTTGTTTTATTTTATGTCCAGGAATTCTCTCTCTATTTTAGTGTGAAGAGTTAGGTGAAATTTTTATTAAAAAATATATTCTTAAACTCCTCTCATTATATGGAGTTGATTTATTCCTCTTTATTCATATTCTTAAAGAGTTTCCACAATTTATTAGATTCTCCTTATAAATGATAAATAAATAAAACAACTTATCCATTCTTTGAGTACTGATGAATAAAAAATATCCTTTTTTATATTAATCCATTTATCAGTAATTAGTGGATTATAAGACCTACTAAAGGAGGGTGGATGTTGTTTTATAAATGATTCAATGGAGATTTTATTCTTCCTTATCATGTTTTGGATTTTAAAATGGTTTATGTTATTATTCATAGCTTGATAATGATAGGTGAGCATATTCATGATATTTTATACTCCATCCCCCTTCTCATTTGGTTTCTCATTAGGACAATCACCAAATTTTCCATCACACTCATTGTTAACTTGGTTCCTCCTAGATCCAACAATTTATTAAAACCAATAGGGTTAACATAAGTAATAAACCATAATATCTTTAGAAAATCAAATATAATAATCATATGAATTTGAATAATCAAACTTATAATGTATTACTTTATAACACCTTCATTTTAGCCTATGATACTTTAAATTCAACCTAGGTTGGTTTACATTGGGTTCTCTAATAATTCTTAACCTAATACCCAAAAATAAAAATAAAAACCCCACTCTAATACCAACTGAGAAGATTTGGGTATAACATGAATACATTTTACATCATTTTCATAATTTAAGAACTAAATCTCACAAATGAAACACACAATACAAAAACCCAAAATTTTTGTGTCTTTAAAGATTATCTAGATGAATGTATTGTTATAGAATATTTCTTCATCATCTCCCACAAAATCCTTACTATAGAAATGGTAAATATAATAAGTAGTGAGATAAAATAATAAGTAAGGTAAAAAAAAGTTATCAATGAGTCATAAAGGCTTGGATCATAAGCATGTGAGAAAACATGGACACGGGTGAAATGTCTGATTAAAAAACATGGAATAATAATATTTTTTCATAAGGAATTATAAAAGGACATATAACCTCAAAATAATCATCATAAAATCATAACATATAAAATTTCATAAGAATGTAGAAACATGGAACAATAATCATGAGCCATGAGGCATAACAAAGGCATGTGGCATAAACATAAGCATAGAAAAATAATATCTTTGTGAACATTGAAAATTGTAATCATGCCCATGAAAAAGGTTGTAAACATAGATAACCTCAATCATTTCCACACACATATTTGTGAATATAGCTAACAGTAATCATGTCCACACATAAATTTTTGAACATATTTAACTGCAACCATCTCTATACACAATATCATTATCTCAGGAGATATAAAAATATACCCAACACATTAGAGGAATATATTATACCCTTATATCAAATAATTATAAACCATAAATATTTATTAAAAATGAAATAAATCATTCATATTATCATGAAAAATAATGGGAAGAAAATGGATTACATAGAATTTTCAAATTGTATCGCATAAAATGAAATCAGGAATTTGATCGGTTGATACACAAAAATTAATCACACAAAATAATTATATCATAATAGAATTTAAATGGTTATTATTGAAACAAAAATCTATAGGAGATAGATATTTTATATTTATATAGTAAAATTTATGTGAAATTATAGAAAAAATTTCATAAAAACTTTATAAAATTACTATAAAAACAAAGTTACAAGCTACTTTAAAAATAGTTTTTAAAAATGTTATATGAAATTTATTTGAAACTGTTATTTTAAAAAGAATCTCCAATAATGTAACCTTGAAAATAAATAAAGTAAATTTATTAAGAATTTGGAGTGGAAGATAAAAATATATAGGAGTGTAATGAAATACCTTTTGGATCTTTTAAAATATTTTCAAAGAAACCCACTTTGATAAAAGAATTATAAAATATCTACTTGAGTAGAGATAAATATAAATATAAAGTTTATATAAGGGAATACATATTTATATTTTAAGATGATAAAATAAAACCTTTGTTGTAAGAAATAATATGGATATGGAGGGTAAATAGAAAATATAGAGGAAGAGAGTTATTCTTAACAATATCATATTTTATAAGGAAAGAAACTCATCAAATAAGAATATTTTTACATGGAAATGTAATTTACCTAGAGATATAGATAAAATTAAATATTAAAAATAAAAATGGTAGAATATAAAAAAAATAACACAGTCAAGGAAGAAATATTATATCTCATTTAAATGAAAATTGAGTCAATAAAACCCCTTAAGGATTTGGTAATGAATAATGGAATTAAAAAAAAGAGTGAACTTGAAATAGAACTTTAAATATAATTAATTAAAATTTAATTATGATAAAATATGTTAAATATTTAATATATACACCATATAAATGAAAATGGGTGCATAATATGAAATATGTCTCAATGAAATGAAATTGAGATGAAAACCCCTTACCTGGGATTCCCACTAAATAGAACATGATATAACCTTATATATAATAAATTTAGGATTATTATTAATATATATGTATATATTTATATCTATTTTACTTTATAACATTAATTTATTTTTTATTTTTATCCATTTATTAATCATTATTTGTTAAATTTAATATTTGGGTGTTAATCATATCGTTTGTTCTAAGTTATCTTCGGTATAGTGGTTCTGGTCCTTGATCCTTTATCATGATTTCATCACCTCAAAGAACATACATGGAGTTTAAATAGGTGTGTTTTATATAGTTATAAATTATGAAATCCATTTTATGGAATTTATAATGATAGTTCATAAAGAGTGGTTAAAATCTATTTTTATGAATTTTGATTCAATAAAAAGAGTTATTTTATTAATTAATACACTAATATATATTACCATTAAAAAATTATGAAAGCATATTAAATTAGTATTTATGAAATTATTTTTAAGAAATTTATGATTTCTTAATCATTCATGATTTAACTATTATAACATCATTCATGTAGGTGGAAGAACCAACCCAAACAAGGATATGTTATAACGAATGATTGGATAATAATGTGTTATTTTATGGCTATGATATCACCATTATATAAAAATAAATGTTTAAAATTTATGTTATTAAAGTAATAAATAATATTTAAGAATAGGTGGATGAAAAAGAAAATGAAAAATGATTTGGGAGAGGATAAAACTTACGTTGAAGAGTTGGATGTTCTCTTAGAGAGACTCTTGGAAATAAAGTATTTGGGACTCCTTGTGACTGGGGGTTAACAAATGTGAGGTAGTATTTCTTGGGATAGAATTTGGATAGGAATTAAATATTAAAGAGAAGGAAAGTTTTGCTTTGATGTGTGTAGATGAGGGGTCATGTTACTGGTGAGCATGAGTAGCATTTTTACAAATACTCGTTTCTTATTGAATAAGGAATGTAATTTCTCATGGAAAGTGGATTCAAAGTGTAAAAATTATCAAGATAAGATAAGTAGAGGTCGGAAATTCTTAAAACCACATATTTATAGAAAATTTTTTGTAATATTTTAGGACATTATCCTTAATTTAACCCTTCAACCTTATTTTACTTTTATTATGGTAACTCGATTTTTACCTGAGTAACTAATTTTTATGCCTAAAAATTAAATTGGCCTTACAAACTAATTTAGAAATACTTGTCAAAAATATGAAATGTATTTTATATTATTTTATTTATAATTGTGAAAAAATTTAATTTTAATATAATATCACATAATGCATTTAAATAATTTTTAGAAAAAATTATTTTTAAACATAAAAATGAATTTATTCTTATTCCTTAACAAGTAATAATATTTAAATGAATGTTAATTAATTTGTTTATATATATTATAAATTATAATAATTATTTAGAAGTGATTAATTAAAAAAATACATTACACATTAAAAAATCATTGAAAAAACTCTATTTTTAACATTAAATGGTTTTATTCCTAATTATTTAAAACTTATTATTTATTTACTAACCATTAATTAAATTATATAAATAAATTTTTATAAATAAACCATTTTCATTTAATTAAATTCATTATTTAATAGAAAATTTTATAAAAAATCTAAATGTATAAAATAAATGTAATAATGAAATAATATATATTTTTTAAAATTTTATTTTCCACATTAATAATTACATGTTTATATCATCCTAAATAATAATTAAAATACCCATCAAAATTTTTTCATGAGACCTTATGGTGAGAAATGGTGGAAGTCATCGGTAGTGATTTAGCTAACATGGATCTCATAGTGGTTTCAATGATTTTGAACTTCTCCCATAGATAACTTCACTCTAGACATACTTATGGAAGTTCATATTCGTATTGGACTAAGATAAATCCTAATGATGGCACCTTCTTTCCAAGATTGGATAAATGAGAGTCATAAGGAATATTTATACTACTTGATTCCATTACTTATTTTTTTCATAGACTTCATAATGTGATTTCTTCTATTTATAGCCTCTAATTCAATGGCTTTGTTATAACGGTCATATTTTAATTGAATGTTACTTCTGATTTATCTTATTAATTATTATCATGTCCAATGATGGTATCAATAGCTATATAAGGCCAACGACCATATAAGACCAATTTCTATGTAAGTCAATGACCATACATATAAAGATTATATTTATTACTATATATAACTTTGCATACTTCATGAAAATAATAAACCTCATACTCTTATTTATATTATAATATTTTTTATAAAATTTTTACCTTTTTGTATTCTTTTCATAGTTATCATCGATGGTATAATCTTAAAGGAATATCATGATGAAAAATATTTAAATATTTTTTTGTATTTTTGTATTTTTATTTACTTGTGGTTTTATTCCTTTTATAATGTTATTAATTAAGTTTCATTTAAATATCTTATAATATATTTCATTTTTTATTGTAAATTTCTACCTTAATGAAAGAAAGTTATGTGTATTTCAGTCTGATGTTGTAGGTAAAATAATCTATTATAGTTTTTAAAGTAAATTTATCACTATAAGTTTTGTATTTTATAGAAATCATATAAATCATTTTATTTTTATATCCAAATTTCTTTTTAGATCCTAGGAATATGAATTTGAGAATGGAAACTAATGGATTTAACCCATTTAAGACTCTAAGTACAAATTACAGTATATGAATAATTATTTTTATCCCTTGTAGTCTACCGTGAAAAAAAAATATTTCATTATTTTGATAAAAAATTAAATAAAGAAAATTCCTAGAAATGAAATCATCATATACTTTGATCCAATTATAGAAGAGTTTCAATATTTATGAAATAATGGTATAGATATAGATAATGCATCAATGACTAAAATGTTAAAAATTCATGTTATTATAATGTGGAATATCAGTTATTTTCTATGACTAGGAACTATAACTGGTTGGAGAACTCACACTAGTAAAGCATGTCTAGTATGTAACTAATAGCCTAATGTCCATTTTTGGATGCACTAAGAAACCAGTTTAGAATTTTTACTAATTGAACTACTAACTTGTTAAGGGTGTATTAAAGCTTGTGGAAGACCATTTTAGAACCCAAAAGTAATATATTAGGATCAATTTAGAAATTATGCTGAATGAAAATAGAGTATAACTGAAGGTAAAAGTATAAATTCAAATTAGTAGATGTTGTACCAAACAAAATAAATCCAAGTTCATGCTTTAGTAAAGTGAAAATAACTTACAATTAATACTTTTTGTCATAATTCATCCTAGTTAATGTCTTATTCTTGGTTATTAATCAATATTATAAAGATTTTACTTTTCTTATGATTAAGTGTGTAAAGAACTAGAAATTCAATGGAAATTTTTTTCTTAAATTCATGGGATTTTTATGAGTCTGTGAAAATTTAATGCGCTTGATTCCGAGGCCCAGTGTGTCCGGAAT
The DNA here is from genome assembly GCA_963277665.1 of Viscum album. NCBI lineage: Eukaryota > Viridiplantae > Streptophyta > Magnoliopsida > Santalales > Viscaceae > Viscum > Viscum album. The sequence continues at coordinate 2,097,924,649 of OY728156.1, forward strand.
CAATTTCTGAAGTTTTGTTTGGGTACGTTCAGATAATGTACGAGCGGGATTTTATAACTTTTGAACCGGTGCTCGGAATTGAAATCTGAGGGCACCGTTGAGCTCTCAGTGTCGGTGATTTCTTAGTGAGACCTTCACCGCAGTTGTGTTCTGACGAGAATGGAAGTTAGATATTGGGATTTTTAATTAAATTGAATAAAAATAAATTCTTAACTTTTTTTATTTGTGGTGGTTAAAAGCTCCAAGAGGAGGTTATTGGTGGGGTCCACCACACCATAACCTCCCATGAGAGGTTATGGAGGTGGGTCTCACCCACACATAAACTCCCTTAGGAGGATATTCCATGGTGGGGACCACCCGGGGGTTGTAACCCCTTGGAACCCCCAATTAAGTGGAGAGCCTCTTCACCTTCCTCCACCATTTATTTGAGCCAACCCACTTCATTTATTTGGTTAAGTTTCACCAATAAATTAAAATCCACCTTTTGAAATCTTTTGAATTATTTCCAACAATTAAATAATAGGCAAACCTATTATTTTATTTTGGGTTGGTAACTTTCATTTGGGTGGGACTTTGAGAGAGGACTTGGAAGAATTTGGATAACTTCATCCTCTCAATGAAGAACTCAAAGAACGCCTCTTCATCCTTCACCGAAGATCGTGGAACTCCTTCATCGATCTTCAACTAAGCCAAAAGAGAAGGATCCAACTGTGAAGAATTCCGACGACGCTTCTTCCTCGGTTTCCTACCCCAAACTCTTACTGACGCTGCCTTTCTATGACTTCGTCAACGATCAAAGTCATATGAGGTGGGGGGTTTTGAGTTTTTTTATTTATCTCATACCACATCGTTGAATTTATGGAAAGTGAATTGTCAAATGATAACACCATAATGAGGAGGGATCAGACAGCATGAACATGGCCCGACCCTCCCCCTTTGTTGTACTCGTTTGTTGATGACCGCGGTGCGAAGTGGCGGCGGTCGGCGTCGGGCCGGCCGTGAAGGAAACCCGCGGCGCAAGGCCACCGGGTAGCCAGAAGGGCGCAGTAATGTCATGCTGTGTGGATGAAAGAGAGGTCGTGGACGAGCCGGGCCGCGGCGGAGGTGGCACGGCACCGTCGCGCCGTGTAGAGGGAAGTAGAGCCGTGGCCAGGCCTGGCCATGGCGGAGGTGGCACGACACCGTCTTGTCGTGCCAAAGAGGGGAGGTCGCGGCCGGGTCGGGCTGTGGTGAAGAAGCGTGGTGCCGTCGCGTCACGCTGGTGGTGCAGAACCATGGCCAGGGTGGGCCGCAATGGAGGGGTGGGTGTCGTCGTGCCATGCCGATGGTGCGAAACCCGTTGGCCGCTCGGCCAGCCGGACAAGGTGGGATCCCTCAGCTCCCGCGGGTTACCTGAATTGGTGCCTAGCGCCGGTTCTGATCGGAAGGCAGGGGGTGTAACCCCCACCCCCCACGCACTGCCAGCTGGCCCAGCCAGCCAGCCGGCCACGCGGGCCACCAGCCAATCAGGTCGGGCCGCCCCCCTCGGGTCGGGCCACCTTCGGGTCGGGCCGCCCACTCGGGCCGGGCCGCCCACTCGGGTTGGGCCACCCCCTTGGACCGGGTCAGACCTGCAGACCAAGTCGGACCCTGTTCCGGACCAGGTAGGGTCGGGTCAGTCCAACTGGTTCGGACCGGACCCGGACCCGCTATGTCCAGTTTACACATTTTCGCCCCTATCTTGGGCTACGGGTGTCCGATCGACGAACCGTCTTCTGCAACGGAAAGCTTAGAGTGAGACAGTTCTTTTGGAATATCCCACTTGATATTTGGTCAGAATTGGAATATGGTCGGGTCGGTTTGAATCTAAAAACCAACCGGGCCCCCGGGACGGAAATGCCAATAACTCACAGATCGGGTGTCCGATTGACGCGTAGTTTGTTGCATTGAGACCCCTATGATGAGACGGACCTTTGAGATATTTCTACTTGGTACTTAGTGATAGTTGGAGTATCGACCAGTAGCTCGTGGAGTGGATCCTCCCAGAGATGAGAAAACGGAGTACAGAGACCTTGTAGCTGGCTGAGACCTGACGACTGCTGACCTTTCAACTCAGAGTGTTTTGACTAGCCCAGTGGGAAGCACCTCTATGTGACGCGGAAGGCCCATGGTGGGGAGCGCCTCTGTGTGAGCTTGGAAGACCCACGGTACTCGACACGTGGAGTACCTCAGCAGGCTACGAGGGGTAGCGCCTTTGTGTGAGCGCGGTGAACCCCTGGTGGGGGGCGCCTCCGTGTGACGCAGCAGACCCACGGTACTCGACAGGAGGAGTACCTTAGTAGTCCAAGGATAGTGTGAAGAACCTTTGTGTGACGTGGTATGCCCATGTACTCGATAGAGGAGGATTACACCATCAGTCGAGATTCTGACAGTTTGAGTGTGGATGTTACTTGCTACTATTCCTTGAATAAAATCCTGGTTTGAGTTGAGTCAATGACTTTTGTGTTTACCTCACGAATGAGATGGGTTACTAGATAACTTAGGTATATGTATGGGAATTTACCTAAGTAATGGTTATCTGTTGATTTCATACTTGTGGTTTATCCTTGTTGGGTTTAGTGAGACCTTGAGGTTCTCGGGGTCCCTTCTGAGTATCGTTATACTCACCCCTGCATGGGCTATGCCCGCACCTCATTGTGTTGGTTGCAGATGACAGACGGCGCTGATAGAGGCTGAGAGCGTCAGGACTGGATGCTACCCGGAGGTGGACCTTACGACGAGTCGGTACACAAAGTGGTTTGACAGACGTGGAGTGCTGAGGTGTACATATGTACTTACCCTTCAGGTAGGAACCCCGGAGGACAATCTAGGAGATGCTCTATCTTTTTAGCTGTTTCTCCCTTTTTCAGTTGTTCTTGTACTTTACAGTTGGGCTTGTATTTCTGGCCCCTTTTACTTTCTAGCACACTTTTGTATACAGTTTTTACTTAGTGTTTTACTTTCAGTTGCATACTCTGTTGTGTGTGATCAGTTTATAAAGGCAATGCCTTCCCGGTTTTGGGATTTACACCTTTGGTGCTAGTCGCCAACCCCTGGACTATGGAAGGCGGGCTTGGGGTAGTCACGACACGGGCCCCGTGGACGGGTCTTGACAAATTGGTATCAGAGGAGTCGGTTCTACCGCAGAACTTAGGACTCTGATATTTCTTTTCTGTGAAGAAATAGTGTTAAGGGTATTAAGTGTGGTTTTCAGTTCATGGAGTCCAGTTTTGGTGCGGGTGCCCAACGTATCCATACACCAGGACACTGACTTCTGATTTTTAACTCAGTGCACAAAAACACTGATTTCGTGTGTGTTTTTAAGAGTTTTCTTTAAGTCATCTCAACCATGTCAGCTCACCAGGTAAAATCTTTTGACCATGTCACATCTGTTTCTTTCAGGATGCCTCCCCGCGGACGACCAGTTAGAGCCCGGAGAGTCGTACGCTCTGACATCCCATCGAGTGACGAGGCCTCAGAGCAGGTCCCTTTACCAGTGGAGGCACCAACGGTACCACTTCCCATTGGTCCACCGATTCCACCAGCTCCAGCATCAGACGATGCACGCCGCTAGAACGTGTTGCATGAGTTCCAGCACCAGAGGCCACCTAGGTTCTAGTAAGAGACATACCCACAGGCGGCTGAGGATTGGATGGCAGATGTGGTGAGAGTCTTCAAGTTGGTAGGGACACCAGCAGACATCATAGTGATCCTTACTCCAAGTCTCCTTCAGGTAGCAGCAGGTAGATGGTGGAGCCTGATGCTCCAGGTCCACGATGAGTCGACACTACTCAGGACATACTTTAAGAGCCTGTTCTGGGCGGAGTTTGTTCTAGCCACCCTTCATGCGGTGTGGATACAGGAGCTACTTCATCTACATCAGGGCATCATGACAGTATCACATTACACGACGAGGTTCAACAACCTCTCGCGCTACTCCATGGATATGGTGTGGGACCGATTCTTCGGGGCCTGTTCCTTCGAGAAGGGTCTCAGGTGAGAGATCATAGCCTCGATGGTCTCCCTCAACATCCTGACGCAGGTGGGGGTGTTAGAGAGATCCCTCCAAGTGGAGAGTTTTCTTGTTGAGCAGTCACCAACAGCGAGACCCACAACTAATCAACTTGCAGCGGAGTCTTCTGTAGCTGGAAGTAGACAGATGACGCAGAGGTCCAAGAGGACCAGACCTATAGGTGGTTGACCGCATGACTCAGGATTGGTTGTGCAGGGCATATGGAACAGAGAAACTCATGCTGGTGACAGGAAGTGTTACTCATGTGGTGGGCAGGGTCACATGGCTTGTGACTGTCCAACCCGCCATTCAGATGATTAGCAGACAGTTGAGGGACCTCCCAGGTAGAGGCAGAGGTTCGATCGAGGTGGTTCGAAGGGCGTAGGAAAACGTGGAAGAGGAGCTGGTCATGCAGCTGGTGGTGGATGACATTTTGAGGTGTTGCCACCACCACCACTAGGAGGTCCACCTCGACCGCAGGGAGCAGGTGGATAGGGGAGAGATCAACTTCAGGCAGCTGAGCCTTACAACCACGGCTCTCCGAAGATGATTCGAGGTACGATCTGTGTCTACTCCACCTTAGCTGTAGTTCTTATAGACACAGGTGTCAATAACTCTTTCATAGCCACTGCCCTCATTCAGATCTTGGAGATTACGACGGAGCTGTTGGCTTGATCCTTACGGCTATAGACTCCTACGAGAGCAAACTCGACGATTACGCACTTGTTCCGGCAGTGTGAGCTTACTCTATGAGGTGAGAGTCTTGGCTAGGATCTTCTCATAGCGACGTCGAGGCCTTAAGACGTCATCTTGGGTATGGACTAGTTATCTACAGTCTATGATCATATTGACTGTATTAGGCGCAAAGTGTGGTGTGTCCGCATGGATGGGACCATATTTACCTTCACCAGAAAGAAGGTAACCTTTGCAGCATGGGACAGACTTACTCGGAAGAGGGTGCAGCCGATTACTTATCAATTGGCCTACCTTACCCTCTGAGAAGTTGATGTAGAGAGTCCAACTTATCCTGTAGTAGTGAACCAGTAGGTGGATGTTTTCCCTAATGATGTTCCAGGACTACCTCCTCAAAGAGAGGTGGACTTATAAATTGACATGTACCCCAGTACGGCATCGATATCTACTCCATCATATCGGATGGCTCCCGCTAAGCTTTGTGAGTTGCGGGTACAACTAGAGGAATTGCAGGGGAAGGGATTCATTAGGCCCAGTGTTTCTCCTTGGGCAGCCCCGATTTTGTTTTCCAAGAAGAAGGATGGGAGCTTGCAACTTTGTGTTGACTACCGTCACCTAAACCAGGTGACTGTGAAGAACAAGTACCCACTTCTAAGGATTGACTACCTCTTTGATCAGCTTAAGGGAGCACGGTGGTTCACGAAGATATACCTCAGATCAGGCTATCACCATCTCATAGTTCGAGACGAGGATGTGCAGAAGACGGCCTTCAGATGTCGGTAAGTCCACTATAAGTTCTTAGTTATACCCTTTGGCGTAACCAAGTATCCAGCAGTGTTCATGTGTCTCATGAACAGGATCTTCTAGCCATACCTTGATCTCTTTTTTGTGCTCTTCATCGACGATATTCCGATCTACTCGACTACTGAGGAGGAGCATGACTACCATTTTCAGGTAGTACTGGACACACTTCAAGAGCACCACCTTTATGTTAATCACTCGAAGTTCTAGTTTTGGATTCGATAGGTTCACTTCTTGGGACACGTCATCTCAAAGGCTGGATTTTTAGTAGATACAGCAAATATTGAAGCGGTACTTTCTTGGGAGCCACCCAGGAGTATGACGGAGGTACAGAGTTTCCTGGGTTTGGATGGATATTACCGGAGGTTCATACCAAACTTCTCCAGAGTTACAGCACCACTTTCATCCTTGACGAAGAACGGGAAACCCTTTGTGTGGTCAGAGAGATGTCAACAGATCTTTTAGGAGCTGAGGCAGAGGCTAACAAGCGCCCCCATCTTGAGGCTTCTAGAGGAAGGTGTAGGGTACGTAGTCTACTGTGATACATCAGGGACCAGACTCAGGTGTGTCCTAATGTAGGAGTGAGTTGTGATCGCGTATGGTTCTCGGATGCTGAGATAGCACGAGAAGAACTATGCTACCCATGACCTGGAGTTAGCAGTAGTGGTCTTCACCTTGAAAATGTGGAGGCACTATCTGATGGGAGAGACTTTTATAGTCTACTCTGATTACAAGAGTCTCAGGTATATCTTCTCACAGAAGAACCTGAACCTGAGACAGTGGTGAGTTCCTCCAGGACTATGACTTCAAGATAGTCTATACTCCTGGGAAGGGGAACATTGTAGCAGATGATCTCAGCAGGAGATCAGTCATTCAGTTTCTCGGAGAGGGGGAAGATCAGCTGGCCGCATTGCAGATATCCTTTGTGGATGGGGATGGAGAAGCCTATATACAGTCTCTTACATTCACTCTCCCACTTCTTCAGTGAGTTAGGGAGGTGCAGCGTGGGGACGCTGACTGTGAGACACGGTGTGCTCAGATATCTACAGGGCAGGCACCTGATGAATTTTCTGAAGGTCGGGAGCAAGTCATCCTCTTTAGAAGACATACCATGGTACCAGTAGCACTTTATGAGGAAGTGTTGAGGGAGTTCCACACATCTCCTCTAGCAGTACATCCAGGAGTGGCAAAGATGTACCAGGACCTTCGATGATAACATTGTTGGCCAGGTATGAAGAAGGTCGTAGCGGAGTTTGTCTCACGATGCCTCACTTGTCAGTAAGTGAAGGCGGAGCACCGGGTACCATAAGGCTTGGTCCAGCCCTTAGAGGTCCCAGAGTGGAAGTGGGATGGGATATCCATGGACTTTGTGATGGGTCTTCCATATATATTTAGGAGTCACGATTCGATATGGGTGATCATTGAGTGACTCACCAAGTCGGCGCACTTCCCACCGATCAGAGTGCAGGGCTCAGTAGAGAGCTTGGGATGCCTCTATGTGCAAGAGATTGTGCATTTTCATGGAGTACCTTCTTCTAGTGTCTCTGAACGTGATGAACGGTTTACTTCCCGGCTATGGAAGGGGTTGCAGGAGGCTTTCAGGACACAAATTCGCTTGAGCACCGCCTTCCATCCTTAGACAGATGTTCAAACTGAGCGGACCATTAATACCCTCAGGTACATGCTTCGTGCATGTGTCCTTCACTTCATTCGTAGCTGGGAGGACCATTTACCTTTGGTGGAGTTTTCCTACAACAAAATTTATCACTCCACCATCAGTATGGCACCTTTTGAGGCCTTATATGGTAGACCTTGCAGATCGCCATTGTGCTGGACAGACCCTGGGGAGTCAGTACTAGTGGGACTGGAGATGGTACAGGCTAGCACGAAGAAGGTACAGATCATCCAGGAGTGGATGAAGACTGCACAGAGCAGGCAGAAGTCATATGATGATAGGAGAAGGAGACCTCTGGAGTTTTAGGATGGCGATCATGTCTTTCTACAGGTCTCACCTCGATGAGGTATATGGAGATTTGGCTGAGGTGGCAAGTTATCTTTGAGGTTCATTGGACCTTTCCAGGTCCTCAGTAGAGTAGGCGAGGTGGCTTACCACTTAACTCTTCCACCTTAGTTGCACCGGGTGAACGACGTCTTCCACATATCTCAGCTGAGGAGATACGTGCACAACCCGTCCCACATCATCAACCATAGAGAGCTGGACATCGATGACGGGGCGACTTTCATGGAGTTTCTAGTGGAGATTGAGGATTGACAGGATCAGTTACTACGTGGACGGTCGATACCTCTAGTGCGCGTATGCTGGCAGTATGGGAACCTCCAGGAGAGTACATGGGAGCGGGAGGCTCAAATGCGTGCTTAGTACCCCCATTAGTTTCCTTATTTCGAGTTGTAGCTTATGGGGATGTAAAGCCCTGAGGTGGGTAGAATGTAAAGACCCGGAAAATACATGGAAAAGTTTTTCTTAAATTCATGGGATTTTTACAAGTCCGCAAAAATTTACGGCCCTTGATTCTGAGGCCCAATGTGCCCGGAATCAATTTCTAAAGTTTTGTTCGGGTATGTTCAGTAAACATATGAGCGGGATTTTATAACTTTTGAACCGGTGCTCAGAATCGAAATCTGAGGGCACTATTGAGCTCACAGTGTCGGTGATTTCTTAGTGAGACCTTCACTGCAGTTGCATTCTGACGAGAATGGAAGTTAGATATTGGGGTTTTTAATTAAATTGAATAAAAATAAAGTGTTAACTTTTTTTAATTGTGGTGGTTAAAAGCTCCAAGAGGAGGTTATTGGTGGGGGCCACCACACCATAACCTTCCATGAGAGGTTATGTAGGTGGGGTCCACCCACACATAACCTCCCTTTGAAGGATATTCCATGGTGGGGACCACCCAGGGGTTGTAACCCCTTGGAACCCCCAATTAAGTGGAGATCCTCTTCACCTTCCCCCACCATTTATTTGAGCCAACCCACTTCATTTATTAGATTAAGTTTCCCCAATTAATTAAACTCCACCTTTTGAAATATTTTGAATTATTTCCAACAATTAAATAATAGAAAAACATATTATTTTATTTTGGGTTGGAAACTTTCATTTGGGTGGGACTTTCAGAGAGTTCTTGGAAGAATTTGGAGAATTTCATCCTCTCAATGAAGAACGCGAAAAACTCCTCTTCATCGTTCACCAAAGATCATCGAACTCCTTCACCAATCTTCAACCGAGCCAAAAGAGAAGGATCCGGCCATGAAGAATGCCGACAACACTTCTTCCTCGGTTTCCTACCCCGGACGCTTCCCGAGGCCACCTTTCCACGACTTCGTCAACGATCAACGTCATACGAGGTATGGGGTTTTGAGTTGTTTTATTGATCTCGTACCACATCATTGAATGTATGGAATGTGAATTTCCGAATGATAACACCATAATGAGGACGGATAGGACCGCACAAACATGGCCCGACCCTCCCCATTTGTTGTTCTCATTTTGTTGATGACTGTGGTGCGAAGTGGCAGCAGCCGGCGTTGGGCCGGCCGCGAAGGAAACCAGTAGGGCGCGGTACCGTTGTGTTGCGTGGATGAAAGGGAGGTTGCGGCTGGAGCGAGCCGCGACGGAGGGGGTGCGGCGTCTTCGCGCCACATAGAGGGTAGAAGAGTCGCAGCTAGGCCCGACCACGGTGGAGGTGGCATGGTACCGTCGTGCCGTGCAGAAGAGGGGAGGTCGTGGCCAGGCCGGGTCACGGCAGAGGGACGCGGCGTCGTCGCGCCGCACTGGTGGTGCAGAACTGCTGCTAGGGTGGGCCGCGGCGGAGGGGCGCGGTGCTTTCACGCCCCGCCGGTGGTATGGAACTGGCTGGCCGCTCGGCCAGCCAGACAAGGCAGGACCCCTTGGGTCCCGTGGGTTACCTGAACTGGCACCTAGATCCGGTTCTGATCGGAAGGCAGGGGTGACCCCCCCCCCCCCCCACGCGCTGTCGGCCATGCGGGCCGCTAGCCAGCCGGGCCGAGCCACCCCCCTCGGGTCGGGCAGCCCCCTTGGACTGGGTCAGACCGGCAGACCGGGTCGGACCCTGGTCCGGACCGAGTCGGACCGGACCCGGACCCACTATGGCTAGTTTACACCTTTTCGCCCCTATCTTGGGTTATGGGTGTCCGATCGATGAACCGTCTACGGTGACGAAAAGATTAGAGTGAGACGGTTCTTTTGAAATATCCCACTTGAGATTTGGTCATAGTTGGTGTACGGTCGGGTCAGTTTGAACCTAAAAACCAACCGGGCCCCCAGGATAGAAATGCCAATAACTCACAGACCGAGCGTCTGATTGAAGCGTCATCTGTTACATTGAGACCCCTATGACGAGACGGACCTTTGAGATACTTCTACTTGGGACTTCTTGACAGTTTGAGTATCGATCAGTAGCTTGTGGAGTGGATCATCCCAGAGGCGAACGAACGGAGTACGGAGACCTAGTAGCTAGCTGAGACCTGACGACTGCTGACCTTTCGACTTGGAGTGTTTCGACTAGCCCAGTGGAAAGCGCCTCTGTGTGACGCGACATGCCCAAGGTGGGGAGCGCCTCTATCTGAGCACAACAGACTCATGGTACTCGGCATGTGGATTACCTCAGCAGGCTATGAGGGGGAGCGCCTCTGTGTGACCACGGCGGACCCCTAGTGGGGGGCGCCTCTGTGTGACGTAGTAGACCCACGGTACTCGACAGGAAGAGTACCTCAGCAGTCCAAGGATAGTGGGAAGCGCCTCTGTGTGACACAGCAGGCCCACAGTACTCGATAGAGGAGGAGTACACCATCAGCCGAGATTCCGATAGTTTGACTGTGGATGTTACTTGCTACTATTCCTTGAATAAAATACTGGTTTGAGCTGAGTCGATGACTTTTGTGTTTACCTCACTAATGAGATGGGTTACCAGATAACTTAGGTATATTTATGGGCATATACCTAAGTAATGGTTATTTGTTGATTTCATACTTGTGGTTTATCCTTGTTAGATTTAGTGAGACCTTGAGGGTCTTGGGGTCCCTAATGAGTATCGTTATACTCATCCCTGCACGGGCTATGCCCGCACCTCGATGTGTTGGTTGCAGACGATGGACGGCACTGACGGAGGCTGAGAGTGCTAGGACTGGACGGTACCCGGAGGTGGACTTTACGATAATTCGGTACACAGAGGAGTCTTACAGACGTGGTGTGTTAAGGTGGCCATCTGTTCCTACCCTTCAGGTAGGAACCCCATAGGATGATCTAGGAGCTACTCTTTATCTTTTTAGCTATTTGTCCCTTTTTCAGTTTTACTTGTACTTTACAGTTGGGCTTGTATTTCCGGCCCCTTTTACTTTCCAGTACACTTTTGTATACAGTTTTTACTTAGCGTTTTACTTCTAGTTGCGTACTCTGTTATGTGTGATCATTTTATAAAGGCAATGCCTTCCCAGTTTTGGGATTTATGCCTTTAGTGCTAGTCACCAGCCCCTAGCCTATAGAAGGCGGGCCTAGGGTAGTCACGGAACGGGCCCCAAGTACAGGTCTTGAAAAAGTGATTTAGTTAATTAATAAAATAGGTGGCTCAAAACCATGTTTAAACACAACTAATCCTAACCACATAAGAGGAATGTATGATTAATATTGGTTGGTTAATGCATTTAATGCACTCACTTACCCTCCAAAAATGGTCATGTGTAAGGAATAAGGATGAGATAGAAAAATGAAGCATGAAACACAAAAATATCAAATTGAATAAGAATAAAAGAGAAACTTCTCTAAAATAAATCCCCCTTCATTGCATGTTTTGAGCTAAGTAAGTTCACCCCCATAATGTTATTCATTAGGGAGTGTGAAAATAAAAATAAAAAACCTATAGCATCAATCCCCAACCAAAAGCACCTCCATAGTAGGCTTTATTTTCTAGGGTCAAATTCAAGATGGATTGCATAGATAACCCTTACTCTTTTTTATAAATGATTATCTTCTTGATATAACCTTATATCTTCACTTATATATCCTATATATTCTCTTTTATCTATCCTATATTCCCATGTAAGTCATATAATCCATGTTTAAATTTGATTTTCATGTATTCTTCTCCCATATATTCTTCTAATAATATAATTTTATCCATAAGAGAGAAGTAGGTTCATCCACATTATTATCTATCTTTATCTGTATATTTTTTCATTCACATTTTGTAGGATTATTTAAAACATTTTATGTATAACATTATGTATTTCTTGGACATACATCACACAAATCATGACTTGAAACTTTATTCATGGTGTGTAAGGCTTATTAAGCATCAATATTTTCACATGCATACATGGATCCCATTGTGAACTCATTATAAAACTGTGAACTCCATTATCTTATTTTTTTATTTTTTTCATGTATATGATTTTTAGATTCATTGAGGTTGTGAACCCTACTTTTTTCCGCTATTTCTGTAATATCAAACTATTCACATTGTGTATAGAGATTTAGGATACAAACTAAACTATTCTCTTCATTTTTTCATTAATGCTTGAATATATCACATCATGAACATGGATTAATGAAATAAAAGGGTATCAAGATTAAATTAATCATCTCTTTCATATTCATTTATAGTTGTGAAATTGTAATACATAATGTGAACTACCTTGACACATCATCACATTACCCTTATATAGTCATCCCACATTTACACATCCATATACATACTTTTATGTCACCTTAATAGGATCAATATACCTTTATATAGATATATATAATCTCTAAATAGTGTGGCTAAACCTTTCATACCCTTACGTAGCCAAGACATTTACACAGTACCTCCTCTTCCCTTATGCAAATCAGATCTTCTACCCATACGCAACTTCCCTTCACATTTGAAACATCAATATTCCTTTACAGAAAAAATCATCACTAAAATAATATAAATATTCCTATTTTTTATAAAATTATATTTAAATTATTATTACCCATAAATAAATAAAATAACGAATATTAAGAAAAATTACTTAATAATTAATAAATTTTATCAAATAAAATTTAACAATATGTATGCATGATTATATAAATATCAGTAACTTTAACTTCAATTCTATAAAAATATCAGATAACAAGAAATGGAATTTTATGTGTCATTAATAACTCTTGGATTATTCTTATAGATTTTTATTTAACAAGTGATGATTTGATAGAATAAATTATTTGAGGCCACCACCAAAATTATTATTAGGTTCAAAAAAATTGTCACACCCAAGACTTTTTTTAAATTAATTTTTCATTTAATTTCCATTCTAGATTTTTTTGGGGGGTTTACCACTCATTTTAGTGAAAATGGTGGGTTTTGAAAATTTGGGTCAAACTGCGAGCCCAATTCCAGATTTAAAAACAAATTTTTTTCTTATATAACTCCTTCAATTTCACCATTTTATACCCATTACAATTCCCAATTGGCATAACCTGATATATTAAAATCGCCATATCCCTTTGGACCACATAAAAATCCAAAATCATGATGGATTTGGGTTTTTGATTAAGGTAATGGGCCTGCCCGTAAGCCCATTTCCTGCTTTAAATTATTTTTTAAAATTGTCAATAGATCATTCATTTTTTACTGTTTTTTGGTTATTCCACCTCCCTCATGAAACCACTATCTCTAGGATCATCCCCATTATCGGTTTTGCATTTTTGGAGCTCATTTGAACCCCGAAAGAGGGCAATTCGTCTCTGAATTTATCAAATCTCCCAAATTTGAAGAGGTAAATTCATTCTTTCATATATCCTTAAATATCTACTCTTTTTCCTCCATTTTAGTCCCCACATGACCTTATCCTCCTCAGTAGAACTTAAATAGCAGGTTTTGTTGCTTTGAGATTCAAATTTTGGTTAATTAGGGGTGATTTCTTCAAGCGTTTTCAAGGTAAGTGTTTCTCCCTTCCACTTTTTCCATTTCCTTAGAGTTTCATCCCTATTTCTTGATGTTCCAAAATGTCCAGAACCTAGGGTTCATACCTAGGGTTTAACCATGAGTCTTTTTAGTGAAAATTTGTGGTCTAGGGATGGATTTATCATTCTTGTGTGTTGGGGTGGTGCAGTTGATATTTCGCACCATATTTTGAGGGATTCGACAATTTCGGTAGGTGATTCCGTGGGTAACCATTTAATGATGAGTTATTTTGCTTGATTAAATAATTTTTAATGTTACTTATATGTTGTGCATTATGAGAAAACCATTTTTGGTAGCAATAGTAAATCATTTGGTATTAAAGTTACATTTTTGTTTGAAGTGTGTATTTTTCAAATGTATTTCATGTGTTATCTCTTGTGGTAGTTTTGTAAAATGTGGAAGTGATTTATTAGATGTTTAATGGCACTACCAATTTTGGTTGGGTAATGATATAGTGTCATGTGGGCCTAAAAAGGGGGGTCTTTTAATGGTTTTGATTTGTGTAACCTTGTTATACTCCTTGAAAGTGTTTTATGGATTTGTGTGTTCTCATGGGTATCTTTTGTGATATTGTTCAAGGTGATTATATAACATTTGAAAGTGAATTATTACATGTTTATTGGTCTGCCAATTCTGTTTTGGTAGGGTATTGGTGTGCTTTTGGCTTAAAAAGAGGTTTTTGAAATGGGTTTTATGTGAAAATCTTGGGTATACTCCTTATAATTGTTTTATGAAAGTTTTGAATGGTTTATTGAGTTGTGTAAGAGGTGAAACTATATCAGAAAACTGTTTTGGTAGGAGTATATTTTTAAAAGGTCCATTTCATTTGTGAAAAGCCTGTTATGCGATATGTATCATCTTGGAAACACTACTACAACCTGCCCCTTTATCAGCGCTAAAAACCAGCATTAACAGCGCTAGAAAAGCGCTGTTAATTCCGGCGTAGATAAAGGGGTCCTTTATCAGTGCGTGGTGGAGCGCTGATAAAGGTCAACTATATCAGCGCTTCTCGGAGCGCTGATACAGGGTCCCTTTATCAGCGCTCCTATAGCACTATTAAAGGTGTCCTTTATCAGCGCTAAAAAAGCTCTGATAAAGGCCCCAGCGCCTGCACCTAAAAAACAGTACCTGCACACCTGCACACCAGAATACCTGCACAAAGTAGCATATGCACACCTGCACACCATAGCACCCGCACCCAATATTTTTACTGACAACAGTATATACATTTACTTAACATCATGAATACAAAAAAATGCATTGTTATATACATTTCAAACATTGTTTTACATGGTTACATTTACAATTATTCAACAACAGTTATAAACATTCATGTTTCATCCTTTGATATCCATGATCCGCTCTCGATGCTATTTGTTGCCGAACAAAGCATCCGAACTCAAGGAAAAAAATTCACCTATATAAGAAAACAAATATTATGTTAGTAATGCAATAATGAAAGAAATTAAAACAGTAATATGAAAGAATACATTAATATGGAAATGTGAAACTAAAATATTAAATTTTAAACTCAAAAGTTTTCATTTTCATAACAATGAAAGGGAATAATGTAAAATCAATATGTTTTTGATTGATTTATCTCATTTAATAAATACTGATTCTTTATCTAATGAAAAGCTTTACCGGTCACACCGTGTGTCGGATTGAGGTGTGGTCTATTCGTACACGTCACAAATGACTCTTGGATCGTTGTCCTAAATTATCAAAACAATCTGAAGGCATTTTCTCGGCTTGGCGTATGTCATTGGTGTTGTTTTCCAAAGTTTATGTCATTTTCAAACTGATATCAGACAATTTTAGACATACCGGTTACACCGTGCATCAGATTGAGGTGCGGTTGATTCATACACGTCAAAAATGACTCTTGGATCGTTGTCCTAAAGTATCAAAACAATCTGAAGGCATTTTCTTGGTTTGGCGTATGTCATTGGTGTTGTTTTCCAAAGTTTATGTCATTTTCAAACTGATATCAGACAATTTTAGCCATACAGGTCACACCGTGCGTCGGATTGAGGTGCGGTCGATTCATAAACGTCACAAATGACTCGTGGATCGTTTTCCTAAAGTATCAAAACAATCCTAAGGCTTTTTCTCGGTTTGGCGTATGTCATTGGTGTTGTTTTCCAAAGTTTATGTCATTTTCAAACTGATATCAGACAATTTTAGCCATATCGGTCACACCGTGCATCGGATTGAGGTGCAGTCAATTCGTACACGTCACAAATGACTCTTGGATCATTTTCCTAAAGTATCAAAACAATCTGAAGGCGTTTTCTCGGTTTGGCGTATGTCATTGGTGTTGTTTTCCAAAGTTTATGTCATTTTCAAACTGATATCAGACAATTTTATCCATATCGGTCACACCGTGCATAAGATTTAGGTTTGGTAAATTCTTACACATCACAAATGACTCGTGTATCGTTTTCCTAAAGTATCAAAACAATCCGAAGGAGTTTGCTCGGTTTGGCATAGGTCATTGGTGTTGTTTTCCAAAGTTTATGTCATTTTCAAACTCATATCAGACAATTTTAGCCATACCGGTCACACCATGCGTCGGATTGAGGTGCGGTCAATTCGTACATGTCACAAATGACTCGTGGATTGTTTTCCTAAAGTATCAAAACAATCCGAAGGCTTTTGATCAGTTTGGCGTATGTCATTGGTGTTGTTTTCCAAAGTTTATGTCATTTTCAAACTGATATCAGACAATGTTAGCCATACCGGTCACACCGTGCGTCAGATTGAGGTGCGGTCAATTTGTACACGTCACAAATGACTCGTGGATCGTTGTACTAAAGTATCAAAACAATCCGAAGGCATTTTCTCGGTTTGGCGTATGTCATTGTTGTTTTTTTCCAAATTTTATCTCAATTTGAAACTGATATCAGACACCTTTAGCCATACCGGTCACACCGTGCGTCAGATTGAGGTGAGGTCGATTTGTACACGTCACAAATGAATCATGGATCGTTTTCCTAAAGTATCAAAACAATCCTAAGGCATTTTCTTGGTTTGGCGTATTTCATTGGTGTTGTTTTCCAAAGTTTATGTCATTTTCAAACTAATATCAGACAATTTTAGCCATACCGGTCACACCATGCGTCAGATTGAGGTGAAGTCAATTCGTACACGTCACAAATGACTCGTGGATCATTTTCCTAAAGAATCAAAACAATATGAAGTCGTTTTCTCGGTTTGGCGTATGACATTGGTGTTGTTTTCCAAAGTTTGTAATTTTCAAACTGATATCAGACAATTTTAGTCATATCGGTCACACCGTGCGTCGGATTGAGGTGCGGTTGATTCGTACACGTCACAAATGACTCGTGGATCGTTTTCCTAAAGTATCAAAACAATCTGAAGGCGTTTGCTTGGTTTGGCGTATGACATTGGTGTTGTTTTCCAAAGTTTATGTCATTTTCAAACTGATATCAGACAATTTTAGCCATACCGGTCACACCATGCGTCGTATTGAGGTGTGGTCGATTCGTACGCATCACAAATGACTCGTGGATCATTTTCCTAAAGTATCAAAACAATCTGAAAGGGTTTTCTTGGTTTGGAGTATGTCATTGGTGTTGTTTTCCAAAGTTTATGTTATTTTCAAACTGATATCAGACAATTTTAGCCATACTGGTCACACCGTACGTCAGATTGAGGTGCGGTCAATTTTTACACGTCAAAAATGACTTGTGGATCATTGTACTAAAGTATCAAAACAATCCGAACGCATTTGCTCGGTTTGGAGTATGTCATTGGTGTTGTTTTCCAAAGTTTATCTCAATTTGAAACTGATATCAGACACTTTTAGCCATACCGGTCACACCGTGGGTCAGATTGAGGTGAGGTTAATCCGTACACGTCACAAATGGCTCGTGGATCGCTTTCCTAAAGTATCAAAACAATCCGAAGGCGTTTGCTCGGTTTGGCGTATGTCATTGGTGTTGTTTTCCAAAGTTTATGTCATTTTCAAACTGATATCAGACAATTTTAGCCATACCGGTCACACCGTGCATCGGATTGAGGTGCGGTCGATTCTTACACGTCACAAATGACTCGTGGATAGTTGTCCTAAAGTATCAAAACAATCCGAATGCATTTTCTCAGTTTGGCGTATGTCATTGGTGTTGTTTTCCAAAGTTTATCTCAATTTGAAACTGATATCAGACACTTTTAGCCATACCGGTCACACCGTGCGTCGGATTGAGGTGTGGTCGATTCGTACGCATCAAAAATGACCCGTGGATCATTTTCCTAAAGTATCAAAACAATCCAAAGGCGTTTTCTTGGTTTGGCGTATGTCATTGGTGTTGTTTTCCAAAGTTTATGTCATTTTCAAACTGATATCAGACAATTTTAGCCATACCGGTCACACCGTGCGTCGGATTGAGGTGCGATCAATTCGTACACGTCAAAAATGACTCGTGGATCGTTTTCCTAAAGTATAAAAACAATCCGAACGTGTTTGCTCGGTTTGGAGTATGTCATTGTTGTTGTTTTCCAAAGTTTATCTCAATTTGAAACTGATATCAGACACTTTTATCCATACCGGTCACACCGTGCATCGGATTGAGGTGCGGTCAATTCGTACGCGTCACAAATGACTCGTGGATCGTTTTCCTAAAGTATCAAAACAATCAGAAGGCTTTTTATCAGTTTGGCGTATGTCATTGGTGTTGTTTTCCAAAGTTTATGTCATTTTCAAACTGATATCAGACAATTTTAGTCATACCGGTCACACTGTGCGTCGAATTGAGGTGCGTTCGATTCGTACACGTCACAAATGACTCGTGGATTGTTTTCCTAAAGTATCAAAACAATCCAAAGGCTTTTTCTCGGTTTGGCATATGTCATTGGTGTTGTTTTCCAAAGTTTATGTCATTTTCAAACTGATATCAGACAATTTTAGCCATACCGGTCACACCGTGCGTCAGATTGAGGTGCAGTCTATTCTTACACATCAAAAATGACTTTTGAATCGTTGTACTAAAGTATCAAAACAATCCGAACGCGTTTTCTTGGTTTGGCGTATGTCATTGGTGTTGTTTTCCAAAGTTTATGTCATTTTCAAACTGATATCAGACAATTTTAGCCATACCGGTCACACCGTGCGTCGGATTGAGGTGCGTTCGATTCGTACACGTCACAAATGACTTTTGGATCGTTGTCCTAAAGTATCAAAACAATCCGAAGTCGTTTGCTCTGTTTGGCGTATGTCATTGGTGTTGTTTTCCAAAGTTTATGTCATTTTCAAACTAAATAGTAGGAATTCACTAATCTAAGGATATGAAACATAAGAAAGGGAGATCATAGATGCTCAATAAGTGTAAAGGGAGATATCAATGACCATATAAAGATAACATAAGTATTAGTAATTCACCTTCATTGTCTTATTTGTTTACATTCTTCGATCGGGTATGCTTCCCATTCATTTCTAAAGACATTTATATCATCTTCTGAATATGAGTTTTTGCGACAGTCATAGTAGTACTAAAAAAATATAAATACACAAAGGATTAATAATTATTTTAAATAAAGTAGTAATTATTTTCAAAAATACCTCTTCAGGGATGCTAGTTTGTCCATGAAATACGATCTCTTTCATAAATTTACAAACATAATAACCCCAGTCCTTGTCATTTGTTTGTTTCAGACACTGCAGAAACATCGAGAAAAATAAGTAATTTGTTTTGATATGTATTTTGATAGTGAAATATAATTATATATACCCAGATACTTCTCCATTTGTAGATCTTGTGGGCATTGTCGTCCTTACGCCCTGGATTCATTCCAGCCTTTAGACAATATTCATACACTGCTCTATCATAACAAAATCCTCATTAAAAGATAATATAAATTATATAACTAGATATTTAGTTCTAAAATGTTGGATCTAGTGTATTAAAAATTGACAATCGCTATCATGTGTGGTTGGTTAGTTGGATATCCATGCAGTGAATCCAGAAAATAAATCTTTGGAGTATCCAAATTGACTGCAATGAGCATCCAATGTTCCCTAAAAAAACAAAAAGAAATAAGTACTGATAGAAATGAAAATATAATTGATATGATTAAAATGTAGAGTTTTAACCTTGCATCATTGGTATTAAAAAGATCATGTCAGTCGTAATTCTTCTTTGAAACGTTCTGAGCAGATTTGACATCAATTCAGCCTGAAAATTAGAATCTATTTCTGTTCGTTGTGTAGAAATGGGGTGAGGACTAACGAGTCCAAATTTGTATTCATGGGAAAATCCCGTCAATTGTTTTTCATATATACGCCTGTGAAAAATATGAGATGTATTTATCCATAATTATCAAAGTATATTAGCTTCTGTAAAATCAAATCATGAAAACATACCTCATGTATACATTTATAAGTGAGGCGCCTAGCCAGTCGTATGTGATGATCTTAGAAACAGTGTCTGCACTAACGAAATCCATTGTTTCCTCTCTGTACATATCTTTTTCACAAACAATTGTATGATTCTTTTCTTCTTTCATTTTCGTATCCACATGAGCTTGCAATGATATTAAATGTGGATATAGAACGGGTAGGGTGAGCATGCTCTCAGTAGATCGTTTTGATCGGTTGGTTGATCCAATCTTGGAGCTGCTATTTCGTTTTAGCTTCTCCATTTTATCCTTCTGTAATAACATTCATCGGATCATCCATTTTCTAATTTAATGTTAAAGGTTCTACTTGAAAAATGAACTAGAAATGAATACCTCCTGCTCGACGTGTTTTTTTACAAGATTCGACGGCCATGCAACGAATGTTCCAATAGCTTTTTCCATCATATGAATGTCGTCATCGTCATTTGGCACGGGTAGCTCGGCACTCGGCTCATGAGCTACGTTAATCGACACTTTGACATGACCGGTTGTAAGTGGTCTGGAGTGTAGCATGTCATTCTGCATATTGAACATCGTAGCCCTCGCTACAAGGTGATGGGTGGGAGTTGACAGATATAAATCACAGTCATTTTCACCCTGCAGAATATCATTAAATGAAAGGAATCAGTGTCTATGTGATTCACATCTCACAAAAATGAATATTATAACATAGATTACCTCGGTTAAGTCAGGTCTTTGAGGGGAATGGCTCGCCTCAAAGCTGGTGAGGGGTGGATCTTCTCGCAGGGGTTGTTCTTGAGTTGTTTGTTCTCTTCGCCTCTCCTCCATCAAACTCTTTAGCATCTCTCTCTGATTTTGGATTAGTTCTTCAAGGGTAGCTACTCTATCTCTCATTACATGAAATTCTTTAGTTTGTTCATCCTCTTGTTTTTTTCTTAAAATATGTCTTGGGTGACACCCCAAAACCCACACCTCTGATGCGGCCATACTGTTCTGGCTGTTTCAAGGCCGTTGAAAGTATGTCTGCATCCGGTGCGGGTGTTGATGTTTCCTGTGACTATGTCAAATAGAAAATATGAAAAAATAAGTAAGCATCGTTATGTAATAGTGATTTAAAGCAAAACAAGTTTATATTATTTCATACTTACACATGTTTCCCACACTTTTTGTGTGTTTTCATCTATCAGTTTCCCCTCTTTATTAACACAAGCCTCCTTCCATAGCACATGGAGTGGAATGGAAGTGACTTGAGATTTTGCTTCATCAATCTGCTTATAAACAGAGAAACATGGTTACAGTATTGTTTTATGTCACATAAAATTATTACAGTACTTTTAAAATACATACCAATTGTTTTTCAATTGAAGCGTACCCCAACCTTGCTTTACGGTAGGGGTACGCTGGTTTTGCTGCCCGTTCTTTATTTTCAGCACTCAGTTGCTGTTTCATAAATAAAAACCTATCAATTAATGTGATGAATACAAGCAACGTTACACAACGTGTAACCAAACACAATATACCTGAAAATTCTTTTCCGCACGACGGTTGCAAAATGCATCCCACGTTCCTTGGGATATCAAGTGTGCATAAAGAGGAGGCGGGCGCGGCTTGATTTTCCCTTCGGCATCTTTCAGATGATTTTTCGTTAAAATTGTGTGAAAGCCTCTATGAATCCTTCCTACCAGTCTGAAAACATATTCTTTGTGCGAAACATCTACTATAAATGCACTCTGCAAGAGATGATGAAGGGTTAGTCAATATTTCAATATTTTATTTTATTTTAATAAATTAAATAGATGATGTCGTAATTTTACCATAATCTCTTCCCAAATTAATGTTTTCAACCCGATGACAACATGGTTCCACGACTCTACGTCAATCGGCACGCGTTGTTGAGTGACGATTCCAATGTAGCTACTAAACATGGCTTTGTTGGGGTTTACATGCTAGCCTAGCTTATTCCATCCCACCTCATATTTGATGCCTTTTCTTTTGCCTTAAGGATTTTTGCTAAAACTGTCAAACTATGACGCACCTGTTTTTTTTGGGTCGCTGGGGTTTCATCGCCTACCATTTCCTCAGTTTCTGCATCATCATTATGTTTCTCCGAAGCACTAGCTTCAGCACTGACATCAGCTGCAACAGGTTGAGAGACTTGTTGTACGTCAGCAGTGGGACTAGCTGCAACAGGTTGAGAGACCTGTTGTCTCTCAGCAGTGGGACCAGCTGCAACAGGTTGATAGACCTGTTGTACGTCAGCAGTGGGACCAGATGCAACAGGTTGAGAGACCTGTTGTCTCTCAGCAATGGGACCAGCTGCAACAGGTTGAGAGACGTGTTGTGTCTCGGGATTGGGTGCATCAGTAGGTGAAGAAGTCATTATCTGCAGAACTGGTTTAAAATTTAAGTTAGATCACATAAAAGCAGCAGCGAACAGATAATAACATAATGTAACACAATCTATATTACAATAAAAATCAATAACTTGATTATTGAACTCCCTTTTTTTTAAAAGGCTGAAGGGATTTGACCTCTCTATCAACTATCCATATCCCTTCATTGTGGTCTCCTCTGACATACAAAACGTCGTCTACATTGTGACCACTGTGAAATGATTGCGAAATCCCAATGAAAGGATCATCTTCCTTTGAATTTTCATCTGACTCTTCAGCTGTTTTGGTCGATAACAGAACAATTGACCAGTTTCGGTTTGCGGGATCGGGAACATAAAATACTTGCACTGCCTGTGATGCCATTATAAATGGTTCGTCTTTCTCCCCTTCCTTACTGAAATCAACTTTCACAAATCCCAAATCATCTATTTTAACAGCACTCCTGTTATCAACCCACTTGCATTGAAATATCAGAACTTGAAATTCCGTATAATCTAACTCCCATATTTGTTTGATGATGCCAAAGTATGACATATTCGCATAAATTGGATTTATGTCCTTAGCATCGGAAACATGCATCGCTTCAACCACAAGTGTAACCCCACTATTCTGCATGGTACTGTCTTCATCATGTTCATTAGTATAAAATGTATAACCATTAACTACATAAGCATTGTAAGATAATACATACACACTTGGTCCTCCGGCTAGCCATCGAAATCGTTCCGAAATAGACTTTGGATTTTCATCTGACTTCTTAAAAATATGATCTCGAAACCATCTTATAAACTGTCGATTATGTGTATTTGATATCCATTTTTCAGCCCTTGATGGATTCAATTGCCTAAGAATTTATTTGTGGATTTCAACATATGGGTCAACGTCCAAACTGTTATGAAAAACATAAAGGTGGGCCTACTCCCGATCTGTAATATTGATTGTGACAACATTTCTTCCAGGAATTCCTTCACCCTCTAACCGCCCAGTGTGACGAGATTTCGGTAAGCCAATGCTTTCCACACCAGACAAGTATTCGGTACAGAATTCAACGGCTTCCTCAACAATATATCGCTCTACAATACAACCCTCTGGACGACTTCGATTTTTGACATACCCTTTCAAAATCTTCATATACCGTTCAATGGGGTACATCCATCTGTAATGTACAGGACCACATAGTCGAATCTCTCTCACCAAGTGGACCATCAAATGAACCATCATATCAAAAAATGAAGGCGGGAAGAACATTTCTAATTCACATAATATGACGGCAATTTCTTTTTCCATAGCTGGCAATTTTGTCAGGTCTATAACTTTGCTGCATATAGCTTTGAAGAAGAAACACGGTTTCGTTAATGTATGGAGAACATTCTTGGGAAAAATGAAACGTAAAGCAATTGGAATGAGATTTTACATCAAAACATGACAGTCATGTGATTTCAGACCTTTTAACTTCAAGTCGCTCATTGACACAAGGTTACTGATATTTGACGAATACCCCTCTAGAACCTTTAAGTCATTCAAGAAGTTGCAAAACTGATATCTCTCCTTCCTGGAAAGAGTGTAAGCAGTAGTAGGAAGAAATGTTCATTTTTCACCCTTTACTGGTGCCAACTCTTCTCGTATTCCCATCTCAACCATGTCCAACCTAGACTTAATTCCATCTTTTGTTTTGCCAGATGTATTTAGCAACGTGCCGATAACACTGTCAAATACATTTTTTTCTACATGCATAACATCAATAAAATTTCTTACATACAGACAATTCCAGTATTGTAATTCAAAAAAAATTGATCTCTTTTTCCAACCAATTTTCGTAAGGTTTTTTGAAGCTGGTTTACCAAAAGTAGTGTCCAAATTTTTAACTTTCTCAAACAATTGATCGCCTATTAGTGGAGACGGTGTTGTACGTTCTTCTGAACTTCCATAGAATGATGTCTTCCAAGAACGGTACTTATGTCATCGCGGTAGAAATTTGCGATGTCCTAGAAACATGGTTTTCGATGAATGTTTTAACCTAATTGATTATGTACCTTCTTCGCAAACGGGACATCCTTGAGTTCCTTTAATGCTATATCCTGAAAAATTTCCATAAGCTGGGAAGTCATTTATTGTCCCATACAACATGACTATTAAAGTGAAATCTTCCTTTCTGTAAGCATCATACAATGTAACACCTGAATCCCACAATAATTTCAAATCTTCGATCAATGGAGCTAAATAAACATCAATATCATTACCCGGTTGTTTTGGTCCTGATATAAGCATAGATAACATGATGTATTTTCATTTCATGCATAACCACGGTGGTAAGTTATAATTTATCAACATAACCGGCCATGTACTATGACTGTTTCTTTGAAAACCAAAAGGATTCACTCCATCTGTAGATAACGCAAGACGAAGGTTTCTTGACTCGTTTCCAAATTCAGGATACTCATGATCGATTCTCTTCCACTGAGGAGAGTCTGTCAGGTGACATAGTATCCCATCTTTAATTCTTGTATCTACATGCCATGTTAATTTTTCTGCAGTCTCCTCACGTCCATATAGGCGTCTAAACCTTGGAATGATTGGAAAGTACCATACAACTTTAGTAGGACTGGATTCATCTTTCTTGTATCGAGAGGCACCACACTTTGGGCATTCTTTAAGTGATTTTTGGTCCTTGCGAAATAGTATACAGTCATTCGGGCAGGCGTGTATTCTTTCAGAGATCATACCCATAGAGCGTAGCATTCGTTTGGCATCGTATGTTTGACTCAGGAGCTCATTGTCTTCTGGGAGCATGTCATTCAAGAGGGCAAGTAGTTTCGTAAAACTGTCATCACTCCACCCGTTATCTACTTTCAAAATATACAGCTTCAGTATGGCTGACAATGCTGTATATTTAGTGCAACCAGCATACAATGGCGTCTTTGCATAACTTTTTAACTTCTCAAACAATTTTGGGCAATCATGAAGTTCATCTTCTAAGGTCCTTTTCATTTTCTCAATACGATCTTCATCATCATTCACATCTGTAATCACATCCTCCATACGGTCATCTTCATTGTTCATGTTTGTAATCATATCAGATGATCCATAAAACGCAGTGTCACCCCAGTCACTACCTACATTCATTGTTTCCTCGTGATTATTCCAACATGTATAACTTTGATCTATTCTGTGACAGATCAAGTGTTCTTCCAACTCATCTGGACTAATTTTTTTTGAATAAAAACAGAATAAACACGGACAAAGGATTTGAGAAGAGTCACATGCATGATCTATTGCAAACTTGATAAATTCTTTCACTCCTTCTTCATACTCTTTTTTCAACCGATTGGCATTCATCCATTCTTTATTTATATTCATCCTATTTAAAATCCATAGGATAAGTATATAGGTTAAAGGAGAAGGAATATGAGTATAATTTAGATAAAAAACAAGATACTTCAAGGAAATAAAGGAATAAATAAATACAAAAATAAAAAATATATTGGGAACCACTACAATCCCCAAGCCTCACATCATCTAGATCTCTAAAACCCAGTAGTGCAGGACACTCAACCAAACAGGCCAAATACACAATAAGGACTGAAATCTCTCACCTATCCACTTTTCATAACAAATATAATCACTACTCAAAATCAATGTCCCTATTAGTAGTATCATAGACCTCACTACTATGTAATTTTTTCCATTTCAATAAAATACCACCTCAAGGTCATTTTTTTAATAAAAGTGGTGACATGAATTGGTCACCTAATTCATTCCCCAAAGGACTCAATTAAAAAAAAGAGTATAAGTACAAACACAAGGTGAAAAGAACTTACACCAGTAGGGATTGAGAGAAGTATAAACCAAAAACACCAAGGAAAATCTGGACAAATATCTAGAAGCAATGAATGATCCAAACAACCTATTATCAACTATTCCATGATCTCCAAAAGGGGTTTTACTATCCATGGGGAAAACAATAATCCATCTGGCTCAAAGGGAATCCAATGCCTTCATAAATTTTCTTCTCTATCAACTTGAGTTATGTTATTCATGCTGTTATACAGTTGTTATTTTAAAATGAAGGGCTGAAATGAAACTTGAGAAAGACCTTAATACATTAAAACCAATGTTTAGAAAGGAAAACCATTAAAGGTTTTGATCAATAAGCTGTTAAGAATGAAGACCATCGTTGCAACGTCACCATCCAACAGAAGCACATGATGTAGTGAAACACTCATCTCATGAGAGCATCATATTATTTATCAGTGTCTTACATGGTATAGCCTCATAATATTTACATGGTAATATTCCATACTATAAATAGTCTCAAGAGATGGCTCATGTCCCATTTCAATATATAGGTTTGTTCTGGGTCAGTCTACACATCCAGCCTATCAACAACCTTACAAAGTTATACCCACCCAAGTAGTCACATCCACAAGGGGGATGTTCACACACTTTAGGTTCAATTCAATAAGGCCAAGGGCTCTGATGTATCACTAGTTACATGTGTGGCCTATGGGAACAAATACATAAAAGTCACAGAATGTATTCCAAGAGGTCTCCGGGTTCCCCCTAACAAGGTCCTCTAAGTCACACTCACTCTAATAACACCCATTAAGGAATTTATAAATCCATAAAGAAATTACCAAAACCACATACCTATTTTATATGTTTCTACTATTTTAATTCCAAGTTGAAAACTTTTCCTAGGCTTACTAAGCCTCGTCCATTTGTCTACCCCAAGATCAACTCATCAATATAGCTCCTTCCTCTCTCCAAAAAACCAAAATTATTAAATTATAACATTTATAATTAATTATCCAAATCAATTTAAACTTGTTATATTCACTAGAAACTCATCTTGTGGACTTTTCATGTTAGAACCAAGACCAAAAATCTATATAATATCTGAAGTGGGATCTTAGTGCCATCATAGGAAAAATACCCAACCAAACCAAATCCATAGACAACATTATATAATTTGATCCAATATCCATGAAAACTACAAAAGGAAACACAAATCATTCATAATGATTGGTGACTTGCAGATACCATCATGATGCCTCTTATACATGAGGTTGGAAAACACCCCCATCAAATCAATATGATACCACCGTGCTCCAGTTGAATCACCCATAAAACCTAATCTAGATAAATCAAAAATCAATAGAAACTAAATATAAAGAATAAAATGGTAAGGAAGATGGTAAAATCACTTAGAATTGTTGAATAAATCCACTAAAAAACTCCCCATGGAAAGGAGAATCAAAGAGGAATAAGGGGGTGGGTCGATTGGGCATTGTATAAGAGGGAGGATGAGAAATGGGGGCTTCCCCTATTGGAATTTCAGGGGGAAAAAGATGAAAATATAATTTTAATGTTCTACACAATTTTCCAAACCATATATTAATAATGTGGTGGCACTGTTCAAGAAAACCCCTTCAAATATTTGGTCAACATAGTTTACCAAACTATGCATTAATTATGTAAATTGGAACTACCTCAGTCTAAAAAATTTCACATGTTTTGTATGAAATCATGAAAAAATGGTATGTTAATCCCTAACTAAAATCAACCTCACATGGTTTCCTCTAATATATCCCATGGTTAACCTTCACTAACCATGAAAGTCAACTATGTGATTTAGAAAGAGGACTGAAAACCTCCTCATGTTCAATGTTCTACATTGTTTATCAAAAAATATGAACACAAAACCATGTTTCATTTGAAAAATCTCCAAAAAAACATCATATAAAACTAAAATAAAGCTTGTGAGACTCACCTGAGTACTTGAGGCACCTCTCAAACCGCGGTGGAGGAGGAGGAGGAGGCACCGGTGGAGGAGGAGGATGAGGCAGCGGACTAGGAGGAGGAGGAGGAGGAGGAGGAGGAAGCACTGGTGGAGGAGGAGGAGGACGAGGCTGCGGTGGAGGAGAAGGAGGAGGAGGAGGAGGAGCAGAGGAGGAGGAGGAGGTGGAGGCAGCGAAGGCAGCGGAGGAGGAGGAGGATGAGGCTGGTGGAGGGGAGGAGGAGTAGGAGCAGAGGAGGAGGAGGCGGCCGCGGCGGAGGAGGAGGAGGCAGCGGAGGCAGCGGAGGAGGAGGACGAGGCCGCGGTGGAGGAGGAGGAGGCCGCGGTGGAGGAGGAGGCACCGGCGGCAGCGCAGAGGCAGGGCGGAGGCAGGGCGGAGGCAGCGGAGGCAGCGGAGGCAGCGGAGGAGGAGGCGGCGTGACCACGGCATGACTGCGGCGTGACCGCGGCGTGACCGCGGCGTGACCGCGGCGTGACCGCGGCGTGACCGCGGCGTGACCGCAGCGTGACCACGGCGTGACCGCGGAGGAGGAGGAGACGTGGAGGCACTGGCGGCACCGACGGAGGAGGAGGAGGAATTGGCAGAGGAGGAGGAGGCCACGGTGGAGGAGGAGGCACCAGAGGCACCGGCGGCAGCGCGGAGGCAGGGCGGAGGTAGGGCGGAGGCATCGAAGGCAGCGGACGAGGAGGAGGATGAGTCCGGCGGAGGGGAGGAGGAGCAGGAGCAGAGGAGGAGGCGACAGCCGCGGCGGAGGAGGAGGAGGCAGCGGAGGCAGCGGAGGAGGAGGAGGAGGCCGCAGCGGAGGAGGAGGAGGCACCGGTGGCAGCAGAGGCAGCGGAGGCAGCGGAGGAGGAGGAGGATGAGGTCGATGGAGGAGGAGGAGGAGGAGCAGAAGCAGAGGAGGAGGCAGCAGCCGCGGTGGAGGAGGAGGAGGCGGCGGCCGCAGAGGCACCGTCGTGACCGTGGCATGACCGCGGCGTGACCATGGCGTGACCGCGGAGGAGGATGCGGCCGCGAAGGCACCGACGGCACCATCGGAGGAGGAGGAGGCATCGGCGGAGGAGGAGGAGGCCGCGGTGGAGGAGGAGGCACCGGCGGCAGCGCAGAGGCAGGGCGGAGGCAGCGGAGGCAGTGGAGGAGGAGGAGGATGAGTCCGATGGAGGAGGAGGAGGAGGAGCAGGAGCAGAGGAGGAGGAGGAGGCTGCGGCGGAGTAGGAGGAGGAGGCGGCCGCAGAGGCACCGGCGTGACCGCGGCGTGACTGCCGGAGGAGGAGGAGACGTGGAGGCACTGGCGGCACCGGTGGAGGAGGAGGAGGCATCGGCGGAGGAGGAGGAGGTCGCGGTGGAGGAGGAGGCACCGGCGGCAGCGCGGAGGCAGGTCGGAGGCAGGGCGGAGGCAGCGAAGGCAGCGGAGGAGGAGGAGGATGAGGCCGGTGCAGGGGAGGAGGAGCAGGAGAAGAGGAGGAGGCGGCGGCCGCGGCAGAGGAGGAGGAGGCAACGGAGGCAACGGAGGAGGAGGAGGAGGCCGCGGTGGAGGAGGAGGAGGCCGCGGTGGAGGAGGAGGCACCAGCGGCAGCGCAGAGGAAGGGCGGAGGTAGGGTGGAGGCAGCGGAGGCAGCGGAGGAGGAGGAGGATGAGGCCGGTGGAGGAGGAGGAGGAGGAGCAGGAGCAGAGGTGGAGGCGGCGGCCGCGGTGGAGGAGGAGGAGGAGGCTGCCGCGGAGGCACCGGCGTGACCGCGGCATGACCTCGGTGTGACCGCGGCTTGACCGCAGCGTGACGGCGGAGGAGGAGGAGGCCGCGGAGGCACCGGTGGAGGAGGAGGAGGCCGCGGAGGCACCAGCGGCACCGGTGGAGGAGGAGGAGGCATCAGCGGAGGCAACGGAGGAGGAGGAGGATGAGTCTGGTGGAGGAGGAGGAGGAGGAGCAGGAGTAGAGGAGGAGGCGGCGGCCGCGGCGGAGGAGGAGGAGGCGGCTGCTGCAGAGGTCCCTACTCTAGGTGGATATATATGGATACTTTCCTTGACTGGTCTCTATATGAAAGAATTCTAAAAGGCTCCCTCACCTTCCAAAGATATATTATTTCTAGAAAATTGTTTTGTGGGAGAAAGAATTAATCATATATAGTTGATGTCACTTTTAGATCATATGATTCCTTACTCATCAAGATAAATAGACAAGAACCAAAACCTAAGAGGCCTCAGGCCTATCCAAATCTCTAGAAGTGATGACTTCCCAGTGCTTATTGGAAAACTATGGAAGTGTCGACTTCCCACATGCACATCCCCCCTCCCCATATCTCCCCCAGAAGACTCCTGCACATCCCCCCTCCCATCCACCCACTACACCCCCCCCCCACTTGCACAACCCCCCTCCCCCACCCCCACCTTCACACCCCCACTTGTACACCCCCAACCTCACCCACCAACAGACTCCCACCTACCTAGACCCCCCCCCCCAAACTAGAACACTCTCTTCCCCACCACCCACTTGAACAACCCCCCCCCCCCTCCCACCTGCATATCCCACCCACCCCCACCCCCACCCCCAACCTGTACACACCCCCACCTCACACCCAATAGACCCCCCATTATATGCCCCACCTACACATGTTCACCCACTGCACATCTCCCCCACCTAAACACCCCCACCTGCACACCCCCCCCACCCACTACACCCCCGCTGCACCTGCACCCCCCCCCCCACTTCAAATAAAATTGATTCACACAAATCATGATAGTTGAAATATAGAACAAAAACAAAAAACAAAGCAAATTACAATTATTGGGCATAGCATACCGCACAATGGAGGAGGAGGAGGCCGCGGAGGCACCGGCGGAGGAGGAGGTCGCGGTGGAGGAGGAGGCACTGGCGGAGGAGGAGGAGGCACCGGCGGAGGAGGAGGAGGTCGCGGTGGAGGAGGAGGCACCGGCGGCAGCGGCGCGGAGGCAGGGTTGAGGCAGGGCGGAGGCAGTAGAGGCAGCGGAGGAGGAGGAGGATGAGGCCGGTGGAGGAGGAGGAGGAGGAGCAGAAGCAGAGGAGGAGGAGGCGGTCGCGGCGGAGGAGGAGGAGGCGGCGGCAGTGGCGCAGACGAGGGCTTCCGCGAGAGCTTGATTGTGTGTGGGGAGGAGGAATAGGACCCACGGGTTTTTAACAAATATGTGGGACCCTTTATCAGCGCTAGTAAAAAGCGCTGATAAAGGGTGTATTTATCAGCGCTAAAATGAAAAGCGCTGATAAATACAACCTTTATCAGCACTAACGGAAAATCGTTGATAAAGGGGTACCCCTTTATCAGCGATTTTCCGTTAGCGCTGATAAAGGCAGGCACATGCCTTGCCCAGTTTTGTGGTAGTGAAATATTTTATTAAATTGTTTTAAGGAGATATTGAGGTGTGAAAGAGATGTGAATGTGATGTGGACTGTTTTGTGTGAGTGTGATGTGAAAAATTGAATTTTTTATTATGAAAGGAATGTTATGTTCCATGTGTGTGGGCTATTATATGAGTTGAAATATCTTATAATTTTTTTATAAAATTGTTTAATGTTTTTGAGGAAGTGTTGAAGAAATGTGAAATGTGTTTCGGGCTATTTTGGTGTGAGTCGGATTTCAAAATCATTTTGAATGAAAAATGGACTTTTGTGACTTGTGTGGTATACATATGGGCTGTTTGGTGAATTTTTGATGTGGAAATAATATTTTCATGTTCAATGTATATTTATTGACTTGTTGAACTTGTTTGATCACAAGGGGAAAACCTTGGTATCTAGGTGGGTGGACGAGTACTAGTATGCTAGTGAATCTGTGGGGTGTGGCCTCAGTTTCACTTAGAAATATTGACGTTTACAACTCTAACTAAACTATGATGATGATGATTGGGGACCACTATGTTATGGGTATGTTCCCTACTAATGGCTCGTGCATAGGAATGGATATTTGTGATGGTTACTCTCACCGAGATACGAGGTACCTGGGACTCACAGCTAGCTAGTGCCTAGGGTTTATTTCCTATTTCTTGTGCTCATTAGTTACTTTATACTTACTTTCGGCATACGGTACATTTGGATTGAAAATTCAGTAGATTTGGCGTTTATTTTAAAAGTGTAAACCCTTTAAAATAGCCTACTTGAAAACTGTTTTTATTCAAAGTTTCATCCTTTATAAATTGTCACTAGCTTTTCATGTTTTTGAAAACTTGCATGATTTTTATCTTTAGATGTTTATCACATGGAATATCTTAGTGGTGGTATCCTACTGGGATTTTTATCACACCCTAATTACACCATTGGTTGTAAGTATACTTTCTTATTTTGTGTCACAGGTTTGGGTACAGGTTTTATACCATTGGTTTAGGTTTTTAGCGGTCCATCATGATGCAGTGTCGTAGAGATGGCTTGAGAGAGGTGCCTCTTTCCATGTGGATGTTCTTGGGCTGTCTTTTCTTGGTTTTGTATCTTTGTAATGGTCTTCAAACATTGACTAAGACTGTTTAATTCAGTTCTGAATTTTAGTAAAAGATGTTTCGGTTTGAAAAATCCTATGCCGCCCCGACCCCGGTAGCCCGGAGCCGGTGCTATGGTTATGGTGTGTAATTTATTTCATACAAATGAAGCAAATAAGTCACACATCATAACCCATCAGGAGGAACTTTCTGGTTTAGATCCTGGAGTGTCAGAGACAACAGCTTTGCTTCTTTATTTCTGAGCTAAGAACAACATCCAAGACTTGGAAATGCTCTATCAACCTGTAAAAATTTAACATAAAACATAGGGTGAGCATTGAAATACTCAGTAAGGGGTTTTTTAAAATACAAAAATACAGCCTTTGAAAACTACTTTGAAAATACTTTCCCATACTTAAAATGTTTTCTTAAAGGAAAAACTTTAAGACAAAACCTAAGTCTATGTAACACGGTTAAAACACTTCATATTTTCACACTAGAAAACTTAGCTGGAACCCACTTAATAGACAAGATAAGCATGATAATAAAAAGACATGGGTCATACTAATTAAAGTGTCTATAAGCAAGAAAGGTGTGCATGAACAACCAGGTGTAAACATCATCAGAGTCATGCACAAGCGCATTATCTAAAAAAACATAGCATGACATAATATATGTAGTGCAACATTTGTAATAAAATTCTGGAAAAGAAAACTGGACAGGCATCAACATTGCCATATCATATGTCTTGTGTTTCCTTTTTTTTATCTGATACTCATAGGTAAGGTTCTATCACCAAGTACATTACTCTAATCGGAGTAATCACTTGGTTAGTCATAAGCTAAGAAATTTATGCTGAAGGACTCATGGTCTCTGTGTCAAGGCCTTGTGCCATGACCTAAGGGTAAAAACCCAATCTGACTGTCTCGAGAACTATCGATGCATCGAGCAGCTTACTTTTACCGGTCTCCAACCCGGAGGGCTTACTTTAACCATTCCCCAACCTGGAGGGCTTACTTTAACCAGTCCCCAACCTGGAGGGTTTTCTTTTTACCGGACCCTATTCCGGGTAGTCCCATACATTTCCCACATGTTAATAAGGTCAGATATTCAAGGTGTCCCATACCACTTTGAATATTTAATTTTCATTTCATATTACCCAAGATGACCCATACCACTTTGGGTAATACCATTTTCATTTCTCATTACCCAAGGTGTCCCATACCACTTTGGGTAATTTAGTTCTTTGTTCATTATCATGTTGATTCATATGCATGAGTAATATGAATAAGGTAACAATAATATAATTGGTTTACAAATACATGATATGACAGATAAAATTGAAAATATGGAATAAAAGTAGGCATGGTTAATCAAGCATACTATGTGCATAGAACAATTATTTAAGCACATAAAATGATGAATGTGTGAGATTTGCTCCCAAGGGGTATTAAATGATGAGTTTCTAAAATTCCAGTACATGGAAATGAACTACTTGGCATTAACTATTGTACTTCACAGGTCACAGTACTTGCAACAAATCTCCATCGACTAATAATTGATGTGGCATGCTTGGTATAAAAATAATAAACACTTGAAATCTTTAAAAATTCCAACACTTGGAAAAAACCACTTTAAATAAAATACTTGTCATTAATTATTCTTCTTCACTGGTCATAGGATTTTCAGTTACACTCTGCTCACTAAAAATCACTGCAGCGAGTTTGGTATAAAAATAATAGAGGATTTCTACATATTATCATAACCCTTAAATCCATATCCTTTTAATGCAAGTTTAAAACAGGCAAGTGCATATCCTTTTAAAGAAACACAAATCATTTCAAGGGTGACATTAGTCAAGTTCATTGGTGTACCCTTAGACACAAAAATATAAAACAGCATAGGCAAGCACTAAAATCCTACATGCATAAGAAAATATCAATAACCATTTCTTGAAACTAGGGTTTCAAACATTAATCTTAAAAAAAATACATACATACATAGGGGAAATATACACAAAGTATATATATAGGTTTTCTCATAAATTAAACATGGTTCACTTAAGATTTGAAAACCTCTAAAAAAATCAAAACCTTATGGGGGTTTAAATGTTCATGTAACTATAAATACATAAATATATAAAAACTTTGTTTTTAACTATAACATAATTGTACTTAAACCAAAGTCCAAGTTCGCATCAAAAATATTTTTCAAAGATAAGTATTCATTTCTTAAAAATCAAAACCAATTTCCATTCCAATACATAACCTTATATAAATATATAGTTATATATATATGCGGCTTACATAAAATCATACATGTTAGGAATTGATTTTAGAAATACCCTTTCAAAAGTATAATTCTTAGTGAAAAGATAGTGAATAATCTTCGATACCCTAAAGATAATTGGGTTTGAGTTATGTATATACACATGTATATATTTATTTATATATATATATATATATATATATATATATATATATTCAAAACCATAAAAACACTATACACTTAAACTTGAGTTTTAGGTTTGTAAAAAAAAGATAAATCTTTTTAAATCACCATGGCAATACCCTTGAAAATTCTTCCAAACTGAAGGGTTTGTGTTGTTTATATAAAACTATATTAGTACACCTATTGTATCACACCGATTAGAATCAAAAGAAAAGAAATCTTTAAATCATTTAGGGAAAGCACCCTTTCCTTTCCACACACCCAGTTTTTGAATAAAAGGGGTGAAACGATTCTTATATAAAATTTATATATATATATATCATGTAACCGAATCCCCAAAGGGGTTTTATACTAGGTTTGTATTATACAAAAACAGGAGTACCCCTCGAAGGCATGCACCCTTAGAGTCCCCTATTACAGTAAAATAGTTTTCATGGAATATATATATATATATATATATATATATATATAAACCTGTAACAAAGTCGTTTGTATATAAAAAATAGAATACCGAGGAGCATGGGTAGGTTTGGAAAAACACATTAACAGGACACCCTTACCTTACTGTGGAGGACGCTCGGATTCAGAGAAGCCTACTAGTTTAGCTGGAGAGATTGGGAGGAGCTCGGGTACAGGAGGAGGTCCGCGAGGAGAGGGATTATATAGAAGATTTTGGTGCACCCAAAAGGATTAGATCCATGAGTTAGGCCGATCCTATGGTGTCCTAGATAGGTTGGGTGTGCAAGGTCAACGTAACAGTGGTGAGGGAGGCATCCTCGGCAAACCAGTTCTGGTTTGTGGGTCCCTGGTGTGAGGTTGAAGACGACCGAAAATGCGGAGAAAGAAAAGAAAAGAAAAATGACGGTTGGGATTCGACCTCGGTGTGATCGGACGGACGAAAAGAAAAGATCGTTTTAAAATATATCAACGGCTGTGATCTGCCATGGTGAGATCGGACGGGGGAGGACGATTGCACGGCCAGTAAAGGATTTGCCGAATAGGAACAGTTTGTTTTTTTTAAGTTTACTTTTAATGGAAAAATATATAACATTAAAATTGAATCTACACAATTTTAACAGATATTTTTAACTTAGAAATTACAAATCTGAAAATCCCATTGTAAAATACCTTTCCATTTGATATAAATCTTATAACTTTTATAATTAACATACTAAACATTTGTCAAAAATCCAAGTAGATACATTTTTTTTCAATTATTGCAGATACCGATGTAGACATGATGTTCGACACATTTTAAAATACTATGTTTTCCACCATATAAATATCATCATTTTTTAAAAAAACAAAATAGATTAATTTCCAAGGATAATATTTTATTTTAATACTCGAAGATATAATTCTAGTATTTCATACTTATTAAAATATTGGAATACCATGATATTATAAAAGCGTTATAAGGACCAAATTTGTATAAAATGATGCACTTTATCCCTTAGAATCCAACGGTCAAAAAATGGTCATATTCCCTTAGAGGTCCATTATAAAATCAAGGGGTAGGATGTTTTACATTTTCAAAACACCGGACCCTTGGCGGATGGCTCTCCTCATACCACTGGTGCTGAGTGCGTGTGCAGTGGTTCTAGCAGTTATACTTTTCACACTGATGGACCCTGAAGATGATGACTATCTGATTTTCCGTGTTGTGGTTCTCAGTAGTCTTGTTGTAGCCGTGTTAGGTCTTGTGCACGGTACTTTCAATTAGATGGATCTTGTTGTAATGTAACTTTTAAATATATAACAGTTTATCGTATTCTTCATGTTTTATTTCCATTAGAATTCTTTATCAACACACAAAGCATGAAATAAAATAAAACAAGAGACATCATTAAAAAGCATAACATCGTTCACTTGGACCAGTTTATAAAACCTGGGGCGTCACATTATCCCCCTCTTAAAAGAATTGCATCCCCGCAATTCGATCGGTGTACATACACTGACTTATTCACACCGCTTCTCTGACACCCTTGGTGATGTCCCTTTACCGCCACCGCCCATGGAAGAAGTTACTATTCAACTCAATCCCCAGGGCCGAATAAAGCTTGTGGGTCTCCTTTTCCCAAATACATTTTTGGCAAAGTGGATCGTGGTTGAAACCAAGCTCCCATTTGATACAGGTGGTTTCCAGAGATGGGAACGAGTGACATCAAGATTCGCGATATCCGCTTGGATTTAGTTCCTAAAGATCTCTCAAACCGGTTCATATCTGAAAGATTCGATGAAAGACCCAAAATCGCAGAGCTCCCCAAGCATGCTGAAGCACAAGATTTGGTACATAAAGACTGCGCGGAAGTCCAACTCCTTTGCAGCTTCTCCGAAGGCCGTGAAGGCCAGCTATTTATTATTCATGGTGAAGCACAGGAAGAGTCCCTCGTAGTACTTCCCTTTCTTCTTATAATTCTCAAACAGTGCACTGGACATTTGGTTATACACATCTTCCAACCCTCGGAAGATTCGAAGGACATTCAAGCTTTTCGATATTTCATAGAGGGTTTTGCACGTGAGTCGTAAGTTAACAAAAGGTTGGTAACTTGTTGAGCAGGATTTGCTACAATAGTTTCTATGATCTCTGTAGTAAGAGTCAAGAGTCTAGGCGTGGTTTGTTGTCTTGCCATCTGAGAAGTTTAAGAACAAACCCTACTTAGTAAAACATTAATGTTTTTGTGTTGTCCTAATTTTCTAGGGTTGCCTAAACCATTCCTCTGATACCAACTATGACACCCCGACCCCGATAGCCCGGAGCCGGTGCTATAGTTATGGTGTGTAATTTATTTCGTACAAATGAAGAAAATAAGTCACACATCATAACCCATCAGGAGGAACTTTTTGGTTTAGATCCTGGAGTGTCAGAGACAGCAGCTTTGCTTCTTTATTTCTGAGCTAAGAACAACATCCAAGACTTGGAAAGGCTCTATCAACCTGTAAAAATTTAACATAAAACATAGGGTGAGCATTGAAATACTCAGTAAGGGGTTTTTGAAAATACAAAAATACAGCCTTTGAAAACTACTTTGAAAATAATTTCTCATAATTAAAATTTTTTCTTAAAGGAAAAACATTAAGACAAAACAGAAGTCTATATAACATGGTTAAAACACTTCATATTTTCACACTAGAACACTTAGTTGGAACCCACTTAATAGACAAGATAAGCATGCTAATAAAAAGACATGGGTCATACTAATTAAAGTGTCTGTAAGCAAGAAAGGTGTTCATGAACAACCAGGTGTAAACATCATCAGAGTCACGCACAAGCGCATTATCTAAAAAAACATCATGACATAATATATGTAGTGCAACATTTGTAATAAAATTCTGGAAAAGAAAACTGGACATGCATCAACATTGCCATATCAAATGTCTTGTGTTTTCTTTTTTTTTTATTTGATACTCATAGGTAAGGTTCTATCACCAAGGATAATCCTCTAATCGGAGTAATCACTTGGTTGGTCATAAGCTAAGAAATGTATGCTGAAGGACTCATGGTCTCTGTGTCAAGGCCTTGTGCCATAACCTAAGGGTAAAAACCCAATCTGACTGTCTCGAGAACTATCGATGCATCGAGGAGCTTACTTTTAATGGTTTCCAACCCGGAGGGCTTACTTTAACCAGTCCCCAACCTGGAGGGCTTACTTTAACCAGTCCCCAACCTGGAGGGTTTTCTTTTTACCGGACCCTATTCTGGGTAGTCCCATACATTTCCCACATGTTGATAAGGTCAGATATTCAAGGTGTCCCATACCACTTTGAATATTTAATTTTCATTTCATATTACCCAAGATGTCTCATACCACTTTGGGTAATACGATTTTCATTTCTCATTACCCAAGGTGTCCCATACCACTTTGGGTAATTTAGTTCTTTGTTCATTATCATGTTGAGTCATATGCATGAGTAATATGAATAAGGTAAAAATTATATAATTGGTTTACAAATACATGATATGACAGATAAATTGAAAATATGGAATAAAAGCAGGCATGGTTAAGCAAGCATACTATGTGCATAGAACAATTATTTAAGCACATAAAATGATTAATGTGTGAGATTTTCTCCCAAGGGGTATTAAATGATGTGATTCTAAAATTCCAGTACATGGAAATGAACTACTTGGCATTAACTATTGTACTTCACAGGTCACAGTACTTGCAACCAATATCCATCCACTAATAATTGTTGCGGCATGCTTGGTATAAAAATAATAAACACTTGCAATCTTTAAAAATTCCAACACTTAGAAATAAACCACTTTAAATAAAATACTTTTCATTAATTATTCTTCTTCACTGGTCATAGGATTTGCAGTTACACTCTGCTCACTAAAAATCACTGCAGCGAGTTTGGTATAAAAATAATAGAGGATTTCTACATATTATCATAACCCTTAAATCCATATCCTTTTAATGCAAGTTTAAAACAGGCAAGTGCATATCCTTTTAAAGAAACACAAATCATTTCAAGGGTGACATTAGTCAAGTTCATTGGTGTACCCTTAGACACAAAAATATAAAACAGCATAGGCAAGCACTAAAATCCTAAATGCATAAGAAAATATCAATAACCATTTCTTGAAACTAGGGTTTCAGACATTAATCTTAAAAAAAATACATACATACATAGGGGAAATATACACAAAGTATATATATAGGTTTTCTCATAAATTAAACATGGTTCACTTAAGATTTGAAAACCTCTAAAAAAATCAAAACCTTATGGGGGTTTAAATGTTCATGTAACTATAAATACATAAATATATAAAAACTTTGTTTTTAACTATAACATAATTGTACTTAAACCAAAGTCCAAGTTCGCATCAAAAATATTTTTCAAAGATAAGTATTCATTTCTTAAAAATCAAAACCAATTTCCATTCCAATACATAACCTTATATAAATATATAGTTATATATATATGCGGCTTACATAAAATCATACATGTTAGGAATTGATTTTAGAAATACCCTTTCAAAAGTATAATTCTTAGTGAAAAGATACTGAATAATCTTCGATACCCTAAAGATAATTGGGTTTGAGTTATGTATATACACATGTATATATTTATATATATATATATATTCAAAACCATAAAAACACTATACACTTTAACTTGAGTTTTAGGTTTGTAAAAAAAAGATAACTCTTTTTAAATCACCATGGCAACACCCTTGAAAATTCTTCCAAACTGAAGGGTTTGTGTTGTTTATAGAAAACTATATTAGTACACCTATTGTATCACACCGATTAGAATCAAAAGAAAATAAATCTTTAAATCATTTAGGGAAAACACCCTTTCCTTTCCCCACACCCAGTTTTTGAATAAAAGGGGTGAAACGATTCTTATATAAAATTTATATATATATATATATATATAGCATGTAACTGAATCCCCAAAGGGGTTTTATACTAGGTTTTTATTATACAAAAACAGGAGTACCCCTCGAAGGCATGCACCCTTGGAGTCCCCTATTACAGTAAAATGGTTTGCATGGAATATATATATATATATATATATATATATAAACCTGTAACTAAGCCGTTTGTATATAAAAAATAGAATACCGAGGAGCATGGGTAGGTTTGGAAAACACATTAACAGGACGCCCTTACCTTGCTGTGGAGGATGCTCAGATTCAGAGAAGCCTACTGGTTTAGATGGAGAGATCGGGAAGAGCTCTGGTACCGGAGGAGGTCCGCGAGGAGAGGGATTATATAGAAGATTTCGGTGCACCCAAAAAGGATTAGATCCATGAGCTAGTCCGAGCCTATGGTGTCCTAGGTAGGTGGGGTGCGCAAGGTCAACGTAACAGTGGTGAGGGAGGCGTCCTCGGCAAACCAGTTCTGGTTCGTGGGTCCTTGGCGTGAGGTTGAAGATGAGAGAAAACGCGGAGAAATAAAGAAAAGAAAAACGACAGTTGGGATTCGACCTCGGCATGATCGGACGGACGAAAAGAAAAGATCGTTTTAAAACATATCAATGGTCGTGATCTGCCATGGTGAGATCGGACGGGGGAGGACGATTGCACGGCCAGTAAAGGCTTTGCCGAACAGGAACAGTTTGTTTTTTTTTAAAAAAAAATTACTTTTAAAGGAAAAATATATAACATTAAAATTGAATCTACACAATTTTAACAGATATTTTTAACTTAGAAATTACAAATCTGAAAATCCCATTGTAAAATACCTTTCCATTTGATATAAATCTTATAACTTTTATAACTAACATACTAAACATTTGTAAAAAATCCAATTAGATACATTTTTTTTCAATTATTGGAGATACCGCTGTAGACATGATGTTCGACACATTTTAAAATACTATGTTTTCCACCATATAAATATCGTCATGTTTTAAAAAACAAAATAGATTAATTTCCAAGGATAATATTTTACATTAATACTCGAAGATATAATTCTAGTATTTCATACTTATTAAAATATTGGAATACCATAATATTATAAAAGCGTTATAAGGACCAAATTTTTATAAAATGATGCACTTTATCCCTTGGAATCCAAAGGTCAAAAAAAACAGTCATATTCCCTTAGAGGTCCATTATAAAAGAAAGGGGTAGGATGTTTTACATTTTCAAAACACCGCACCCTTGGCGGATGGATCTCCTCATACCACTGGTGCTGAGTGCGTACGCGGTGGTTCTGGCGGTTATACTTTTCACACTGATGGACCCTGAAGATGACGACTATCTGATTGCCCGTGTTGTGGTTCTCAGTAGTCTTATTGTAGCCGTGTTAGGTCTTGTGTACGGTACTTTCAATTAGATGGATCTTGTTGTAATGTAACTTTTAAATATATAACATTTTATCATATTCTTCATGTTTTATTTCTATTAGAATTCTTTATCAACACACAAAGCATAAAATAAAATAAAATAAGAGACATAATTAAAAAGCATAACATCATTTACTTGAACCAGTTTATAAAACCTGGGGCGTCACAAATCCAGTTTTGGTTTCTTGTTTTCGTTTGTCATTTTATGTTTACAAATTCAGGTAAATCATTCCCAAACTTCATTTTATGATACCTGGGAACTTGTGCCAGACCGTGGGGATCAGGAACGCCCTTCGGGTCTTGCCACAGACCAGGTCGGGAGCCTATTTTGAAGGCGACCAGATTCGGTTTATGGCAAAATGGTATTAGAGGAGGTTCACTCTATTTGAGTCATGTTATATGGGAAATAGTCGGGATATTGTAGAGTTAAGATTATCGGGACATGAAATTTAGGTTATGGGTAGTTTTCTTGATCACGACACCTCATGAAGGGATTCAAGTCACCAGGGGAAGTTGGGATTTATCTATGTATTTTTGTTTTCTTGGTCTGATGATGATTAGGAGAAATGAAAAGAGAGTTGGGTTAATGGTCTCAGTGAGATCACAGGGTCTGGAAAGCCATGTGGAGCTGGTGATATTCCCTAGAACACTATCTATTATGGTGAAGTGATTTGAATATGGCTTCCAACCATATGTCCAAGTCACCCACTGAAACTAGTTTCATCTCGCCTTCTTTTGTGCTTTAGTATTGAAATCTTGGAACTTTGGTTTTAAAGTGACTTGGTTTTAAGAATCGTAAAGTTTTTGTGAAATTATTTTCAAATAAATAGGGAATGGTTTGATTTATGAAATGGTGGAACTGAATTTTCAGAATTTTTTTGAAATGGAAAATAGTGTGCTTACACCTCTTTTGAAAGCTGGAGCCATATTGAAGTTGGTTTTCAATAGTGTTTCCAATATAGTTTTCTAAACAATTTAAGGGTTTTTTAATGGGATGAGATGTTTTGAAATTGATTTTAATAACTTTAAAGTGAGTTCTTTACTAAATGGTTGTGTCCTTATGAAAAGTTTTGTAAGATGTGAATTGGGATTTTGATCTCATTTTTAGCAGTTTTGAGGAAAAGGATGGGTTGGTTGACCGTTTTGTTTTTGAAAAGTGGAAAGAATTTTCATTTTAACCTTTAGAATTTCCATGAGTGGCCACATGCATGGGGTTATATGGGATGATGGATGGTTGATTCCATGAATGGATGAGTGTTGGGACAAATATGAGGAGGGTGCCCGGTGTGGCACAAAAACATGCATGTGTGAGGCCCATGGGGTACCATTGGTTGATACGCTAACCACTAAACTGTTGGTTTTCAAAGAAATGTTTTTAAAGAAAAATAGGACATCTTGATGAATTGTTTGGGATGGTGTATATTGTGTGCTTTTGTAAAATTTTGATGTTTTGGGATGTTTTTTGTCCAAGAACCCCTCCTGTTCGAACTGTGTTTTGGGTTTGTGTTTGGTCAGTAAGCTGGGTAGAAGGGCCGGTTAGTAGTCTATTATGATATATGTTTTGGGAAACCTTTACGGTGGTTCCATTAATGTGTTTGGATCTGTTTTGTGGCATGTTTTTACCAATGGACCATCTTGGTTGGGTCCTTGGGTTCTCTCGTTGGATAAGATACACCCCCATTAAGGGTTAGTGCACAATTGAAGTGCAACCCGGATTGTTTCACCATTGGAAAATCCTCCAGTTGATCAATGTAAGGAATATT
The DNA here is from genome assembly GCA_963277665.1 of Viscum album. Classification (NCBI taxonomy): domain Eukaryota; kingdom Viridiplantae; phylum Streptophyta; class Magnoliopsida; order Santalales; family Viscaceae; genus Viscum; species Viscum album. The sequence goes on from OY728156.1 coordinate 2,097,968,164, forward strand.
TTCTTGATCTTCGTAGAATGAGTCTACACCATTTACATTCTTGGTTTTTTTGGATCCACTTATTGCAGAAGAGTGCTCGTGGATGGTTGAAAGACACCTTAGTTTCTTAACCTACCTGATTCGTCAAAGGTGGAAGTTGTTTGGGGTTGTCAGTATGGATAGTGTCTAAGAGGGCCTCTGAGTCCTTCGTAGTCTCTTCGAAGAAGGGGTTTATGTTAAACCACCCATGTGGGAAATCTGGCCACAAGAGGCTGTTATGGAAACTTTCTGGAATGTTGTGATGTTTGGGGATGTTTTATAAGGCCCCCTACTTGTATTATTTCAATCAGTCGCTTTGGTCATGTTCGGTAACGTGTTGTGATGTTGCGTGATCGTTTGATTGTAAAGGTGAAATTGCACAATATTTTGTGAGTCTATTTTTTTCAGAAGTGTTTCTTCTTTCGAGATATCTCGACACCCTTTGTTTTAGATGAAGGTGTTTATATGTGTCCTTTATTTCTATTATTTCTCACCCGAAGAAACAATGTGTGATGTGAGTGCATCCTCTAAACCCTTATTTCAGTGAAATTCCAAGTTAGGGTAAAGTGAGTTCTGGAGTGTGTTATATCTTGGTGAACCCATATAGGATTGTGTGTAGTTTTTTTCAGTATTGGAAGAAGAAATTCTACTCGGGGGTTTCCAAATCCTAACTGCGAGGACGAAGATGCTTCAATCATTCTAGCTCCATCCATAGGTCTCGGATAGAAGATGGCACGTAGTCAGGGGAAATCCTAGTTTTGTTCATAACCTTTTACAAAGAATTGTTCTCAGTATTATATATGGGAATAGTTTAAACATTTGGTGTTATCATTTTGCTTCTATTGTTCCCATTTGGTGGAAAGAGGTGGAGGGCCTCATCCCCATGTTATCTTCCAATGAATTTCTTTTCCCCTTTGGTTTCCTTTGAGTTTGGGGGAAAGGTTTTATATTTGTCTCGAAATGTTGAGTGCACATTTATTATTAACCATTCCCTAGAAAACCATGTAGGTATAAGTATCCATGTGGTTAGCGCACATTTTCCCAAACTGTGTAGGCTAACCGTGCGGTCGTCCCAACTCTTTAAGTTTTGGGGTCTTTCTATGCCAGCCCATATTGGTCAATTAAGATGGATGGTTCTTATGGTGGGGAGACCCACTATGATTCTCATGTATATTATTTTGAAAATTTCTAATGGTATTCTACCCCTTGTACTAGGGAGTTTGTTTGGGGCTCCCCTATTAGTGTCTTGATTCTGTCTCGGAAAAATTTAAGTTGTCTCTTATGGTGGGGATCCCATTTGGGTATCCTTGTACCAGTAACTCACTTTTGTCCTTGGTCTTGGATTGGAAGTGGGTAGTCTCATTTGGAGATATATAACCACCTATATCTTCCTTGGGTAAACTTTGGGATTGGAGAGTGCCCAATGGTTTAGTTATATCAAGGTAAGTGTAACCTTGTTCGATGTTCTTGTTTGTTTGGGTAAATTGCTTGAGCCATGTTCAGATAGTGTTTGAGGAGTTTTCTTTTAGGATAAATCTTGAATGTTCTTGATCATTTTAGTAAAGAGTTGTATGTTTTTTTTGTGAAGTATTCCTTCCATAATTGATCCCTAGAGGTGTTTTGTCCTTTGGAGGTGAAACTTAGCAATGGAGTCTATTTCTACCTTTCGGTTGGGTTTGGTTTTTTCTTTGCCCTTGATGTGGTTTTCCGAGGGAAGAAAGTTTTATGGTGAAGATAAATGTCACACCCATGACTTTTTTTAAATTCATTTTTCATTTAATTTCCATTCGTGATTTGTTTTGGGGGTTTACCACTCATTTTGGTGAAAATGGTGTGTTTTGAAAATTTGGGCCAAACCGCGAGCCCAATTCCATATTTAAAAGCAAATTTTGTTTCTTATATAACTCCTTAAGTTTTCACCATTTTATACCCATTACACTTCCCAATTGGCATACCCTGATATATTAAATTCTCCATATCTTATTGGACCACATAAAAATCCAAAATGATGATGGATTTGGGTTTTTGATTAAGGTAATGGGCCTGGCCGTAAGCCCATTTCTTGCTTTAAATTATTTTTTAAAATTGTCAATAGCTAATTAATTTTTTAATATTTTTCTATTATTACACCTCCCTCTTGAATCCACTATCTCTAGGATCACCCCCATTATCGTTTTTTCATTTTTGGAGCTCATTTAAAGCCTGAAATAGGGCAATTCGTCTCTGAATTTATCAAATCTCCCATATTTGAAGAGGCAAATTCATTCCTTCATATCTCCTTCAATATCTACTCCTTTCCCCCCATTCTAGTCCCTAAATGCCCTCCTCCTCATCAGTAGAACCTAACTATTAGGTTTTATTACTTTGAGAATCAAAATTTGGTAAATTTGGGGCGATTGCTTCAAGCATTTTCAAGGTAAGTGTTCATCCCTTCCACTTCTTCCATTTCCTTAGGGTTTCATCCCTCTTTCTTGATGTTCCAAAGTGTCCAAAACCTATGGTTCATACCTAGGGTTTACCCATGATTCTTTTTGGTGAAAATTTGTGGTCTAGGGCTAGATTTATCATCCTTGTGGTGCCGGGGTGGTGCAGTTGATATTTCGCACCATATTTTGAGGGATTTGACAATTTCGGTAGGTGATTTCATGGGTAACCATTTAATGATGAGTTAGTTTGATTGATTAAATAATTTTTCATGTTCCTTATATTCTATTCATTATGAAAAAACTATTTTTGGTAGCAATAGTAAATCATTTGGTATTAAAGTTACATTTTTGTTTGAAGTGTGTATTTTTCAAATGTATTTCATGTGTTATCTCTTGTGGTAGTTTTGTAAAATGTGGAAGTGATTTATTAGTTGTTGAATGTCACTGTGAATTTTGGTTGGGTAATTATATAGTATCATGTGGGCCTAAAAAGGGGGGTCTTTGAATGGTTTTTATGGGTGTAACCTTGTTATACTCCTTGAAAGTGTTTTATGGATTTGTGTGTTCTCATGGGTATCTTTTGTGATATTGTTCAAGGTGATTATATAACATTTGAAAGTGAATTATTACATTTTTATTGGGCTTCCAATTCTATTTTGGTAGGGTTTGGTGTGCTTTTGGCTTAAAAGAGTTTTTTAAAATGGGTTTTATGTGAAAAGCTTGGGTATACTCATTATAATTGTTTTATGAAAGTTTTGAATGGTTTATTGAGTTGTGTAAGATGTGAAACTATATCAGCAAACTGTTTTGGTAGGAGTGTATTTTTAAAAGTTCCAGTTCATTTGTGAAAAGGTTTTTATGTGATATGTATGATCTTGGAAATATTTTATTACTTTTTTTAAGGATATATTGAGGTGTGAAAGATATGTGAATGTGATGTGGACTGTTTTGTGTGAGTGTGATGTGAAAAATTGAATTTTTGATTATGAAAGGAGTGTTATATGCCATGTGTGTGGGCTGTTATATGAGTTTCAATATCTTATATTTGTTTTATAAAATTGTTTAATGGTTTTGTGGAAGTGTTGAAGAAATGTGAAATGTGAAATGTGTTGTGGGCTATTTTGGTGTGAGTCGGATTTCAAAATCATTTTGAATGAAAAATGGACTTTTGTGACTTGTGTGGTATACATATGTGCTGTTTGGTGAATTTGTGATGTGGAAATAATATTTTCATGTTCAATGTATATTTCTTGACTTGTTGAACTTTTTTTATCACAAGGGGAAAACCTGGGTATCTGGGTGGGTGGATAAGTACTAGTATGTTAGTGAATCTGTGGGGTTTGGCCTCAGTTTCACTTAGAAAGATTGAAGCGTACAACTCTAACTAAACTATGATGATGATGATTGGGGACCAATAGGTTATGGGTATGTTCTCTACTATTGGATCATGCATGGGAATGGATATTTTTGATGGTTACTCTCACCGAGATACGAGGTACCTGGGACCCACAACTAGCTAGTTCCTAGGGGTTATTTCCTATTGCTTGTGCTCATTAGTTACTTTATACTTACCGTCGGCATATGGTACATTTGGATGGAAAATTCAGTAGCTTTGGTGTTTATTTTAAAAGTTTTAACCCTTTAAAATAGCCTACTTGAAAACTGTTTTTATTCAAAGTTGCATCCTTTAGAAATTGTCACTAGCTTTTCATGTTTTTGAAAACTTGCATGATTTTCGCCTTTAGATGTTTATCCCATGGAATATCTTAGTGGTGGTATCCTACTGGGATTTGTATCACACCCTACTTACACCATTGGGTGTAAGTAGACTTTCTTATTTTTTGTCACAGGTTTGGGTACAAGTTTTATGCCATTGGTTCGGGTTTTTAGTGGTCCATCATGATACAGTGTCATGGAGATGGCTTGAGAGAGGTGCCTCTTTCCATGTGGATGTTCTTGGGCTGTCTTTTCATGATTTTTTATCTTTTTAATGGTCTTCATACATTGACTAAGATTGAGTAATTCAGTTCTGAATTTTATTAAAAGATGTTTTGGTTTGAAAAATCCAGTTTTGGTTTCTTGGTTTTGTTTGTCATTTTATGTTTACAAATTCAGGTAAATAATTCCAAAACTTCATTTTATGATACCTGGGAACTTGTTCCAGCCCGTGGGGATCGGGAACGCCCTTCAGGTCTTACCACAGACCGGGTGGGGTGCTGATTTTGAAGGTGACCAGATTCAGTTCGTGACAAATATCAACTATTAATTCATATTTCTGAAAATAAAACTAGTTGAACATTGGTGGGAAAATAATGTTAGATTATAAAGAGTAATGTAATATGGTCTAGAGGGTGATGAATAGATCATATTAAATTTTTTAATGAAATAGATTAATTATATAAATTAATTATTAAAGTTAATTAATAGAGTTAATTAAAAGTAGAATAAAATAGAGAACATAAGGATGTTTTTTATAGTTGTTTGGTCTAAATTGGACCTTGTATACTATTATACCTCTCTACTCAGTGATAGATATATTTTGCACTAATCTAATTTTTTAAGGTGAATCATAACCCAATTATATAGTCATTTTCTACAAAGTGGAGGGATAACCACACTGAATCAGTGACTTTTGTATGGGAAGACACAACCCAAATACAATAACTAATTTAGAAAACAAGATTCATAACCAAATCGGTGCTAAATTTAGAATTTGAGAGGCATAACCCAAGTTAAGATAAGAATAAATTCTTTTGTATGTAAAATCATAAACATAAAATTGAGTGTATGTGAAAGATTGGAAGAAGTGTTATATACTCAAGAAACCAGAACAACATAAATAGAATAAGAAAAACAAAGATATCACTGGTACCAGTTCTTGAGTAGTGTATCAAGATGTCTCATAAAGGGAGTAAAAGTATAAGTAGATTAGGTTCAATCCTTGATAGATCATATAAGATATGAAAGGTTGATTTCATAGAACATGGTTTGTACATCTCTTTAAAGTTTTGTGTAAATCACTTTTGATTCTCAAAAAGTTTTTATTCTTGTAACTCTTATATGTATGTTCCCTTTGAATGTGTCCCAAATCCTTTAAATATAATATGTAAAAACTAAAAAACCAATCTTTAACCAGGTAAAATAATTCAAATTCAAATTATACAATTATATAAGAGATAGAAAATTATCATCCAGAATAATCATAACAAATTATTGTTTAAATTAAAAAGTTAAAAACCAACTCAAAACAATTTAAATTACCCATTAAATATTTCAAATAGACTCTATAATAATATTTCCAAACTATCCCATAAATATCCTAAGATAATTTGACTATTTAAATTTAAATTTCAAAATACTTTAATGTAGTGCGTAATAAAAAATTGAATTATAATACATTAAATGATTCAAAACAAGATTGAATAATTTTCATGTTATTAAATATTGATTTATAAAATAATAACTTAATTATATCAACTCAAAATATAAAAACATAAATATTCAAAAAAAATATTGTATGTGTATGCATGAATAAATGATAAATTAATACAAATTTTAAAACTATTTAAAATATTTTAAAATTACTTTTCATGGATTATATATAATATATATAAATTTTATAAATTAATAAATTATTTAAAAAAATTAATATAATAATGTAGTTAAATAAACAATCAAAAAAATGAAAAATAGATCATGTTTAAAATTTCATATTTAAGAAAAAAATAATTAAGTGTTGATCTGATCATGCACAACAAATGAACTTGAGATCAGTATACATATTGTGTCATATGATCAGTTCAAGTATTCATGTGGTCTCTATATTGACAGTGTGAAAATTGCAATGTGTAGTCACTTAATATATCATGCAATCTCTATACTGATTGTGAATGCATAGTCAGTTGAACTATCATTTCATAGTGTGTATAGTTACCTTTAATGAATAAATATAACGCATAGTAGCTTTAAAACATCAACATATAGTTAGTTTTAAAAAATATCATGTGATAACTTGAATTAATACTCATGCATTCACCTAAAACTTCATGTGTTAACTATAAAAAAGGTTCACATTCACTTCAATAAAGGTTCATAATCACTTCAACAAAGGTTTATGGTCACTTTAGAAAATGTTTCACGAACACTTCATGCAACAACATACAATAACTCTAAGAACCCATAGTAGGTATATAGGATGGTTTCATGGTTATTTATTTTTCAAATGGGTTCACCATAATTTTAAAACACAACCACGCGTTCAGTATGAAACACTCACAATAGGTTGAGAAATGAGTTTCACATGTGGTAATAAAACAACTTAAAATTAAGAGATTTGTTAACCCATATAAATAATAGAAATGGAAAATGGTTTAGAAGAATTAAATTTATAAAACTCTAGATATTTCCAAAGGATCAAATAAATATTCAATACAACATCAATATCATGAGATATCATAAAAAAATAGTGAAGAACATTGACTAAAACTACAGAAAAAAATAATGAAAAATTTATGTAACTTTAGATAATTTTTAAGATATTTGAACATCACTTTAATATTTTCATGTAGTTTTATGAAATGTATATAAATTTTCTATATTTCTAAATAAATAAAATTCATATGATTCTAATTTATATCAAGAGATTTATCAATGAAATACAGAATAAATTGAATTATGGAAATTCTAGAATTGTTTCATAGACTTTGGGAAATATTTAGAGCACTTAAAAAATGGTTTATACTTTCACTTAGTTTTATTAAATGTAAAAAAATTATTACATATCCAATGTAATTTTTTTTTCAAATATCTGATATATATAACTCAAGTTTTAATAGAATAACTAAGGAAAAATTTAAAAGACTATAAACTAAAAAGTATTGTTGAAACAAAAACATGAAGAATGTTCCGACCAAAAGGAGAACATTTAAAGATTTAACTAGACATAATAATATTTGAATAAAACCTTGATAAACTTATTGTCTTTCATATTAAATAGGAATTATAAAATCCAATCACTATGACTCAAGATATGATAAAAATATAGTGATCTAGTTAAAAACTGATTTTTATATAAAATATTAAGAGGGTTTGGAAATTTTAAAAACATAAAATATAAAAAAATGACAAAAAAATATCCCTTTTTGAAAATTAAAAAATCTACAAAAGGTTTTATAAAATTATCTCTTTTTTGAATTTTTTCAAAAATAAAATATTCAGAAAACAAATAGTTTGAAAGAAAGTTCCCCTTAATAAATACAAATTAATAAAATTTAAAAACAAATATTCAAACTAAATTTATAACATATCAAACTAAAATTTTGTTTTATCAAATTGATACAATTATAAAGGCTTAGTAAATATGTCTATAAGATTATTATCAATAGGGATAAATTCTAAACCAATATCACCCTTATTCACATGATCTCTAATAAAATGAAATATAAGTTTTATATTCTTTGTTTTAGAATGCTATAAAGAATTTTTATAAATAGAAATTTTAGATGTATTATCAAAATAAAATGTAAATTTATCAATATAAATACCAAAATCACATAATTTTTTATAATCCATAAACTTTAAGCACAAAAAATAATAGCAAAGATATACTCAGCTTATACAGTAAATAAAGACACAAATAATTTCTTCTTAAAAGTAAAAGAAATTTTACTTTTTCCAAGAAAATAACTCACACTTGATGTGATTTTTTTAGATTCTAAAGCATCCAAAATCAAAGTCATAATAGGATATTAAATAAAAAAGTTGTATTGATGAAAAAACAAATCATAGTTAATAGTTTCTTTAACATATCTAATTATTCTTTTCATAGATTTAATATGACTCTCTTTGGGATCATCTTGAAATATTTCACATAAACAAACACTAAACATGATATCGGATCTAGATGCAGGTAAATAAATTAAGCTACCTATAATGCCTCAATAAACTTTAATATAAACAGATTTACTAGATGCTTCAATGTATATTTTATAACTATTAATCATAGGAGTTTTCATAGGCTTACACTAATTGAGACCAAAATATTTAACCAAATCTTTAACATACTTTGATTGAGTAATAAAGATATCATCTTTCTTTGATAAATTTAAAGTCTAAGAAAGAAATTTAATTCTCCCATTAATCTCATTTCAAACTCAGAGGACATCAATTTAGAAAAATCATTACAAACTCATTCATTAAAAAATTCAAAAAACTATATCATCAATATAAATTTTCACAATTAAAATATCATTAGAAATTATTTTAATAAAAATCATAGGATCGACACTACCTTTATTGAAACAATTACTCAATAGAAATAGATAAATCCTTTCATACCATCCAGTAGTTTCTTATTTTATTCCATACAAAGCTTTAGATAATTTAAAAACAAGATTATGTTATTTTTCATTTTAAAAACTAGAGGGTTGAGAAACATAATATTCTTCAGTTATAAAACTATTTAAAAAAGGAATTTTTACATCCATTTGATACAATTTAAAAAGTTGAAAAAAAAAACTAACAATATTCTAATAGTCTCTAACCTTAAAATAGGTAAAATGAATATTAAAAGACTATACCTTCTTCTAGAGAGTATCCTTGTGAAATTATTCTGACCTTATTTTTTATAATCTGTCCAGATCCATCCATCTTGTTTCTAAAAAATCCATTTAGTTATAATTTCTTTTTTATCCATTTAAAATTCTACTAAAGACCAAGAATTATTTCTAACAATATTATTAATCTTATCATGAATAGATGCAATATAGTTAACATCATTTAAATAATCAATAACAATATTAGGAACATGATTAAAAATAAAAGCAGAAGTTACACAAAAATTTAAAACATAATTTCTATTTTTAACAAAAGAATCAATATTACCAATAACATTGTCAAAATGATGATATCTATGAATCCTCTATGATACAGGATCACATAAATAAGGAGTATTCTCCCTATCAATTTATTCATCCTTATCTTGAATTTTTTCTTCAAAAAAATTAATATTTATAAACTAATCATAAAGAACATTAAAATCAAAATTTAATTTCACATTATTTTTATCAAACAAAACATGAACAGACTCTTTAATAACCATTGTTATTTTGTTATAAACTCTATATGCTTTACTATTATTATAATAACCAAGAAAAATACATTCATCACTTTTAGCATAAAATTTATTTAAATTAATATTCAAATTAAAAATAAAAACGTTACAACCAAAAACTCAAAAATAACCAAATTTGGGATTTTTACTTTTATATAATTCATAATAAGTTTATTTAAACAAAAGTAAAATAATAATTATATTTTAAATATAGTAATCATAAAAAATGGATTCAACCCAAAAATATCTAGGAATTTTTTATTCACTTAACATAGTTATAACTATTTTAATAATAGTTATATTTTTCCACTCTATAACACCATTTTTTATGTTGTTCTAGAAGAAGAAAAATTATGAAAATGACCATTATTTTCACAAAAATTTTGAAATTATAAATTATGAAATTGTCCTCCTTTTTCACTTTGAATATAAATAATCATACAACCTTTTTCATTTTGAACTAAATTACAAAAATAAATAAATCAAGATAAAGTATCATTTTTATGTGCAAGAAATTAAACCCATGTAAATATACTATAATCCTCAACAATAACCAAAGTATATCTCATTCCTCTAAGGCTATAAATTTTATTACAAAAAAATTGATTAATATATACTAACTATAAATGTCTATTAGTACTTATATGATTGATAGGTGTAAAAGAGTGTTTACATTGTTTCCCATTCATGCAAACATCACAAACATAAAGCTGTTCTTTTTCATGGTAGGTAACTATAGAATATTTTCATATTTATAGAGATTATGTATCATTATGAAATTAACATGACCTAATCACTGATGAAAAAAAATTATCACTCTACACAACATCCAAACACTTAATATTTTGAACTATTAATTCAAAAAAATTAGTATAAATATTTTAATTTTTATTATCATAAAATAATAACGAATCATTCTCAAAAACTAAACATTTATCATTTTGAAATTTAAATTCCATTCCATCATCTCATAATTGAGATATACTAATTAAATTATGTTTTAATATTTAAACATATAAAACTTTATAAATAAAAGTATAATTAAAAATATCCACTTTACTTAAAAATTTACATTGCGTTTAGAATTACCTCTAAATGTAATAGTGTCTCTATCACATGTGTTTTAAGTGATAAAGTTTGATGGGCCTCCTATCATATTCTCAAATAATCCACTACCTATATACCATATGTCTTTATTGAGACATCCAAGACATTTTTCCTATAAAAATCAATTACATAACAATTTTGGTACCTAAGAAACTTTGGGTCCAATTGAATTAGTAATAAAAATTTTAGGTAACTACATGGAATTTAAATAAGTATTGTATGGAACTATAGATAAAAAAGATTTATAAATATGAGACTTTGTAAATCCTAAATATTTTTTAAATATATGAGAACAATTATTTTCATTGTGACCTTTCATACCACTTTTAAAACATGTGATAGTAGAAGTAAAACTATTTTTACTTTTAATAAAATGATTTTGATACATTTGAACTAATATTTTATCATGGCCAAAACCATATTTATTTTTATTTATTTTATTAAAAAACATCATTTTGTGATATTTTTTTGACCTTGAATAAAACCAAACACACTTTGATTAAGAATTTCAAATTCCTTTTTCAATTTTTCATTCAAATCCTGAGCAGATTTCAAATCATCATAAACATTAGAAAGAGAATCAGAAGTAGAATTCCTTAATTTTTCATTTTCTTGTAAAATAAATTTATTTTTAGAAACAATTTTTTAATTATTTTCCTTAATATTATTATATAAAATTTCAACTTTAAAAACAGATTTTCTCAATCACTAAATTTCTTCATTTAACTCAGAAATATTCTAATTTTCAGAATCATAGTCAGAATCAGAACAACCAGAATAAAAACTAGAATCATTAACCTCATTAAACGATTCCATGAATCATAAGTTAGTAGATTCTTTAACATTTCCATATTATTCACTAGAATCATATTATTAAGTATAACTCCAACTAGTTTTCAAGGCCATTTTATCCTTATTTTTTATTTGTCCTTATTCTTTAGTTTTGGATAGTTAGGTTTGATATTCCCTTTCATTATTCACTCAAAACAAGCAACATCTAAAGCATTATAATATATACTACTATTCTTATCTCCTTTTTTTATTTTTGAGTTTTTCTTATTAATGGGTTCTTGAATCCTTTTTTTCATTCGTTTGTAGACTCCAGTCATAATATGAGTCATATATTCTTTTTCACTATCATGTAGTTCATAATCAAAAGAATAATTTGAAACAACATTCATATATTTAAAAATTACACCTTTTATTTTTATTTTATCTTCTTAGGTGATGTTATTTAATTAAAACTCATACTAAATAAGTGATCCAATCAATTCATCAAGTGTGTACTCTTTGAAGTTCTTTCTTTTATCAATGTATACCTTCTTTTCATGCCATATCCATGGTAGATCTCATAGGACTCTTTCAAAAAGTATGGTGTTCTCTAAATATTCTCTAAAGGAATTCATTTTATTCAAAATTATTGTGAATTGGTGGAACATTTAGTTTACAATTTCCTCTTCACCCATCTTAAAGTCTTGGTAATCAGCTCGAAGTATTCCAATATTATTTTGAGTCAATTTTTCTAATCCAATGTGAGTAACTTATATAATCATTGAAATATCATGAGATGTCTTATACATATACATATGACTAAACATTCCACTATTAATATCACAATATAAAATATTTGAAACTTTGTAATTTAAAACATATTTAATAGAATTGTTTTCTTTAAGAGTATATGGGCCAGATTCTGGTAATGTTTACTATTTTTCCATGATAAACCAATGTTTTATGATAAATTGTTTGAGCTATTCCTATATTCTATATCACTAGTTTCCATAATCATTTACATCAAAGTGAGGTGGCTTCTGAGTAATGTAAGTATCATTTATGTTTATTCCTATCATCTTAAAGATTTTGTACTTAGACTGTGCGGTCTAGGAATAGGTTAGAATAATAAAATATAAACAAAATACTCTATAAAAGTATTGACTAAATTATAAAAAAAACACCTGGTACCAATTGTTTGGTATCAAGAAAAATAATGAGAGAGTTGATTTATCCTTAATAAAGGTCCATCCTATAATACCAATTGTTTAGTATCAAGAAACTAATAAGAGAGATAATCTACCCTTAAGTAAGGTATAACCTTTGATACTAATTATTAGGTTGGATAGGGTAATGGTTGATGGTATAGAGTGGGATTAATATACTAAATTACAATTTTTAATAAAATAGATTAATTATCTAAATTAATTATGAAAGTTAATTAAGATAGTTAATTTGAATTGAAATAAAATAATGAACATAAGGTTTTCTAGTATTTCACTCTAAATTGGACCTAGTCTACTCATATACCAATCTACTCATTGAAAGATACGTTGTGTACTAATATAACTTTTAAATGGGAATCATAACCCAATTACAAAATCTTTTTATACAAAGTAGAGGGATAACCACATTGACATGCTGAATTTTTTATGGGGAGTCACAACCCAAATATAACACTGACTTTAGAATGTGGTGGTCATAAATTTAATGGTTCTAAATTTATAATATGGGATTCAAAACTTGAGGTGAGAGAAGAATAAATGATTTTATGTGTAAAAATGTAAATAAAAAATTGAGTGTATGTGAAAGAAGGGAATAAGTGTTACAAATTCAAGAAACAATAATGAAATAGATAGAAGAAGAAAAATTAAGAAAGAACTGGTACTATTAATTGAGCATTATATTAGGATGTCCCATCAAGTAAGTAGAAGTATAAGCTGATTAGGATCAATCCTTGATAGATTTTATAGCAAATGAAAAATTGGTTGCATGCGATGTGGTTTGTACTGGACTTCAAAGTTAAATATAAAGAACTTTTGATTCTCAAAATTTTGTGTCTCATAACTCATATGTGTGTGTATCCTTTGAATTCACCCTGAATCCTTTAAATATAATATGTAAAAACTAACAAACCAATCTATAGTTGGGTAAAACAATTCAAATTCAAATTACACAATTATCTATTAGAGAGAAAATTATCATCTAGAATAATCATAACAAATAACTATTTAAATTTAAAAGTTAATGACCAATTCAAACCAATTTTAATTAACCATTAAATATGTCAAAGAGACATCATAATAATAAGTCAAAAGCAATGCAATAATATTCTAAGATAATTTGACTATTTAAATTCAAATTTCAAAAGACTTTAATGAAGAGGATAATAAAAAAAATTAATTATACTACATTAAATGATTCAAAACAAGATTGACTAAGTTTCATGCTATTAAATATTAATTTATAAAATAATAACTCAAATAAATCAACTCAAAATATAAAAACATAAATATTCAAAAAAATATGTTGTATGTGTATTCATGAATAAATAAAAAAATTAATACATATTTTAAATATTTTAAAATCACTTCTCATGGATTCTATATTATATATATGAATTTTATAAATTAATAAAATAATTAAAACAATTAATATAAGCATGAAATTAACTAAATAATCAAAAAAAATTAAAAATAGAGCATGATGAAAATTTTATATTTAAGCAAAAAATAAATAAAGTGTTGAACTAAATGTGTGCACCAAATTCACTTACAGTTAGTATACTTATCGTGTTGTGGTTTAAGTTTTATTTCAGTCACTATATTGACCATGTGAATATTGCAACGTGCGGTCACTTAATATATCATGTGGCCACTATACAGACTGTAAATGCATGGTTGGTTGAACTATCATTGCATGGTAGATATAGTTATCATGAATGAATAAATACAATGTGTGGTATCTTTAAAACATCAACATGTGATTAGTTTAAAAAAATATCATGTGGTGTATTAAATTAATACCCATGCGGTCACTTAAACATCACATGCAGTATCTACATTAAACGTCCATAGTCACTTCAACAAAGGTTCATGGTCACTTCAACAAATGGTTCATGATCACTTCATGCAGTAGCTCACAGTAAGTCTGAAAACTCATTGTAGGTATATTGGATGGTTTCATGGTAATTTTTTTTCTAAATGGGTTCAAATTAAGTTTAAAAATAACCATGCGATCAGTATGAAACACTCACGGTAGGTTGAGAAATGATTTTCACATGAAATAACAAGATGATATAAACTTTGGATATTTTTTAGCCCATATAAATAATAGAATTCGTGAAATTTATAGCATAATTAAATATATAAAAACTTAATATCTTTTAAATTGATCAAATAACTCTTTTATCTAACATCTATATAATGATTTATCATTAAAAACTCATGAATAACGTAAACTAAAACTGCAGAAAAAATGCTGAAAAAGTTGTAGACATAAGGCCAATTTTTAAGGTATCTAAACAGAATTTTCATCCTTTTATTTAGTTTAATTAAATTTAGATAAATTTATTATATTTCAAAATCAATAAATTTTATGTGATTATGAGGTATATTTTGAGATTTATCAATGAAATAGATAAGAAATTGAATTCTTTAAATTCCAAAATTCTAGAATTGTTGCATAGATTTTGTAAAAATTTTAAAGCACTTAAATAAGGGTTTCCGACTTCCAATTGGTTTAATGAAATGTAAAAAAAATTATTATATATCTAATGAAATAAGTTGTGATAATATCAAATAAATATAACTCAGATTATAATAGAATAACAATGGAAAACTTTAAAAATCTATAAATTGAAAATCATTTTTAAAATAAAACATGCAGTATGTTCAAATCAACATATGAATGTTCTAAAGATTTAATTTGACATCCTCATAGTTGAATAAAATTTAGATAAACTTATTATCTTTCATAATAAACATGATTTATAAAAAATCAATAAATATAACTGAATGTATAATAAAAATATAGTGAGATGGTTAAAAATTGATTTTCACATAAAATATTGAGAGGGTTTGGAATATTAAAAGACATAAAATATAAAAAAAAGAATAAAAAACTAACAAAAATGGTTTTAACTTTATCAAATACATCTAGAATAAATTCTTGAAAGAAAAATAGTATATTTTTTAAATTACAATATTAATAATTTTAGTTATTATGATATAGTCTTAACATTATGCATATTGAAAATAATTTTCATAGAAACTTTGTTTTTACGATATGAAATGAGTAGGGGAAATCAAATTATTATCTTAATAATAATGATAACATAAAATAAATTAATATAAATAATTATATATGGAAAAATGATAATGGAAAGTATCTTGTAGTAATTTTTTCACTTAAAAAATAAGAAAAATATATTAACCTTTAAAGATTGAAAAATGTGAAAGTATTGAATGTAAATTTAAGTAAAATTTTAAGATGTGTTGAGTTAAAACATTATAACTTACATGGGCTTAAAATTCATTATTCACACATTTTTAACATTTCATAAATTATTAACTGATAAATTTTATGTAGTTATAATTGATTTTTTTACATTTTTTATATAGCCTTGTGGGAAAATTTTAAATCTCATTAAGCTTAGAAAACTTTATAATGGAATTTTGATGGAACTTTACATTTTTAGATGGTATTTTCCATATAATTTTTTATTATAATGGTTTATTTGACTATTTATTTAACATATAAAGTTCATGTTTGGGATCTATACATTATCAATGGATGTATCCTTTAGGCAAGTATTATCATCTTACTTATTTATTAATACTAAATTTAAATTTTCAAATTAATTACATATATGTTTAATTTAGATATGGTACATTCATTTGTTATGTGTCTATGTAGTGACAACTCTTTAATTCTAGGTATGAATTTGAGGCATTTTTGGTTTAAAATTGTTTATTCATGGTTATTTTGGGATGTTTTTAGGAGATGTTGGGGATCATGAGGTGTTTGAAGAAGGGTGTCGTGATCTACCCTTAGTAAAATTACAACAAAATGGTATTGGGTGCTAGGTTCAATTCCACAAGGTACCCAATGACTATGGTAGAATAATTGTAGGGGCTAGACCCCCACTAAGTGGCTGGTGGGGGTGGAATCAATTCCTAATAAGGGAACCAATTACCTGGTAGAAGTTTACTGACTAGTTGGTGTCCATCTATATGTTTTTATGGTATTTTATAGAATTTATTATCTTCCTCACTTTTAAGAATTCTCTTCTTATCCCTAAACCCCTAATTGACCAAAGATGAATTTTTGGGTCACATTTAGCTTCCAATAGATCCTCCTTCCTCTTTTCTTATAGGATTGAAGCCTAATTGGTTTTGGTGGTATTACCTTAGTAAGTCTAATGATGTGGATTTTCTAGATGTATTATTCTCTTATTATTTCTATATTTACCATCTCAAATCCCAAATTCAAAGGGGTTAACTCTTATTTTATGGATTTGGGGATTCGGGCTTGAATCAAAGGGCATGACTTGGTGAGTGATCTCTCTTAAGTTTGTGTTCTGAATTCCTTACCATCTTATGAAATTTGTATGGGGTTGTATTGGTAATTTTTCCTGTGGGTGGGTGTGTTTTCCTAGAATTATTCTTTATAGGGTGTTAAAGTGGTTTAGTGACTCTAGATTTATGAAATTAACCACCTATGTGGTATATTTTGGTGAAATGGATTGGTTATGATGAAACAAAACCTTTTAATATGGATTAAGGTGAGGTTTTATTCTTGGTTTGGTTGGTCCTGGTGTGATATTTCAAGCCTCATTTAAGGTTTTTGTGAGCTTGTTTCTTGGATTATATGTTGATTTATGAATTCCTTTAAATGTGAATGTGTAGTGTGTGTAATCATGGCTTGTTTGAGTGACTTACTAGGGTTGGGTTGGGAGTATACAATGGGATATACTTGTGGAATATTTGTGTATGTGGTGTTTTGTTGAGGCTAGTGGTTTAACGTAGTGAATGGTATATTATTTTGGTAACTCTAATTCCAACTATATTTTTCATGAAATAGATGTGGTTATGGACACATCCTAAGTGAGAGGATGGTTTTTTGTGATGAGGTTGTAACCATATATTGAGTGGTAGGATGGAGGACTATGATGAGTTTGTGACCACATCCTAAGTGAGAGGATGGTGTCATGTGATGAGGTTGTGTGTCCATATCCTAAGTGATAGGATAGTGGCTTGTGACTAGGTGATGTAACCACACCCTAAGTGAGTGGATGTTATCTTAGGGATGATTATGTGTGACCTCTCCTAAGTGAGAGGGTGTTGTTATGGGGCTCAGCGTGGGATTGTGAATTGAGTGAGAAGGGGGAGGCCATGTCCTAATAATTACTCATGGCATGATATGTTTCTTCTTATATTATAGAACCGAAATGGGTATGGTTGGGTTTCATGGTGTCCTGGTTATTATAAAATGACTCAATATGAATTCATGATTACTTTTTTATTTATTTTTTACCAATGCATGAACTCTTATAAATCTAACATACTTATGATAAGTATGTGTTGGTTGTGTCTTACTGAGTTCATTACTCACACCTCCCATGGGAATCTCAGTGTATGTGTATACTTTAATGTTGAGTATCTATCCAAGGCAAAGAAACCTATGTAAAGTGATAAAGTAGGTGGAGAATAGTATGGATAGAGGCTATATTGGGTAGTTTAGTAGGATATTTTATAGTTGTGAATTTATGTTTTCTTTTTCTTTTTGTATATCACATGTCTTGGTCCACCTCCTATAGAGATCCATTGATTTTTTATGTATGGATAACATGTATCCATTTTTTATAGCATGTGATGATATTTATATGTATGCATCACTATTTTGATTCCATATTTTTTATTTGTTTTTTTCTTCTATTTATATGGTTGATAGTTATCTGATATCAATTTTATAGTCTCCCCATTGTATATATAAGACCATCACCACTAATTAGAAGCCTCTTACATATGGAGAGACATACATGAGGCTATATGGAACATTGAATTGAACCTATGAAACTTGTAAATGGAATTAAAAATGGTATTAGAGACCCTTTTTCTTTAGATTTATTATTTGGGGCTTGGTATATTAGATATAGATGGTTGTAAATCGAGTGGTTAGTTATTCCTATGTCTTTCCAACACCTGTATAGTGTGAATTTGAGTTTTTAGAGAAATGGTATTACTTTTAGTGGTTATGATATTATGGTTTCAAGTTACTTTTCAAGTGATTTTATGATTTGATAATTTATGGGTTTTATATTTTTCCTAGGATGTTGAGATCATATGAGTTCATGCATCATGATTTGACAAGTAGGTCCATATGTCATATTCCTACTTGTATGTTATTGATATAAGGTTTAAATCGATTAAATTTCAATAATAATATATTCAGTGTTTTCAAAAATACATTTTTGATGGAATATAATTTATTTAACTTAAGTTATGTTGTGATTTTGTTATACATGATTGTGACTAATATACAAGCGTAAGTGGTAAAGGATCCATCTATGGGTGAGTAATGGGTTAAAATGTACAATGTCTTGTGGGGAGACCCATAGGGAATGTATCATATGATTTTTTTTGTTCCTATTGAGTATATAATTTTTTTAAGAAATTAATCTATTGAAGGAATTCTAAGTCTCTATCTTGGCATTTTAGGAAAATCACACCTTGATTATTTCCCATGGTGCCACCTAGGGATATGTTTAAGGATTTCCCCAAGGTTCAAAATTCTCCCATTATACCTCTATATGTTCTGGAGGGTGATATTGATCATTCCCCCAAGGTTGTTTTAGTAGTTCAGGCACTGGAACAACTTCTTACTGTGGTGTCTCTTATAGAATCAGTTGGTGGAAGAGGTGTGTGTTGGGGTGTATCTACAGTAGAAAACTTTTCTTAAGACTTCCAAATGTATAAACCTCTAACATACTAGGGTATGAGTGGTATTTAAGATGATAAGGATTGGATAGAGATTGAAGAGGGTATCTTTGATAAGGTGGAGACACTTGATGACTGATAGGTGAAGTTGAAATCTTTTTGTTTTAGGTACCTTCCATGATATGGTGGGGAGTTATAGTTCAAGCCAAGAGGAATGAGGGTCTATCTTATGAGGCATTAAAGGAACTCTTTTTTAAGTAGTTTTTCCCTGAGTCACTGAATTTGGATTGAGCCCAAAAGTTTATATATATTCAGCAAGGGATTGTATTCATGACATATTACACAAACTATTTTTATTTACCTACTATGATTTTCTCCCTTTCTAGCAGGGAATGAGGTCCATAAGGCCTGTAGGTTTGAGATTAGTCTTCATCCAGATATGAGGTTCTAGGTGAGTATGTTCAATCTAATTTCCTATTATGATGTGGTTTATAAGTATCTCACTATTTATAAGGGTATTTTGGAGGATAATACAGTAGGATCCCTCTATATATTTAGTATCCAAGGTCATGGAATTTCTAATGAAGATGGTGGTAACTCTTATAGTGGTAGGAATATGAGAGTTGATGAGATGTGTTAGGGCGGTGATAAAAATATGGGTAGGGTAGGGTTCATCTATTATTCATTTTGAGTCCCCCTTATATGTTATTATTGTGTGTCAATAGTTAATTTCCATAGCACATGGCTAGTCTGTCTAATGAGTTCTATGAATGTGGTAGGATGGGTCACCTATAATGGTTTTATTTAAGGATGTCTCATCTAGGTTCAGGAATGGGTTTTGGAAAGGCTTGGGATTATTGATCCTGGTCAGGGGGTATGAGATGGATAGTAAAACTTCATCTAAGTGGTCAAGATGTGGATATGTACAAATATATTAGGAAAACAACAGTCGCAAATTCATTAAGGGTCGGTTCCTTGGTAAAGTTAAGGATCATGGGGCTAAAGCCACATATCTGATATGTGTAGAGTTTATACTTTGGAACAAGTTCTATTTTATGGATCATATAATCCTTTCACCATGATATGTTTGATTTTGGTTACTTCTATATTGTCTATTTCTCTATTTTATATAGTAGCATCTCATTCTTTTATCTTTTCTCATGTGATTTTTGGATTGGGGTTATTCATAGAGTTCTCTTCTAGTATATTATTTATTGATAAACCTCTTGGTAAGTGGTTGGATAAAATTTAGAGATATCTAACATGTTTTATAATGGTTGGTGGATATTGAAATTTGTTGTAATTCCTTGTTTTATATAGAAAAATATTTTACAACATATTTAGGATAGATTGGTTGTCATGCTTCTGATCAGGCATTGATTACTACTAAAGGTGGGTTTTATATACTTCCCTTATGGAAGAATATTATTTTATCATGGGTGAATGGGATGTGGAGAATGAAATAGAATGAATTAGCCTCTATTGGATACGTACTATTATAGTTCAGGTGGAAGGTATGGTATTTATAGTTGATTTGGTGAGGATTCCAACTACTTTTCCCCCAATAGTGAACCATTTTCAAGATTTTTTTCTTGATGATTTCTCATGTTTTCAACCTAATAGGGAGATACGGTTCACAATCTATCTCATTTTGGGTACAGATAATATATCTATATCTTCTTATTGTATAGAACCACTCAAGTTTAGAGAGTGGAAATTGAAACTCGAGGAGCATGAGGTGAATGTTTTTATTCTTCAAAGTACCACTCCTTATGGTGATCCTATTTTTTCTAATAAGTTTGATGGTTTCCTAATATTTTTCATGGATTATTATTAACTAAATCACATCATGGTAAAGAAAAAGTAACCCTTTCCTTAGATAAATTTCATATTTGACCAATTGAGGGGAACTCAATGGTTCTCTGAGATTGAACTATGGTCAAGCTATTATCAATTTTGTTTTAGGGTGGAGGATATTCCAAGGATGGTGTTTAAGAGAAGGTATAGTTTTTATTAGTATCTTGTGATGTAATTCATTCTTATCAATACACCAAAAATTTCCTTGGATCTCATAAACCATATTTTCAATCCCTATATAGACTCCTTAATTATAGTGTTTATTGATGAAATTTTAGTATACTTATAGGCCTAATAGTTTCATGTAAAGATCCTGGAGATTTTATTGAGTATGGTTTGATAAAATATACTTCACACCAAGTACTAAAAGGGTCACTTATAGATTCTAGAGTTGTGCTTCCTCAGGCATGTAATATCTGAGTTAAGAATTCTAGTTGATCTAGTGAAAGTATAGGTAGTGATATCTTGGTAACAAACTAGGAATGTGGTTGAGATCAAAGGTTTTCTTGGCTTGGTTGGGTATTGTAGGAATTTCATCCAAAATTTCTCTCACTTGGAAGTACTTATGATATGGTTGACCAAGAAAGATATGAAAATCAAATAGACTGATTAGTATGAAATGACCTTTCATACATTGAAAGTGAGATTGAAATTAGCTCTAATTTTGATTTTAATATAGCCATGGAATGGTTGTACTATGTATTGTGATGCCTCTGGAGTTATTCTAGGAGTTTTTTTATATATGGATATAGGTTTCTTGCTTATGGTTTTCATCAACCTTGACCCCATGAGTGAAACTATCCTTCCCATGATTTGGAGCATGTTGTTGTGGTTCACACCTTGAAGTGTTGGTGTCATTATCTCTTTGGTGATATATGTTTCATCTACATTGACAATAATATCTTCTGGTATATATTCTATCAGAAATACTTAAACCTATGGAAAAGGTATTGTGTGGAGTAATTACAGATGCCTGACTTTGAGATAGAATACACTTCAAGGAATGGAAACATCAAGTCGGGCACTCTTAGTAAGAATAAATGGGATTATAGGATTCAAGTGTTTAGAGAGGAGTGGAATTTGATGAGATTATTTGTTGACTAGAGGATAGATATATCATAGGGACAAGATATTGTGACCTTTTCCCCATTTTTCATTACCTCCTCATTAGTGTATTGAGTGAATACCAGTCAATATCCTAATTTAGATTCTATTATGATATAGGAATGGATAATGGGAGATAACCTAATATTGGGATGGTCACAGGAGAAGGATGACATGTTCTACATCCACGATCGTGTGGTGGTCCCGACTTACATGATGGGGAAGTTGATGATGAAATCACATACCAGACATTGGGTAGTAAAACTAGGGATAAAAAATATGTATCAAAATATCAGGCATTATTTTTTGGTGGCCTGGTATGATGAGAGATATTGTATCCTTCATTTCTCATTGTCTTTCCTAACAAAGTATAAGGAAAGGGCATCGGTGACTAAGTGGGTTACTTCTAACCCTTCCAATATCAGTATGAAAATTCAATAAGGTGTACATAGACTTCATTACCTTACTAACTAGGACCCTTAGGGGTTTTTATGTAGTGTGGGTAGTTGTGGAGAATATAACGATGGTCACACATTTCTTACCTATCTAATGCACTCAATTAGTGGATGAGTTGGGAAATTTGTACATAAAGATGATCATGAGACTTCATGCTATATCAATGACCATGGTATCAGATTAGGATGTTTGTTTGACATCAATATTACATCAGGGTATACTGAATTTTTTGATCTCAATTTAAGTTGATTATAGTGTACTACCCATGGAAAAATAAGTTGTCTAAGAGGATGATTAAGATCCTTGAGGATATGCTTAGGGTGTGTGTGCTTGATCTTGATGGAGTATGGGATAACCATATAGACTTAGTTAAGTTTAAGTATAATAAAATATTTTATGATTCAATACATATCTCCTCCAATGATTACTTATATAGTAGATATTTTTTTCACCCTTGTACTAGTTAGAGATGGGTGATTCAGTTGTGATCAATATGGTCTTGTTGCCGAAGACCATCGAGCGAGTGTAGTTGATCAGGAATTGTTTAGTTACCACTCATAGAAGATAGTGATTGAATTCTAACTAGATATAAAGTCCCTTGTAATTAAAAATGGTTGATCAAGTATTTCTATGAGTATTTCCTTAGTTAGTGCATCGGTGTTTAGGTAATAAAAGAAAGCATGAAACGTGATTTTTTAGTCCATTTGAGATTATGTAGTGGATTATTATTATGAATTGTTGGTTGGATCTTCCATCATGAAATTGATGTGTACATGATTTGTTTCATATATCACAGCTCTAGAAGTATGATCCATACCCAACACATATGATCAACAATGATGATGTCAAGTTGGAGGTGGGTTCTTAATTTTAAGAGTGCATAGTGCGTATCATGGAATGGAGTAAAAAAGGTGTTGTGTGGGAGGATAATTCCTATTGTCTAGGTTTTGCAGTTGTGTGGGTGTCTAGGAATTTGATTCAGATGTACAAGACCAATTATTGAATTTTTTCAATGAGGATCCCTAGAGACACTTCTCGAGGAAAAATATCCCATAAATGGGGAGTTCGCAATGACCCTAAAATTTCAAGTATGAATTTTAGGATCGTTTTTTTCATTTAAATTTTTTATTCTCTGTGTTTTGGGATATTTTTATGAGTTTTGGGGTTTGTTAGGTGTTCATAGAAGGGTACTCGGGTCTCCCCTTGTTGAAATTACAACAAAGCGGTACGAGGTTCCCAATACAAGTCCATTGTATACCCAGTGACCTGGGGAGAATCCTTTTAAGTTCTTGACCCCCTTCAAGTGGACAGTGGGGGAACTGGGTACCTGGTAATGGTTGATCAATACCTAGTAGCCTTATTGGTGTTTTTAAGAGAATTTATATAATTTATCCTCTTCCTCCCATTTAAGCCTTTCCCTCTTCACTCTCTATCCTCACTTGATAGGGATGAATTTTTGGCCTCATCTTTGGCTTCCAAGAGCTCCCCCTTCCTCTTTTCATATCAAATTGAATCCATGTTAGTTTTGGTGATCTTACCTTGGTAATTCTAATTTTTTTGATTCCCTATATGTTTCATTCTCTTGTTGTTTCTTTGTTTTCTATCTCAATTCGCTAATTCTAAGGGGTTATGTATGATTTTAGGGATTTGGTGCTTCAATATTGAATCATAGGAAGTAGTTTGTCAAGTGAGATACATTAAGATATAGATGGTAATTCCTTACTATGTTACAACATTTTTATATGGTTTTATGGGCTATTGTGCATGTATTTGTGTGTGTTTTCATGAAATTGTTCTACAAGGGTGTTTCCAAGTGAGTTTGTCTTTATGTAATTTACCCCTTAAAGGGTATATTTGGGTGAAATAGCTTAGTTATGATGAAACAACACCTTGTATCATGGTTTGGGGTAGGGTTTTTTACATGGTGTAGTTGTTCATTGTGTGATTTTTCTAGGCTTGGTTAAGGTTTGGGTGAGATTTTGGCTTAGATTATGGATTCTTTGATGTATTCATTCAAATTTGAAGGTGCCAAGTGTGTAATAATGGATTATGTGAGTGGTATATAGGGTTAATGTTATGATTATACAATGTTATATCCTTATTGAATATTTTTTTATGTTGTGTATTATTGGGGATAATGGTTAACCCTAAGTAATTGTGTGTTTGTTTGGTAACTCTTCTATCTATTATACTTTTCATGGGATGGATGAGGATCTAACCACATCACGAGTGAGAGGATAGTGGCATGTGTTGAGGTTGTGACCACACCCTGAGTGAGAGGTTGGTGGCTTATAAAGTGGTCGTGTGACCAAAACTTGAGTGAGATAATAATGGATTGTGACATGGTGATGTAAATACACCCTAAATGATAGGGTTTTGGACCTAGGATAATGATGTGTGACCTCACCTAAGTGAGAGGGTGTTGTTTTGGAACTTTATGTGGGATTTTTCCTTGGGTGAGAAGGTATTGATCATTTCATGAGATATACTTATGGCATGAAATGTCTCTTTTAGGGAATAAAGCTGAAGTAGATATGATCAGGGTTTATGGCAGCCTTATTAGCACATGATGACCCAACATGGATGCATGCTTATTTTTTTATTTTTTACCAGTTCCTAAAAACTCATATATCTATCATACTTATGATAAGGACATGTTGGTGGTTTCATATTGGGTTTATTATTCATACCCTGCATGGTAATCTCAATTTGCATGTAAAATTTAATGTCAAGGATATATCCAAGGTCAAGGTCCCTATGTCGAGTTACAAAGTAGGTAGAGAAAAGTATGGATAGAGGCCATTCCAGGTAGTTTACTATGATATTTTATAGTTATTACACTATTTTCTATTGTTCTTTATATATATCACATCTATTGGTCCATCTCTTATAGAGACCTATTGACTGTTGATGTATGCATAGAATGTATCCATTTTTATTAGATCAAGTGATGATATTGATATGGATTTCTCTTCATTGTGATTTCATATTATATTTTTATTTATTATTGTGATTCTATTATTTATATGATTAATGGTCATCTAATATCGAGGGCATAGTTGACTAACTATATCGATTAATCCCTCACATACTCAAAATCCTCTTGTATAAGGGGATTTATGTATGAGGCCATGTGGCACACCATCATGGTCGTGATGAAATAGGAGAAGGCATTACATGGTCATTTTAATACTTATATGAGAAAAAGGCTCAATAAGAAGGCTCTATCGTTGAAGGATATATGGTTTAAGAGTGTCTCAACTTTTATTTGAGGTATTTTGATGGGATTGAGACACAATTCAATCAAGTTAGACATGTTGATAATAATGAAAAGTAATTGTATTCCTATTGTAAATAAAAAAACATTCCAACACTATGTATTAATGTTAAAAAACATCTTAAATTACATTAAAACACATAAAGTTTATACAAGCACACATATACATGCTTCTGAATAGTGATGTTGGTAATCCTTTAATTAAATAATTAAAGATTAAATCAAATAGATGAACCTAGAGTTAAATATTAAATGAGAAATACATAAAAAAATTCATCAAGAAAGATATTATTGATTATTTTGTGCATCAAGTAATATCATAATCAATTTCATATTCATATTATATTGAAATGATTATCTTCAATAACTAATAATATTTTATATTCACTCACATAGATCATGGATATTTATAATCAATATAGAGTGTTAGATAATTTGAAATATTTGGCTTAAATTCCTTTGAAGAAGTCTAGGATATTTGATGTTTATAATATTAATAACATCTTGTTTTATGAATTTTTTCATGAAAAATGTTTGAAAACACAAAATAGTGTCATATTCACTAAATTCTCAAAGTTGGTTTGTAACAACCCCAAATCTAGATACATTGAACCAAAAAAAATTTATTACATTATAAACTTATAGAATCAAAAAATTTGTATTCATAGGAGATTGGAAACATATTTGATCATTTAGTTACATTAAAACTTAAAATAAATCATAAAAATACATAAATATTTATTACTCCTCTATTTATTATACTTGAATCATATGTAGTAGTCTTCAAATTTTCCTAGGGAAATTGAGAAATATAAAAGGTGTAAGCTTAAATTATTGGTAAGGGGTAATATATAGCAGAAACCAACATGTAATTAACATTACATACATAATATGGTAGAAATAAATAATAAAACAAATTCCATATAAATTAATATATAATCATAACATACATGTAATAATATAAATATATGGTCACATAGATAAAAATAATATTTCTCATAATGATGGAATTCATAATATCAGATATCATAACTATACAGTTGAGTAATTGTGCCAATACATCTTATATAAATGGGTAGTAATACACTAGACACCCAAAATTGTCTGTCTCATGGGACCTATCAAGGTATTAAAGGGATATTAAATCTTAAGCCTCACTTATAACTTACTAAGTCCAATGCATTCATCATATGAAAAAATAAATGGATAAATAATATAATACTTAATGTTCTATAAGGAAAGTATTACATAAACATTTATAAGTAATAAATAATTATACATAATGAAATAAAAAGTATTCATATTATCAATATTTTCCTAGACAAATAAATGGAATAAATTTCTAGGTAAACATCCTTCAATATGGATTATGAAATATAAATTTTCCAAACTATATAGAGTAAAGTATGTGTTTTCAAGTAAATAAAAGTGAAACCGTAGAAATAATGAAAAATTTATAGAATATATCCATGAGATAAATAACATGGTAATGTGATAAAAATATAAAATCAATATATAGGGATAGTGAGTCATAGAGAGCATAATCACAAGAAAGGAAAAAGGAGCGGGAGATGCCCCTTGAGAATAATGGAAAGTGTGAAGTATAAATCAATAAGAGAGGTAAAAAGATTAGAATACCTAAAAAATATAAGTAATATCAATAATTTATACATTTAAAACATTTTTATAAATGATATATAAGTGGATATATATAATAGAGAATCAATTTATAAAAAGTAGGGAGATGTAGAAGAGAACCCCTTTCCAAAATTAAAATAGATATGAAAGGAATTTTTAAAGAAAATAAAATAATAAAATTTTACTTAATATCGAAAAAACCATAATATATGATATGTGATAGTGAGTTTTAGAAAAATATATAAGAAAATATCATTATATTATGGATAAATTATCAAGAAGAATATATGGAAAAATTTCTGGTACATACTTGAAAAGGTCTGGATTAAAATAAATCATTTATAAGGGAATTATAAAAATATGAGTATCCTTATAATAAATAAATGAGAATTGAAATTTATTATTTTAGGAAGGTGGTGGAAATAACATAGACAAGCATAAGTGGTAAATAGTGAAAGATTTAGTATAATAAAAAAATTAAGAGATAGAGAGAGAGAGTGTGTGTGTGTGTGTGGAAAGTGTCCCCTTATGAATATTGTAATAGATGATGTAAAAATGAATACAAGAGATGGAATATAAAAAGGATAAATAAATATCCAAAATTTAAATTAATATTACTTATGATAAATTCATTCATAAATGAATTTGAAAATTGATGGAGAATAAGAAGTATATTCCCAAAAGTTGAGAGTAAAAGAAGAATTATCTTACCATGAGTCCTGACCTGCTTGGATGCTCTACTAAATTCAAAAATAGATAAATTATATATTTTAATTTTATATTAAATAAATATATTATTTTTTATTTTATATATTATTATCCATTTATTATCTTATGTTATTCATTTATTAGTTTAATTTTCATGTGTAGGTCATTTGGAGTTGTTCGTTCCATGGTTCTAATATCGCTTTTGTATATAAATAACGATATGTGGAATTTATGAAATGGTTAAAAATATATAGAAATTTAAAGGTGTGTATTATTTATCGTTCCATTTTAATTTAAGTTTCACAGTTCAAGAGATTCTTCAAAATGGTTTCAAGTTAGAAAACATGTCACCATACAATCGTTTTAGGAGCATAAAATGACAGTGATTGTTTATTTTTAATATTTTTATTATAGTATCCATTTTATATTTATATAATCTCATTAATTACATAAATATTATATTTATTCATTAAATATATTTTTAAAAGTTTCCATGTAATGTGGTAATAATCGATTCATAACATCATCCATATAGATAGTTTAAACCAGTTAAAATAAAATGAATATTATAAAAAACTATGAAATGCATTTTTTTAAATTTTATTTTGATATAATTAATATTAAAGTAGAATTATATTCCTAATGTAATTAAATAATAATATTATATTAAATTTATAATTATTAAGAAGAATAAATAAAAATAAATAAATTGAAAGGTCTCAGATTAGAAGACACACTTTCCTCCTTAATACTAAACCTTAAGGATTATAGAAATAGTATTTTGTTATTTCATGGATTAAAAAAATATATATAAGACTTTTTGGGGGATGATTTTTTCAAGATATTTGGAAGTGAAAGGTGTTTTTTAAGTGAATTTAAATGGATGTAAGAGGGATGCATTTATAGGTTAAGGGGATGTGATTTTTGAATAAAATATTGATTAATTTATTAATTTTGATCAAAACTATGAATAATTTTGATTCATGGGAGTAATAATGTTTTTTGTTATAAAATATATATTTTAATAACTTTTAAATAAACAAAAAACCAAATTTATGCATTTTTATTTTTAATTCAATGTAAATAATCAAAAATTGTTTTTTATTTGAAAAAATATACACAATTTAGACTTTAAACGTTTATAGTTATGGAAATAAAAATTATTAATTTAAATTAAATTATTTTACTTATTAAATCCATTTTAAGTCATGAATTTTTTTTAGAAATTATTGAGTCGTTTTTATATCATTATGATATCATAAAACTTACAGTATACGTAAAAACAATATTTTTTATTCATCAAAAATTCATTTTTTCATAACAATATCAAAATTTTATCCTAAGGTAATTTTAATGTGATAATTATAAAAAAATAATCCTATTTTACAAAAATAATTTTCTTTGATAGGTATTTTTAACATTCAATTCTAGCATAAAAATTAGTGTTTTATTAAACAATGTGAAATATGTTTTACTAAAAATGTAATGGGCATGGTATGCCTCTGGGCCTTCGGGTCATGTATTGCGGGTCATGTCAGGACTTGTGCCTTGGGCCTACGGGTCATGTACGGGTTCCCCTTCAACCCTTAAAAGGGGGATTATCTATAATAAAATAAAAAGAAGGCCTTCGGGCTATTTGGGCTAAAAATGTACACTTATACATTATTTATATTACATTGATTGAGTAATTATTTCATGATATGATTGAGATTTTATTTCATTATATTTTGATAGTTATATTTACTTATCTAATTTATTATAAACATTATTTAGAAGTTTAATTCAGCATTCACCTTAATGGTCATTTTACTATTCTAATGGTCACATTACTATTACAATGGTAAATTTCTATTCTAATAGGTAGGTTGATATTCTAAAAGATATATAATATTTTCACATCCAATAAATACCTATTATGTCCTCTATTCATTATTAACTCAGTTTTCCCTCGAGGTTGTCTATATCATTTACAAAATGCCAATCATTTTTTTTATTTTTTTGTTTTAATTTTAGAGTGTTATTTATATGTGTGATAATTATCAGAGGCCACAATACACCAAAACTTTAAATTCTAGTTTTGTTATTTTATCATTATTATTTTCCTATTATACATTTTTTATTTTATGGGATATAGTTATCCTTTATATGTAATGTTATGTGATAAAGTAATAAAATGATGATTGACTATTTATGT
The DNA here is from genome assembly GCA_963277665.1 of Viscum album. Taxonomy (NCBI): domain Eukaryota; kingdom Viridiplantae; phylum Streptophyta; class Magnoliopsida; order Santalales; family Viscaceae; genus Viscum; species Viscum album. Next base: position 2,097,998,771 of record OY728156.1, read on the forward strand.
GTTGTTTTCCATTTATTTATGGTATTACATTATACATGTATGTTTTTTTTTCTAGAAGGTGATTCCTTGGCCCAAAACTACCAAAGCAAAAATATTATTAAAAGAAAGTTTACAGGAGTCGAAAATACAAGATCATAATACAATATTTTTCATGAAAGTAAATAAGATCAGCAGGGAGGTCTTCAAACCAGGTAATGTCTTGATCTACTTCCATGTTGGCCAGGCCATCTGCAACCATGTTTTCTTCTCGATAAACATGTGTGATGATATAGTTAATATCGATAAGTGAATTATTTCATTCCATCCAACATGTAGTAATCAACCATGCAGGATGAGTTACGCCATTCCAAATCACTTATATGATGGTTGTCGAGTCACTTTCAATCTAGAGATTTTTCCAACCAAAGAGATTGGAAAAGGAAATGGCATGTATCAAACTCATCATATCAGCTTCAAGGGCAGTGGAAATGCCACAATTACCCATGAAACATCCAAGAATCTGACCGAGGTGATTCTTGAAGATAGCACCACACCCTATAGGGCTCAGGTTTCCCTTGGAGGCACCATCAATATTGATTTTCATCCATCCAAGAAGATGGGATCTCCAGAACACCTCAAAAGTGTGATGTAGTTGATATAAATTGTCGTTAATCCGTAGACGCTTTAGGATTCAAAAATTGTGCATGGTTTTATGGAAGTGTCCCTTTTGTAATAAATTAGCTTCATGTATGGAAATAAGGATCTGTATCTGACCTACATTTAGATTGAGTGAGTAATTTTTATGAAAAATAGCATTCTAATCATACCAGTTCACATGGTGGAGCTCAGAAACTGCAGTAAGGAAGAGGTTCTTGATTTGTTGAGAGCCTTCCATTTCTACACATTTCTTTATTTGAGTCCGGAGAGAGTCAAGAATCAACCATCTACAATCAAAAATTTCAATAATATAGTTCCAAAGAAAAGAATTAGTAAAATAAGAAAGAAATATGTGGTTAGTATCTTCTCTATGTTGATTATATATTTTAAACTTAGAGAAAAGATGGATTCCAAAAGATTAGAGGTAATTTTTAGTGGGGACTCTTTTGTGAGCGAGATGCCAGATGATATTGAATATATAAGGTTTAATCCAAGGTTCATTAAAAAATTTTAGCTGGATGTAATCATTCTCAGAGTTACAGTGATAATGATTTTAGAAATTTTTAGAGTTAAGCATACCATTGTGAGATGGTTCCCAAATTAAGAAATCATCAGTGTAAGTGAAAGAGTAGTTTTCAATGACATTCAGAATAGTATCAGGAAGGTGATCATGTTGAGAGTTTAAAATATCTCTAATAGTGTTGTTTATATTTTGATGAGTTTTATTAGAATATATCATAGAAATTAAAGGTGTTCCGGTCCATTTATACAACCAGAAGTTCATAGAGGAGTCTCTGGAGACCATCCATCAAGAATTATTCATAATTTTGGTGAAGGAGTGTTTGATGGTAGGCCATATAGAAGAACTAATGAAATTCAACTTCTCTACCTTAAGCTTGTCCAGGAATCTATTTTTGAAAAATGTAATAGCATCTGAAGTATTATGAAAAAGGTTCCAAGTGAGTCTAGCCTGAAATGCTTCATTAAAGAATTTTAAATTTTTTATACCATTACCACCATTCTCAATGTGCTTGCAACAGGTTGACTAGGGAATATTCAAAAGTTTTCTTTCCATAGTACTACCATTCCAGATGAAATTCTTAATGTTGATGTTCATATTTTTAATAAGACCAATAGGCCATTTCTAGAACATCATGGAGTAAACCATCTTGAAGACAATAGTATATTTAACAAGGCAAGTCCTACTTTCCATGGAGAGAGCTTTACCTTTCCAAGAAGAAAGGTGGTTTAGAATTTGGTCAACAATAGTCGCAAAGTTACAAGACTTGGGCCTACCCCAAAATATAGGAACAATAAGATAAGTGAAAGGGAGAGTACCTTCTTTTAGACTGAGGTCACTGATAATGTTACATTTTCTGTTGGGGGGAAAGTCCTTCCCAAAGAAGATACAGGATTTGTTCTAATTAATTGTTTGTCTAGAAACCTCTTCATAGTGTGAGAGTGTAGTTTTGAGGTTAAGAATGTTCCTTTTATCACATTGAAGGAAAATAATTATTTAATAATCATAAAAAAGGTGATTAGGAGCATCCACATTCTTGGAGACATGAATGGGTTTCAGCTTATTCTGGACCACCATACGGTTGATCAGATGACGAAGATAGTATTCCTCTATCGAGAAGAGGATGGAAGAAAGGGGATCACCATATATAAAACCTTTGGTTCATTTTAAGTAGACCTTGAGAGATAAATTGATCAAAATGGAGATAAATGCCTAGTTTAATAGAGTTCTGATTGTAGTGATAAAAGAGGCACTAAAACCAAAACCTTTCAGGACTTTAAAGAAAAAGCTCCAGTCCATAGTGCCAAAGGCTTTTCTGATGTCAAGTTTAATATCTATGTTTCCTCCTCTATTATTTTTATTCAAGTTATTGACACACTTAGAGTAAAGACAGATACAATCTTGAATGGATCTACCCTTTATAAAACCAAATTGGTTCTAGGAGACAATTTTGTCTCTGATAGTTGAAAGTTTGTTAGTAATTATTTTTGTGATGATATTATAAAGATTATTGATAAAAGAAATGGGTCTAAAAAGGTGAATCTTAGAGGCATTATCCACTTTAGGTATTAAGGTGAGAAACTGGGCATTGAGATCATGTGGAAGCACCCCATTATATAAAAAAGGATTTACTAGTTTACAAACATCGATATGAATCGCATCCCAATAATGTTGAAAGAAACCATTATTGAAGACATCAGGACCCAGAGCACTATCAGGATTATGACTAAATACAATGCCTTTGATTTCATGCTCCATCGGAGTGTTGAGTAGAAAGGTTTTTTCCTCATCATTGATCACTAAAGGAATGACCTCAACAGGAGGTCTATTAATATCAAGACCATTGAAGATGGATTCATAGTAGGAGATGATATGATGAGTGATGTCCTCTTTATTTTCAAGAATTTCGTACCCATCCTTTAGAAAGGTTAATGGCCTATAGGCCTTTCTGATTCTTTTAAGTGAGTTATAGAATTTGGTATTTCTATCACTATCAGTTAAACAATTAACTTTAAATACTTGTTTTCTCATATTTTCTTTACACGTGATCAAGGAGTTTAGTTTGACCTCAATGTTTAGTTCTTGAGTAGGATTAGTGTTGAGGTCAGAGGTTGAGTTATTGTTTTGAATATCATTGAGTTATTTCTCAAGAACCATGATTTTATTATTAACTTGTTTGGATTTAGAGCTGCAATATGATTTTAGAGTCCTTTTTAGATGTTTTAATTTGAGGTTACAGGTAAAGGAATAATTGTTATGTGACATTGAGAACCAAAAGTTTTGGATGATATGGATGCACTCATCATCAGATAACCACACATTGTTAAATCTAAAAGGAAACCTGGGTTTCATGTCTTTGGAGGAGACATTGACCAGGATGGGATGATGATTAGAGTTTAGTCTATGAAGAGTGGTGCTGGAGATAGTGTCCCATTTATCTAAAGTAGGGACATTTTTGAAGGCTCTATCCAATTTGGAGGCAACCACTTTGTTATAATGTCTTCTATACCAAGTGTATTTTGCACCAGTGAGATTAATTTCAATGAGATTGTTGTCTTTGATCGAGGATTTAAATTCTCTCATGGATATAGAAGCATGAGATGGTCCAATTTTCTCGCTTGAGTTAATAATGGCATTAAAGTAACTAAAAAGAAACCAATGGAATTAATGCTAGTTCCTAGATATGAGAGATCATTCCAAAGATTTCTTCTTTTTTGATATCTATCTTTAGTATAAACAAAGGAGAAGAAAGTTTGCGTGCCATCAATATTAAAGGTGCAAGTATGAATCTGGTCAGAGATATTGAAAATACAAATATTCTGTAAATAAGAGTGTGAAAAAATCCATAAGGAATCAACATTGAGAGTATTATTGATATCCCCAGTAAATACATAATTATGTTGACATAAATATGAGTATTTAGAGGAAAAAATAATTTTAGGTTCAGCAATAGAAAATAACATAGGACGATGGGTTTTAACCATTCTTTTTAAAATAATGAATGTGTTAGAGTTAGAGATACCCTGATAATTCAAAAAGTGTATCTTCATTTAATAGTGGAGGATGATAATAGTATTCTTAATGGTGAATTAATTGATTGTATGTTCATTCCTCCTTGGATTTATTTACTAATTTATATTAATTCTTAATTTAGAATACATGAATTTAATTAATCCATCTTAAACTTTTTTAAAATAATTGATTTATTTATATCATATATCATGTTTTATCTTGTTTCATGGTGTTTTTTAGGTAGGAATACTGAAATTGAAATGATTTAATGATGTGAACTATTCTTCTACAACTCTTGTGTGGTCGGATGATCTATTTGATACTCTCCTACCATCATCGGGTATACTCCCAACTTTAAGTATGCCCCCTTTTTTCCCATTGATTCCATTTGATATGCTTATATATTTATTATTCATTCTCCCTACCTCCAGTATGACCCATATGCTTCAAGGGTTCCATCAGATGCAAATATAAGTGTTATATTAGCCAATTGTTCACCAGGCATCATCTGATCATGTTGTATCATTATTACCATTATGAGGTTATTGGAGGGTTATTATTACTAATACATAATTATTAATGTGAAAAAATAATTTATTGCAATTGTATACTAATTATTGAATATAGTTATTAAAAAAATCTAAACAATATCAAGAGATAAGTGAACATGAATACATAAGATATTTTGATGTTAAAAAATTTAAATTAGTTGTTCCATTTGATATATATAGAGTGCCTACAGATGATGTTGGAGGCTTATACGGCTAGGTATTGGGGAAGTTAGTATATGATATGATTTCCTTTGCTATCAAGAATCATGATTTGAGTTGTATTTACATTTATTGAAATAATGATATATTTGATAAACAACTGAAGGTAGGTTAAAATAAATATTTATAGTTTATTTTATCTAATTTTATTAATTGATATATTAATCTAATTATTTTATCATATCTTATTTGTGGATTACTTTAAATTTTTAGTTGAATTATATGATTTTGTGTTAATGAACATTGAAAATTTTAGGAAAAATGGAAGTATCTTGATTATAGGTCATGGTGAAAGTTTAATGACACCTCTTTGATAGTTTTTCTAATGTATGAAAATCTTCCTAAAGGCATACCTCGAGATCAGTGTAAGTCATTTTTTGATATTAATCATATATATTTTTATAATTTATTTGATAATGTCTTATTTCATCTATATCAATTTCCTTAATTTTATTTAATTTTATATATATTATCTTTAATTTTTTGGAATCTTTAAAAAACTCATCAAGTAAGGTGAAATAAGTTATTTCACATGTAGCTAGCTATAAAAAATTTATAGAAAAATATCTAAAAAGGTAATATTTTAGATTTTATTAAATATATATTTGTTTCATATGAAGGAATTAAATTTGTATAATTGTAATTGTTTGCTTTAATGATATAGAAAAAAGAGGTCGGTCACAAGATTGGTCAAACCAAGATATGGTTCAACATCCATAAAAGGTATATGGAAATTACATAAATGAACTGTCACCAAAATATGGGGTAAGAAATATAAATTATAATTTTATTTTTTAAAAGTAATATTTTTTCTTAAATTATGTTTTATTCACAACTTAAAATTAAAGAGGAATAGGATGAAAATTCATCCCAATCATCATCAGTCTCCCAGAGTTATGTTATTTCCCAATTTTTAAAGAAGGATCGTAATGAAAATTTTTAAGGGATGGGTTATATATTATCCCCATCAAGAGTCTTTGGGATATACACATCTCCGTTCACTTTTTAACCTCCTTTTGTAGGTCACAACATTTTTTTAATTCAAGATGTTAAATCACAAAGGAAAATTATAATTCTAGATGATAGAGTGAAAAAGAACTATTTAAGATGGATAGCTCAATATGATCATTTTGTAGTGGTGGGGAATGTAGTTCCTAGTATATTTCAAAGCATAAAAAGGAGAATTACTACAAAAATTTTATAATTGATACACCATAATCCAATAATGATCCATTATTTAAAATTATTAAACTAGGATTACATAATTATGGTAATTATTTTAATAATATAATCAACATTCAACATTTAAATGAAATGGGTTTGTATCCAAAATTATATTTAATGTATACATTAGAGGCTGATAGCGGGCAGGAAAATCAGGAGAATCAAGAACATGAATAATTAGGGGTTGTCTAACTCAGTGGAGTAGGGGTGATGATGGATCCCCTTATACATTTTATTTTTGTCCTACATTATTAGGAGAAACTTAAATATTGTAATTACAGTAATTCATTTAAACTTTTATGGAAAAAAGCATCATATTCAATAGTTTGGTTTTTTTATTAAATTTTTATGGTGATTAATAGTAATTTAAACCATTTTTAATAAAAATAACTACCACTAAATTAGTCAAAACAATTTAAACCACCTTCATCCTTTGGGAAACTACTTCCAATGTTTAAAAACCCATCACCTTCCATTTATTAGTCCACCAATTTAGTCAAAAATTAAATTTTAAAAAATACCACTATAATGATCATGGTGGTTCAAATCATTGTTAATTTATATAAAAAATAAAATTTTATAAATTTCCACTATAAATAATGTGGAAGTTTATAAACCATAATTATTTACTAATTCGTGGTAGTTTTAAATAATCACAACTTTTTCAAAAAATTCACCATTAATCAATAGATGACTCATAAATCCATGATGATTTTTAAAATCGTCGCTAATTTCTGTTTTAATTTCAATGATTATTCCTTTGACTTAAGATAATTATTAATATATATTATAATATGTGTACTTTTACACATGATTAAAACCATGATGTATTTAATTATGGTCAAGTATCTTGAGTAAGGTGTGTATTGAATGATATGACATTGATAGAATGGTTAAATAGAATTTTTAATTAAAAATTATGAAATAAGATATATCTAACCCTTTGATTGAGATGGGAGTGTCTAAATAAAATTCATGGTCATGGTATTTTACATACAAGTTATTATTAGTAATTAAAACAAAGATAAATCAAGTAAAAAGGATGATGAAACATGTATGGATATTTCCTTACGAGATATCAGTTGAAAAGAGGATTATATTTCATGGTATTGTTCGAGGGTAGATTGTTGTTTTCATTGTTATGACTTATTTTTTCTCTATGGGGGCATGATGTATTGATAAATACTATTATTAGTGTTTAGTTTAGACCTATTACCATTGATAAAGGAGGTTAAAGAATCATACACTAAGTATATCCAAAATCTCAATAAGTTTAGTTGAATTTTAAGTTTAATAATAAATCCATTTTTGGTTTGTGGTATGATATTTATTCAAGTTATACTGATCATAAATTCAATTACAAGTTATTCAAGTAAAAAATAAATTATTTGAATGGTATCTCTTATTTATTTGTATGATAAATAAATATAATATCTATTTATTCATAAGATGACTTAATATAATATTTATTTTCAATATAATTGGATATATTTATTTTATTGAATGAACATAATTATTTTATGGTTCAAGGTTTAATAAAATTTTATGGGAGAATTCTGACAGAGTTAATGGTCCTATAGACATATTTTTTAATATTATTTAAAATAAATTTATATTTATTTATTTAAGAAATTGAATTAGATGCACATTTCACTTAAAATAATATTTATTTATTATTATTGTTGGGAAAAAATCCCTCAAGGTATCATTGTAGCATTTTTGAGGTGATTGTGTTTGTTGACAAAGTGGACATCTGAGTAGTGATTGTTGACAAAGCAAAAAAATGACATAAAAAATTGTTGACAAAGAGGATTTCATGATGGAATTTCGAGTTCAAGAGCTGAGGTCAATGATTCATGATTGATTCAAGTATGTCAACAAAAGGAATGGATGATCTGGAGGCGGTACAAAAGAACAGATACAAGGTGGTGCCATTTTCCAGTGTTTGCCAAATTTTTGGGCCTGAAAATCGACAAATGAAGAAAAGTGTTTTTGGCAAAGGGACTTGCGCGCCGAGGACTTGAAGTATAGGACACTTGTGCACCATATGTTTTTCAATATCATAAGATCAAAATATGGCTAAGGAAACAGGTTCGTGCAAGTTTGGGAGTTGGTCGCGCAAGTGTCTAAAAGGACAGAAGACCTGCGTGCTGAGACTGGGTCGCACAGGTGACTTGTACGCCGTCATGTAGGGTGGTCAATTTGCCTATAAATACTGGACCACCCCTCTTCATTCTTCACCGGATTTTAACACTTTGAGAAATCAGAGCTCCCGTCACGTAGGTGTGGTGGTCGCGCAAGTGGTGTGTGTGGGTCACACAAGTGAAGTTGCGCGCCAGTGTGAGAAGTTGCGTGCTGGTTGGCAGTTGCGTGCCAATATTGGATTGGGAATAAAAGTAAGTGTGTCGTTAAAGTTTGGAGTTGAAGAAGGTTGTGCCGTGCAAGTGTTTGAGGTAGACTTGCGCGCCAGTTGTGACTTGCGCGCCAATACTTGCGTGCCTGGATAGACTTGCGCGCCAAGTAAGGTTTATTTCCGGCAGTGATTTTCAGGCTGCGTGGAAGTTGGAAGTTTGGCTGATACCTTCGGTGTAAAAAGAGATATTCCTATACGGGTGAAAATTGGGCTTCAATTGAGCATCTACTTACAAAGGAAGATGCATTCCTTCATGCAAATGAAGAGACCTACAGGTCTATAAACTGTGAGTGGATTCCTTCCAAGAGCAGTGAGCTAAGGAAGATAAAGAAGGTGATCCTCTCCACCAGTAGTGAGCCAGAGAGAGAGAAACAGGGAGTGACCCTTGGGGAAGTAGTGAGCTAACCCTAAACATTGTAAAGGCAGTGAGCCTGGGTATAGAAGTGATCTAGCCCGAACATTGTAATCCACAGCTAGTGAAGTTTAGTGGAATTGGTATGACCGACAACTTGTCGGCGTATGCTCCTTGGACATAGCCCTTTACGGTGAACCAAGTAAAATTATTATGTCCTGTGCATGCTTTAATTTCTATTTACTTTGTGCAACAGCAAAGAGAGAGAAGAGTGTTTTGCTTAACAGTGAAACAAGATCAGAATGGGCGTTAATTTTAAATTAGTCATACCCTGATTCACCCCCCCCCCCTCTCAGGGTATTCAGCCTTGTGGACCTAACAATTATTTTAATAAGTAATGTGAGGTATTTATTTAGATTATATTAAAATCAAGATCCTTTGTGAAATTATTTTAATTTAAACCTAAATATTAAAAAAAACATGCCCATCTATTTTGACATGGAATTAATTTGTCTAAATTCTCCTTTCAATAACTAGAGATAGAATTATAAATAATCCTCCAACTTCACTCAAGTTTATAGAGAGAAAATTTAAGATATTTCATATATAATCAAGAACAAATGAAGTGAAACACTTTATTCCCTTATGCTGGTGCTTGATATATCAAGAACACCATTCATAGCTTCATATAACATGGGTGGATATCAAAATAGAAATTTTTGTTTAGATCCTTGAAGTAATGGAAATATTAAGATGATTGGTGTTCAAATTAGCAATATTAATGAAGATCAAAAAATAAATCAAAAAAATACACATGGTGATTATTTTATTTAAATAATTAATTATAATTTTTATATGATGATATAATTAAAGGACTCAAGATAATTTTTTAGAGTTTAGAAAGAAAATTTTTTAAATGGACTTCACATATCACTACCTCCACTATTCCCAAGTCTTTAAAAACCTATTAATATTTCTCCAAATATTTTATGCACTCTCACTCAAATACCCAAACAAGTATGCAAGTTTTTAAAAGAGAGGAAAGAAAACACATACAATTTTATAGTTTCAAATTTCTTCGAATAAAAGGAATAGTTACCTTGAAAATTATCTTTTATTATTTTTGTAACCAAGACCTCTTTAAAACCAAAATATAAGGAATATAAGACATACTTTCACTATTTTAGAATAAAATTCAATGAAAAATCCCATTATAGGAAAATCAACTCTAAATAACAAACATATAAGTTCGAAAAACAGAACTACTCTACTAGTAGTGATGTAATCCTACCGACTAACATGACTCGCACTATTTAGGCATGATCAAGGTAACCCACCTAACATGCACAATCTAGACCTAACTAATGGAACTCTAACATCTAAGGTACCATCTATGACCAATATGTTTGTTATGTTTTAAATATATATATATATAACAAAAGAAACACATCATTAAAATCATACATCTGATAATCCCAAATTCCTTTCATATAAATAACTCAATCTCATTGATAAATATCACTTTATATGCTAAAAATAATGTATAACTGAAAATAGAATTTAACTAAAATCAAGGGGAAATAATTTAATATCAAATTCTAATAAAACACTTTCATAAAAATCTAGGAAAGGCTTTGAAAACAATATATATCCTTAAAATTCATCAAAATACTCTTAAAATCACTTTAAAACCAAATTAACTTTTATGGAAAACAAAAATATATTCTTTATTTTTCTAACTTTATTTTAAAAATTAAAACATAAAATACAGTTTATATATTTACAGTTATACATATGTGTTCATAATTGATATAAACCGTGTATGTGTGAGACCTAGTACAAAAACTTTCTTTAAATTTGACACAAACAAGTCAAATAGACTTTAAAACTTTTAAAAAGATGATTAAATAGATATAAGAATAGTTTTTTATGGTAAAGAGAAAATATGTAATAGAACCACTTATTGTACTGAAGAAATTGGAGTAAATTCATCAAAAGGAAGCAAATAAAGGATTGGGAATCAAATCACACACCCTAAAATACAAAAAAAAAACTATTTAAACCTAAACCAAAACACTATGCTACCATGACCAAATTAGGAAAAATAAGGGAATAAAATATCAAGAATAGAGAAATAAATATATTAAGATATAAATGTCTTAATAAATCACCAAGAAATGAAGGAAAATCACCCAAGAGGGAAAGAAGGGGGATGAATCATCATTTGAGGATTCTCTTATAAGAATTAAGAAACCCATTGGTTAATATTATGGGAGTAATCGCCTAAATCTAGGTTTTGGATTAAAAACATGGAGGTTTTTAGTGGGTTCTCATTATAACTTCATGGTTTACTAGACTGTGTGTCTAACCATGAAACCCACCTTAGAAGCTCTTCTTTAGGCTGTATGTACTAGTGGATCAGTCATAATTCCTGATAAAATTCAAAAAAGCTCTAATTTTTTCTCCTAAACTCTAAAAAATAAATAAAATTAATAATAAAGTTAATAAATACCTTCTAGTGACATCTTGGGTGTCACAAAGTTCCTACACATGCAATGAGTCTATCTCTACTCTTAAGAAGTCTCTATGGAGCTTCCTAAAAGGGTTATTTCTAAGGATTCTTCTCTACTGTTTCCTTTAGAATTTTAACTTCTCTTTGGTAAAGTGAGGGGTTCTTTTATCTTGTAGGGTTAGTTTTCTATTATAGGTATTAGATTGTTTTAGTATGGTGAAAGAGTTTGAATGTGGTTTTTTAAGTGTGTTGGTTTAAATATTCATGAAAAAATAATCTTGGGTTAGTGTTTCCTTCATCTATGAAGGATGAGGGTGAAAAATGGAAGTGTTTGTGGGTAATGAATATGTTAGGATGGTTTAGGGTTTTTTTAATTTTTGGATGGTTAGATTTTAGTGTGTGTTTTGAAGGTTCTAACTAGTTTTTCTTTCTTGGGTGTTGATGATTTTTCTATATTTTTTAGTAATTTATATCGATTATGAGTTAATAGCTGTTAGAGTGGAAGTTTAATTCAATCAGTTCTTTTGGAATTTATTTGGTGGGGTTCATCATTTTAATCGTTTCTTGGCTCTCTATAGATTTTTTATTAGGTATATAAGTGGGTATGGGTATGTACTTTACTCAGATGGTAGTAGATGGTGATTATTAAGGCATGTTACAGTGTATATATTATTAAGAGTAGATTCACCCCCATTATAATGGTAGTATAAATGGTTTTAATTGATTCCTCTTTAGGATATAATGGCAGCTCATAACTTTTCACTTGTACATTGTGGAGAGTTACCCTTTAAGAGGAATTCAAATCAAGAGAGTGAGGCACCCCAAACTTGCGCTCCTAATTCCAGTACTAAAAAAATTATTTATACATAGTATTTGATACCAAATGAAGAAAACTAACCTAATAATATCTTTATTTTATATCATTTTCATAAGTTAAACATTACATCACACAAATAATCTCATAATCCCAAGAACCAAATTATTTGTATATTTAAGGACTAAATACATAAGAAACTTATTTTATAATACTTGTGAACATTTCTCCATAATTGATCAACACTAGATCCACTTATAAACTTCTTATAAGTTAAACTCAACTTTATAACTTGGGTAATGGAAAACATAAGAGAGTAATAATCTCAAATTCTCAGTAATGGGAAAACATATTATTAAGGGTTAGATCATAATAATGAGAAAACTTGATCATGGGATAAATATATGATTAAAATAACATGAATCAATAAGATTTTTCTATGTAATATAAGTACATGTGATCTCAAATAATTAAACACATATCATGGCATAAGGATGCAGGATTATGAGAAAAATGATCACATTCCATGAGCCTAAAAAAGGCATATAACATAGAAATGGTGCATAAGAATAAGAATGGGTAATCATAAAATTATAGATATGTCAAAAAGAAAATAGATCCTCATATAACATCAGTATGATTAGTCTCAAAACTTTTATACCGTATTGGTATTGGGATTACTACTCATGTACTAATGGGCTTGGGCTTACCATCCATATACCCTAGGGCATGGGATAACCTATCATATACCCTTTTGATCTTGTGAGATATAAACTTTATCAATGAATTATAGGGACTTAACATACCCAAACCATCTCATAATGATAATCCATACACATGATTTCTACATAAAGTCAATTTGATATTATAACTTGAAGAGCCTATGGAAATAAAATGGGTTTTGTAATACTTCTAAATGGTATCACGTAAAATTATTTCAGGAATTTTATTGGTTAATACGAAAAAATTAGTCAAATAAAATAATTATTTAAAAATGGTATTTAGGGGGTGATTCATGAAACTTTTCTCCAAATTAAATATATATTTTTAAGATAAAGAGGAAAATGGAAGATAAATTATGAAAAGTTATTTCACAAAACATTTTTATCCTTATTTTAAAAAAGATTAAGTTACGAGTCACCTTCCAAAAAATAATTTTCAAGAAATTAATATGAAAACCTATTAAAAATGATACTTTATAATAAATAAAAACAATGGGTCCTTGAAAAATACATAAAGTTTTTCCATATTAAATTTGGAGTGTAAGATAAAATTTATGATCGAGAAAGGAAAAAACTTTTCAATGCTTTAAAAAACCCTTTATTAAAACCCACATGGTTAAAAGAATGATAAATATTTCATTAGAAAATAGGTGAATAGAATTTTTAATATCACAAGAAATAATACATATTTTTATTTCAAAATAATAACACATGACATTTATAGAAAGAGTAAATGTGGACATGGAAAAGAAAGACCACATTTGGAGAGGATGGGAATTATTCTTAACATCATCAAATTTTAAAAAGAAATAAATCCATCAGAGAATATTTTTTTGATTTGATAATTTAAAATAAGGTGTAGATTAAATATAATATAATAATAGAATAGAAGAAATAAATATTGTAAAACCATAGTTAAAGATGAATCATTGTGACTCAATAAATGAATTTGAGTCTAGAAAACCTCTTACAACTTCATTATATTTCAAATAAAAAGTCCATGAAAGGTATAACATAAGATGGATTTGTAAATAACTTTATTTTAATGATAGTTACATTAAAAATTCATCCATTTATAATATATACATCAAAAAAATTTAATAATTGGTTAATATGAATCTTATCTCAATGGTTCAAAATTCAGATGAGGAAACACTTACCTTTATTTTAGAATTCCATTAAAGTGATTTAGTCTCCTATATCATAAATATAAACATATTAACCACATATTTTATAACCTTATTCATATCTATTTATATTTTTAATCTTTAATTATAACCATTCATTATATTTTCATTGTCCAGTTAATGTTTATTTTCAATATCAGATGTTAGTAATTTTGATCATTTAGTATATGTTTTATAATGGCAATGAAAAATCTAATTATTTGATACCAATTTCATTATTTCCATATTAGAAAATATATTTAAATATTTTTTTCAACTATTTATGCATCATTGTGTTAATTTTATGGAAACTATGGGTATGGTTTATGATAATAGAATCCAGATGATCTTGTTTCGAGTAATTTACTAATATCAACAAATTACTTTGTAATGATCATTAATTTTTGTGTTATACTTTAAGAACCATATTTATGAGATATATTTATCCTTAATATCATATATATTTATAAAATATATATTATAACCAGTCATGTAGGGTGGTTATGAAAAACGGAACACATCACTCATTGGAAGCGGTAGTCTACATGTACACACGGATGACATTTTATTTTCTGATAGAACGAAAGAAGGTAAAATTTGATTTATATTCTTAAAATATTAATAATGTTATAATATCATATTTATTAATTAAATACCCCCAATTTAACCATCCATGTAAGGTGGTTATGAAAAATGAAACATATCGAACATGAAGGTAGTAGTCTGTGTGTATGCATGGACGATGCTTTCATTTTTCCAGAAAGAAGCAGAGAATAGATAATAATTGTTACATAAATATAATAAAATTTTAATATAATAATTAAATTATTTTATTATATTAATATTATAATATATTTTTATCTTTAAGAATAAACTTCAAGAAATGTGAATGAAAAGGACTGGTTGATAATTTTTACCATACTCCTTGGAATAACGCCTTTGCAAATTAGATTTATTCTGTGAGAGGTTGAGTATACCAAAACCTATATTATATTTCTAGGGGTTTTGGGGATGAATTTGAGTATATTTTTTTCCAAACTAAGGTCACTGTGTTGTGATGATAAGTGGTGTGTTGAAGGGATCCCTTTATAAGTGAGAGGAGTGACATTTTTATCATAAGAGGTGTAATATTAAAAGGCAGTAGATCCAAAAGTGGAAAATAATAGATATGGAATAAATTTTTATTGATAAAGTCCCCAAAACCTTATTTATAGATATTTTTTCAACGTTATTTATATATTTTAACCTTTATTTTAACTCTTTTACCCTTTTAAATTTTACCGTCGTAACTAGTTTTTACCTAAGTAATATGTTTTTATGTATAAAAATAAAATGAAACTTATTGCATAATTTAAAAATTATGATTCCAAATATGAAACAAATTTTATTATATTCAATTTCTGAAATTGGTAAAATTTAATTCTAAAATAATAAATGTATAACTCATTAAAAACAGTTTTAGAGAAAAATATTACTTAATTTATAAAATATAAAATATATTTTTGTAAATTAAACTTAATATTTTTTAAAAAAAAAATTACTAATGAAACACATATTTATTAAATAAAAACGTTTCATAAATTTTTATGTTATTATTATATTCTAATGATGTTATAAAATTCATGATATTTGTAAAAATGGTATTTCATACTATTCACCTAAAAATCAATCTTTCAAAAAAATACAAAAAAAAATCATCCCAAGATAATATTGTTATGATGAATCCAAAAATGAACTAAATATTTTAAAATTAAAATTCAAAAGTCTAAAAATTAAACTTTTAAATGGAAACATAAAATATAATGAAAATATTTTCTATAGGAAAGTGACTTTTTCAAATATCAATTGTTCTTATTATTATTTCATGTTAATTACTAATTAAATGAGTGTTAATATATTTTATTATATTTTAAAAATAATATTATATTAATTATTTAAAATAAATAAATTTTAATTCATTTAGATAAAAATTACACAACACTTGTGAAAAAAAATTCTTTGAAAATGTCCCTTTTACCATTATCATGGTAGTTAACTTTAATCGCATAAACTTATTTTTATGCCTAAAAATGAAGTTTCTCTTATTATATAATTTGAAAATGGTGATTAAAAATATTCAAATCATTTTATCTAGTTCAATTTATAAAAGTGATAAAAATAATAATTTTAATATTAGTGTTCATAACACGTAAAAACAATTTTAGGGAAAAAATATATCTTTCGATCATAAAATGAATTTATTACTTATATAGTAATAACTATTGGATAAATGTTAATTTATTTTCTTATAAATATTATCAATAAATTTCATTAGAATCATTTTGTAGTCAAGAGTAATTAAAAATACACTATACTTTAAAAATAGTTCTTTGAAAAATATTACTTTCATATTAAATAATATTCACCAAATTCCATTAAAATTAATTATTTATATTCTAAAATTTTAACTTTACTAATACATTGATATTAAAATATTTATTTTTATTTTATAAATACATCATATCATACTTTAATAATAATACATAACGCATAAATATATATATGTATATAATATTTTATTATTATATTTTTATTTCATTATTTATTATTTGTGGATTATATTATTTTAAATTTACTAATAGAAATACACGACTTTAGTATATATATTGGATACATGTATATCCAATGACCATACTTCCAATGACCATATTTATAATGGAAAGATATTGTTCCTATATATATAATTACTAAAATCATTCATTCATTTTATTTTCACATCACAAGACGTCATTCTTATTTAATTTTAAAGATTTTTCATATTTCTTTCCCCTTTCATCATTTTATTTCTCATTGAAAATTTAGTTCTACTAGTGGTGATTATTAAGGGTGAATATGATCTAAGGGATCTATTAGTTTTAAAGATATTATTAATTTCTATTTATTGTCCCCTTTTAATTTATGCACTTTTCATGGAGGTAGTAAAGCATGGTATGTGATACATGGATTCATATGATTTTGTTGTATTGTTTTGTCTCAATAAATTGTATCAATATTCATTTTAGTTATGTGTTTAATGTGAATAAAGTTATTACATGAAGTATTTATTTTAAAGTGAAATTAATACTAAAATCTTAGGGAATTACAGAGAGTGTTGGAAAAGTCATTATTGTTTCAAACCTGCAAAGGATATTTTGATACTTGAAGAAGACTATGATATGATTATCAATCTTTAAGATGGGTTAGAGTGCTTGTAAATTTATGGAATTAATTTTCTATCCAATGGAGACTCAATTTTATAATCATGAAATAACTCATTCATATAAGTCATTCTACCACTTAGAATTAGGTAGGAACCTATTCTGGAAATTCATGAATTTTATAGACTTTATCACACATTCATAGTGGTTAGGCACCTATTTTGGTGATTTGACCAAAAATGTGGCCTAAATCACACATGTCTGGCGAATAGATGTGTTTGTTAGACTATGCCTGACTAGATCGATAGTCCAAATCATATTGGTTCAATAAAATGGGTCAACCCATAGAATATTCATGTTTAGATATAGGCCTAAACCATTGTGACCAGCTGACCCACCAAAAAAATAAAGGAACCTATAAGTGAATTGTATCAATGAGGCATGGGAAGTGAAAAGTAAACCATCAAAGCCCCACAATGCATAACTGCACGCACCCCCATGGATGGTGAAGTTAATCATCCCCTATAGGATTTTTACTATGCACTTTATCATTTTAAATAATGTTAAAAGTTCTCCCCTATAAATGGGACCCCACTACAACCCACCTTCCATGTGGTATTCCAAAAGTCTTCCCCTTCTAAAAACAAAGATAAAAAAATTAAAATATTATAAGAAAATTAAAATTCGAAAAATACCCTGCTATTTTAATATTTTTAAAATAACTCAAAGATAAAGGTGGAAATTTCCTTGAACATGTGACTCTTATTATCAACCAGATTCATCCTACAAAAATCTTCTCAAATTTCTCATTTCTTCAACTACACATAGACACTTTTATAACCATGTTTCATTATTCTTTTATGAATGTTTAATAGAAAAATTAATAATAAATTTAGATTTCCCTCACTTCTATATTTACATTTGTAAACCAAAAATTGTTCCCATGTTTCAACAATTATTTGATATCCTTTGTTCAGTAATATTTTTAAACTAACCCTATTTTACTCATGGAAACCCAAACCATTCTTCCTAGAATGTAATATACTTTTTTTCCTTCACATATATGATAGGATTTCTCACATTTAACTTATAAATGCAAATTTATTATTTTATTAGTATGAAAAGTTATGAAAACTTCAAGAGGGGTGAATTGAAGTTAAATTAAACTTATAATTTATTACCCAATCAAAGAGTGAGTTGATCTGAAGATATAATTTTTGAACAAATCAAACTAAAATATGAAAAATTAATATATGCATAACAAATAAAGTATCAAAATTTAAACAACTTGACTAATATAATAAATAAAATCATAAAATAATAAAAATATTTTCAATTTGAAACAAAACTAACAGTTTCTGATAATAATATAAAAACTTCTATAAAGGATATTATTTACCAAAAAAATTTAAATCATGGAATTTTTACCTTTATCCAAAAGCAGTGGGAATTTCAATACCCATACCCAAGGGATATAAGTTATTTAAAAGGAAAATTTTCAAAAATATTTTAGAAGATACAAATCCACACTGAAACTTCTTTTACACTCTAGTTAGTAGTGGGTAACTCTATCCCTGAGCACTTGTTCGATAATTATGATCAATAAAAAGAAGTATAACATCAAAATTTGTTGAAAATTCATGTTAAAAATAAATATAAACTTTTCCCTAGAGCCTCATTAATAATGAATATTTGAAGTAGAGTGATTATAATGGAACTTAGATCTTTACAATTGAAAACCTCATAATGATATTTCCAAGTGAACATAGAAAATTATTACAAATAGAAGCACTCGATGGAAACAAGATGGAAAAAAATTCACTTATAATAAAATTTATATAAATTTTGTAACAAATTTGGTTCTATTAAGTCATTATATTTATTTATAGGCAATGTTGTAACAAACTATAATGGTGACATTTTATGATCTTTGGGTTTGGTTTCAATTGAATTGAAAGAGAAATCCATATTTTGATGAAATAAATTCAGTTTTCCATCATAATTCTTTAGAAACTAGATGTATCTCTTAATTTCACCTTAATATATAATTGAAATTTATTAACACATACAAATATAACTTAAAAAATCCTAAAGTTATCAAAAAACAAAATGAAATGCATTATGATTTTCAAAGAAAAGGATGAATAAGAGTCATCTAACTCAAAAATATCCCTATTTTTAAAAATCACAAGGCATTAATGAAAAGGAAAGTTTGAAAAAAATTGAAAAGAAAACCTCCCATGAAATCTAAAAAGATTCACATGGATATAACATCCATGATAGTAAAAACATTCCTTTAAGAAACACACAGGGTCAATAACAACCAATCCCCCCTAACAAAAACACTCCATAATAAAAGATAAGAATAATAATAATAAAATAACCCTATTAATAAAATAAATAAATAATAAAATATTTTTTATAGGGTATTATAAACCATTAACAATGCACACACCTAGGCGCCCCAGTGGACCAAACCTCATCCCTCCCCACAAGGAATGGCAAGCACCCACCAGTCATATTTTATTACATATGATAGTCCAAAGGCCCAGTGTCCTGAAGTTCAATACATGGATAAAAGTCTTATTGGAACAAAGGCATAGAATATAACCTAAAGTACCAATGGATAAACCTACATAATGCCATAAACTAGTAAAATTTTATGTATTTCCCCTGGACTAGTCATCGAACAGTACGACCTGTCTAAAGTCAATGTCACCCCATTCTAAGAAATGATGTATTTTTATACCCTTTGATGCATCTTGGTAGGGTAACCCTCCAACCATATTAATGAATCATGTTATAATAGGGCTTAATTATAGGTACCTAAACACTCATCTCTCTTTCGAGCTGTTCATACAGTGATGCCTTGTGTGGCACCCCGCTGCATTGCCTGCTCATTGTGCTACATCATCTAGCTGGTCCAATTGCTTGAAATCCATGTGACAAGGCACCCATCCATCCAATATAAAAAATACATTGGTATAGATGTCTGAATGATACGAATCATCATTCCCATACCTATTTTAAGGTTTCATACCCAGGGATGCATGTGTATCTCTATGTTGCATCACCTGCCATTTGCGTCAAATCATTTATCCTAGTATCACCACATCACCTATTATCTACAAGTTATGGCCCAAATTCCATGTGTCCCTAAGTCCTAAGATGTCTCAAAGGCCCTGTGTCCAAAGGGAATATGATGGACCAGAGTTCTTGTAACCCAAAAGCCTAATTTTATGGATCTAAATCCCATTTATGGGGAATATTACTGCTTGTTATAGTACCCTAAAATAGTGATATAGTATTACTATGGTTCCTTAAATACTACCTAATATAATAACACTATATTATTTACACCTACACATATCAGGATTTGAGCCTTATTCATTTTAAAGTGGAGGTTTTGGTTGAGTACCACTCAACTGCAGCTTGGTTCATAAAGAAATAAAAAAAAGATAAGAAAAAAATTATCATTCCTTAAATTCACACCACCCCTCTCCCTCTGTTATTTTCAAAACGAACAAAAAAAATAATAGTCATAGATAAATAATTAAGAATAAGCACATTAAAATGGGTAAGGGTAGAAAACTTTCCCATAACTTCTGCAAAATTTACTCCGTGTAGATCTATTCAATGAATATGTAAGAGTATTTAACTTTTAGTTCTAGTCCTTAAAATTATCTTCTTTCCATGATATTTAATACTAGTTCATCTTCTCTTTAAGATAATATTCTTCAAATAAATATGGTTTTTTAAGTAGTTATAAAATTAAATTATCTTATCTTCAGAAAAACAAATCCTATATAAGGATAAACAAAGAAACTCTCCCTTCATCAAGGCTTAATCAGTATAAAGAATAAAATTTTACAAATTAAGAAATATTATCTAAGAGTAATGAATTAGATAATACTATTAAAATTTAAGAGTGAACTCAAATACATGTAATAGTAATCTCACAAATACATAAAAGTAAATTCAACACAAAGTCAACATATGTAAAAGAAATCAAAAAAATTAAAATAAGATACTAAGAGAAGTTAATTTCCATTAAGATATATGGGAAACATAACATATGTTAGGTGTAATAATGAAATTTTTTAAAATACATCTGATAAGTTGTGTTCAAAAATCTTTCAAAACATATAAAGTACCTTCTTACAAGTTAGCATAGATTTATATCAATAAGTAATGTCCTCCCCCTTTCTTAGGGATTTTTTCAATTTCAAAATATAGTGAAATAAGTAGTTAAAAATTTGATCACTTCACATAGATCATACCTAATTTCTTCTTAGTATATTAAAATATATCAGAATTTACAAAAAAAATGGTAATTTGGTCTATAGTTCAATTAAAATTGAGAACAATATATCCTTTTTATGTGTGGTCCTAAAGAAAGTGGCATCTTATATAAATTTTTTTATCTCATTAATGAAGTGTAGGGTTCTCAAAAATGTAAATAACACATTTAATATCATAAATAATCAGATATTGAGTTAAAATCAAACAAAAATATGTGAGTGTGTGCTGCATATATAACAATTGAGCACAACAACTTCCTATTTTTGCATATTTAGCTTTAGTAGTGTAAAGTGAAACTGAATGTTTTTTCTTGCAAGACCATGAGACTAAAGCTTCACTAAGAAATTGAAAAGTTCTGTAATTTCTCTTTCGATCTATTCTACAATAACCAAAGTTTTCATTTGAATAAATATTAAAAATAAAATCACTTCTACATGAATAAAAAAATCTAAGTTTTTTATATAATTTAAGGTAATAGAAGATCCATTTACTACCTTAAGATGGGATTCCTTCAAATTATCTTAAAACCTTATACACAAGTATATAAATAAGATAATTTACAATCAAATAGATATCAAGTAAAGTAAACTTTCGATCATTCCTCTAAAAAATTTATGATCAACTAGTTTTCTAGATCCATAAAGATCATGTTTACAAAAGGTTCCTATCAGGATATTAATAATAAAGAAATTTTCAAAACCAAAATGCTTAAGTAAATCTCTATTATACTTATGTGGAGTTAAAATGTCTCCTTATGATCTATAAGTTATTTATAATATAATAAAATAATTAAGTTCACCCATCATACTCATCTCAAAATCACCTTGCATAAAATTTGAAAAACCATAAACAGGTTGCTTTTAGGTTGAACCAAAAATGATGTCATTAATAAATATGTGTAAAATAATGGTGTTTTTTTAAACATTATTTATAAAAAAATCATCTATAATTCCTTTAACAAAATAATTTTGAAGTAAGGATCTAGAAAATCCATCATACTAATCTCATGAGGAATTTTTAAGTCCATAGAGTGATTTATTATGTTTAAATGCATGTTATGGTAAATTAATATCTTCAAAAAACAAGAGGTTATTTAACATAAACTTTCTCTTAAACATAACCATTAATTAAGTCACTCTATACATCCATTTGAGATAGATTAAAGTTCATATATGCTATTAATTCTAAAATAATTTGGCTGGATTTGACTCTAGATACTAGTGTAAGAGTTTCCTAATAATATATTCCCTCTTTCTAATTATAACTCTTAGAAACTAATCTATACTTATTCTGAATAATAATTCCATTTTTATCATACTTATTCTAGAAGAACCATTTGACTATTATAACCGAAGGATCACTAGGGAGCTCAACCAAGGTATGAACCTTAATCCATTTAAATTGATTAATCTTTTCTTGCATAGAAACTATCCAAATATCATCACAAAAGAAATCATATATCATTTTATGTTGAAATTGAGTTAATAATGAAGGATGTTCATATTCATTTTTTAAGGGAACATCTAGTTCTAACTAACTAATCTACATCACCAATGATATTACCACTGGGATGATTCCTTAATATTGTATAATTTATAGGTAAAATGGAATGTTTTTCCTCATAAATCATTTGAATAACTTCATTTAGTCTATATTTTAATAAGATAACTTCAAATTGATTTGATTCAACTTTCAAAAGTAAAATAAAAAGGATTTAAAAATAATAATCCATATTATTTTCATAATTCATACATTTTAAATTCATGTATGGATTTTCCTCATTAAACTTGACTTATACCATTTATTAAATGGTATCTATTCATTTTTTGTACAAATTATAATTCTTACTATTACTAGAGTAACCAATAAAAATATCTTCATAATCCATTGGGTCAAATTTATATATATTATCATTAGTATTAAAAATGAACACTTTACACCAGAAATTATTGAAGTATCCAAGTTTTGGTTTCCTATTTTTCCACATTTCATAAGGTATATTCTTTAAAACTAAGTGAAGTGATTCTCAATTTATATTATGACATGTATTACTTATGGTTGACACCTAAAAATACTTACCAATTCAAAATTCTGACAAAAAAGTCTGAGAAATTTTCTAATGGGCTATATTCCTTCTTTAAATTATACCATTATATTATGGAGTTCTCAGTTACAAGAAATTATGAGTATTTATTTTTCCACAAAAAAAGGATTAAAAATTAGAATTTACAAAATTATCCACCATGATCACTCTGAATAGAAACTACAAGTAGGTTTTTCTAATTCCAAAAAAGTGCATAAAACCATTTAAAAACAAGAGTACTTATAATATAAGAGTAATAAAATAAACCCAAAGTAAAACTGGTATAATCATGAACAAGTACATCCACATAGTGTTTTCCTTTGAGACTTCCAATTTTTTTAGGACCAAAAATATCTATGTGCACTAACTATTAAGGTTTGGAAGTTGAGATTTCTCTAATCAATTTAAATATTAATTTATCTTTCTTACCAAATTGGAAAGAGTCAAAATCTATGGAAGAATTGAACTTAATTTCCAATAACTCCTTAACTTTTCGACTCATAGAGATATTAGCTAAGTTTTAAACATTTCAGTGTTCTAACTTGCTATATCAACACCAAGATAAATTTTTTACCGCACTAATACAAGGTAATTTATAAAAAATAAGGTTTTTTAGGTTAATCATCTGAAAATTATTATATCTATCAGTATATAATATTTTAACTCTTTTCATAATTTTGATGGTATATTTATGAAGTTCCAAATGATTGAATAACAACTAAGAAGGGGGGGTTGAATCAGTTGTTCACTTTTTATAAGTTTCAATACTTTTTAAAACTTAACCCCTATAACCTATTAAATTTCATATCCTTATAATATTTTTGTAAATACTCATGCATGAAGAAATAAGAAATCAAGTAAATCACATGAGAATTACAAGGTTAGGCCTCAGTTTGAGAACCTACATCCTTACTATAACCACTCTCATGGGTCTATAGAAATTCATTATTATGAATAAGTGAATAAAAATTATGCCAACTCCCATTAGAAGCCTTATATATCTAGATAGAAATGATTATAATAAATCATGTCAGTTTACAAAGTTTCTTAAAAAATAATTAATCTAAAAAAATAATAAATACTTTGTTCAAAATTCTCCACAAAAGTTCATAGGTCTTATGACCATGTGTCTGATGGTATTCAGTCCCATGAACACGATCTCACTGAATCAGTCTTATTGGCTCAATACGATGCTCCCTTTATCAATCTACACTTCTCAAAATTTTCTCAAATACTCATTCCAATATTCCTCAGTCTAATATTCCTTAGTTTGATTGACTTAATATGATATTTCTCAGTCCAGTAAACAAAATAAAAGAATTTTGACCTTTTAATGAGATCTTTTCCCAAAAAGAAATATTACTCAAATTCCTCAGTGCTCCACTTTTTCTGCTCTCAAGAAAAGTTACAAAATGTGAATAAATATTTTTTCTATTTATAGTAGACTCATAAAAGAAAAGGTGAGAAACTAAAAAACATTTCCTTCTTACTCGAATTTCAAAACTCTAAAAATCACTTGCATTTAAACTTCAAATTTTAATTCTTCAAAACTTCTCAAGATTTCTATGAGATTGGTCTTCTCGAACAAACTAACTTTTCTTCAGTCTAATATGGATTCCTCAGCATTAGTCCGATGTAACTTTCTTAGCTTTATTAAGATGAAATTTTTTCATCTCACCGTGATCTAAATTTCTTACTTAGCTCATTACGATCTGACTATCTTCATCTCATTATGATCTAACTATCCTTATCAGAGTTAGTTTGATTGAATTTAATTCTCATAGTCAATTTGATGGAATCCTCACAAAAATTTAATTCTCAATATGATGGAATTATCATTATGATGGAATTATAATTACAATGGAATTCTCATTGCGATGATAACTCAACTCACCGACTTTGAAATTCTTCATAATTCATCTGCTTTACACATTATAACTTCTGAAAACTTATGTGTCTAGTACTTATAGATCCTATTATCTATGTTTGAGTTTCTATAACTAATAAATCTATATGATTCATCTATTTCTTCAAAAGATTTTATCATTATAGTTTTCATGATTTGTGAGAACTTCATGATTGGTAAAGCATCATCTAACTTAGTTTAGAAATTATGGAAACTTTTTAACTCTTGGCTTCAATATCTTCTTTCAAAACTATTCAACAACATTGTGACTTATTTATTTAGAAAGATCATTCTCTCAGCCTTCTAATATTATCACACTGATGATATGAATCCTTTTGTGTCTAGTGTTCCTCACAACAATGAGCAACATCTATAATACTTTACATTGTATTCTCATCTCTTCCACTAACTCTAGCTTGTATCATAACTTCTTCAGGATTTATAAGAACTTCATGATCAATAAATCATCATTAGATTTAGGGTTTAAAAATTATGAAAATTTTCTAACTTGTGACTTTAATTTATTGAAATATCATCTTCAGCATCATTTTGACATCCTCTCTCAGCATCTTCATACTTTCTAAGAAAAATTGTGTCTGATGGATCTTCAACATCATGTGGTGTATTCGATCAACAACTCTATAGAATTTCTAGTTTCCATATTCCTTTCACCTTCTTTATATGATGATGCCCAGCCCAAAAACCTATGTCTAGAAAATAACTTTATTAAGGAAAAAAATTATCTCCCTTTGTGTTTGGATTCAGAAACTTTCAGAAACTTTCAAATTTAATATAAAAACTCATTATGATGGAATAGGTATGATCCTAAATAATAAAAACATTCTTTTAAAAAAATTAGTTTTCAAAAATATAAAAGCTTTGTTAAAAATAAGAAAAAATCACAAAGTTTATTCAATCTCCACCTTTGTATTTGTTGACAACAATCATTAAAAACTTTTTCAACTCTCAATTTTTTTTCAAAAACTCATCATTTTTAAGAAACTGAAGTTTTTTTTGGGATTTTACCAAAACATATCCTTTCTCAAAAGATAGTGTCCTGACACCACACTACTAAATTAAGTAATTTTTTTTATGGAATTTCATCCCTTAGTGGCAAGAAAATTGTGTGGCTTTGTTAAGATAAAATCCCCCTCTCTTTTCTTTTTCTCTCACTTTTATTTTACTCTCCCCCAATATCTGATAACCATGACTTCATATTCATAAAAGAAAGATAAGTAAAAAATTCTTACATAGTACAAAGTTTTTACTTTTTCTCCCCTTTATAAATATAGTTCAAATCATGGTGGGGGACCTCCTTATGAGATTTAAGAAGTCATTAGAGGAGTATGAATATGAAGTTTCAGTCTCAACTCAACAAACCTTTCTTTCATAACATACTTTGTGAAGATATTAGTAATTTGATACTTATTGAGATATATTCTAGAAAAACATCTCCAACAGTAACTTTCTATTTTATATAGTGAAAATTTATATCAATTTGTTTTTGATCTTCAATGTTGGAAAGGATTTTTAGAAAGAACAATTGCACTTTAATTATCACAAAGTATCTTCAATGGTTTAGAAACTTTTACTTTCAAATCATCCAACTAAACTTTCATCCACAACATATGAGCACAAGAATGAGTATCCGCAACATATTTTTATTCTACTATGCCCAAAGTTACTAAAATTTGCTTCTTACTATGACATCTCACACAAAATTCACCCAAGAAAAATGCTCCTCCTAAGGTTGATTTTTTATCATTACAATATTCATCCTAATTATCATCATTATAACCAGGAAACTTTATCTCGTGATTTATTTTGTATAATAACCCATGTTAAGTTTTTCCTTTGACATATCTCAAAATTATATTTTATGCCAAAATATGTGATTATTTTGGATTACTTGGATACCTAACACACAAATTCAAAGCATAAATAATATTAGGCCTTGAGGCTGTAAGGTAAAATAGATTTCCTACTATTTTTTGAAAGGCTTTCTAATTCACAATTTTTTTGGAATCATCTTTACTCAACTTTGTTCTTACAGTTATAAGAGTAGAAAATTATTTGGATTATGTTATCCTAAACTTATTTAACAATTCCCTGACATAATTTTATTGAGATAATAAAATGTATTTTTCTTTTTATTTAACTTTTAAGCCAAGTAAGAAAGTTAATTCTCCCAATATTGACATTTCAAAATTATTTTTAATTTACTCATAAAATTCTTTAAAAACATTTTCTTTATCCCTAGAAAAAAATATATCATCCACATAAACAATTACAATCAGAGTTTCAAAGTCAATATCTTTCACATGTAAGTTGTTATCAACCTTTCCATTAAAAACATTAAACATTCTCAAATATCTATCAATGTTTAAATAATATTCACATGGGGATTATTTCAACCCATACAAAGATTTATTCAATCCACAAAACCTTTTTTATCATTATCAAGTTGAAAACCATGATGTTGTTCAATGTAAACTTATTCCTCAATCTCACCAATTAAGAAATATGACTTTACATCCATCTAATAGACTATGTAATTTTGATGTGTGGCCACTAATAGAAACATTATAATAGTTTCTAATCTTGTAACTGGGGAAAGGTTTCTTCAAAATCCACACCTTAAACCTGTGGATAACCTTTATATACAAGTATCTCTTTGTTTCTTGAAACTTCTCCATGTTCATTTAACTTTTTCCTATAAAACCATTTTGTTTTGATAACATTTTTACCTTTCAAGCATGGAACAAGTTCCATGT
Organism: Viscum album; assembly: GCA_963277665.1. Classification (NCBI taxonomy): domain Eukaryota; kingdom Viridiplantae; phylum Streptophyta; class Magnoliopsida; order Santalales; family Viscaceae; genus Viscum; species Viscum album. The sequence goes on from OY728156.1 coordinate 2,098,027,153, forward strand.
TTCATTTTTCTCAATCGGATGCAATTATTAATTCATAGAATCCACCCATTATTTGTGTTTAATATCTTATGAAACTAATTCTGGTTAAACTTTTGAGATAAGTTGTGACACCCCAGGTTTTATGAACTGGTCCAAGTGAACAATGTTTTGCTTTTAAAGATGTATCTTGTTTTATTTGTTATTTTTTGTGAGATAATAAAGAATTTGAAACGAAATAAAACATTGAGAATAAAGTAAACTGATATATATTAAAATATTACCTTGTAAAAAGACCCAAATAATTGAATATACCATGCACAAGACCTAACACAGCCACAGCAAGACTACTAAGAATCATAACTCGAGTAATCGGATAGTCATCATCTTCAGAGTCCATCAGTGTGAAAAATATAACATCCAGAGCCACGGCACACATACTCAACACCAAAGGTATGAGGAGAACCATCCTTCCTAGCTCAATTGTTTTGATTTTGAGAAACACCCTACACCCACCTGCTTTTATAATGGTCCTTAGAGATATGACCGTTAAATATATATAGCTGTTGGATTTTCAAAATGACCTTTGGGTTCCATTGATAAAGTTTATCTTTATATGAAAACTTATTTTTAATGCCCTTATAATTTTATGATACTTCAAATATTATAAAATATTTTTTTACAAGAGAATCATAGTTTTAAAATAAAAAGAGTATTCTTGGAAATAAATCATTTTGTTTCTACAAAAATTCCGATAGATACCTATATAGTTAAAAACTTAGTATTCTTTTTATAAAATATATGTTTAAAGGGTATCCATAATAATTATATCTTTTGATCTCTAAAATTATGTATTTTTGAATTAACTAGTGGTATTTTAGAATTTTACAAAATAGATGGTGGTGTATTTTAAAGATCCTAATAATTATAATGGTTTTCTATGTAAAATAAGAAAGGTATATATTTTAAAATATTTATATACGAAAATTTTTACATAATCTAGTAAATGGATTTATATTTTAAGTTAAAACTATTTTTTGTTATTGTATATTAACTCATTTTTGTGAAAATATTTATATTTTGAACTAAGTATACTTAAACTAGTTTTTTTTGGGAAATCTAAATAACTTTTTTATAAAAATAATGTCGGGGCCCGACCTAACCGAGGGCATCCTTTAGGGAAAAATCCCTCTAGGCCGAGACCAAGCCCCAGGGACCCAAGGTACCGACCATCGGGGTCCTAGTTATGCATAGTGTCAACCAGGCCCGAGCCCGAGCCGAGTATGGGTTCGTCCAGTTGCACGTGGGCCCGTGTGTAAGGCCAGCGATGCGCGATGCATAAGGGTGGGCCAAATCCCGCATGGGGTATGTGTGTAAGACCCATGTGTGTGTGCGTTCGTGTTATTTCTCCGGTTGTTGCGCGCTTTGTATTACAAACCTCTCCCCAACTGCTTTTCATTTTGATGTGGTACGCGCTCCGCGCGATCCGGACCGTCCAATCGACTTCCGCATTGATCTCATTCGTCCAACCCTTTTAGCCACACGATCGCCCCCGCCTACCCCCATGACTGTTCAATCTCTCGCGAGATCTAATCCCAGCCATTGGTTTCTTTTAAAATGATCAACCCGACTCCTGCGCTCCTAGTCGTCCGATCGCGCCTGGTTTTAATCTGCACCGTCTGTTTCTTTACCTCGTCGACCCTGTCATCTTCTTCCTCACAATAGGAGTCCCGACTTGTAGGCCTGCTCAAGGACGCCTCGGCCTCTCCCCCCGCACTACTCCTCTTGACCTCCAAACACCCCCTCCTAGCTCACTATTCCTTCGTCTTTCCCATGTCTATCTAACCTCTTGGGATGAGTCACCAATGAACACCGAGGCCTATATAAACGCCTCCTGTCTCATGAAACCAGGTCGTTTCCTCCTCCTCCATCCCTCCCAAGAACTCCCAACAAGACTAGTGACGTACCTCCAGTCCAAGTTTTCTCCTTAATAAATGTAAGGGTCCTTGCATGCTTGCCTTATTTTGGAGAAAATATTCATTTTATACTCCCAGTAAATACAGTTTATATAGGTATATATTTATATACTTAATGTAAACCCCTCGGTTTGTATTTCCTTCAAGGAGTTTTGGCCTTCGTGTTTTCCGTAGGGAGCATATGTACGGGTGCTTATGTACTTTGTTTTCATTTTGAGAAACCTGTGCACGGTATATACTGTTTATATATGTATATTTACATAATACAAATCCATCAGTTTGTACAAGGTGTATATATAGTTTCATATACATATATACGGTATGTACAGTTTATATATGTACATTTACACAATACAAATCCCTCAGGTTGTGTATTGTTTTTTCTTTTACATACGGTATATATACAGTTTTTATTATACAGTTTTCCAAAACCTAAAATTTATATTTAATGTTTATTGTGTATATATATACAGTTTCATGAATGTTTTCTTATAACCTAACCCGGCCTATTTTGGGTATCAATCTTTAAATAAATTTATATATATATATATATATATATATATGAAAACTATGTTTTTTTGGTTTAAGTGGAGTTATGTTTTTATAAACTTAATTTTTATACATATGGTTACATGTATAACAAACCTTATATGAATTTAGTTTTCAACCATGTAATTGATTTATAGATGGAAACCTTCAGTACCTAAGGAATTTAATAGACTTTGTTTTTGAATTGTGTAAAACCCATATATACACTTTGGGTATATATGGGTATGTGTATATGTATTTATAGGAATAATTCCCAAACCCCATTATACTCTTCTATAAATAATAGGAGTTAATTTATTCTTTGATGCAGGTAAGATTTTATTAAGATATTATTTGTGTGATTGCTAAACCAACATGTTTTTTATACACACAAATGGGCATGTTTTATTAAAGAATTTTATCTAACATTTCCCCTGATGCATTTTATGATAAAGTAGGTATTTTGGTTTGATTTAAATATATTAGAGGATTTAAGATTTAACGGGTCATGATATCATGTTATGTTCATTTATTATATAAAGATAAAATGAACCTACTTTGGTGAATGCATTAATTAATCAAGTTATGGTTTAATGTATTTACAAGTTCAAGGGCCTATTTATCACCATAACTGATTTCAAGTGTTTTCTTCAAGCACTACATTTCCATGGAATAATAATTTCAACAATTCATCATTTATTATATCATCATTTTATATGATTTAAGTAATTAGCTTGTGTTAAAAGAATGTTTTACTAAGCTATGTATGCCTTTGATTAGTTATTGACATATTTTGCAAAGTTAACTATCATACCATGTATTATAAAAATTTGTGATGGTTCATTTTTTTTATTATTGTATATAATGCATTCTTGACATATCACAAAATAAACTAAGAAATTAGATTACCCAAAGTGGTATGGGACACCTTGGGTAATATTAAAATGAATGAGTTATTCAAGGTGGTATAGGACATCTTGAATATACAAACGGTTTAAGTAAAGCATGAACGATGTGGCTCACATGATAACAAAGACATGTCAATTGTGTGCCCTGATAGCGCTCCAATGCATTGGGTAAAGACTTAATCTCTAGAGATGACCAATTTAATGACGCCTTGGGGATGGACCTTGGTAAAGTTTTCAAATGACACCTTGGGGATGGACCTTGGTGATACAGAAATGATTGTCTAAATTAAATGTTGATGCCACATAATTCAAGTTATGTCACAAGTTCTTTTCAAGATAAAGTGCCCATTCTTTCATGACCACTGCCTTTATGCTTTCATAAAGTTCTTATTTCACTGGTTTAAGTTGGAGCATGATTTGTGATTATCATTTAGTAAAATAGTAACCAGTATATGAGAATTTAAGTTGTTTCCTTTATGCGCAACTCTGATTATGAATTACTCTTAACAGTTTAATTTATGATTAAGTAAATCACATGTCGTACTTTTTCATGATAACCATTATTACTCCTTCGAGAATTGACATAATTGTTTCATGTTCTTCTTGAAAACCTTGATTGATCATTTTTATGTTATGTGTTACAATTTTCCTTTAGTGAATGTTAAATTTCTTTGAAAAGAATGTTTTCAAATGTTACATTGTTTTCATTTCTTTCTTATAAAAACCCCTTACTGAGTATTTCAATGCTCACCCTATATTTTGATTTAAAATTTTCAGGTATCAGCTTTTAAAAGATGAATCATTTCAGGAGTTGACAGTTTCCCAGAACCCTAACTGCACATGATCCTCTGTATGGGACATGATGTGTAGTTTACCAGTGCATGTTTTATTTTAAAGCAACACTTCATGTTCAGAAGGCACCGACTCCTGGGGTTCTGGGGTCGGGGTATCTACAGTTGGTATCAGAGGTTCGGTTTGGATAACTCTGGAAAAACAGAAAACTGAAACATATATATATATATATATATATATATATATATATATACATACTCCAGTTTTACTAAAAAATGGGTTTTCTTAAATTTCAGATGGAAAACGAAGGCACAAATATCTTATCTCTCCCCACTGAGGCCCTAGAGACCATTGTGTCTTTAGCTATCCATGAGGATTTTCAAAACTATGCCCATATCCACATGACATGAAAAAACCTTTACGATATATCCAATTCACCACGGGTACTTCAGTTACACCAATGGGTAGGAATAGATTACCTCCTTATGATGATAACCCAGTTTCCCTCCTATGTACGTCGGGGAGGGTACTATGAGGGACTTTTCCTAATTTTCACGGCGGGTGAGAGCTTTGGCATTATGATTGATAACCCTTTCCAAGAAGCTGCTGCTGATGGAGACCTCCGAGCAGGCTACCTTTGTCAGATTTTAAACTATGGCTTCTGGGGTCAGTTGTTGGACTTCGGAAGGTTAGAAGACGAGTCCACCCGACTGTCTTACAGACAACAGGTGTATGTGGATGTCTCCCAACTTCATACCCCTCATGCTAGACTCATAAGACGTCATAGGTTCCCCCATGAGTTTTTCCCTGAATGCTCAGCCTGTGTTTGGTTTGAGGAGTTAGGGAGTTTTTCTTATCTGTGTAGAGTTCGTTTAGTCGGTTGTTAAGGGAAACTCAAGCACTAATGTTTAATAATAAACGTATGTTTATTGAAATGTTGTCTTTACACTTACTTGTCTTTACTTTGTGTATACATTTGGATGGTTTTCAAGTGATTGAATTCCCATCTTAAAACTTTCAGATGGAAGGACAAACCCACCTGTTATCTCTTCCCACTGAGATTCTTGAAATCATTACAATCAAAACGTGTGAGGACGAGTATGACCCCTTCACAAATTTGCGAAAAACGTGCAAGCAGTGGTTTGAGGTAGCAAATGGTCCAGAGATTCTCCGCACCTTCCAGGGTAATGCCTCCATCTATTACCGCATTGGCTATGCATAGCTAGATGGATGTTAACGATGAGGAATTTACCACGAAGGGCTCTTTTTTTGTTTCACCCTAGGCCGGAACTACATGGCCAGAGTGAAATTTTAGGAGGCTGCTTTAGAGGTAAATCTTTATGCGACTTATATGCTCCAACTTCTCAGCTTTATCCTATTTGACCGCATCTATGGCTTCAATGTCCTCAACCGAGACATAATTCGGTGAATCCTTCATATGTTGTTCTGCAAAGACATTTCAGAACTTTTTACTGTTCAAGCTTCCCTTTGGAAGCCTGAAGATCCAAAACATGAGTTCAACCCCTCCTGTCCTAGGTGTATCTGGGTTAGGGAACTGTAAGAGTTTAGCATTGCTACGGGGATCCCTCTAAATGCACATGTTGACCCTATACACTGGTGGAGGTGGTAAGAATGTTGCAGAACCATGTAGTGTTGTGAAATAAATTGTGAGGACGCAATTTTCAAAAGGGGGGATAATGTGACGCCCCAGGTTTTATGAACTGGTCCAAGTGAAAAATGTTATGCTTTTAATGATGTCTCTTGTTTTATTTGTTGTGTTTTGTGGGCTAATAAAGATTTTGGAATGAAATAAAACATGGAGAATAAGGTAAACTGGTATATATTAAAATATTACCTTGCAAAAAGACCCAACTAATTGAAAATACCATGCACAAGACCTAACACAGCCACAGTAAGACTACTAAGAATCACAACTAGAGTAATCGGATAGTCGTTGTCTTTAGAGTCCATCAGTGTAAAAAATATAACAGCCAGAACCACGACACACATACTCAACACCAAAGGTATGAGGAGAACCATCCTTCCTAGCTCAAGTGTATTGATTTTGAGAAACACCCTACACCCCCTACTTTTATAATGGTCTTTAGAGATATGACCGTTAAATATATATAGTCGTTGGATTTTCAAAATGACCTTTGGGTTCCATTGATAAAGTTTATCTTTATATGAAAACTTATTTTTAATTCCATTATAATTTTATGATATTTCAAATATTATAAAATATTTTTTTACAAGAGAATCATAGTTTTAAAATAAAAAGAGTATTCTTGGAAATAAATCATTTTGTTTCTACAAAAAATCTGATAGATACCTATATAATTAAAATCTTAGTATTCTTTTTATAAAAGATATGTTTAAAGGGTATCTATAATAATTATATCTTTTGATCTCTAAAATTATGTATTTTTGAATTAACTAGTGGTCTTTTAGAATTTTTATGAAACAGATGGTTGTGTATTTTAAAGATCCTAATAATTATAATGGTTTTGTATGTAAAATAAGAAAGGTATATCTTTTAAAAGATTTATATACGAAAAATTTTACATAATCTAGTAAAGGGATTTAGATTTTAAGTTAAAACTATTTGTTGTTATTGTATATTAACTCATTTTTGTGCAAATTTTTATATTTTTAACTAAGTATACTTAAACTAGTTTTTTTTTTTTGGGAAATCTAAATAACTTTTTTATAAAAATATTGCTGGGGCCCGGCCAAGCTGAGGGCATCCTTTAGGGGACAAGCCCTCTAGGCCGAGACCAAGCCCCAGGGACTCGAGGTATCAACCATCGGGGTCCCAGTTATGCATAGTGTCAACCAGGCCTGAGCCCGAGCCGAGTATGGGTTCGTCCAGTCGCACGAGGGCCCATGTGTAAGGCCCACGATGCGCGATGTGTAGGGGTGGGCCAAAGCCCGCATGGGGTCCGTGTGAAAGACCCCTGTGTGTGTGTGTGTTCATGTTATTGCTCCGGTTGCTGTGCGCTTTATATTATAAACCTCTCCCCAACCGCTTTTTGTTTCAATGTAGGACGCACTCCGCGCGATCCGGACTGTCCGATCGACTTTCGCGTCGATCTCATCCATCCAACACTTTTAGCCGCACGATCGCCCCCACCTACTCACATGACCATTCGATCTCTCGCGATATCTAATCCCGGCCATTGGTTTATTTTAAAACGATCAACCCGACTCCCGCGCTCCTAGCCATCCGATCACGCCTGGTTTTAATCAGCACCGTTCGTTTCTTTACCACGTCGACCTCGTCGTCTTCTTCCTCACAATAGGGGTCCCGACCTATAGGCCTGATCAAGGATGCCTCGGCCTCTCCTCCCGCACTGCTCCTATTGACCTCCAAACACCCCCTCCTAGCTCACTATTACTTCGTCTTTCCCACGTCAATCTAACCTCTTGGGACGAGTCACTAATGAACACCGAGGCCTATATAAATGCCTCCTACCTCATGAAACCGGGGCGTTTCCTCCTCCTCCTTCCCTCCCACAAACTCCCAGCAAGACCAGCAACGTACCGCCAGTACAAGTTTTCTCCTCAAGCAATGTAAGGGTCCTTGCATGCTTGCCTTAGTTTGGAGAAAATCTTCATTTTATACTTCCGGAAAATATAGTTTATATAGGTACATATTTAAATACTTAATGTAAACCCCTCGGTTTGTATTGCCTTCAAGGTGTTTTGGCCTTCGTGTTTTCTGTAGGGTGCATATGTACGGGTGCTTATGTACTTTGTTTTCATTTTGAGAAACCTGTGCATGGTATATGCTGTTTATATATGTATATTTACATAATGCAAATCCATCGGTTTGTACATGGTGTATATACAATTTCATATACATATAGACGGAATATACAGTTTATATATGTACATTTACACAATACAAATCCCTCAGGTTGTGTATTGTTTTTTCTTTTACATACGGTATATATACAGTTTTTATTATACAGTCTTCCAAAACCTAAAATTTATATTTAATGTTTATTGTGTATATATATACAGTTTCATGAATGTTTTCTTATAACCTAACCCGAGCTATTTTGGGTATCAATCTTTAAATAAATTTATATATATATATATGCAAACTATGTTTTTTTGGTTTAAGTGGAGTTATGTTTTTAAAACTTTAATTTTTATACATATGGTTATATTTATAACAAACCTTATACGGATTTAGTTTTCAACCATGTAATTGATTTATGGATGGAAACCTTCAGTACCTAAGGAATTTAACAGACTTTGTTTTTGAATTGTGTAAAACCCATATATACACTTCGGGTATATATGGGTATGTGTATATGTATTTATAGGAATAATTTCCAAACCCCATTATATTCTTCTATAAATAACAGGACTTAATTTATTCTTTGATGCAGGTAAGATTTTATTAAGATATGATTTTTGTGATTGCTAAACCAAAATGTTTTTTTATACACACAAATGGGCATGTTTTATTAAAGAATTTTATCTAACATTTCACCTGATGCATTTTATGATAAAGTAGGTATTTTGGTTTGATTTAAATATATTATAGGATTTAATATTTAATGGGTCATGATATCATGTTATGTTAATTTATTACCTAAAGACAAAATGAACCTACTTTGGTGAATGCATTAATTAATCAAGTTATGGTTTAATTTATTTACAGGTTCAAGGGCCTATTTATCACCATAACTGATTTCAAGTGTTTTCTTCAAGGACTCCATTTCCATGGAATAATAATTTCAACGATTCATCATTTTATATGCTTTAAGTAATTATCTTATGTGAAAAGAATGTTTTACTAAGCTATGTATGCCTTTGATTAGTTATTGACATATTTTGGAAAGTTAAATACCATACCATGTATTAGAAAAATTTGTGATGGTTCATTTTTTTTATTATTGTATATAATGCATGCTTGACATTTCACAAAATGAACTAAGAAATTAGATTACCCAAAGTGGTAAGGTACACCTTGGGTAATATTAAAATGAATGAGTTATTCAAGGTGGTATGGGACATCTTGAATATACAAACGGTTTAAGTAAAGCATGAACAATGTGGCTCACATGATAATAAAGACATGTCAAGGGTGCGCCCTGATAGCGCTCCAATGCATTGGGTAAAGACTTAATCTCTAGAGATGACCAATTTAATGATGCCTTGGGGATGGACCTTGGTAATGTTTTCAAATGAAACATTGGGGATGGACCTTGGTGATAAAGAAATTATTGTCTAAATTAAATGTTGATGCCACATAATTCAAGTTATGTCACAAGTTCTTTTCAAGATAAAGTGCCCATTCTTTCATGACCATTGCCTTTATGCTTTCATAAAGTTCTTATTTCACTGGTTTAAGTTGGAGCATGATTTGTGATTATCATTTAGTAAAATAGTAACCAGCATATGAGAATTTAAGTTGTTTCCTTTATGCGCAACTCTAATTATGCATTTATCTTAACTGTTTAATTTATGCTTAAGTAAATCACATGTCGTACTTGTTCATGATAACCATTATTACTCCTTAGATAATTGACATAATTGTTTCATGTTCTTCTTGAAAACCTTGATTGAGCATTTTTATGTTATGTGTTACAATTTTCCTTTAGTGAATGTTAAATTTCTTTGAAAATAATGTTTTCAAATGTTACATTGTTTTCATTTCTTTCTTTTAAAAACCCCTTACTGAGTATTTCAATGATCACCCTATGTTTTGATTTAAAATTTTTAGGTATCAGCTTTTAAAAGATGAATCATTTCAGGAGTTGACGGTTTCCCAGAACCCGAACCGCACACGATCTTCTGTATGGGGCATGATGTGTAGTTTACCAGTGTATATTTTATTTTAAAGCAACACATCATGTTCAGAAGGCACCAACTCCTGGGTTTCTGGGGTCGGGGTCTCTACATAAGTGATGTCTAATTTTCTAATCTCAACATTATTATGGTATTAACTGAATCCTTTAGATTTCCAATAATGTTTTTTGACTCAATATGTTTTTGTAAGGTAGTAAATTTCAAAGTTTTTTTTCCAGCTGAACTTTCCTCATCACACAATTCTCTTAAATCATGGTAAGAATATATTGACTTACTTTAACTATTATTGGAAATCTTCAGTATATCCTCCTCAATGTTCTCAAAAAAATTGTTAAGGAATTTTTATTAATTTCACATCATATGAGTCCACTAACATTTTTAAGCGTTTTTTAACATTTATAACTTCTACCATTTGATGAATAACCCATAAAAATTCATTTCTCATCTTTCTCATCAAACATTCCTAGATCCGTGTTTTTTATTGTTAGTAAACATGGACTTATAAAAACTTTTAAGTACTTCAATGAAGGTTTTGTGTTATACCACATTACAGAAGAAGTCATGTTGGTTTCTGGTCTCAAAAAGAATCTATTTTGAACATGTACAATAGTACTAATATATTATTTCCAATAGAACATTGAAAGTTTGTATTATGTTAACATACTTCTTCCCATTTCCACCAAAATTCTATTCTTTCTTTATATTACTCAATTTTTTAGTGGATTATAGGTAGACATATACCAATGGTTGTTACCATGATTTCTTAGATAAGTTTCAAAAGTATTGATTTTTAATTTATTCCCATTATTTGTTCTCAAATTCTTTCTATAAACCCTAATTTATTTCTCAACTTCTTTTCTAAAAAACCTGAACATTTCCACATCCTCTAACATATGTTTTATAAACCTGATGTTTTTCATATGAGTAAAATCATCAATAAAATTGATGAAGTATATATCTCATTTTGTTGGTTGATGTCTCACCAATCCACATAAATTAGAATTAATAACATGAATGGGCCTGGTATATTGAATCTCAACTCTATTATGACTTTTGTTAGTCGTCTTCCCTTTTTAAAAAGTAACAAAAACATCTTCATCTATTCTTTTCAATTATGGAAAATAACATACAACATCAACTTTAGGAATTTTCTTCATTTTTTTCTACCCAAGTTGTCCGAGTATTTGGTGCCACAACTTATTTTCATCTTCAACACTCAAGTAATATGATTTATTAAAATCTTCTATTTGGAATAGAATCCCATCAGTTCTTTCTACCTTTGTAATAAATTTTCCATATTTCAAAATTTTGATAATGTAATAATATTTTATAAATTTCACTTCTTTTCCATCATCACAAAGTTTAATTACACTAAATAATTTATGTTTTATCCCATCAATAAATAAAACTTCCTTAGATTTTAACTTTTTGCTTCAATCTCGGTTATTCTGATTCCTCTAATTTTTAAGGAACTATAATTACCAAAGGAAACTGCTCCTCCATCATGACTTTCAACATGTTTCAAGATTTTTATATCACCTATCATATGTAAAGAACAACCACTATCAAGTATCTATGGTTTGTTCCTTTTACATACTTTCAAAGCTATCTCAACAATAAATTCTCTTTCCTCATTTTTTTTCTTTCTAACTTCCTTTTATTTTCTACCATAAGAAACCTATTCTTAAATAAGTGTCATATATCTTTCAAAATGATGACCATCCTCATCACATCTTCCACAAACTTATTTTAGACATTTAAAATTATTTTTTGTTGGAAAGTTTCTAACATCTTGAGTTATTTATTTTCTAACAACTTGTGGGTTAGAAAAATTACTTATCCTTATTCCACCATTGCTTTATCTTTGTTCAAACCTTCTTATGATAAGTGACAAGTTATTCCAAAAATTATAAGCTCTATGAACATATATTCCACACCACCAGCAATATCCATCAAATCTTGATTTTCTACTGAAGAAATATCTTTCTCTATAGAAACCTTGTTGAACTTGATAACTTCTTTCTTCTCTATCATACTTAGGACATGGTCCATATTTCCGTATGATCTATTTTTTAAATTTTCTACATATGATAGGTTTCTCACATCCTTTATTTACCAAATATTTCTCAATAACTTTTCTAAAACCTAAAATATTATAGGAATCAGATGAACCATTATTTTTTGAGTGAGGAATTCACCTGATTCTTATTTTGAGCCTTTTAAGAAACTTTAGAAGTCTCATATTTTACTTCTAAATATTTGTTGAAGTTTTCATTCATATTCCTCAAGGTACTTTTGGACTCAATAATTTTTTATTTTCCTTATCTTACAAATTCTTGATGAGATCTTCAACCATATTTTCCTATTCATCAATTCTAAGTTTTTAAATTAATATCACTTGGATTTATTTTTCCTCCTTCTTGAGGCCATATTTTATTTCCTTAGAAAGTTCTCCAAAATATTTATTTATTACTCTGGTTTCTTTCTTGAGAGTCTTATTTTGATTAATACATGAAACAAGTTCTATTCAGAGTTGTTACTCTCTATATGATTCTGCACCACCATCTTCGCTATATAAAGAATATTTTATTTTATCAAAATTTTCAATGAAGGTTCTAAATTTTTCTGAACTTTAATCTTCCAAAGAATTTTTGTTAGTTGAGTCTGATTCATCTTTCATACTAAAAATACTTCTCTTATTCGAAATAAACTTATTTTTATATTTATTGGATGGATTTTATTGTTTAGAAATTTTGTTAAACTTCTTCCATTGAGGTTTTTCATAAAAATATTCTTTATATTCTCCAAATTTCTTTTTGGGACAATTCATAGCAAAGTGTCTGATTCCACCACACTCAAAACATTTTAGAGGAAGTTTAACTCCATAATTTCATCTTTCTCTTTGATAGTTCTTAGATATAATAGAGATGATTTTTTCATTCAACTCATCATCCTCTTTATCATCGGAGTCACAAGGATAAACATCTTCAACATATTGTATTTTCATTTTTCACATGGTAAAAAAATCTATTTCATCTTTAATCTTATTTTTTAACATTGGAACTTTCCTTATTTCATAATAAACAAGAAATTTATGAAATTAATCAATAGATAAATCATCCTTATATTCTAAATAAGAAATTTTGGAATCAAACCTATCTATAAAGTTTCTCATAAGTTTCTTCCCAATTTTATAATCTTCCAATACTTCTATAAATCCTTTGATGATGCAAATAATTTCATTTACTCTAGTGAATTATTCATCAATAGTTTCTTCATATCTTATTTTGATGCCTTCATACTTACTATGCCATATTTTTATCTTTTCTTCTTTCACTTTAGTATTCCCTTTGGAAATAATTTACAACTTTTCCCATATACTCTTTGAAGTTTTGAGACCCATCACCTTCATATAAAATTTTTTTGATAAGGAAATAAGGATATAATTTTTAGATTTTCTATCAACTCCAGTATTTATCTTATTAGAAAAAATAATTGGGGCATCCTTCTCAATAGATGGAAGAAAATTTATCAGCATCAAAAAACTCTAGGCTAAGAGATAGTAAATAAGGAATCATACTATTTTTTCATCCATAATAATTTTTGCCATAAAATTTAGGAATTACTCTATTGTTGATAGAATTGATTTTATCCATGATAAAGATTCAACATAGGAACCTTTTATCTGATACCAATTGATGTTCTAAAGGATCAAATAACAAATGAGAGGGGGTTGAATTATTTTTTCACTTTTTATAAGTTTCAATAATTTTTAAAACATAACCCCTGTAACATGTTAAAGTTCATATTCTTATCATATTTTTGTAAATACTAATTCATGAAAAAATAGGAAATCATGTAAAGTACACAAGATTTATAAGGTTTGGCATCATTGTGAGAACCTACATCCTTTCCATAGCCACTCTCATGGTTCTATAGAAATTAACTATTATGAAGAAGTGAATACAACTTGTGATAACTCTCATTAGAAACCTTTTATCTCTAGATAGGAATGATTATACTAACTCTTATCAGATTAGAAGTTTTCTTATAAAAAAATTGATCCAAAAAAAAAGAATAAATTCTTTGTTCAAACTTCTCTACAAAATTTCTTGGGTCTGATGATCGTGAGTCTGATGGCCTTCAGTATGATGAACACAATTCGATTGACTTAGTCTAATAGAATCAATATCATTCTAACTTTCCCAATATGCACTTTTTAACCTTGGATTAGAGGCTTATTCTGATATTCCTCAGTCTGATTGACTCAATAAAATGTTTCTCAGTTTGGTAAACAAAACAACTAAATCCCAACCTTCTAATGAGATCTATGTCTGAAAAGAACTCTTACTAAAATTCCTTATCACCGCATATTTTCTTCTCTTAATAAAAGTTACAAAATTAGAATGAAATTTTCTTATATTTATGGGAAAATAAGAAAAGAAAAGGGGGAAAATTGAAAAACATTTCCCACTTACTCAAATTTCAAAACTCCAAAAATCACTCGGATTTAAACTTCATCTTTGAATTCGTCAATCCTTCTAAAGATTTATTCGATATCGGTCTTCTAAAATAAACTATATTTTCTTTAGTCCAATATGACTTACTTAATTTTAGTTCATTGTAACTTCCTCAGATTCATTATGATGAAATTTCTTCAGATCACCATGATCTAACTTTATTCCTCTACTCATTAGGATCTAACTATCTTTATCTTATTATGAAATGAATATATTTAGATCATTATGATCTAACTATCATTATTAGAGTTAGTCTGATTGACTTTACTTCTCATAGTTAAGTTGATATAATCCTCATAATGTTGGAATTATCATTACGATGATAACTCCTCTCAAAAAATTTGAAATTCTTCAAACTTCATCATATTTACACATTATGACTTATGAAAACTTCTATGTCCAGTAATTTTGGATCTGATCTTCTTTGTCTAGGTTTTTGGAACTGATACAATCTTTGGGATTCCCCTATTTTTTCAAAATCTTTTATCATGATAGTTTTCATGATTTGTGATAACTTAATGATTGGTAAATCATCATCTGAATTGGGTTAGAAAGTATGAAAAATTTCTAAATCTTGACTTTACTATCCTATTTAAAAATTATTCATAAATAATAGGACTTATTCACTTAGCAAGATCATTCTTCCAGCCTTATAATATTTTCACATCAATGATTCTTATACTGATGATTTTCATCCTTACACTGATGGGCAGCATCCAGCATACTATACATTATATTCTTCTCTCTTCCTCCAACTCTAGCTTATATCATAACATCTTCATGATTTATGAGAACTTCATTACTATCAAAGAATCATTATATTTAGGGTTTAAAATTATGAAAAAATTCTAACTCATAACTTCACTTTCTTAAAACATACTCTTCAATATCATTTGAAATTCCTCTCTCATTAGATTCTGAATTTCTAAAAAAAACTATGTTCAATGGATCTTCAACATCATATGGTGCATTAGATCAACAACTCTACAAAAATTTCTGCTTTCATATTCCTTATACCTTCTTCATCTAGTGATGCTTAGTCCAAAAACTTGTGTTCAGAAATCTGTGTCCGGAAAACAACTTTATTAAGGAAAAAAAATTATATCCCTTTGGGTTTGGATTCAAAAACAGTCAGAAACATTCATATTTCTTATGAAAACTCATTATGATAGAATGGGTTAGATCCTTAATAAAAACATTCTTTTATAAAAAGGTTAGTTTTCAACAAATACTAAAAACTTTGTTAAAAACAAAAACATCAAAAAGGTTCCTCAATTTATCATTACCAAAGTTTATAGAGTAACCCTTATCACATAATTGACTTATGTTCATATAGTTGGGCTTAAATCCTAGAACATTAAGTACATTTTAAATAAAAGTATTACCAAGAAATGAAACATCACCGATATTGATAATTTTTTCATTTATGTTGCCTCCAAAAGTAACATGTCCACCTTTTACTTTATATAAGTTTCAGAAGTTGGACTTATATATATTCATGTGTCAAGAACAACCAGTGTTCATTTACTAATCATTTTTACTATTGATACTCATCATGTTTTCATAAAAATAATAAGGCTAAATTTTGGGTACCCAAACTTTCTTGGATTTTTTAATGTTACTAAACAAAACTTTATGAACCCACATTTTCCAACCCTATGTTATTGAATAGTTATTACTTCTCTAGAAATACAAGCCCTATGAGTTTAAAAGGATTAATCTTTTTTTAAGGAACAATATTTTCTCTAGTGGCCTCCTCTCTGATAATTATTATAGAACGGTGTATTTTTTATATTGAATAAATTATAGTGAAAGTGTTACTTTCTCAAAGAAAACTAATTCTATAAGATGTATAATTAGGTTTCAATTGTCTTAATATCTTATCAAAATTTTCCCTAATAGAATTAAAAATAAATAAATTAATTTTAAGACTACTAACTTTAGAATTTAATTTTACAACTAAGCTGTAATCATCATGAGTTGAAACAATTTTAGATTGGGCATTTAACTCTGAAATAAGATTATAAATTATATCATTAGATTTAGTAAGATTTGTCTTAGCCAAATCATAGTATTTTTTCAACATTTTATTCTTCATCTCAAGAAAACTCACATATAGATCCATTTCTTCAAATGATGGAGAATCAATCTCATATTTATCATCTAAAGAAAAATTTCAATTAAAATTTAAAGATAAAATCATAAGGGATTAATCTATTACAGTTCCTATAGAGGACATTTTATTCATTGGTGAATTGGCATATAATCCATTAATTTTATAGATATTATCACTTTATGATAAATTGTTATCATCAGAAGATGGATCTTCACTAACACTCCAAGTATTATTCATTTATCTAAATTATTTTTTTATTTTATCTTATATAGTTTTCAAAATTCCTTCTCTTTATTCTTTAACCTTGTACAATCTAGTTTGATGTGTCTAGGTTTTTTATATTCATAACAAATAACTTCCATGGAATCATTCCTTTTATAATTCTATTTTCTTTACTTATAATGGTTTTTTGAAATTCCTTATTTCTATAATTCCTATTCATATACCTTGTAAAATAAGCAATCTAGCCTTCACTAAATTCTGAATAACAACTATATGAATGATTTTTATATTTTCTCTTCATAATAGTGGAATTATAATTTTTAACACTAAAATTTAAAGTTCTGGATATTGAAGAAAAAACAACTCCATTTTTCATTTCCTCTTTCTCAATATGTCTCTTCATATGATTCTTATATTTCATGAGAGTCTTAATAAGATCATCAAGAAAAATATTTTTCATATGCTTATTATCATATATCACAGTTATATTGGATTCTCATTATTTATGAATAATTTATATGACCTTATCAACCAACTAATTTTCTAATAATTCCTTCTCACCAAGAGATTATATCCCATTAATTATTTTCATAAATTTCTGGTTCATTTTTGTCACTAATTCTTTAGGTATAAAGTCAAATTGTTGATGGTTTTCTCTAAGGATAGCTATGTAAGTTTTAGAAACTTTAGATGTTCCAAAATTTTTGATTTATAACTTTCATTAAATTTCATTTGATGTATTACATGATAAAATTTGACTAAATATATTATTTGTCACTGAATATGAAAAAGTGTTTTAGACCTTTTAATTCACATGATATTTTAGCTTTTCCTTATGAGTAAATTGAGAAAAAAAATTCTTTGTAATCTTATAACCAGTATCCATCATATGATAATGATAAACTCTATTATTAATAAAAAAAATATTCATATGATCACACTAGTGCTTATAGTCAACTTCATCAAAAATTATTGGTCAGATCATATTCAAATTATTGATAGTTCTTATTAGTTCTCTAGCCATAACAACAGAAATAGATATTTCATATTTTATAAATAAGTGTAAAGAAATGTAAAGTTACTCAAAAACCAAAAGGTATAGTATGTTTTGAAAGATAAATATTCTAACTTTGATTCAACATGTTTTCACAATAGGAAAAGCTATGGAAACTTTAAGAGGAGTGAATTAAAGTCAAAAACCCAACTTATAATTTTTCACCAAAATAAAGAGTAAGTTGACTGTAAGATATCATTTCTATATAAATCAAAGTGAAAAATGAAAAGCAATATAACAATTTTAAAATAAACTATCATAAGTTAAAAAAAACTTAACCAATAAAAGCAATAAAATTGGAGAATAATAATAATGAGTTCAAGTAGAAATAAACCACACAGTTTTAGATAATAATATGAAAACTCCTATAAAGGATACTATTTACAAAATAATTTCAATCCTTATTTTCTTTTATCTCAAAGTGGAAGCAAGGTTATTACCCATACCTAAGGGATATAAGTTTCATAAAATTGACTTCATTGATAATATTTTAGAGGATAAAAATCTACACAATCACTTTTTTGACACTCCAGTCACCAATAGGTAGTTGTTTCCTCAAGAAAATATTTGATCAGCATAATCAACAACAATAAGTATAATAGAATACTTTTTCAAGATCAACCATACACTTACCTTGTATGTTAATTCTCATAGAGTACCACATGTAGAGTGATTCTCCATATTTGATTGATCTTGAGCTCTTGAAGAGAGATTTATTATTTCACACATTTCATATAACACTACAATCGATCTATCAAGAAGATTTATCCTCAAGAACATTATCTTTAAAGATCATGGCTACAAAGTGCACCTTAAAAGTTAACATAAACTGACCCATCAAGAACTATACTAGGTGGCGATAAATCAAGAGTTCTGCCCAAAGCATACCTCCAATAGGTTGAGGGCTAGTGACTAGCACTGAGTAAGCATAAGTCATAATGGGAGGCCTTATCCTAATACACCTGTACACAATACACACCTCCACATAAGACATAATAAAGCTAGAGAACAAAAAGGAACAAGCTATTATAAATAAATAAATAAGAATTTATGCGATAACTACTAAATCATACAAGACATGGTCAGTGAAATACCAAAAAAGTATAAGGGAAAAATAAACACCTAACAAAATTCAAATGGTAAATATATTCCTAAATAACAGTAGTGATGATGTCCCCACAACACTAAGCTTCTAATAGGAACATCGCCTGCTAAAACCTCTCCCAGGAACTATTATGATCTACCAACACCTCATCTTACAAGATCAACATTGAACTATACATCATCTTTATTGCCTCAAAATAAGTAAACCTTTAATTTCAAGTATAAAAACTAAAGACGGGTAATGATATAAACATCATTACATTGTTTATATTGCACCAAAAGAACTGAATGTTGTCTAAGAGATATTGGAATGATTGTGAATTGATGGAAAAAAATCTACTCTTAATATTTTTGGGGAAATGGGTGGGTCGTGATATGAACTTTTCATAGATGGTGGTAGATGGATCTCATTAAGGCGCATTCTGATATTGCTCTCCTTAAGAGTATATTCTCCCTTGTAATGTCCAGATTCCCGAAAACACTTGATAATTCTTAGATCTGTGGTTTCCACGTAACCTCAGGCATGCCTCCCTATATCCCATAAGCTTATTAATATCAATTTAGGTCTAGGGTAGTATCATGGGGTGACTATACCCTCATAACAGAATAAAACATAGTAGAGATACCCAAATAGTATCTAACATAAATAACCAGAGTATACTTAATAAATAAAATAGAATCATTCTATAATAATATGGAATATAACACACAAACTCACAGTCATTCCAGTATAAAAAAATTGATTTCACACTGGTTCAGTCACTATATTAATAAGAAAATAAATAAAATTCATAAAGGATCTATAACTAATGAGTCATACCTCAATCGAATATCCAGCTATGTCTAATACATATTGCATGATCATGTAGTATAAGGCCTCTTCCATGTGAGGACTACATGGGTACAAAAGTTCCATGGCCACCTAAGTAAGGTGTGATTAAAATTTAGTAGGAAACCACCAATACGGTCCCCAATATAACTCGTAAATGTTGTAAAGTATGTATGATATGCTCATAATAATAAAATAATTATGGAATCATAAATAAAATAACTAATGTCAATCCTATGGTTCTAACATGACATTCAGGATTGAATATACCTACTTTGACCACTATTTAATGTCTCTAATAATGACACATGTCATCAAGGGATATTAGTCCTACCTTTGATTTGTGAACACATATCCACTAGATATATTATCAGATCCTATGAAAATTTAGGAATATCATATAACATCTAGTACAACACCAAATCCCAAACATTTTGGGAATCACTTACATTTTCATGTATGGTCATCATCAGATCATAAGCATCCTATGTATCTCAAGGAAATCATTAGGCATCGCACCGGGTATTGGAATCCTAGGAACCTTATAGAATATCTCCTATGCATCATACAGATCTTAGGCATCACTATGAATCCCTCCCACCATCATAAAGTATCATCGGATCCTAGGGAGGTAACCCTATGCATCCCTCATTCCCAACATCATTGGATTTTGAAAGTCAATATATGACATTCATCGTCATCAAGAACCATGTCTAAATCCTAAGGAGGTAATCCCTAACATCAGTCTGCAAACACATATGGATCCTATGGAGGTAATACCAAGCATCAGTCATCAACATATTGGGATCCTAGGGAGGTAATCCATGATATTCATTATAAATAAGAACCATTGTATCCTTGGGTAGTAATCCTTGAAATAAATCATTATATATCTGGGGCATGCATCCACCCAACAACAATTCATGGAAATAATAAATAAAAATAAGGGATATCCACTTGTCTAACCCATATTTCATAATATAGGGTGTCCTATTAAGTGCACGACCTATCCTTGACATTACATCCCTACCAAGTGCACATCATTGATTCAAGTTCTAAGGTTACACCTACAATCATCACTACCCAAACCTTCATAAAACATTCCAAGGGTTACATAACATTGGGGCTCCAACCAGGGTCCCCTAGGTCTCTTTATTGCACAAACACCCTATATGGGATCCTCAATATAAATTTTACCTTTAGGGTTAACACTCATTATTCAAAGGGCATGGAATCCCTTGTTATTATCATCATTGTATCCAAGCCTCACTATCCTCATGTGATAAGCCCTATTGGTACCACTCTTGGAATATCAAACAAATCCCATCTCACATCCCAAGTCATCCCAGGTTGGTCCTCACACCCAAGCTATCAAGCACTCTTCATAGTGTCTACCCACCCAGATAGTCACATCTCAGTGGAGGAGGAATGCTCACCCCATACTCTTCTTAACCAAACCAAATGCTTAATGGAAACTCACAGTTATCACATGTCCTACTCAGGCCAATTATTCCAAATCATTTCTCATCCCTATTTAAGGGGTGTAAGGGAACCTATTTAAGTCTAATATAATGAAATTATATTTCTAATTTTCACCCCTAAAAGTTCCATGTATCTCAATACTCATATTTATAATCAAGGCCTTATCCATCAGCAACTGAGGCATCAAGCCAGTGCATAGGGTTCCATTGTGTCCCTTGGTACTTTGTTTAGTCCGCTCATAAGCATTTTACTTCAATGAAACAATTCATTTATTAATTAAAACAATTAATTTAAATTAAATTTCAATATCATGTAGGTGGTGAGACCACATATCACACTCTATATATATAAAGAAAAAAACATTTACCATAAAGGGGTATGTTTGAGGGACCACCTACCTCATATGTGGAGTCATCCCTTTATAGTTGAAGCCTAGAGATCATTATCAAAGATTTTTCAAGTGTAAGAAGTCATCATTCATCAATACAGGTCCCTAAATCTATATATATTACCTTGAATTAATTATGATTTAGCTATAATTAATTTACATAATTTAATTAATCATAATACAATTTATTATAAATCCCACAACTTATTCCTTTATCAATTCCACAATTATTTTATGTGGAATAATTATCAGATTTCTCACCCTAAACCACCATTTTTATTTCTAAAATAACCATTTATAAAAATCTAGAAAAAACCAATTTTTTTGAATTTTTTTAAAGAAAATAACTACCCTTATGTAATAGGGGTACATGCATAAGGGTAAAGTGAATCTTACCTTTACACAACCCATTTTGTAAGGGTAAAATCAAAACCACCTCTACCTTTTTTCTTCTTATTCTTCCTCTTACCACTCATAGTAAAAACCCCACTCAAAACTTTAGTCCATCCAAAATAAAACAACAACAACAAAAATTTATGAATCCTAAACCCTCCCACTTTACCCACACGTCATCCCGTAACCATTATAAACATCCAATAAAATTAAAAAAAGATGATATTAATTCTATAAATAGTGATAATGGGATAATTGGCCTACCTCACAGTGATTCATTAAATCATAGATCTCACACCCACTCCCCATGGCCACTGCATCTCGATCAAGTCTCAGTCAATGCCATGACCGAAGCCTAGTGTACTTTGTCTCCTTCTTTTCCTTTCTCAGTCCAGTGTCGCACAGCTTCTTAGGGAATACTCCCTTCCATTGTTATGAGTGAGGGAGAGAAAGGGGGAGTAAGAAATAAAATAAAATAAAATATTTACTTTAATTCTATAAATATATAAGTAAATACTCTTTTAAATAGCCTGACCCCGGTCTTGGAACCATGCCAAATTTTATACCTTGCCTAAGTGAAAACCCCCATTCTGAATACAACCATGAAGTCAAAATTCCATTCCAAGACTCCATTTAGAAAATATAAATGTTTGCATCAATGGAATAATTAATATTTATTAAAAAAATAATAATATATTCCTAAAAATTCAATCATCTTGAAATCTCACCAAATTCTAAACCAATTATAAACACCCCATTCTAAGATCAATGTAATAGTCACAAATAAATATTTAGGAATGTCTAATAGGTAAAATCACCACTTTACCCCTCAAAAACACCCAAAAATCAATAATTCAAATTCTTTTTGAATTTTATAACTCATATAGACATGGGGTGTTACAATATCCCCACCATAATACTTCTTATACTCAAGAAGTCCTAGTATTACCTAGCCATAAGTCCCAACATATATTAGTTGTTAATTCATGATCAACTCATCATGTTCTACTCTAAAAATTAGGCTGATCTTATACTACGCAATTCCAAACATGGGGTGTAAATTTCATCAAAACCAAAGCCACATAATCATCACCATTAGAAGCACTGAGAAAATTCTCAATGGAACACATCTATTTTGAGACACCAAGGTGTTATCAAATACTTCATTCATAGTCCTATGTTTCTCCCTAACATAATACTTGGTTCATATAGCCCGATAATACATGGTTCTCCCTACCATTAGAATCACCTATTTAATACATTTCAAATGATCCAATGACCTACTTGGTGTGTTTCCATCTCACCATGCCCAATCATATATGAAAACATAGGTTGGTCCTCCTCTATATGACCTTTTTTTAAAACGCATAGATTCAGCCACTGGTGCACAACCAAATTACCTAATCATGATACCTTAACTCCCAAAGGCATCCTATGATAGTTCAATATCCCAAAAACTTGAACTTTGATGAAATTTCATGGTTGAATCACCAACCATCATGTTCTCACCCCGAGAACCAGTACATCCCCCATCTAACTCACACTCAGATCATATAAAAACTACCTAGAGTCTAGTGTCAATTCACAAACTCCTTTAAATACTATATCTGATAATATAATCTAGTATTCCCCACATAACTGAATATAATCTAATTTACTCACTCACTGGCATATGAATGTCACCTCGACCATACAACAATTTTTCATATCCTATCCACATCCCAAACAAAATGAGAAATGTGCTTAAATATCCCATGCTCCATCCATTACCACATGTAATAACTATATGTGGTCATTCATTTCATACCTGGGCAATAATTTGAAAGTGTTTATTACTATCTTCTCTCATTATGTAGGCACATCATCTATAACGTTCTTCAAATTTTCATCTATAATGAGGGTTATACCATAAAATGGATAATGGTTCACTCCCCACCATATGGATTCCCTTATATTTATCCTTCAGTGAAAACTCAACTAGTTCCATTAATCAAACATGTATCACTCCTCCCAATCCATGCTCACACATCTTGTCAGCCTCTGACACCACGCCTCCCTGGAAATCCCAGTCAAGGCACAACCTTGGGTCAACCATCCTATAAAACCCCTAATCACATCCAATGTCACCTCTCACTAAAAATGGACATGAATCCTTTTCTTTCAAGGATTCAAGAAATTTTTACCATAAGAATCATGAATATTATCGTTCATCAACCCATACAGTCTCTCACCAATTACATCCCAGTGACATCGCTCATAACCAAAATATACCACCAATATCTCATTTAAAAAAATAGGTGTATTCTCCCATACCATCTAGTTTCATAACCTAACCCATAATACCATGAGTTATACACCATTTAACCATCTCAAATATCATCTTTATGAGTTATTTCAAGTGAAATTGTAATACTCTGAGATTTTAAAATATATTTTTCTTTAATAAATTTAATGTGTTCAGTAACTTACGATGCACACAACACTGAAATTATGTGAATAATGATTTATTACAATAAAAAATGAAATATATTACAATAAAATTAAATGAAACATAATTATAAAAACCAATTAAGTAATTATAGGAAGTACTAATTTAATTAATTTTGGTCAAGAAAAAATGTATTACTTACAAACATTATTTTATTATATATATTTTATTTAAAAGTTAATTTATCTTATTTTGAGTATTAAAATTATGAAAAATTATTGTTTATACATATATAAACATTAATAATAATTCATACATTTATTATAAAATGATTATAAATGAATATAAATTCGTTTAAAGGTAAAAAGAGATATTTTTCTGAAAATTGTATTTTTTTTGTGTAATGTATTTTTTATCTTAAGTAACTAAGTTAATAACTATTTATAAATGGTTTTAATGAAATTTTTAGATAATATAATCAATATAATAATTTAAAATTCATATATTTTTTGTTACTATGAGAATAAAATCATTTTTTATTCTTAAAGATGCATTTTTTTTTCTAAAAAAGGTTTTACATGTTTTGTGTGCATATATTAGAATTAATTTCAAACAACTATAGGATTTGAATATTTTAAAATGTATTATATGTTTGGAATCTTAATAATAAATATTATTTAATGATTTTAACTTAATTTTTATCTATGATTAACAGTTACCATGGTAAAAACTGTATCACCATGATAAGGGTTAAAAAGGTTAATTATGGGGTTAAACAAAAAGATAAGGATTAAAATATCAATAAAAATTGTATAAATATAATTATTAAAGTTTATTTTGACCTTAAATTATCCTATATTTAAAATTGGACTAAATTGTATCTAATTTCCATGAGAAAAACATTTATTCTATTTTAGAGCTCTTAATATTTACAAGGGTGGCACTCCCCTCACTTATAAAAGGAATCCTCCTCTTATAAATTATACACACCACTTAAGAACTTTATATTGAAAAATATATACAAAACTATATTTCAAAATATACTATAAATTTCCTAAAAGTCATTTTATTCCCAAAATACCCATCCAAGAATCCTTAAAGTTTTTTCCAAAGGAGATTGTCCAAGGAATAGGTATATGTTCTTACGGACCTCCTTCAAGTTTCATTATTCTTAAAACTTCTCCAAATATTCTATAAAAATATTGACATAATTAAATTATTATATTTAATGTAAATAAATTTTTTATTTTATAACCATTGTCTATCTCATTTCCATCTAATGGAAAATGTAATGTTCGCTCATGCATATGTGCTGATTACCACCCCCATAAACTGATATTTTTTATTTTACATTATTATCTCTCATAGATGGTTATATATATGGATTTAATTAATATATATTATATTTTTTATATATTTTTTATTATATAAAGATAAATTATTATTTAACTTTATTTCTTTCCATCTATTTAAAAATGGAAACATCATTCGTGCGTACGGACAGACTACCGCTCCACGAAGTGATGTAATTCATTTTTCATTACCGCCATACATGGATAGTTTTAAATGTGTATATAATGATTAAATATAGTATTTATTAAGTAATTAATATTATTAAGATGATAAAAACATGACCAAGGTGAAAGGATTGGAATCCTTGAATCGAAACATACATGGAAAATAGAACAATTAACACCTAAATATTGATTTTAATAAAGAATTATTAATAAATGGGTAATTCGAAATTATAAGGGAATGATATATAGTAATATAAATATTATTATTATTATTTAATAGATTTATAATAATTATAAATTTATTATACAATGGTTTTGAGTGCATACGAAGAAAGTCAGAACTTGAGGAAAGAGTTTATGTTACCATATCACTTTTATCGGGGATATTTATGTTTCAATTTACATAGAAAAAAAATTATATGTCATTTATTTATTAAACCATATATAAATTATTATTCTATAGTTATTTTTATGTTTTTAAATTATTCTTTCTATTTCCCCCTCTCTGGTATTCAAAAATATCAAAATAATGTTTTTAATAAAAGCCGACATTATTTCTCCTTTTAGGTTGGAAACATTTTTCCTCCATAACCATACTCTTTAAAAAAATTCAGAATGTTATTTTATATAATCCAGTGATTTTTTAAATTAATTTTAAAATATATTTTTATTTCTTTTCAAAGTTTTAAAAATTAATATTTTCAAATTATTTTCATACGATTCACATTTTACTTTTTACAAAAATGTGAAAAAATGTTTTTATTAAATATATACAGCATGAATGGATTTTCCTATTATCACGTAATTTATTACTCATTTAAATTACTTTATAAGTTTCCATATTTTTTCAAAGAAAATACTATTACCATTTTTCTGAGAATTTTTAGTTTTTAATGTTTACAAAAGAAAATAATGTTTTCTCTAATTTTTTAATATGTAAGGATTTTATAAAAATATCTTTTATTTATGTAAAAATAATTTAATGATTGTTATGATTACTAGGGATATGTTCTTATGGCACCATCCACTTCAAATCTATGGATGGATTATGATGATTATGTTTTAATTAAGTTATCATGAAACTCGTTTATTTCTCATGAGTTAATTAAACTATAAAGGAATGATGAATACACTTATGTTCTTTTAGAATATATATATATATATATATATATGTGTGTGTGTGTGTGTGTGTGTGGTTTATTATATTAAGGTTGGGTATGTTAAATACCTATAATTAATTAGGTAATTTTTTATATCTCCTTAGCTCAAATGGTACATAGGATGTTGTCCCAAGCCCAATAGGTTATACGGATGATTATCCTAATCCCAAGAGGGTACACGGGTGATTAGCCCAATCCCAAAGAAGGTACACAAGTATTTAACCCAAGACTAATATGGGATGAATATAATGGTGAGTATCCTTAACATATGATTTATATGTTTATGGGAATGGGGAGTGAACTCAATCCACTATGGGACTTTGCCCACTATGATTATCTTGGAAGTGATCATTAACTAAGGAAATGATTTTCTATGTTTATTTTTGTGTCATAATTTTATACCAAAAACTTATTTATTATTTTTATGATATTATATCATGAATAATTATTGATTATTAATGATTCTACACTCTTATGACTCATGTATTTTGTTTTGAAAAAACCTTATATCATGACTCATGTTTTATGGTCCATGACTCATTGGGTATGGTCATATTCTTATACCCTTAATCTTATCTTATGCTCACTTATAATAATTAATTGATATATATCATTTCTACCCATATTTTGAAACTAATCTATCCCTTTATTATGTTTCCATTTACCCAAGTTATAAAAAAGGTTTTAAGTAGGAAATGTGAAATAAGGGTATTATGTAAGAATAAATATGTGGGTGATATTGAATATATTTCATAAAATAAGTTGATTATGTATCTAATATTTTAATACTTTAAACCTTTATAGTTCTTGGACATGTATTATTGTGATATGTATTTAGTTTTCATCTAAAATGACGTAATATTTATGGAAGCGATGTTTGGGTTGCATAAAAATGAACTTAGAAAAATATTCATGCGTGCCTTATGCCACTGCAAAAACCATCCTTTAAAATGGTTATCAATGCCCTAAATTACTAAAAAAATATACTCAAGAAATTTTACACCCTAGTGCTCCCATTCTAGATCCTCTAACTCAAATTAGCATGAGTCCTATCTCATGAATCCTAGGCTCACGCACCTAAACTGCTGACCATTCCCCACTTCATGTAAATCTCATTTAAACACAGTAACCCTGTACTCTTTTCCAATAATACCAAAATAACTCACGTGTATAAAAAAACACATTATGTTGCCTCTAAAATCATAATCATCTATAAATGATCTCACCATGCTTCTGAAATTGCACCCATAATCACCAGGGTTAAGCATCCTACTAATCCTACCCTCTGAAACTAGTCTTGATACCAAAATCACTCTAAGTGATTTGAATCACTAGGAAAAAGGAATATGCATGCCTATACCATATATTAAATAGCACATATCATGCATAAATCTTAACACAATGCATATACTCATGACTTTTTTATCTAATGGAACTCTAGTGCATGGACTAACCTGTATCTTGGGTTACCCTCATATCTTGTCTCAACGGTAACTGGATAACATCTTGTTACTCAATAATAGCACCTTGCTCACTAATATTTTGAGCCTCATATCATGGTCATTAGTTCCTCCCACATAACTCATAAACCATGTCTCACATGAATGTCACAAATCACAAGCAACATCCATGTTCTCTCCTCTATTATTACATGGTGACTTACATGCCAAACTACCCACTATAGAGTCCTCATATATTCATATCAGGCATCACATGAATAATCATTAGCCTACTAGGGAACTGATTCTCATCAGGAATCCACATACGGGACTTCCCCCTCAAGAATCGGAATCTTAGGATAATCCTCATCAAGCCTATGTATATGAGAGTCACCCCCTCAAGGATCACCTCCTCATCTATCAATATTTATATATAGCGGCATCATTAGAGATGATCTGTGTTGATTATATCATAGTCACATAGTTTGGTTAAGTAGAATTCCACCAAGAATATATATGGGAATACATCATATATGTATTCATTGTAATTTTAAGTAATCGAATATATTTACTATCAGAAATAGTACCAACATCATAATTACCCATAAGGGGTTAATCATAGAGGCATCCAAAGCCTATGTTAACCTATTAGGATCACTATATATCCCTTACATGAGAGAATGAATAGCCTCCATCAAGAATCATATTGTTGTAGATCCTCATGAAATTTCATTGAAGAAAATATATAGTGGTTCAACTAAGTATAATGACACCAATAAATTATATAGTAAAAGACCATATAAGTTATTATTGAAACTTGATGTACCCCTGTCATCTGTGATATAAATCACACACGGTCATGAATATTTCATGTGAATCCTAGATGACAAATATGATTCATAAAGATTATTCTTACCATTATAGGAAAATATTAAAAAATCATAAATATCAGCCTCAATACACAAGTAATATTTGAATAAATATCTAAAATATAACATTGAACATTAAGAACAACAATATCATGCCTTGGTAACCTGGACATTTCATCAAAAAATGTGTTCATGACACACTAATATAAGGTCCATCATAATCTTTTACACATCCCCACATCACTTTTCTACCATCTCCCCAGATAGTAAGACAAAACAACAACTCTGATATACTCTGTGATATCAGTTAAAGAGCTTTGATACCAATTTATAACATCTCACAACCCTAGAACACTTGGAAATTCCTGAACTGGTGATCACCATGTGACCTCGGGCATGCCTTCTCATACTCTAGTGGTTTTGATAGGAAATGGGGGTCTATAGTAGTACTTTTGGGAGACTATCCCCTGTATTAGAGAAAAACATAATAGAAATACCCAGACAGTATCTAATATAAATAACCAAATTGAGAATAATAAATAAAACATAATAATTCTATAACAATATGGAATGTATCACACAAACTCATGATCATGTCAACATGTAAAAACCAATCACCCACTAGGTTTTCCAATATAATAACAAGGAAATAAATAAAATGCATAAAGTTTTTATAATTAATGAGACATACCTCAACCCAATATATAATTATGATTGAGATATCCCACTCAATCATGTATCACTAGTCCTTTTCTCTACTAAAACCTTCAAAACAAGTGAGGACTACTCAAGTACCAAAGTGTCATAACCACCTGGGTAGGGTATAAGTACTATTATAGAAAACACCAGGAGATTTGGCAATAAATGATTCCCAATTAATAGTAAAGGTAAGAATAAAAAATAACAAGAGGAAGAACATGAGACATGGAGATTGATGCGGTTTGAGAAATTATCTCTACATCCACTAAGAGGAATAAATTTCACTATGTTTGGGAGAATAATTATAGGAAAAAATATTATATTTTCACACTCATAGAAACTCTAGATTGAGTTATATCATAAAGTAATGAGGTGATATATAAACCCATGTTTATATAATGCCTCCAACTACATAAAAATTATATTATGCTATAGTAAACTAGTAGATATAATTTTGTGGAGCTACAGTGACCTTTGGGTGTCACTAGCCACATGTTGATATTGCGCCATATCAAATTTTACACTAATTCAATTCCCTATTAGTGACATTGGTCCTCTCTTATATATTTTTTCATAGTTTTTATAGTACCCAAACATTTGGATAGGGGTAATTCAGCCCCCAGACCCCTGTAGAGGGGAATTATTCCCCCTACAACCCTCAATGACCTCACCATATAGGTCAAACTTTGAATATTTTAGTTTGGTGTATAGTTTGGGCCGTTAGTAGTTCACCCAACTTTATACAATAGATTGGGCTACACCATTCCAAGAAGTAAAACTCAATAAGATACCACCAATGCAGTCTCTAACATAACTAGTAAATTTTTGTAGATATGTGTGATATGATCATAATAATAAAATAATTGCATAATCATAAATAAAATAACTATTTTTGATCCTCAGGTTTTAATATGACACTTGAGAGTGACTATACATTATTCATCCAATGTTTTATGTCTTTAAGAATCATGCATTCCCTCGGGGGATGCTAGTCCTACCTAGGATCTAATGAACATGCCTCCACTTGATATGTTATAGAATCCTAGGAAATCTTAGGAATCCTGTGTAACATATGGTTCAATTATAGATCCTAGAAATTCTGGGAATCATATTCATTATCATGTCTGGTCATTATTAGATCCTAAGTATCCTAGGCATCTCAAGAAAAATCATCAAACATCCTTCTAGGTCCAAGGAATCCTAGGAACCTTATAAAATATGTGTGAGGTATCCAATAAATCTTATTCATTACTAGGAATCTCTCTCATCATCATAAAGTATCACTAGATCCTAGGTAGATAACACTTGGCATCCCTCATCTCCAATGTTAGTGAATCCTAGGTAGTAAATCAATAGAATTCGTCATCATCAAGAACCATGTCTTAATCCTAAGGAGGTAATTCCTATAATCTATTCTCAAACACATCTGGATCCTAGGTAGGTAATATTTGTAATCCATAATTGATATATTTGAAACTTAAGGATGTAATCCCTAACATCTGTCACAAACAAGTAATGTTGGATCCTTGGGTGGTTATCCCTGGAATTATTTATTATATATCTGTAGAATGTATCACCTGAAAACATTTCCTAGTAAAAATTACAATAATAATAGTAATAAAACATGGGTTATCCACTTATCCAACCCAACTTTTATAATCTAGGTTGGCCTCTCAAGTTTACAACCCATCTGTATCACTGCTACCCTTCCAATAACACATCATTAATTAATATTTTAAGGTGACACCCACAATCATCACTACTCATACCCACGCAAACCCTTACAAGGGTTGCACAGCATTGGGGCACCTACCAGGGTCCCCTAGACCACTTCATCATAAATATGCCCTACATGGTCTTCTAAATATAAATTTCACCTCTAGGGTCAACACTCATCATGGAGAATGCATAACGTCCCTTTTAATCATAATGATCACATACAGGTATTACTATCCTTGTAGAATAATACCTACTGGAATCACTCCTAAAGGATGGTAAAAAGAATATCTCACATCCCAAGTCATCCTAGGTCAGTCCACACACCCAACCTATCCATCAATATCCATAGGTTTACCCACCTTGGTAGTCGCATCTCAGTGGGGGGGTAACTCTCACCCCACACTCATCTTAACCATCCTAGAGGCTTAAAGGAAACTCATAGTTATCACATGGCCTACTCGGTCTAATTATTACAAATCATCACTAATATCTTCTCAATGGGTATAAGGGAACCTATTTAGGTTTTATATTCTCACGTGATCTATTTAATTTGCACCCCTAAAAGTTCCATGTATCTCAATGGGCTTTTAGTTATAATCAAGGCATTGATAATCGGTGATTGAGTCATCAAGACAGTGTACAAGGGTCCATCACAACCCTTGGAACCTTATTCAGTCCATTTATATGCATATTAATTCAATGAAACAAATAATTTATTAATTAAAACAATTAATTTAATTAAAATTTCAATTTCATATAGGTGGTGAGACCACCTATAACATGCTATATATATAAAGAAAAAACCATTTACCATAAAGGGGTATGTTCAAGGGACCACCAACCTCATACGCATAGCCATCCCCTTTATAATTGAAGCCTGAAGACCCTCTTTGAATATCTTCAAAGTCTATATGGTCATAATCCGTCAATATAAGGCCCTAAATCTATACATATTACATTAAATTAATTATAACTTAGTTATAATTAATTTACACATTTTAATTAATCAAAATAAAATTTATAATAAATCCAAAAATTTATTCCTTAATTAATTCCATGATTATTTTATGTGGAAAAAATATTATATTTCTTACCCTAAAACCCCATTTTTATTTCCCAAATAACCATTTAAGAAAATATGGTAAAACCCTTTTTTTGAATTTTCTTAAGAAAAAAATTACCCATACCCAGCAGGGGGTTCCTATGTGAGGGTAAAATTGAAACTCCCTCTCCCCTTTTTCTTTTTATTCATACTCTAAATTTACAAAACAAAAACTCCACTCAAAACTGTAGTCCATACAAAATAAAAAAATAAAAATGTATAAATCCAAAACCCCCACTTTTCCCACACATCATCTTGCAACCATTAAAAATATCCAATAAAAATAAAAAATGATGATCTCAAATGTGAAACCAGAGAAATTGAGATAATTGGTCTTACATATAGTGATTTGTTGAAGCGTTGAGCTTGTACCCACACCCCATAACAACTACACCTTGATGCAGTCTTGATCAATTCCAAGAACGAAGCCCGATACACTCCCTCTCCCTCTTCCATTTTATCAGTCTGGTGTTGTGAAACTTCGTAGAGAAGCCTCCCCTCCCTTCATGAAAGTTAGGGGGAGAAAGGGAGGAGGATAATAAAATAAAATAAAATATTTAATTAAATTAAATTTATATGTATTTAATTAAATAAATGTTTAAATAGTCTTACTATGGTCCTAAAACTCGAGTTAGGTTTATAACTTTTTTAGGTGAAAAAATTTGTTTTGGGCTCAATCGTAAAGTTATAATTCCATTTTGAGATTGGTTCAGAAAACATAAATCTTTACGTTAACATAATAATTAATATTTATTAAATAAATATTAATATATTCTAAAAATTCAAGTAGATTGTAATCTCTCCAAATTACAACATAAGGTTAAACATCACCGGTATTTCCCAAATTTACCCTAAGGTAAAAGAGGTCTCTTTCAGCACAAAAGGGGTTATAAAATACTCAGAGACCTAAGAAGAACCTATAGACACTCATTCTATGGATTATTTTTGATGTGAAGTGGAAAATTTTGGTTTTATTTTATATGGGTTAAATTAAAACTAATAGGAAAAAGTGAATTCAATTTGGTAGAATGACTTTATCCTAGGTTGTTGTTAGGGTATATTAGATGAATTTCTTAAAATGGTTTCAATGCCCTAAATTCGAGAGTGTTTCTTTCAAAAAACTGAGAACTTCCCAAATAATTCATTTATTTAGTTTTTACACTATCCCAAAGCTAATAACCTATACACTTGGAGGATAATTTTAATGGTTACTCAAAGGTAGAGGATTGTTCTAGCACTTAAAATGTGTAACCTAAAAAATAGTGTGGTCTAAGGAGAAGGTAAATCATTGAATAAAAATCTCAACTAAAATAATTATTTAATAATTATTAAAATGATAAATAACATCCAATTAAAACCCTTTAAACTTCCATGGATCAAACCATAATAGATTTATTCCTCCATTTATTAAAGTCTTTCAATGTAATATGAAAGTAGACTCATGAGGGAGTAATTGAAGAAGTGAAAAAAAATGAAATAATGAACATACCACTATTGTGTTAATGATCTCTCTATTCATTGTGGAAATAAATTCACACCTTAATGAAATGATATTAATGTGTTAAAAAACTAATATAAATTGAAAAAAAAATGATTGGTTTAATTAAGAATATAAGGGGATTCAATAATTGATGAAATTAGATTACAACATCAAATTGGAAGCATAACATTACAATAAAAACATACACAACTTCCTCCAAAATACATTAACACCACTACCTTAAATAGGAATTTTGGAATCCTTGGGTCAATACCCCAACATTACAAGTCACCCCAATTAATGAGGGTAGGCATAGGTGGGTGGAAATTTAATGGATATTGGACTTTTCAACCCTTGAAAAAAATCAAAGATAGCTTGAATCCACCCAACATAGGTGCCAGAGTTAGCTTCTAGATGGCCAAATTCGTGTGGGAAATAGAATTTGAAATTGAAGATATACAATTCCTCTAAAATATTTCAAAATTTCATTTTATTTGGACTCATTTTA
Organism: Viscum album; assembly: GCA_963277665.1. Lineage (NCBI taxonomy): Eukaryota > Viridiplantae > Streptophyta > Magnoliopsida > Santalales > Viscaceae > Viscum > Viscum album. The sequence continues at coordinate 2,098,062,188 of OY728156.1, forward strand.
GAGGATTTATAGTAAAAATGGTGATTTTTTATTTTGGGACACCAAATATGGCCCAGAATTTCATCTTCAACTTGGGCCACCTAGAACTCCATTAAAATCTTCAAATTAGATTCGGAAATATTTGAATGAGATTTTCCCAAGTTTTAGTATATCTCCATATCAAATTTTATCTTCTTATTTATTGAATAATGATTGTTAAATTCATATTATTGGGATGATGTTGAGTTCACTTCACCCAGAATTTTCTGGTTTGAATGTCCAAAATGGTGGTATTTCGATGTGAATATCTAAGTGCTCCAAAAGGATGAATTATTCCCAATGGAATAGAAAACCTGATAATGAAATATAAAATTAAAATAAATACCAATGGGTTATTTACAATTTTTCTCAAAATGTACCAAGTAATAGTGAAATTTAAGTAAGAATTACAATCATAATGTGAAATAATGTTCAAATTGTAAAATGCACTAAAAATGGTGTTTATGTATAATAAATCACATAAAAAATTATATATTATAACAATTAATATTATCCTATTTAAATTTATAATAAACCACATTCCAAGATCAATGTAATAGTTAGAAAAAATTATCTGATTTCATTTGATAGGTAAAATCACCACTTTACCCCTCACGAACACTAGAAATGAAAAATTCAAATTCCCATTAGATTTCACAATAGGTACTGACATAAGGTATTATATTTGTTGGGTATTAATTTATTATAATAAAATTTACTATAAATATAAAAAACAATTTAAATTCATTTCCCAAGATCACCCATACAAGAAACATGGAAACTATATAAATATTGAAATGAAGAAATATTGTAAATACGTGTACCATACACCAAAGAGAATCAAAAAAAATTTGATCACCATACCATGGGATTGAGAGAGATAGATAATTGTATCCAAATGGAATCCCCTATATATGATGTATCCATGGGTTGAGTCTGAATCATTTTATATTCAGATGAGATTCCTTCTTATATCATAATGTGCCAACACCTTGTATACACAGATAGAATATGAGAGAGCTCCAGGTACCAAGGAGTTGCTTCCAAGCATTAGGAACTCATGCATCATCTATTTTCATCGCATGATACACACACAAACTATCAAATACACTCTTCTATTACTACTATATTTACTTATGCATTCGAAACTCATGAGTAAATACCATGGCATGTGCATACATTCATCAAATGAATGCTTTTTCTCCAAACATTTCATCATATGAAATGGTATATTAATGATAGCCTATGTGTATGATTTATCGAATTCATAGGCAACATGAAATAATATACACATAATGTATAAAAATCATAATTTTCATGAAAAATAATATAGCTTAAATATAGCATATGCATATAAGAATTTAGAGTATATATCCTTCAATATATCACTTGCATTAAAACCTAATAGATGTTATGTAATTTCACATTATATTGTATCATATACAATATATTATGAAATTGTATTAAAAAACATGGATATATTCCAAAAAACTTTTGTAAATATATCATTTATTTCACCTCATATCACATCATATGTAATATCTTCGGAATATCCATCCAAAACACTTTGATATTAACTCTAAAAAACTTTTAGAGTATCTCTATATGTTAATCTCAATTCTCATTAGATAAAAAATAGTGTCAACTCATGGTAATTTGTATCACTGACAACAAATATGAATCGTTGGATCCATAAGTGTGAGGAAATAAAGGCCTTTAACAAAGCATTAGTGTTACTCAAGCTACAAAGGGATCTGGCATGGTCTCCATCAAGCTCATGTATATCTATACCTATGTCCACTAGTCTACATCATATACAAACATGTATTCTCATAATTTCTCTTTTTCCAAAATATTGAGTGGCCATGGGATACATGGCATGTCAATCCCATATAGCCAACTCAATCATTCTCAATTCTTAGAGTATATACTGAACTATTCATTAAATACATCATATTCCATTCACCCTTATAGATAAGTACATCACATATACCTTATACAAATAGATAACCACATCATATATAATATCTAGGTGTGGTTGCACACTTGATGATCTATCTCAATCGAGTTCCCAGATTTCATACTCATTATACAAGATTAAATCCCATCTTGGTTAAGCTACAACCAATGACATGATCAACAACATACCCAACCACCCCCGTATTATCTAAGTTATTTTCAAACTTGCGTGAGTGGGTTATTAAAGTATGAAGGTTCTAAACTAGGTATCTTGTCAACCTTAGGTAGTGGGGACACAAATATGATCCATTGACCCCTAGTATACCAAATACATTTGTATGACACTCCATGTGGTATAGTTCATGGGTCATCCAGCGAACACAAATAATCATATTTTTTATGCCACATTATCATATTTTATATCTCTTTATGAGAATCCTACTCATGTTGGACTTAACATTTCATTATAACCTATAATACTCCACAATGATCATTGGATAGGGATAACTCAAAGTCATAATTTTATAGGTTATTTATCACTAAACTTCATTAAATGTATATCTATATATACATTTATCTAACCAACATGAAATAATGATAAAATGAAGATTTCCTAAAATATTATACATTTTAATATTCTTAAATCAATTTTAAGGATACTTAACAAAACTAGTATAAGTTCTTGTCTATCATATCATATATGAAATACTACCAAATTAGACTTATGTATGTTTCACATTTATGGGGGTTTAACTCATTACATAATATGTAATTCCCAACACATCCCTATGTAACCATCTGATAACCCCCCCCCCCACACACACACACAAACTATTTATTGAGTAACATCTTGAAGTAATACAATTTGAATAATAGTGAGATTTAGGAATCATATTACTAATGTTTAACTATTTGAACATATTCAAACTCCTTAACTTCATTACATAAAATTTAATGATGAAAAATTATGTTGTATACTTAGAACTCTTTCTAAGTTCATCATCATCATCCCTATAACTATTTCCATCAAACATTTTCCTTGAGTTATATTGATAAGTATAACTATTCACATTATTATTTCACTAGCATATCCTAAAACTTTTATGATAAAGTGATATTCACTTCATTGTGGTAACTAGTTTTAATCTTTGGATTTCTCTTTACTGCCAAATCCTAAAAATAATTTATGATATTAAGTGTAATTCCATTGTTAAATTTTATGGCCATAATCATTTGGGAAATAGAGATTTTCACTTATTCATAGTAACTAAATGTAATTCTTTACATTTTTCTTTATTGTCATGCATCCTGAACTCTTTAGGATATTTAGTGAAAAACCACTTTAATAATAGACTAGTATAATACTTTATTTTTTGTCTTTGAACTTATCTAATTCCAAACATACCCCCACTTTCCTCTTAAATACTATATTCTTTTCAAAATATCCAATAAAGATATGAAAACTACTTTTTATTTAGAAAATAACATTTACTTCATTCTAGTGGGAATATTAAAAAATAAACTATTGTTGTCATATCATATATGGTATTCTATGTGTCTAAATCATTTTTCTTTAAAATAAGATAATTCTTTAAAATACACCACTGATGGGTGAGAATAAAATTCTATTATATTTTAATAAATAATTGTATAAACATTTTTATAATGGATAAATAAAATTATCCCTATCTTCTTCTCAAAACATAATATAGAAATTTATGAATCGTAAACCATTTGTATCATCTTATGTTGTTCATAATAAACCTTTATTCACTAACAACTACTCTTATCATATAAGAGACATATGATGAAGATGTACATCTTTTACTGAGATTCTTCTGGGATTGATAAACTCTTTTATAATCAAATATTTTTTATTGTAGCTATTTTATTAAATATTTTAATTTAAACTAAAATATCAATCAATTATTTTTTTATTTTGAACTATGGAATATTGACAACACTTTTAAAATATACATTTGGTATCACATACCCTTCAAAATAGAAGAATTAATTTCTATAACATCCATATCTAACATGGGAATTATATGGATTTTACTAAACTCCTTTAGGTATATTGAATAATCATTTCATATATAAATATTATTTCCCCTTAACCGTTTTAACCCTGGGTTTCAATGACCTTGACTAGATTCTTGAAGAAACATTGCTTAACTTTTCAACAAACTTTATTCTTTTGATTTGAAATTTTACCCACTAGTACTGACCATAAAACACTTAGAAACTAAACATAAAATGCCTAGTTCATATATTATCAACAATTTTATAATATCAAGTAAAATATTTTTTAAATCATTCACGTTTTAAAAAAAATTCCATAAATGATAATAGGATGAATTCTCTAACCAGAACAATATATTTTAGTCCCACTTTAAATCATGTTATAGAATTAAAAAAATCATAACTATGTGTATTAAAAAATCCCATCTCATTTTATTAAACGAAAATTATTTACATGTTCTTACCAAGAGAAAAATGAGGTAATACACATCTTATGACAAGTTCATACATGATTGAAGAATCTAATTCATTAGTGTAGCAGCTCCTTTGCTTCATTACTTTAAACTATATTCTTCAATTCATTTCCCTTTCTAACATTCTGTATATTTACAACAATTCTAAATCATATAGTTTATATCATGTATCTATCATAATAGTATAATTGAATTATAAAACTAATAAATCTCTCAGTAAACCTTTAGTCTCACCAAGTTATTAACCTAGTCAATCATATTGAATATCATTTGTAATACCCAATAATATTTAGTATATAAGACTAAAATTCCTTAAATTATTGATATACCCAATCATATTGTGTACATGTATAGAGACTAAGATTCCATTGGTCATTCTGCTTAATGATTTTGAAACCTTGAGTGAATTTTTATATTCTTACATAAGCATCTAGATTCTCCTATTAAATAACTTCAACACTAAGTCACTCATGAAGATTTTTCTTTAACACATAAAATATTTCTATTTCTTATGAACTTTTCTTAAATCACCAATCTTCCTTAAGAAATTTTCTTAAGTTATCAGTCTTAGGAGTAGATTACATTAATATTCTCCTTCCATGGATTAATATTAAGGTTAATCTTAATGATGATTAGTATATTTATGTACAAAAAATATTTTATTAGATGGGTATAATGTTATAAAATTTAATAAGTAATTTTAATAAATGGGATCCCATTGAAATGATTACCCCTTTTAAAATCCATCAGATACATTAGTAGTCCAAGATCTATATTTCTCTAATCTTTGGGTCGCTTTATCATTTCTCCCATTACTTAGAAATTTAGGTAGGTCATTATCCTAATCACAAAAATTGTGACTCTTGGATAGTTGAGAATATAACTCTTTATCCAATCCATCATATGGATAAACCAATCTCTATTCCTCCAGTATCCTTTTTAAGGGTTTCCCAGTTAAATTTAACCAAAATAAAATGCTAAGAATGGGGAAAAAGATAATCTAAAGGCACTATATTATGATAGAACTTATGAAGTTGTGATCTAGTGTCATCCATTACTTTATTTCCTTACACAAGATAATATAGAGGTATCCTACTCTGGAAAAACCTATGTGGTTGGATGATCTAGATCCGAAAAAGTTCCATTTTAGAAGGAATTTGACACTTAGTATTTTAAGGGGTTTTAATATCACCATATTATCTCATGTTACTCCCTTTTATATATTTATTCTTCTAGTAATTTTGTTTGGAATCATATTCCCTCCACCAAACCAATATGTTCAAGCCATATTGATGTGTAACTCTTTACACAACCCACAAGTTTGTGTTACTCACCCAAAACTAGAGGCAAAACATATCATACATATCTATATGAATTATATGTATAAGGTACATGAAAACTTCATGTAAATTTATAAATTTATATGAGATTGAAAATTTCTATAGGACTAAGCCTGGAGTGATAGATAGCTAACCTCATTCACCTTTCTAGACAAGGCATAAGCCTCTAGGTCGATAGGTAGTATGACCCCAAGTCCCTCAACTCAGGGAGACTTTAATCAAGAGAAAATTCAATTCATAATAACTCTAAAACTCAATATTCATAAACTATATTCAATAAATAAATTCAAGTTCATAACTTCAATTACAAACCAAGGTCAAGGTAGATGAAAAAATAAATTCATTTTCATACCTAGGATGTAATGTAAGGCACTATTTCTAAAAAAAATTAACATTTAAAATAAAGTATGCATGATTCATAATATAAAAAATTTATAGTCATGAATAAAACATGTAATAGCCTTTAAATAAATGAACAAATCATATATTTAAACTCTATATAACCATTTATAAATAATTTATAAATAAAAGATGATTATAAACATTTTATAATTTTTAGCTTTAGAAATATAGGAATTCCATAATTTCAAAAATAAAACCTTTATATTAATTCCAATTGAACTCTTTAATATTCATCATTATATGAAATTTTTTAACTTCAAATATATCATATTTTATGAATTATAAACAATTTATAATCCAATTTATATTATGTAAACATTTTACATGATCTAAATATCATATATTTAATAATTATTTAAACCTTGATCGTATTAATAATCAAAACCCCTTTTATGTGGTTTAAATAATATCCCAAATAAATCCATTTAAATTGAAAAATTAAAATTAATTAATTATAAATAATTCAAAAATAAAATATAAATATTTTGTATTTTGGACTTGTTTTATAATTTATAACTCTCTATAAATTATCCCTTATGATTTCTAAATAAAAGTTTTATTTATAGATCATAAGACATGCCATATAATCTATTTAAAATATATTTTAAATATTAACATTTAATATTAAATGTTTCATAAACATTTATCAATTAATTATAAACATTTATCAATTAATTAATTAAGATATACTTTATTGATTAATAAATATCCCAAAAATACCTTTTATTATAATTTATAAACAATTTATAAATTATAAGAAAACTTAAAAAATAATTTTTTTTGAAAGTTTTTGTTTACACTTATACATTAAGGGTGATATTCATAGAGGTAAAATCCTTTACCTTTACATAGGCTGGCTACATAAGGGTAAGCACTTATGACCCATACAATGACCACTTCATATAAGGGTAAGTCTGAATGACCCTTATATAGACCTCTTGGTGTAAGGGTAAGGAGGAATGACCCTTATGCAGACTAATCTATGTAAGTGTAAATCAATATGACCCTTATATAGACCTCTCTATATAAGGGTAACCCAATATGACCCTTATGTAGAACGCTTATGTGTAAGGGTAATTCATGATGACCCTTATGCAGAACTATTCTGTGTAAGGGTAATTCATGGTGACCCTTATACACAACACTTATATGAAAGTGTAATCCATGATGACTCTTATAAATAACGCTTCTATATAAGGGTAATCTATTTTATCTGAAAAATATTGATCAGTTCATTTTAGTACTTTGGTTTGTGTTTACTTCTTTATTTCAATCAAGATTTCACAAATCTAAAGCATGGGATTTCTTTGATACCGCTATTAGAAATTAAATGAGTTTAATAATATTTACTAAAAGTTATAGAAACGATTTAAATATATTTCCCAATATCACCCATGAAATAAATGTAATGTCTCGTGCCTTTCTAGCCTATTACTTTATTGGTTTTTATGGTTAGACATGTTTGAGGGAGGTTCTAGGAGTTTTTGGTAGAGGTTGGAGCTGCTTCAGAAAATTCACATCATGTATTGTATACATGATGTGTAATTTTTTTTCACTTCTTTCATAGTCAGGTGGTTCACAGCTTTTACAAGGATAAGGGTTAGGCCATGAAAAGGGTACACGTCGTGTAAGTGGTATTCACAACATGTAATAAATCTGAGTGTTAAAAACATCAAGGTGACACATTTTTTGGTGAAAGTGTAAATTTTTGGGAAACTTTAAGATTACATGTTATTCAATGGTTACAAGATGTGTAACTAAAAATATCAAGGTTATTTTATAACCCTTTCAGGTGAATTCTGTTTCATTCAGTCATCTCTCTTCTCTCTCATTTTAACATAGTCCTAGGTGCCCTCAGGATTTCTTCAATACATCTTCCTTTTGCTTCAATCTTTTGGTTCCATTGGATCATCAATAGATATATTTGGTAGGTTATCATCCCTTTCTTTGTTACTTTTCTTCCATTATTCTTTTTATAGATTCACTGCGGTGATGTTTTTTTGGTTTGGGGTGTGTATTAGGTTCCATTTTTATGTTCTTTAGGTGAGGTGTAGATTGATCTGTGGTTTCTCATAGTGCAGTTGTAGTTTGTAGGCATTTCTTCTTCACCATGCAGTGTGCAGTGAGTTGGAAAGATTTTTTTAGTTAGGTAATCCATCATTTTTCTTTATTGTGTATCATGTGGGAGGATTTTTATTTTTTTCATCTATGGGTTATGGTAGTGCTGTATTAATAAAATATGAAGATTTTGGTAAATTAATATTTAAAGGGTAAAGGGGAATGATTCATATGATTTTATGGATTTGATATGGTTGTGATATTGTGATTTTATAGGCTTGATTCCCCACTTAAAATTGTGGTCGTTGGGGGATTTTTTTCACTGGATATATGTGTTGTCACTACTTCTTTTGTTGCGGTTTTTATGATATCACCCTAAAATAGAAATTGGATAACCACTAATATTTAGATAATAAAATGGTTTCCTCGAGATTATGTCTTGTGTGATAACACCCCTAAAATAAAGTGGAATGTGATAAATTCCCCTTTGTAAATCTATAAAATGGATTTTAATGTGTTGTTATGTGTGGTTGTGCTTTTGGGGTGACAATGTGTATTTTTTATGTAATGTGGGGATGATGGTTGTTTGGTCGTGATTTTGGGGTGGTGAGGTGGTAGTTTCTTGATTTTTCTTTTAGATTGGTGAGTTGGTAGTTATTTTACTGTGATTTTGGGATAGTTAGGTGGTTGTTTTTTGGTCATGCTTTTGGGGTGGTGATGTGGTGGTTGTTTGGACATGATTTTGGGGAAGTGGGGTAGTGGTTGTTTGTTTGTGATTTTGGGTTGGCAAAGTGGTGGTATGATAGTGATTATGAGTTTTTTGTGATATTTGGTTGTTTTGTGCTAGATTCTCTAGTAGTGATGAGATAAATAATCATTTAATAATGATTGAAATGGATGGGGTTTGGTTTGGTTTGGTTAATATGATGGAAATGATAACTGAAAAAATAAATTATTGGTTGTGTGGTTAAATGTGTATGGTTCTAAATAATGAAAGGAATGGTCCATATAATGGAAATAAGTTTGGAAATGTGATATGGGTCTTATGGCGTGTGTCTTGAATGGTGTTATTCATTTAGAGGTGGCCGCGAAAGTGGTAATGGTGTGAGTTGATTAGTGTTTGGTTGTGAACTCGTAGGTTGGGCTTGTGTGTATCTATATATATATACACACACTTGTATATTCCTTGTACAGATTTATATATTCACCTCTCCCACATCGATCATAATGTGTTGACACACGCATAGTCACCCGAGGGTGTTTTTTCTGAAATCTTATGAGGAGGAAGGATGGCTAGGTACCCACTCTTTCCCACTCTCTCTTCCATGCGAGTTAGATATTGCATAGGCTGTGATGGATAGAGTTATGTTAGTTAATTAGATGGTGGTTGTGATATCCCAGGTGTTTTTAAGTGAGATGTGATGTCCTAGGTGTTTTTGAGTGAGATTTTAACATGATTGTGGGGTAGTGTCCTAGGTGTTTTCAGGAAAGGTGTCATGTGAACATTCGTGCGAGGTGAATTCTGGTGGGGTCATGCATGGTAGAAGGAGGGAATGAGGTTGATTTCCAACATTTTTATGATACCCTACTACTCTGTTTATGTAAGTGATTGTGATGTTATGGCCTAGGTTTCTGTGGGTGAGATGTGATGTGACCATACTTGTGGGGCGGTGTGGTATTTAGAAGAGTTGGGAGCACTAGGATATACAATTTTGGGGTGTGAGAGTGGCATACCAGTGGGAAATTAGTTAAGGGTACCATTTATCAATGTGATTCTTATTATATTATAATACTTGGCTTACATTATTTAGTGAGCATGCCTTGGTGGGGTTGGGATGGATAGTTGACCTGTTTAGGTGTTGTTGGTTCTTCTGTTTTCTCACAAGTGTATTAGTATGATTATTTCACATGTGCATGAGAGACTTTGGTTTTTATACTAGGAATACTTTTATGTTCACCCTATGTATATAAATTTTTTTAGGGATCTAGGAGGATTACATAGACCATTCTAGACATTAATATTTTAGACCTTGGATAGATTCTGCATTGATACTTTGTCTTTTCTTTTGGATATTTACTTTAGAGACTTTTATCAGTATCAATTTTATTTATACATGCATTATGGGATGGTTTTGTTTTCTTTTATATTATTTCATGGAGTTTTTTGTGGATAATTAATCCTATCTCTTAATCCTATATTATTATAGAGGGTAATGCCTCCCATATCATGATATTTTTATACCATTGATTCTAGTTTCTAACTTGGGGCCTACTGGAGGTAGGACTCAGGGGTAATTATCTATCTCCCATCATTTTAGTATCTTTGGAGGGAGGGGGTCATAATATAGTGGTATTAGATGAATTTTTGAGAGATAGGATAGAGTTTGGAGTTAGGCACGATGAGGATTGCATGGTTTGGTATGGAAACAGTGATAGTTGACCTTGATGCATGACATAGGCCAAGGTGACCAACTGGGACATGATATTTTTGTGGGGGGGCTATAATCTAGTACATGGACTCTGATCTTATTAAATTAACAAGTGAGGCTAGACTATTTGTAGGGTACAGAATTAGGAGAGGTACATGCATCATGATGACTTGTGGTCTTGTTTTAATTGGGTTTTTTTGGGAAGGTTAAAATGAATTAAAATGAATATTAATTAAATTCCATCATACTGGGCTTAGAAAATTCTTGTTTACTTTTCAACTATGGATCATATTTATTATAAGTGTGTGGATCAAGTATTTTAGGTTCAGTAGGCTGATTTGGTTGATCACCGTAAGGTTTATTCAACAAAGGATGTTGAGTCTTGGCAGAGGGTTTTGTGCACTTTTTAGTGCTAGGATTTGGGAAAGTATGTGGGCAATGCTTTATATGTGGAGAATGAGAGCTAGCTGGAGGAACTCAAGATCACTTACATTTTGATCTGAGCCCTGATGGATTATTGGGTTCCTTTGGAATTTATTCAGATGCGGGGAGTCATGCCTCAGTGGTGGATGTTGTACCTAGGCGAGTGGAAGGAGGCAAATGTTTCATGGGTCAAATTTTAAAAAGTGTTTCAGGTAGAGTTTCTTTCATAGACCCCGGAGGAAGTGAAGAGGCATAATCTTATTTCTCTCTAGTAGAGGAGTATTTCAGTGCAATAGTTGGGAATCAATTTCAATTACCTTCTACGTTTTTTCTTAGATATTTTTCTAAATAAGGATTCTCATGCGATGTGTTATGAGGAGGCACTCCATCCTTCTATCCAGTGTACAGTAACTCCTTTTATGCTGTCAATGTATCTAGAGGTTTAGAAAAAATAGGTGATAAAGTAGATACACTAATGAGGAGGTTTACCATGAGAGGTCAACCAACAGGGTTCCTTGAGGTGAAAAGTTGTCATTGGAAGATCTCAAGTGTTAGGACCTTTATGGTTTCAACTAGTATGGATTCGACTTTAGAAACTTACTTTCTGGTCTTTTAGGGCCAGTGGTTTCCATGATTTTATTGGGGGATTTATGCTAGTGTTTTTTGGTTGTGAGGTTCATGGACATAGCTAAAAAAAATCCCAGTGGTTCTTTGAGCTCAGTTTAGTGGAGGTGGATAGGTTCATCACCAACCGTAGTAGCATTTTCTTGTGAGACCATTTCAACAGTAGGGGTATTATGATTATGCTTCACCGAGGGGATATATCGTAAGAATAGGCCAACCTCTAGATGTTCCTCATGTTCAAGGACCTCAACCCAATCATGGTTGTGGAGTTTACCATCATCATAGAGGTAGAGGATCTGAGATTGGTCAGTTTCATGTATTGGAGGCAGTAGTGCCAGAGGGGCCAGAGATCATTAGAGTTATGATCAGTTTGTTTAGAACTCTTGTTTTTATATTGTTTGATTCAAGATCATCACACTCCTTTGTTGAACCCACTCTATCTTGTGCTATGGGACTATATGTAGAGAGACTTTTTTCCCCTGGTGCTGATTATGCCAATCGAAAGACAAACCATCTTGTTTGATGTGTGCCTGGGATATAGACTAATGATGGAGACACATCAATCCTGTGGGGATATTTTCTTGATACATATGTATCCATATGATGTTATCCTCGGTATTTAATAGTTATATTCCATACATGTTGTTATCAAATGATTACATAGAATATTTGTGTTCTTGGATGTGGATGGACAACGTGTGGTTTTCATTGGTGAGTGGAGTTTTCATGTGGGCAGTCAGTGTGTGGAGCCCCTTCTTTCCTTGATGGCTGAGTTTTCAGTGAAATTAGTAGATGATGGGGTAGTGGAGGTCCCTATGGTTTTGTAGTATGTTTTCCTAGAGAAAGTTATGATGTTACCCCCTTGATGTGATGTTGAGTTCAGGATAGACTTGTAGCATGGTACTTCTCTAATTTAGATGGATCTTTATCATATGGTGCCTTTTGAGTTATAAGAACTAAGGATTCGGATTGATGATCTGATGAAAAAGGGTTTTATCTGGCCTAGTGTGTCATCATGGGGTTCTCCAATGTTATTCTCTAAGAAGTTAGATGATAGTATGAGGTTATGTATAGACTTTCATAGTTTGAATCAGGTGATAGTCAAGAATCGTTACCCTCTCCTGAGGATAAAATATCATTTAGACTAACTGAGAGGGGTGAGTTGGTTTTATAAAATCGATCTTCAGTATGGATATCACCAATTGAGGGTGAAGGAGGGAAATATCCTGAAGACTGCTTTTAGATGTAGGTATTAGCACTTCAAGTTTGTAGTCATGTCATTTTGTGTTGTGAACACACTATCTGTGTTCATGGGGATTATGAAATCTGTGTTCTATGATTTTTTGGACCAGTTCATCATCGTATTCACTAATTATATCTTGATCTAATCAAATTCATAGGAGGATCAAGTCGAGCAACTCAGAGTCATTTTATAGGTTCTTTGATGCCACCAGCTCTATGGAAAGTTGTCTAAGTGTAATTTTTGGACACAAGAGGTGAATTTACTTGGGAATGTGGTGTCTCAGCAGGGTGTGGCAGTGAACTTTTCAAAATTTGAGGTAGCTGTTTCTGGGGAAACACCTAAGAACATGGTAAAGGTTTGAAGTTTTCTTGGTCTTATAGGCTATTATTAGAGTTTTTTACCTGATTTATCTCAAGTTACATCCCCATTGACAACTTTGACTAGGAAATACTAGGATTTTGTGTGGATTGGTCAGTGTTATGAATCATTTGGTTACCTAAAGATGAATTTGGTCAGTGCTCCAATGCTTCAGTTTCCTGAGGAGGGTGTGTTTTTAGGTGTTTTTTGATGCTTCATGTCTGGGCTTGGAATGTGTGATGATACAGCATAGGGTAGTGATCTCTTATGGTTCTAGTAAGTTATGTCCCCATGAGAATAACTATTCTACCCATGATCTAGATCTAGAAATGGTTTTGTTTGAATTAAAGTTGTGGAATCATTACCTCATTTGGAGGCACTTTGTGGTATTCACATATCAGAAGAGTTTGAGGTATATCTTTTATCATTATGATCTAAATTTTTAGCAATGTAGGTGGATGGATTTTCTTTAGGATTATAATTTCAAGGTCTCCTACACCTCAGTAAAAGGCAATGTTGTGGCAGACACATTGAGTAGGAAGTCTTGGAAAGATGTTATTCGGGGTTCTATGGTTACTTAGGGAGAAATGAAGGAGTTTGAATCCTTGCACATAGATACAAGGGTGGATGGTGGTAGAGACTATTTGTTTCAAATAATGGTACAGTATTATCTGATGAAATTAGTAGAGAAGTATCAGTGGGGAGACTTAGAGGCAGATATGATGCATGATCGTGTTAGACACGGTGACGCATCAGAGGGATGGTTGGAGGATGGTCGAAACGAGACGTTGTTTCGTGGGAGTTTTTTTTCTAGTAGTGATGCATGATGAAGTACTTAATGAGTTTCATAGCTCACATTTTGTGGTACACTTAGTAGTTTCCAAGATTTTTTATGGTTTGAGGATATAATTTTTGTGGCCTAGGATGAAACGGGTGGTGGTAGAGTTTGTGTCAAAGTGATTGGTTTTCAAGTAGTTAAAGGTCGAGCATCGTGTTCCTGGTAGTTTATTACAACCTTTGGATTTTCTTGAGTAAAAATAGAGTGACATCTTGATGGATTTAATCATAGGGTTACCCAGATCTTAGGTAGGTTGTGATGTTATTTTGGTGATCGTGGATCGGTTGACAAAATCATCTCACTTCTTAGCAATCAAAAAGTCAAGAATAGTGGATACTTTGGATAAGATGTATATGGATGTGGTGGTGCGGTTTTATAGAGTTCTTAGGTCCATTTTCTCAGATTGGGATACACATTTTACCTCACGAGTTTTGAGGATATTGGAGCATGCTTTTGGCACTCATTTATTCCCCAGCACTACTTTCCACCCTTAGAAATATGGGAAGATGAAGCAGACTATCCAGACGTTAGAGGATATGTTGAGGGCATATCTCCTGGATCTTGTTGGATCTTGGGTATGAAACCTTCCTTTGGTTGATTTTTCTTATAATATTATCTATCAATCATCCATCGACATGGCTATGTTCGAAGCCTTGTATGGGAGGTAGTGTTGTTCTCTGTTGTGTTGGACAGAGGTTGGGGAGGCGGCAGAGTAATGGAAATAGTTGAATGTCATTTGATTTTTAAATTTAACATATATCAAACATGTGTTACATTTATTTCACATATACATACATGTAATTAATACATTTTTATATACAACACATGTACACACACAAATATTTATGTAATTGATGAAATCTTATATAAAAACGCATACACCTAATATTCATGTAATTTATTCAAATTTTAGTATTTATTTTAGAATTTCATTATAACATGATACATTTAAAATATTATATTTTAATTGGTAAATATTATTTATTTATTTTTAATATATTAAATTTAGGTGTTATTTATTCATTTTTAATATTTTTTATTTTTTATTTTTTATTTTTTATTTTTTATTTTTTTGGAATTTAATCATTCTTAAATATATATTTATATATATTTATTTACTATGTTTTAATATTTTCAATATGTATTCATCTTTATTTTAATATATATCCATATTTTTTTAATAATTTATATTTAATTAAAAAACTTATCCATTTTTCAGTATTTTTAAAGTGTACTCATTTTTAATTATTCAATTTCACTCATTTTTAACATGCATACATTTAAGATTATATATTCATTAATAATGTTAAAAATATATTTATAAATAAATATTTATAAATAAATATATTTATAAATGCATATTTTCTATATTTATAAATTTATATATTTATAATTATAAATAAATAAATATTATTTTTTAAGTATTTATATAATTATAAATAAGTAATTATATATATTTAAATAATTATAAAATTATAATAAATTTATTTAAATAATGAATATATTTACTATATTTATATTTATATTTATATTTCTATATTTATGAAATATATATATAATTATATATATATAATGATATAAATATACAAATTATATTTAAAAAAATTAATTATATAACTATAAATAAATAATTATATATTTAAATAATTATAAAATTATAATAAATATATTAAAATAATGAATATATATACAATATTTATATTTATTTATTTAATATATATAATGATATAAATATATTTATAGTAATAAAATATAATAAATATATTTAAATAATGAATATATTTAACATATTTATATTTATATATATATATTATATGTATGTATAATTATATAAATATATATAATGATATAAATATATTTATAATTATAAAATTATAATCAATATATTTAAATAATCAATATATTTACTATATTTATATTTATATATATTTATTGAATATATATAATTATATAAATATATTTGTAATTATAGTTATATAATTATAAATATATTTATTTATAAATGTATATTTACTATATTTATAAATTTATATATTTATAATTATAAAAAAATAAATATATATATATATTTAAATAATTATAAAATCATAATAAATATATTTAAATAATTAAAATATTTAATATATATATAATTATATAAATATATATAATGATTTAAATATATTTATAATCATATACAAATCTTTAAAAAAAATATTTATAATTATAATTATAAATCCTTTATCAACGCTAAAGGTTTAGCGCTGATAAAGATGTCTATTATTAGTGTTAAAAAATGGTGATAAAGATATCTTTTATCAACACTTATTAATTTGAAGCTGATAAAAGACATCTTTATCAGTGCTTTTTTGGAAGCACTGATAAAACTCTCCCAATCTATTTAAAAGAACCCTAACTACAGTTGATTCAGTCACGATTCTCAAACTTTCTTGGAAATCCCCTACTTCCAGTGCTCCTCCTCTACTGTCTCTCGGATGAATCAAGGCTCAAATCCAAGGTATCATATTTTCTCCTTCTCCTCTCTAGTTGATTGCTTATTTGGGTTCTACACAAGGTATTTTTGCCTGTATATTTTCCAATAGATAGGCAATTTAGGAGTTTCGCCATTTTCATTTCTTTTTTCTTTCTTTTGTTCATTCTATCTCACTATTCATTACCTTTTTTCCATTGTGGTTCCACTTTAAGAAATCTCAATTCCCTTTTATTACTTCAATGTGTGTGTTGCTTTACCTTCTTCTTCAATAGGTACTTGCTGATTTCTTCCACTCGATTTAACTCAATTTGGATCTCCTCGACACCCTATATCACATGACCAATGTAGAAGAGATCTATTATAGTTTCCTCCATTTTTCCTCCATTTTTCTATGTATTCATCCCATGGATTTAAAAGGATTTTTGAAGGTAAATAATTATTTTCTTCTTTATTCTCCTTCTTTTATCCCCCAAACCTCCTTTTTATCTTAGTTTTATTTTCACCCAAAACCCCATTTTTCTATGAGGGCCTAATCTATGGTTTGGGTTGATTAAATTTTGGGTGTTTTTATCATTTCCTTATAGAGGTCATTTTTGTGGGTGGTGTACTTTCTCCCCCAAAGAAATTTGTTTCCACTTTATTAAGGTTGTTTTATTCCAACTCATTTATTGAACAGGTCATGAAAGGCTTCATCTATCTAAATTCTCTACTTATCTATTTGATACCCATTATGGGTTCATAAATTTTTTTCAATTCTTCCTATGTAGGCCATAAAGTTTTTTCATGGGGATTAGATCCTTATTTATAAAACTATTGATTTATGATTTTTAAGTGTTTTTGTAAATGCATAAGAAGATATTTTAAATGAATAAGATTAATAAAAAATGTTTTTGTCCCTATTTTGAGTTCTAAAGGATGTAACCAGTGGTTTAATGGTTTTTGAAAGAATGATTTTGAATTAAAAAAATTATCTATATGAGTATAAATGTATTGATCTTAATCATGGTTGTATTTTATCTTCCAAAATGGTTTTACCTTGGGATTTCAAAAAGAGTTAAATGTATGATATTTAATTCCTTTATACTTTCCTTTTTTGAAACATTTTATTAAATAGTGTTCATTCTATTTGTTTTTAAATATTTTATCAGTAAAATTTTATTGAATATTTGGTGAACTCTTACTAGGTATGTTTATCCCACACCCTACATACACACCCATATGGGTATATATAGATTTTATGTTTTTGTATATGTTCTAAGGTTATGATCTCAATTTGTATTTCATTAATGTAGTCCATTTATGGACATTTTAGTGGGGGTAATTGACCATGGGTCACCTGGAGATGTTTAAGTTGTGGCATAGTTGTTGATTTATTTTGGGATGTTCGTTTTTTAGAAAATTTGGAAATATTATATATTTTAATTTTATTTTCATTTACAAAGAGACCTAATTATGTATTACCCTAATGTTTTATTTAATAAGTGAGTTTAATTTATTTTTCTTAAGAATCCTTTGTTCTGATTATTTATTTTTAACTATTTAGTTTATATCCATGGATTTATAATGTATAAACACACCATGTTGGATACTCAGAAACATTTATATTTCTTATTCAATGTTATTAAAGGTTGAAATAAATTCCAATTACATATATATTAATACCATGGTTCTTTTACTGAGATCTTGGAAATATGGAACACTCTTTGGGTCTTGTGGAGGAACAAATCAGGTGATTTGACCAGTTGAGCCTAGCATATTCATTATAAAATGTTATCAAAGAAATCTTTTTATTTTATGAGTCTTTTTGTATAAATATAGGACTTAAAAACTCATGAGGTTTGATATGTCTAGGTTATTGATCTCTATATTTTAGGATAAGAAATAATTTTCCATGAGTAATAATGATTAAGTATTTAATTTTATTCTATTTTGATTATTTTTTTATGGATTTTGACACGATATGGTAATATTTTTTTATCCCCATTGAGTTGAATCAGATATTTTGGTGGTTTCTTGAGTTTTTGGGTAATATTGGAAGAAGAGTTAGAGTCAACCATTACCTTCATGGTATGAAAACAATGCATAACCCATGTATATGGTATTGAGAACTCTTTAGACGATATTACATGGTAGGCACATGATTCTACAAATCTTATAGTGAAATCATGCATTGTTTTTAGGGTAGTGGCCTAATTATCATTTTTTAGTCATGCCTATTTTAAATTTCAGTTTTGAAAAATAAAACTTGGTTTTAAATGTTAAGTTTGGTTTTTAAATTAACAAATTAATTTTTCCCTTAAAATGAACTAAAATGGATTCAGTGTTTTGAAACTCATGAAGTGATTTCAAAGTGAACCTGCAAAGTAGTAAACATTTCAAAGTGTACATATTTCCATGGAAATGGTTTTAAACTATTAATTTATTGTTAATGGTTTTTTAATATGATTTAAAATTTTTCACTTGATGCTAATAATTTTTATAGAAAATGGGGTTTGTATCCCATTAAATGTTTTGAAAAAAAGTGGTTGATTTTCATGTGGATTTAAAAAAACTGATTTCAAGAGGCCTTTTAAAAATTCAAAAAGAAGCCTTTTGAACTTTTAAAGTGGTTTTGAGATGATATTTGAAGTTTTAAATTAATATATGGTGCTTTAAAAGGTTTTGGTCACTTTAAAATTGTTTTGTAAAGTAGTTTGTTTTAATATGGAATTTGGAAAATATTCAAAGTCATATGATCATTAATTTCTTATTTATTAATATCATTCCCTAAACCTAATTTTTTTGGATGTCATCCAATTATTATTTAATTCATTCTAGGGAATATTATTTCTATGTTTTATTCCTTTTATACCAAATAGGAGCCTCGCTGTAGTGTCTGTAATAAGCAGGACTAGGAAATCATGCATCTATTTCCACTAGGATGTCATATTGTAATCTTGGTGAAATAATTTTTCTATTTAAGGGATAGTGGTTCTGATATATGAAATCCATGGTGATCATGTATATCAACCCATTGGGAATGGGGAAAGGGGTATAAAATAGTAAATACATTGCGAACATGTATTGTATGATCAACTCATTTGTCAAACCATTGTGTGTCTGAGAAACTTTTCATCTTTAGGCAACAAACTATGAAATGTTGTCTAATGCTTTGCCAACTGCCAATCTGATAACATTTAGATTTAAGGAAACAACTATCATCCTCATCTTCTTCTTCTCCTTAATAGTTATTATTGCATTTTTTACTTGATACTCATCCTCCATCTCTTCTGGACATGCACATATGTTTATTGAACTACTCTTAGTAGTAGTCATCCCATACCAGGTATTGGTGATCATTTTGGATGAATTCGGAGGATAAAACCTACCATAGCAGATTAATTCTTTTCTTAAATTCAATTACTCATTTCCTTTAAATCGTATTGAAATTATTTGAAAAAAATTAAATGTTGGGTTCCCCTTATTAAAATTATTTATAACTTTCACCTTTGATAATGAAAATCTTATATTTATTTATTTATTTATTGTATAAAATGAAAATTTTATGAACCTAATAGGATGGATATGAATTGAAAATGGATGCACATTAATCTTATGAAAAAAGAGTAAGAATATGGAGTTAAAGAATTCATCAAGTTTGCAATAGAGCATGCATACAACCCTTATCAAATCATTTGTTCGTGTTTAAGTTTTTATTCAAGAAAAATTAGTCTAGAAGAGTTTTAAGAACATTTGATTTGTCACATAATAGATCATAGCTATAAATATTGAACTAAACACGGGGAAAAAATGAATGTGAACACTGATAAGGATGATGCGGTAGTTTATGGGTCATTTGATATGAATACCAGTGTAAATTATGATGGAGATCACATGGAAGAAATGACACTATAAATTTAAGATGACCTTCATGATTGTACAAAGTTTTTTTAGAAGTTAAATAGATATGATAAGAGACCATTGTATACTGGTTATACTAAATACACAACATTTTTAGCTATATTGAAGTTATATAATTTGAAATGTGGCATCGGATGGAGTGACACCAGCTTTACAGAACTACTTGGTCTTTTAAATGATATACTACAAGAAGAAAATGAACTTCCATATCAAACATATGATTCTAAATGAACGCATTATTCAATATGCATGATCTATAAAAAAATACATGTCAATTTAAATGATTGTATATTATTTCTCAAGGATTGGGAATCATTCATAAAATTCCCTTAGTGTGGAGTGAATCGATACAAGAAAAATGAATCAAGTCCTTCAAAAGTTGTATGGTACTTTCCTATCATTACATGGTTTACAATACTATATGTATGTTAGGAAACTATGAGATAATTGACATATAATGTGGATATAAGAATTAAATATGGGAACCTATATCATCCAGAAGATTCTCTTCAATGGAATAAAATTGATTATGTGTATCCTGGATTTGGAAATGAGATGAGAAACTTTCATCTTGCATTATCTAGAAATGGAATAAATATTTTGGTGTACAGAGTAGTACTCATAGTACATGACCCATCATATTGGTAAATTATAACTTGCTTTCATGGTTATGTATGAAGTAAAAATACATTATGTTGTCTCTTCTTATATCTAAACTAAAGAAACCCGATAATGATATTGATTTATATATGGCTCCATTGATTTAAGATCTAAAACTGATGTGGGATACAAGTGTTATAATGTATGATGCTCATATAAGTGAAGAATTCACATTGAGAGGCTTATTGTATAGGATGATAAATGAATTTCCTTATTATGTAAATTTGTTAGGTTATATAATTAAAGGAATTTTGGGGTGTCCTATTTATGAATAATGCACACACTCATTTTGGTTAAAACATTCCTCAAAGAATGTGTTTTTAGGACATCAATTTTTTTTACCTTAATAGAATAAATACCAATCATGGACAATAATATTCGATGGGAATATTGAACAAGGTACAACACTATATCCACTAATGGGTTATTAGCTGTTCAATAAAGTAAAAGATATTTAAATTATTTTCAATAAACCATTTTTTAAAAAACATACAGAATCATGTTGTAAAAATAGATCAATTTTATTTGAATTACTATATTGGAATTGTTTGTATGTCAGAAATTTTCTTTATGTCATAAATATTTAAAAAAAATGTATTTTATAGTATTACTAGCACCTTACTAAATGTTCCCAAAAAAATGATGTTATCAAGGATAGGTTGGACATGATTGAAATGGAGATAAGGGAAGATTTGTCACCAATGAATCGTAAAGGGAAAACTTTTCTTCCTACAATAACTTACACTCTATCTAGACAAGAAAAATCGAATTTTTTAATTTTTCTTAATAGTGTAAAAGTTATAAATGGGTATTCATCAAATATCAAGAATTTCATTTAAATGACTAATTTGAAGTTATAGGGACTAAAATCAAAAAAAAATCATGTTTTGATTCAATATTTGATGCATGTTGCTTTATGTTACATTCTGCCTAAAAATATATGACATACATTAACTAAAATCTACTTCTTTTTCAAATCCATATGCAGTAAATTTATAGACCTGATAAAATTTCAAATCATGAATAAGGAGGTTTCATTCATATTATGTGAATTATAAATGTTATTCCCACCATCATTCTTTAATATAATGGTCTACCTAGTGGTTCACTTGGTTATAGATGTTCAACTATGTGGTATTATCCATTATAGATGGATGTACCTCATTGAATGGTAAATGAATATTTTAAAAGTGTATGTTAATAATCAAAGTTGGAAAGAAAGTTATATTATAGAATGGTATACTTTTGAAAAAACTATTGAATTTTTTACCAATTACCAATCAGATGTTGACAACATTGATCTCCCAAATTCTCATAACAATGGATACCTTGAGGTTGAATGGATTTCTGAAAGATATGTTACAATTAACATTGCATATCGGGATCAATATCACCTTTACATTTTATATAATATTGAAGATACTGATCCATATTTTGAATCCCACAAATTAATTATTAGATATTTTAATCCATCAAGGGATGAATATGGGTATAAAATACACATAATCAATATTTTATAAGATAGTTCCAATAAAAAATTTAAAAGGATTTATCTGAAAATATAAATTCAATTGTCGAAAAACTTCAATGGCTAGCCAGGGGACCAAATGAAAATGTTATATATTACACTCATTTTGTAACCAATGGTTATACATTCTATAAAAAAGAACATGATGACTATAGTATGTTGTAAAATAGTGGATTTTCGCTTGTGATGGAAGTGATTCATGCATCTAGTTCCAAGTATAGAAATCCAATTTATGAGAATATATCATATTTTATCATTATCAAATAGATATACTATAATTTCTCATAAGTTCTATGTAAATTTTTTTTTTAAATATGGGATTATTTCGATACCAGGTGCTCATACGGAACTTGATTCCGAGGCTCGGTGAGCCCGGAATAAGTGTTTGAACTTTATTTAAGTATATTTAAAATAACGTGCATGTGCAGTTTTGACAGCTTCTAAACAGGTTCCTGAATTAAAAATCTAAGGGAACCATTTCATCTGGAATGACAACATTACCTAAGTAAGGACTTAACCTCGACCGGCATGGGTCAAGGGAAAAATTTTATTTTCGGGAGTTTTAAGGAAGAATGAAATAACTTAAAAAGTTTATTTTATTCAAAATTGTTTTGTTGTGATGCAACGTCAATTTTGTTGTTTCATTTCATAAATGAAACAGTGTAACAACTCTAAAACTGAAGCATAATAGAAACTATGTTTCATAAATAAAACAGTGTAATGACATTGTGACTCAGCGTAATGGAAATTTTGAAATGTGTTTCCTTATTTTAATGAATTAATTGAATACAGGTTCGTAGGAAAGAGATCCAGGATTACTTAGAACCTTTGGAGGTTTTTCATTGGAGAGAGACAAATGAAGAATCAGCACCAATGACAAATTTAGGATTGAGTAATGACAGGTGATGATGGTGATACTCTGATATTTTCTATCGAACAATCCAACCTCGAAGTAAGGTATTCTTTTCTAAGTGATTTTCCCTTCCCTATTCCTTCATTATAAATGACGAACGCGGATCAACTCACTAATAAGTTAATCCACGAGTCGATCATTCTTGCATGTTTGGGAACTCTTTTGTGGGGATTAAAGATAGGGGGATATGAATGAATAATTTTTCGATGTCTTCCCTTTTTATAACATGAAAAATTAAGTACAAACAAATAGGGTCAACGTTCGTCACTTTGGGCGTTCCTTGTGATCCCCCACCCCCTCTCGTGTTCTTCGTCGACAGACCCACCTTGTTGCCTCAGACTTTGTCAGTGGGTTCCAAGAACGAATGGACCCCTGTATCAACAGAAATACGATTTGGATCCTATAATAGGTGAGACAATGATCCAAGGGATCTAGAACACCCTTTGGATCAAAGAACAAACCATCATAGAAAGTCTGATGGCCCGCATAAGAAACCGTTGGCGCGCCACAGCGGAGGAGGCCGCGACCAGCAGGTCATAGTGGTGTGGAACTGTGGTGCTAGTAGGGCACTTCATTAGGCCAAGAGACCTATATTTGGGCCATGGGTCGGTGATAGCATGCGATCCGTGGGACCATGTGCAGGGGAGGCGGTCATCCACCTATCGGCCTCGTGACATGGAGAGGATGTGACCGTCACCACGTTCAGTGGAGACCAAATCGACCTGCATTGGTGGGTCAGGATGGAGAAAATGGGATTCCCCAGGTGTCCTAGTGGGATGGGTCAAATTTGGGTTAGGTCAGTGGACCCCGGTCTAGGTCGGGTTGGGTCGGTCCAACCGGGTCGGGCCGGACACGGACCCGACCGACCCCTTTTTACTAAAACAGGCATAACTTCCAAATCGTACATCTAATTGAAAAGTTTTTTGTGGCATTGGGACCCTCACAATAAGGTGTTCATTTTTATTATACATTGAGTGTAATTACATTATAGTTTGTATGAGAACTATAGCTTGAGGTGTAGACTCTCCCGGAATCAATCACGCTATGAACGACTCTAAGTTATCTTGTTGGCCCAAGAGATGAGTGGGTATAAGTAATCCAGTTAGACCAAAAGGTGAGCGGGTCTAAGTAATCTGGTTGTCTAAAGATATGAGAGGTTCTAAGTGATCATTTTGTATAAAGAGGTGAGCAGGTCTAAGTGATCTAGTTTTCCCAATAGATGAGCAAGTCTAAGTGATCTAGCAACCCTAAGCACTCATCTGGGGTGAGTGCTTCAACAGTACATAGTGTTAAGCATTACGATGATTAGTCTTACTTTCCTTTATTTAGATTATACCTGTATTATATGACTCTAGTGACTCTATATCTCTAGATTTTACTTCTTAGAGGCTACACTTAATGTACCTCTTTGGTAGTCTACTTTGTATATACTCTCATTTGTGGTATCACCTTTGTGTTTTGGGGTCCTTACTAAGTATTATGTTACTCACCCCTGCACAGGCTTTGCCTGCACATATTATGTATTGTGAATATGACAGATGCTTCAATAGAGACCTTGGTGGTCCAGCACCAGGCGGTGCTCAGTGATATCCAACAGATGAGGTGTACTTCTACGACTTCAGGTGGCACCCCCTTCACCTTCCCTTGAAGTAGGGTTTACCACAGATGAACTTTAGGAGCTTTTACTTGTGTTTTTGTTGGGCTTTTATTCTATCCCATTTACTTCTAGTTTTTCACCTTTACTATCATCGGTTTTCTTAGTGGCATGCTTGTTTACTTTTCAGCATTGTGGATTGGATGTGTGTGTGAATGTGTACAGGTACTCAGGAAAATGCCTCCCACTTACAGGATAATTCCTTCAGTGCTAGTCGCTATCCCCTATCCATTTGGAGGTGGTCATGGGGTAGTCGTGGTACGATCCCCAGGGGACGGGTCGTGACAAAGTGGTATCAAAGGTGGTTGGATCTACCTTAAAGACTGAGAGTCTGTGGTTTTTTTGGGTAATAGTGTTGAATGTTTCGAGTTTGACATTCAGACTCAGGGAGTACAGTGTTGGTATGACAACCGATGTATCCATACACTAAGACCCTGAATCCTAATTTTTGACTCGGTAAATGAAAACAATGTTTGCATGCATCATATAGGAATTTCTAGTGTTCTTATGTTCTTCTTAAGTCAAAGTCATCTCACTAGGTATAATCTATTGATTGTGGTTCATCTTGGTCTATTTCAGGATGCCTCCATGTAGATATTCGGCTAGGATCCTAATGCTTGACTGCAAGGAAATTACCCATAGCAATGAGGCATCAGTTCAGGGACCAGTACCGGAGGTATCCCTACCAGGTGGTGCACCAGTGCTACCACTACCCGTTGACTAGCAGCTCCTATCAGCCCTACTAATAGAGGGTTCACGTAGTATTAGTGCCTTAAAAGAGTTCCAGAGGCAAAGTAATCCTAGTTTTAGGGGTGGGACTGACCCCCAGGTGGCCAAGGATTGGTTCAAGGTGGTTACAAAAATCTTCCATCTAGTGAGGATTCTTGTCGACCAGATGGCCATCTTAGCCACGAGACTTCTTCAAGGAACGGTAGGGAGATAATGGAGCTTGATGATCCAGACACCTGATGAGGAGACCCTCACCTGGAAAGACATTGATAACCTCTTTATGGAGGAGTTATTTCTAGTGACGTTATGCTTTGTGCATATATAGGAGCTACTGCACCTTCAACAGGGTATCATGACAGTAGAAAAGTACTCAGCGAGATTCACCAAGCTTTATCGCTACTCTACAGACATGGTACGAGACCCATTCTTCCGGTCTTAGGATTTTGAGAAGGGAATATACCGAGAGATCAGGGCATCTATGTAATCACTTAACATCCATACTCGGGCTGGGGTGCTAGAGTGAGCCCTACTTACAGAGAGCTTCCTAGCAGAGTAGGCACCAACAGCAGGAGCTACCAGTAGACACCAGGTGTTAGAGTTTTCAGTAGTGGGTAGTAGACAGCTGACATAGAGACCCAAATTGGTTAAGACTTTCATAGATGACCCCAGTACATAGGTTAAGTGGTACGAGACCCTCAAGGTAGTGGGAGTTATCAAAGTAGCAGGGTGTTCTATATAGCATCCCGCCTTTTTATCACATAAACTTTCATTACATTTTACAAAACCGAGGATCTTTAAGGTTTAGTGTCTTGGAAACTAGGAACTTAAAACATGAAAACATAAAACATTCTTCTTAAACACTTGAAAGTATTCTCCTCATGTTCATCCTAGGTTCATTACTACATCACATAACCTGGGGACATACATCAAAAGAAAGGGTGAGCAGAAGGCCCAGTAAGGGAAACAAGAGAAACATTTTACATGTGAACTTGAGATACTTCAATAAGGTCATGAAAAGAACTTTAAGGCATGAGAATGAAATCATGAGGCATATCATAATAAAAATAACATTTTTCATAACTTGAAGATGTGGCTGCAACATTTAATATTGACAATCATTTCGTTTCACCAAGGTCCATCCCCAAGGTGTCATTAAAAATTACCAAGGTTATTCACCAAGGTATCAGTCTAAAAGTCATCTCTAGAGATTAAGTCTTTACCCAATGCATTGGAGCGCTATCTGGGCGCACCCTTAACATGTATTTATTATCATGTGAGCCACATATATCATCATCTGTCATTTCATAAACAACCCATATAGCATAAAAGAAATGGGTTTCATTTCATAATCATAACGTTTTAAAAACTGCTTTAAAGACATGATCTTTATGTCACTTTAAACCCACGGAAAGGGGAAGCGGGCTTCATGTATGTAAATCCCAGAATTTAAAATAGAACATTTTGATATATATGTGAATACCCTTGTAGAAATAAGAGCTTTTATTATTCACTTTATAACATAAAATAATTTTGAGAAAAGAGGGAGGCATTTTGAGACGAAAATTCTGCAGCATAACGGCTATGTTACAAGGTTTTAGAAAACATTGAAAAGAGAGGGAACATGGGTCACCCACTCATAAATGATCCATAAAACAATAGGGGGACAGAATATAAGGGATTTAAGAACATGGTAATGAAATTTGAAAGATATACCATATAAAATGAAAAACATGGAAGTGAGACAAAAATAAGATTTCTCTTATAAAAATTCGGTAGCCTAACGGTGTCACTTAAACTTCAATAAAAATAATTTGACAAGATCAAATAGGGTCTCTCATCATATGATCATAAGAGATCAGTATGATAGATATAGATATCATACCCCAACATAATAAAAAGGAACTTGAAAGACTTAACATGAAAATAGAACTTAAAAAAAATGAGAAGGGTGAAAGAATCCCTTAAAAATTCGGCAGCCTAACGGCGTCACTTAAACTTTCATAAAATGAAATGATGAGTGTAAGAGGGGATCTCTCATCATATAAACATGAAAAGGGAAGTAATAGGAATATAAAATAACATCCTATCACATAATAACATGGAGCATAAAAGGAATGACATAAAAGAGATTACATGAAAAGAAAGAGAGAGGTCGGATCCCTTACCTTAAAACGTAACTCTTAAAACTCAAAGGTTGGGACCTTGAGGGCTTGAGGAACCTTGGGAGGACTCCTCTGGAGGTAATGATACCATAACTTCGTTGGGGGAGAGTGGGGAGTCAAAATGGATGAGAGGATGGCTTGGTATTTATAGGGAAAGTGAGGGGACAAGGCATTAATGGCCAAGGGACACCTCAAAAGTGGTTTTCTCAAAACCATGTGCTCTCCCAAGATATTTCACATGAAGTTAGGCCACATGGGGCCCCCCATACAATAATTCATCACCTTTGGTTGACCATCCCTTAAAATATCTCATGATATAATCATGACACAGTTATGATGTCATTAAACATACCGAAACCCTAAAACTGTATTTTTACTATTCACTGAAAATTCAACTTTCTCAGAAAGATCCCAAAATTTCACCTTAATCAAATATCAATGCTCTGATTTCAAAAATGAACTCCATTTTATAAAAATAATTTTCTAAATATTTTTAATTTATTTTTTAAATAAATACACTATTCACCGAAAATTCATTTTTTCAAAAAAAAACCCAAAAATTACCATAACATAATATCGGTGCTCTGAGTTCAAAAATGAAATCCATTTTATAAAAATAATTTTTTAAATATTTTTAATTTAATTTTTAATTAAAAAACACTATTCACTCGAAAAAACTAATACTTGAATAATAATTTATGAAACCGTTATTTAACCATTTTATTGAATCACATTACTTAATCAAGGTTCCTAGATTATATTAATACTTTCTTTAAGTGAGATTACTAATCCATTTGGACACATTACTAATCCTAATCATAAAATCACTATTCATAATTTACTATTCATCAAAAATCAAGTTGATCTTATTAGACTCTAAATTTCGTACTGAACATAATTGTAGAAGACTATTTTTTGAAAATCATTACACATTTTTAATTATTTAAGGTTTATATAAACATTTTTAAAATATCCTTTTTCTAAAATTCATCAAAAATATGCATACTATATTTATCCGGTCATTTAAAAATTCATAAACATCATCATAAGAAGAAATCCCAATTTTTATTTAAAACAAAGGATTACAAAAGGCAGTTACGGTCTCCTTAAATAGCCCCTTATCACACCAGCATAGGACCTAAGTGTAAGGTGTGCTAAGGTGAGAGAATCTTAGGGAGGCACGACCAACATCGCACGAGTAGTAATTTCTATCAGGTTGAACTTCTCGCGAAGGAGATTTCGTTCTAGCTTCACGCGATGAAGTTCAGCTTGGGTTTGGTCCAGAGCAAAGCCCAGTGGTGCTACCTCCTTCCCAAGTTCTGTTAGATGGGCTTCGATCGGTCTAAGACTACTGGGTGAGGCCATCGAATCTTTTTTCTATAATAATTAACCAAGATTACTTGTATTTAGAGACAATAATCGAAACGTTTAGTTTCCAACGGTCATATTGACCAATGGTCATATAACAGTCAAAACCCAACGGTCTCATTTGAATTAAACTCATGTTATCAAATGAAACATTTTTGTTGAGTATAAAAATAAAATAAAATAACACATAAAATTAGGAAACAAGATTTATTCAAAATTTCGGGTCGTTACATTCTTCCCCCCTTAAAAAATTGCGTCCTCGCAATTTTTTTAAAAATTGGGTTTTGAAATTTCATTGAAAGTCCCATATCAGAAAAGGAGTCAGTAAAACTATTACTTTAAAAGAAAGAAAGGGAAGTAAAAAGGTCACCTGAGTTAACCCACACTAGGATTCCATGTAGGAAAACATGGACATGGAGGAGAAAACAAAGGGTCAAGTTCTGAGGGAGAGTGATAGAAAACATGATTAGGAGAAAGTTGACAATAAGAAAATCCCAAATTTAGGATGTGTGTAAACGGTCTTTGATTACCTAGTAGGAAACATAAACCAACAACGTTTTTGTTTTACATTCTTTTTCATAATTTTGAAGAATTCATTTACTACATAGAATAGAAACATAAGAAAATATACCTGTCTTCATGTAGAGTTTCATCCTTTAATAAGTTTCTACCAAAACTAATCTTTTATCTAAACGATGAGCATTCAAAACTACTTGGTCTCATCAGAACACAAGAATCATCTTCTAGAGAATTACGTAATCCACAAAAGATTAACTATCTATTTCTTCTATCTTTAAACATTATCCCAAAAATAGAAAGGGTAAGGTTAAACAACTCTTCAAAAAAGAAGAATCCCATAGGAATGGAAACTACTTTTAAATATTCAAGGTTCCATGGTAATACCCAAAGTTCATCATAGACCATTCCATAAATAACGGTCCTTAAAATTCCTCAAAAATAACCAAACTAAGATTGAAACCCATATACAAGAAGTATTTGATAACATAGTCTTCCAAAATAAACTTCATTGTTCATCTCCAAACAACATCAACCTCTCCTAACATCTTATAACAAAAATATCTAACCTAAACATATTTTACCCAATATAGGTTAATCATTCCCATAAGTAACCTAAATTACTATAAGTCCACCATAAATTCATCGATTCTTCAAAATATAAGTCAATCTTACTCCTCAATGAAAATACCGTAGTAATATATTTTCCTAGATCATATAGGGTCCCCAAAATAGTGAACATATTCCAAAATAATCATCATATTTTAATCCCCTAATCATCTCTGTCGTATTAATACGGCAATCATAGCATTTCCTATCACATTGGTTGTTGGGACATGTTCTTCCATTTCCCGACATTAACTAAGAAAAGAAACTATAATTAGGGGCTTAAATACTTAGCTAATAATCATGAAAAGGAACTTAAAGCATATAAGGATAACTTGTAGAAGAAAAGTATACCCTAACTTGTGATCCCATAGGTTTCAAACTAGGTTATCCATGATCATATATTCTTATGTGAATCTTTATTTTGTTTTATCCTTGTTCCTTTAATAATGGTTCATACTAAGCTTATGAATTTACCAAAGCATATCCCCCAGGAGTGTCGTAACCAAGAGTGCAGCAAGGCCCACTGTCGTGTACCAGTTCCCGTTTGAGTCTAGCTCAAAGCGGTGTTTTTGGGTTTTACCCCTATGTACATCTGTGCCAGAGCCACCTCTACCTGCTCGTATCCAGACAGAGATGTATTTGCTTGGAAACCCATTACTCAATACTCACCAAAATACCAGGAAGATTTCCTATATATAAACTTTTCTATAGACGTCTTCCTAAAGTTTTAATATCCTAATTTCCACAAATAACTAAACCATCCTTTGATACCAACTATAGCATCCCGCCTTTTTATCACATAAACTTTCATTACATTTTACAAAACCGAGGATCTTTAAGGTTTAGTGTCTTGGAAACCAGGAACTTAAAACATGAAAACGTAAAACATTCTTCTTAAACACTTGAAAGGCTTCTCCTCATGTTCATCCTAGGTTCATTACTGCATCACATAACCTGGGGACATACATCAAAAGAAAGGGTGAGCAGAAGGCCCAGTAAGGGAAACAAGAGAAACATTTTACATGTGAACTTGAGATACTTCAATAAGGTCATGAAAAGAACTTTAAAGCATGAGAATGAAATCATGAGGCATATCATAATAAAAATAACATTTTTCATA
Source organism: Viscum album (assembly GCA_963277665.1). Taxonomy (NCBI): domain Eukaryota; kingdom Viridiplantae; phylum Streptophyta; class Magnoliopsida; order Santalales; family Viscaceae; genus Viscum; species Viscum album. The sequence goes on from OY728156.1 coordinate 2,098,094,006, forward strand.
ACTTTAAGATATTGCTGCAACATTTAATATTGACAATCATTTCGTTTCACCAAGGTCCATCCCCAAGGTGTCATTAAAAATTACCAAGGTTATTCACCAAGGTATCAGTCTAAAAGTCATCTCTAGAGATTAAGTCTTTACCCAATGCATTGGAGCGCTATCTGGGCGCACCCTTGACATGTCTTTATTATCATGTGAGCCACATATATCATCATCAGTAATTTCATAAACAACCCATATAGCATAAAAGAAATGGGTTTCATTTCATAATCATAACGTTTTAAAAACTGCTTTAAAGACATGATCTTTATGTCACTTTAAACCCACGTAAAGGGGAAGCGGGTTTCATGTATGTAAATCCCAGAATTTAAAATAGAACATTTTGATATATATGTGAATACCCTTGTATAAATAAGATCTTTGAGTATTCACTTTATAACATAAAATAATTTTGAGAAAAGAGGGAGGCATTTTGAGACGAAAATTCTGCAGCATAACAACTATGTTACAAGGTTTTAGAAAACATTGAAAAGAGAGGGAACATGGGTCACCCACTCATAAATGATCCATAAAACAGTAGGGTGACAGAATATAAGGGATTTAAGAACATGGTAATGAAATTTTAAAGATATACCATATGAAATGAAAAACATGGAAGTGAGACAAAAATAAGATTTCTCTTATAAAAATTCAGCAGCCTAACGACGTCACTTAAACTTCAATAAAAATGATTTGACAAGATCAAATAGGGTCTCTCATCATATGATCATAATAGATCAGTATGATAGATATAGAGATCATACCCCAACATAATAAAAAGGAACTTGAAAGACTTGACATGAAAATAGAACTTAAAAAAATGAGAATGGTGAAAGAATCCCTTAAAAATTCGGCAGCCTAACGGCGTCACTTAAACTTTCATAAAAAGAAATGATGAGAGTAAGAGGGGATCTCTCATCATATAAACATGAAAAGGGAAGTAAGATGAATATAAAATAACATCCTCTCACATAAGAACATGGATAATAAAAGGAATGACATAAAAGAGATTACATGAAAAGAAAGAGAGAGGTCGGATCTCTTACCTTAAAACGTAACTCTTAAAACTCAAAGGTTGGGACCTTGAGGGCTTGAGGGCACCTTGGGAGGATTCCTTGAGAGGTAATGAGACCAGAACTTCGTTGGGGGAGAGTGGGGAGTCGAAATGGATGAGAGGATGGCTTGGTATTTATAGGGAAAGTGAGGGGACAAGGCATTAATGGCCAAGGGACACCTCAAAAGTGGTTTTCTCAAAACCATGTGCTCTCCCAATATATTTCACATGAAGTTAGGACACATGGGGCCCCCATACAATAATTCATCACCTTTGGTCGACCATCCCTTAAAATATCTCATGATATAATCATGACACAGTTATGATGTCATTAAACATATCGAAACCCTAAAACTGTATTTTTACTATTCATTGAAAATTCAACTTTCTCAGAAAGATCCCAAAATTTCACCTTAATCAAATATCAATGCTCTGATTTCAAAAATTAACTCCATTTTATAAAAATAATTTTCTAAATATTTTTAATTTATTTTTTAAATAAATACACTATTCACCGAAAATTCATTTTTTCAGAAAAAACCCCAAAAATTACCATAACATAATATCGGTGCTCTGAGTTCAAAAATGAAATCCATTTTATAAAAATAATTTTTTAAATATTTTTAATTTAATTTTTAATTAAAAAACACTATTCACTCGAAAAAACTAATACTTGAATAATAATTTATGAAACCGTTATTTAACCATTTTATTGAATCACATTACTTAATCAAGGTTCCTAGATTATATTAATACTTTCTTTAAGTGAGATTACTAATCCATTTGGACACATTACTAATCCTAATCATAAAATCACTATTCATAATTTACTATTCATCAAAAATCACGTTGATCTTAATAGACTCTAAATTTCGTACTGAACATAATTATAGAAGACCATTTTTTGAAAATCATTACACATTTTTAATTATTTAAGGTTTACATAAACATTTTTAAAATATCATTTTTCTAAAATTCATCAAAAATATGCATACTCTATTTATCCGGTCATTTAAAAATTCATAAACATCATCATAAGAAGAAATCCCAATTTTTATTTAAAACAAAGGATTACACAAGGCAGTTACGGTCTCCTTAAATAGCCCCTTATCACGCCAGCATAGGACCTAAGTGTAACGTGTGCTAAGGTGAGAGAATCTGAGGGAGGCACGGCCAACATCGCACGAGTAGTAATTTCTATCAGGTTGAACTTCTCACGAAGGCGATTTCGTTCTAGCTTCACACGATGAAGTTCGGCTTGGGTTTGGTCCAAAGCAAAGCCCAGTGGTGCTACCTCTTTCCCAAGTTCTGTTAGATGGGCTTCAACCGGTCTAAGACTACTGGGTGAGGCCATAGAATATTTTTTCTATAATAATTAACCAAGATTACTTGTATTTAGAGACAATAATCGAAACGTTTAGTTTCCAACGGTCATATTGACCAATGGTCATATAACAGTCAAAACTCAATGGTATCATTTTAATTAAACTCATGTTATCAAATGAAACATTTTTGTTGAGTATAAAAATAAAATAAAATAACACATAAAATTAGGAAACAAGATTTATTCAAAATTTCGGGTCGTTACATTCTACTCGTGTAGTGGGTAGGGACACATGGATCATAACTACCCAACTCACCATACAGACGATTAGCATACAGTCAAAGGACTGTCAAGGTAGAGGCAGAGGGTAGAGTAGGGTGGTCCTTATGGAGGTGAATGTAGTAGGGGATCAGGCAGAGCGACAGGTGTTGGGCGGAGGTTCGAGATGCTACCACCACCTCCCCCAGGTGGTCTACCACAGGCTCCGAGATCCGAAGGATAGGGGTGAGGCCATATTTAGGTGATGGAGGCTTATGACCCTGGCACTCCATATATTATTAGAGGTATGATCTATGTATTCTCTACATTAGCTATAGTTCTTTATAGACATAGGTGTTGGCCACTCTTTCCTTTCCATGGACCTTGTTCAGAGCATGGAGATTCTGGTGGAGCTGTTAGCTTGATATTTATGATTAGAGACTACTACGGGAGGGGATTCGATGATCACGCACTAGTTTTGGAAGTTTGAGCTTACTCTTAGAGGTGATAGCTTCAACTGGGATCTCCTAATAGCAATGTCGAGGCCTTAAGACATCATTATGGGTATGGACTGGTTATCCACAGTCTATACTCAAATTGAATATTTTAGGTGTAGAGTGTGGTATATCCATAGAGATGGGACCATTTTATCCTTTACCAGTGAAAAGAGAACACTTGTAGTGTAGGAAAAACTTTTAAGAATGAGGTTGCAGTCGGTCACTCATCAGTTGGCTATCCTTACCCTTGGTATGATTAACAAGAGGAGTCCTTAGTTTCCTGTGACGGTGGACAGGTATGAGGACATCTTCCCTAAGGATGTTTTGGGGTTACCTCCTCAGAGATAGGTTGACTTATACATTGACATGTACCCCGAAAAATCACTAATATCCACACCAGCATATTATATATATCCTGTAGAACTTCATGAGTTGAGGGTACAGTTAGAGGACCTATAGAGGAAGGGCTTTATGAGACCCAATTTTTCACCCTGGGTGGTCCCTATATTATTTTCCAAGAAGGAAAACGAAAGTTTAAGGTTGTGTGTGGACTTACGATGCCTGAATCAGGTGACTGTGAAGAACAATTATCCACTTACAAGGATTTATGACCTCTTCGATCAGCTGAAGGGAGTGAGATGGTACTCAAAGATTGAACTCAGATCATGTTATCATCAGATTTGTGTACAAGGTGAGGATGTACCAAAGACAACCTTCAGGTATCAGTATGGACACTATTAGTTCTTGGTGATGCCTTTTGGCATGACCAATGCCCCAGCAGTGTTCATGGGACTCATGAATAGGATCTTCCAACCTTACCTTGACTGATTCATCATGGTCTTCATTGATTACATCCTGGTGTACTCGACATCTAAGGAGGAGTACATGACACAATTTAAGATAGTCTTGGATACACTCTGAGAGCACTAGATTTTTGGGAAGCTCTCGAAGTGTTAGTTTTGGATTCGATCGGTCAACTTTCTGGGACACACCATTTTAGAGGCTAGAGTTACAGTGGATCTGGAAAAAAAATAGAGGTGGTGCTTTCTTGGGAGCCACCCAGGAGTGTTACTGAGGTGCGGAGTTTCTTGGATTTGGATGGATACTACTGAATGTTCGTGCCTGAATTTTCTAGGGTAGCAGCACCCTTTAATCTTTGACATAGAAGGGACAACCCTTTATATGGATGGAGAAGTTCCAATAGAGTTTTTAGGAGCTGAGGCAGAGACTGAAGAGTTCCCCCATATTGAGACTACCAGATGATGGAATTGGGTATGTAGTATTCTGAGATGCATTAGGGACTGGAATTGGTTGTTTCCTGATGTAAGAATAGGCAGTGATCGCCTACGATTCACAGCATTTGAGGTAGCATGAGTAGAATTATGTGACCCAGGACCTGGAGCTAGTAGTAGTGGTCTTTGATTTGAAGATATGGTGACACTACTTGATGGGTGAGTAGTTTACCATATGCTCTGACCAAAAAAATTTCAGGTATATCTTATCCCAGAAGGGCCTGAACTTGAGGTAGCGGTGGTGGATAGAGTCCCTCCAGGACTATGAATTAGAGATATTCTATACTCCCAGGAAGGGGAATGTGGTAGCCAATGATCTCATCATAAGATACAGTTTGTAGTTGATGAGTGAAGCATTAGAGCAGTTAACCAAAATATAGATATACTTCAAAGATAGTGATGGAGAATCTTATCTTCAGTTGATGGTTATCACTCCCCCACTCTTACAGTGAGTTAGGGAGACACATCTTGGGTATGTCAATTTTGAGACCCAATGTGCTCAGTTATCTATAGGGAAAGCCCCTGATGGATATTCAATAGGTGGGGAACACATTTTCCTTTTTAGCGGATGCACCATTTTACCAGTGGAATTGTGAGAGAAGATTCTGAGGGAGTTCCACACCTCCCCCTTGGCAGTGTATCCAGTAGTGGAAAAGATATATCAAGATCTATGATGTCAGTACTGGGGGTCAGGGATGAAGAAGGCGGTAGAAAAGTCCGTTTCTTGGTGCCTCACTTGTCAACAAGTGAAGGCAGAGCATCAGGTTTCAACAGGCTTGGCTAAGCCACTTGAGGTGTCAAAGTGGAAGTGGGATGGTATCACAATGGACTTTGTGATAGGTTTACCACACATGTCTAGGGGGCATGATACCATCTAGGTGATCATGGACCGACTCACCAAGTCGAACCACTTTCTACCCATCTAAGAGTAGGGTTTGGTAGAGGTCTTGGGATGCCTCTACGTGTAGGAGATAGTTCGACTCCACGGAGTCCCATCAACAATAGTCTCGAATTAGGACACATGCTTTACATATTTATTGTGGAAGGGATTGTAGGAAGCGTTTGGGACTCAACTATGTTTGAGCATAGCTTTCCACCCCTAGAATTATGGTCAGATGGAGATGACTATCCAGGTTTTAGATGACATGCTTTATGATTGTATCTTGGACTTCGGTCGCAGTTGGGAGTATTGCCTACCACTAGTGGAATTCACGTACAACAATAGCCACCACTCCACCATTGGTATGGAACCATTAGAGGCACTATATGGGCAACCTTTCATATCACTGTTATGATGGAAAGACCCAGGAGAGTCAGCACTCATGGGTCCAGAGTTAGTATAGGCTACCATCGAGAGGGTGTAAATCATCCAGGAGCGGATGAGGACTGCACAGAGTGGGTAGAAATATTATGCTGAAAGGAGGTGGAGGCCCTTGCAGTTCAAGGAGGGATACCGTGTGATCCTTCGGGTCTCACCCCAACAAGAATTGTAGAGATTTGGTCGGGGTGGAAAGTTGTCTCTAAGGTTCATCAGCCCTTTTCAAATCCTAAACAAAGTTGGCGAGGTGGTGTACCACCTAGATCTTCCCCCATAAATGCATTGGGTGAATAGTGTCTTTCATGTTCCACAACTAAGGAGGTACATGCATGATCCATCGCATGTTATAAACTGGGGAGAGATAGACATTGAACATAGGGCCACATTTACAGAGTTCCTAGTGGAGATTTAGGATTAACAGGAGGGGTCCTTTGTGGGAGGTTGATTCCTTTGGTGCGCATTTGATGGCAGTATGAGAATCTCTAGGAAAGCACTTGTGAGTGAGAGGCTCAGATTCATTCTTAGTATTTCCATTTGTTTTTCTATCCCTTGTTTTGGATTTTGAGGACGTAAAGCCTTAAGGTGAGGAAAATTTAATGTCCCAAATATTCCATGTAATTTTTTTAAAAAAAATTACGGTATTATTTTGAGACCTGTCGCTAAGAAGAAACTTGATTCTAAGGGCCGGTGAGCCCAGAATAAGTGTTTTAACTTTATTTAAGATTATTTAAAATAATGTGCATGTGCAGTTTTTGAATTTTCTAAACAGGTTCCCATATTAAAAATCTGAGGTCACTGTTGCGTCTGGAATGATGACATTACCTAAGGAAGGACCGAACCTTAACTGGCATGAGTCGAGGGAAAATTTTTATTTTTGTGTGTTTTAAGGAAGAATAAAATAAAATTAAAAAGTTTATTTTATTTGAAATTATTTTATTGTGATGCAATTTCATGTTGCCTATTTCATTTCATAAATGAAACAGCGTAACAACTCTGAAACTGAAGTGTAACAGAAATGATGTTTCATAAATGAAACAGTGTAATGATGTTGTAACTCAGTGTAACCGAAATGTTGAAATGTGTTTCCTTATTTTAATGTATTAATCAAATATAGGGTCATGGGAAAATGATCTAGGATTACTTAAAACCTTTGGAGTGTTTACGTTGGTGAGCGACGAATGAAGAATCGCCACCAATGATAGATTAAGTATTAAGGAATGACAGGCGACAACGATGCTACTATGATATTCTCCATCAAATGATCCAAACTCTAAGTAAGGGGTTATTTTATAAATGATTCAGCCTTCTATGTTCCTAATTTATAAACAAAGAATATGGATCAACTCACTAACAAGTTGATTAGCGATTCGATCGTTCTTGCGGGTTTGGGAACTCTTTTGAAGGGATTAAATATAGGGGATATGAATTAATAATTGTTCTATATATTCCCTTTTTCTAACACAAAAAATGAAGTCCAAACGAATAGGGCCAATGTTCTTCACTTTGGGCATTCCTTGTGATCCCCCCCCCTCACGTTCTTTGTCGACGGACCCATGTAGTCACATCGGACATTGCTGGGAGGTTATGAGCACGATCGGACCCCCATATTGATGGTAAGATGAGTTTGAGCCCATTAAAGGTGAGATGATGATCCAAGGGCTCCAGAAAACCCTTTGGATTTAAGAAAGGACCACTGGAGCAAGTCCAGTGGCCTACGGAAGAAACTGCTGGTGGTGCACCCCAATAATGAGGAACCACGGTAGCGCACCACGGTGGTGTGGAACTGCAGCGCCACGTCAGGTCGGGAGACCCACGGTTGGGTTGTGAGTTGGTGATAGCATGTGATCCATAGGACCACATGTGGGGTAGGCAGCCGACCACCTTCTGGATGCGTGACACGGAGGGGATGCGGCCATCATTGCATCTAGTGGAGACCAAATCATCCCATAGTAGCAGGTCAGGCTATAGAAGATGGGCCACCCTGGGCGGCCTAGTAGTCCGAACCCATGACCCAATGGGCTGGACCCACGGCCTAGTGGGTCGAACCTGTAGCCCAGCGGGTTGGACCCATGGCTGTGGGGGTCATACCCACAGCCCAATGAGCTGGACCCTTAGCCCAGTGGGCCGGACTAGGCCCAGCCAATTGGGGTCGAGTCAAACCCGGGTTGGGTCAGCGGACCCCAGGTCGAGTCGGGTCTATGGCCCCCCGGTTCGGGTCGGTGGGAGTTGAGATGTGACTGATAGCTTAAGGAGTATACTCTTCTAGAATGAAGTGCGCTATGAGTGGGTCTAAGTGATCCGGTTGGCCTAAGAGATGAGCAGGTCTAAGTGATCTGGTTGGCCCAAGAGATGAGTAGGTCTAAGTGATCTTTTTGGACCAAGAGATGAGCGGGTCTAAGTGATCGAGTTGACCAAGAGATGAGCAGGTCTAAGTGATCTGGTTGGCCTAATAGGTGAGCGGGTCTAAGTGATCTGATTGGACCAAGAGGTGAGCGGGTCTAAGTGATCTGATTGGCCCAAGAGGTGAGCAGTTCTAAGTGATTTGGTTGGCCCAAGAGTTTATCAGGCCTAAGTGATCCGGCAACCCTAAGCACTCATCAGGGATGAGTGCTTCAATAGTATAAGGTTTTAACCATTACAACAATTAGTCTTGCTTTCCTTTCTTAAGATTATACTTGTGTGAGCTAATTATAGTGAATCTCTCTCTCTCTATATATTGTACTTCTTAGAGGCTACACTTCGTGTAACTCTTTGGTATTATACTTTGTACATACTCTCCTTTATGGTATTACCTTTTTGTTTTGGGGTACTTACTGAGTATTGTGTTACTTACCCCTGCACGGGCTCTACCTTCACTTATTGTGTCTTATGCAGACGACAGACACTTCGACAGAGACCATGGTGGTCCAGCACCGAGCGGTGCCTAGTGAGATCCAATAGATGAGTCATATTTCTACAACTTCATGTGGAACCCCCTACACCCACCCTTCATGTAGTTTTTACTACAGACGGACTTTAGGAGCTTGTACTTGTCTTTTTATTAGGCTTGTATTCTATCCCCTTTACTTTCAGTTTTGTACCTTTACTCTTAGTGGTTATCTTAGTGGCATGCTTGCTTAATTTTTAGCGTTGTGGATTAGATGTGTGTGTGTGTGCATGCATATAGGTACTTAGGAAAATGCCTCCCACTTACGGGATAATTCCTTCAGTGCTGGTCGCCAGCCCTTGGCCATCGAGAGGCGGCCTTGGGGTAGTCATGGAATAGGCCCTGGGGGACGGGTCATGACATATACAAGTTCTAATATAAAACATTTTAAGTGTTGATTTTCCATTAAAGATGGGTTGATAATAGGATTGTAATGAAATTTGATGAAATGGGATTCGTGAAGGTGAATTTCAGTGTGGAGGGGGGAAAGGGTGAGTTGTTCATAATGGAATCACAAGAAGTGAAATTATTTTATATCTTAGATAAATAAAATAGGAATTGGTTGATTGTCCTTCTAGAGATTACAAAACTATAGGGTTGGATAAAAATTGAATTGAGTATGACCCTTTCATAGGGAGATCACAATCAGTTCATGGCAGTCCTAATGTAAATAATGTCTTATACATTAGAGGGGGCTACAAAGAGAGGATTTGGATTCTCGATAGAGGATTAAAACACCTTCAACCTTTAAAAATAGATTAAAATGAGAAGGTTAAATTTTTTTTAATATAATATTATTTTCCAAATAATATTATTTGTTCTCTACTGCATTAACATAATCTAAATTAAATGTTTTACTACTCATGCAGATAATGTCTTCTACACATGATGGTGTTACCAATACTGAGGAAGAATAAACTATTGATGATAAAACTACATAATTATCAGGGGATCAACAACATGTTGATGAAAAAACAAAAACGATGCAATATCACAGTGGTGAGTAAAATTATCAAGGCAAGAAGTAAGGGTATAAAATTTGAGGTTGGATAGAATCAACATGGCCAACCTATTGACCCCAATAATTCAATGTTAATTAGTTATGTTGGGGTCATAATGAAGATGAATGTGCTGATTAATATAGATTCATGGCGCCATGTACATCCTATAATGAAGGAAATCCATTTGGAAGATATAAATGTAATGTTATGATATACTTTCTCTATTTTTCCAAAAAATTATATAATGAAATGTTGATTTAATTTTCATTATTCATTATAGATTTCATTTATTTTAGTAGATTTATGTAAGAAATATGTATTAATGGCCGCTAGAAAATCCCATAGAGGGTTCCAGGCTCTTCTTACCAAGTTACATCTCAAGGATGTTGAGGAGAAAGTAAATCCCCACCCACCAGTTAGTTATGTACACATTATAAATCAGGAAACATTGAATGATTTCATTAATCATCACGATGATAAATCATTTTAGGTGCATTTTAGTTGATAATATATTATTTTACATTAGTTATTTTATCCAATTTTTTCTAAAAATATTAATTTACGAAACCAAAAAATATTTTTGAAAATAAAAAACATGTATCAAAACCAATGCACCCATATCACAAGGCGGGGATAGGGTACGCTTCACTATAAAAGAAATTGGTATGTATTTTAAGTAAAAAATAAAAGTTTTATGCGATATGAAACAACATATTTTCTTTTTTTTATATTCATATTGATGAATCAAAATAAAAAGACACTTTCATCCCATGACATGTGATATGGAAGGAGGATCTCATAAATAAAAAGGGTAAACTAGTTGATGAAAACAAAAAAGTAGCATAGGAAACATGTGTAAGTATGAAATAATAATAATTTTTTATGGTTTATAATAGTATTATACAAAAATACTTATTTATGTTAATATATTTTTTATACTATTTAGATATAAGAATCGGTAGCGACTATACCAGAATAAAAACTACTTTTAGTATATTTTAAGAAGACAAAACAATATGGTCATGTTAGAGGAGTAGTTTTTGGAGTGTCTCCTAGAATATATTTTTAAAAGATAAAACCACAAGAAGATACATATAATATTATGAAAGTATTTCAAGCACAAATAGATTATTTTCAAGATATTATTGTCCAGTATGGTTTGGTATAATAATTTATGAGAAGGGATCAAAGTGAACCAATAGTGGAACAAATATCCACACATGAATAACCAAATGACCCCACTATCTTTAAGGCTATTTATTCCCCTCAACCACATATATTACCCAAGGTAATTAATTTTTTCATTACTCTTTATCCTAAATTTCAATCAAACAACTTTCAATAACTTTATATTACTAAAATTCTACAGGGTAAATTTGTATGTGATTTCTATCTATCAACACCCACGCATCGCCTTGTTGTGAGGGGTGTGATTTATAATATCCTTAAAGACAAGCTACAAAATAAATAACTCCAAAAAATCACATAATAGTAGGTATTGAGGTAGCTCAAGATCTAACCACTAACTTGTATGTTCCACTTGATGATCTGGATATTACAATGGTCAATGACGCTATTGGAACTTTCATATCATGGTCATATAATCTTATAAAGATACATGAGGTATGTATTTAACTAATTTTTTATTATGAAAAACCTATAATAGTTAATAAAAAAGGTTTTAAGTGAGGCATAGTATTACTGACGGATAAAGAAATGGGGAAATGGAAGGTTGGATCAAGACAATCTAGTGAATCAACCAAGAAATAAAAAGGACCTTCTAGGAGTACCTTCTCCCTACCAATTCCACGTCAACATTTATTAACATTACAAATTCAAGTAGAGACCACATTTAAAGATGAAAATATATATTATATTCCATAGAAAAAATAAATAATTGGAACTTTCATTACATAAATAGTTGGTATCAAAAGTATAAATGAGATTCTCAAGTTTGAATGGTTGAGAGTCTACGTTGTGAATACATACATAAGGTGCATTTTCAAAATATGTATGTCCAAATAGTGATCTAATATATTGCTTAAGGTTAATAACTATTTATATTTTCTACAGGTGTTTTTATTACTACTATATAAAGGGAAAATTGTGTGAATCATGATTTGGATTCATTAATCTCTGTATCATTTCTACTCAAGAAATTTATTTAGAGAAGGAATAAATTGATAATAAGAAATATGAGATATACAATGTGTTTGAGAAAAAATAATATATGAAAAACTCTTTTTGATGACTATAATGTAAGGGTAAAACTCTATAATCTAATCACATTAAATATATTTTAATTTTTTAATTGCTTATTTGTTTATATTTTTTAGGAAACACTGGATGTTGTTCTCACTCAATTTGAATACCCTAAATATTTATTTTTTGGATCCAATGCATGGATATCCAACAAAACAAGCACACATTATGTGTATTATGAATTTATAATACATTGTAATCAATATTTTATAGATAAACCTTGAATTATATGTTTCACTATGTGTTTTAACAATAATTTTTTTATGATAGTATGGTCACTAAATATAGGTTAAATCATGGCATGAATTTAGTGACTGAACATAAAAAACCATTGGATTACTTAAAATGGAAAAAAAAAATTAAGGTATATATAGAAATATTTAACTATAAAAACATATTTCAAAATAATTTACTTATTTTGGTCAATATTTATACAGTTTATGAAGCAATATAATGGTAATTATTGTGGATATTATGTTTGAATAATTCTGAGAGAGATATTAATCTATTAAAATACCAGCATCCCTAAATGGGAAATTTCTAAAGGTAATTAAAATTTCATTAAAAATATTTCTTAATCATTTATTTGCCTAAATTTTCTCAGAACTACCAAGATTATTAATAACCTTCATACTCAAACGAATAATTAAGTTTGTTTAGAGATGAGTAGGTAGCATACATGGTGTCAGAATGTTTTACAATAACAAATTTAGGTGATTATATACTATGTTTGTGATCTAGTACGGGACATGACCTTAGAAATATATTTAGGGTGTAAAGAATTAGTATTAAAATGATTATATATTATTTTTTATTTATTTATAAAGGAGAATTATAATGGAGGAAATAAATTTCTTTATAAATGATCAGAAAACATGGTGTCAGAATGTATATAGGCAACATAAAGAGGCAACTTCCTAGTACTTATTTAGTTAATTTTATCATAATTTTATCTACTTTTTTAGTTAATTTACTTATCATTTTTAGAATAAAATTAGACTAATCCCCTCTCTAGGGTTCCATCATGGGTGGTAATAAATGATAGAAGAAAATAATAATACATTGATCTCACTTTGGTGGGTGGTATAATTATTTAGTCTATTAAATAATAAATTAGATTCATGATATAATATCACAAATTCTTGTTAAATCCATACAAGTAACACATAAAGTTTACATTAGTGAAATGAATTGAATAAAAATGATTCTTTTGAATGCAAATGATGTGAAATTAAATCATATCACCATTATATCACATAGAATATCACAATCATTATATGAGTAGAGGTGTTTAACCTATCCTTGTTATGCATATAGATACTTGTTCATTGTATCACCATCAAAAAAATGTGTCCACTAGTTCATCAATAATATGCATGTGCACATTCATTATGTAAAATGATCCATGTTCACAATCTCATTAATAAAAAACTCATCATCATTCTCAATAAAAAAAATATGAGAATAGGTATGTTCCCATTTTTATGAACAAATAATGATGATGCTATGTTAGAATTTATCATCACCTAGAATATTGAAAAGGATATAATATTCTATAGCACAATCCAAGAAGACTTAATGGATGTGCTATATTTTAGTATCATTTAGATGCTATAAAGGTATATACTGATGTTTAATACTATAAAAAGGGGGTCAAAAATTTATAATGGAGTTTAGTGTCTTCTGAAAATACATAATGGGTCACACTGAAGTTTTTTTCCATCAAATTGTGTAGTTTTGGCTTAAAATTGAAATTTTATTAATGTATTATTTCATATTTTTCTTTAATTTATTCTTTTATAGTATTACTAACATAATAATTCTTTTCTTATATAGGTGTATTCTTTTTCTTGAGTTGGGTTTTTTTGTTTAAATATTCTTATACTCGTGAGAGATTGGACTTCAAAGAAGCAACTGAGATAACAATAATAAGGAAATGGGTTAAGAATGTATACAAACATCATGAAAAGGTGAATTCATACTACTTATTTAGTTAATTTTTTCACAGTTTTATCTATTATTTTTAATTTAATTTCCTTATCATTTTTATCTAATAATTGTTTATTTTTTCACAGATCTTTTGAGAAGTCGTATATTTCCTTCAACTATCTGTATCAAGCCAAAAAAGAGAGAACATGTTGTTTTTGGATGAGACATTCCAGGCAGTATGGGGTTTCCTCTTCCATACAAATGGAACATTTACTTATTTTATAGCTTGGTGTGGAAATTTTAAAGAAAAACACACATCACATACTCAATTAGTCGCACCTTAATCAGATACACAGTGTGTTCAGTATGACTCAAATTGTATGTTTTTAGTTTATAATTTACATTTTAGTTCAAAACACACATCAAATACTCAAATTCTATAACCACGCCTTTAAGTAAAACTCAAAAATACCTTTTTTTTTACAATATATTATCCCACATTATTAGAATTTCCTCACAACTAAACTAAATTTCTGGTAACTAATTTTGCACCATTGCAATTCATTGGATTCCTGATATGTAATTTTCCTTTCTCTATATTGCACAAACTATATGTATGTGCACCAAAATTTTTATTCATCAATACTATAACAACAATATATAATGTTTATTTTATGAATCATTTGACAAATAAAAGTTATGCTACCATAGGTTTCAGAAATTTGAGATAAAGTCAATTCTTATGGTAACACAGTGAATAAAAATCAAGGAAACAAAAATACCTTAAATTTATTCATGTGGAAAGATAGGTTAATAATTTTATAATTTTTATCACATTTATCACCTTTATAACCAATGAGACCTCTGACAAGTGACCTTTACAGTGAAGGTAGACACTTATGAAAGGTTTTATAGTTTGAGAATAAATCTCTTATAATTTTGGGCTCCATCACAAATAATTTTACCTTATCTCCCATATAAATGAATGAATTATTGCCTTTATAGTTCATACTAGTTATGAACACAATTCAATCCCCAATAAGGTACATAATAATGAGTAAAATGAAGAAAATATATTCGCTCATTGATCAAACACTTCATTGTGAGGGTTAAAAGCAGAAAGCTGAAACAAGAATCACAAGGTCTTAATATTATAAGTAATAGTTATTCATGATATCTTCAAGTAATAGTTATGGGGAACACTATTTATGTAATATTTATTCTAATCACAAGGTCTCAATATTTTAATTAATAGTAATTCTAAGCACTCAAAGTGTGTTTTTCCAGTTTAAAATGACATTTTAGTAAAAAGGACAAGTGACATACTCAAAATCTAGAAAACACATTCAGATTATTTTGATACATTAGTAAAAATATCCATAAGTAATTTTAGATATGTAGGAATAAATCTCACATTAATTTGACACATGATGTGATCGGTATGACTCCAAGTGTGTCTTTTTATTTAAAATTGACATTAATTTTAGAAAAAAAGACAAGTGACATACTCAAAACCAATAAAATGCATTCAGATTATTTTAATACTTTAGTAAAATGATACATAAGTCATTTAAAATGTGTGATACTCATCCACACATCAATATTACACATGGTTTGACTGGTATGACTCCAAGTATGTCAATTTAGTTAAAATTGACATTAATTTTAACAAAAAAGAAAAGTGACATACTCAAAATAGAGAAACCCCATTTATATTGTTTTTATACTTTAAAAAAATGATCCAAAATTAATTTTTAATGTTGATAAATCAACCACACCTCAATTTTATGCACAGTTTACCCATTATGACTCTAAACGTGTATTTTTATTTAAAATTGAAATTTATTTTATTAAAAAAGACAAGTGACATACTCAAAACTGATCAAACACATTTATATTGTTTTTATACTTTTTTAAAATGAATCATAAGTCATTTTTGATGTGTTTAAATTATCCTCACCTCAATATGATGCATGATGTTACCTATATAACTCAAAGTGTTCATTATCAGTTTAAAATTAACATTTTAGTTCAAAAAGTGTTTCACTCATTAAAAACTGATCAAATATGCTCATATTGTCCCAATAATTTAGTAAAATTATTCATAAGTCATTTTTGACCTATAGAAATCATATCACATCAAACTGATACATGATTTGATAGATATGACTCAAAGTGTGTGTTTCCAGTTCAAAATGACATTTTAGTAAAAAGACAAGTGACTTACTCAAAACCCATAAAATGTATTCAAATTATTTCGATACTTTAGAAAAATTATCCATAAGTCATTTTAAATGTGTATGAATCAACCTTATCTCAAGCTAATGCACAGTGTGATTGGTATGGATCCAAGTGTGACTTTTCATTTAAAATTGACATTAATTTTAGTAAAAAAATGAGTTACATACTCAAAACTAAGTAAAAACGTTCAGATTGTTTTTATACTTTATTAAAATGATCCATAAGTTATTTTTGACATGTAAGAATCAACTTTACCTCAATCCAATGTACGGTGAGACCGGTATGACTCCAAGTGTGTCTTTTTATTTAAAATTGACATTAATTTTAGTAAAAAAGACAAGTAACATACTCAAAACCAAGAAATGAATTAAGATTGTTTTGATACTTTATTAAAATGATTCATAAGTCATTTTCAACATGATTTAATCCACCACACCTCAATTTGACACATGGTGTGATAGGTATTACTCCAAGTGTGTATTTTTATATAAAATTGACATTAATTTTAGTAAAAAATACAAGTGGCATACTCAAAACTGAGCAAAGACATTCAGATGATTTTTTATACTTTACTAAAATGATTCATAAGCCATTTTTGATGTATAGGAATAATTTTTACCTCAATCTAATGCACGGTGTACCGTGTATGATTCCAAGTGTGTCTTTTTACTTAAAATTGAAATTAATTTTAGTAAAAAAGACAAGCGACACACTCAAAACCAAGAAAATGAATTAATGTTGGTTTTTACATTATTAAAATTATCCATATGTCAAATTTGATTTTTAGGAATCATATTCACCTCAATACAATGCACGGTGTTCTTGGTATAACTCAAAGGGTTTGTTATGAGTTTAAAATTAACATTTTAGTTAAAAAAGTGTCACTCACTGAAAACTGAGAAAACATGCTTATATTGTCTCAATAACTTAGGAAAAAATTAATAAGTTATTTTTGACTTATAAGAATAAATATCACATCAAACTGACACATGATGTGACCAATATGACTCAAAGTGTGTGTTTTTAGTTCAAAATGACATTTTAGTAAAAAATACAAGTGACATAATCACAACCCATCAAACACATTCGTATTGTTTTTATACTAAAAAAAATTATCCATAAATCATTTGTGACATGTGTGAATCAATCTCACCTCAATCTTATGCATGGTGTGATCGGTATGACTTCAAGTGTGTCTTTTCATTTAAAATTAACATTAATTTTTGTAAAAAAGACAAGTGTCATACTCAAAACTGAGAAATCACATTAGGATTGTTTTATACATTATGAAAATAATCCATAAGTCATTTTTCTAATGTATGAATCAATTACACCTCAATACAATGCACGATGTTACCGGTATGACTCAAAGTGTGTCTTTTTATTTAAAATTGACACTAATTTTAATAAAAAATACAAGTGACATACTCAAAAATAATAAAATTCATTCAGATTTTTTTTATATTTTATGAAAATGATACATATTTTATTTTTGACATATAGGAATTAGCCAAACCTTAATCTGATACACGGTGTTCCCAATATGACTCCAAGTGTGTCTTTTTATTTAAAATTGACATTAATTTTAGTAAAAAAGACAAGTGACATACTCAAAACTGAGAAAACATATTTGGATTTTTTTTTATACTTTAGGAAAATGATCCATAAGTAATTTTTGATGTGTAGAAATAATCTTCACCTTAATTTGATACACAGTGTGCCTGATATGACTCAAAGTATCCATTATCAATTTAAAATTGACATTTTTAGTTCAAAAAGTGTGTCACTCACTAAAAACTATGAAAACATGATCATATTATGTTAATAAATTATAAAAATTATTCATAAGTCATTTTTGATATATAGGAATCAGTCTCACATCAAACGAACACATGATGTGACCGATATGGCTCAAAGTGTGTGTTTCCATTTTAAAATGACATTTTAGAAAAACAAAAAAGCGACATACTCAAAACTAATAAAATGCATTCAGATTGTTTTTTTTCTATAATAAAATTATCCATAATTCAGTTGGGATGTGTAGGAATCATCCTCACCTCAATCTGACATACGGTGTGCCCGGTATCACTCCAAGTGTGTCTTTTTATTTTAAATTGACATTCATTTTAGTAAAAAAGGCAAGTGACATACTTAAAATCGATAAAATACATTAAAATTATTTTTATACTTTAGTAAAATGATCCATAAGTCATTTTTGATGTGTAAGAATCATTTTCACCTCAATATGATACACTATGTGCCCGATATGACTCAAAGTATTCATTATCTATTTAAAATCAATATTTTAGTTCAAAAACTATCACTCACTAAAAACTAAGGAAATGTGTTCAGATTACGTTGATAATTTATTAAAAGGATTCATAAGTAATTTATGACATATAGGAATAATTCTCATTTCAAACTGACGCACTATGTGACCGGTATGACTCAAAGTACATGTTTCCAATTTAAAATGTAATTTTAGTAAAAAAACACAAACGACAAACTCAAAACTGAGAAAAGGTATTTGGATTGTTTTTATACTTTATTAAAAATGTACCTAAATAATTTGTGGCATATATAACTTTACTGCATGTCGATACAATACAAAATATGGTTGGTATGACTCAAAGTGAATGTTTTCAATATATAAGTGTCATTTTAGTTTAAAATGTGCATCACATTGCCAAAATTGAGAAAAAGAGATCAGATTGTTTTCTCATCATTTTATCTATTACTAATTAATTAATTTCCTTAAAAATTTATTTTATACTTATTTAGTTAATTTTCATAGAGATAATTCTTAAAGATGAACAAGAAATGGGGTGACATGAAAGAGTCAACTGTAAATCAGTCTAATACGTAATATTCATGGTATGCCTCAAAGTTTAGTTTAAAATTAACAATTTCTATTTAATTTATTTATTTATAGTATTATTAACATAATACTTGCTTTCTTATATAGGTTAATTCTTTTTCTCAAGTTGGGGGGTTTGTTCGGTAATAGCATGAGTGGGGTTTCAGGTCCAAAGACAAAGAAACATTAATTTTTTTGAATGTCTGTGCTAATTTTTACTTACTCGTGTAATTGTATAAACCAATGTTTGAATTTTATATAATATAGTGTTTTTTTATTATATTTGTGTTGTAAAATTCATTTCATTTATAATTTGTATTTTTACCATTTTTTTTGTTGTTTTTTGTGTTGTTTCTAGTGTTGCAGTGTGCTATAAATTTAGCAGCACACTACAGTATACCCCTTTATCAACACTTTTTTAATGCTAATAAAAGACCCCTTTATTAGCTCTTTTTTAGTACTGATAAAATACTAGGTATTTTAATCACTCTATGATAGTTAGCACTTTTTTGTGCCGATAAAGGCCAATTTTAGCATTGTTAAAGGCCTGTTTTATAGTAGTGTTGGGGTGAGTTGGTGAGGTGGAGTATCAGTTGGTGTTTTCATTGTGGTTAGAGAGGATCCACAATGTCTTCCAAGTCTCTCATATTTGTCAGTACCTTCATGATGACTCCCATTTCATTAACTGGGAGTGTTAGATATTGAGGATGATGTAACACTCATGGAGCGGCCAATAGATATTTTGGATCACCAAGAGAAGGCATTGTGTGGATGAACCATTACATTGGTTCGTGTGTTTTAGAGGCATGGTGTCCTGGAAAAGAGTACTTGGGAGGGATAGACGTAGATTCATTCCTAGTACTCAGAGCTGTTTTGAGTTTTCTTTACCATGTTTTGCTTTGTGATGTGGCATTTGGATCTTGTTTTATGAGATGAGTTATTTTCCTTTGTTTTTGATATATTATGTATGATAAATTTCCAAAATATGAAAATGGGAGGAATTTATTCCTAATCAAGATCCATTAAATTTTATGTGGTTAAACCCATACGGGTGAGTCAGTGTCTCCTAGAGTGGATAGTATCTTAACATGGAGGATGAAATTTCATGATTCGTGTGTTCAAGGAAGTACTGTTTGTTGGTTGTGATGGTTTTTGGTTTGGGATATATAGAGGTTGAGATGGTTGTGGTTATTTGGTTAAGTGGTGAAAAGTTTGTATGATCTGTTTTGTGGTCGTTTGGTTTGGCATGTTTTGTTGGTGGTAGAATTTGAGGTATTATGAAATCCTTGAGAGGTATCTTGTGGGATGGTTGTTCGGACCCCTTTCCTTCAAGGCTTGGTTTTGGATTCTTGAGGGAGAGAATCATTTGAGAGGTATCTGATGTAATGTATCATGCCTTTATAAACCATTAAATTACTAGTTTTGGTGGTTGTAGATTTTCTAGGGATGTTCTAAGAGTTTTTAGTGGAGGCTAAGCTGCAACAGAGCTGTTGTAGGAAATACACTGTAACATCTCAAGTAAATGAAGAATAAGACATATTTAATATTTATTAATATTTTTGAATTAAATATTAATTTTACTTTAAAGGGGTTTCTATGTTCGATAGCGTACCCAATACGTAACAATGGGTTTCTTTGAAATCTTACGTTGCACACTAATAATATAATATTATTATTTTAAATGGTAGTTAACTCCTAGCCGTTTTATTGGCGGGAATGAACAAAACCAACTACAATATTATTATACATGTTTGTTAAATGTATTTACTTTTATCCAATAAAAGTTAGAGGCTTAAAATGTGAATGAATCTAATTTTAAGCATAATTTACATTAAAAGGTCGATTTACCACCTTTTAATGGAGAACCCACTTTAAATATAGTTTTGGTTATTTTTATATGTTCTATTTGACCAAATAAAATTCTTATTTTAATTTGGGACATCAAATTTTACTTTGGGTAATTTTTTTGGTATTTTTTGGATAAAGTTCATTTTTTAATGAATAGTGGAAAATATTGTATTTTAATTCAAAAGTGTCTTTTAATCTAATTTATTTATATGGGTATATTATCTTATTAATTGGTTTTAAAGTGTAATTAGAATATATTTTTACCATTTAATCCAATGTTGGTCATTGGAATTAATTTCACTTTGAAATTGGACAAAAACAAGTGTCGATCTTTTGATGTTTATTGTTTCTTAAAAACACACTATTTGTTTTAACAATGGGAATTAATTTTAAAATTAATTAATGACACTTTTATGTTTTGAATTTATCAAAATAAACATAATTTTTTAATTCAGAATATCAAATATATCTTAGGCTTAATTTTTTGTATTTTTCTGAAAAGCTTCAATTTTTGATGAATAGTGAAACCACTTAGTAGTAGTTAAAAAACTGAATTTTTGATTTAAATGAAATTTTACCACTTCTGTGAATTGAATTTTGAAAATCCAACATACATGGTTGTTATCAATAACTAAAATTTGGTTCAATAAGATGAAAATAATTTTTGGTGAATAATAACTTTTGACTTTTATTTACCACGGTTAAAGGTAAATATGGTAATTCAAGGTAAAAAGAATATTATAATAATTTAAAATTACCTTAACACTTGTCCAAACCTTATTTTTTGAGTAATTTATGACCATGGGCATCTTTGGGTCGATTTTGGGACCCCATTGAGCCACTTGGGAGTGATAATGACAATTTAGATTAATTAATTTAAAGTAAAGGCAAAATAGACATAAACAAACATCTTTTAGTAATTAATTTTTATATGGTGTTATATAAGTATTATTTTTGAATATAAATATTAATTTTAAATATAAAAATATTTCCTACGTCATGGTATTTTTTTTATAATTTTTAGACAACAAATAAATTAAATTATTTATGACACAATAATGATGCAGTGTTTACCTCATTAATAAATCATTTAAATAAATAAGATTATAAATATTAAAATAATATCCAACACATTTAAAATTATTATTGGATGATTTTATTTAGAATATGAGTCATCTTATCTTTGACTTTAATGATTTTTGGACCTTTTGAAACTGGAGATAAATTTATAATAAAATAATATTTTCACACTTTCCAAAAGAGCCCCTCCTCTCCCTTATAAAAGGAGACCACTTCTAACCAATTCCTAACACCTCTCAATCCATTTGGATCATCAAAACTCTAAACAATTAAGCTTCCTACATCCCTATCCTCCCCATAGAATCCTTAACTTAGGCAGAAGGCACTTCAAGAAGTCCTTTTGATTCAAACCAAATGAAGTTACCCAAATTAAAGGTAACGGTTCCTCTTAAATTGTTTTCTTTTATTTTACTTATACAACCCATAAACTATTTTTATTCCTTTATTTTGTAACAAAACCAGTATCCTAAATATACTATTATGTTTTTATGAGAAGGATTCAAACTACACATACACACACCTCTATCTAATGGATGAAGAACATAATGTTTCTGTGGATGGTAAACTAACGCCTCACGAAACGATGATTTTTCGATTATCTCCTACTGCCTCTCATGGTGGCCATTATGATGGAACTGTATTTATATATGATATATATTATGTTTATTTTTTCTTTATGCTTCTGTATTTTCCATTTATAGCATGCCTTTATGGTTTCCATAGTGGGTAAATACGATAATCTCATTTGAGGAAGTGCGGGCTACCACCCCCTCAAAGTGATGTGACTCGTTGATGCCTTATGTGGGATGTATAAAGGATGGATTTAATGATATTATATATGATATTATACTTTAATTATAATATACCTATGTATAATTATGCTTTAATTCCATAAAAATAAGAAATAGAAATGAAAGTAGCGTTCATGCGTACGTATAGCTTACCGTCTCCATGAACGGTACATTTCATTTCTTACCTCCAAATGTTATGTACTATTATAAATACATTTATATACTGGATATATATGATATATATGATATCTAAATAATTAATATCATTTTGGATATAATGGACTATTGACCACATGGACAACTTGTAAATATAAGGTGTTCATTATTGATTCAGGTACCAAATATCGACAAAACGAACGTTATTAACTTAAATGATTGCATAATGTTTATAACATGGTAATAAGTGATATAAAAGGAATAATAAACTTTAAAAAGGTTCTTAAGAAATTAGAAATTAACTTTAGTTTATTATTCAGGAGATTAAAGAACTATCGAGTCAAGTCGGACACAAGGTAAGGGACTTCGTCTCAATCTCCTTTCATTGAGGCATTTTTAGTTTTATACACGACTTTATTTTATACGGTGTATAAACCCCTTTGACTTTTCATTTCATTCAAAGGGAATATTTTTATACAAAGCATTTTACTAAACTACAAAAAGGAATGTTTTTTTATGTAAGCGGTGACAACGACCTTTCCACCGCCGCGAGTATTATTTAATCTTTGGATTCCTTAACAAGTCATAATGTTTTTAAAAGGAAAAATAAATACCATATACTCCTTTTACATATTTTGGTATTGAAAATGATTTTTAGAATGTATTTATTATTTCAATATCCTTAAATGATATTTTGTTATTTCAATTTGTAAATGTTATCTTTCCTTTATGCTTATGTTATGTGTTATGATCATGTTATGGTTCTTGAGAATTATTTATGTATACGGGTGGTTCCGTGATAAACCTAGGGCGGGTGAGCCTGAGATAGCTCTCCAATGCATTGGGTAATGTGAAGGAGGTAAACGTGAATGTTTCTCCTAAGAGATTTAAGTAATATACTGTGATGGGTATTCTAAAGTAACTCCCTATGTAGTTTTGATAGCTACAATGTAAGTATGTTATGGATGCCACAAGTTACCTTTATGATTTATGATTTCTATGTTTCTTTCATAAATCTTATGATTTCATGAGGTAAGTAAAAGAGTTCATATATTGTATATATTTATGAACAAATGTTTTCATCCTATGTTTTATAACCCTTACCGAGTTTTTTATGCTCATCCCAAGTTTTGAAATGTTTTCACAGGACTTAAAGATGAATAAGGTCAAGGATGGGATCAAGGAAAAGTCATGTTGTCTAAAACATGGAACTAGACATGACTCTTTTTTTCAAGAGTTTATATTTTATGAAAAAAATGGAAATGGTATAGAAGTGTCTGTTTTGAAATCTTTTGAGATGTAATATTTATGTCCTAATTCTCTAAAACTCTAAACCTGAAAAGATCCCCAATGTGAATTATTCATTTAATTCAATATTATGTAATGTTTAAGGCTTGGTCCTTATAGTTGGTATCAGAGGTAGGTTTAGATAACTTTAGGAGTTAGGTTATTGTTAAATTAATATTCATAAAGTAATTTATGTTAATATTGAAATCGTGTAGCATTTACATATTACCATGTTGCTTTGCCTAAGATATTTCTATGTTCAGAATGGTTTTCCACAGAGGAAACAGGGTTGCTATGTTGGGATGACCTCAGGAGGAAGATAACCTTCCAAAACAGCAACCTTCAATGGTCAGAATCAGAACTGAATAGTTTGTTGTAGTGATGGTACAGTTGACTCAGGCTATAAATGGCGGTGGTATCCATGCACGAGATCAGCCAGATCAACCGCAGAGGAACATATCAGTAGTGGAACATTTCATGAGGCAACATTCCCCATCATTCAGAGGATCATCTGACCCTGTGCTATCTGAAGGGTGGATTAAAGCACTGGAGAAGATTTTTGATATCATGGGTTGTTCATAACATCAAAATGTTAGTCTTAATGTTTATCGTTTTGAAGGTGAAACTGATCAGTGGTGGTCGGTGGTGAAAAATATCAGGGATAATGAGGAGATTGATGCTCTTGATTGGGATGAATTCAAAGGTATGTTTCTTGAGAAATATTTTCCTAAGGTGGTTCGACTTAGGATGGAAAAACAATTCCCAGAATTGAGGCAGGAGGATGACTCAGTGTCTGCTTATGAAGAAAACTTCACTCGACCGGAAAGGTATGCTCCAAATTTCATATGAGGTCTTGATAATAAAATCAACCATTTTTACTCAGGATTAAAGCCAAATTATTGAAGGGCTTTAGCTTATCTTGAGTTAAAAAGTTATGAAAAACTTGTTCGTTGTGCAGTGAAGGTGGAAATGGAGTTTTCTAATGATCAGTTATTCTTTGACAAACAACAGAATAAGAGGTCGAGGTGGCAGGTGAAAGGGAAGAACTCTAAAAAAAGTCCAATGGTAAGAAACTTAAGTTTTCAGTTTGTGAAAATTGTGGTAAAAAACATGCTGGGGAATGTCTTTTGAATTCTGTTAAGTGCTACCATCGTGGTAAAATGGGACATAAGGCTCGTAATTGCACTGAAAAATATCAGGGTAATGGTAAGAAAAAATCTGATTTATAGTCAGTAAAATATTTTCAGTGTAATGAAATGGGTCATTATGAAAATGAGTGTCCAACAAAGAACTCAACTGAAGGAAAGAATCCATACTACAAGTAGAAAGGGGTGGTGAAATCCTTTGCAACTACTTCAGTAGATGTTGAGCCATCAAATGAAGTTGTATCAGGTACACTGTTTGTTTGTTCAGATTATGCCAATATGTTGTTTGATTCAGGGTCTACACAAACTTTCATTTCTGAGAAGTTTTCTAATAAATTGGGAATTCCATCTCAAGATATGAATACAAAACTTATGGTAAAAACACCTGGAGGAAATTTTGTGATAAAAAGAAAAAATAAGAACCTTCATGTCCTTGTGTGTGTAAATAATCTACCTGTAAACCTTATTGTTTTGCCTCTAGTAGAGTTTGATGTTATTTTGGGTATGGATTGGATTTCTGTTTATCATGCTAAGATTGACTGCAGAGCTAAAGAGGTTTATTTTCAGAATGATTTTCAGTTATTGTACAAGAATGAATCCTATATTTTGATAGCATGTTAGGAAGCTGAGAAACTAGTAAAAGATGGAAATGAATGTTACCTTGCACATATTGTTAAAAACAAAGGAACTATTCAGATTAATGATATACCCGTGGTAAATGAGTACCTTGATGTTTTTCCTGATGAGTTTCCTGGAATTATACCTGATCAGAAAATTGAATTTACTGTTGACTTAGTTACTGATGATAAGCCAATTTCAAAACCCCCTTATTGAATGGCTCAAATTGAACTTTTATAGTTAAAGAAGCAATTGCAGGAGTTATTAGATAAAGGTTTCATTCGACGTAGCACATCACCATGGGGTGCTCCTATCTTGTTTGTTAAAAAGAAATATGGTTCCATGAGACTTTGCATTGATTATAGATCATTGAATAACATCACTATTAAGAATAAGTATCCTTTTCCTCATATAAATGATTTGTTTGATCAGCTCCAGGGAGCTCAGTATTTTTTGAAGATTGACTTGAGATCGGGGTACCATCAGTTAAAAGTAAAGGAAGCAGACGTTCTGAAGACTATGTTTTGTACTAGATATGGCTATTATGAATTTGTAGTTATGCCTTTTGGGTTAACCAATGCACCTTCTGTATTCATGGATCTTATGAATAGAATTTTCCATGAGTTCTTGGATAAGTTTTTGGTTGTGTTCATTGATGATATTTTGGTTTATTATAAAAGTAAAGAGGAGCATGAAAGTAATTTAAGGGTAATCTTGCAAACCTTAAAAGAAAAGAAACTTTATGGTAAATTCAACAAGTGTGAGTTTTGGTTACAACAAATTTCTTTCCTTGGTCACATTGTTTCAAAAAATGGCATAAATGTTGATCCTGCTAAAACAAAAGTTGTTGAAGAATGTCCAAGACCCACAAATATAACCGAGATTCATAGTTTTCTTGGTTTGGAAGGTTATTACCGGAGGTTTGTTGAAAATCTTTCACGGTTATCTAGTCCAATGACTAAGTTAACTCGAAAAGGTGTTAAGTTCATTTGGAAAAAAGAATGTGATGATTGTTTTCAGGAATTGAAAAGAATATTGGTGAATGCTCCAGTTTTGGCACTGCCATCCAGAAACGGTGAGTTTATTATCTACATTGATGCTTCATTGAAAGGACTTGGATGTTTCCTTATATAGAATGATCAGGTAATTGCTTATGATTTACGTCATTTGAAACCACATGAGTTAAATTACCCTACACATGATTTGGAATTAGCTACTATTGTTTTTGCTTTAAAAATTTAGAGGCATCATTTGTATGGAGTAAAATATGAAATATATACTGATCAAAAAAATTTAAAGTATATATTCACTCAAAAAGAATTTAACATGAGACAGAGGAGATGGCTGGAATTAATTAAATATTATGATTTCACGATCAATTACCATCCAAGAAAAGCAAATAAAGTGGCTGATGATTTGAATCAAAAAAGTAAAGCTTAATTAACCATGCTATGTTTAGAACGAGATCCTTTGGTTTTTGATTTGATAAAATTTAGCATAGAAGTTGTTGGTGCAGGAAATTCTTCTGTTTTGTATCAGGTGTTAGTGAGATCATCTCTATCAGACAGAATAAAGCAAGTGCAGAAAGAAGACAATGAGTTACAGAAAAAGGTAGAGTTGGTTCAGAAGGGTAAGTTTCCCGAATTTAACATTGATAATGATTGTGTTTTGAGGTTTGGAAAGAGATTATGTGTTCCTTTTGATTCACAGTTGAAGAATGAGTTGTTATGTAAAGCTCATAGTTCCCTGTTTTCAGTTCATCCTGGCAGTACTAAGATGTACAGAGATCTTCGGAAGTATTACTGGTGGGATGGAATGAAAAGAGATATTGTTGATTTTACTGTGAAGTGTTTGACTTGTCAGCAGGTTAAAGCAGAGCGGCAGTTACTGAAAGGGATGCTTCAGCCATTACCAGTGCTAGAGTGGAAATGTGAAAATATATCCATGGACTTCGTTGTGGGATTACTGAAGAAATCTCAAGGTAATAATGAAATCTGGGTTATTGTTGATCGATTGACTAAATCTTCTCATTTCCTTCCTATTAGAGATACTTTTTCTCTAGATCAAATTACTCGGTTGTATGTTAAAGAGATAGTCAGGTTGCATGGTGTTCCCCTCTCCATTGTATCTGATCGTGATCTCAGGTTTACTTCTAACTTTTGGAAAGGCCTTCAGAAGTCATTGAGTACTGAATTAAATTTTAGTACAGCTTTTCATCCTCAATCATATGGGCAATCAGAACGAACAATTTAGACCTTGGAGGATATTATACGTGCTTGTTCACTGGATTATCAGGGAAGTTGGGACCAACATCTTTATTTGGTTTAATTTTCTTATAATAACAGTTTTTATTCCAGTATACAGATGGCTCCATTTGAGTCATTATATGGAAAGCATTGTCAAACTCCAGCTTTTTGGAATGAAGTAGGTGAAAGGAAGAAGATGGGACCAGAATTTGTAGAAGGGATGGCAGAGAAAGTTCAGTTGATTCAGAAGCACATGAGAACAACTCAGAGCAGACAGAAAAGTTATGTAGATAACCGGAGGAAAGTTTCTCCATAGAAAAGTGTGATGCGTTTTGGTAAGAAGGGAAAGTTGAGTCCGAGGTTCATTAGACCTTATAAAATCCTGGATAAAGTTGGATTAGTTGCGTACAGAGTGGATTTACCTCCAATTTTATCCCAGGTACACAATGTTTTTCATGTTTTGATTTTGAGAAAGTATATACCAGATCCATCTCATATTTTGAGCTTAGAGGTAGTTCAGTTGGAAGAGAATCTCTCTTATGAAGAACAACCAGTCTAGATTCTTGACCGTAGAGAGAAAGTGTTGCGGAATAAGTTAATTCACTAGGTAAAGGTTTTATGTAAAACCCATATGTTTGAAGAGGCAACGTGGGAATCTAAAAATTCTATGAGGGATAAATACCCCCACTTATTTTGATAAGTGAATAAAAATTGCAAGGACGCAATTTACAAAAGGGGGAAAGGATGTAACATCCCAAGTAAATGAAGAATAAGAAATATTTCATATTTATTAATATTTGTGAATTAAATATTAATTTTACTTTAAAGGGGTTGCTATGTTCGATAGCATACCCAATACTCAATAACAGGTTTCTTTGAAATCTTACGTTGCACACTAATAATATAATATTATTATTTTAAATGGTAGTTAACTCCTAGATTTTGTATTGGTGGGAATGAATAAAACCAACTAAAATATGATTATACATGTTTGTTAAATGTATTTACTTTTATCCAATAAAAGTTAGAGGCTTAAAATGTGAATGAATCTAATTTTAAGCATAATTTACATTAAAAGGTTGATTTCCCAACTTTTAATGGAGAACCACCTTTAAATCTAGTTTTGGTAATTTTTATATGTTCTATTTGACCAAATAAAATTCTTCTTTTGATTTGGGACATCAAATTTTATTTTGGGTAATTTTTTTGGTATTTTTTGGATAAAGTTCATTTTTTAATGAATAGTGGAAAATATTGTATTTTAATTCAAAAGTGTCTTTTAATATAATTTATTTATATGGGTAGATTATCTTATTAATTGGTTTTAAAGTGTAATTATAATATATTTTTACCATTTAATCCAATTTTTGTCATTGGAATTAATTTCACTTTTAAATTGGACATAAACAAGTGCGATCTTTTGATAGTTACTATTTCGTAAAAACACACTATTTGTTTTAACAACGGGAATTAATTTTAATATTAATTAATGAAACTTTTATGTTTTGAATTTGTAAAAATAAACATCATTTTTGAATTCGGAATATCAAATATAGCTTAGGCTTAATTTTTGGTATTTTTCTGAAAAACTTCAATTTTTGATGAATAGTGAAACCACTTAGTAGTAATTAAAAAACTGACTTTTTGATTTAAATGAAATTTCACCACTTCTGTGAATTTAATTTCAAAAATCCAATATACACGGTTGTTATCAAGAACTAAAATGTGGTTCAATAAGATGAAAATAATTTTTTTTGAATAGTAACTTTTGACTTTTATTTACCACGGTTAAAGGTAAATAAGCTAATTCAAGGTAAAAAGAATATTATAATAATTCAAAAATTACCTTAACACTTCTCTAAACCTTATTAGTTGAGTCATTTACGACTATGGACATCTTTGGGTCTATTTTGGGACCCCATTGAGCCACTTGGGAGTGATAATGACAATTTAGATTAATTAATTTAAAGTAAAGGCAAAATAAACATAAACAAACATATTTTAGTAATTAATTTTTATATGGTGTTATATAAGTAATATTTTTGACTATAAATATTCATTTGAAATATAAAAATATTTCCTACATCATGGTATTTTTTTTATAATTTTTAGACAACAAAGAAATTAAATTATTTATGACACAATAATGATGCAGTGTTTACCTCATTAATAAATAATTTAAATAAATAAGATTATAAATATTAAAATAATATCCAAAACATGTGAAATTATTATTTTATGGTTTTATTTCTAATATTAGTCATCTTATATTCAAATTTAATGATTTTTGGACCTTTTTAAACCGAAGATAAGTTTATAATAAAATAATATTTTCACACTTTCCAAAAGAGCTCCTTCTCTCCCTTATAAAAGGAGACCACTTCTAACCAATTCCTCACAACTCTCAAGCCATTTGGCTCATCCAAACTCTGCCCAATTAATCTCCCTACATCCCTATCCTCCCCCTAGAAGCCTTACCTTAGTTATAAGGCACTTCAAGAAGTCCTTTTGGTTCAAACCAAAGGAAGTTACCCAAATTAGAGGTAACAGTTTCTCTTAAATTGTTTTCTTTTATTTTACTTCTACAACCCATAAACTCTTTTTATTCCTTTATTTTGTAACAACACCAGTATCCTAAATATAATATTCTGTTTTTATGATAAGGATTCGAACTACACATACACACACCTCCATCTAATGGATGAAGAACATAATGTTTCTGTGGATGGCAAACTAACGCCTCACGAAACGATGATTGTTCGATTATCTCCTACTGCCTCTCATGGTGGCCATTATGATGGAACTTTATTTATATATTATATATATTATGTTTATGTTTTCTTTATGCTTCTGTATTTTCTATTTATATCACGCCTTTATGGTTTCCATAGTGGGTAAATACGATAATCTCATTTGAGGAAGTGCGGACTATTGCCCCCTCAAAGTGATGTGACTTGTTAATGCCTTATGTGGGATGTATAAAGGATGGAGTTAATGATATTATATATGATATTATACTGTAATTATAATATAACTATGTATCATTATGCTTTAATTCCATAAAAATAAGAAATAGAAATGAAAGTAGCATTCATACGTATATACGACTTACCATCTCTATGAATAGTGCATTTCATTTCTTATCTCCAAATGTTATGTACTATTATAAATACAGGTATATACTGGATATATATTATATATATGATATCTAAATAATGAATATCATTCTGGATATAATGTAATATTGACCACATGGACAACTTGTAAATATAAGGAGTTCATTATTGACTCAGGTACCAAATATCGACAAAATGAACGTTATTAACTTAAATGATTACATAATGTTTATAAGATGGTAATAAGTGATATAAAAGGAATAATAAACTTTAAAAAGGTTCTTAATCAAGTAGAAATTAACTTTAGTTTATTATTCAGGAGATTAAAGAATGATCGAGTCAAGTCAGACACGAGGTAAGGGACTTCGTCTCAATCTCCTTTCATTGAGGCATTTTTAGTTTTATACACGACTTTATATTATATGGTGTATAAACCCCTTTTACTTTTCATTTAATTCAAATGGAATATTTTTATACAAATAGTTTTACTAAATGACAAAAAGTAATGTTTTTTTTACGTAAGCGGTGACAACGACCTTTCTGCCGCCGCAAGTATTATTTGATCTTTGGCTTCCTTAACAAGCCATAATGTTTTTAAAAGGAAAAATAAATACCATATACTTCTTTTAAATATTTTGGTATTGAAAATGATTTTGATAATGGATTTATTATTTCAATATCTTTAAATGATATTTTGTTATTGCAATGTGGAAATTTTATCTTTCCTTTATGCTTATGTTATGTGTTATGATCATGTTATGGTTCTTGGGAATTATTTATGTATACGGGTGGTTCCGTGATAAACCTAGGGAGGGTGATCCCGAGATAGCTCTCCAATGCATTGGGTAACGTAACATAGGTAAACGTGAATGTTTCTCCTAAGAGATTTAAGGAATATACTATGATGGGTATTCCAGAGTAACTCCCTATGTAGCTGTGATAGGTATAATGTAAGTATGTTATGGATGCCACAAGTTACCTTTATAATTTATGATTTCTATGTTTCTTTCATAAATCTTATGATTTCATGAGGTAATTAAAAGAGTTCATGTATTGTATGTATTTATGAACAAATGTTTTCATCCTTTGTTTTATAACCCTTACTGATCTTTTTATGCTCATCCCAAGTTTTGAAATGTTTTCACAGGACTTAAAGATGAATAAAGTCAAGGATGGGATTAAGGAAAAGTCATGTTG
Organism: Viscum album; assembly: GCA_963277665.1. NCBI lineage: Eukaryota > Viridiplantae > Streptophyta > Magnoliopsida > Santalales > Viscaceae > Viscum > Viscum album. Next base: position 2,098,126,488 of record OY728156.1, read on the forward strand.
TCTAAAACATGGAACTAGACATGACTCTTTTTTGCAAGAGTTTATATTTTATGAAAAAAATGGAAATGGTGTAGAAGTGTCTATTTTGAAATCTTTTGAGATATAATAGTTATGTCCTAATTCTCTAAAACTCTAAACCTGAAAAGATCCTCAATGTGAATTATTCATTTAATTCAATATTATGTAATGTTTAAGGCCTGGTCCTTATATACACACCATGTATTGTATACACACTGTGTAATGGTAGTTCATGACTTATTTAGTTGGGTATTTCATGGCTTGTATGTGGTTAATGGGTAGCCCATGAAAAGGGTTCATTTCTTATAGGTGGGATTCACAATGTGTAATAAATTTAGGTGTTAAAACCTTCAATACAATGCATTTTTCATAAAAAGTGGAAATTTTGAGGAAACCCAAGTATTACACGTAGTGTAACGGTTACACGATGTGTAACTGGTGAGATCTAGGTTATTTTATAACTCTTATAGCCAAATTTTGTTTCATTCAGACACCTCCCTTATCTCCTGTTTTGGAAGATCCCTAGGCACCCCAAGGATTCCCTCAATTCCTCTTCTTTCTACTTCGATCCTTTGGTTTCGGTGGATCGTCGTTAGTAATTCATGGTAGCTTCTCCTCCCTTTCTTGGTTGGTTTTCTTTTGTTCTTATTCTGTGGATTCATTGTGTCAATGTTTTTTTGGTTTTGGGTGTGTGTTGGGTTGAGTTTTGATGTTATCTGGGTGTAGTGTAGGTTGATCTGTGATTTCTTATGGTGTAGTTGTTGTTTGCAGACATTTCTTCTTCATCTTATAGTGTGCAGTGAGTTGGAAAGCTTCTTTGAGGTAGGTAATTCCTCATTTCTCTTTATTGTGTATCATGTGGGAAGGGTTTTTTTTATCTATGGTTTATGGTTTTGTTGGTTTATCAAATATGAATAATTTGGTGAATTGAAATTGAAAGGGTAAAGGGGGATGATTCACATGATTTTATAGATTTTATATGATTATGATATTATGATTCTACGGTTTTTATACTCAGATCAAAATTATGGTCGTTGGGGGATTTGTTTGCACTAAATATATGTGTTGTGACTTCTTCTTCTTTTTGTGATTGTTTTGATATCACCCTAAAATGGAAATTGTCTAACCACTTATATTTGGATAATAAAATGGTTTCCCCAAGATTATGGATTGTGTGATAAATCCCCTAAAGTAAAGTGCAATGTGATAAAATCCCCTTTGTAAATCTATTAAATGACTTTTTATGTATTGTTATGTGTTTTCGTGCTTGTGGGGAAGTGATGTGTGTTTGTGATGAAATGTGGGGATGATGGTTATTTTGTCATGCTTTTGGGGTGGCAAGGTGGTGGTTGTTTGACCATGATTTTGAGGCGGTGAGGTGGTGGTTGTTTGATATGCTTTTGGGAGGCGAGGTGGTGGTTGTTTGTCTGTGCTTTTAGGGCGGTGTGGTGGTGGTTGTTTATGTTGGAGTTGGTTTCATAAAACCAATTGTTTGTACTTTGATTGCATGAATATTTAATGTATTTAAATATTAAACATCTTATTACATATTTTTCATTGTTCTGTATGGCTATAATTTAATAATATCCTAGAGTATTTGTTACATTAATAAGGTCATAGAAGTTCCCCACTATGATGAGAATCTTGAAGTGCTATGACAAAATTCTTAAATATAGTTTTGTGGATGGATGACATACTATGATGGGACACATTTTATATGGAATTTTAGGCTTGATTGCTCATAAGCTGATGAGACTTCTTCTCATGAAGTTCGCACTTGGTAATCTTCAATATGAAAGATTATGAGAATAGACCCGCCAGTATGAATTCCACATGTTTTGGTGTCATTAGATATTCCTATATATGATCATGTGTAATGGTCCTTAGACTTTAAGATTATCATTAATATGTGTCATGACTCGCGCACTTAGATTTGCTGATGAAAATCATCACACCATATTTTAGCAGGAATTAGGGTACATTGGGTGCGTCACGAATGGCATGTTATTAATAGATAAGCCAAGGAAGGATTTGCATCTTCCATTTATGAAATTTGATATCTCTACCCTTTGATTGAAATAGAATTGTCACCCTAAATTCCATGGTCATGGTGTAATGACGGGTTTATATGAGGTAGTCAAAGAATGATGTATCAAGCATATAGGTTGATGACACTATCATGAAACCTACTTAATGATATATTGTGACAAAGGGATTATATTACACAGTGAGAATTTGTCTGTGGATGTTGTTGTTGTGAATTTAAGTTATTTCTCTTGGGTGACTTGACCCATTGCTAGACAGTAATCTTGGACTTTAGGAAAGACCGCCTAATTCCAATGAGAAAGAATCCTAGAGGGTCACACACTAAGTGTTTTTGGTGGTCTCGATTAAATTTTATTTGAATTTAATTAATGGAATAAATATTATTCTCAAGACCGATTAATAATTTTATTCAAGATAAAATGATCACATAAATTAAATAATATTTATTCATCAGATTGTGAATAAAATGTATTTATTTATTTTATTGAACATTTAATAAATATTTATTTATTATTTTGTAAATAAAAATATTTATTTAAGAGAATAAAATATTTTATTCTGATGTCCAATAAATGGAAGAGGAGTTCAAATAGACTAAGATCATGTCCGTTGATAAATTAATTATTTACAAGTTGGTAAATAATTTTTATATAGTTGGAGCAAGAAATAATAATAATACTATTATCATTATGTGGCACGAGATTTCATTTATGGTTCTGTTTTGCGCAAGTTGATGCACCACAAATAATATTGATGTTATTGTTATTATGTGGCATGAGTTTTCTCTAATAGTTATAATTGAATTTAATTTTTGTTTCATAATTAAATATTGTAACTAAAACCCCCTGTCGATTAATAGGTAGGTACGTTTATTGTTCCAAACCCCGGTGAATTGAGAATTTTTTAGCCAAAACATTTTCTCTCTCGAATCCTCTCATATCTCCCTCTCAAGAATTATAGAAGTTCTTCAAGACCAAAGAATGAGTGATCAAGAATGATCGACGCAAGACATTCACTTCACTATGCTAGCACCCAGAGAACGAGTGATGTTGTTCGGAGACCATTAGAGCACCAATGGATCACCACTGTCGGGATTCTACTTTTAGATCCTTGAGAGTGAAACAAATACAATCCAGAAGGTTCATTCCGGATGATCAATGATAATCAACAAATAAAGTACCTAAGACCGAGGTATTTAATTTCTTCAGAAATTAATAAATTAATTATAAACATGATGTGCAAGATTCTTTTTCTCGGATCCGGCGCTTTTATTCTCTTTATCTAAATCTTTGATTTTAATCTGTGGATATTGGTGTTCATCATTGTATTGATCCCATATTAGTCACTGATTATGGAAAAAGCAAAGTTGGGCCCCACCAATCACCACGCTTCTGCTGCGTACGGATCCTACAAGTGGTATCAGAGGGGGCTCATCACTATTTATAATTATTTAAATAATTCATCGATGATTTACACTTTAATAATTTAGTTTTTCAATTCATGTTTAATAATTATTGTAATATGAATTTAGAGATATATTCTTCCTCTTTTCGTTTCTCACAAATCTAACAAAATAATAATAATTTTTTAATTAAAATTAAATCGAGGATATCATCAGGAGGCGTCGGTGATTCTGTTCGAGTAACACGGCAATACACATCGTGTATTCAAAGTTACATGTCGTGTAATCTTTCATACATGCCGTGTAATCCAGATTACACACTGTGTAGTTGTGTTTAGTGCATCGGGAGTAATTAGGCAATTACTCAAGTTGTGTGCATTAATGACATGCAGTGTGGTTAATTCTTACACCACATGTTAACCAAGACAGAATGGAGCACGGTTAGCCGGATTACACGTCGTGTAGCCCACTGGACACAACATGTAGTCCCTTTGGGTCAAGGGTCAAACTGTGTATCCCATACATGGCTAAACTGACTAGTAACCATGTAACCTAGAGACAACACGATGTGTGGCCCACTGGACATGCCATGCACTCTAATATTTTCGAAGTATGCCTCACACGCCGAGTCCCTAGGTGTGTACTTTGGATAAGGAAGTGAAGGTACTATACACCATGTAATCAAAAATACATGTTGTGTATTTTACCAAATTATACAGAATTAAAAATTTAATGTTTGTGTAATGTTCGGAATTACATATCATGTAGATTCGAACAGCTGTTCACCATGTTACCTCCAAGGTTATGGATGAGAATCTCAGGGAAATTTAGAACAGGAATTAGATGAAAGGATTGGTTAATTAAATATAATAATTAATCTATTCAAGAAAGATTTATGTTAATAATAATGATTAAATAATTGAATGCTAGTTTTATTAAATGTGTAATTCATTACATGTATTTGGATGATCATGAGCTAGAATAGACCTTTGTATATGATTAGTTTCCTTTTAATTTATTTTAAATTAAATTGTTGGTCAGTGTGTCATCTCTCCAAATTAATATTTATGGCATGTGTGCCCATGGTTTCTTTTATTTAAATACCCATTTTACCCCTCACCTATGTCTGAGTTAAAAATCATATGTAATGGATGGATCTCTCAAGCTTTTGGAGACGGTTCAAGTAAGGAGATAAGGTGAAACCAATCCAAGGATATACAAAGGTAGATAGGTGGAAATCTATAGACATGAACCATAAATGGTTCGAGGTGTTTCTCCCCTAGGTCAGCGGTTAGTTTATCAACTGCTATATAAACTAACCATTAGAATAGCTCATGATCACACCCTTTACTTTATTTTATTTCTGTCAGTTGCATGGTTTTTCATTATGGATGTGTTGTCGCGACTACATAATTAATGAATTGACAAGAATTCAAGCACTACTGGAAATCTGGGCTATAGCCACGGACCTATAGCCACGGTTTTATAGAACCGTGGCTATAGGTTTTATATAGCTACGGTTTTTTCCTACCCGTGGCTATATCCCCTCGCCCGGTTTTTTTCTCCCCCATTCCATCGGGCTCCATCCTCGCCCTCGCCCCCAAGCGTCGGGCTCCATCTCCTCGCCCTCGCCATTTCTCCTCCCCGCGGCCTCATCCTCACCGCTGCCTCCTCCTCCACGACGCATCAACGCCACGCCATCCTCCTCGCCGACGCCCTCCTCGCTGTGCTCTCCTCACCGATGCTCTCCTCACTGACGCCCTCCTCGCCGCGACCCTCCTCGCCGCGTCATCCTCCTTGTGCCCTCCTCCCCGCCGGCGCCTTCCCCGCCGCGACCCTCCTCGCCGCGTCATCCTCCCCGCGCCCTCCTCACAGGCGCCCTCCTCGCCAGTGCCTTCCTCGCCGCGCCCTCCTCGTCGACGCCCTCGAGGTCGACACCCCCATCACCCTCTATTTTTTTCTCTCCCGAGTGATGTTTATCTGCATTTTTTTATGCCTCATTTTCACCTTCGATTTCTTTGATTTAGGTAAGCTTTACATGTTTTCCCTTTCTGTTTCATATCCGCTGAGGTTGATGTTTTGAAGCCACTGGTAGAATTAGTGTGTATTTTCATTGAAGAGGATTATAGATGTTTCTACATGGTCCATTACAAATCTTGGTATGATTTCTGCTCTATCTGCAAGTAACTTGGACACCTAAGTCAGGTCTGTTGATGGTCTTCTTCTAAATGGATTGGAATGGTTGCATCCCAAGGGATCAATACTAGGAATGTGGGTATTAGTATAATGTTGATTTTGGTAGATGAGTTTGGATCTACATGTTTTCCTATAAAGGATGCAGGATTCACAGGACCTAGGTTGTCATATGAAAATGCATTGTGATCCGACCACGACCATATAAGGAGCCCAGGGGCGAAAGTTGTTCCATCTGTTTCTAGTGCTGAATATGTACCAATATATGAAGAATTAAAATGAAATTGAGAAATTCAATAGAGACAAAGATTCCAATATATGAAGAATTAAAATGAGAGCCTTTCTCAGACAACAAGGCTGAATTTAATCCCTATATGGGCCCAAGAAACCCTTTACGACTGTTAATGAAATGTTCAGGCCATTGTAGAATACTAAGATGTTACCCCTAATATACTTATTAAGTCTCATAGAACCCTTTTACTTTACATAGGTGATGGGGTCCTTAGAGAAGTATATTATAAGTCTACCACTGTATAAATTTTCTAAAACATAAAAATTTATACATGACTGCTTCATTAGTAGGAATAACTTACTAGAATCATCATATGTTCACATTCAAAATAAAGCATTGTACTTCAATAAAAACCTATTTATAAGAGTTTAATAAAGTCAAATTATATTTAACCAAAATTAATGTTTCTATAGATGATGAGGATCAGAAATTAATCCTCTTAATCCCTCTTAACAATAGCTACATCACACTAATTGAGACCATGATATATGGTCGAGATTATTTAACTAAAGAAGATGTTAAATAATCTATTTGGTCTAAGGATTTGCATTCTAAACTTAAGATAAAAGGAGTGGTTGAGTGTTTTTCACAAGGGGAAGACCTAAAACTTAATGTAAAAAAGAAACAGTTCAATAGATACAAAAGTAAGAGTAATAAAGAACCCAAATCCAAAACTAGTTCCTTGGATAGAAAAGTCACATGTTTTCACTATGTTAAACCCATGCACATTAATCCCAAGTGTAGGAAACTCATGTGAGAGTTAGAACACAAAAAACCAACTGACCAGCCTTTTATGGTTGACTCAAGATATTATGCTATTGAATTCTGGAATATATCCATCCATAAACTCAATCATGAGTGGGTCCTCAACTCTAGATATTATTGTAACTTGTGTCTATATATAGAGTCTTTTTTGAATCTATTCAAGAAGTTGGAAGGGTATATCCTTTTAGGAAACACTACTACAAATTTGGGCTATAGCCACGGACCTATAGCCATGATTTTATAGGTCCGTGGCTATAGGTTTCATACTGCCACGGATTTTTTTCCAATCTGTGGCTAAATCGCACGATTCCGTTTTTTTTTCCAATCCCTCGGGCTTCCTCCATGCCTCGCGTTTCCTCCTCCCTAATCCATCCTCCTCATTGTGCCCTCCTTCTTCATGATGCCTCCACGCCGCGCCCTCCTCCTCCCCGACGCCTCCTCGCCGCGCCCTCCTTGCCGCGCCCTCCTCCCCGACACCTCCTCGCCGTGACCCTCCTTCCCGATGCTACCCTCACCAGCAGCACCTCTCCGGCGATTCCCCATGGCGGACGACCTCCCCTCCCTTGTGCTCCCTCGCCAGCCGCGGCCTCCCCTCCCTGCGCGCATGCCTCCGGCGCCCCACCTCCATGTGCGCACGCCTCCGGCGCACCTCCTTGTTGGCCAGTCCACCTCCGGTGACCGGACTCCTCCTGGTCGAGCCCTCTTAGCACCGCCAAGATTATGTAAAAGGTACATAGTATTCATGGATTTCTAGGGTACTATAAGTGATTTTTGGAACACATCGCAAGGATTGTAATTCATTTGACCTCCCATATGTGGAATAGGAAGAAGTTTTCCTAGACTAAACAGTACCAAAGATCCATCAAGGGATTGAAGTTCAGCTTAATGAGTGATCATATTTTTAGACTATCTAAGGAGATCATGGAGTACTTAGTTTATGGTTCTGACTTTAGAAAAGTGATTGGTTGGATGTTGATGCAGATATATAATTTTATTACATATGGGTCAAGGAAATTAGTACCCCATGAGTAGAAAAACATGAATTGTGATCTAGATCTAGTATTATTAGTCCTAACTTAGACGATTTGGAAGAATTGTCTTATGCGTGATCAAATTGATATTTAATTAGACCATCAGAGTCCCGGGGATGTATTCACATATAGGGACATGAACATGAGGAACTGTTTCATGTTGTAATTATTATAGATCAATGAATTTGAGATATTATATACTCATTGAATTTAAAAAATTGTATTAGATTCCATTAGAAGGAAGTCCCATGCTCATTTTACTTAGGAGGCATTTGAGCGATTTTCTACCATGACATGAACACTTGTTGGGATTGTGGGTGAATATTTTATTCAGTTGAAGGTGATGACTCCTTTAATTATCTATCATGTGAGATATTCCATTTTATGTTACACCTACTATGAGTTATTATGTGAATAGATATCCTTCGCAGATTCACCCAAAAGATTTTTTGAATAAGGGAATGGTATCTTAATTTTATAGGGATGGATTGTGGTCCTAGTAATGATGTTAGAGTATGTGATTATAGAGTTTCACACAACCCATTTTCTATACATCCTTAGGTGTGGAATATGTACATAATACTTCATTGGAAATTTTTGTGGGCTATTATGACACAAAACAAGGCTGATTTCATCTCTTGATGCTTCACATGTCAGTAGGTGAAGACTATGATCCAGGTTCGAGTTGATTTTTAACAACCCCTAGTGATCCTAGAGTGGAAATGGAATTGAATTTCCATTTACATTAGTACATGGTGTTAATGTACATCAAGAGCCCATGACCCCATCTATTTTATAATTGACCAACTTCTGGAGATCGTGAAATTCCTTTATATCCTGGAGTAATGTCTAGAGGAGTGTTTGGGAAAGTCATAAAATAGTAGATTGTTTTCCATTATGGGTTACCCTCATATATTCTATCAAACCCTGATATATGGTTCACATTATGGCTTTGGAGGGGCCTATATGTGATAACTATGAGCTAGATAAATATGAGTACAACCTTCCAACCCTAGACAAATGGGAACACCGAGCTCACTATAGAGGTACTTGATTATATGCTAAGGGCTTGTGTAGTAGACTTCATCTACGGCTATGAAAATTGCATTCCCCTGAGAGACTTTTTTTTTAAATAATAGCTTCCATTCTACTATCACTATTTATCATCTTGAGGCCATCTATGAAAGTACCTTCAGGCCACCATTGTTCCCCAAATAGACCGTAAAGAAATCTCTTGTTGTGCCATATATTTTCTAGGAAATGATAGAGAAGTACAAGTTCATCCATGAGTTCATGAAGACATCCCAGAATAAGTTGAAATATAATATATATCTATAGAAAAGGCCATTGGATTTTGAGTAGAGAGACCAAACATTCCTTTATGTATCCCCACAATGTGGATTGGGGAGATTTTTCCAGGGTTCATGATATCTCTACCGCCACGATTCATATCCCTCTCCGTGGCTAAATCATAACCCGTTTTTTTTCTCTCCCAATTATCATCGGGTGCCTCCTCTGCCCTCTCGCCGCGCCCTCCTCCTCCCCGACGCCTCCTCGTCGTGCCCTCCTCCTTCCCGACGACTCCTCGCCGCGCCCTCCTTCTCCCAGATGCCTCCTCACCGCGCCCTCCTTGCCACGCCCTCCTCCCCGACGGCTCCTCGCCACGACCCTCCTTCCCGACGCGACCCTCCCCCCCGACGCCTCCTCGCAGCGACCCTCCTCCTCGACTCAGCTCTTCCGAAGGCTCCTCGCCGAGACCCTCCTCCTCACTGCGACCCTCCTCCCGGACGCCTCATCCCCAACGCCTCCTCCCCGACTCCTCTCTTCTGACGCCGAGGCAAGTTTTTATGTATGTAAGAATATGAATTATATAATATTCTTCGTAGTTCATGGAGTTGCAGAAATTTTCTCTAACCTTGGGAGGTGATGAGCATTCTATGTATCATCGGTTTGAGTATGGGTTGATAATTCCAAATAAAAAAAGTTGAGGGAGGATCCCCCTATCTCACCCATTAGGTATGACCGAAGTATCTTTTGTGAGACCCATTAATAATGAAAGAGATTCTTGATTTGTAGATAAGTTATTGAATAAGCTTAATAAATATGGTTGAGAAACCAAAACTATCAAGTACTTAAAAAGTGAAATCCTAGCTAAGAGTGTCAAAATCTTTAGAGATGTCAATATTTAAATCAATATTTCTAGGTTTGGATCTCCTCTATAATATATTCACACATTCAGAGTTAATATATAAATAATCTATCACTTCCATGTATAAGAACCAACTAATACTTCTTCCATATTCAATTATCTAAGAGTTGAATGAGTTTTGCATGTTATTTTAAAACCATACATTGGAAATCGTAGTCATGTATCTTCTCATATATTACAACCAATCACTAGTTGAAAACTCATGTAACATGAGTGGCCTTTTTTGGGAGATCATATTTCTTCTCTTCCTTGTCTAATTCTTATGCAAAGTTAGATGATTCTGTTGTTGCTGATGCATACATTGATCTCTTGACAATTTCATTATCCAATTCCTTGCTTGGTATGGATTCCAATGATCCTCCTAAAACATTGGCAACCATGAAATTTATTGGTTCCATATTTTCCAATGTAAGAACTAGCTTTCATAAAAAAAAGCATGATATATGTGCTTTTACATGGAGAAGAAAACTTCTGTTTCATTTGAGCATTGTTACAGATAGCTGTCCAGAAGATGATAATGATGGTTTATCATTCATGCCAATGATCCAAATTTCTGAATGGCTGGATTAGTTCTCATGTCATCTATTTTCTTTACTTCTACACTTGGAACCATACAGTTTTATGTAAGTGTTTATGCCTTTTTTTCTGTACCTTTCTTCAATCATTCATGTATTATTCTAATATTTAGTTATGAATTATCTAGTTATTAGGTAGTTTATGGTATTGCAGAAGTTAAGGGCTACACTCTTCATCGGTTTTAGGAATGATCCTGATTGAGGATGGTCCCTATTATTTTTTCATGCTGAAAATCCTGCTTGGGAAGCTCTCTCAAAGTCTCTATAGTCAGGTATGTCCTATAATTGAAGGTTGTTCAATCTAGTAGCTTCAAGAATCCATTTTTCTTCATTTTTTAAGATGATTTAATCTTTGGAAAATTTGTATAATTACCTAAATCGTGTAAAATTTGTCCTTTTTTTCTGTCTACAGTTGACACACTGATCACATATATATAAGAAGTTGTTATATCTCATTTCTTTTCCCACTATTTTCTTATAGGTGGTTTCTTATGATAAGACCGGTTCTATCCACCACCATCGAAGACAATGAGTTCAAGATTTGGGTATGGTTTATTCCATTTTTATTCTTTCAGCCACCTATGTTCAATATATGAGTAGTCATTCAATTTGACATTACCGTTTATCTGCTTATAGGGTGATTCTTCTGGTTCAAGATCCCAAACAACTGACTCAGGTACTATATTAATGTCATCATTGTACCTAACGGTATGTAATAACTTATTCCATCATGATTTTTGTTTTATGTACTCTGAATTCTTTATTCAAATTACAAAATTGTAAATGTGCTTTTCAAAATATTCTCTTAATGAAAAATGTAATTTTATCTTATGCAATTTAATTTCTCCATGCATCCAAATCTAACATATCATTCTTTATACATTGAACATCAACTATTCTCTATACTTTCAAGGGAGTTATATGATTATTAGCTACTTTATTGTATTTATTACTCAGCTCGATTGTATTATTATCACATGATCATTAGTAGTTGCATTTTTTTTTGGTGCTCCAACTCTTGTGTATGTAGATTCATATCATAGTCTTTCAACTTTTCTACTATCGGGTATGTTATACCTGAATCGTCTGATCATAGGGTGTCTACTTAGCATACAATTTTATTGGACCATCCGATGATCCTCCATTGCATATTGTATTCTCACAGCGCATATTATTTCCTCTGATTGCAGTGTACTCCATCTGATGATCAATCCGATATTCTCACTCTTCCCATTCGTGTCATTGCACGACCCCTTCATTTGGTTGTTTTACATTAAAATTCTCATACTATGTCTGGTTATCTTGAACCATTTCATCTATGATTATAACCTTCTGATAGTTACTGCATGCGGAAGTATTGCTAGATCGCCTCTATCCGAGCAATGGAGTCTTGGTTTATCCGAGCATCTCGGTCGGTGTATTTATGTCTGAACATCCCCCCTGCCCGCAACACCCACCCTGCCGCCTTCGAATCAGCCCGCACCATCCCCCCAACACCTGCAACCAGCCCCTTTCAACCAGTATTCCAGCCTCCTCCTGCTACCTTAGCTCCTGGTCTGAAGATGTTGCCCCGCGGATGTCGCTGGATTGGGCCAACACGCTGCGGTCACGCCGCGGTCACTCCGCGGTCACGCGGCAGTCACGCCGCGGTCACTCCGCGGTCACGCCGCAGTCACGCCGCGGTCACGCCGCGGTCACGCCGCGGTCACGCCGCAGTCACGCCATGATTTTGCCCTGCTCCAGCCACATCCAGCCCACACCAGCCCCCTTCCACCTTCATTTCAGCTCGCTGCCACCAGCATTCCAGCCCGCAACAGCCCCCCCCCCCACCCACCACCTTCGAATCAGCCCGCACCATCCCCCCAACACCTGCAAACAGCCCCCTTCCACCCGCATTCCAGCCTCCTCCCACTCCCTTCGCTCCTGGTCGGAAGATGCTGCCCTGCGAATGTCGCTGGATCGGGCCAACACGCTGCGGTCACGCCGCGGTCACGCCGCAGTCATGCCGCGGTCACTCCGCGGTCACGCCGCGGTCACACCGCGGTCACGCCGCGGTCACGCCGCGGTCACGCCGCGGTCACGCCGCGGTCACGCCGCGGTCACGCCGCGGTCACGCCGTGGTCACACCGTGATTTTTCCCTGCTCCAGCCACATCCAGCCCACACCATCCCCCTTCCACCTTCATTTCAGCCCGCTGCCACCAGCATTCTAGCCCGCAACAGCACCCCCCCCCCCCCCCACCACCTTCGAATCAGCCCGCACCATCCCTCCAACACCTGAAATCAGCCCCCTTCCACCCGCATTCCAGCCTCCTCCCACTCCCTTCGCTCCTGGCCGGAAGATGCTGCCCTACGGATGTCGCTGGATCGGCCAACACGCCGCGGTCATGTCGTGATTTTGCCCTGCTCCAGCCACATCCAGCCCACACCAGCCCCCTTCCACCTTCATTTTAGCCCGCTTCCACCAGCATTCCAGCCCGCAACAGCCCCCCCCCCCCCCACACCACCTTCGAATCAGCCCGCACCATCCCCCCTTCCACCTGCAACCAGCCCCCTTCCACCCACATTCCAGCCTCCTCCCACTCCCTTCACTCCTGGCCGGAAGATGCTGCCCTGCGGATGTCGCTGTATCAGGCCAACACGATGCGGTCACGCTGCGGTCACACCGCGATCACGCTGCGGTCACACCGCGGTCACGCCGTGGTCACGCCGCGGTCACACCACGGTCACGCCGTGATTTGGCCTTGCTCCAGGACAACACCCTGCAGCGGTTACTCCTCCTTAGAGAAATGTTGAATGGTTAGCTCTATAATTTTTCGTATTTCCTCATTCCTAAACTATATCTCCTCTCAGCGCTGCCTCTCATCCATCTTTCCACAAAACGTGCATAGCAGGTGGTAAAAAGGCTCAATTCAACTGAAAACATTGGTTTGGAATTGTCTGGCATATTTTATTGTACATGTATCACATAATATTTGTTCGGTAATTCTTCTTTTTCCTCATCCTCTTCACATGTTTTCTGAACCAGATCATCCTCATCCTCTGCACATGTCGTCTGAACTGGATCAGCCTGTTGTGATGGAAATTCGATGTCTGCTTTTGGCTGTTTTAGATGAAATTCCTTCCATAATTCCCTCATCTCATGTAACACTCATTGGAGGAGGATGATCACTGCCAAGTTGAGTTTTAAAGGCTGCAAACAATCTGTTTGATGCAATTCCAAAGAGGCTGTTCTATTCTGAGGGCCTATTTCATGCTGGAGTTCCCACATTTCCCCCACAAGCTGGCAAAGGGAGGTCTGTTTGGGCCTATGAAAATAGGGCTTGTTTGTTATGGACAAAGATGCAACTGGAGACCTGGTTTTCTTGAAGAGTTTCCATGAAGGGTCTTCACTGTAGAGGAGACTAGCTCTGGTCTGTATTTTATAGTTGCTTCCATGATGGTTCCCACAACCGTTTGACTAAATTTCACACCAAACCAAGCCCTGCTAGTGACTCTTTTTCGATGCACTATAAAAATCCCATGGCAAACCCACCAAAATCAAACCAGCTATTCCAAGGCCATTTCCACTCTCACTAAAAAATCCAAACTCAAGCCCTTTTACAATTCCAAGCTCCCACTTCAATTTAGCCACTATGAACTCCTTTCCAGTCCCCCACCATTTTTCAATCCACCTAGGCAACCCATCCACAACTTGACCACCAATCAGGCCTACCCACCTCTCAACTTCTAAGCCACCAACCCCACATTTTCCACCAGACATCCCACTTTAAAACCATTCCAAACCTCACCCAATTCTAACCAATTAAACCAGACCCCTTAACATTTGAAGCCCTCATCTAAATTCCTGTTCCAACTCACTTAAGGGGGGCGGGTTGTCCAGCAGGGGGGCGGGGCTGTCCAGCAGGGGGGAGGGTTGTCCAGCAGGGGGGAGGGCTGTCCAGCAGGGGGGAGTGTTGTCCAGCATGGACTTAACTGGTTTTTTGGCACCCAAAAATACTGAATGATATTGTCTCATGCATAGTAACCTCTCTTAAAATTGATCAAAGTACCTTACATGCTGACTTGGATCTATTCGACAGAGTAATGGTTGAAATAAACCTTGACTCAAAACTTCCCAGCTCAATTAACTTCAATGCCAATGAATACAAAACTGAATATATAGTAGAATATGAGCGAAAACCCCCATTTTGGGATCACTATAAAATCATAGGGCATACTATCTTCAACTGTAGGGTGATTAGGAAGCAGGTAATACAACCATCTGAGAATGAATGGAAGGAAATGAGGAGACCTAAAAAAGACAAAGCCCCCATGATAGACATTCCTAAAATATCCAAAAATAAATATGAAGTTTGGGTCAAAAAACTCACACTTTGACTCACATAAGAGATAGTTCAGGAACCAAATGGGTGGATGAAGTGGAGGAAGAAGAAAACTCTATTAATGATCAAAACCTCTCAATTGAAATTAAAAACCTTTTAATAGACACTATTAGAGTATCAACCAAGCAGGAAAAGATTTCTAGCTATCAACATGACCTAGAAAATCATAATCTCTAGCACCCAATCTTGGATGGAGGGAATTTTTCTACTAATGAACTGAAGAAACTAACCTGTACTCCTAGTACTTCAATCCACAATAATGATGTTTGCACTAAAGAAAATGATGTTGCTGACACTCCATACTTAAGCGCCAAGCAGACCCATATTACTTCCACACCTAAATTAGGTATGCAAAAGGAAAACCAGGAAACCCCCTAGTCTTCTAGCTCTATGGTGAAACCTGCCTCCATAGACCTAGAAGCTCGAGCAGGCATGAAAAAGATTCTAGCACCTGTTTTATATGACAATTCAATTTCGGTTCTCGTACCCTAACATATATAGGTTTTTAATGTTCCCCCAGAGCAGAAGTAGAATCTCTCTCAGAACTCTATCGAACAACAATCTGCTCTAGATCCTGTTATTCTAGGTACTTATACTCCTCTTTCTTAATGCTACTAATAACTATTCCATTCTGTCTAAAAAACTGCGTTATGATCAAAATGAATCTTCCTCTGATTTTTTCTCTAAGAATTCTGCTTCTCTACACTGATGCAACCTGACCACTACTATCCCATCCCATATTGCTAAAAAAAACAATGCCTCTTTTATGAATAGTAACCTAGTTTTAACTACAGGTGACTCCACAATGGGAAAGTAGCATGAGACCAAATCACATGTCCATAATCCTGGGTCTGGGGGGGCATCTGTCCTGGGGTGTCCAGAGTCTGGGGGGGGCAGGACTGGTAGGGGTGTCCAGGGTCTGGGGGGGTCTTTCCTGGGGGGGTCTGTCCTGGGGTGTCCAGGGTCAGGGGGCAGGGGGCAGGGGTGTCCAGTAGGGGGAGGGGTGTCCAGCAGGGGGAGGGGATGTCCAGGCAGGGGGAGGGGTGTCCAGCATGGGGGAGGGGTGTCCAGGGGGTGGTCCAGGGGTGTCCAGGGTCTGGGGGGGGGGGGGGTCTGTCCTGGGGTGTCTAGGGGCAGGGGGCAGGGGTGTCCAGCAGGGGGAGGGGTGTCCAGCAGGGGGAGGGTCTGTCCAGGCAGGGGGAGGGGTGTCCAGCATGGGGGAGGGGTGTCCAGGGGGTGGTCCAGGGGTGTCCAGGGGTCTGGGGGGTCTGTCCTAGGGTGGGGTCTGTCTTGGGGTGTCCAGGGTCAGGGGGCAGGGGGCAGGGGTGTCCAGCAGGGGGAGGGGTGTCCAGCAGGGGGAGGGGTGTCCAGCATGGGGTAGGGGTGTCCAGGGGGGTGGTCCAGGGGTGTCCAGGGTCTGGGGGGGTCTGTCCTGGGGTGGGGTCTGTCCTGGGGTGTCCAGGGTCAGGGGGCAGGGGGTAGGGGTGTCCAGCAGGGGGAGGGGTGTCCAGCAGGGGGATCTAATATAACTCTTGAAATCTCATTCATGTGTTTCCAATGAGTTCTTCGACTGATGTAACAGTAGAAAGCATAAACCATTTAACAAAAAGAGATCTGACCCTCGTTAAGGAAGGTGCAAGTGATAAGCTTGCAAGTCGGGTTTCATGTCCTCAAAGCACACAAAATTTAGAAAAGTTCTTGAACCGTCCCTACTGTTTTTTTTACATCCACATTGCCCAAAAACTAATTCCCAGCTCACCATAAGCCTGACAAGGATAAGCTCTCTCTTTTATCCAGTTCCGATACCGCCATCACTAGCTGGTCTATTATGGACACTTAATGAGTAGGTTTTCACTGAAGTTAACCTTACACCCTATGCTACAACTCTATTCTGCTATGACAATAATGAGGAAATTTCATTTGGCCAACAGGGGGGGCTGTCCAGCAGGGGGGGCTGTCCAGCAGGGGGGGGGGGCTGTCCAGCAGGGGGGGCTGTCTAGCAGGGGGGGTCCAGGGGTGGTGTCCAGGGGGTGTCCTGGGGTTTAAGGGGTCCAGGTGGTGTCCAGGTGTGGTGTCTAAGGGTGTCCAGTGGGGGTCCAGGTGGTGGTGTACAGGGGTGTCCAGTGGGTGGTGTCCAGGGGTGTTCAGTTGGGGCATGGGGGCTGTCCAGTGGGGTGTAGGGGGCAGGGGGCAGGGGGCAAGGGTTTCCAGCAGGGGGAGGGGTGTCCAGCAGGGGGAGGGGTTGTCCAAGCAGGGGGGAGGGGTGTCCGGCAGGGTGGGGAGGGCTGTCCAGGGGGTGCAGGGGGTGTCCAGTGGGGCTGTCCAGTGGGGTTGTCCAGTTGGGGCATGGGGGCTGTCCAGTGGGGTGCAGGGGGGCATGGGGGACTAAGGGGGGCATGGGGGGTGTAGGGGGGTGTTTTGTTTCATGTGGATTTGTGGCCTCACCAAATTGGTTGTTCCATTTTGAGTTACTGTAGTGTAAGGGTAGTGATAACCCCTATGACCCAAGTATCTTCAAAATCTTGATCATTTGTATTTCTCATCCTCTAAGATATTTCTATAGGTTTCCTCTGGTGAAAACCTTGATCGCCATTGCTGCTTTGCTTCATCAGAGCTCTTTCCATACCTATCTCTCCTTGAACTCATATCATTTCTTGTTTTATAGTGGAGATGACTTCCTTCCTTCAAGGAAGAAGTGAAGACCCTTCTTGGTGATAGTTCCACAAGTGCAGAAATGAGAATATGAACTTTTGGATCCTGGTGCAGATGGGCTGCGAGGGGGGGCTGGTGCAGGTGGGCTGGGGGGTTGCAGGGGGCAGGGGGGCTGGCAGGGGGCAGGGGGGGCTGGCAGGGGGACAAGCAGGGGGCTGGGGGGGCTGGTGCAGGTGGGCTGGGGGGTTGCAGGGGGCAGGGGGGCTGGCAGGGGGCAGGGGGGGCTGGCAGGGGGACAAGCAGGGGGCAGGGGGGCTGGCAGGGGGCGGGGGGGGGGGGGGGGGGGCTGGCAGGGGGACAAGCAGGGGGCAGGGGGGCTGGCAGGGGGCAAGCAGGGGGCAGGGGGGGCTGGCAGGGGCAGGGGGGTGGGGCTGGCAGGGGGACAAGCAGGGGGGTGGTAGGGGGGGGGGCTGGCAGGGGGACAAGTAGGGGGCAGGGGGGGCAGGGGGACAAGCAGGGGGTGGCAGGGGGGACTAGCAGGGGGCAGGGGGGACTAGCAGGGGGGCTGTCAGGGGGCAGGGGGGACTGGCAGGGGGGTGGAAAGGGGGGACAAGTAGGGGGGAGGGGTGTCTAGGCAGGGGGTAGGGGTGTCCAGGCAGGGGGGACTGGTAGGGGGCAGGGGGGACTAGCAGGGGGTAGGGGGGCTGGCAGGGGGACAAGCAGGGGGCAGGGGGGCTGGCAGGGGGACAAGCAGGGGGCAGGGGGGGCTGGCAGGGGGGCTGGCAGGGGGACAAGCAGGGGGACAAGCAGGGGGAAAAGGGGGGGGGTGGCAGGGGCAGGGGGGCTGGCAGGGGCAGGGGGGCTGGCAGGGGGACAAGCAGGGGGCAGGGGGGACTGGCAGGGGGGACTGGCAGGGGGTGGCAGTGGGGGACTGGCAGGGGGGACTAGCAGGGGCAGGGGGGGACTAGCAGGGGGCAGGGGGGGCTGGCAGGGGGACAAGCAGGGGGCAGGGGGGCTGGCAGGGGGACAAGCAGGGGGCAGGGGGGCTGGCAGGGGGACAAGCAGGGGGCAAAGGGGGGGCTGGCAGGGGGACAAGCAGGGGGCAAGGGGGGGCTGGCAGGGGGCAGGGGGGGATGGCAGGGGGACAAGCAGGGGGAAAAGGGGGGGCTGGCAGGGGGCAGGGGGGCTGGCAGGGGAACAAGCAGGGGGGGTGCTGGCAGGGGGACAAGCAGGGGGCAGGGGGGACTGGCAGGGGGGTGGTAGTGGGGGACTGGCAGGGGATGGCAGGGGGGTGTCCAGGGTGTGTCCAGGGGGTATTTTTTTTTATGGATTTGGACACCCTATAGCCACGGTTTAAAACAGTGGCTATTGGTTTATTGCCACGGTTTTTTAACCGTGGATATAGACATAATTCCACGGTTTAAAATCGTGGCAATATATTCTGTCCGGCCTTTAGTGTAGCCACGGTTTGAGGGCCTATAGCCACGGTTCTAAACCGTGGCTATAGCCCAAATTTCCAGTAGTGAAGATGGAACTAAAATAAACCAGGCTTATGCATAAATATTATCAATAAATGGTTAATCACTTAAGTAAGTTCTACTTAATATTAACGAGAATCTGATAAAGATAATAAGGAAATTTACATATAATAGATAAAAATCCCTCAATAAAATATTAAGTTAGACTAAGCTTTATGTTTATTGATTAAGGGTAAGACTTAATAAAACTATGTGTTTGACCAAGCCTTTTTGGGACACTTACTTTTATATAGGAAGATCTTATGAAATTTTCGAGTTTACTTAACCATTTTACATCAAGAGAAGTAGTCCTTTCTAGACTTAGTGTAAATTTGGAGGGGAAAGTGTTGAGGAAATCCAAGTCAGGATTTTAGGAGTAGGGAGTCCACTCAACAGATCAAGGAGTTTTAATACCACAATTGGAAAAGACCTGCCTACCTAAATACCTTCAAATAGATTGAACAACCCTTGTTGGGGTTATATAAAGGGGAATATGGATCCTTTCCACTAGAATGTCCTAGCAACTAGACATTCTGAATTCAATGTTGAGGGTCATTGGGACTTGATAAAATAGTGGGATACTTAATAAAATTAATTTATTATTTCTCATAAAATGTAATCAAGAGAGTACTAATTATCTGCTCTTTTAATTATATAATAAAAATGAAAATATTATTAGCCACACTATCCCTACAATCAATATTGGATAAAAACAACATCTTTACTGATAGTAACTTCTAAGAATGGTTTATAAGACTTCAGGTCATTCTATGCCATGAACGAAAATCTTACGTACTAGAGTCCTCGTTACCTGATCTGCCTACCCAAGAGGCGAGTGATGAAGATTTCCTAGTCAATGAGAAACATATGAACAACATGGTCGACATTCAATGTTTGATGTTATCATCAATGTCTATTGAACTCATGAAGTCTCATGAAAACATGGATGTCTATAGCATGCTTGAGCACCTCCATGGTCTTTACCAAGAGATAGTAAGATAAGAATAGTTTGAGATCT
This sequence comes from Viscum album, assembly GCA_963277665.1. Lineage (NCBI taxonomy): Eukaryota > Viridiplantae > Streptophyta > Magnoliopsida > Santalales > Viscaceae > Viscum > Viscum album. Next base: position 2,098,146,590 of record OY728156.1, read on the forward strand.
CCAAGGTACTCTTTCAGAGTAATATTGGAGGGGTTGTCCCAGCTAGGCCTCAAATAGTCAATATCATTGTCTACATTGAGCTCCTGGAGGTTCTAGGGTTTAAAATCCCAAAAGAACAGAGTAAGGATCTAATTCTCACATCACTCCCTCAAATATTCTCTAGTTTTGTTGTGAATTTCAATATGAACAAAATTAAAAAGTATCTACCAGATCTTCTTATCCTCCTTCACCAAGTGGAAAAATATATGAAGCATGAAAAGCCTTCTATCCTTATGGTGAATAAGAGGAAAGGGAAGGAAAATATATTTAATCCCAAAGATTCTTCACACCCTTCCAAGAAAATAAATATCAAAGGGGATATAAGGGAATAGGAAGTTGTTTGTTTCACATGTGGAAAGAAGGGTCACTGGAAGAAAAACTACACCCAGCTAAAGAAGCAAGGGGAAACTTCAGGTGTGTTTATTATTGAGTACAATTTATTTTCTTCTAAAAATTTGCATGTGGTGCTCACATATGTATCCAAATAAAGAAACCAAGTAGATTCAATAAAATTGACTGAGGATAGGTAGATCTACGAGAAGCCAATAGAGATAGACTTTTTTTTTAGCTGTTGGGGACTACCACCTCACATTACAAACTGGGATGATCTTGGTTTTAAAAGGTTTTTATAATGTGCCTTCTATAACCAAAAACATTACTTCTATATCCATACTAGATACAGATGGATTTATTTTCAAGTTTTGAAATGAATTTTTCTTATTTTATAAAGATATCATTTGTTTTGGTAGGTCACATTTATATAACGGTTTTTACGTGTTGGATTACACAAACCAATTAATGGCAATCGATTACGAAGCTAATTCACATGACTCATACCACACCCAACTTTGGCATCCCTGACTAGGTCATGTAAATGAGAAACGCTTGACAAAGTTACATCAATATGGATATTTAGATTCTTTCAAACTAAAACCACTTAGTGTATGTCACACATGTTTACAAAGAAAATTTACTAAAGCCTCATTTAGTGGGATGGGTGAAAGAGCCAAAGAGATTCTTGAATTGGTTCATACCGATGTGTGTGGACCATTTTCAGTTGAATCAAGGGGTGGTTACTCATACTTCATAACTTTTACTCATGATTTTAGTATATATGGATATATTTACTTAATGAGGTATAAGTTAGATTCTTTTGATAAGTTCAAGGAATACAAGAATAAAGTTGAGAACCATCTTGGTAAGAAGATTAAGAAACTCTTCTTAGACTGAGGTGAAGAATATCTTAATCATGACTTCATTGATTACTTACGGGAGTTTAGGATCCTATCCCAACTCACTCCTCCTTACACACCTCAGTGGAATGGTTTAAGTGAAAGGAGGAACCACATCTTGTTGGATATGGTGAGATCAATGATTATTCATGAAAGTCTTCCATTATCCTTTTGGGGATATGTGTTACAAAAAGAGGAACACATAATAAACCAAGTACCAATTAAATCAATAAATGGCATTAAATACGAGCTTTGGAGTGGAAGAAAATCCATTTTATCAAATTTACATTTTTGGGGAAGTGAAGAATTTGTTAAGGCCTCTTTAGGTAACAAAATCGCACCCCGAGGCACAAAGTGTACCTTTATAGGACACCCCAAGGAAACTAGGGGATATCACATATATTCCCCCTTATACAAAAAGGTTATAGTGGAAAGACACACTATATTCCTTGAGAGGGAGAACATATCCAAAAGAGATAGTGGGAGAGAGATATACTTCGATTAATTCGAAGCTCAAGGTACACAAGAGTTGGTATGGGAGTAGATTCCACAAAGCCCTGTAGAAGAAAGATATGTTCCAAAGACACAAGTACTATGTAGGAGTACAAGAGAGGTTAAAGAACTATAATGGTTTAGTTTTCTAGTTACTAAGGATGGTGACTTATTATTAGTTGATAATAATAATCATTTAACCCACAAGAAATTAGTAAGTTGAACACATGTTTCCAAGTGGCAAGAATCCATGAATTCTGAAATAGATTCCATGCACCAAAACCAAGTCTAGATTTTGGTAGATCCTCTAGTATATGTAAATCCTATTGGTTTCAAATGGGTATTCAAGAAGAAACTGGACATATAAGGATGATTCATTACCTATAAGACACGATTGGTTGCAAAAGGGTTTAAACAATGTCAAGGCATTGACTACGACGAAACCTTTTCACCGGTTGTAATGATGAAATCCATAAGAATTCTACTGAACATTACCACTTACCATGACTATGAGATTTAGAAAATGGATGTCAAAACAGCCTTTCTTAATGGGAACCTTCAGGAAGATGTCTATATGACACAACCTAAAGGTTTTGTGATTCCAAAGGATTCCAATAAGATATGAAAGTTTAAAAAATCCATTTATGGATTAAAGTAAGAATACAAGTCATGGAACATTTATTTTGATGAATACATAATGAAATTTGTTTTATAAAGAATGAATTTGAGCCTTGTGTCTACAAATGGTTTAGTGGGAGTGCAGTCATTTTCCTAATTGTATATGTTGATGACATATTACTCATTGGAAACGAAATAATAGTTTTATATTCTGTTAAGGCATGGTTGAATAAATGTTTCTCCATGAAGGACTTGGGCGAGGTAGTATATATTATTGGGATCAAGATCCATCGTGATAGATCCAAGAGATTGTTGGGACTAGGTCAAAGTACATGCATTGACAAGATACTGAATAGATTCAGTATAAAAAAATCTAAGAGAGGATTATTTCTAGTGTCACATGGAATTCATATTTGCAAGAAAAATTTTCCTCAGATGCATGAGGAAAGAAAGAGAATGGCAAGGATTCTATACACATCAGTTATTGGGCCAGTCATATATTCTATGATATGTACTAGGCTAGATGTAACGTATACATTGAGTGTGGTAGGAAGATACCAAGCTGATCTAAGTAACTGTCATTGGATGGAAGTCAAGACTATCCTTAAGTATCTAAGGCGTACTAAGGATATGTTCCTGTTTTATGTAGGAGATGAAGAACTAGTCATCAGAGGATATGTATATGCTAGTTTCCATACTGATCAAGATGACACGCAGTTGCAAATGGGATACATCTTCACATTGAATGGTGGTGTTGTGAGCTAGAAGAACTCAAAGTAAGGTGTGGTCGCAGATTATACAGTAGAGTTTGAGTATATTATAGCTTCTAAGGTATCTAAAGAAGTAGTTTGGATGTGGAGATTCATCCAAGAGCTGGATGTGGTACCTAGAAGTAAAGATCCCATCACACTTTATTATGATATTGCTGTAGTGGTGGTTCTCACAAAAGAGCCAAGTTCACATCAGCGGACGAAGTAGATACTATAGAAGTATCATCTCTTAAGGTATTCTTCTCATAGAGGTGAAGTTACAGTAAGAAATATTTCCACAGAAGACAATGTGGAAGAACCCTTGATAAAAGCCTTAACTCAGCAGAAACATAATCATCATGTGAGGTATAGTGGACTGAAAGTCATAGACATTTGGCTCTAGTCTAAGTGGAAGTTTTTTGGATTTGGTGTCCTAGAACCAAATGTTTTTACTTTGATTACATGAATATTTAATGTATTTAAATATTAAAAATATTATTATATATTGTTCATTTTTCTGCATGACTATAATATAATAATTTCCTAGATTATTTTTCATATTAATAAGGTTATATCAGTTCCTCGCTATAATGAGAACCTTGAAGTGATATAATAATATTATTAAATATAGTTCTACAGTTGGATGACATACTATGATGGGACACATAGTATACAGACCATCAGGTGTGAGTACTCATAAGCAGATGAGACTTCTTCTCATGAAGTTTGAACTTGGTAATCTTTAATATGGGGGATTATGAGAACAGACCCATTAGTAAGAATTCGGCATGTTTTGGTTTCATCAGATATTCCTATCTACAAGCATGTGTAATGGTCGTTAGAGTTTAATATTATCATTAATATGTTTCATGACTCATGCACATAGATTTGTTGATGAAAATCACCATTCCATATGTTGGCAGGAAGTAAGGTACATTGGGTGCATCATTAATGACATGTTATTAATAGATAAGTCAAGTAAGTATCAGTCCCTCTCATTTATGGAAGTTGATATCTCATTCCTTCTATTGAAATAAAACCATCACCCAAAATTTCATGGCCATGGTGTAATGATGAGTTTATTTCAGGTAGTCAAAGAATGACGTATCAAGCATTTAGGTTGATGTCACTATCATGAAACCTCCTTAATGAGATATCATGACAAATGGATTATATTACACAGTGAGCATTCATATGTGTATGCCATTATTGTGAATTTAAGTTCTTTCTCTTGGGTGTATTGACCTGTTGCTAGACGGTAATCTTGGACTTTAGGCAAGCTCGCTTAATGCCAATGAGAAAGAATCCTAGAGGGTTATACAATAATTTTTTCTGGTGGTCTTAATTAAATTCTATTTAAATTTAATTAATGGAATACTTATTGTTCTCAAGACCGAGGAATAATTTTATTCAAGTTAAAATGATCACATAAATTAAATAAATATTTATTCACCAGATTATGAATAAAATATATTTATTTATTTTATTTAACATTTAATAAATATATGTTTACTGGTTTGTAAATAAAATTATTCATTTAAGATAATAAAATATTTTATCTGGATTTTCAATAAATGTAAGAGGAGTTCGAACGGACCATGACTGTGTCTATTGATAAATTAATTATTTACAAGTCAGTAAATAATGTTTATCTAGTTGGCACAAGAAATAATAATAATATTTTTATCATTATGTGGCTTGGGATTTCATTTATGGTTCTATTTTGTGTAAGTTGGCACACCACAAATAATGGTGTTGTTATTTTTATTATGTGGCATGGGTTTTATCTAATAGTTATAATTGCATTTAATTGTTGTTTCACAATTAAATATTGTAACTAAAACCCCATGTTGATTAATAGGCAGGTACGTCTATTGTGCCAAACCCCAATGAATTGAGAATTGGTGAGCCAAAAAAATTTCTCTCTCGACTCCTCTCATCTCTCCCTATAAGAATGAGAGAAGTTCTTCAAGACTGAAGAACGAGCAATCAAGAACGATCGGTGCAAGACATTCGCTTCACCACGCTATCACCCTGAGAATGAGCAGTGTTGTTTGGAGACCATTGGAGCATGTGTGGATCACCGCTAGAGGGATTCTACTTTGGATCCTCATGAGTGAAATAAAGGAAATCCAAAAGGGTCCTTCCGGATGATCAACGATCATCAATGAAGAAAGTACCTAAGACCCAGGTATTTAATTTATTCAGAAATTAATAAATTAATTATAAACATGATGTGCAAGATCCTCTTTCTCAGATCTGGTGCTTTTCTTATCTTTGTCTAAATATTTGATTTTAATCCATGGATACTGGTGTTCATCATCGTATTAATCCTAGATTAGTAATCGATTACGGAAAAAGCAAAGTTGGGCCCCCAACCACTATGCTTCCACTATGTACGGATCCTATAGTTTGGTCATGCTTTTAGGGCAGTGTGGTTGTGGTATGATGGGGATGATGAGTTTTTTGTGATATGTGGTTTCTTTGTACTAGATTCCTGGGTAATGATGGGATAAATAATTATTTAATAATGGCTGAAATCATTGGGGTTTGGTTTGGTTAATGGGATGGAAATGATAAATGAACAAATAAATGATGGGGTGTGTGGTTAAATGTGTTTAGTACTGAATAATGAAATGGATGAGATGGATAATGGAAATTGGTTAGAAATATGATATGGGGCTTGTGGCATGTGGCTTGTGTGGTGTTATTCATTTAGAGGTGGAAATGAAAGTGGTAATGTAGTGAGTTTATTAGTGTTTGTTTTTGAACCCATGGGTTGGGATTGTGTGTGGCTATATATATACTTTTATATTCCTTATGATTTCTATACTCACCCCACCCACATCGATAATAATGTGACAACACCTGTATAGTCATGTGAGGGGTTTTTTTCCTGATATCTAGTGAGGAGGACAAATGGTTGGTTACCCACTCTTTCTCTCTCTCTCTTCTAGTTAAGGTAGGTATTTTATAGTCTATGATGGTCAGGGTTTTGTTAGTGAATTAGATGGTAGATGTGATAACCCAAGTGTTTTTGGGAGAGATGTGATGGATCAGGTGTTTTTGGGCGAGATGCGACCTTTCTTGTGGGGTGGTGGTCCAAGTGTTTTCAGACAAGGTGTGATATGGTTGTGCTTGTGGGGAAACTTTTGGTGGGGTTCATGCATGGTAATGTCCTAAATATTCATGATACCCTACTACTATGGTTATGATAGTGGTTGTGATGTGATGTCTTGAGTGTCTACGGGCGATATGTGATGTGACTGTGATTGTGGGGAGGTGGACCAAGTGTATGTGGGTGAGATATGATGTGGTCATTCTTGTGAGGAAGTGTAGTATTCAGAAGAGATGGGAGTGCTAAGATTTATGAAGTTGGGGTGTAAGAGCGGCATACCAGTAGGAAAGTGGTGTGGATTACCCTTTATCGATGTGGTTCTTATTATATTATATTATTTGGATTGCATTATTTGGTGAGCATGTCTTGGTGAGGTTGGGATGGATAGTTGACTTGTTTAGGTGTTGTTAGTTCTTTTGTTTTCTCATGGGTGCATTAGAATGTTTCAATCACATGTGCATGAGAGATGTTAGTTTTCCTACTAAGTATACTTGTATGTTCACCCTACATATATAAATTTTTTTCAGGGTTCCAAGAGGATTACATGTACTGTGTTGGACATTACTAGCTTGGACCTTGTATAGTTGTTGTATCGCTTCTATTTCTATACTTTTGGGTATTTACTTTGGAGACTTTTATCACTATAATTTTTTATATATTCATTGTGGTATGGTTTTGGTTTCTTTTATATTATGTCATAGAGTTGTTTATGGATGATTCATCTTATCTACCAATACTATTTTAGAGGGTAATTCCTCTCATATCATGAGATTTTTATACTCTCGGTGTTAGTGGTCAACCTGGGGCCTACTGGATGTGGGACTCAGGGGTCATTATCTCTCTCTCCTCATTGTGTTATCTTTAGAGGGAGGAGTTCTTTACAATAAATATGGAAAGTACATAAATATTTAAATGAATAAATACTATAGATATGCATACCATACACTAAAGAGCATCAAAAACATATTGATCACCATCACATGAGCATGAGAGGGATCGCTAAGGGTTTCTAAAATACATCCCCTCTATGTGATGTATCCACAGGTTGAACCTAAATCATCTAACATTGGGATGAGTTTCCTCCTCCAATAATAGTGTGTTAACACCTTATATATGAGGATGGAAGAGGAGATAGCTTCAGGCACCAAGGAGTTTCAGCCAAGAATGAGCAACTTGTGCATCATTTATTATCATCGCATGTCAGATATATATAGACTTTTGAATACACACTTCGACTGCTACTTCATTTACTCATGTGTTTATAACGAATGAGTAAATACCATAGCTTATACATGCATTCATCGCATGAATTCTTATGCTCCCAATGTTTTATCAAATGATACAGTATATTAATGAAAGATTGTGTGGATGATTGATCGAAGTTGTAGGTAGTGTAAAACGATATACCCATAATGCATGAAAATTATAATTTGCATACAAAAAAATACAACTTATATATATCATACACATATAAGACTTTATGACATATCTTATTCAACATCATCTACCAGATCGATAGTACAATGGGTTTCAAGAAAATCCTCTCTAGGATACAATGATGGCTCATCATTCTACACTTTCACTTAGTGAAGAGTGATACTTGAAGAGGCATTGGAATCAAGTGAGTGTTTTAAGAGACTCTATATGATAATGAGAGGAGTCTCAATCTTTAAGAGAGATTTAAGTGCTTCTGAATTAATTATATTTATTTTAACATCTAATGAAGACTCTATTTTATAGACATGAACGCACTCATTCAGAAAAATAATCCTCCCTCTTAAAATTATATAGAAACCTATCCTATAAATAGATGAATTTTATAGATTTAATCTCATCCATTAGATCTCACCTGATCAAATATGTGGTTCGGATCGCACTCAAAAGTTCAGAGTGTGACGTCAAAATCTCACATTTCATGGTCATGTGTGCACATGTGGGTGATGTGGTGCATCGTCTCCTGCATGATATTTCTTCTACATTTAATCATTTTAAAAAATTATAAAAATTTCCCCCATATAAAGAGGATCCCACTCCAATCTACTTCCTAGTGTGAGGTTCCAAAATCCTTCCTTTAAAAAATGAGATAAAAACACTTTTTAAATATTTTAAAAACAATTAAAATTCAACATTTTTCTGTTGTATTTGTGATGGGAAGTGAACCTAAGTGGTGAATTTCTTGGTTTGGATTCGATATATTTTATTTATAAATTTCATTTGTTGACTCTATTGACATGGAATCCATGTTTTCGAATGAAGTACACATTTGGTTGTTGTTGGTTGGGTTTGAATAGTCATTTTCAGGTCATGTTGGTGTCGATTAAGTTCTTCATAATATTATGTTCCAATATTCCTATTTTTTCATGTTCATGTGTTTGTAGGTGCTTGTTATAAAAAAATAAATGTGACACAAAAATATATTAATTGGGGTAAGGGTCATATTAATATATTGTGTTTTTTGTATAGATATAGGACTTCAAAACTCATGAATTATGATATGTGCCAGTTATTGATCACTATATTTCATGATAATAAATAATTTTCCATGAGTAATAATGATTAAGTATTTAATTTGATTCTATTTTGATTATTTTTTTATGGATTTTACATGAGGTGATAATATTTTTTATCCCCATTGACTAAAACTGATTCTTTTGAATGCACATGATGTGAAATTAAATCATATCAACATTATATCACATAGAATCTCAAAATAATTACATGATTAGAGGTGTTTAACCTATAATTATTATGCATATAGATACTTGTTCACCATCTCATCATCAAAAAATGTGTCCACTGATTCATCACTAATATGCATATGCACATTCATTATGTAAAATGATCCATGTTCATAATATCATTAATAAAAAACTCATCATCATTATCAATAAAAAATATATGAGAATAGGTATGTTCCCATTTTAATGAAAAAATAATGATGATGTTATGTTAGAGTTTATCATCACCATGAATATTGAAAAGGATATACTAATCTATAGAAAAATCCAGGAAGACTTGATGGATGTGCTAGATTTTAGTGTCATTTGGATGCTATAAAGGTATATACTGATGTTTAACACTGTCAAAAGGGGTTAAACAATTTATAATGCAGTTTAGTGTCTTTTTAAAATACATAATGGGGCACACTAAAGTTTTTTTCCATCAAATTGTGTGGTTTTAGTTTAAAATTGACATTTTATTAATGTATTGTTTCATATTTCTGTTTAATTTATTTCTTTATAGTATTACTAACATAAGAATTTATTTTTTATACAGTTGGATTCTTTTTCTTGATTTGGGGTGGTTTTTTTGAATCTTCTTATGCTCGTGAGAGATTGGACTTCAAGGCAGCAATTGAGATAACAACAACAAGTAAATTGGTCAAGAATCTATACAAACATCATAAAAAGTAGAATTCCTACTACTTATTTAGTTATTTTTTCACCATTTTATCTATTATTTTTAATTTAATTTACTTATCATTTTTATCTAATAATTATTTATTTTTTCACATATCTTTGGAGAAGTCATATTTTTTCCTTCAACTGTCTGCAGCAAGCCAAAAAAGATAGAACATGTTGCTTTTGGATGAGGAGTTTCAGGAAGTATGGGGTTTTATCTTCCATAAAAATGGAACATTTCTTTATTCTTTATCTTGGTGTAGACAGTTGAAAGAAAAACTCACATCACATACTCAATCAGTCACACCTCAATCAGATACACAATGTACTCGGTATGACTCGAACTGTATGTTTTTAGTTTATAATTTACATTTTAGTTCAAAACACATATCACATACTCAAATTATCAAACCAAACCTTCAGGTAAAACTCAAAACTTACCTTGTTTTAAAATATATCATCCCACCTTATTATCATTTCCTCACAACTAAAATAAACTTTTGGTAACTAATTCTGCACCATTGTAATTCATTAGATTCCCGAGATGTAATTTTTCGTTCTCTATATTGCCCAAACAATATGTATGCACACCATAATTTTTTTTAATTAATTATATTATAACAATATATAATTTTTATTTTATGAATCATTTTAAAAAAAATTGATGATTCCATAGGTTGCACAAAGTTGAGATAAAGTCAATACATGTGGTAACATAGTGAATAAAAATCAAGAAAATAAAAATACCTTAAATTTATTCATGTGGAAATCTAGGTTGATAGTTTTATAATTTTTAGCCCATTTATCACCTTCATAAGCAACGAGACCACAAACAAGTGACCTTCACAATGAAGGTATACACTTATGAAGGGTTTTATAGTTTGAGAATAAATCTCTTATCATTTTGGGCTCCATCACAAATAATTTTACCTTATATTCCATCTAAATGAATGACTATTTTCTTGTATATTTCACACTAGTTATGAACATAATTCAATCCCCAATAAGGCGCATAATAATTAGTAAAATGAATAAAATATATAGACACTCTTGTTTATAAAGTACTTCATTGTGAGGGTTAAAAGCAGAAAGATGATACAATAATCACAAGGGAACAATATTGTCAGTAAAAGTTATTCATGATATCTTCAAGTAATATTTTTTAGGAAAATTATTTACGAAATATTTATTCTAATCACTAGGTCTCAATATTGTAAGTAATAGTAATTCTAAACACTTAAAGTGTGTTTTTCTAGTTTAAAATGACATTTTAGTAAAAATGACAAGTGACATACTCAAAATCTATCAAACACATTCTAATTATTTTGATACTTTAGGAAAAAAATCCATAAATAATTTTTGATGTGTAGGAATCAACCTCACCTTAATATGACACATGGTGTGACTGGTATGACTCCAAATGTGTCTTTTTATTTAAAACTGATATTAATTTTAGAATAAAAAGAGAATTTACATACTCAAAACCAAGAAAACTCATTCAAATTGTTTTAATACTTTAGGAAAATGGTTCATAAGTCATTTTCGATGTGTGGGACTCATCCAAAGATCAATTGTACACACGTTGTGACCAGTATGACTCCAAGTGTGTCTTTTTTATTTAAAATTGACATTAATTTTAGTAAAAAACTCAAGTGACATACTCAAAATGAGTAAACACGTTCATATTGTTTTGATACTTTAGGAAAATGATCAAAAATTCATTTGTAACATGTAGGAATTAGCCACACCTCAATCTAATGCATGGTGTTCCTAAAATGACTCTAAGTGTGTCTTTTTATTTAAAATTGAAATTAATTTTATTAAAAAGACAAGTGACATACTCAAAACTGAGCAAACACATTTCTATTTTTTTATACTTTTGTAAAATTATCCATAATTCATTTATGATGTGTTGGAATTATCCTCACCTCAATCTGACGCACTATGTACCTATTATAACTCAAAGTGTTTGTTATAAATTTAAAATTAACATTTTAGTTCAAAAAGTGTGTCACTCACTGAAAACTGAGCAAACATGTTCAGGTTGTCTCGATAATTTTTTAAAATGATTCATAAGTCATTTTTGACGTATAGAAATTATTATCACATCAAACCAACACACAATGTGATTGGTATGACTCAAAGTGTGTGTTTCCAGTTCAAAATGATATTTTAGTAAAAGAGACAAGTGACATACTCAAAAACCATAAAATGAATTTGAATTATTTTGATACTTTAGTAAAATTATCCATAAGTAATTCTAGACATGTATGAATCAATCACACCTCAATCCGACACATAGTGTGATCAGTATGACTCCAATTGTGACTTTTCATTTAAAATTAACATTAATTTTAGTAAAAAAGACAAGTGGCATACTCAAAACTGAGTAAAAACATTCAGATTGTTTTTATACTTTATTAAAACTATCTATAAGTAATTTTTGAAATGTAGGAATCAATTTTACCTCAATATAACATATGGTATTACCAATATGACTCCAAGTGTGTCTTTTTATTTAAAATTGACATTAATTTTAGTAAAAATGCAAAGTGACATACTCAAAACTGAGCAAATGAATTTAGATTTTTTTGATTATTTAGAAAAATGATCCATAATTTTCAATGTTCTATAATCTACCACACCTCAATTAGACACACGGTGTTATATGTATTACTCCAAGTGTGTCTTTTTATTTAAAATTAACATTAATTTTAGTAAAAAAGACAAGTGTCATACTCGAAACTAAGTGAAAACGTTCATATAATTTTTGATACTTTACTATAATAATACATAAGTAATTTTTTATGTATAGGAATCATATGTACCTTAATCTTATGCATGGTGTGCTCGATATGACTTCAAATATGTATTTTTATTTAAAATTGAAATTAGTTTTAGTAAAAAAGACAAGTGACACACTCAAAACTGAGAAAATGCATTAAAATTGCTTTTATACTTTATGAAAATGAACCATAAGTCATTTGGTATGTGTAGGAATTATATTCACCTCAATCTAATGCACGACGTTCCTGGTATAACTCAAAGTGTTCATTATTAGTTTAAAATTAACATTTTTTTTTCAAAAAGTGTGTCACTCGCTGAAAACTAAGAAAACATGCTCATATTGTCTCAATAACTTAGTAAAACAATTCATAAGTTATTTGTGACATATAGGAATTAGTATCACATCAAACTAACACACAATGTGACCGATATGACTCAAAGTGTGTGTTTCGAGTTCAAAATGACATTTTAGTAAAAAAGACAAGTGACATACTCAAAACCCATAAAACACATTCGTATTATTTTTATACTTTATAAAAATGACCCATAAGTAATTTTTGACATGTAGGAATCAACCGCACCTCAATCATGCGCATGGTGTGACCGATATGACTCTAAGTGTGTTTTTTCATTTAAAATTAACATTAATTTTAGTAAAAAAGACAAATGGCGTACTTAAAACTAATAAAACACATTAGGATTGTTTTGATACATTAGTAAAATAATCCATAAGTAATTTGAGACATGTAAGGATCAATTTAACCTTAATCCAATGCATGACGTGACCGATATTACTCTAAGTGTGTCTTTTTATTTAAAATTGACATTAATTTTAGTAAAAAAGACAAGTGACATACTCAAAACTGAGAAAATGAATCCAGATTATTTTGATACTTTAGTAAAATGATCCATAATTAATTTTTAATGTGTTTTAATCTACCAAACCTCAATTGTACACATGTTGTGACATGTATTACTCCAAGTGTGTCTTTTTATTTAAAATTGACATTAATTTTAGTAAAAAAAGAAAAGCGACGTACTCAAAACTGAGCAAACACATTTAGATCATTTTAGATACTTTACTAAAATGATACATAAGTCATTTTTTATGTGTATTAATCATTCTTACCACAATATGATTCATGGTGTGCATGGTATGACTCAAAGTGTGTCTTTTTATTTAAAATTGAAATTATTTATAGTAAAAAATACAAGTGACACACTCAAAACTAATAAAATTCATTAAGATTGTTTGTATACTTTATTAAAATGATCCATAAGTCATTTTTGATGTATATAAATCATATTCGCCTCAATATAATGCATGGTGCGCTTAGTATAACTCAAAGTGTTCGTTATCAGTTTAAAATTAACATTTTAGTTCAAAAAGTGTGTCACTCACTGAAAACCAAGAAAACATGCTCATATTATCTTGATAACCTAGTAAAACAATTCATAAGTTATTTTTGACATATAAGAATTATCCTCACATCAAACCGACGCACGATGTGACCGATATAACTCAAAGTGCATGTTTCTAGTTCAAAATGACATTTTAGTAAAAAAGACAAGTGACATACTCAAAATCTAGAAAACAAATTCATATTGATTTTATAATTTAGAAAAATTATCCATAAGTCATTTTTGAGATGTGGGAATCAACCTCACCTCAATCCTACGCACAGTGTGACCGATATGACTCCAAGTGTGTCTTTTCATTTAAAATTTACATTAATTTTAGTAAAAAAGACAAGTGACATACTTAAAATTGATAAAACACATTTGAATTGTTTTGATATATTATGAAAATAATTTATAATTCATCTTTTACATATAGGAATCAATCTCACCCCAATCCAATGCATGATGTGACCGGTATGACTCCAAGTGCATATTTTTATTTAAAATTGACATTAATTTTAGTAAAAAAGACAAGTGACATACTCAAAACCAATAAAACACATTCGGATTATTTTGATACTTTAGGAAAATGATTTATATGTCATTTTTTATGTTTAAAAATCATCCAAAACTTAATTTTATGCATGGTGTACCCAGTATGACTCTAAGTGTGTCTTTTTATTTAAAATTGACATTAATTGTAGTAAAAAAGACATGTTATGTACTCAAAAACAAGAAAATTCATTAATTTTTTTTTATAATTTATTAAAATGATCCATAATTCATTTTTTATGTGTATAAACCATATTCACCTAAATCTTATGTACAATGTTCCCAGTATGACTCAAATTATCTATTATCAATTTAAAATTGACATTTTAGTTTAAAAAGTGTTTCACTCACTGAAAACCATAAAAACATGATCATATTATGTTAATAATTTAGTAAAATGATTCATAAGTCTTTTTTGACATATAGAAATCAGTCTCACATCAAACTGACACACGATGTGGCCGATATTAATCTCAAAGTGTGTGTTTCTAGTTTAAAATGACATTTTAATAAAAAAGAAAAGTAACATACTCAAAAACTGAGAAAATGAATTCATATTTTTTTATACTTTAGTAAAATGATTCATAAATAATTTTGTATGTGTAGGAATCCGCCTCACCTGAATCCAATGTACAGTGTGCCCAGTATCAGTCCAAGTGTGTCTTTTTATTTAAAATTGATATTAATTTTAGTAAAAAGGACAAGTGACATACTCAAAACTGAGAAAATGCATTCAGATTATTTTTATACTTTATAAAAATGATTCATAAGTCATTTTTTATGTGTATAAATCATCCAAAACTCAATATTATGCACTATGTTCCCAGTATGATTCAAAGTATCTATTGTCTGTTTAAAATTAACATTTTAGTTCAAAAAATGTCACTCACTGAAAACTAGGAAAATGTACTTAGATTTTGTTGATAATTTAGGAAAAGGATTCATAAGTCATTTATGATGTGTAATCATCCTCATTTCAAACCAACACACTATGTGATCGATATGACTCAAAGTGCATGTTTGCAGTTTAAACTTTCATTTTAATAAAAAACACTAGTGATGTACTCAAAACTGAGAAAATACATTTGGATTGTTTTGATACTTTATAAAAATGATTCATAAGTAATTTGTGACATATATAACTTGATCTCATGTCAATCTAACACACGATGTTGTTGGTATGACTCAAAGTGCATGTTTCCAATATATAAGTGTCATTTTAGTTTAAAGCGTGCATCACATCGCCAAAACAGAGCAAACAAGATCAGATTGTTTTCTCATCATTTTATCTGCTATTAATTAATTAACTTTCTTAAAAAAATTATCTTATACATATTTTGTTAATTTTCATAGAGATAATGCTTGAAGATGAATTAAAAATGGGGTGACGTGCAAGAGTCAACTGTAACTCAATATGATACAAAATGTTCATGGTATGGCTCAAAGTTTAGTTTAAAATTAACAATTTCTATTTAATTTATTTCTTTATAATATTAATAACACAATAATTTATTTCTTATACACGCGCATTCTTTTACTTTAGTAGGGGTGGTTTGTTCAGAAATAGAACGAATGGGGTCAGGGGCCAAAGACAAGGAAACATTACTATTTTTTAATGTCTATGATAATTTTTACTTACTCATGTAATTGTATAAACCAATGTTTGAAATTTATATAATATAGTTTTTTTCTTGTATTTGTGTTGTAAATTTTATTTCATTTATAATCTGTATTTGTATATGTTTTTGTTTCTATTTTTGGTGTTGTTTCTGGTGTTGTAGTGTGTTGTAAATTTAACAGCACACTATAGTATGCCCCTTTATCAGTATTTTTTTAATGATGATAAAGGACCCCTTTATCAGCTCTTTTTTAGTAGTGATAAAATCCTAGGACTTTTAATCACGTTCTGTTAGTCATCACTTTTTTATGCTGATAAAGGCCAATTTTAGTGTTGTTAAAGGCCTATTTTGTAGTAGAGTTGGGGCAAGTTGGTGAGGCAGCATATCGGTTGGCATTTCCACTATGGTTAGAGAGGATCTATGACATCTTCCACATCTCTCATATTTTTCATTACCTTAATGATGACTCCCATGTCATTGAATGAGGAGAGTTAGATGTCAAGGATGATGCGACGTTCGTGGAGCGAGAAATAGAGATCCAGGATCACCAAGAGAAGGCATTGCATGTATGGACCATTCCTTTGGTTCATGTGTTATGGAGTCATGGTGGCCTGGAGGAGAGTACTTAAGATCAATATATGTAGATGTGTTCCCAATACCCATAGTTGTTTTGAGTTTTCTTTTCCATGTTTTTCTTTATGACGTGACATTTGGATCTTATTTTATGAGATGAGTTGTTTTACTTTGTTTCTGATATATGATGTACAATAAATTTCTGACATATGAAAATGGAAGTAATTGATTTCTAATTGAGATGCATTAAATGTGATGTGATTAAACTCATACGGGTGAGTCAGTTTCATCCATATCAGATAATATCTTGACATGGAGGATGAAATTTCTCGATTCATGTGTTCGGGGTAGTACAGTTTGTCGGTCGCTAAGGTTTTTAGTTTGGGCTGTGTAGAGGTTGAGATGGTTGTAGTGATGTTTCTATGTGGTGATGAGGTTGTAAGGGATGTTTTTGTGGTTGTTTGGTTTGGCTTGTTTGGTTGGTGGTAGCATTTGAGGTATTATGAAACCCTTGAGAGGTATCTCACAGGATGGTTGTTTGGACCCCTTTACTTTGGGGCTTGGTTTTGGATTCTTTAGGGTGATAATCATTTGAGAGGTATCTAATGTAATGGATCGTGCCTTATCAAACCATTACTTTGCTATTTTTGGTTGTTGGAGGTGTTCGGGGGAGGTTTCATGAGTTTTAAGTGGAGGCTAAGCTGCAACAGAGCTGTTGTAGAAAATACACATCATGTATTGTATACACACCGTGTAATGATAGTTTACAACTTGTGTATCCGAGTATTTCATGGCTTGTATGCAGCTAAGGGGTAGCCCGTGAAAAGGGTACACATCGTGTAAGTGAGATTCATGATGTGTAATAAATTTAGGCGTTAAAACCTTCGATACAATGCATTTTTTGGTAAACGTGGAAATTTTCAGGAAACCTAAGGATTACATGTAGTGTAACAGTTACACGATGTGTAACTGGTGAGATCCATATTATTTTATAACCCTTCTAGACAAATTTTGTTTCATTCGGCCACCTTAATTATCTCTCATTTTGGCAGAGCCCTAGGTGCCCCAAGGATTCCCTCAAGCCCTCTTCTTTCCACTTCGATCATTTGGTTCTAGTTGATCGTCGTTAGCAATCTATGGTAGGTTCTCCTCCCTTTCTTGGTTAGTTTTATTTCGTTCTTCTTCAGTGGATTCACTAAAACAATGTTGTTTTGGTTTGGGGTGTGTGTTGGTTTTCATTTTGATGGTATTTGGGTGCAACATAGGTTGATCCACAATTTCTCATGGTGTAGTTATGATTTGCAGGTGTTTCTTCTTCACCCTACGATGTACAGTGAGTTGAAAAGCTTCTCTGAGGTAGGGAATCTTTCATTTCTCTTTATTGTGTATCATGTAGGAGGGGTTTTCTTTTGTTCATCTATGGGTTATCAAATATGAAGAATTTTGTAAATTGAAATTGAAATGGGAAAGGGGAATGATTCACATGCTTTTATGGATTTGATATGATTGTGATATTATGATTGTACAGGTTTGATGCCCAATTGAAAATTATGGTCGTTGGGGGCTTTGTTTGTGATGGATATATGTGTTGTGACTACTACTTTTGTTGTGATTGTCATGATATCACCCTAAAATGGAAATTGTATAACCATTTATATTTGGCTAATAAAATGGTTGACCCAATATTATGGATTGTGTAATAACGCCCCTAAAGTAAAGTGTAATGTGATAAAAGCCCCTTTGTAAATCTGTAAAATGGATTTTGATGTGTTGTGATGTGTGGTCGTGCTTGTGGGATGATGATGTGTATTTACGATGCAACGCGGTGATGATGGTTGTTTTTTTATACTTTTGGTGTGGCGAAGTGGTGGTTGTTTGACCATGCTTTTGAGGAGGTGTTTTTTTGACATGTTTTTGGGGTAGTGAGGTGGTATTTGTTTGGTTTTGCTTTTGGGGTGGTGAGGTGGTGGTTGTTTGGATGTACTTTGGGGGCGGTGAGGTGGTGGTTGTTTGGTCATACTTTTAGGGCAGTGAGGTTGTGGTATGATGGGGACGATGATTTTTTTATGATATGTGGTTACTTTGTACTAGATGCTAGGGTAGTGATGGGATAAATAATTGTTTAATAATGATTGAAATCGGTGGGGTTTGGTTTGGTTAATGAGATGAAAATGATAAATGAACAAATAAATTATGGGGTGTGTGGTTAAATGTGGTTAGTACTGAATAATAAAATGAATGAGCTGGATAATGGAAATTGGTTAGAAATGTGATATGGGGCTTGTGGCATGTGGCATGTGTGGTGTTATGCATTTAGAGGTGGCAGAAAAAGTGGTAATTTTGTGAGTTGATTAGTGTTTTTTTGTGAACCTATAGGTTGGTCTTGTGTGTGGCTATATATATACATACACTTGTATATTCCTTATGATTTCTATATGCACCCCACCCGCATCGAGAAAAATGTGCCGACACCTACATAGTCACGCGGGACGGGGGTGTTTTTCCCAACATCTGGTGAGGAGGATGAATGGTTGGGTACCCACTCTTTCTCGTTCTGTCTTCCATGAAAGGTAGGTATTGGATAGGTTGTGATGTTCAGAGGTTTGTTAGTGAATTAGATGGTAGTTGTGATAGCCCAAGTGTTTTTGGGCGAGATGTGATTACCTAGTTGTTTTCAGGAAACATGCGACCTTGCTTGTGGGGCGGTGGCCCAGGTGTTTTCGGACGAGGTGTGACATGACTGTTCTTATGGGGTGACTTCTGGTGGGGGTCGTGCATGGTAGGAAGAGGGAACAAGGTTGATGTCTTACATGTTCACGATACACTACTACTCTGGTTATAACAGTGGTTATGATGTGATAGATCAGGTGTCTGCGGGCGAGTTGTGATGTGACCGTGCTTGTGGGGTGGTGGACCAGGTGTATGTAGATGAGATGTGATGTGACCATGATTATGGTTTGGTGTGGTATTCAGAATAGATTGGAGCACTAGGACGTATGACGTTGGGGTGTGAGAGCAGCATACCAATGGGAAAGCGGTGCAGAGTACCCTTTATTGATGTGATTCTTGTTATATTATATTATCTGGCTTGCGTTATTTGGTGAGCATGCCTTAGTGAGGTTGGGATGGAAAGTTGACATGTTTAGGTGTTGTTGGTTATGTTGTTTGTTCATGAGTGCATTAGTATGTTTCTTTCACATGTGCATGAGAGACGTTGGTTTTCCTGCTGACTATACTTGTATGTTCACCCAACGTAGATAAATTTTTTTCGGGGTTACAAGAAGATTATGTGGTCTATGCTGGACATTACTAGCTTGGACCTTGGATAGTTGTTTTGTCGCTCCTTTTTCTTTGCTTTTGGGTATTTACTTTGGAGACTTTTATCTCTATCGTTTTTTATACATGCATTGTAGGATGGTGTAAAGACCTGAAAATTTCATGGAAATTTTTTTCTTAAATTCATGGGATTTTTACGAGTCCGCGAAAATTTACTGCGCTTGATTTCGAGGCCCGGTGTTCCTGGAATCAATTTCTGAATTTTTGTTCGGGTATGTTTAGTAAACGTACGAGCAGAATTTTATAACTTTTGAACCGGTGCTCGGAATTGAAATATGAGAGCACCATTGAACTCGCAATGCCGATATTCGCTTAAGAAGACTTTCACCTCAATGGCAGTTGGTCGAGAATAGAAGTTAGTTTTTGGGGTTTTTAAATAAATTAAATAAAAATAAGGTGATAACTTATTTTTATTGTGGTGGTTATAACCTCCAAGTTGAGGTTGGGGGTGGGGGCCACCATACCCTAACCTCCCATGGGAGGTTATGGTGGTGGGGCCCACCCGAGCATAACCTCCCTTGGGAGGATAATTAAGGTGGGGGCCACCTAGGCTTTAAACCCCCTTTAACACCCCATTTATGTGGGATGAAACCCTTGAACTTCCTCCACTAATTAATTGAGCCTCCACCCTCATTAATTAAATGGGTTGTATCTTTTAATTAACCACAACTTTTCAAATTGTGGTGCCAACAAATAATAGACGTCATTTACATCTATTATTTGGTTGGCATGCTTCTTTCTTTTTGTGGGGATAATCATTAGTTAGATGACCTATTCAGGCTTGTGGGTGGACCCTTGGGTGGGGACCACATGTCTGCGAGGCAACTTGTGGTACCTGGCGGGCTAGGACCCAACGACCATGTTAAGGCGGGGTGGTTGTGCTATCACCAGGACCCAGTTGTCATGTTTAGTATCAGAGCCAATACCCAGTCGGAAGTGCTTAGGCACTGCCTCGGTTTGAGGCTTGGGGTCCACAACGAGGGCGTTGTGCTTTAAAGGGGTAGATAATGTAACACCCATGGAAAATTGAGACTTAAAAAGCTAAATATTACTACCCATTTCAATAAGGTGCACCTTTCTTTTCGGGAGCCTACCTGATTAGAACTCCGCAGTTAAGCATGTTTGGCCTGGAGTAGTAATCAGGATTGGTGACCTTCTGGGAAGTTTCCCAGGGTGTGTGTGAGTGAGGACAAAACGCACTGAAAGAACAAGTGTTGTCCTGTGGAGACAGTCATTAGTCTGATAAGCGATTCTAGTGAGTAATAGTCTATGGTGTGTTGGGAAGGAAACCAAGGTATTACAGGAGACCCATGGGGTCAGATGACAAGGTTCATGGCCTGGGGATGTGGTTCGTGACAAATTGATATCAAAAGAGTCGGTTCTACTGCAGAAATTAGGACTCTGATCATTCTTTTCTGTGAAGCAATAGTGTTAAGGGTACTAAGTGTGGTTTTCAGTTCAGGGAGTCCAGTGTTGGTGCGGGCAGCCGATGTATCCATACACCAGGACCCTGACTACTGATTTCTGACTTAGTGCACGAAAAAACTGATTGTGCACGTGTCGTTAAAAGTTTTATTAAGTCAGCTCAACCAGGTCAGCTCATCAGGTTTAAACTTTTGATCGTGTCACAACTATTTCTTTCAGGATGCCTCCACGCGGATGAACAATTAGAGCCTTGAGATTCATACGCTCTGACAGCCCACTGAGCGATGAGGCCTCGGTACAGGGCCCTTTACCAGTAGAGGCACCAGCGGTACCACTTCCCATTGGGACACCGATGCTACCAGCCCCAGCAACAGACGATGAACACCACTTGAGCGCGTTGCATGAGTTCCAGCGCCAGAGGCTACCCAGGTTCCGGGGAGAGATGGACCCACAGGCGGCTGAGGATTGGCTAGAGGTTGTGGTGAGAGTCTTCAGGCTAGTAGAGACACCAGCAAACCTCATGGTGATTCTTTTTGTGAGTCTCCTTCAGGCAGCAGTGGGTAGATGGTGGAGCCTGATGCTTCAGGTCCACGATGAGGAAACTTTACTCTGGACAGACTTCAAGATCCTGTTACGAACAGAGTTTGTTCCATCCGCCCTTCGAGTAGTTCAGATACAGGAGCTACTTCATCTATAGCAGGGCAGCATGATAGTAGCATAGTATTCAGTGAGGTTCACCGACCTCTCGCGCTACTCCACAGATATGGTGCGAGACCCATTCTTCAGAGCCCGGACCTTCGAGCAGGGGATCAGATGAGAGATCAGGGCATCAATGATCTCCCTCAGCACTCCGACACAGGAAGTAGTGTTGGAGTGAGCCCTCCTAGTGGAGAGTTTCTTTGCTGAGCAGTCTTCGGTAGCGAGACCCACCACTAGTCAACTTGCAGCGAAGTCTTCTATAGCTGGAAGTAGACAGATGATTAGCAGACAATTGAGGGACCTCCCAAGCAGAGGCAGAGGTTCGATCGAGGCGATCTGCAGGGCGTAGGCAGACGTAGAAGAGGATCTGGTCGAGCAGTTGGCGGTGGATGACATTATGAGGTTCTACCACCACCACCACCAGGAGGTCCACCCCGACCATAGGGAGCAGGTGGACAGGGGATATCTCAACTTCAGGAAGCTGAGGCATACGACCATGATTCTCTAGAGATGATTCGAGGTACTATCTATGTCTACTCCACCTTAGTTGCAGTTCTTATAGACATAGGTGTCAGTCACTCTTTCATAGCCACTACCCTCGTTCAGAGCTCAGAGATTCTGATGGAGTCGTTGGCTCGATCCTTACGGCTAGAGACTCCTACGGGAGCAGACTCGATGATTACGCATTGGTGCCGGCAGTGTGAGCTTACTCTAGGAGGTGAGAGCTTCGGCTGGGATCTCCTCGTAGTGGCGTCGAGGCCTTACGATGTCATCTTGGGTATGGACTGGTTATCTACAGTCCATGATCAGATCGACTGTATTAGGCAAAAAGTGCAGTGTGTCTGCACAGATGGGACCAGGTTTACCTTCACCAGCGAGAAGGGAACCTTTTTATCACATGAAAGACTTACTCGAAGGAGGGTATAACCGATCACTCACCAGTTGGTTTGTCTTACCCTCAGAGCAGTTGATGTGGAGAGTCTGAGTTATCCTATAGTGGTGGACCAGTACGCAGATGTTTTCCCTGACGATGTTCCAGGACTACCTCCTCGCAGAGATGTGGACTTATACATTGATTTTTACCCCAGGACGGCACCGATATCTACTCCAGTATATCGGATGGCTCCTGCTGAGCTTCGTGAGCTGCAGGTACAGTTGGAGGACTTGCAAGGGAAGGGATTCATCCGGCCTAGTTTTTCACCATGGGTAGCCCCGATTATTTTCGCCAAGAAGGAGGATGGGAGCTTGAGGATTTTTTTCGACTACCGTTGCCAGAACCAGGTGACCTTGAAGAACAAGTACCCACTTCCAAGGATTGATGACCTCTTTGATTAGCTCAAGGGAGCACGATGGTTCTCGAAGATAGACCTCAGATCAGGCTATCACCAGCTTAGAGTTCGAGATGAGGATGTGCATAAGATGTCCTTCAGGTGTTAGTATGGCCACTACGAGTTCTTGGTTATGCCCTTCGACATAACCAAGTCTCTAACAGTGTTCATGAGTCTGATGAATAGGATCTTCCAGCCTTACCTCGATTGCTTTGTCGTGGTCTTCATCGACGACATTCTGATCTACTCAGCTACTGAGGAGGAGCATGCCTACCATTTGCAGGTAGTACTGAACACACTTCGAGAGAACCAGCTTTATGGTAAGCTCTCGAAGTGCCAGTTTTGGATTCGAGAGGTTCACTTCTTGGGATATGTCATCTCAGAGGCTGAAGTTGCAGTAGATCTAACGAAGATTGAGGCGGTACTTTCTTGGGAGCCACCCAGGAGTGTGACGGAGGTATGGAGTTTCCTGGGCTTGGCTGGATACTACTAGAGGTTCGTTCCAGACTTCTCTAGAGTTTCAGCACCACTATTAGCCTTGATGAAGAAGGGGAAACCCTTCGTGTGGTCGGAGAGATGCCAGAAGAACTTTTAGGAGCTGAGGTAGAGTTTGACTAGTGCCCCCATATTGAGGCTTCCAGAGGAGGTTGTAGGGTACATAGTCTATTGCAACACATCAGGGACCAGACTTAGGTGTTTCCTGATGCAGTAGTGAGCTGTGATCATGTATGGTTCACGGCATCTGAGACAACATGAGCAGAACTACACTACCCATGACTTAGAGTTAGCAGCAGTGGTCTACGCCTTGAAGATGTGGTGGCACTATCTGATGGGCGAGCATTTCATAGTCTACTCTAATCACAAGTGTCTCAGGTATATCTTCTCCCAGAAGGACTTGAACATGAGACAACTTAGTTATCTTGAGTTCCTCCAAGACTATGACTTCGAGATAGTCTATACTCCTGGGAAGGGAAACATTGTTGTGGATGCACTCAGTAGGAGATCTAGTATACAACTGATAGGAGAGGCAACAGAGCAGCTGGATGCCTTACAGATATCCTTTATAGATAGGGATGGAGCAGCCTATCTACAGTCTCTTAAAGTCACTCCTCCACTTCTTCAGTGGGTTAGGGAGGCGCAACGTGGGGACGCTGACTGTGAGACACGGCGTGCTCAGATATCCACAGTGCAGACACCTGATGGATTTTCTGAAGGTGGGGAGAATGTCATTCTCTTCAGAGGACATATTATAGTACTAGTAGCACTTCAGGAGGAAGTGTTGAGGGAGTTCCACACTTCCCCTCTAGCGGTACATCCAGGAGTGGCGAAGATGTACTAGGACCTTCAATAACAGCACTGGTGGCTAGGTATGAAGAAGGAAGTAGTAGAGTTTGTTTCACGATGCCTCACTTGTCAGTAAGTGAAGGCGGAGCACCAGGTACCAGCAGTCTTGGTTTAGCCCTTAGAGGTCCCAGAGTGGAAGTGGGATGAGATATCCATGGACTTCGTGATGGGTCTTCCATGTACGTCCAGGAGTCACGATTCGATATAGGTGATCGTTGACCGACTCACCAAGTCAGCCCACTTCCTACCGATCAGAGATCAGGGCTCAGTAGAGATATTGGGACACCTCTATGTGCAGGAGATTGTGCGTTTTCATGGAGTACCTTCTTCTATTATCTATGACTGTGATGCACGGTTTACTTCCCGGCTATGGAAGGGGTTGCAGGAGGATTTCAGGACGTAACTACGTCTAAGCACCACCTTCCATCCTCAGACAGATGGCCAGACTGAGAGAACCATTCAGACCCTCGAGGACATGCTACGTGCATGCATCCTCGACTTCGGTCGCAGCTGGGAGGATCACTTGCCTTTGGTGGATTTTTCCTATAATAAAAACTATCACACCACCATCAGTATGGCACCTTTTGAGGCCTTGTATGGTCGACCTTGCAGATCGCCACTGTGATGGACAGACCTAGGGGAGTCAGCACTAGTGGGACCAGAGATGGTACAGGCAACCACGAAGAAGGTGAAGATCATCCAAGAGCGGATGAAGACTGCACAGAGCAGATAGAAGTCATATTCCAACAAGAGACGGAGGCCTCTGGAGTTCGAGTATGGCGACCACGTCTTTCTACGGATCTCACCTTGATGAGGTCTATGGAGATTTGGTCGAGGTGGAAAGTTATCTCTGTGATTCATCGGACCTTTCCAGGTCCTCAGCAGAGTAGGTGAGGTGGCTTACCGCTTAGCTCTTCCACCTCAGTTGCACCGGGTGCATGACGTCTTTCACGTATCTCAATTGAGGAGATACGTGCACGACCATTCCCACGTCATCGATCATGGAGAGCTGGACATCGATGACGGGACGACTTTCACAAAGGTTCCAGTAGAGATTGAGGATCGACAGGAGTGGGTCCTTCGCGGATGGTCGATACCTCTAGTGCATGTTCACTGACAGCACGAGAACTTCCAGGAGAGTACATGGGAGCGGGAGGCTCAGATGCGTGCTCAGTACCCCCATTTATTACCTTAGTTTGAGTTGTAGCTTATAGGGACGTAAATCCCTGAGGTGGGGAGAATTTAAAGACCCAGAAATTCCGTGGAAATTTTTTTCTTAAATTCATGGGATTTTTACGAGTCAGCGAAAATTTACAGCGCTTGATTCCGAGGTCCGGTGTGCCCGGAATCAATTTCTGAAGTTTTGTTCAGGTACGTTTAGTAAACGTATGAGTGAGATTTTATAACTTTTGAACTGATGCTCGGAATTGAAATCCAAGGGCACTGTTGAACTCGCAGTGCCGATATTATCTTAAGAAGACTTTCACCTCGACGATAGTTGGTCGGGAATAGAAGTTAGTTTTTGGGGTTTTTAAATAAATTAAATAAAAATAAAGTGATAACTTATTTTTATTGTGGTGGTTAAAACCTCCAAGTGGAGGTTGGGGGTGGGGGCCACCACACCCGAACCTCCCATGGGAGGTTATGGTGGTGGGTCCCACCCGAGCATAACCTCCCTTGGGAGGATAATTAAGGTGGGGGCCACCCGGGCTTTAAACCCCCTTTAACCCCCCATTTATGTGGGATGAAACCCTTGAACTTCCCCCACTAATTAATTGAGCCTCCATCCTCATTAATTAAATGGGTTGTCTCTTTTAATTAACCACAACTTTTCAAATTGTGGTGCCAACAAATAATAGACGTCATTTCAATATATTATTTGGTTGGAATGCTTCTTTCTTTTTGTTGGTAGAATTAAGGAGAGGGGAACCCTTGGAGAAATATCCTCCAATGAAGATCAACTTCCGAACGAAGAACGAGGACGATGCTCGAGCCCGATCGGGAGTGTCTTGCGGGGGTGATGAACGTCGACGACGCCACCATCATCGACTTCTTCTTCTTCCACGCACCACCTCCATCGACAATCGAGGTAGGGATTTTATTTAAGTATGATATTAATCCCTTGATTCTTACCTTCTAAAATAAAGAACGTGAACAAACATATTATCAAGTTGATCTGCGGATGTTTTTCCTTTCGGGTTGGGAATATATTGTTGATGAGAGTTGTGGGAAATGATGTTTTTAATTATCTTCCTTATCTTCATTTGTTGAGCTAATTGCTACAGCACTATCGCGGTGGGTATGGGCCAAAAAAACATGGCTCGACCCATCTGCTGCTCTTCTTGAATGATGTGTTATACACGAAGGAAGAAGGCGGATTTTTTCCACGGTGATGAATGGAGATCCATCTCCAATCCACCAAGAACCCCCTTCATTTTGCCTCCAAAATGAGCAAGGGAGCTCCCCTAATCTTTGAAAAACTAGAAATCCCACATGAGCCTCGAGTGGGAGGAAGAATGGGGGAAAGATGGGAAATCTAGAGTGGCCCGGGACTTAAAATCCTAATTTTTTAAGTGGTCGTACGGATTGGCCGCACGGTTTGGGAAACCGTGAGCCAACCGTGCGGTAGCCACTATCCCACCTGGGGACCTCAAATGGCTTGGCCGCACGGTTTGTCCAGACCGTGCACCAACCATGCACCCCTGCACAAACCTCCATAACTTTGGTACTAGGTGTCCGTTTGACGAACCGCCTGTGGCGACGGAAAGCATGGGGCGAGACGGTTCGTTTGGCATATCCCACTTGAGGTTTGGACGCAGTTAGGGTATGGTTAGGTTGGATTAAACTTAAATACAACCGGGGCCCTGGAACAGAAATGCCAATAACTCACAGACCGGGTGTCTGATTGACGCGTCGTCTATTGCGTTGAGATCCCTATGACGAGGCGGACCTTTGAGATACTTCTACTTGGGTTTTCGTGACAGTTGGAGTATCTAGCAGTAGCTCGTGGAGCGGATCCTCCAGGAGACGAGCGTGTGGAGTTCGGAGACCTAGTAGCTGGCTGAGACCTGACGACTGTTGACCTTTCGACTCGGAGTGTTTCAACTAGACCAGTGGGAAGCGCCTCTGTGTGACGCGGTAAGCCCACAGTTGGGAGCACCTCTGTGTGACGCGGCAGACCCACGATACTCGACAGGAGGAGTACCTCAGCAAGCTATGAGGGGGAGCGCCTCTGTGTGACGCGATAGACCCACAGTGGGGAGCGCCTCTGTGTGATGCGACAGACCAATGATACTCGACAGGAGGAGTACCACAGCATTCCAAGACAGTGGGAAGCGCCTCTGTGTGATGCGGTAGACCCACAGTACTCTATAAAGGAGTACACCAGCAGCCGAGGTTTCGACAGTTTGACTGGGAGTGTTACATGTTACCACCCCTAGAATAAAATCCTAGTTTTGAGCTGAGTCAATGACTTTGTGTTTTCCTCATGATTGAGATGAGTTACTAAATAACTTAGGTATATGTATGAGCATATACCTAAGTAATGATTATCCGTTGAATCCATACTTTGTGGTTATCCTTGTTGAATTTTGTGAGACCTTGAGGGTCTTGGAGTCTTTACTGAGTATTGTTATGCTCACCCCTACACAAGTTATGACCACATCTCGTTGTATTGGTTGCAGACAATGGATAGGGTTGATCGGGGCAGAGTAGCAGGACTGGACAGTACCCAGAGGTGGACCACTCTGTGAGACGTACACGGAGCAGACAAATGGACGTGGAGTGCTGTGGAGGCCATCAGTACCCACCCCTCAGGTAGGAACATCGGAGGACGATCCAGTAGTTGTTTTACTTTACTTCATTTGTACTAGAATTTTAGTTGTATTGTACCTTACTGTTGGGCTTGTATTCTGACCCCTTTACTTTCAACACTCTCTTTTGTATACATTTTTTACTTAGTGTTTTACTTTCAGTTGTATACTCTGATTGTGTGTGTTTACTGTTTATAAAGGCAATGTCTTCCCAGCTTAGGGATTTACGCTTTTGGTGCTAGTCGTCAGCCTCTGGCCTATGGAAGGCGGACTTGGGGTAATCACGATACGGGCCCCGGGGGACGGGTCGTGACAGATGGTTTTGGTTTCTTTTATATTATGCCATAGAGCTGTTTATGGATGATTCATCTTATCTCCCAATACTATATTATTATAGAGGGTTGTGCCTCTCATATCATGAGGTTTTTATACTCTCGGTGCTAGTTGTCAACCCGGAGCCTACTAGAGGCGGGACTCGGGGGTTATTATCTCTCTCTCCTCATTGCGGTAACTTTAGAGGGAGGGGGTCGTGACAAGAAATATGGAAACTACATAAATGTCGAAATGAAGAAATACTGTAGATATGCGTACCATACACCGAAGAGCATCAACAACATCCCAATCACCATCACATGAGCATGAGAGGGATCACTAAGGGTTGTCAAAAGACATCCCCTATGCGTGATGTATCCACAGGTTGAACCTGAATCATCTGACGTTGGGATGAGTTTCCTCCTCCTATCATAGTGTGTTGGAACATCATATATGAGGATGGAATAGGAGAGAGCTTTAGGTACCAAGGAGTCTCATCCAAGAATGAGGAACTTGCACATTATCTACTGCCATTGCATGCCAGATATATATAGACTGTTGAAGACACACTTCAACTACTACTGCATTTACTCATGTGTTTATAACGAATGAGTAAATATCATAGCTTGTACATGCATTCATCGCATGAATGCTTATGCTCCCAATGTTTGATCGAATGAGATAATATATTGATGAAAGCTTATGTGGATGATTGATTGAAGTCGCAAGCTGTGTAAAACGATATACCCATAATGCATACAAATCATAATTTGCATGCAAAACAATACAACATATATATATCATACGCATGTAAGGCTTTACGACGTATCTTCTTCAACATCATCTACCACGTCGATAATACAATGGGTTGCAAGCAAATCCTCTTTAGGATACAACGATGACTCGTCATTCTACACTTGCACTTAGTGGAGAGTGACGCTTGAAGAGGCCTTGGAATCAAGAGAGTGTTGGAAGAGGCTCTAGATGATGATGAGAGGAGTCTCGATCTTTGAAAGAGATTTAAGTGCTTGTGAATTAATTAGATTTATTTTAACTTCTAATGAAGACTCTATTTTATAGACATGAAATCACTCATTCAGATAAATAATCCTGCCTCTTAGAATTGGATATACACCTATCCTGAAAAATAGATGAATTTTCTAGATTTAATCTCATCCATTGGATCACACCCGATCAAATACGTGGTTCAGATCACACTCGAAAGTGCACAGTGCGACATCAAAATCTCACATTGCGCGATCACATGTGCGTGTGTGGGCGATGTGGTACATCGTCCCCCGCATGATTTTTCTTTCACACTTTGTCATTTTTTAAAATGATAAAACCATCCCCCCATATAAAGAGGATCCCACTCCAATCCACTTCCCGATGCGAGGTTCAAAAAACGTTCCATTTTAAAAAACAGAGATAAAAACATTTTAAAATATTTTGAAAACAATTAAAATTCAACATTGTTTGGTTGAAGTTGCGATGAGAAGTGAACTTGGGTGGAGACTTGCTTGGTTTTGGATTCGAGCTATTTTATTTACGAAGTTCATCACAGTCTTATGTGTCGATGTTCCTATTTGTTGTTCATGTGCACGTGTTTGTAGGTGTTTGTTATAAAAAAACAAAGGTGACACAAAAATATATTAATTGGGGTAAGGGTCAGATTAATATATTGTGTTTTGTGTTTTAATTATTAAGTTCCATAGAGCTAATTGATCAAGTCAACCCAATAATAAGGTTTTATGACTAGTAAGGTATATTATTTATATTCAGGGTCATTTTTTCATGCTATTGTATTTTCACGTGACATGCACCCCCAAATTGGATATTCACATGAATTGAACCAACGACCCCCAACTTTTTTTGGGCCCGTCCTCCCTGCACAGCTCGCTCGCCGCCGTTACCGGGGAAACGGTGTGCGGCGGAACCCTTCCCCGGGGCGTGCTATGCAGACAGACGTGGTTTTCAATTTCAAATCCCAACTTCACAAGGGCATCACCCCTTTCTTTAAGAAGCCCTCCCCTTTCTATTTGCAGTTCCTCAGCTTACCCACTTCCAGTCTTCTCCCAATCACAACCAGGCCCAAACCTACTGGTGCCCATGGAAGATCAAAAACGGACCTCATATACGATCGCACGACTCTCCTCTCCAACCCCAAAGCAAGTGAGCATTTTTCCTTGTTTTTTTTTTTTTTAACTCTCCACTGCTGGGATTCTTTCCACGCCTGCTTTTCTTTGATCGCGCATCTTGAAATCATACATGGGTTTTGTAGAAACCGTCTCGGTAGATGCTTCGGCCAGCAGCGCAGCCGCTGCTCAGTCGGAAGAGCAAGCCGAGATTGAAGTCGCCGATGGGTACACGATGACCCAATTTTGTGATAAGATTATAGACGTTTTCCTGCACGAGAAAACCAAGTCTCGGGAGTGGAGGAAGTATCTGGTATTCAGGGAGGACTGGAGAAAATACAGGGATAGTTTCTACAATAGGTGCCGACAAAGGGCTGAACACGAGGATAACCCAGATGCGAGGCATAGATTGATCACTCTTGAGAGAAAGGTGAAAAAGGTATAATAATTTTTTCAAATTTCTTTTGTAAAATGCATCCATTGTTTGTGATGTCAGGGTTTAGGGCCATATGAGATGAGTTGTGTTGGTTTGACCTAGAAGGGGCATCGCAGATTGATGATGAAATGGATAGGCAAAGTGAGCTTGTTAAGGAGTTGCAAGAGCATCCTACAGATACTAACGCCATTGTTACTAGGCGGCGCAAAGACTTCACCGGCGAATTTTTCAGTTACCTCACTCTCCTTTCTGAAGCCTACGACAGTTTGGAAGATCGAGATGGTAATAGATTTCAACTCAAGGAAGGGCATAATGAGCCTGTACTGTATGTCTTGTTCTTTGGCGGATTGATTATTTCATATCGCTCGTGTGAGCAGCGATTGCAAGACTTGGAGCCCGATGTTTGTCTGCAGTCTCAGCTTTTGACAACACACTGGGGAATCTAGCGACTTTAGATACTGCACAGGCAAAATTTGACGACATTCTCAATTCTCCTTCGGTGTCTGTAGCATGTGAAAAGATCAAGAGCCTTGCCAAGGGAAAGTCACTTGACTCGTCACTGATACTCCTCATAAATGGTGCTTGGGCTTCAGCTAAAGAGTCCACCACCATGAAGAATGAGGTGTGTTGAGAAGCTCTTTTGGGCGATTCACAGTAATTAAATACATTCAATGGATTTCAATGGTTTGATTGCTTATTGCGAACCTTCAAATGTCGGGATCTGAGGGAAATAGTTATAAAGAAAACAATTTTTTTTGCGAATCTCTTTCAATAGTGTTTCATATCTAGAATCAGATTATATATTTCACTTAGCAGTATCATTTACTCGATGAATTACTAGTCCTTTTGTTTTTGTTCATGTGGATTCCTTTCACAACCTCAAACCACTTTGGAAGACCTTTTTAGGCTAACCTTTGATAAAAGATACTATACTTGGCCTTAAAATTATAAAGAGCCAGTGAATGATTTGTGTGGGCGAAGAAGTTAGGATAATGTTTGGGTCCAACCTGATTTTTTTGTGGGCCAAATCCGACACGACTTTATATCAGGCTTTGTTAAATGAATTCTGTGTGGGTGCTGTCGGGATAATGGGTACTCGATCCATTCATTTTCAAGGCCTTCACTAATTATCTAATGGCTGTCTAATTAAGAAAATTGGTCGATCGACTTTTGTTTACTAGTACAAATAAACTTTCTTATGAAGTACTGCATCTCCCTCTCTCCCCCCTCTTTTAAATTGTCTGGGATTTTTTATCTTTAAAGCTCATTTGTTGCTTCTAGCATAATCTTTTGGTCGTGTGCCTCACTGCATCTGTTTTTCTATGCTTTGGCATTTGAAATTTGGAATGAAGGTTAAGGACATTATGTATCGTTTATACAAAGCAACGAAGAGCAGTCTCAGGAGCATTGCCCCGAAAGAAGTGAAGCTTCTCAAACATCTGCTGAACATCATTGATCCCGAAGAGAGGTTCTCGGCACTTGCCAGGGCTTTCTCCCCCAGAGATAAAGAGGCAGCCACGGACCCAGATGAGCTGTGCACGTAAGATGGATGGATGCCAAGGCTGCATGCGTCTTTCACAACACTCAAGTTTGGATTTTGAATGTTTCCATGTTCTACAGGACTCCTGAAGAGCTGCATAAGTGGATCAAGATCATGCTGGACGCGTATCATCACAATAAAGAGGACAGTGATATGAGTGAAGCGAGGAAGATGACACAGCCGATTGTGATGCAGAGGCTGTTCATCCTCAAGGATACGATTGAACTGGAGTACATGGAGCGTGGCCAGACTAAAACCCAACAACGGAATGAAATGGATGCAGATGACTTTTGACTTGCTTTGTTCTTGTACGTGAAGAGATTGTCTTGTCTGGATTGAGAACTGCTCAAACTCAAACCTAGCAGGTATGTGTATATTTTTGTCAGTGTTTCATATATATAATTAAATTATATATTTCGCTTTGCAGTATCATTTACTCGATGAATTTCTAATCCTTTTGTTTTTGTTTATGTGGATTCCTTGTTTCACAACCTCAAACCACTTTGGAAGACCTTCTGGGCTTACCTTTTGTTAAAAGCTACTAGGCCTCCAACCACAAAAATTTGCTCTTTTGATTCACAATTGAGAACTAAAATGAATTTTGTGCGGGAGAAGTAGGGATTGTGTTTTGGTCCAACACAATTTTTGTGTTGATCACTTGACTAAAAGTAGTATTTTTATTAGGATGAAAATGGGTGTCGTGTCATGTTGACTTGTTTAATATTCATTTCAAGACGCCCAAACCTAAACCCAATTATCATGCCGCGTAATAGTGTCACATCTTATATATATGTATATATATTTTATTAATTATTTAATATATCTATGCATATTTATTATATTTTATAGATTGATATTGATTAAAATCATTTTAAGAATACAAATAATGGCAAATAAAATAAAATTTTCCTAAACAATAATTTACTTAAAAATAATATTTTTTTATAATATATGCCCGATTTTTTTAAATATTTGAACAATCGTGCTATTTATCTTGTCGTAGTGTCATGCGTGAGTCAAGGTGTATTCTAGAAAGGAAAAAAATGTCTTTCAAAAAGAGGGGCAAGTCGTTAGGCCATCCACCCCTTATGTGTGGGAGGGGAGGAGAGAGTTTGTTAAAAGGGAGCAAGCCGGAGTGTGAAACAGTATGTGGAAGTTTGCATGGGATTTTGCTTTGAGCTTGGGTGGAAGAGTTGAGGATTCCTTTTCTTCTTCACTATTTTCCTCCTGTAAAATTGATACTTCACATTGTAATACAAACCAAGCAGTCTTCAATTGAGCTAAACAAAATATTTAACCCTAAACCTTAAATCCTAAACCATATCTCATAAATCTACAAACTAAACCTGAAAAGCTAAACAAAAAAATTCGGAAGAACGACCATAATTAACAATCGACCGTCTGATCATGGAATGGTTTGATGAGTGATCAGGAGGAGTCGGCGCATGGGAGGAACAAGAGAGGAATAAGGCTTGGGTGAGAATCAATGCCGATTGTTAGGGGTGTGGAGTTGTCGGTGTTTGATGGGAAGGACCCTAGAGGATGGATCGCATGAGTGGAGCTATGCCTTCGCATCCTGCAAACACCTGAGGAATCGAAGGTTCCTCTTACCCTGGTAAGAATGGAGGGGTCGCGGTACACTGGTTTACAATTGTTATTAAAGTTTATATGAATATGTCGTGGACAGTTCTTAAGAAGTAATTAATGGAGCGATTCAATGGACTACCCCTTTACATAAATGCGTTGGTCCTAAAATTCGTGCGTTGTTATTAGGAGAAGATGGTGGCGACCTTGTTGAGAACATGGAGCCAATTTGGGGGAGGATGTAAGAACCCAGTTTTTTGCTGCGGAGGACTTTGGAATATTCTTGATGATATTCCAGAGCAGCGCCTTCAGACGACGTGCGATTCCGAGCCCCAGCGTGGCCGGAATTAAATTTTCAGTGCGTTCACACTGGAAACGCCAAACAAATGTGATAACTCCTAAACGGTGCTTCAGATCAGAGATCTGAGTGTACGGATGAGTCTGGAATGAGGTGTTTACCCCAGGAACGACATAAAGCGTGTCGGCGCGGGACGTTTGGACCCCTCGCTCGATTTCAGAACGCGGAACAGATAAATTAAATAATTAATTTATTCGTTTAATGG
Source organism: Viscum album (assembly GCA_963277665.1). Lineage (NCBI taxonomy): Eukaryota > Viridiplantae > Streptophyta > Magnoliopsida > Santalales > Viscaceae > Viscum > Viscum album. Next base: position 2,098,181,685 of record OY728156.1, read on the forward strand.
TGAAACGAAAGTATCTCTTAAACGGTGACTCGGATTGGAAAACCAAGGGCACCGTTGAGTTCAGAGTGTGTCGTTTACCCTAGGAGGGGTGTAAGTTTTGCGGGCGCGGGCCGTCGGTGAAAAATGGCTCCAGGGGCGTTTTCGTAATTTGATGGCTTTGAGCGTTCAGCTTTATAACTTTCAAATGGAAGCTCAGAATCAAATTCCGAGACCACTGTTGTGCTCGGGAGGTGGTGTTTACCCTAGAGGAGGTTAAATTTTGACCTCGCCAAAAGTTTCGGAGGGGGGTTAAAATTGAGGATTAAATTAATTAAAATTTAATTAATTTAATTTTCTTTTTAAACCCTTAATCACCCCCTCCTCCTCCCTTTGCACCCCCTGGCGAAACCCTCAAGCCCCCTCTCCTCCTCCACTCCGGTGAGGTAGCTCCGACGAGGCAGCTCCAGCAAGGCGGCGGTTCGGCGGCGAAGCTCCGGGCAACGCCCACGAGGTAGGAGGTTTTTGTTGCGTTTTTATTCCCGAACCTCCTTTGAATCCCAATTTTAGCGCCGAATTGTTGTTTGATCCTCGAACAATGCCCATGTATGCATAGTACGTATTCTAAGCTCTCCGAAGCATGTTTCGGTTTTAATTTTGGAGTTCCGAGGCGTCCACGGTTGTCGGTCGAAGTTCGGGGTGTTTTGGAGTTTTTCTCGGCGGTTTTGGGGTTCCAGCGGTTCAGCACGGCGGACCGGCGAGCGGCAGCGGCGGTCGACGCGAACTCCGGGCGGCGGCGGGTCTTCAGGGTGAGGCGACGCTGGCCGGGTGAGCTGGGAGCGTCGGGCGAGCGCGGCGGAGGCGGCTCCGGACGACGTGTTGGCGGCCGCGACGTCGGGGTCGAGCGGAGGCGGCGATCGCCGGTGGGGCGCGAGGTCGCGGAAGACCGGGGTCGCTGACCCCGGCCGACAGACAGCGGACCCGCTTTTGCGGGTCTCCGCGTGGAAGAAAGACCGGCCTTCGGGCCGGTCCGGTTGGTGGACCGCGGTCTGCGCGGGTGAGCCGCAGACCGCGGCAGCTCAGCCGACTGAGCCGCGGGCCGGCCGGCCCGGTCCGGACCACCCCCTCTTACGTCCGGTGACGTTTAAAAATGTCGTAACTTCCAAACGGCACGTCCGTTTGACGCGCCGTCTGCGACAGTAGATCTGTATCGACGAGACGGACTTTTGGAGATGGTTTCGGGAATTTTTAATTCCCGAAACGAGGGGCTTCGGTAGCACGACTCGTGCGTTAAGTAAGTTTGACGTTTTTCCGGAGAACTTGTTTTGGATGGCGCAGACGCGTCTGACGTCTGTTTTGAGCGCCGTCAGCGGCGTTTGGACCCTGGCACCGGGGTGAAGCTTCCCAGGGTGGTTTCGGGCGCTGAAGCCGGAGTTGGGGCGTGGGCCCCACGACCCGTCCTTTGAGTTGCGTGCAGCGTTTTGTCACTTTTTCATCGGACGTCTGTTCGAGGCGTACGAGTAGTCAATTTTGGTTGTTTTTCCGAGGGCATTGTATTGGCGCAGTCTGCCCGCTTTAATTCCACACGATGGTGCGGGCCCCGCGAGGGCCGTTTCAGGAGTTGACGGTGATTTCCAACTTTATCACCGGGTGTCCGTTTTGGACAAGTGATTAGTCGAACTTGTGTACTTTTTCGAGAGGATTGCAACGATGCGATCCGTTCGTTGTGTTTCGGGACCGGGTTGTGGGTCCCACGAAGCACCGCTCGTGTGCAGTGCGCCAGAATGCACCTTTTTCTCTGGATATCCGTTGCACTCATGTGAGTAGTGCTTTTGACGTGTTTTCCTGAGGGGATCGCATTGGTGCGATGCGCCCGACTGTTTTTGGGGCCGAGGCTCGGGATCACGGGACGTCGTTCGGGCGTGAGGCGGTGTTGGTGACTTTTCCGCCGGATATCCATTTGAGGTGAGTAAGTAGTCTATCTCGCATGTTTTTTCGTGAGGATTACAATGGTGCGATCCGTTTGGTTATGCGGAGCCTCTTGCGCGATCTTATTAAATGTGGAAATATGAAAGGTGCCCCGGTGGCGGTTCTTCTACCGTGTTTGTAGCAGACCTTTGGCTTGTGATCGCGTGCACTCCTGGGAGAGTGAGGTTGGTGTTTAAAGAGATGTGGTTGACTGTGCCTCAGCCGATGAGGTGGTAAGTTGGCGAAGTTGCGTTTACGCCATTCGCGTTGACGTTGGGTGTCGTGTGCACGATAGCCCTTGGGCTGAAAATGAGGTATACTCTGGGAGTATACGGGAGCGTTTGGAGGTACGTGTGGTTTGTACCTGAGACGTTTGTGCGCTTGGTTGGGGTTAACTTGGGGCCACACGTCGTGTGGGCCCCATGTGCGTACCATGTTCTGCCTTGCGTACTTTGACCCCTCGCGACGTAGAGGGTCCCTCGGTTCACGTTTGTTGACCAGCGGGGTTGAGTTATTCCCCCGACTCTGTGTTCGTTTGTTTGATCAGCAGGGTTGAGTGGTCTCCCCTTGGTTTCGTTCTCGATGGATGGGCTGTAGCGGTGCTAGTGACACCCAGTGATGGAACAGGCGCTGAACCTCTATTGGGTGAGTTGTTATGGAGTTGAGTGGTTGCGCGGTACCCACTCAGTGCTCGGTTGGCCAGTGTTGTACCATCCAGTAGGGATGGCTAGAGCAGATCCGGGTTTACCCTCCAGTAGAGACTGGGCAGTGGGTCACCCGACGACTCTTTAGAGTTTACCCTCCAGCGGGGCTGGGCAGTGGATCACCCGTCGACTTCTTCCAAGTCTACCCTCCAGCAGGGCTGGGCAGTGGATCGTCTGTCGACTTGTTAGGGTTTACCCTCCAGCGGGGCTGGGCAGTGGGTCACCTGTCGACTTCTTCCAGGTCTACCCTCCAGCAGGGCTGGGCAGTGGATCGCCTGTCGACTTGTTAGGGTTTACCCTCCAACGGGGCTGGGCAGTGGGTCACCCGTCGACTTCTTCCAGGTCTACCCTCCAGCAGGGCTGGGCAGTGGGTTGCCTGTCGACTTGTTATGGTTTACCCTCCAGCAGGGCTGGGCAGTGGGTCACCCAATATCTTATTCCAGGTTTACCCTCCAGTAGGGCTGGGCAGTGGGTCGCCTGATGATGTATTACGGTTTACCCTCCAGCAGGGTTGGGCAGTGGGTCGCCCGGTATCATATTATGAATTACCCTCCAGCAGGGCTGGGCAGTGGGGCACCCGTTGATATTCCAGACTCAGTCCTTTCTACTAGGCTAGTCTGTGGCTTTCCTCCGTGATTACCAGAGCGGGACTCTTGGTTGTACGGGTCGGTGATGGAACGACTTTGACTTTGAGGAGACCTCTCGACTGCGGGGCAGTGACGAGTTGTGGTTTGACGTTCCCCCAGAACTCTCAAGTACGAGGAGCGCTTTCCCCACCAAGACGCGTCCTTGTGACGCGACCCCAAAACCGTGCGGGCGAGTCAGTGCCGCCCAAAGCAGATAATGTCGAGGTGCGGTGATTGAGCCCTTGACTTGTAGTTCGGGGCAGACGTGCGGGATGCTGGGCATCGATGGTGTTACTTCTGGGACTGTTGGCGACTCACTTTTCTTGGGCTGAGCTACGAGATGGAGATCCCCTTACGACGTTGTTCGGGCTTCTTGCTGAGCATAAGGATATGTATATACCTTGTTTCAGTACCCACTTCTTGGGTTTGGTTACTCTCTCTCGAGGAGAGGCGAAGACGCGCGGGGTATGCCACGTGCTTTTTGTGCCTAGCTTCTTGTGGTTGGATGAGTCTACTCTCCTGCTATAGGTAGCGAAGACTCGACGGGAAGTTCATCTTCTCACCGTTTCCAGCTCCTTGTGTCTGGACGAGTCTACCTTCTTTCCTCTTTTTGGGTTGAGCTGGACTCTTCACTGTACTCTTTACTTCACTTTCAGTTGTACTCATCTACTATTCCCTGTTCGCTCTACTGCTCACCCTTCGGTACCTCCTTTGTTGCTCCCTCGAGCCTTCGGGGTATCCTACTGAGTATTTTTATACTCACCCCTGCTTGGGCTTTGCCCGCACTTGGTGTGTCCTTGCAGACGACGGACATGTTGGTCGTGACTTCAGTGGAGCTTAGGAGTTCAGGAGCGTGGACCGCGTGCGGTGGTCGGAGTCGGGTTCCAGGTGGAGGACCCTTCCAGCTGTTTTCTTTTCTGTTTACCTGTTGTTGGGTTGTGACACCTTTTCTGGTTGGGCGCGTGTTTTGCCCCCTTTTCCTTTTTAGCACTTTACTTGTACTGTTTAGAGGTCGATGCACATTTGTGGTATATATATAGCATTTGCCCTTTTCTTTGTCTTTTCTTTTACTCTGCACTGTTGCATTGAGTGTGCTGCGTGTGTGTGTACAGGTACTTAGACAAAGGCCTCCCTGAGTTGTTGTGCCTTCGGCGCTGGTCGCCAGCCCCTGGCCTATGGAGGCGGGCTTGGGGTAGTTGCGGCTCGAGCCCGGGTAGGGTCGGGTCGTGACAGCGGAGGTGGCACCAGAGATGATAGACAAAATAGAAGTAACCGAGTGCAAAATTATGGAGTAACAAGACCTGGACATCAATTGTTCTGCTTGAGGCCATAAGAGCAGGGACATGACTTTTATGAAAGTGGAAGACCACCTAGGGGCATTCTTATTCTCATATTTTGGACTGTGGAGCTACTCACAATTTCATATCTCCCAAGCTAATCAAGTTGCGAGTAATAACAGTACAATACTCGCGGAAAATGGACGTCAAGTAGGGGGATGAACATAAAATGCGGTCTTAAGGGATGTCCCGAAGTTGAATCTGAATATGGGCGAATATGCTCGTTTGATCAACGCTTATGTCATGAAAATAAGGGGCTTGGGTCTCATTTTGGGAATAGCATGGGTGCGCACCCTCAGGGAAGTGTAGACTAACCAAAAAATGATGATAATGAGGTTCGTTGCAGAGAAGAAGGAATATGTTCTCAATAGGGCATGCCAAATCAGTCAGGCAACATCATCTTTGAATGGTGGATTTAATAAGTTTGGAGGTTGCGACAAGCAACGATTAATGCTTGGGACCAAATTAGGCAGAGAGCAGTTACTTTTGGTTGGGTATCAATTATGGATTTGCAAAGTTTGCTTAGGTGTTTTAGTAGGGTGTTCGAAGAATCCAAAGGACTTCCTCCTAATCGGGAGTAAGTCCATGCTATTCATTTGATGCTAGGACAAGGACTTGTTACAGGATGACCACACTATTATCCACATTCTCAAATGAATGAGATTGAATGGCAAGTACAAGACATGATGGTCTCAGGAATAGTCCAGACTGGTTCTAACGCCAATTTTAGCTCGGTGTTATTCGTCAAAAAGAAGGATGGTTTCTAGCACTTGTGCATGGATTATCGGGCATTCAATAAGGTAATTGTCCCTGATAAATTTTCTATTCATGCAGTGGATGAATTGTTTGACAAACGAGCACTCGCTTGCGATGGAAATGAGACATCAAGCTCAACTCATCGGAATTGAGGAATGCATGGGGCAACAAGTGCGTTGCGCCGCACGGAGGAACGACCGTAATTAGATGACAATCGACCATCTCTGATCATGGAGGAGTTCGACGAGTGATCAGGAGGAGTTTGACAAGTGATTAGGAGGAGTCGACGCATGGGAGGCGCATGAGAGGAATATGGCTTGAGCGTTGAATTTGGCTAGCGTTGTGCGAGAATTAATGTCGATTGTTAGGGGTGTGGAGTTGTCGGTGTTAAATGGGAAGGACCCTGGAGGATGGATCGCATGAGCGGAGCTATACTTTCGCATCTTGCAGGTACCCGAGGAATCGAAGGTTCCTCTTACCCAGGTAAGTATGGAGGGGGTCGTAGTACAATGGTTTACAATTGTTATGAAAGTTTATATGAATATGTCATGGACAATTCTTAAGAAGTAATTAATGGAATGATTTAGTGGGTTGAAGATTTTCATCCGTATGACGAGGTGACATCTCTTCAACAAAAGGGTGCAATGCAAGATTACATTGAACAATTTGAGCACCTAGCCTCCTTGATTTCGTGCCAACTCGAACCATAACATGTTGGATATTTTTTACATGGACTGCGAGAAGAAATTCGCAGTTGGGTGTGTATCCGCAATCCGAAGTTCAGGTTGCAAGCGATGTGATTAGTTCGACATGTTGAAGTTACCATTCGAAAGGGAGTAGGCCCATAGTTTCGTGTGTGTGTGTGGGGGGGGGGTCATGCTAATGTGGTGAAAGGCATGAGGGAAAAACGAGCCAGCTAGTTACGCGACAATGGTTGCCGTTGGACATTTCCTCACAACAGTCCACAAAGTGCATTGGGGGTGCAAGGAGGAATGAGTCGAGAGTCGAACAAATAGACAACCAACAATAGGGGAGTTCGACATTTGACAAACCAAGAGTGAGAAGAGAGGAGGAAAAGAGGGCTATGCCTCAGGTATGGGCTGCCCTTTTCCTTTACATAAATGCGTTGGTCCTAAAATGTGCGTGTTGTTACTAGGAGAAGACGACGACCTTAATGAGAACAGGGAGCCAGTTTGGGGGGAGGAGGTGACACCAGAGATGATAGACAAACCGAAAGTAGCTGAGTGCAAAATTATGGAGTAACAAGACTTGGACATCAGTTATTCTGCCCGAGGCCATAAGAGTAGGGACATGACTTTTGTGAAAGTGGAAGGCCACCTGGGGGCATTCCTATTCTTATACTTTGGACAGTGGAGCTACTCACAATTTCATATCTTCCAAGCTAATCAAATTGTTTGGAATAACAGTGCAAGACTTGCGAAAAATGGGCGTCAAGTAGGGGGATAGACCTAAAATGTGGTCCCAAGGGATGTGCTAGAAGTTGAAGCTGAATATGGAGTAATATGATTGTTTGGTCAGCACTCATGTCATGGAAATCGGGGGGCTGGGTCTCATTCTGGGAATAGCTTGGCTGCGCACCCTCAGGGAGGTGCAGACTAATCGAAAGATGATGATAATGAGGTTAGAAGAAGGAATATGTTCTCAACAGGTCAAATCAGTCAGACAACCTCGTCTTTGAATGGTGGATCTAATAAGTCTAGAGGTTGCGACAAGCAACGATTAATGCTAGGACCAACAATGGCATTTGCAAAGGACTTCCTCCTAATCGAGAGTGAGTCTGTTATTCGTTTAATGCTAGGACAGGGACTCGTTACAGTACGACCACACTGTTATCCACTTTCTGAAAAAAATGAGATCGAATGGAAAGTACAAGACATGTTAGTCTTAGGAATAATTCAGACTAATTCTAACGTCTGTTTTAGCCTGGTGTTATTGGTCAAAAAGAATGATGGTTCTTGGCGCTTGTGCGTGGACTATTGGGCATTCAATAAGGTAGTTGTCCCTGATAAATTTCATATTCCTGTAGTGGATGAATTGTTAGACGAACTAAATGGAGCAATAAATTTCTCTAAACTGGACCTCAAATTAGGTTATCACCAAATTTGGATGAAGGAGGATGATGCAGAAACAACTGCTTTTGCACCTACAAGTCATTATGAGTATTTGGTAATACCATTTAGACTTACCAATGTTTTGTCTACATTCTAAGCTACCATGAATGACCTTTTTTGACCATTACTCTGTAAGTTTGTGTTCATTTTTTTGATAATATTTTAGTTTACAGTTGTGATTGGGTCTCTCATTTGGGGCATCTGGAAGCCGTTCTGCAGATCCTACATGACAATCATTTCTTTGCCAATTGCGGGAAGTGCTCTTTTTCACAACATGAGGTTGACTACTTAGGCCATATTATTTTTGAATTAGAGGTTTCAATGGACAATACTAAGGTTCAAGTGGGTTCGGATTGGCCACTTCCAGTTACAGTGAGGGGGTCCGCGGGTTCCTTGAACTCACTGGTTATTATCAAAAATTCATTCGGGATTATGACAAAATTGCTCATCCTCTCACATCTTACAAAAAAGATGTTTTTTTAGTGGAATTAGGAGGCCTCCCATGCTTTCTAGTGCCTCGAGCGACTCATAACTGAAGCACCGATCCTAGCTTTGCCTAACTTTTCTACGGAATTTGAAGTGGAATGTGATGCTTTTGACCGAGGGGTTGGACCAGTCCTCATGCAAAATCGGTGACCTATAACTTTCTTTAGTAAGGATTTGACAAAAAAGAATTTAGCCAAATCAACCTATGAGAAGGAAGTCATGACCTTGGTATTAGCTATTCAACACTGGCGCTCGTATTTACTTGGCGACCACTTAAGCCTCAAATTTCTTCTCCAACTACGCATTACCACGACCGACCCACGATGTCAGATAACCAAATTGCTAAGTTATCAATTTGAGGTGAAATACATGCTTGATCCTGAGAACGGCTGCCGATGCTCTTTCTCAATAGGATGAACCATCTGAGTTGCAACTGATTCACTCATGTTTTGTTTGGGAGGAAGATCATCACTTTTTGGAGGGAGCTTCAAAGGATCTGTACCTAACGTAAAGTCATTACAACACTCCAAGCGGACACCACCTCTTATCCCACCTCTTATCCAACATTCTCCTTCAAGAAGGGGATACTCCACTATAAGGGTCGACTGGTACTTCCAAGCTCATCATCTTGGGTACTTAAATTGTTAAATGAATTCCATTCAACCCCACAAGGGGGCTATTCGGTTTTCTACTGCACTTACCGCAAGTTGGTTTCCAATTGATATTGCGCCGACAAGAAGAACCAGGTACAAGCTTACGTGAGGCAATGTTCAACTTGCCAGCGAAATAAGTACTCTACACTATCTCCAGCGGGTCTGTTACAACTGTTAGAAATTCCTCACGTTGTGTGGTCAGATCTCTCCATGGACAATCACAAGGTTATAATGTGATTTTTGTGGTTGTGGATCGACTCTCCAAGTATGACCATTTTATTCCTCTGAAGCATCCTTACACGACTAAAGGAGTCACTGAGGTTTTTATACGGGAGGTGGCCTATTTACATGACATACTGTTGTGGTTGAAGAGCAGTGCAAATAGAGCCAGACAACCATAGTAGAATAAAAAGATCGAATATGGCACTGTGGGTTCGATAACGCAAATGCTAGAACAGAAAAGAAAAAGCAAGAAAAGTAAACTAACACAAGGATTTAACATGCTTAAGACCCTTAGGGGTCCTACGGCACGACAAGAACATCACACCCACACACGCTTTTATTAATCTCAAAAGAGGAAACACGAAACACTACAAAGGATGCAATACATCAAGAATGAAAGAAACTGGAAGCAAGATTTACAAACTTCATAATGTAATTGAAACCACAAACCAATACTTATAGTGCCGATGATAACTAGTTTGGTGGTCCTGATCTCTTCAATCTACTGCTGGACGCATGACCTCCTGGATCCGATGAAGTGTTCGCGTAACCCCTCCTATCACGTTCTTGGAGTCGTCGATGCAGTGACTGCACATCTTCCAACCGGGAAGGACGTCGCCTCCACCATACACAACTACGAACTGAAGCCGATGAAGCACGACATGCCTATACAACAATCCGAACAGCAGCGAAACAAGAAATAAGACGCTAGGGTTTCCGCCTGAGAAAATCGTGAGTGTAACACTGTTGGGAGGAACCGAGGGAGCTAAAAAACGGAAGTGAATGCACATCGGGAAGCATCAGACATGGGTGATGAAACCCCCTGCCAATGCTTGATTCCTGAAACCGTACCCCAAATCCCCGGGTGCCATGAAGCAGTGACTAAACAGATTAGCCGAACAGAACGCAGCGGCTCAAACAACCAAGGAACCAAGTGGACGACCAAATATCAAAGGGCGACACATGGTAACCGACAGTGCAAAATGAAATAGACAACAAATAGAGGATTACCAACATGTCACACGATATACCAAACAGGCCGCCCACTGAAGTGTAAAACCCAACAGATAACCACGCCCAAAGGCAAATACGATCCAACATGCATAAATGAGCAAATAAAAATCTTGGTGTAAACAATTAAATGACATCAGATATAAGTCAACAAATTTAATATGAAAACCGAATTAAGAAACCTTAATTTATAAATCTCCACCATTTTCAATTAAATTTGGTGTTGTTCTTACACCCAACTTATCAATTGAATCAGGCAATTGTGCTAAACAACCTAAGCAAAACAAAACTAACATTAAATAGTGCTAGTTAAACCATATACTGCTTATGTCCAAAATGTGTATCAACGTGACACACATTTGCCCTCATCAATTACATCAAGCTACTGCTTCAACATGCTTAGAATGAAAGCTTCTAATGCAACTGTATAACCCAAACTTACCTTCACATACCTGAGTTTCCTGTTTCACACACCTCAACCCTCTGTTGGTCACATGCCTACCAAAGGTTCCCGGGACAGCTCCAGTGCCTGCAGAACACCAATAAACCGAGAAGTACCCATCCTCAAATCAGAACAACAATACAAGGTATGGCCATAAACTCGATAGTTCATATGCAAAAAGTAGCAACAAATAAAACATCTCATGCACATGAAAACAAACAAGCAAACAAAATACACAAGGCTCAAAGCAAGCAAGCGACTCACTCCATCAAAATCTAAGACAGACCCGGAAGATTCTCCACCTAAAAAGAAGACAGTGCCTAGAACAATGCAACACGGGCAACCACATCCTAACTTAGACAGTTGTATAACCCATACAACCCCAATCCTAAAGGCCAACTCGTAACTATGAGGAAACAAACCCAGCAAGCAAGCACAACCCGCTACCGACCCAAGGAAACCCCCCTTAAATCTAGCCCACTAACGACATCAAGCACCTAATTCCCAGGTACCCATCCAATGTTGTTAAAGAGATACCAGCAGCACCATCATGAAGTCTGCTGACCAGCCAAACATCTACCCATTAACCTGCTTCTCTAACCATTGCCCAAGACCTTATTGTCCTCACACCCGGTTACCTCCCGAGAATACCAACTCTCCTAGGACATGAAGAAGGAAAACTCAGAGTTGAACCCACAACCCTGCCACCTGCAACACATTGGACAAAATACATGACATCAACATCATCGAAACTAGGCGCAACTACATTTGATTGAGCCCCATTACCCTTTGAGCCATTTCTTTTAGGATACTCCCTTTTAAAGTGGCCCGGTTTACCACACTGATAACACTTCAGAGTCTTAAACTGACTCATACCTCTCCTTTTACCCTTATCATTGTTCTTCCCTTGACCCCTTTTATCGGCTCTACCCATGACATTGAGTCCCTCTCCCTCTCATCCTAACCCATTCTTAGGCTGCAATTCTTTTGAAAGAAGAGCCGACTTAACCTCTTCTAGGGTTAGCGAGTCCCTGCCATACATCATAGTTTAAACTAAAGAACTATAATTGTTGTCAAGAGAAATTAAGAGGATCATTGCCTGATCCTCGTCATCGATTACTAGATTTATATTGGCAAGATCTAACATTATTTTATTAAACTCATCAAGATGAGATTTAATAGAACTACCAAGTTTCATCTTAAATGTAAACATGAAATGTTTTTTATACAATCTGTCAACTAATGAAGCAGTCATATACAATTTCTCTAATTTTAACCAAATGCCGACAATAGTGGACTCGAAGACAACCTCTCTAAGGACCTTATCTCCTAGGGAAAGTAGGGAACTATGGGCCTTAACAAGTATGTCAGAGGGAATTGGTTGGTATTCTATAATGGTCTGACCAGTTTTATTGATAGTTGTAACGAGTTTCGTAGACCCAGATAGGACATCAATTAAACCTTGTTGAATAAGTAAGACCCTCATTTTAATTCACCATAAATTGAAATCGTTGTCTCCATCAATTTGCTCAATTTCGTATCACATTGCATTGTAGACATGTTTATCCAGATGAGTGGATGCCGAGTGGTTGGGGACAACGTTAGACGTACGCCCCCAAGAACCGACCAATTTCACTGGGTAAACATGTACCGTGAGATACAAAATACAGAGAATTTCAATGAATACAATGGTTTCTATTAACAAATAGAAATCAATAACCAGGCAGAATTACACAGAGATAAATGCAGAATATAAAGGCAAGAAACCCGAATTAATGAGGTTGTAAACAAAGTGCAATAAATCGGGAAGGACATCGCCTCCACCATACACGACTACGAATTGAAGCCTATGAAGCACAACAGGCCTGGACAACAATCTGAACAACAGCAGAACAAGGAAGAAGACGCTAGGGTTTCCGCCTGAGAAAACCGTGAGTGCAACGATGCTGGGAGGAACCAGGGAGCCGAAAAGCCGAAGTGAATGCACATCAAGAAGTATCGGGCAGGGGTGATGAACCCCCTGCCAATGCCTGATTCCCGAAACCACACCCCAATCCCCGGGTGCCATGAAGTAGCGGCTAAACAGATTAGCCGAACAAAATGCAGCGGCTCAAACAACCAAGGAACCAAGTGGACATCCAGATATCAAAGGGCAACACATGGTAATCGATGGTGCAAAATGAAGCAGACAACAAATAGAGGACTGCCAACACGTCATACGATATACCAAACAGGCCTCACAAACAGGCAGCCCACCAAATTGCAAAACCCGACAGATAACTAGGCCCAAAGGCAAATACGGTCCAACATGCATAAATGAGCAAATAAAAAACATGGTGTAAACAATTAAATGGCAGCATATATAAGACAATAAATTTAATATGAAAACCGAATTAAGAAACCTTAATTCACACATACCAACCTCTATCGTCAGTGACATAGATCCCATCTTTATTAGTTATTTTTGGACTGAATTATTTCAATTCCAAGACACCAAATTAAAACAAAGTGCCACATATCACTCGCAAACTGACGGTCAAACTAAAGTGGTTAAAAGATGCCTCAAGACTTATTTGTAGTGCTTTGTCGAGGAACAACCCTACTGGATTCCTTTGGCTGAATTTTGTTATACCACTACATGACACGCTTCTATAAACACCACTCCATTCGAAACAGTGTATGGAAGACCCCCACCCACGGTGTTGAATTTCTTACCTTCAGAAATCAAAGTGGCAGCTGTAGCCAATGCTTTTGTAGAAACTCTGTTTTTGCCTTGTAAGAATTTGAAATATATTAAGGAATATTTTTGGAGTCAGACGCTGATAAAATGCGAGATTCTGAGGTCCGGTGAGCCCATAATTGATATTTTAAAAATATTAAATATAATATCACGTGTGTGCATTTTTTCAGAAATAATGGAATATCTCCTGAACAGAATCTTGAATCGAAAATCTGAGACCACAGTTGAATCCAGAGCGCGAAGTTTACCCTAGGTGCGACCTTAAGTTTGCCGGCACCAGATGTTCAGATAAGACAACCGTTGACGAGTACGTTAAGTGGATTAATTAATTAGTCTATTTAATTAATTTATTTAAGACTCATAACCTAATTTCCTCTTTAAATAGCCTGTTATGAAAATTTGCTAGGGTTAGCCGCATAACCCTGAGAGCTTTAGTGGAGATTCCGAGCGTTCTTCATTTGCAAATTGGAATCGGATGACGAACGACAATCAAATCAAAGTGGTTTGACAGACAACAAACACAACAAATCTTCCCCATCGCCAGCAAACACGTTCTTCATCAATAATCGATCCAAAATCGTGGGTAGGGTTCATCAATTATGGTTTCCATCCTTGATTAAACGTTTGAGCATGAATTTTATTAATCTGCTCTTGATCTGCGATTTATCTTCCCTTCGCATGAGCCCATTTTTCGGTAAATCAAACGGTTGATTTAATTTTATCTTCTATTCCATGATCTCACCCTGGTTTCTTCACTTTGTATTTGTTGGCCGAGAATGCTTGGTCAACGAAGTTTATCACCCTTGTTATGGTGCTTTTCACCCATCGTTCTTCGCGTTCTTCGTCGTTGGCTTACGAGGTCGCGATTCGACTTTGTCGGGCGGGTTCAAGCGCGTTCGAACTCCCAGATTCGTAGCGGTTGTGCGAACAACGACCGAGATGATGATTTGCGGATGGACCAAGATCCGTTGCGGGATGCAGGTGATGATTCTCGTGGATTTGGGATTTGGGATCGAGTGGCAGCAACACGAGAGGCGTGTGAGACATCAAGCTCAACTCATCGAAGTGGAGGAACGCATGGGACAATAAGTGCGTTGTGGCGCACGGAGGAACGACCATAATTAACAATCGATCGTCTTTGATCATGGAATGGTTCGACGAGTGATTAGGAGGAGTTGGCGCATGGGAGGCACATGAGAGGAAAAGGCTTGGGTGAGAATCAATGCCAATTGTTAGGGGTGTGGAGTTGTCGGTGTTTGATGGGAATGACCCTAGAGGATGGATCACATGAGTGGAGCTATACTTTCACATCCTGCAAACACCAGAGGAATCGAAGGTTCCTCTTACCCTGGTAAGTATGGAGGGGTTGCGGTACAGTGGTTTACAATTGTTATGAAAGTTTATATGAATATGCCATGGATAGTTCTTAAGAAGTAATTAATGGAACGATTCAATGGACTACCCCTTTACATAAATGCGTTGGTCCTAAAATTCGTGCGTTGTTATTAGGAGAAGATGGCAGCGACCTTGCTGAGAACAAGGCGCCAATTTGGGGGGAGGAGGTGGCACCAGAGATGATAGACAAACCAAAAGTAGCCGAGTGCAAAATTATGGAGTAACAAGACCTGGACATCAGTTATTCTGCTCGAGTCCATAAGAGCAGGGACATGACTTTTATGAAAGTGGAAGACCGCCTAGGGGCATTCTTATTCTCATATTTTGGACAATGGAGCTACTCACAATTTCATATCTCCCAAGCTAATCAAGTTGCTGGTAATAACAATGCAATACTCGCGGAAAATGGACGTCAAGTAGGGGGATGAACATAAAATGTGGTCTCAAGGGATGTCCAGAAGTTGAAGCTGAATATGGGCGAATATGCTTGTTTGATCAATGCTTATGTCATGAAAATAAGGGGCTTGGTTCTCATTTTGGGAATAGCTTGGGTGCGCAC
The DNA here is from genome assembly GCA_963277665.1 of Viscum album. Lineage (NCBI taxonomy): Eukaryota > Viridiplantae > Streptophyta > Magnoliopsida > Santalales > Viscaceae > Viscum > Viscum album. The sequence goes on from OY728156.1 coordinate 2,098,196,692, forward strand.
CCTCAGGGAAGTGTAGACTAACCGAAAAATGATGATAATGAGGTTCGTTGCAGAGAAGAAGGAACATGTTCTCGACATGTTTAAGTTACCATTCGAAAGGGAGTAGGCCCATAGTTTCGTGTGTGTGTGTGGGGGGGGGGGGGTCATGCTAATGTGGTGAAAGACATGAGGGAAAAACGAGCCAGCTTGTTACGCGACAATGGTCGCCGCTGGACATTTCCTCACAACAGTCCACAAAGTGCATTGGGGGTGCAAGGAGGAATGAGTCGAGAGTCGAACAAATAGACAACCAACAATAGGGGAGTTCAGCATTTGACAAACCAAGAGTGAGAAGAGAGGAGGAAAATAGGGTTGTGCTTCAGGTATGGGCTGCCCTTTTCCTTTACATAAATGCGTTGGTCCTAAAATGCACGTGTTGTTACTAGGAGAAGAAGACGACCTTAATGAGAACAGGGAGCCAGTTTGGGGGGAGGAGGTGACACCAGGGAGCCAGTATGGAGTAACAAGACTTGGACATCAATTATTCTGCCCGAGGCCATAAGAGTAGGGACATGACTTTTGTGAAAGTGGAAGGCCACCTGGGGGCATTCCTATTCTTATACTTTAGACAGTGGAGCTACTCACAATTTCATATCCAAGCTAATCAAATTGTTTGGAATAACAGTGCAAGACTTGCGAAAAATGGGCGTCAAGTAGGGGGATAGACGTAAAATGTTGTCCCAAGGGATGTGCTAGAAGTTGAAGCTGAATATGGGAAAATATGATTGTTTGATCAGCACTCATGTCATGGAAATTGGGGGACTGGGTCTCATTATGGGAATAGCTTGGCTGCGCACCCTCAGGGAGGTGGAGACTAGCCAAAAAATGATGATAATGAGGTTAGAAGAAGGAATATGTTCTCAACAGGCCCAATCAGCCAGACAACCTCATCTTTGAATGGTGGATTTAATAAGTCTAGAGGTTGCGACAAGCAACGATTAATGCTTGGGACCAAATTAGGCAGAGCAGTTACCTTTGCCTGGGTACCAACAATGGCATTTGCAAAGGACTTCCTCCTAATCGGGAGTGAGTCTATGTTATTTGTTTAATGCTAGGATAGGGACTCGTTGCAATACGACCACACTGTTATCCACATTCTCAAAAGAATGACATTGAATGGAAAGTACAAGACATGTTAGTCTTAGGAATATTTCGGACTAATTCTAACGTCTATTTTAGCCTGGTGTTATTGGTCAAAAAGAATGATGGTTCTTGGCGCTTGTGCGTGGACTATCGGGCATTCAATAAGGTAATTGTCCCTGATAAATTTCTTATTCCTGTAGTGGATGAATTGTTAGACGAACTAAATGGAGCAATAAATTTCTCTAAAGTGGACCTCAAATTCAGTTATCACCAAATTTGGATGAAGGAGGATAATGCAGAAACAACTTCTTTTGCACCTACAATGGTCATTATGAGTATTTGGTAATACCATTTAGACTTACCAATGTTTTGTCTACATTCTAAGCTACCATGAATGACCTTTTTTTGACCATTACTCTGTAAGTTTGTGTTCATTTTTTTGATAATATTTTAGTTTATAGTTGTGATTGGGTCTCTCATTTGGGGCATCTGGAAGCTGCTCTGTAGATCCTACATGACAATCATTTCTTTGCCAATTGCGGGAAGTGCTCTTTTGCACAACATGAGGTTGACTACTTAGGCCATATTATTTTTGAATCAGAGGTTTCCATGGACAATACAAAGGTTCAAGTGGGTTCGGATTGGCCAATTCCACTTACAGTGAAGGGGGTCCGCGGGTTCCTTGAACTCACTGGTTATTATTGAAAATTCATTCGGGATTATGAAAAAATTGCTCATCCCCTCACAACTCACAAAAAAGATTTTTTTAGTGGAATTAGGTGGCCTCCCATGCTTTCTAGTGCCTCGAGCGGTCATAACTGAAGCACTGATCCTAGCTTTGCCTAACTTTTCTACGGAATTTGAAGTGGAATGTGATGCTTTTGACCGAGGGGTTGGACCAGTCCTCATACAAAATCGGCGACCTATAGCTTTCTTTAGTAAGGATTTGACCGAAAAGAACTTATCCAAATCAACCTACGAGAAGGAATTCATGACCTTGGTATTAGCTATTCAACACTGGCGCTCGTTTTTACTTGGCGACCACTGAAGCCTCACATCTCTTCTCCAACTGCGCTTTACCACGACCGACCCATGGTGTCAGATAACCAAATTGCTAAGTTATCAATTTGAGGTGAAATACATGCTCGGTCCTGAGAACGGCTGCCGATGCCCTTTCTCAACAGGATGAACCAACCGCGTTGCAATTGATTCACTCATGTTTTGTTTGGGAGGAAGATCACCACTTTTTGGAGGGAGCTTCAGAGGATCTGTACCTAAGTAAAGTCATTACAACACTCCAAGTGGACACCACCTCTTATCCCACCTCTTATCCAACATTCTCCTTCAAGAAGGGGATACTCTGCTATAAGGGTCGACTCGTACTTTCAAGCTCATCATCTTGGGTACTTAAATTGTTGGTTGAATTCCACTCAACCCCACAAGGGGGCTATTCGGTTTTCTACTGCACTTACCGCAAGTTGGTTGCCAATTGATATTGCGCCGGCAAGAAGAACCAGGTACAAGCTTAGGTGAGGCAATGTTCAACTTGCCAGCAAAATAAGTACTCTACACTATCTCCAGCGGGTCTGTTACAACCGTTAGAAATTCCTCACGTTGTGTGATCGGATCTCTTCATGGACAATCACAAGGTTATAATGTGATTTTTGTGGTTGTGGATCGACTCTCCAAGTATGGTCATTTTATTCCTCTGAAGCATCCATACATGACTAAAGGAGTCACTGAGGTTTTTTATACGGGAGGTAGCCTGTTTACATGACATACTGTTGTGGTTGAAGAGCAGTGCAAATTGAGCCAGACAATCACAGTAGAATAAAAAGACCGAATATGGCATTGTGGGTTCGATAACGCAAATGCTAGAACAGAAAAGAAAATGAAAGAAAAGTAAACGAACACAAGGATTTAACGTGCTTCAGACCCTTAGGGGTCCTACTGCACGACAAGAACACCACACACACACCTTTATCAATCTCAAAAGAGGCAACACAAAACACTACGAAGGATGCAATACATCAAGAAAGAACGAAACAAGAAGCAAATTTTACAAACTTCAAAATGAAATTGAAACCACAAACCAATACTTATAGTGCCAATGATAACTAGTCTGGTGGTCCTGATCTCTTCAATCTATTGCTGGACGCGTGACCTCCTGGATCCGATGAAGTGTTCGCGTAACCCCTCCTATCACATTCCTGGAGTCGTCAATGCAGCGACTGCACATCTTCCAACCGGGGAGGACGTCGCCTCCACCATACACAACTACGAACTGAAGCCGATGAAGCACGACATGCCTATACAACAATCCGAACAACAACGAAACAAGGAATAAGATGCTAGGGTTTCCGCCTGAGAAAATCGTGAGTGCAACAATGCTGGGAGGAACCGAGGGAGCTGAAAAATGGAAGCGAATGCACATCGGGAAGCCTCAGACATGGGTGATGAAACCCCCTGCCAACGCCCGAATCCTGAAACCGCACCCCTAATCCCTGGGTGCCACGAAGCAGCGACTAAACAGATTAGCCGAACAGAACGTAGCGGCTCAAACATCCAAGGAACCAAGTGGACAACCGAATATCAAAGGGCGACACATGGTAACCGATAGTGCAAAATGAAACAGACAACAAATAGAGGAATGTCACACGATATACCAAACAGACCGGGGCCTCACAAACAGGCAGCCCATCGAATTGCAAAACCTAACAGATAACCATGCCCAAAGGCAAATACGGCCCAACATGCATAAATGAGAAAATAAAAATCCTGGTGTAAACAATTAAATGATATCAGATATAAGTCAAAAATTTAATATGAAAACCGAATTAAGAAACCTTAATTTATAAATCTCCACCATTTTCAATTAAATTTGGCGATGTTCTTGCACCCAACCTATCAATTGAATCAGACAATTATGCTAAACAACCAACGCAAAACAAAACTGACATTAAACAGTGCTAGTTAAACCATACACTGCTTATGTCCAAAATGTGTATCAACGTGACACACATTTGCCCTCATCAATTACATCAAGCTACTGCATCAACATGCTTAGAATTAAAGATTCTAATGCAAATGTATAAACCAAACTTACCTTCACATACCTGAGTTTTCTGTTTCACATACCTCAACCCTCTATTGGTCACATGCCTACCAGAGGTTCCCGAGACAACTTCAATGCCTATAGAACACCAATAAACTGAGCAATACCCATCCTCAAAGCATAACAACAATACATGGTATGACCATAAACTCGATAGTTCATATGCAAAAAGTAGCAACAAATAAAACATCTCATGCATATGAAAACAAACAAGCAAACAAAATACACAAGGCTCAGAGCAAGCAAGCGACTCACTCCACCAGAATCTAAGACAGACCCAGAAGATTCTCCACCTAAAAAGAAGACACTACCTAGAACCATGCAACACAGGCAACCACATCCTAACTTAGACAGCTGTATAACTCATACAACCTCGATCCTAATGGCCAACTCGTAACCATGAGGAAACAAACCCAGAAAGCAAGCGCAACCTGCTACCGACCCAAGGAAAACACCCCTTAAATCTAGCCCACTAACGACGTTAAGCACCTAATTCCCAGGTACCCATCCAATGTCGTTAAAGAGATACCAGCAACACCATCACGAAGTTTGCTGACCAACCAAACATCCACCCATGAACCCGCTTCTCTAACCATTGCCCAAGACCTTACTGTCCTCACACCCGGTTACCTCTCGAGAATACCTACCCTCCTAGGACATGAAGAAGGAAAACCCAGAGTTGAATCCACAACCCTGCCACCTGCAACACATTAGACAAACTATATGACATCGATATCATCGAAACCCGACTCAACTACATTAGATTGATCCCCATTACCCTTTGAGCCATTTCTTTTAGGACACTCCCTTTTAAAGTTGCCTGGTTTACCACACTAATAACACTTCAGAGTCTTAAACTGACTCATACCTCTCCTTTTACCCTTATCATTGTTCTTCCCTTGACCCCTATTATCGGCTCTACCCATGACATTGAGTCAGTCTCCCTCTGATCCTTACCCATTTTTAGTCTGCAATTCTTTTGAAAGAAGAGCTGACCTAACCTATTCTTGGGTTAGGGAGTCCGTGCCATACATCATAGTTTAAACTAAAGAACTATAATTGCTGTCAAGAGAAATTAAGAGGATCATTGCCTGATCCTCGTCATCGACTGCTACATTTATATTGGCAAGATCTAACATTATTTTATTAAAGTCATCAAGATGATATTTAATAGAACTACCAAGTTTCATCTTAAATGTAAACATGCAATGTTTTTTATACAGTCTGTCAACTAATGAAGCAGTCATATACAATTTCTCTAATTTTAACCAAATGCCGACAATAGTGGACTCGAAGGCAACCTCTCTAAGGACCTTATCTCACAGGGAAAGTAAAAGGGAATTACGGGCCTTAACAAGTATGTCAGAGGGAATTGGTTGGTATTCTATAATGGTCTGACCAGTTTCATTGACAGTTGTAACGAGTTTCGTAGGCCCAGATAGGACATCAATTAAACCTTGTTGAATAAGCAAGATCCTCATTTTAATTCGCCATAAATTGAAATCGTTGTCTCCATCAAATTTCTCAATTTCGTATCACATTGCATTGTAGATATGTTTATCCAGATGAGTGAATGCCGAGTGGTTGGGGACAGCATTAGATGTACGCCCCCAAGAACCAACCAATCTCACTGGGTAAACATGTACCGTGAGATACGAAATACATAGAATTTCAATGAATACAGTGGGTTCTATTAACAAACAGAAATCAATAACCAGGCAGAATTAAACAGAGATATACATGCGAAATATAAAGGTAAGAAATCTGAATTAATGAGGCTGTAAACAAAGTGCAATAAACCGGGAAGGGCATCGTCTCCACCATACACGACTACGAATTGAAGCCGATGAAGCACGACAGGCCTGAACAACAATCTGAACAGCAGCAGAACAAGGAAGAAGATGCTAGGGTTTCTGCCTGAGAAAACCGTGAGTGCAACAATGCTGTGAGGAACCAGGGAGACGAAAAGCCGAAGTGAATGCACATCGAGAAGCATCGGGCCGGGGTGATGAACCCCCTGTCAATGCCTGATTCCCGAAATCGCACCCCCAATTCCCGGGTGCCACGAAGTAGCGGCTAAACAGATTAGCCGAACAAAATGCAGCGACTCAAACAGCCAAGGAACCAAGTGGACATCCAGATATCAAAGGGCGACACATGGTCATCGATGATGCAAAATGAAATAGACAACAAATAGAGGATTGCCAACACGCCATACGATATACCAAACATGCCTCACAAACAGGCAACCCACCGAGTTGCAAAACCTAGCAGATAACTAGGCCCAAAGGAAAATATGGTCCAACATGCATAAATGAGAAAATAAAAAACATGGTGTAAACAATTAAATGGCAGCATATATAAGACAACAAATTTTATATGAAACTCGAATTAAGAAACCTTAATTCACACATACCAACCTCTATCGTCAGTGACAAAGATTCCATCTTTATTAGTCATTTTTGGACTGAATTATTTCAATTCCAAGACACCAAATTAAAACAAAGTAAAGTGCTACATATCACCTGCAAACTGACGTTCAAACTAAAGTGGTTAAAAGATGCCTCGAGACTTATTTGCGGTGCTTTGTCGAGGAACAACCCTACTGGATTCCTTGGGTTGAATTTTTTTATACCACTACATGACATGCTTCTATAAACACCACTCCATTCAAAATAGTGTATGGCATACCCCCACCCACAGTGTTGAATTTCTTACTTTCAGAAATCAAAGTGGCAGCTGTAGCCAATGCTTTTGTAGAAACTCTATTTTTGCCTTGTAAGACTTTGAAATATATTAAGGAATATTTTTGGAGTCAAACGCCGATACAACGCGAGATTCTGAGGCCCGGTGAGTCCATAATTGATATTTTAAAAATATTAAATATAATATCATGTGTGCACATTTTTTCAGAAATAATGGAATATCTCCTGAATAGAGTCTTGAATCGAAAATCTGATACCACAGTTGAATCCAGAGCGCGAAGTTTACCCTAGGTGCAACCTTAAGTTTGCCTGCGCCGGATGTTCGGATAAGACAACCGTTGACGAGTACGTTAAGTTGATTAATTAATTAGCCTATTTAATTAATTCATTTAATACTCATAACCTAATTTCCTCTTTAAATAACCTGTTATGAAAATTCGCTAGGGTTAGCCGCATAACCCTGAGAGCTTTGAGTGGAGATTCTGAGCGTTCTTCATTGGTAAATTGGAATCAGATGACGAACGACAATCAAATCGAGGTGGTTTGAGAGACAACAAACACAACAAATCTTCCCCATCGTCAGCAAGCGCGTTCTTCATCAATGATCGATCCAAAATCGAGGTAGGGTTCATCAATTATGGCTTCCATCCTTGATTAAACGTTTGAGCATGAATTTTATTAATCTGCTTTTGATCTGCGCGATTTATCTGCCCTTCGCATGAGCCCATTTTTCGGTAAATCAAACAGTTGATTTAATTTTATCTTCTATTCCACGATCTCACCCTAGTTTCCCCTCTTTGTATTCGTTGGCCGAGAACGCTTGGTTAACGATGTTTATCACCCTTGTTATGGTGCTTTTCACCCATCGTTCTTCGCGTTCTTCGTCGTTGGCTTACGGGGTCGCGATTCGACTTTGTCGGGTGGGTTTGAGCGCGTTCGAACCCCCAAATTCGTAGCGATTGTGTGAACAACGACCGAGATGATGATTTGCGGACATAGCAAGATCCGTTGCTGGATGCAGGTGATGATTCTCGTGGATCTGGGATTTGGGATCGAGTGGCAGCAGCACGAGAGGCGTGTGGGATGTGGGACAGACCATTACGGGCGATCAAGATCTGATTTTCGGCCATCGGAGGGCCGAAATCGACGACCAGAGGCTTTTCCCACCAATTTCGGGCAGTCAACAGGTGCAAATCGCGACGATGACCGCAGATTTGGAAGCCGCGTATGAAAATCCCGACTACACGGCGTGTACTGGGATGAACACACATTGTGTAGTCACCCAGTTGCGGCGGCTAGGGTTTCAGGAAAAAGATAAGTATCACACGTCGTGTGGCTGGGTCACATGCCATGTGACCCTCTCAGAGTAGTCAGGTCGTGTGCCCGCTACACATGCCCAAGACTCCGTGCAGGAGGACACGTCATGTACTTTGGGAATACACAGACATGTGTTGGTACCCGGGCATGACCAGGTACAAAACATGACCTGATAAACACGGGCCTGACCAGGAGCACACGGGCATGCCTTGGGTGGTCGAGACACATTGTGTGGTCCCCCGTACACACTGTGTATGGTGACATGGCCACTGAGCCGTGTTCAGAGGAGACATGACCATACGATGAGGTGGGGTCACACGCCGTATGAACCCCCATACACGTCGAGTACTTCCCACTACATCTTCTTTCTCTCGTATCTCCTTCGTTTGGACTCAGATTTTGACCTGTGAGTACCATACACACTGTGTATGGTGACATGGCCACTGAAGATATAGAGACGATACTAACCTACACGTGCGCGCGTCCTCTATCTATTGAGTGACATCACCATGTTGTGTAGGGCGTGAGTTATCCACTGAGTGTCATCGCCCTGTTGTGTCAGGTCATGGGTCCTCTATCTTTTGGAGATTACACTCCCTCAGGGTGTGGAGCAGTGTCGAGGTGCAGACCCTTCTCATGAATTCTTCGAACAGACGCAGAGGATGTTGGGCATTGATGATGGAGATCAGGTGCCAGACTCTCTCAACTTTACTTTATTCTAGTTGTTAGGTTGATACATCTTTTCTGGGTGGACGTGTATTTTTCCCTTTACATTTCAGACTGCACTGTCACACTCTTTTGTATTCCCTAGAGGTTATTACATGCATGGTTTTTACTCAAGATATTACTGTCTTCTATTATTATTCCTATGCACTTTTGCATGGAGATAATTATGTGCGTACGTACAAGTACTTTAAGCAAAGAACTCTCATTTAATTATGCATTCTCGACGCTTGTCACCAGCCCTTGGTGGGTCGGGTCATTACAAATTGCCATCAGAGGTGGTTCGATCTCGGGACGGTGTTTGAAGTTTTTCCCCCTTATGAGATTTGGTTGAGAATTTAGGGCACCAATGTGAAAGCGTCTCAAATGCGACTTTTAGGCCAGAGAACCCAGTGTTGGTGCGACAACTGACGTATCCATTCATCAGGGCTCTAACTACCTGTTTGTCAACTCGGCATATCGATTCATTGGTTGCAGGGTATATCGATACATGCATCATATGAGATTGAGTCTTTTGACTATCCTTATTGAGTCAACTATCCACACATATATCATCTGACTGTGCTATGTCTTGATTACTTTCAGGATGCCTCCACGAAGACAGCTAATCAGGTTATCGATTTAGGTTCATGATAATGATCCGATTAGTGATGATACCTCAGTTCAGGGGTCATCTCGTGAGATCTTTCCTCCAGATGGGGAGGTAGCAACACCCCTGCTTGTCGAACAACATATTATACCAGCAGAGCATGCTGCAGATGTGTGCAGGCTTAGCGCACTCCGCCAGTTCCAGCGCCAGAGGCCGCTGATGTTCCCCGATTAACCAGATCCCCATACAGTAGAGGTGGCTTGAGTTGGTGATCTGAGTTTTCAGGATTGTCTGGACTCCGACTGATTAGATGGTCTTGTCGACAATTAGTCTTTTCCACGGAGCAGTTGGGCGCTTGTAAAGTCTAGTCACGCAGATGCGTGATGAGTCAATACTCCATGGTCCGACTTTTAGGAGCTGTTTCGTGAGGAGTACTACCCTCGTGTTTGCACTATGTTCAGATTCAGGAACTTTTGGAGTTACAATAGGGAGGGATGAAAATTATTGAGTATGCCACGAGGTTCACTGTTCTTACGCAGTACTCCCTCGACATGATTCAGGATGGTTACTTCTGGGCGCAGAAGTTTGAGTAGGGTCTTTGCAGAGATATTCGTGCCAGTGTGGTAACCCTGTGCATTCGCGCATATGTTGGGGTGCTAGAGTGGGTGTTGGTGACAAAGAGCTTCCTATCTGAGGGATTCCATGCAGTTGGTGCTGTTAGTTGGCATCTCAGGGCTGAATCATTTGCAGCGACTGACATACTACAAGAGTCGAGGCACAAAAGGCGTACCCATGCTCGGATTTAAGCACGTGGTCACGTGACTTAGGGACCACACATAAGACCAGGGAAACTCAGAGAGGGGCGATGCTATGCATGTGACGGACGTGGTCACATGACATGTGATTGCCCAACCCAACGTGTTGAGGAGGGAAAGTAGGCAACAAATGGACCGTCACGGCAGAGGTAGCGTCGTGATCAGGGTTCTCCCAGGCGTGGCCAGGGCGACCGCCATGGAGGCGGAGTTGGTAGAGGAGCAAGTCGGGCTCCTGGAGGAGGAGTTGTTGGGAGTAGACGACATTATGAGCTACTTCCACCACCACCATCTGGTGGCCCACGTCAGACTCAAGGAGTTGGCGGTCGGGGCTGTAGGCAGATGCAAGCTTTTGACGGCTATGGCCCGACAACTCACAAGATGATTAGAAATACGATATGTGTTTATTTAACTCTTGCTTTAGTGCTAGTAGACACATGTGCAAGTCATTCCTTCATTTCCTTACTTTTGGTGCACAAGATGGAATTCCCAACTTAGATTTTTGCCCAAAAACTTTGGCTTGAGGTTCCTAGAGGGAACACTTATGCGATATCACTTATCTGTTGGCAATGCGAGCTATCAATTGGTGGAGAGAGTTTCTCAAAGAAGAGCCGACTTAACCTCTTCTAGGGTTAGCGAGTCCGTGCCATACATCATAGTTTAAACTAAAGAACTATAATTGTTGTCAAGAGAAATTAAAAGGATCAATGCCTGATCCTCGTCATCGACTGCTACATTTATATTGGCAAGATCTAACATTATTTTATTAAACTCATCAAGATGAGATTTAATATAACTACTAAGTTTCATCTTAAATGTAAACATGCAATGTTTTTTATATAGTTTGTCAACTAATGAAGCAGTCATATACAATTTCTCTAATTTTAACCAAATGCTGACAATAGTGGACTCAAAGGCAACCTCTCTAAGGACCTTATCTCCTAGGGAAAGTAAAAGGGAACTACGGGCCTTAACAAGTATGTCAGAGGGAATTGGTTGGTATTCTATAATGGTCTGACCTGTTTTATTGACAGTTGTAACGAGTTTCGTAGGCCCAGATAGGACATCAATTAAACCTTGTTTAATAAGCAAGACCCTCATTTTAATTCACCATAAATTGAAATCATTGTCTCCATCAAATTTCTCAATTTCATATCACATTGCATTGTAGAAATGTTTATCCAGATGAGTGAATGCCGACTGGTTGGGGACAACATTAGACGTACGCCCCCAAGAATCGACCAATCTCAGTGGGTAAACATGTACCGTGAGATACAGAATACATAGAATTTCAATGAATACAATGGTTTCTATTAACAAACAGAAATCAATAACCATCCAGAATTAAACAGAGAAATAAATGCAGAATATAAAGGTAAGAAATCCGAATTAATGAGGCTGTAAACAAAGTGCAAGAAATTGGGAAGGACATCGCCTCCACCATACACGACTACGAATTGAAGCCGATGAAGCACGACGGGCCTGGACAACAATCTGAACAGCAGCAGAACAAGGAATAAGACACTAGGGTTTCCGCCTGAGAAAACCGTGAGTGCAACAATGCTGTGAGGAACCGGGGAGCCGAAAAGCCGAAGTGAATGCACATCGGGAAGCATCGGGCCAGGGTGATGAACCCCCCTGCCAATGCTTGATTCACAAAACCGCACCCCCAATCCCCGAGAGCCACGAATTAGCGGCTAAATAGATTAGCTGAACAAAATGCAGAGGCTCAAACAACCAAGGAAACAAGTGGACATCCAGATATCAAAGGGAGACACATGGTAATTGATGGGGTAAAATGAATCAGACAACAAATAGAGGATTGCCAACACGTCATACGATATACCAAACATGCCTCACAAACAGGCAACCCACCGAGTTGCGAAACCCGACAGATAACTAGGCCCAAAGGCAAATACGGTCTAACATGCATAAATGAGAAAATAAAAAACATGGTGTAAACAATTAAATGGCATCATATATAATACAACAAATTTAATATGAAACCCAAATTAAGAAACCTTAATTCACACATACCAACCTCTATCATCAGTGATAGAGATTTCATCTTTATTAGTCATTTTTGGACTAAATTATTTCAATTCCAAGACACAAAATTAAAACAAAGTGCTACATATCACCTGCAAACTGACGGTCAAACTAAAGTGGTTAAAAGATGCCTCGAGACTTATTTGCGGTGCTTTGTCGAGGAACAACCCTACTGGATTCCTTGGGTTGAATTTTTTTATACCACTATGTGACGTGCTTCTATAAACAACACTCCATTCGAAACAGTGTATGGAAGACCCCCACCCACGGTGTTGAATTTCTTACCTTCAGAAATCAAAGCGGCAGCTGTAGCCAATGCTTTTGTAGAAACTCTATTTTTGCCTTGTAAGACTTTGAAATATATTAAGGAATATTTTTGGAGTCAAACGCTGATACAACGCGAGATTCTGTGGCCTGGTGAGCCCATAATTGATATTTTAAAAATATTAAATATAATATCACGTGTGCGCATTTTTTCAGAAATAATGGAACATCTCCTGAACAGAGTCTTGAATCAAAAATCTGAGACTACAGTTGAATCCAGAGCGCGAAGTTTACCCTAGGTGCGACCTAAAGTTCACCTGCGCCGGATGTTCGGATAAGACAACCGTTGACGGGTACGTTTAGTTGATTAATTAATTAGCCTATTTAATTAATTCATTTAATACTCATAACCTAATTTCCTCTTTAAATAGCCTGTTATGAAAATTCACTGGGGTTAGCCGCATAACCCTGAGAGCTTTGAGTGGAGATTCCGAGCGTTCTTCATTGGCAAATTGGAATCGGATGACGAACGACAATCAAATCAAGGTGGTTTGACAGACAACAAACACAATAAATCTTTCCCATCGCCAGCAAACGCGGTCTTCATCAATGATCGATCCAAAATCGAGGTAGGGTTCATAAATTATGGTTTCCATCCTTGATTAAATGTTTGAGCATGAATTTTATTAATCTGCTTTTGATCTGCGATTTATCTGCCCTTCGCATGAGCTAATTTTCCGGTAAATCAAATAGTTGATTTAATTTTATCTTATATTCCATGATCTCACCATGGTTTCCCCGCTTTGTATTTGTTGGCCAAGAACGCTTGGTCAACGATGTTTATCACCCTTGTTATGGTGCTTTTCACCCATCGTTCTTCGCGTTCTTCGTAGTTGGCTTATGGGGTCGCGATTCGACTTTGTCGGGTGGGTTCGAGCGTGTTCGAACCCCCAGATTCGTAGCGGTTGTGCGAACAACGACCGAGATGATGATTTGCAGACAGACCAAGATTCTTTGCGGGATGTGGTTGATGATTCTTGTGGATCTGGGATTTGGGATCGAGTGGCAACAACATGAGAGGCGTGTGGGACGTGCGACAGACCATCACGGGTGATCGAGATCTGATTTTCGGCCATCGGAGGGCCGAAATCGACGACCAGAGGCTTTTCCCACCAATTTCGGGCAGTCAACAGGTGCAAATCGCGACGATGACTGCAGATTTGGAAGCCGTATGACATATCTAACTTTCTACGAAAATCCCGACTACACGGCGTGTACTGGGATGAACACACATTGTGTAGTCACCCACCTGCGGCGGCTAGGGTTTCAGGAAAAAGATAAGTATCACACGTCGTGTGGCTGGGTCACATGCCATGTGACCCTCCCAGAGTAGTCAGGTCGTGTGCCCACTACACATGCCCAGGACTCCGTGCAGGAGGACACGTCATGTAATTTGGGAATACACAGACATGTGTTGGTACCCGGGCACGACCAGGTACAGAACACGACCCGATAAACACGGGCACGACTAGGAGCACACAGGCATGCCTTGGGTGGTCGAGACACGTTGTGTGGTCCCCCGTACACACTGTGTATGGTGACATGGCCACTGAGCCGTGTTCAGAGGAGACATGACCGGGCGACGAGGTGGGGTCACACGCCGTGTGAACCCCCATACACGTTGAGTACTTCCCATTACATCTTCTTTCTCTCGTATCTCTTTCGTTTGGACTCAGATTTTGGCCCGTGAGTAGCATATCCTGAGTGTTTTTCCGCGTAGAATACGATGATAGCCTTCGTAGTGGCTTTTGAGATACGATGTGAGATGTTCAGAGTGAGACACTTAGGCGACGCTTACCAATGACAGTGATTAGGCAGGATCATCAGAGAGTTCAGACGGAGACGATACTCCCATATCACACCAGGGTGCGGGTCCTCCATACTCTTTGTCACGGTATTCTCCTATCGTACCATGGTGTGGGTCCTCCATACTCGTTATTCCAGGAAGAGGTGGTACTCCCCTATCGTACTAGGGTGTAAATCCTCTATCCATGGGGATGGTACTCTCCTGTCGCACCTTGGCCCGAGTCCCCCATACTCTTTATACAGCCAGAGGCGGTACTCCCCTATCGCCCCAGAGCGCGGGTCCTCTATCCACGAAGACGGTACCCCCCTGCATGGGTGAGGGTCCTTCATACATTTTATTCTAGATATAGAGACGGTACTCCCCTATACGGGTGCAGATCCTCTATCTATGGGGATGATGCTCCCCTGCCGCACCAGGGTGCATGTTCCCCATATTCCGTACACAGATATAGTGACAATACTTCCCTACACGGGCGCGCGTCCTCTATCTATTGAGTGACATCGCCATGTTGTGTAGGGCGTCAGTTATCCACTGAGTGTCATCACCCTGTTGTGTCAGGCCGTGGGTCCTCTATATTTTGGAGATTACACTCTCTTAGGGTGTGGAGCAGTGCCGAGGTGCATACCCTTCTCATGACTTCTTCGAACAGACGCACGAGATGTTGGGCATCGATGATGGAGATCAGGTGCCAGACTCTCAACTTTACTTTATTCTAGTTGTTAGGTTGATACATCTTTTCTGAGTGGACATGTATTTTTCCCTTTACATTTTAGACCGCACTGTCACACTCTTTTGTATTCCCTAAAGGTTATTACATGCATGGTTTTTACTCAAGATATTATTGTCTTATATTATTATTCCTATGCACTTTTGCATGGAGATAATTGTGTGCGTACGTACAAGTACTTTAAGCAAAGACCTCTCATTTTAGTTATGCCTTCTCGACGCTTGTCACCAACCCTTGGTGGGTCGGGTCATTACAAATTGCCATCAGAGGTGGTTCGATCTCAGGACGATGTTTGATGTTTTTCCCCCTTATGAGATTTGGTTGAGAATTTAGGGCACCAATGTCAAAGCGTCTCAAGTGCGACTTTTAGGCCAGAGAACCCAGTGTTGGTGCGACGACTGATGTATCCATTCATTAGGGCTCTAACTGCCTGTTTGTCAACTCGGCATATCGAGTCATTGGTTGCAGGGTATATTGATACATGCATCATATGAGATTGAGTCTTTTGACTGTCCTTATTGAGTCAGCTATCCACACATATATGATCATTTGACTGTGGTACGTCTTGATTACTTTTAGGATGCCTCCCTGAAGACAGCTAATCGGGTTATCGATTTAGGTTCATGATGATGATCCAATTAGTGATGACACCTCAGTTCAGGGGTCATCTTGTGAGATCTTTCCTCCAAATGGGGAGGTAGAAACACCCCTGCTTGTTGAACAACATATTATACCAGCAGAGCAGGCTGCAGATGTGCGCAGGCTTATTGCACTCCGCCAGTTCCAGCGCCAGAGGCCGCCGATGTTCCGTGATTAACCAGATACCCATACAGTAGAGGTGGCTTGAGTTGGTGATTCGAGTTTTCAGGCTTGTCTGGACTCCGACTGATTAGATGGTTGTGTCGACAATTAGTCTTTTCCACGGAGCAGTTGGGCACTGGTAAAGTCTAGTCACGCAGATGCGTGATGAGTCAATACTCCATGGTCCAACTTCCAGTAGCTCTTTCGTGAGGAGTACTACCCCTCGTGTTTGCACTCTGTTCAGATTCAGGAACTTTTGGAGTTACAATAGGGAGGGATGACAATTGTTGAGTATGCCACGAGGTTCACTATTCTTACGCGGTACTCCCTCGACATGATTCAGGATGGTTACTTCTGGGCGCAGAAGTTTGAGTAGGGTCTTTGCAGAGATATTCATGCCAGTGTGGTAACCCTGTGCATTCACGCATATGTTGGGGTGCTAGAGCGGGTGCTGGTGACAGAGAGCTTCCTATCTGAGGGATTCCATGCAGTTGGTGCTGTTAGTTGGCATCTCAGGGCTGAATAATTTGCAGCGACTGACATACTACAAGAGTTGAGGCACAAGAGGCGTACCCATGCTCGGACTTAAGCATGTGGTCACGTGACTTAGGGACTACACATAAGACCAAGGCAGCTTAGAGAGGGGCGATGCTATGCTTGTGACGGATGAGGTCACATGACATGTGATTGCCCAACCCAACGTGCTGAGGAGGGAAAGTAGGCAACAAATGGACCGTCACTGCAGAGGTAGCACTGTGATTAGGGTTCTCCCATGCATGGCCAGGGCGGCCGCCATGGAGGCGGAGCTGGTAGAGGAGCAAGTCGGGCTCCTGGAGGAGGAGTTGTTGGGAGTAGACGACATTATGAGCTACTTCCACCACCACCATCTGGTGGCCCACGTCAGACTCAGGGAGTTGGCAGTCGGGGCCATAGGCAGATGCAAGCTTTTGATGACTATGACCCGACAACTCACAAGATGATTAGAAATACGATATGTGTTTATTTAACTCTTGCTTCAGTTCTAGTAGACACATGTACGAGTCATTCCTTCATTTCCTTACTTTTGGTGCACGAGCTGAAATTCCCAACTTTGATTTTAGCCCAACAACTTTGGTGGAGAGAGTTTCTCATATGACCTTTTGGTCAAGTTGCGAGAGAAGGTGCTGAGGGAGTTTCACACTTCTCCTTTGTCTGTACATCTCGGTGTAGAGAAGATGTACAGAGACCTTCAATGACAGTTTTGGTTTACTGACATGTGGCAGAGCGTGGCCGAATTCATCTCTCGTTGTCTCACATGTCAACAGGTGAAGACTGAACACCAAGTTCTGATAGGGTTTTTATAGGCTCTTGAGACCCCGAAGTGGAAATGAGACTGTATATCCATAGACTTTGTGACAGGGCTTCCGCGGGCAGCGGGAGACCACAAGGTCATCTGAGTGATAGTTGACAGATTTACCAAGTCGGCTCACTTGCTATCATGGAGCAGAGTTCAATGGAGAGTTAGAGGTAGTTGTACGTGCGAGAGACCGTACGCCTTCATGAGGTGCCCTCGACGATTGTTTTTGATCGTGATGCGTGTTCACGTCACGATTGTGGAGATTCCTGCAGGAGGCATTCGAGACCCAGTTGAGGATGAGTACAACTTTTCACCCCAGATGAATGGGCAGACCGATCACACTATCCAGATGTTGGAGGATATATTGTGGGTTTGCGTGTTAGACTTCGACCAAAGTTGGGAGAATCACTTACTTTTGGTAGAGTTTACTTATAATAATAGTTATCACTCTACTATCGGCATGACACCTTTCGAGACCCTGTACGGGAGGCCCTGCAGGTCACCCTTATGTTGGTTCGAGATCGATGAGACATCTCTTATTGGGCCAAAGAGTGTAGGCGATGACAGAGAAGGTCCAGGTGATCCGCGAGCGGATGAGGAGAACCCATTACTGATAGAAATCTTATGCAGATCAATGTCGTAGTCCCTTAGAGTTCGAGCAGAGAGACCACATTTTCCTGAAAGTCTCCAGGATGAGGATTGCAGTGATTCGGTCGGGGAGACAAGCTATCCCCGAGGTTTATCGGGCCGTTCGAGATCCCACAGAGGGTTGGCGAGGTTGCTTACCGCCTAGCCTTACCTTCGTAGTTGGAGTGGGTACACGACGTCTTTCTTGTGTCGCAACTAAGGAGATATATGCATGATCCTACGCACGTTATTAAATGTGTCAAGTTGGACATTGAGGATGGAGCTACCTTGGCGGAGTACCCAGTGGCGATTGTGGATCAAGAGGAGAGGATCGTACATGGATGAAGCATTCCCTTGATTCGTGTGTTGTGGCAGCATGTGAGCATGCGAGAGGCTCCTGGGAGCGGGGGATCCAGATGCAGGCTCAATATCCCCCACCTTTTTATTTACTTTGTGCTTTTCAGGGATGAAAAGCTTTGAAGGAGGAAATAATTTAGAAACTTGTTTTTTCCTTGTAAGCCTTTGAAATATATTAAGGAATATTTTTGGATCCAGGCGTTGAGACAGTGCGAGATTTCGAATCCCGGTGAGTCCAGAATTGATATTTTAAAAATATTAAAAATATTAATGTCACGCTCGCGTAGATTTTCAGAAATAATGGAATATCTTCTGAATGAAGTATCAGATCGAAAATCTGAGACCACGGTTGAATTCGGATCACAAAATTTAACATAGGCGCGACCTAAAGTTGGTCAGCGCCGGACGTTCGGATAAGGTAGCTGTTGCGGGGTACGTTAAGTGGATTAGTTAATTAATTTTTTTAATTAATTCATTTAATACCTATAACCTAATTTCCTCTTTAAATAGCCAGTTATGACAATTTGTTAGGGTTAGCCGCATAACACTGAGAGCTTTGAGGGGAGATTTAGAGCATTCTTCATTGGTGAATCGAAATTGGACGACAAACGATAATAAGATCTTGGTGGTTTGATAGACAATGAACGCAACAGATCTTCTCCATCGCCAGCGAATGCGTTCTTCACCAACGATCTATCCAAAATTGAGTTAGGACTCGTTAATTGCGGTTTTCACCCTAGATTAAACATTTGAGCTTGAATTTTATTAATATGCTTTTGATCTGTGATTTATCTACCCTTCGCATGAGCCCGTTTTCTGATAAATTAAATGGTTGATTTAATTCTATCTTCTATGTCATGATCTCACCCTGGTTTCCCCGCTTTGTATTCGTTGACCGAGAATTCTTGACCAATGATGTTTATCACCCTTGTTATGGTGCTTTCCCCACCATCGTTTTTCACGTTTTTCACTTTTGGCTTATGAGGTCACAGTTTGACTTTGTCGGGCGTGTTCAAGCGCGATCGAACGCTCGAATTCATAGCAGTTGCGCGAAAGACTATCGAGATGATGATTTGAGGAAGAACCGAGATCCGTTGCGGGATGAGGGTGATGATTCCCGTGGGTTTGGGATCTGGGACTGAGTGGCAGTGATACCGGAGGCGTGCAGGACGCACGACAGACCACTGTGGGAGTTTGGGATCTGATTTCCAGCCATCGGAGGGCTGAAATTGATGGTCAGAGGCTTTTCCCACCAATTTATGATGGCTAACATGTGTGAATCGCGGCGACGACCGCATATCTGGAAGTCGTGTGACATATTTAACTTTCTACGAAAATCCTGACCACACGGTGTATATTGGGATGAACACATGTTGTGTAGTCACCCAACAACGATGGCTACGATTTTGGGAAAAAGATTATTATCACACGCCGTGTGACCCTCCCTGGGTTGCCAGCCAGTGTGCCAGCTGTACACGCCCAAGACCCTGTGCGGGAGGACACACCATGTACTCTGGGAGTACACATGCATGTGTCGGTACCCGTGCATGATCAGGTACACGACTAGGTACACGACATGGCCTGACAGACACGAGCATGACCAGGAGCACACATGCATACCTCAGGTGGCCGAGACATGCCGTGTGGTCCCCGTACACACCGTGTACGGTGACATGGCCACTGAGCTCTATTTAGAGGAGGCACGACTAGGCGACGAGGCAGGGTCACACGCCCTGTGAACCCCCATACACGCAGTGTACTTCCCTCTACATCTTTCTCTCATATCTCATTCGTTTAGACTCAGATTTTGGCCCGCGAGTAGCCTATCCCGAGTGTTTCTCCACGTAGAACGCGATGGTAGCCTTCGTTGTGGCTTTTGAGATAAGATGTGTGATGTTCAGAGTAAGACACTTCCTTAGGCAATGCTTGACGATGACTGTGATTAGGCAAGATCATCATAGAGTTCAGATGGAGACGGTACTCTCCTATCACACCAGGGTGCGGGTCCTCTATACTATTTGTTCAGATGGAGTCGACACTTTCCTGTTGTACCATGGTGCAGGTCCTTCATGCTCATTATTCCAAGTAGAGGCGGTACTCCCCCGTCGTACCAGGTTGCAGGTCCTCTATCCATGGGGACAATGCTCCCATGTCGCACTAGGGCGTAGGTCTATACTGGCAAAGGCGGTACTTCCCTGTCGCGTCAGGGTGCATATCCTCTATCCACAGAGAGAATACTCCCTTGCATGGGAGAGGGTCCTCCATACACGTTATTCCAGATACATAGACGATAGTCCCCTACACGGGCACAAGTCCTCTATCTATGGAGACGATACTCCCTCGTCGTACCAGGGCGTGGGTCCCCTATATTTTGTACACAGATATAGAGATGATACTTCCCTAAACGGGCGCAGGTTCTCTATATTCTGAGTGACATCGCCCTGTTGTGCCAGTGCGTGAGACCTCTATTTATTGAGTGACATCACCCTGTTGTGTCAGGGAGTGAGTCCTTTATCTTTTGAAGATTACGCTCCCTCGGGTTGTGGAGAAATGACGAGGTGAAGACGCTTCCCATGACTTATTTGGACAGACATGTCAGATGCTGGACATCGATGAAGGACCTTTGGAGTTGCAGACGGACTCATCATCCTGTGTTGGGATAGAGACCCCCTTTCTCTCTTGTCTGGGTTTCTTTTGTGAGTTTGTGTGTGTGTGTGTGTGTCGTTGGGTTTCGTTTCCCTTTTGCTTTTGGTTGAACTGACTACTTCTACTGTATCTTATATTACCCCCTTCAATTTTCAGAGCATTCTTCTGGGTATGTATATACTCACCCATGTGCGGGCCCGCACTTGTCGTATCTTATGTAGATGTCGGACAAATCGATGGTGATTTCAGAGGAGCATAGGGATACTCTGGTGTATTAAACCACGTGCAGTGGTCGGGGATTGGAGATCAGGAGCTGAACTCTCTCAGCTTTACTTTATTCCAGTTGTCGTCAGGTTAAGACATCTTTTCTAAGTGAGCCTGTATTTTTCCCTTTACATTTTGGAATGCATTGTTTCACTCTTTTGTATTCCCTCGAGGTTATTACATGTATGGTTTTTACTCTAAATATCACTGTTTTTTATTATTATTCCTCTACCCTTCTGAAGATGGTTGAGTGCGTGCGTACAAGTACTTTGGGCAAAGACCCCCCATTTTAATTATGCCTTCTCGGCGTTTGTTGCCAGCCCCTGGCATATGGAGGTGAGCTTGATGTTGTGGCGGCCCGGTCTTCTGTCAGCCTGATGGGCCCCAGTGGGTTGGGTTGTTACAGCTTTGATGGGGTGCAAAGAAGCATTACATAAGCTCAAACTACCATTTGAGCAGATCCTAAGAACATGAAACAACAGGCTGACAAACATCGGCTCAACGTTTCCTTTCACATAGGGGATCAAGTCTACTTACGACTCCGGCCTCATAAACAACATTCTTTCACCCAGCGGTTTAACCCAAAATTTCCCGCGTTTCTATAATATGTTTACCATTCAGAAGAAGATAAGCCCAATGGCGTATCAGTTGAATTTACCTCCATCAGCCCAACATGTTGGGCTCACAATTTTTCCAAGCCACAATGCCTTCAGTCTTGGAGGGTGATGAAGTTGACTAGATCGCCCTTGAAATTGTGTTGTCTAAGAGCCTACATCTACATCATGGAGTCGAACAACAATAGTGCTTAATCAAGTTGCAGGGGCGTACAGTAAAAAAAAGGCAACATTGGAAGATGAATTCGTTCTTCGAAATCAGTTTATATCTTTCATTTTTTAGGACAAGTCTGATTCATAAGAAGCGGTGAATAATGGAGTGTGAGATCTTCTTGGAGTTTGGAAGGGGGCGAGGAATTTTTTTAAAAGGGATCAGACATAAGCATGAAATGATATGTGGAAGTTTGCATGTGATTTTTGGTTTTAAGCTTGGGCAGGAGAGCTTAGGGGCCTCTCGAGGATCCCTTTTCTTCTTTTTCTTCCATACTTTCCTCCTGTAAATATGATACTTAATACTTTAATATAAACCAAGTAGTCCTCACTTGAGGGCTGGAGGAGCGAGGGGCTTATCAACATCCTCAACCCAAACCTGACCTATTTATTTAATCATGTATCCAGTTCATTTCGTGTTCACGTGTCATGTCACAGATTGCCACCCCTAATTTTTATGTTAAAGCCAATATTCATCATTTAGAAGGTAAAAAATTCATGTGATTTTGTTGCCTAATCTTGGGATAAATTTACTTGAAAGATCATATAAGCCTCATTTTCTCCATTTGTAAGGTTTACCTAATGTCAGAATACAATAAACAAGAGAGCATATTGCACAAAATCATGATGATGAAGGCCTAAACCCATAGTGGTCGATTTGAATAGGGAAATTTCATTATATTTTTTGATATCTTTCTCCTTTAATTGACTTAGTTTTTCTTTATTTCAATTATTATAATTTCACTTGAATGATTAGAAAGTGATGAATATTTATTCTTGATTTAATTCCATGCGAATTAGTACTTTCAGTGCAAGAGAAAAACTATGGCTCATTGTTCAAATTAAGATTTTAGTTCACATCTAACGTTTTTTTCTTGAAATTAATAATGTTTTTGTGCAATTGAATCGTGGTCATTCACATATTTCATGGGGGAAAAGATCAAAACCTCATGGGCAAACACAAAACTAACATTCACACACACATCAACGGTTTCATAGAAGATTAACATCTGAGTGGAAAATTTGACATATTTTATTGTTGTAGGGACCACTTCCATGGAATGATGCGTGCAAGGTTTTTTTTTTATGAGGGTTTAGCCGAGTGAGATTTCCTCATTGCATGATAATAACACATGGGAGCTGACACCTTTACCAGAAGGAAAGAGAGCATTGCAGAAAAAATGGGTATACCGGGTTAAGGAAGAACATGATGGCAAGAGGAGTTTCAATGCATGGTTGGTGGTGAAAGGCTTCCAACAGAAAGAGGGAGTGGATTTCGCTGAAATATTCTCACCAGTAGTGAAGCTTACCACTATTCGGGTGGTTCTCAGCATTGTGGCGTCAGAAGACTTACATCTTGAGCAGCTTGATGTCAAAACTGCTTTCTTTCATAAAGATTTGGAGGAGGAAATCTACATGAAGCGACCAGAGGGATATGTAGAGTCAGGGAAGGAAGACCTGATGTGAAAAATCCAGAAGAGCTTGTATGAGTTGAAGCAGGTACCCAGGCAGTGGAACAAAAAGTTTGATGCATTCATGGCTAAAAATGCATACAAATGATGTGACATGGATTGATGTTTCTATATTAAGTCCTTTGGTGATGAATACATTATATTGCTTCTGTATGTGGATGACATGCTCATTATAGGATCATGTATGCAGAGGATTGATGAGTTGAAAGAGCAGTTGGACGAGGAGTTTAAAATGAAGGATCTTGGAGAAACTAGTAAGATTTTGGGGATGAAGATCAAAAGAGACCATGCGGCTGGAACCTTAATGTTATCACATGCTGACTACATTGGGAAGGTTCTGAGAAGATTCAGTATGCTGGAAGCAAAAACAGTCTTTATTCCCCTGGCGGACCATTTCAAACTCTCAAAAGAGCAATCGTCAAAGACAACAGAAGAGATTAAGTACATAGTAAAAGTTCCATACACATCAGCTGTTGGAAGTCTGATGTATGTCATGGTCTGCACTCAACCTGACATTGCTCATGCAAGTGAGTTGTGATCAGGTATATAACTAACCCTAGAAAGCAACATTGGGAAGCTGTGAAGTGGATACTGAGGTATTTGAAGGGAAACAAGGAGGTATCTTTGTGCTTTGGGAAAGAAAATTCATTACAGGGGTATGTGGATGCTGACCTTGGAGGCGACGTTGATAGAGGGAGTACCACAAGTTATGTATTTACCTGTGGAGTAACTGTGGTAAGTTAGACATCACAATTGCAGAAGGTGGTGACCTTATCCACCACAGAGGCAGAATACATTACTGTAACAGAAGCTGAGAAAGAGATAACTTTGACAGAAAAACTTCTTGGATTAATTGGGAAGAAAGAGAGATGAGAATGTATTGCACTGTGATAGTTAGGGTGTTATACATCTTGTAAAGAACTCGGTGTTTCATGCCCGGATGAAGCACATTCACTTGAAGTACCATTTCACCATAGGTTTGATACATGATGAGTTGCTGACGTTGCAGAAGATTCGTGGAACCAACAATCCGGAAGACATGTTGACAAAGCCAATGGTGATACAGAAGTTGAGGCACTGTTGTACCTCTGTTGGTCTCTACTGATGAATGGAGGATGAGAGGCAGAATAAGGGAGGACACGATGGGAGCAAAAGAGGAAAACAACTTGTATTTCATGAATTGTCAGGTTGAAATTGAAGTTGTGAATAGAAAGCACGCCACTGGTGAGTGAAGAAGAGGAAGAGCTCAGATTAAGTTGTCTTAGTCAGTGGCATCAAAGCATAACATCGTAGTGGATCAGGCTCTAAGTGGGAGATTGTTGGATTGGTGTAGCCCGATCCGGTTGGGCCGAATGCTTGTGGCTCGTACTGCGCACCAGCCCGTAACTTTTGCGGGTCGAGCTCCGTGGTGAGCTTGTTGGGGGTTACAGGGGCAACGCGCCCCTGCTCCGGGGGATGAAGACCTCCAGCCCAAAATTTGGGCAACTGCAGCATCTCTAATTCCTATAGCAGAGCTGGATGACCAACACCAACAGACATTGTAGCGGTGCGGACTTCCAGCTGCCATTCACTGTAGCTCATTGAACTTCCAGTCGGCAGCCACTGTAGTACTTTTGATTTGGGTGACCACCTTTTACTGTATCGACGCAGACTTCCTGTGCGGTTGATGAAACATTGGATCGTCTTCTCCATTTGTAACCCATTTCGGGCTAGGGTTTCTGAGAGGAAGAACTATGAGATAAACTCCTGTAAATTGTGCTCTTGATCATAGTGAAGTTATCCTGCCTCTTTGTGGACGTAGGGTTTATTGCCCGAACCACGTAAATCTTCTTGTTCTCGTTCTTCCTTTTTTTTCCTTTTACTCTTCTGTGTTTCACTATTTCTGTCGTTACAAAGGATGTTGGCTCACATACAAGATTGGATGAACAATTACTCCTATTATCCATGAGTTTTAGGATGGAACCCCAGCAGAAGGGCCTATGTGTTGGGCTTGGGAGACCTAGGGCTAGAGGAAATCAATCCTGACAAGTGGTATCAAAGGGATGGTGCAACCCAGATGTGATGTGGGGTGAAGTATTCCCCAAAATAGTTTGACAATGCTAGCAGTTACTCGTTTGAAGCATGTGAATCCATGATGCCTTGTTTTGAAAGTCTTCCTGATAATTATCGGTCAGGCGGCGGGTCCTAGTGATGAGAAAACAATAGTGCAAGTTGGTTGGATCTGATGCAGTATCGTTGAAGGGGAGACCCAATTGTGTGGTCTTTGGTTTGTGAGGAGGATTGTTGGGTGAAAACCCAATCCCACATCAGTTTCCACAAAGGATGGTGGCTCAAATATAAGCTTGGATGGACAATTCCTCCTATCAACCATGAGTTTTAGGATGGAACCCCAGCAGAAGGGCCTATGTGTTGGGCCTGAGAGACCTAGGGCTGGAGGAAATCGATCTTGACAATCTCAACAAGGCACGCTCACCAAATAACGCAAGTCAAGTAATGTAATATAATGCACATCGATGATAGGATACACCGCACCACTTTCCCACTGATATGTCGCTCTTTCCCAACGTCGTATGTCCTAACGCTACCATCCCTTTCGTATACCACATCACAACCTGCCCGCACACACCTAGGCCTTACAACACATCTCACCTTCACACAGCTGGGCCACAAACCACATCACAACCCGTCCACACACACCTGAGCCACAAACCACATCACATATCATCTCGGAGACACATGGGAAAGCAAGTCACCTCTCATCCTGAAGACACATGGGAAAGCACAAACCACCACACCTGAAAACACTTGGGCCATCACATCCTGCCCGAAGACACTCAAGCCATCACAACCACCATCTAAGACACTAATAGACCTCTGGCCATCACAACCTGTACCATATCTACCTCGTCTGGAAGAGAGAACGAAAAAGAGCGGGAACCCAGCCATCTGTACTCCTCATCAGATGTTGGGAAAAACACCCTCCCCCGTGACGATGAGGGTGTTCGGCACATAATGCTCAATTAAGGTGGAGTGCGTATAGAAATCACAAGGAAAAATACAAGTAAATACATATATGATACCAAACGCTCAAGCCCAACCTATGGTTTCTTAGACAAACCACCAAGCCACAACACTGTCACCTTTGCTGCTACCTCTAAATGCACAACACCACACAACAAACCACAAAACCCGATTCACATTCCCAACCAATTTATTTAACCCGATTTATTCTTTATTAAATAATTCATTTATCCAATCCATCACTGTCTGGTCAACTACTAAGCACAACACACAACATGCAACACAGTTTTCAGAAGGTGAAGAGCCTTGATAGATTAAGGCGACTTCACATTTCCTCCCCGTTTAACACCCATTCATGATATATCATATATCAATCACTTGATATAGGGTGAAACTTTTTGCATGTTATCAATGACGAAACACCCATACCAATCACCACCACCCTTCTTCAAAGTCATCCTGCCCAAACCACCATGCCAACCAAAACAAACACCCAACTCACAACCACATCCAGCAGCATAACATAGCACAACCAGTTTCACTGCCCTGCTGCATAATCATACCATGCCCATCATAGCCCCACTATACAACCACATTCCATCCACTTCCCATACACGTACAAACCACAACAAAAATTTTTACAGGTTCACACGAACATTTACCACATTCCACTACTTTTCTTTGGGGCGTTATCATACAAACCAAATCCTGGGGCAACCAATTCATTAGCTAAATATACGTGGTTAGCCAATTTTCATTTTAGGGTGATACCAAACAAATCTCAACAAGGCAACAACCACAAAAAATGTATCCAACGCAAACAAAGCCACCAACGACCACAAATTTCAGCAGG
The DNA here is from genome assembly GCA_963277665.1 of Viscum album. Classification (NCBI taxonomy): domain Eukaryota; kingdom Viridiplantae; phylum Streptophyta; class Magnoliopsida; order Santalales; family Viscaceae; genus Viscum; species Viscum album. The sequence goes on from OY728156.1 coordinate 2,098,224,183, forward strand.
GCATTAAGCCTGAACAATCACAATATCACAGTCAATATCAAAGCTGTAAAAAGCATGCGAACAAACCTCACTTGCCCCTCAATTTCAATTAACCGATTCTTTATCTTCAATTAGGCTGTCATAACCATGATTCACAGATAAATAGAAGTAAAACCCCTCCCGCATGATGCACAATAGAGAGACAAAATTAATCCTACCTCAAGGTAGCTTTCCAATTGCTGCGCACCGAAAGGCGAAAAAGAACGCTCGCGAACCACAACCGCACCATGACAACTGCAGATCAACCTATACTGACCAAGGATATATCAAAACGCAACCCAAATGCACCCCCAAACCAAAGAAACACCACCACAGTGGATCCCCGGAAGAAGAATTGAAGAAAATGGATGAGAAAGAGAAGATAACTCACTACATATTGAAGGAGAGAAGCTAGGAATTGATCCTTGATGAAGGAATCCTCAAAACGCTGAAGAGGGGTCATCGGGTCGCATAGAGTTGAGGGAGAGTCGCTGCAGCCGTAGGGTTTGACAACCTGAGTAGCTGAGAAAAACTTAAAACTTTACAGTAGTGGGGTATTACACGACTTGTAATCCCCTTTCACGCCGTGTAATGCCTTGAGGTTGGTTTCCACCGAAAAACCTGTCGCATTTCGATTTATTTTATTTTTAAACCCCAAAACATTAGACGTTGTGGACCACCCAAAACAAGCTGTGAAACCAAGCTTCACGCTGTTTAATCTAATTACATGACGTGTAACCGTTGCAACAGCTTTGTCGTACCCCCAACTCTTGTGAAAACTCCCAGAACCTCCTTCAAACATCTCCAACAACTAAAAACCGACAAAGTAACGGACCAGGAGGACACATACCGTTACATCAGATACCTCTCAAATGATTCTCATCTTTGAGAATCCAAAACTAAGTTTAGTAGGAAAAATGGGTTCGAACAACCACCCTGTAAGATACTTCTCAAGAGTCTCGCCACTCCTCAAGCACTACCACCAACCAAACACGCCAAACCAAATGACTACAAACATCTCGCACAACCTCATCACCACAAAACTACAACTACAAACCACCTCCTCTCACACAACCACACTGCCACACGACCACTACTCAACCATTTCAATCTCCACACAGCCCAAGCCAACAACTGTTACAACCAACGAATCTCACCACTATACAACCAACAAACAACACCGTCCCAAACACATGAATTAGAGAATTTCGTCCTCCATGTTATGATACTATCCACTCTGGGCGATACTGACTCACCCGTACAAGTTTAATTGCATCGCAATTAATGCGTCTCGATTAGGAATCAGGTCCTCCCCTTTCCACATGTCAGGAATTTATCACACAACACACCACACACAATCATAAATCAAGAAAAAACAACTCATCTCATAAAACAACAAGGTTCAAACATCACATTTCAAAGAAAAACAGGGAAAAACAAAATTCAAAACAACTTCAGGTACTGGGTACGCATTTGTGTTTCTCACTCCCAAATACTCTCCTCTTGACCACCATATATCCACAACACACGAACCAAATGAATGCTTCATCCACGCAGCACCCTCCCTTGTTAATCTTGGATCTCTACTGGCCACTCCACGAACGTCGCGTCGTCCTCGATATCCAACTCTCCCCAATTAAAGGCATAAGATTCATCGTGAAGATATCAACGAAGTTGAGAGACGTGGAAGACGTCACCGATCCTCCTTACCGCGGTGGCAATGCCAACTAATATGACACCTCGCCAACTCACCTTAATACCTCAAAAGGTCCAACAAACCTGGGAGAAAGCTTACTTCCTCTGCCAAACCTCTGCTGCCCATGTCGAGGGGAAACCTTTAAGAACACATGGTCCCCAACCTCGAACTTCAAAGGCCTCCTGTGTCGGTCCTGCACTACTTTCATATTCTCATGAACAAGCTGAACCTTCTCTGTCATGCTCTGCACTACCTCGGGACCAAGAACAAATGTCTCCCCATCCTATGTCCAGCACAATAGTGAACGACACGACCTTCAATACAAAGCTTCAAATGGAGTCATACCAATGGAAGTGTGATGACTATTATTATAAGAAAACTTGATCAAGGGCATATGTCGCACCCAAGATCCTCCAAAGTTCAAGACGCATGCTCGCAACATGTCCTACAACGTTTGGATAGTCCATTCCATCTGCCCATCCGTCTGATGTGGAAGGCAGTGCTAAGCCGTAACTAGGTGTCAAAAGCATGCTGCGATCCCCTCTAGACTCGCGAGGTAAAATGTGTATTCCGATCTGAGACAATGGACCTCAAAACTCCATGTAGTCGCACCACCTCATCCACATACCTCTTTGCTAAGACATCTACTGCTCCCAACTCCTTGATCGCTAAGAAATGAGCTGATTTCATCAGCTGATCCAATATTACCCAGATAACATTGTAGCCTCCCTAAGCTCTGCATAACCCTGTGATGAAATCCATTGTGATGTCATCCCACTTCCACTCAGTAACATCCAAGGGATGCAACAAACCACCGGGAACACGGTGCTCGACCTTTACTTACTGGAAGACCAAGCATCTCGCCACAAACTCCATTATTGCTTACTTCATCTCAGACCACCAAAACTGTGTCCTCAAGCCAAGATACATCTTAGAAATTCTTTGGTGTACCACTAAAGGTGAGTTATGAAACTCATGAAGGACTCCCTTGTACATCACTACTGGAACGAACAACCTCCCATGGAACAACATCTGATTCTGACCATCCTCCGACTATCCCTCTGGAGTATCACCGCAACCAACACGATCGCACAACACCTCTGCCTTTGAGTCTCCCCATTGGGGCTCTTCCACCTGCTGCATTAGAGAAGACTATACTGTCATCTGAAACAAACAACCTCTACCACCATCCACTCCTGTATCCAAGTGCAAGGCTGTCAACTTCTTCATCGCTCTCCAAGCATCCGTAGACTCCCGAACAACCTTCTTCTGTGACTTTCTGCTTAAAGCATCAGTCATGACATTCCACTTTCTTGAGGTGTAGGAGATCTCAAAAATCATAGTCCTGAAGAAACTCTATCCACCTCCGCTGTCGCAAGTTGGATCTCGTTGGGAAAAGATATACCTCAAACTCTAATGATCTGTGTAGATCACAAAGCATTTCCCAATGAGGTAATGTCGTCACAACTTCAGTGCAAACACGACCGCTGCTAGCTCCAAATCGTGGGTGACATAGTTACTCTTTTGGGGAAATAACTACCTAGACCTATAAGAGATCACTGCCCGCTGTTGCATCAAGACGTATCCCAAGCCTAGACGAGAAGCATCATAGAATACCTCAAATATCACGCCTTCCTTAGGCAACCAGAGCACTGGAGCACTAACCAACTTCCCCTTCAGCTAGTCGAATGCTGTTTGGCACTAATCACTTCACACAAAAGCTTGGTCTTGTCTAGTCAAAGCTGTCAACAGGGCTGTAACTCGAGAGAAATTGGGTACAAACCTCTAATAATATCCTGCGAAACAAAAGAAACTACAAACCTATGCCACGTTATTGAGTGCTGCCCAAAAAATAATTGCTTCAACCTTCGATGGGTCAACTGCTACACTCTGCTGAGACACCACGTTCCCAAAGAATTGTACCTCCCACATCCAAAACTTACACTTGAACAACTTTCCATAGATTTGGTGGCGTTGAAGAGCATGCAAGACAGTTCTGAGATGCTCAGTATGCTTCTCCTCTGACTTCAAGTGGATCAAGATATCATAAATGAATATGACGACGAATTGATCTAGGAACTCACAGAACACAGAGTTTATAAGTCCCATAAACACAACTGGTGTGTTCGTAACACCGAATGAAATGACTACAAACTCGAAGTGCCCATACCTGCATCTAAAGTCAGTCTTTAGGATATCGTCCTCCTTCACCCTCAACTGGTGATATCCAGATCATAGATCAATCTTGGAAAACCAACTCACCCTTCTCAGCTGGTCGAAAGACCGTCTATCCTAGGAAGAGGGTAACAATACTTGACCGTCACTTGATTCAATCTCCGGTAGTCTATGCACAACCTCAGACCACCGACCACCTTATTTGAAAACAACACTGGAGCACCCCACGACGACACACTGGGTTGAATAAAACCCTTATGCACGAGATCATCTATATGAACCATCAACTCCCACAACTCAAAAGGTGTCATCTGATAAGGAGCCTTCAAGATCGTAGAAGCACCGAGCTGCAAGTCTATCCCGAACTCAAAATTACGTCGAGGAGGTAGCATCACAACCTCATTGGGGAAAATATCCAGGAACTCCCCAACGACCCTGGGAGCCTCTACCATTTCAGTGTCTACTGATTCCATTGACAGCTCAACAAATAAGGAAAGAAGAGACTCCACACGCCGACTGCCCACCTGATAAACCGCTCGCCAATGAAAACCACATGTTGACCATCCAAATTTGAGAACACAAATCTCCTCCGAAAGTAGTCAATAATAGCACGTACAAAATACAACCAGTCGATGCCAAGGATGACATCGTATGCCTGCATCTTTAGTAAGAAGAGATCCCCACATGACTGATGTGGTCCCATCATCATTCTACACCCTTGACACACATCAAATAAGATGGTCTGGCCTCTGACTAGCGTACTCAATACCAGGGGCACATGAAGTCTCTCTACATCTAGTCCCGGAGCATGGGATAGAGCGGGTGCAACAAAGGAGTTTGAAGCTCCTGGATCAATCAAATCACAAGCAAAGATACTAAACAAATTGATCGTACCTCTGACGATCTCATCCCCCTTTGGAACTACTGCCTCCACTGCGTGCAACTGACCACACCCAACTCCTTTTCCCCTATGTTGTCAACCACCTCCATGACCACACTTGAGTCAAGGCCCCTGAACACACGGAACATCCTGAGGTCAGTCTCTACCTGCTCCATCTCCCCTCGGCGGAGCATAAGCCTGTTGCCTCTACTGCTAAAATGGCCTGACTGACAACTGCTGCTAAGACTAGCGCTAAACCTGTCCACCTCCACCATACTGAGCTCCAACGAATACCGGACACTAGTTCTGAAGATGGCCTCGAACTCCATAAAAGAAACACCTCGTCCCCAAGCCCACAAGAAAAGCACGAGAACCACTGACACCAGAAGGCCATAAAGGAAGCCGTTGAGGTCGACTCCCTACCAGTCGAAACCTCGAAGGTCCTGGCGTCTGAGACCTGCCGCTAGTAACCCTGCCCCTTGAAGAACTCAACTGGCTCCCCTCTCACGGTAGACTGCTTCGTGAGTGCATCCGCTCGATCACTTCTGTCTTCTTTTGAATCTCCAAGTACGTTGACAACGTAAAAGGAGTAATTTCATACTGGATAGAAGGATGAAACACCTCTTTAAGACGTCTCGCACAAGACTCCTCATTCAGAAATAGATCTGGGGTAAAATGAAGGAGGTTCTTGAACTTGATCCCTAGCCCCTGCACTGACATACTCCCCTCCTGAATGGAGAGTAGCTCCTGCCTCTTTTTAGCCTTCATGGTCGACGAAAGGAACTCTTCTTGGAACTCCTTCTCGAAGTCGACCCATAAAACGTTTGTCTCCTTCCTCTCCTCCAGATACAACGTCCACCAATGACGTGCGACTCCTCACATCCGATTGACTGTCAAAGGAACCTAGTACTCTGTCGGGGCCCAAATCAAACTGAAGGTGATCTTAAGCTCCTCGAGCTAGATTTCCGTCTCCATGTCCGAAACACTGTCCTTGTACTTCCTTAAAGCCTGCTGTTGGAAAGCACACAACGTCCTCTGCCACTGGTCATCCTCCTCAACTGGATCAACCCTCCGTCGATCAACCAGATTAGCCTGAACTTGATCCCTAGCCCCTGCACTGACATACTCCCCTCCTGAAGGGAGAGTAGCTCCTGCCTCTTTTCAGCCTTCATGGTCGACGAAAGGAACTCTGCTTGGAACTCTTTCTCGAAGTCGACCCATAAAACGTTTGTCTCCTTCCTCTCCTCCAGATACAACGTCCACCACTGACATACGACTCCTCGCATCTGATTGACTCTCAAAGGAACCTAGTACTCTGTCGGGTCCAGAATCAAACTGAAGGTGATCTTAAGCTCCTCGAGCTAGCTTTTTGTCTCTATGTCCGAAACATTGTCCTTGTACTTAAAGCTTGTCATTGGAAAGCACACAACGTCCTCTGCCACTGGTCATCCTCCTCAACTGGATCAACCCTCCGTCGTTCAACCAGATTAGCCTACTGAGCCTTAACTGCCTGAGCCACACGCAGATGACATCTAAGAGCCATAACTGAAAGGTAAACAAAGATTTTCTAATCTCGATTAGTATGTTTTTTTATTTAAGATTCATTTTTACTAATTCTAACTCATTTTGTTATTCATTTCAACTTCCCAAAATAACCCAATTCAAACAAGAACATAAGTCATTATGATGCATGCACCTTTCCTAGGGTCTCTACCCTGCAAACGGTGTAGCCTCACTTGGTCGTTCAGTAGGCTCAGATTCTTTACATCGGACCACAGGGGGACCTAAAATCCAATGTCCTAGCTGGTCTTCCCTGACCTATGTGACACACCAAGATCGTGTGACACTGTTTTCCTACCAACCAATGAAATCCTCACTATGTCTAACCTCAAACTTCATCCTATCTCTCAACCATTAGCTATGATACCATTCTGTCATGACCCCCTCCCTTCAAAGATGCCCCTCCCAGGCTGACAATAAAGGAAGAGAGATAATGACCCCCGAGTCCCGCCAAGCCCCGGGTTGGTGATTAGCACCAAGGGTATACAAATCTCGCAAAAAATGGGAGGCATTACCCTTTATAGGAAACAAGATTGGGAGATAAGATCGTTCATCCCCAAAACAATTCCAAGATATATATATATATATATATAAGGTATCCAAAAACCATCCCACATGCATGCATAGAGTAGAGCCGTCACAAATACAATGAAAACTCCAATGTAAAAGAGATACCCAAAAGTAAAGTTAAGCAGCGACATAACAACTGTCAAGATCCGAGCTAGTAGGGTCCAACACGGTCTGCGAAATCCTCATGGAAACCTGAAAATAGTTTTATATACTTAGGGCGAGCATACAAGTATACTCAATAGGAAAACCAAAGTCTCTCGTTCAAATTTGAAAGAAGCATACTAATACCCATGTGAGAAAACAACAGAACCAAACAACACCTAACAGGTATACTAACCATCCCAATCTCACCAAGGTAAGCTCACCAAATAACGCAAGTCAAGTAATGTAATATAATGCACATCGATGATAGGGTACCCCACAAAATTTTCCCACTGGTATGCCGCTCTTGCCCAACATCTTACGTCCTGGCGCTCTCATCCCTTCTGTATACCACATCACAACCCGCCCACACACACATGAGCCTCACAACACATCTCGCCTGCACACACCTGAGCCACAAACCACATCACATCTCATCCTGAAGACACCTGAGTTTTCAAGTCACCTCTTATCCCGAAGACACATGGGAAAGCACAAACCACCTCGCCCGAAAACACCCAGGCCATCACATCCTGCCTGAAGACACCTGGACCATCACAATCACCATCTAAGACACTAACATACCACAGACCACCACAACATGTGTCATACCTACCTCGCCTAGAAGAGAGAGCGGAAAAGAGCAGGAACCCAACCATCTGTACTCCTCACCAGATGTTGGGAAAAACACCCTCTCCCGTGACGATGAGGGTGTTCAGAACATAATGCTCAACTAGGGTGAGATGCGTATAGAAATCACAAGGAAAAATATAAGTAGATACATATATGATACCAAACGCCCAAGCCCAACCTATAGGTTCTCAAATCAACCACCAAGTCACAACACTGGCACCTTTGGTGCTACATCTAAATGCACAACACCACACAACAAGCCACAAAACCCGATTCACATTCCCAACCAATTCATTTAACCATATTTATTCTTTATTAAACAATTTATTTATCCATTCCATCACTGCCTGAGCAACTACTAAGCACAACACACAATAGACAACACGATTTTCAGAAGGTGAAGAGCCCTGATAGATTAAGGCGGCTTCAAATTTCCTCCTCGTTCAACACCCAATCAGGACATATCATATATCGATATCTAGATACAGGGCGAAGCTTTCTGCATGTTATCAATGGCGAAACACCCATACCAATCATCACCATCCTTCTTCAAAGTCATCCTCCCCAAACCATCATGCCAACCAAAACAAACCCCCAACTCACAACCACATCCAGCAACATAACATAACACAACCAGTTTCGCAGCCCTGCTGCATAATCATATCATGCCCATCACGTCCCCAATATACAACCACATGCCATCAGCTTCCCCCACACGTACAAACCACAACAAAACATTTTATAGGTTCATAAGAACATTTACCACATTCCACTACTTTGGGGCGTTATCACACAAACCAAATCCTGAAGCAACCAATTCATTAGCCAAGTATACGTGGTTAGTCAATTTTCATTTTATGGTGATACCAAACAAATCTTAATAAGGAAACAACCACAACAGATGTATCCAGCGCAAACAAAGCCACCAACGACCACAATTTTCAGCTGAGCATCAAGCCCGAACAATCATAATATCACAATCAATAGCATGCAAACAAACCCCATTTGCCCCTCAATTTCAATTAATCGATTATTCATCTTCAATTAGGATGGTACAACCATGATCCACAGATAAAAAAAAGTAAAATTCCTCCCACATGATGCACAATAGAGAGAAACGAAGAGAATCCTACCTCAAGGGAGCTTTCCAATTGTTGCGCACCTCAGGGCAAAGAAGAACGCTCGCGAACCACAACCGCACCATGAAAACTGCAGATCAACCTATATCACACCAAGGATCCGTCAAAACGCAAGCCGAACGCACCCCCAAACTAAAGAAACACAGTCACAATGGATCCCCGGGAGAAGAACAGAAGAAAAAAGATGAGAAAGAGAAGAGAACTCATCACAAATCGACCACAGATTGAAGGAGAGAAGCTAAGAATCGATCCTTGACGAAGGAATCCTCAGAATTCCAAAGAGGGGCCGCTGGGTCGCCTAGGGTCAAGGGAGAGTTGCTGCAGCCGTAGGGTTTGACAACCTGAGCGGCTGGGAAAAACTTAAAACATTATAGTTGTGGGGTATTACACGACGTGTAATCCCCTTTCATGCTGTGTAATTCCTTAGAGTTTGTTTCTTTCGAAAAACCCATCATCTTTTGATTTATTTTATTTTTCAAACCCTGAAACATTACACACCGTGGACCACCCAGAACAAGCCATGAAACCAAGATTCACACCATGTAATCTACTTACACGATGTGTAACCCCTACAACAGCTTTGTTGCACACCCAACTCCTGCGAAAACTCCTGGAACCTCCTTCGAACATCTCCAACAACCAAAAACCGGCAAAGTAACGGTTTGAGAGGACACAAAGCATTACAGAAAATGTTCATTATGCATCAATTATCAGAAGTTTGATGTATGTCATGGTCTGTACCCAATTGGATACTGCTCATGCAATGAGAGTTGTGAGCAAATACATAGATAGTCCAAGAAAACAACACCAGAAATCCGTGAAATGGATACTGAAGTATTTCATGTGAAACAATGAAGTATCTCTATATTTTAGAAAATGAAATTCTTTACAGAGGTATGTGGATGTTGGCCTTGGAAGTGACGTCGAGAGGAGATGAAGTACCATAGGTTATGTATTTACTTGTACATGGATTGCCATAAGTTGATTATCTTAGTTGCATAAAGTGGTGGCATTATTGTAACAATATCGACTCCAATAACCCATAGCCGATGCTTATTATATTACATTGACACAAGATACAAGAGATCACATTCCACATGAACAAATATTTTAGCAATCTTGAAAGACTAAATACATACATAATTGTCACATCATATTGGAAACATGAAAACACAACATATAAATTTCTTGAAAACTTTCTTATTCCTCTGTAATCTTTCAAAGATCTCTTCTTGGTACCCTGGGGAAAAGAAAACAAAATGAAGGGATGGACTCAAATGCCCAGTAAGAGAAATCATACTACAAAAACTATCGTAAAATAAATAAGGCATGAATAATATGGTAGAGATAAACAATAATCAAATATGTCATATAACTAATATCAAGAAAAAAGAACATATTCATTGATGATATAACAACATAAATAATCACATGGATAACAATAACTGGTTTTATAATAATTGAATGCATGATGCCAGAAATCATAATCTTTCCATCAGGACATCATGCCAAGATATCATATATAAATGGGTAGGACATACCTCAAATACTTAAATTGGTTTGTCTCATGAGACTTATTGATGCATCAATGAGCTATTTAATAGCAGAGCCCACTAATTCACTTACTAATCCCAATGCATTCATTATATGAAATGAATGAATAACCAATACAATACATAATCAACAGGCCTTTGTAATAAACATCCATATTTGAAAACTACCATACAAAATATCATATTTTCCCCAGTCAATAAATAGAACAACATGATCATAAGCCATCCAGAGAAATAAGGTGGATGATATCGTTAGAGTATATCCTCAATAAATCATAAGAATCTTTAAATAATGTTGGCATAGATGAAAAACATCTTGATAAAGATATTAAAAAGTCTATTTGAAAATAAAAAAATACCATTCTCTTAAAACAAATTAAAATTTTAAATTCCCAAAATAATGGGAATAAGATTTTCTTTGAAACACCATGAAAACTGGTAGAGGAATATTTATAATGAATAATGGCTATGATGATGAGAAAAAGTTATCATGCGGTAAATGTAAAAAAACATTCTTTCCAATTTTTTTAAAAAGTAAAAAATGACTTGTATGAAAAACAACATTAAGATTCTTTTAAGACATTTGGAAAGAAAGTCAAATATAGTGTAAAAATACCGTTAATAATCATTTAAAAGTAGATTAGTGTTCTGATAAAGCAATTTTGAAGAACATAGATATGGATGAAAAATATTCCTGACCTAAAAAGGAGAAATAAGGTTGGCTTTTCTTATAAACTTTCTTTCGATGGGTTTGAGTAACAAAAGAGTTAAAATGAAAAGAAAACTTGAAAACCTTAGAAACAAATAGAGAAGAAAATATATGATGTTTATGAGAAAGAACATATAATTTCCCTAATAGAAATTTAAACATAAACAATCCCGAATAAAAATGAGATTGTAGGATTAATTCTTACCTTGTGTCTCAACTTGCCACATATGTCTTTTACTTTACCAAATAACAAAATTTTATTAATTATCTACTTTCCTCGAAACCTTTTTCATGATCATTCATTTACCATTATTCCTTTTATTTCATTTATTATCACATTTTATTTAGTTACTAAGTTGTTTAAGTTTACGCCGGATGTTTTGTGGTCATTCAGTTCACTCCAAAACAACTTTTGTGCGTTGTTTGTGGTTAAAGGGGTCATGGTTCCATTATCTTCAGAATCTTAAACATGTTATAATTATCATATTTATACATTTAATATACTTTCAGAACCATTTATGTAAGATAAACATGAAAATTGAAACGCATCATTTCATGGAGATAGTAGTCTGTACATACACACGAACACTGTTTTCATTTTTTCTAATGGATGAAAAAGTAAAAAACAGATAAATGTTTACCTTTACAAAATCATAATCATATTATAAATATCATATTTATTCATTAAATCCATTCTTATAACCATCCATGTAATACAAAAATGGAAAATGAATGACATTGCTTCGTGGAGGTGGTGGTCCATATGCACACACAAATACCATTATCATTTTCCAAAGGATGAGAGGGTAAGAAGGTAGAAAATATATTAGCTTTATAGAATTATAATAATGTCATAAATATCATATATATTCATTAATTCCATCTTTATAACCAATCACGTGAGATGATGATTGAAAATGAAACACATCGTTTTGTTGAAGTAGTAGTTCACACGTACGCACGAATGAAGTTTTCATTTCCCATAGGATGAAAATAAAGTGGGAAAAGGTTGTACCATCAACATAATAACATTTCAGTATAGTAAAGATATTGATGTCATTATATTAGGATGATTAGAATAGTTTTGAAGGAGGTATAAGAAGAAATAAACTTGAAAGAATTTAGTTAAGACTTGTACTTCATATTTGGATATCTTCCTTTGACTTATACCTTAAGTCTTATAGGATTGGTCTTTTGGTGAGATTAGGACATGGCGCAAAGATGAGAGTTAAGAAGTAATTTGGGTAAAGCTTGGTCGATCTAGAGTGCTCAAAGTGTGTGGAGAAGTGATGGGATGATGTGCCCTTTTATAAGTGAGGGGAGTGACACTCTTGTAAATACTAAGAACTTTAAAATAATATAAAATTATTTTCATGGGCAAGTGGTGCCAAAACAACCCAATTTCAAATATAAGATATGGAAAGGTCGAAATCCACTTAATCAATCATATTTTGACAAGTTTTGAAGATATTTGAAGCCTTATCTCTTATTTTAACCCCTTGTTAACCCTTTTTACCCTTACCATGATGACTATTTTTTATTATGGAAACATAATTTTTTGACTAAAAATGAAATTGTCCTCATTATCAAATTCGAATATGCTGATTCCAAATATGGAATCTATTTTATAAGATTAAATTTCCAGAAATGACAGAAATTAATTCTAATATAAGCACACAAAATGCATAAAAACTATTTAAAAAAGGTATTTTTATGTGTAAAAATGTAGTTATACTTATTTAGACCAATGAATCTTAAGTAGTGGTTCTTCCTATGAATTTATTTGTTTATTATTAAACAAATGAAGGTTCTTTAACATTAAAACCATGCCAAAACCAAATAGAACCTTTCAACCATGCTATTAAATGAAAAGAACCAAAAATAGTTTTTTATTAAATTAAAATATAACTTAGGTTCCAAGAAGTCATGCATGAGTTTACAAATTCAACATAATACTTTTAAATGATTTATTTTACTTTAACATATCTTTGGTCATGATAAATGTTTCATATATATTTTTAAGTCATGCTTATATCATAATGATGTCATAAAAGTTACGATATTTGTAAAATCATTATTTTTCATTATTTACTAAAAAATCAGCTTCTTCAGAAAAATCCTAAAAATTCACTCTAACCCAATATTGACATGATGGTTTCAAAAATGAAGTTCATTTTCTTAAATTCAAATTTTAAAATTTAGTAATTTAACTTTTAAATAAAATCATATAATACATCGAAAAACATTTTTTTAGAAATAAAAGCATTTTGTTTGTTTTGAGTGATTACATTTATATTTGTTATAATCTCTTATTTATTATATTATTGATAATTAATTATTTATACTTATATATATATTTTATGAAATTCTTCTTATAATTAAGTGGAATTAGTGGAATTAAAAAAACAACTACATGAGTTGTATGATAAGGGATATATACACCCTAATGTTTTACCTTAAGGAGCCCTTCTTCTTTTCATTAAAAAGAAAGATGGATCTATGAGGTCTTGCATTGATTATAAGGAAATCAATGTTATTATTACAAAGAATAAGTATCATCTGACTTATATTGATGATTTATTTGATCAACTTCAAGGAGTTCAATATTTTTTAAAGATTGACATTCATTTTGGGTAATCAATTGCGAGTAAAGAAGGAAGATATTTCAAAGACAACATTTCGAATGAGGTATGAACATTATGAGTTTATAGTAATGCTATTTGGATTGACTAATGCACCACATGTTTTTATGGATTTGATGAATAGAGTATTCAAAGAATATCTTAATAGTTATATTATAGAGACCCAAACCTTTTACACATGTTATTACATTATTTTCAATATAAACATCCATTAATTACAAGCTAAAGATCGTGCGACCTAGTTTCTTTGGGAGACTAGGTTCATAATACATCAAAATAAAACTAAAACAAGACTTTTTTTTATTCTCCTTAATGAGTTCCTAAATACATTTGAGCTTCTAAAATTGCATAGGATAACCTGAGGAAATGCATAAAGAAAGGAGCGAACTAAAAATCTGAGTAAGAGAATAAACATGATAAGAAAACATAACATGTGAGTCAAAGGTATAATATGATATCATAAAAGAGAAGACTCATGAGTAATCATATAAGAGAATAACATAAAGAATATGATATCATAAGATCATGACAACATACGAAATGTGACAACAACATAAAACATGACATAAAGATAAGTCAAGGCTAACCATCGAGACAACATCACATAATGGACGGTCCCATAATGGATTAACTTCATTCCCTAATCCCATACATGACGTCTCATGAGACTAAAACATTAATCAATGCATTATGGGCCTACCTTTCATATTCATATCATGTACATGCATATGTGTGTAATATAAGGCAATCAATCATATGACATAAACATAAGAATTACCAATGAAAAGAAAATGAGTTGCATAATCTTGCCTCATATCATAATCAAAAGAGATTTCTTAAGGAAGATATTTGAGAAATGATCATAAGGTATGTATTACCCCGTCAAAGGAAGGGAGAGTGAGTTAGGTATACATGTAAGAAACATTTATATAGAATTTAAAAGCATTTCATAACATTAAAGAGAGAGATAATGTAAGTTATAGAGAGTGATTATAACCTGAAGAAAAGGGTGGTTTAGAGAGATCCCTTACCTTGAGCCCAGTTCATCACGTACGTTCTTTATTTTCCTAAATAATAAGAATATGTTAATCATTTACTTTCTTAATAACTTTTTTAAGTTTATTATTCCTTTTATTTTATTAATTATCATGTTACATTTAATTACTTAATCATTTTGGTTTAAGTCGGACGTTTTGATGATGTTTGACTCATATGTCCAAAATCACTTTGGAAAGCCGACTACGGTCAAAGAGATTATTATTTCCTCATATCTAGAATAATAATCATGATATAATTATCATATTTACACATAAATTATAATTTTAAAAATAATTATGAATTATGATTATGAAAAATGAACAGCGTTACAATCAAGGAGACAGTAGGTCGCACGTACGCATGTATAATACTTATATTATTCAACGATCATAATGGAAAGAAGGTAAGTGTTATTTTATCTTTACAGAATTATCATTATATTATAAATATCATATTATTTTTTAAAATACACTTACATATATCATCCATGTGGCGCAGTAATAAAAAATGAATCCCATCGTTTTGTGAGGCGGGTAGTCCGTTGTACACATGAACGACTTATCATTCTTAAATGGGTGGTAATGTAAGAAGGTATATGATATATTATTTTTTCATAATGATTAATATGTCATGAATATCATATATAAACATTAAATCCATCATTCTGAACAATTGTGAGAGGCAATGATGAAAAATGAATTACATTGGTTCGTGAGGTGGTAGTTCGCCATACACATGAATATTGCAGGTTTCATTTCCCATTTGATAGAAGTGGAGATAGATTTAAGTTATGTCATTAAAATAATAATATCTTAGTATATGGGAGATATTTATGTTATTATATCAGCATGATTGAGTAAGATTTGAAGGAGGTGGAAGAAGAAATAAAACAAAGATGCCCAGTTAAGAATGATACCTCTTCTTCAAATCACATCTTTAGGATTATACCTAAAGTGGGAGGGAAGTAAAGAGGGTATTTGGGAAGGGATTAGACGAACCACAAGGCTTTATAAGTGTGAGAGGAGAGGAGAGGGAATGTCTTTTTATAAGTGGGGTAGAGAACACACTTGGAATTTTTGAAAAGAAAAAGTTATACCCATGTTTTACACATGTCATAAGGCTCCAAAATGGATCATTCTCAAACCTCTGATGTCATAAGGTAGAAATATGGTCAGAAAATAGGATTTTTACAAGTTTTTAGGTTATTTTAACCCTATTTTTTTTAGTTTAATTCTATGGTAAATCCGTTTTAACCTTAACCACGGTAATTAATTTTTCTATTTTTACTATTCATTATGACCAAAAATTAAGTTGACCTTTTTATATAATATTAACTATGATGATTACAAAATATGATATCCATTTTTTAAAATCCAATTCATATAAGTGACAAAATTTAATTTAAAATTAAACCTGCAGACGCGACGAAAAAACTGTTTTCCAAAGAAGAAGTTTTCATAAGTATAAAAAGTTTTTATATCAAAATTTAACATGAAATTGATTCCAATAACCTAAATTGAATTAATAATAACATAATTGAACTAATTTTAATTTTAAAATTTTTTAAAATAAAATAGAACTTTGTAAATGATTTAAATGAAATGATATTTTTCAATAAAATCAATATTTTTTACTATTTATTAAAAATTTAAACTTTTTAGAAAAATCTTAAAAATTATTCTTAAGTTAATTTTGAAATATTGATTCAAAAAATAAAGTTAATTTTTTCAAATTCATTTTCTAAAATTAGCAAAAAATAATTTTTTTATTTGTTCATAAAAAGAAATAAAATCATTTTTTTGAGAAAAAATGTATTTTCGAAGCTTATAAAGACTTTATAAAAAATTAAGTACTTATTTATAAATATATTTTCTTTCACCTTCATAATTAATTTTCAAAATGTGGTTATTTCTATTCATACCATCAAATTTAACTGCTAGGTTATAACAATTATGTTTAAATAATAATATTAATAGTATATTAAGGTTCATTAAAACTCAGTGTTGCGTGTCACATATGCTATTGAATATAACTTTCTTAAAAAAAACTTAGGGTGTTAAATTCTTTCCCCTTAAATAATTTCACCATCGAAATTTTTTTATTGCAAATTGAAGTGAAAATTGGTGAGATTACTTCTGCCGCATTGCTTCCTCCGGTTCCCAAGTTGTCTCTTCGTATTTATGGTTCCATCATAACACTTTGACCAGACATGTTGTCGTGTTGCATAGACCTTTATCTTTGCGGTCCAAGATCTTCACCAACCACTCCTCATAAGAGAGATCATTTTCTAGTTGTACCACCTCTGAATTCAGTACACGTGAGAGATTTGACATGTACTTCCTTAAGAGGGATATATGAAATACGACGTGTACTTGAGAAATGATTGGTGGGAGTCGTAGTCGATAAGCCACAACTCCAATGTGATCGAGAATCTCAAAGGGTCTGATGTACCTGGGGCTTAACTTTACCTTCTTACAGAATCTCATGACTCTCTTCCATGGAGATATACAGAGAAACATTTTATCCATGACCTCAAACTTTAGGTCTCATCAACGATTGTCAACATAGCTTTTTTTCCAACTCTGAGGAGTCCTAATGTGTTGCTGAATGGTCTTGAAATTTCCTACCATTTTCTCAACCATTTCAGGTCCTAACAGCTCGTGTTCACCAACTTCATCCCAACACGAAGGTGTTCTACATCTCGTCTTATAAAGGGCTTTATATAGAGTCATTTGGACACTTGATTGGAAGTTATTATTCTATGAGAACTCGATCAGAGGAAGATATTGATCTCATCATTCTTTGAAGTCCATCGAACATTCTCTCAACATATCTTTCACTTTTTAAATTATCCGCTTAGATTGACCATCAGTTTGGGGGTGATAATCCGCATTGAAGGTCAATTTAGTATTTATAGTATGTTGGAGACTCTTTTAGAAATTAAAGTTAAATCTCGAATCTCAATCAGTTACAATCGATAATGATGTTCCATGCATCCTCACCACCTCTCTGATTTATATCATTGCAAGTTGATCAAGTGGTAAGTCCTCTCGAATTGCAATGAAGTGAGCAGTCTTCGCAAGACAATCCACCATAACCCATATGTCATTGTTTCCTCTCGATGTCTTGGGAATACCAATGACAAAGTCTATGGTGATGTTTTTTCATTTCCATGTAGGTATGAGTAATGGTTGTATCATTATCTTAGACTTCATCCTTTTAGCCTTCACTTGCTAACATACCAGACACTTTGATGTATATTCTGTGATCTCCTTCTTCATATTGTCCCACCAATAGTGCAATCAGAGATCTTGATATATCTTCATGCTCCCTGGGTGGATGGAGAAGGTCAAACTATGAGCATAATTCAAAAAATCATTTATCTCAGGATTTGATGGTACACATAGTCTTGATCCAAATCTTATAACTTCTCATTCATCAATTTTGAACTCTTGATGATTTCCCTTTTCTTATTGCTTTCACCTTCTTCTGAATTTCCACATAATCTCTTTGAGCATCTTTTAAATTCTCCAGAAGGGTTGGTTGAGCAATCATTTGAGAAAGGAATGATGACGTTCCATCCTTCATGATTCCTATGTCCATCATTTTCAAGTCTAATAAAATTAGATCCTTCTCAATTCTCATCACCAATAAAGTCGTTAAATCCTTTATACTTAGAGAATTTGTCACTTTGTTTGCTTTTTTAGGATGGTAATGGATTGAGAAGTCATAGAATCTGATCAGCTCTAACCATCTTCACTGATGCATATTGAGATCCTTCTGTGTGAATATATATTTGAGGCTCTTATGGTTCATATATATTTCACACTTCTCCCCATAGAGATAATGTTTTCGGATTTTCAACGCAAATATCACTGTTTCCAATTCCATATCATGCATTTGATATTTTTTCTCATGAACATTCAACTACCTTGAGGCATAAACTATCACTTTATCATTTTGCATCAATATACAACCCAAACCCTTATTTGAAGCATTGTTGTACACCGTAAAAAAGTTCCCTACTTGAGGGAAGCCTGAGGACTGATGTAGTGATAAGATTCCTTTTTAACTCCTTAAAGCTCTCTTTACATTCACCAGACCAAACAAAATTTACTCCTTTCTATGTTATCTTTGTTAGTGGGTTTGAAAATCATGAGAAGTTTCTCATAAATCATCAGAAATACCCATCTAGTCCAAGGAATCTACAGATCTCCATTACCGATGTTGGTATAGGTCAGTCCTCAATTGCCTTTATCTTAGAAGGGTCACAGATATCCCTTGGATGGTGAAAATATTCCCCAAGAATGATACTTCGTATAGAACTCACATTTATTGTACTTGACATACAACTTCTCATTTCTCAAAGTCTTTAGCACAATATCAAATGCTCCTCACACTCCTCCTTGCTTTTGGATTAAATCAGAATATCATTTATAAAACTATCACAAAATTTTCAAGGTAATCTCTAAAGACTATATTCATTAAGTCTATAAAGATTTCTGGGGAATTAGTGAGTTCAAAAGACATCACTATGAAGTCATAGTATCCATACCTTGTTCAAAAGGCAGTTTTGAGAATATTATCATTCTTCACCCTTAATTGGTGATATCCTGACTGAAGGTTCACCTTAAAGAAACACTAGGCTCCACGTAGTTGATCAAACAAGTCATCAATCCATGGAAAATGATACTTGTTCTTTATTGTGATCTTGTTGAGCTCATGATAATCAATGTATATGTGCATTGACCCATCATTCTTCTTGACTAAGAGGACCAGTGCACCCCACAGTGAAACACTTGGGAGTATAAACCCTTTATCTAGATTCTCTCGTAGTTGCTTCTTTATCTCCTCAAGTTCAAAAATGGTCATTCTATATGGAGTCATGTATATTGGAAAACATTCAGGTATAACATCGATTGAAAATTTAACCTCTCGACTAGGAGGAAGATCATACAACTCTTTTGGGAATGCATTGATATAATCCCTCACAATGGACATATCTTTAAGCATGATATTTTTCTTAGTCCCAATAATTTGAGAAAAATATGCTTTCCCAGAAGGAAAAAACATCCATGCTTCAGATGATAATACTAAAGAAGATTCATCCTCCTTCCTACAATTGTATAGAATCGGAGGGTGATTCAAGATATGGGGGTGATTTTTTTTCTCTCAACATTTTATGTTCGCTCTATACAAGGAAATCCAATCCATGTCCATAATTGCATCAAATTATGCTAAAGGAAGTATCACAAGGTTTGATGGGAATTTCAACCCACAAATATGGACATTGGACGAGTTATATGCTTGTGATACAATAATTGACCAATTCACCATCTTCACTGATAACTCAACTTCCATGTTTTGAGGTGGTGCTTGAATAGTTATACTAAACTTGCGTGATGTGAAAGAATGCGTAAAACCAGAATCAAAAAGCACATTTGTTATTCTCGAATGAATAACTAGTGTATCTGTCACCAGTTCATTGTCGGTATCCACCTTAGCAGTTGTGATGATATAAGTTCACCCTTGTTCTCTATGCCTTGAAGGTTTTTTTCATCAGTTGTCATCGACAAAATTTGGCTTAGTGAATTGGTTCACATAGTGTCCTTGTTCATTGCAGTTGAAACATTGGACAATAGGCCGAGGGTTGTATGAATCATTCATTTCTTCCACTACATTGGTGGGTTTATCTTGTTAGCATTCATTAGTTTGGTGCCCTCCCTTTCCACACCTAAAGCACTTCCTTGTCCCCTTTAGTAAATTTCCAGGATGTTTCTTCCCACACTTTTGACAAATGAGATGTTAGACTTTCTTGCCATCGTTAGATTTCTTCATCATATCATATAAATTAAACTTCATTTTCCACTTCTTATCCCCATGAGAACCTTGAGATTTTTTATCTTCATTTTTAATTTGAGGGCACATTAGACAATTTTCACATAATTGTCAAAATCTCAAATTGTCAAAACTTTTCCTAGACTCGGCTTTAACTCACCAAAGAAGCAGTCAAATTTACTTTTTGTAGAGATGATAAATCTGCAGGTGTATCATGAAAGTTTTGTGAAGTTTTCTTTGCCCAATGGTTTCATTATCCTTTTGATTAAAGCTAAGGAAATCTATCTTCATTTTAAGTCAGAGAGTGTGAAAAAAATATTTGTTGAAAAACATTTTCTGGAATTCCTTCCACTCCAACGCTTTGATCTATTTCTTAGGCTTCATATTTTTTTATCAACGTCTACCATTGATCGGATTCTCCCTCTATACGATAAAAAAACAACACAACCTTCTCTTGCACAGAACATTGCAGGATATATAAGATATATCCAATGGAGTTGATCCATTTTTTTGTGATTAAAGGACCGGAAGATCCATTGAAAGTTGGAGGGATTTTTCACATAAAGGTCTCAATTGAAACTTTCTCTTTCTTTGGGTGAGTAAGCCGTTCCTCCTGATTCATGTTATTATTCATAACTTGATCTAGTTAAGCTAATATAACCATGAAGTTCTCATCTCTCGCTCCCATAATATTTGGTATATCATTGGAGTAATCATCACATTGTCTATCATGTTGGTTATTGGCACAATTTCTCTTATTTCCCACCATTAACTAAAAGAAGAAAAATAATATGAGAATAAATTAAATAATAAACATACAAAATGGAAAGTTACAAACTTGAGAGGAATAAATTATAAATGATAAGTATATTCTAACTTATGAGTCTTTAGGTTTCAATCTAGGTTATCCATAGTAATTTCCCTATTAGATTTTCTAACCTAATAATTTGTTCAAGTCCTTCATAATGGTTTGTAAAGAGCTTTGTGAATTTCCAAAACATATCCTCTCATAGTGTCAAACCAGGTGTGCAATAAGGTATGTTGTTGTGCACTAGGTGATGATTGAGTCCAGCTTAATGTGCTCTTTTGGGGTTGTTACTCCTAGGTACAATTGTTCCAGAGCCACATCCATTTGTAGCATCTAGACAAATATTTAATTGCTTGGAACCCACTTGCTCTAACTTCATCAAAATTCAATGGTATTTTGTTATACTTAGTCTCATCCTTATACCTTTCCCTAGAGTTCTCACATAATCCCCCAAAATAACTAGACTTTATTCTGATATCAACTATATGGACCAAAGCCTTTTACATATATTATTACATGATTTTTAACATCTCTAGTACAAAAATGGGTTTTAACGTCACCTTTTTAATGTCGATTCTTCAAGACTAACGTTAAAATATTTCTGTGAGGGCTTTTAACATTGGTTATTTAGTAACCAACATTAAAAGTATTAAGGGAAGACTTTTTATGTCGGCTATTTAATAACCGTCATGAAAAGATATTAAAAATATCATTTTTTCATGTAGATTTTATGATAACTGACATTAAAAGTTCTCATGGAAGGCTTTTTTATGTTGGTTATTTAATAAATGTCATGAAAATATATTAAAAATATCATTTTTCACATCGATTTTATGATAGCCATAGTGAAAAAAATATAAAAAAAAAATCATTTTTCACATCAGTTTTATGAAAACCAATGTTAAAAGTCATTTTTCATGTTGGTTTTCAAATAATCGATGTTAAAAATTCTTAAAAAATTGTAGTTCATTTCCTTAGATTCTATTTAACTAGTCGTGGAGCTCAAGAGGATTTACGGAACAAAATTTATGGCTATCGGAAGTTGGACTTCTCTAAGACTTCATTTAGGGATTATCAACTTCCGATATCCATAACTTTTGATTCATAAGTCCATTTTAGCTCCATGACCTTTCAAATCGAAGCTTAGGAAATGAACTAAAATCTATAGAATATTTTTGATATTGGTTATTTGAAAAACTGACGTGAAAAATAACTTTTAACACCGGTTTTTGAAAAATCGATGTTAAAATTTGTCATATATGACTTTTGATGTCGGTTTTCAAATAACCGCCATTAAAAAAGATAAAAAACTTGTATTTCATTTCTTTCTTAAGTTTCGATTTGACAGGTTGTGGAGCTAAAACAGACTTATGAATCAAAATTTATGGACGTTGGAAGTTGATCATCTCTAAATAAAGTTTTAGAGAAGTTCAACTTCCGGTTACCATAACTTTTGATCCATAACTCCATTTGAGCTCCACGACTAGTCAAACCGAAACTTAGGAAATGAAATACAATTTTTTATGCATTTTTAATATCAGTTATTTGAAAGCGACGTGAAAAATAAAATTTTTAATATTTTTTCACGACGGTTATCATAAAACCGATGTGAAAAATGAAATTAATATCCCGCTAATGTAGAATTCCATTTTTTACAGTGAGACATCGAAATTTTCAATTTCTGCCTAAAATTTATAACACTACATTTTCTTTTACCATGTCATTTATATGTTTTCACACTCCACATATATTAATTTCATGATCAATTCTTTCGATCATCATCGTTCCACTGACTCAACTTGTTTGATCTTCATCATCAATCCACCATTTCTTATTTCAACGATCTCATCAAGGTATTTGTTATTATTTTTCCATGATTTGTTTTTTACGATTGGTTTTCTTTATTGATATACTGGTTAATGATTCTATTTTCTATTAATGAAGAATATTTCTTCGTATCATGGTAAAACTACAAAGATTCCTTGAGATTCTAAAATGATGTCTAAGACGAAGCTTTGGTTATCTCATGACCTTTATTACACCAGTGAACACCCTAAGGATAAAGTGTGCGATGATGATATTTTTTTGGGATGGTTCAACATACATGGTTTAATTTGTGATCTCAATGAGTTTGAACTTCTCCCATAAACAGTTTTTCTCATTCTTTATTTATTGAATCTCGACCTAGGTTTGGTCAGGGGCGAAGCGCAGTGATTCTATTTCCTTTGAAAGCTTCGATAAATGAGTTTCATAACATATGATACTACTGGTCGAGCTCATTTTTTCTTCTGTCTGTTTCAATTAGACTTTATTATAACCCTTAATATACTAATATTAATGGTCACTTTACAATGAGTATATTATCAACGATTATGATGATTAACAGTCTTTTAAATCCAACAGACTATAACTATCAAAAAATGGATAAAGTAGTGCATGTGTTTTTTGTAACTACATTACTTGATAAGACATTTATTCATTCAAAAAGGGAATTTAATTTATAAAAGTTCAGGTCATTGTAGTAAGAATTTATTTTGTAATATCATTTTCTTGGGATTGCTTATATTTTTGTTGAAGGAATATTATAATCCTTCTTTCATAAACTGCATCTATTTGTTATCCTCTGGATATTTAATGAGTTTCCATATTTTCTCCTAAATTTTCCTCTCTTTGACACTTGAATTAAACAAAGAAATGTTTAAAATAAAAATTGATCTTATTTTGTTTTTTGATTGAGTATATTTTTCTTCCATGTCCATATTTTTCAAAATTGTTTGATAGAAGTCCTTTTATTTACTCAAATGATTTATTAATGAGATTCTATGTTATCATTGACTTTTTACAAGGGTTGAAAAAAATATTTATAATGTTTTCTAAAAGGTTTATTTTTGACTTTCTTTACAAAAAGTCAAAAGGAATGTTTCTTTTTAACATATACAACTTTAACATTTTTCCTACCACCATAACCGTTTACACTATTTATCTTCTTCTACAAGTTTCTCATGGTTTTAAAAAGAAAATAATTTAATGAAAATTTATTTTAAATTTTTTCCTTTCATATTCTTCTATTCTTCAAAAGGTTTGATTTTATTGAAAAAACTATATTTCTGATGAATTTATGATCACATTTTCTCTTTTTAATTTTTCGGTCATTAACTATCTCTTGAAACATTCACTTTCTTATGATCATATTTAATCATACATTACATTTCTCTTCCATATCCATATTCTTTGTATCATGAATATGCTTATTACCTAAACCGTATATCATTTCTATATATGGTGTTTTACTATGAAAGTTATTTGATTGATAGGGGAAATCATGATATTTCATATTCTTTACTCAATACAAATATTTATTGACTGGGGAAATCATAATATTTTGTATTTCTTGATTAGACATGCAGTTACGAGTGGGGCCTGATTATATATAGCTTCTTGATGCATCAACAAGTATCATGAGAAAAATCAATTGGCTAACCTAATTAAATGATCTTTTGGTGTATATCTTCCCATATTTCAAAATATCTTGGCACAAGACATTGATCATGAGGTTCGAAATTATAAATTTCCTTAATTGAGAATTCAATTATTATTATCAATGAGATCATTACATTGATATTATCCATGAATGAATTTTGTGTTCAAGTTATTGATAAATGATATATGTTTTTAGTTATTTACATTGTCATATTGATTATGCATTATTTACTCATGATAGATTCTATTGTATGCAACCTTTACCGAGCATTTAAACTCTCCATTATTTTGTTTTTCTTTTATCAGGATATGAAGAAGGAATCTTTAAATGAGTCTCAAGGATAAAAAATATTTGATTTTTTTTATGTTTTATATTTTATTTCCATTGTAAAACATGAATCATGTTTATATTTGGTCCTTAGGACTACTAAACTAATCGATCTTTGGTGATATGATTTATTGTATCGTTACCAATGTAATAAAGTAGACACTAACTCTGGGGTATTGGAATCAGAGTTGTTACAAATTTAGTTTTTAAATACATAATCAAGAAAATAGGTTTAGTGTAATAAATTTTATACACTGATCAAAATTATATATCAATGACCATTTCACTAAATTATCAAAAATTTATAACCATTTTTTGATAATGAGATACTATATATAATATGAATCACATTCTCAAATAAAAATAACAAATATCACGTAATTTTATTTTATTATAAAACTTCAAACTTAAAGTTTTAAAAGGATATTTTGTGACTAATAAAATATTTATATAGAATATGATAAAAACCATTTAGAAATTTAAAGGAGTTATAATGTAATTCAAAATTCATGATAAAATATTATTTTAGTATAAAAATGATATTTAATCATTCATCATATGTTTTCACATATAATGTTATATGACATTACTTTCAGTATGTAATGACTTTGTGACTTTGAAAACTTGTATCATACTATGTTAACCATTAGATTATAATAACATAATTACTATGATGACATGAAAATAAAAATAAAAAGTAATGTAGTTATAAAATAAAATTATGCAGGTAAAGAGATACAAGTATAGATAGAAATGATGAAAAATGGAAGCAAGGCTACATGCAAGCTAATCTTAGGCATTGCGTCCCCATCACCCTTCGGTCATGGGTTTGAGCCTCACGACCTCACCAGACGTGATAGGCTCGCTCGACTTGTGGGATACCCTTTTGTTAATAATTTTTTTTAATAAATAAATCCAATTATAATTAAAAAATAAATAACCAGACAACTTAGGTGATAAATAAGTGTTTTCATGTTTGGTTTATATTATTAAAATGAAAGAAATTAATTTAGAATTTTCATTTATAAATTAAGAAAGAAAATTTATAAAAATATTAATTGGAAAAATGGGATGTTACAATTATCTATGGTGAAGGTAGAGTATATTACTATAACATAAGTTGAGTGATAGTCTGAGTGAGATACATCTTGTGAAGAACCCTATATTTCATGCTAAGCAGAAGTATATTCAATTGAATTACCCATTTATTAGAGACTCAATGCAGGATGGGTTGTTGACACTGAAAAATGATCCAAGGAAACTGTAATCTGATTGATATATATTTTAAACCTAATGGTTATTGATAATTTGAGGCACTATCGTGCTTCTGTTGAATGTAGTTTGAGAGGAAAAATATGGAAGGTCACTTTAGGAGTATGAAAATGAGATAGTTGTTGGATCAATATCCAAGTGTGAGATTATTGGAATGCTAGAGCCTAATTATTCAAATAGAGATGGTTAAATTACAAAAGGATTTTATTGAACATCAGTTTGTCACCTTCCATGGCCTTACTTCTGTGGTGAGGCTGCTGGGGGTTTTGGAGGGGCAATGTCCCTGACCTAAATTTTGGAACTACCGTAGAAAGTCTTCCACTATAACCAAGTTGACCAGTTTCATTGACACATTTTACTATAGCAACATAGACCACACTGATTCAAGATACTATAGAACTGTGGATCTCTATGTGGATCTTGGAATTGTAACAACATGTTGTATTCTAGTAATGAGGGTACTGTAGCACTGCGTTTCTTTATTATCTCATTTTTGAGCTAGGGTTTCTATGTGTTCTTGCACTATAATTCCATTGCCCTGACATTGTGAAACTTTTCATGCCTCTATGAATGTAGATATTCATCCTGAAATACATAAATCATTGTGTTATTATGCTGAGTTTCACTAGATAGTATAATTACTATACATGGAAACAAAATAAATAAGAAACCCAAATCCACGAATGACCATACAAGAAACCTATATCATGCTACTATAAAAATAAAGAAAAAATGATGTGCATATTACATTATAGCATTGTTTTATCCATCTTCATTGTCTGTAGTAGGTGAAGATCACACGAGAGGCAGCTGAATGACATCGTTCCTCTAGAGGTATCCACGAGCTATGCTGAATTGCTTGACGCTCGAGTGAGATCCTCCCATCACCCATGACATGATAGTGCCTTGTGAAGGTTAAGGGTGAAGAGGAAGAGATCTATCAATGGAGAGTATCAACCAAAGCATGGGAAATCTCACCTACACACCATTGCATGGAAGTAGGAGCTTTAAATAACCCCTGAGGACACTCCTCAAGTGTTCTTGCATTTACTCATGAGTTATAATGGATGAATAAATTCCACTCGGCCTCTTTATGAAACCGTTGAATGAATAAATTAATTTCAACTATTTCATCATATGAAATGTGTATATAACAATAACTATAAGTGGAAGATTATTGAATGTTAACTTTTAATGTTTGGGTTCCATGTATATCATAGGGTACAATATCTCCACATCATACTAAATGATATTCTCATCATGAAATTTTTAATTGCCATGAAATAAGGATATCGTCTCACATGATACCCCTATACCATACAATATGATATAGGCTAGTATGTATCAAATACATACTAGGATTTAGGGTATATCTCCAACAATCTCCCACTTACATTGAAACCTCATAGACTATGTTCCATTTCACCTTATACTATATAATTTATAATAACTCGTGGAACTATATCCAAAAACTTCTTTTGGATATATTTCAAAACATTTTTGGAAATCTATATGCAATAAAAAGGGATTTTACATGATCTTCATCAGAAACCTATGCCCATTAACTATATCACATGGAAACATGCATTCTCATATGATCCATTTTTTCCAAGAAATCAAGTTACTATGAGGCACAAAGTATGTCAATACCATATTTCTAACTCATAAATTATCGATTCTCTGAGTATAGACTGACAAGGTTAGTGAATATATCACATTTCATTCATCGTTATGGATGAACACATCACATGTCTCTTAACTGAATAAATAAGAACACCATATGTACTATCTTGGCATGACTATACACTTCCTCAGTCAATTTCAACTGAGGGTATAGATTTATTCCTCATCATATGAGAGGAAAAATTCCATATTAGTTGAGCTCCAACTAACAACATGATCAACAACATACCCAACCACCCACTAATTAACTAAGCCTTAAGTCTTGTAATAAATGTATCAAAGTATGAATAATTTCATGCATGGTATCATTCCAACCTCAAGTAGGTAAGACTCCAAATATGAACCATAAACCCAAAATATACCAAATACTTAGTGTATGAAACTCCATGTGGTATACTTAATGGGTCATCTAGCACACAAAACCCATTTTTGTGTCTCATGAGCATATTTTGTATCCTGATACAAGAATCATAGTCATGTTAACCTTAACATTTTTTTCATAACCTATAATACTCTATGACATACATCGGTTATAGATAACTAAAATTCATACTTTGAGAGGTTAATTATCACCACTCTTCATAAAATTTATATCAATATATATACATATATACAACCAATGTGAAAGAATGATAAAGTAGAGATCATCTTCTGTATAAAATGATACATTTTATATTATTAAACTCATTTAATAACACTTAATAAAATCATACATAAGCTCCTATATAACATATCACATATGATAGTTTGCTTGATCGGCCTCATGTTTTCTACACTTTTAGCTATTTTATTAAACTCGTTACATCTCTATATAATTCCTACCACATATCTATGTGACCACCTGATAAAGCCTTACTCCTACATTCTTTAGTGAGTAACATCTATGAATAAATCTAGTTTGAACAATGGTCATACTTAAGGATCATATTTCTAATGTTTAACTCCTTAAACATATTCAAACTCCTTGACTGTGCAACATCAAATATTATGATATTAATAATTTCTATTGTCTACTTAAAACTCTTTTTAAGTACATCATCATCATTCATGGAACCCTTTCCATCAAACTTTTTTACTTGAAATATTTTATAACTATTTACATTATTCCTTCACCAACACATCCTAAACTCCTTTAGGATATTAAGGGTCATTCATTTTTAAATGGAAACTAAATTCAACTCTTTACATTCCTCTTTACCACTATATTCTAAACTCTTTTAGGATATTAAGTGAAACTCACTTTAATTTTTGACTAATATAATCTTTTATTTGTTAAATTTGAACTTCTATAAGTCCAAATATACTCCCACTAACCTCATAGACACTATATTCTCTTTATAATAACATGATAAGATATAAAAATACCTTTATATTTTTAAATAACACTCATTTCCTTTTAGTAGGAATATATAAAAAATAAACTATTAAATCCATATCATATATTCTATTCTTTGTGTTTGGATCATTTTATGAAAAAAATATTTTATTCTTTAAAATATTACATTGATGGTGGTGGAATATCAATTCCTTATATTTTAACAAACATCTTAGATAAACTTTTTTATTATGGATAAAACATTTTTATCCTTATATTCTTCTCAAAAAATCTTATAGAATTTAATGAATCATAAAACACTTGTATTGAATTCATTATATCATATTGTTTATAATAACACTTTGTTAACAAACAACTTCTATTATATTATGAGAGAATTGAGATTAATATACACATACTTTACTTAGATCCATCCAAGCTTGATATATAATCCTTTTCATTAAAATCTTTGATGTAAAAAATATTTTCTTCATCACTTGAATGAAAACTACAAGCTCTATCAATTCTTCACTTGATTTTGAACTTCTGTATACTCATAAATTTTTTAAAGTATAAATTTGGTATCATATACCTTTCAAAATCAAAGAAATAATTTCTATAAAACATGTACCAAACATGGATATTTCATGGATTTTCCGAAACCCCTTCAGGTTTTCCAGATAATTCCATCATATGGAATCATTACTCCTTCATGATAATAACTTTATGTTTTAATAACATTTATTGGATAATAGAAGAAACATTGTTGGAATTTTCAACTAACTTTTATTCTTTTGGTTTGAACATTTACCCACTTATACTATCAATACAACACCAAACCTAGACATCATATTCCCTAGTTCATCTTTTATCAACACTTTGAGGAAACGTGGTAAACATTTCTTGAACTCATTCACATTGTCAAAACATTTCCATCAATGATAATAGAATGAATAACTTAACCAGAATAAGCTTTAAAGAAAACTCTAGTCTCACCTAGTCATTGACTTACCCAATCATATTGAGTATATGAGCATAGAATAAAATTCCTTAGGTCATTTTGCATCTATTTCGTTTGAAACACTAAGTGAATCATTCCATAATCTCATAAGCATCTAGATTCAGTTGTTAAAAAACTTCAATGATTTTTCACTCAGGAAAGGGTTTCCTTTGAAACCCTAATTTAATCATTCTATACTCCCATAATCATCTAGATTTAGATGTTGAACTTCAATAGTTTTTCAATCAATAAGGGGTATCTCAAACACATAAAAATTTTATTTTACTTGAGTAATTTTCTGAAGTTATCAGTCTTAGGAGTTTCTTACATTAAGTTTATCATTTTTAATGATTGATTTAAAAGTTAATTTTTATGATAATGATACCATTTATCTATAATAGAAGCTTCTATCATATGAGTAACATGTTTTACAAATATTTAATGATGAATTATTAAATGTGCTTCCACTAAAATGATTTCCCCTTTTAAATTCATCATATCCATTAGTGGATGATCAAAAAATTAATTATCTAATATTTTATTCCTTACACATGTGTTTTACATTGAGGTTTAGTATCTCATCATTTGATCATTTTTAATTCAATCCCCATTTTACATTCATTATATAAAAATACATAAAAAGGGAAAATTCACTATTTTCGATATTTCCATAGAAAAACATCAGTTCAATATTCTTGTCATAACATTCAATAAAATGATTCAAATTAAAAAATTGATTTTTTAGGATTCCATAATTATTTTAATTAATTTAATTCAAATGGACCAAGTACTGAATCCAACAATTTGGACCCTAAATAAAGCATGAAAATTGGAAGATCTTTGGGTAGAAATAATTGAAAAACCTTTAGTAAATGGGCCATAACTTGGGATACATGATTCTAAATGAGATGATTACAATTGGAAATGAAATATAATTCAAATAAATATATTTCCATAAAATACCAAGTCAATTTTCGGTAAATAAATATTTCATTTTGCATGTACAAGTGAAGGGAACTAAATAGTCTGTCATGCCATAAAAGTTTACTTTAGTAATAAAGAGATAATTTTTTCTAAGCATTTCCAATGGAATTGGAATTTTGTTTCCAAATAGATAAGACAAATCCTAACAACTTCATAGTTTATCTCCTTTATAGATTCGATAATATAATAGGTCAAACATTCATTCAAATTCAATGGACATAATGAGAGGTAAAATCTTCCACACCTCTTGCGTATAAAAAGGTCCCTCTACTTCAATTCAAGGGGTTAAAAATTTTCAAGAATAAAAAGGAGAGTCTAGGAACCTACAAGGTAATAGAGGGTCTATATCTTGATGTATCATTTGTCAATTTCCTTCTCCCTTCTCACCATGTACTTCTAAACCTCCCTTGTGATCGATCTAGGGATTGTCTCTTGATATAATCCTAAGATATGTGTTTGTACTCTTTGGGATATTAATATAAGTTATATGTTTGAATTATTTTGTTCTTAATTTTATTCTTTTGTTTCATTTTTTGTTTTTGGTATGATCAAATAATAATCAAGGGGACACAAATCTTCATTCCTTCATGCATAAATGAGATTGTGTGAAGATTTGAGTTGATTTGTTTCTTCTCTCACCCTTTCTTGCAAGTGTTCTTGTGGGTTTCATCAGTTGATTAAATCCATAGTCTATTATTCACAAGTTTTCATTTTATAGTTTTATAACATTTTAAATAAAATTACAAGGCTTGGAAACACATTTATTTCATCGTGTGTTTTCCCAGCAGGTTTAGATAATGATATCAGAGACAAATTGATTGATTCTTGATGGTTGTTGGTGAATTACATCATGTTTACAATTTAATAATAGGTGGTATACTATTAATAATTCACATATATTTTTTGGTTTTGACTTGGTATAATCCAAGTAATCTATGAACTACCCCCACATCCTTTGAGAGCGATGAAAGTTGAGCATCAAGTGACACTTACCTGGGTTGGTCACGCTTTCTCCGCATAACATCTTTCATTTTAATAACTTTGTTTCAATTATTGTATTCAAATAAAAAATCCCACATTTTATACAATATCATTTCTTATTTTTTAATTTCATTCTTGTTCTATTTAATGATCTAAGGGTTCATTGGGATACTACTTAAGGTTACTGCTTTACTGTAGTTTTTCTAGTAAAAAAGAACAATCTAATTTGGTGCATTTTTCTATGTGATCAAATTTTCACGTCATTGTTGTGGAAGATGATATCGCTCCCCCAAATTCTTTATTTTTTTGAATAAAAATATCTTAAAAAATAAAAATTACATGAAGTATAACTATAAATTAAAAAAATACTACACTCAAACAATAGAGTTTCAAGAGTAAGACAATCAGGTAATATCGGGGAACCCATTGTGGATCCTTAAGAGGACTACAACCAAGATAAGAGTGAACCTAATCAAATCCTTAAATACATGGTTAGAAATAATGGGACCTTAAAATAATTTACCACCCTCAATATGGATTATCAACTTGTGTACATCCAATTCCCCAAAGAAGCATCCAACTTTTAGCTAAGATCATGTATCATCCACCTACTTCTAAAATTACATGGTCTTCCTAGTGATTAACCTCCCAAACATCTCAAGGAGATTCACATAGCGTGTTCCACCATGAAACACCAATACGTGTATGAGGAACTCATAAAATTTAGGTCTTTACCTTTCTCCCTTAATGGTGTATCCAAATATTGGTTATACTATCTTCCTACCACAATTAGTGGCTAGAATGACCATAAATGTCTCTTTCTAGAGAAGTTTTTCCCTGACTCCCAAAAAACATCCATTAAAAAAAATATTTTCAGACTCAAGAAATCACAAGGGGTGACTTTTCATGAATACTTAGAGAGATTTAAAATACTTTCCTCTAGTTACCCCACCAAATTAGTGAAAAAATACTAATTCAATACTTATATGAGGGGCTTGTCCCCTAAATCATGAAAGATGGATGCTACAACTAGTGGTGATTTAGTAGAGAAAACTCCTAATTTTTTATGACTTGATATCCAAAAGGAATCAAAATAAAAAATAATTTAGGACATGAGCGATAACACCCACTCAATGAGTTCATGAGTTAAACCATTCATCCCTAGAACAAAAGGTGGATAAAAATTTAGATGAAATGCATGAAATTTTCAGATAATTAACTTAAGATCAAGGTAATTCATAATCTCCACCTGTTCCTTTTCATTGTGGTATTTTTAATAATAATAACCATTTCTATGATCAATTTCCCCAACTCCAGGATTCATCTGAGTCTTGTGAAACACTATTTTCTGAGCGTTCATTTCAACAAGAACCACCCTTCAAGTAAAAATCCTTTAGGACAAACCCAATCCCTGGGTAGTAACCACAAACAAATTACTGACAAGAAGTCAAATAAAGATATCCTAAATTGAAATGGTATCAATAAGGTCAAGGTACACATTTGTTTTTTTATGGAAACTATGATGTACTTTCCACTCACAACATTTTGGTGTCTCTCAAACTTTCTTTCTAAAGGGATGCAGTCATTGAGGTTTTTACCTATGATAATTCAGAATGTTCATTGGTTGAGAGTATGTGAGGTTAGACTCAACACATTCTTTAGGGGGGGATTATTTCATACTCTGAGACTCTCTTATAGATTTAAAATATGTTCATGAATCATTCCCAAATCCTAGTGCGAGATTGATTACCCCTGTTCCAATGATCTGATCAAAATCATGTGGAGATGTGGACATTTTCATGTATCAGTAGTTCTTCAAATTTATCCTATTAATTAGTGATTCTAGTGTTTATAGCCATATTTGGGAACTCATGTGTCTATTTCCATCTAGGGAGGCATTAGGTGTTTATGGTGTTGGGATTAGACCCATGATAAGGGATTCCTATGTACCCCTGTGAAGGGAATTAGTACCCATGTAGTTCAATGCCACTCAATAAGACACATCATACCTTTTAAGGTCTTGTTACAAGGACCATGGTATTTCCTTTTAAGGTTGTGAAACCATGACCACTTCCAAGTATTCTAATTCCATAATGCCTAAATGGCCTGAAGGCCTTCTTTTTATTAATTTTTTTGATAACCCCCCTTTCAAGGGATGAGGGGGGACCCTTATAAGGCCCGTAGGCTTAGTGGATTACATGGATCGAAGGCCTTAGAGGAATTCATCCAAGACATGAATACTTGGAAATTCCCCTCCCTAATGTCTTGATCGTGAAACAACTTCTCACCTTTGCATTGATTGCTCATCTAGCAATACCTGTGCAGAGGTGCAAAAGACTGGTCCTGATGGAAATTTCTATAACCTCTCATTCTTCCATATATGTATAGATTTGTTATGATGAAATTTCCTGCTCTGAGTCCTCATCTGGAGCTAGTTCCTTTGGTTAGTCTAGTTGCATCTACACTGCATGATCTGAATGAGGTGGCTCAAAGGCCTTGAGGTGGCCTGAAAGCCTTAACTGGCCTGAAGGCCTTGATTGGCCTGAAGGTCTTAAGGAATCTAGACCCAAACCAGTGGCCCGAAGGTGAATAGTTTAGGCTTCCACAATACTGAATAGTACCTGCTATAGTGCTTGCTATAGTACCTAGAAATATGTTTCTACGAGGATTTGAACCTGGGTCTCATGGATGCACTTGGAGAGTCCTCACCAACTGGGCTGAGGCTCATGTGCTTCTAATTCCATACAGAATGGATGATTAGGCTAAATGTGCCTACTAATGGTTGGTGTGAGAATTATGCATGAATGACCCTTTATGGTTCATCCCATTTGTTAGTAACTAAATAGGAGAATGAATTATTAGGGATTACAGCTAGTAGGAGGACAATATAATCTTACTCATGTCAAGCCATGCAGAAATCTAATGATCATCACATGAGAGATGATGGATCATCCTTGACTCATCACCAGAGGTATCCCTAGATCATCACCAAAGAAAGATGAATCACCTTATGCTATTTAACATAAGGAAGTCCTATGATTTCCACATAGGGGGCCCTAGACTAGTCATATAGAGAAAGGAATGTTTGAGGATGCTGAGATTGAACCTTAGAGAGGCATCCTACATATCCTGGTTTTTGTGAGTGGGTGACCTAGACCTAACTCTTTTATGTACTTTTATTACCATTACATATATAAAGTTTGATATATATGTGTGTGTTTGTGTGTGTGTGTGTGTGTTTATCATACCATAGTAGTATTGATACTTCTATGTCTACTATATTTATGGTAATTTCCTTATATTACATGTTGTATCAAAAGGTTATAGAATTTTTAGGTTATAATGAGAACCTAGAGACACCAAGATAATAATATTAAACTTATGTTGTATGGTCTAGATGCATAATACCAACAGAACATAGATGATGTATGATTATCATGTGATGGGGACTCATAAGTATTGTGAATTATTTTCATAAAGTTCACACTTAGTGATCTCGAGTATATGAGATCATGAGGACTAACTGACCAATATAAACACTACATGTTTCAGATCTCATTGGTAGTTCCTACCTACAGATATATGTAATGGTCTCATAACTTGAGATTATTATCAGTGTATACCATTTGATTACATACTTTGATGCAATATTAAAACCATGAAGTTTATGTTGTGATGAGGTATCTTTCTTTTGGTGCACTATTGGTGGTATGACATTGATTGATTAATCAAGATAGATTTTTTCACTTCTGAAGGGAAGTAATATCTCGGGCCCTGTAGTACCTTCACTAAGTCCATGAACATGATAGAAGAAGGTAAGTTCATCCAGTAAGGTCAATGAATAATAATTCAAGAAAGGATGATGACACAAAGTGTGCATCCTGCTTTATGAGATATCATGAGATAAAGAGATTATATTACACAATGTGTGTTTATATGAAATGTTGTTGCAATGACTATTAATTATCTCTTTAGGGACCTTGATGAGTTTCTAGACCCCACTCTTGGTTTTTAAATTACATTCAATACTATCGAGATAAGGTCTTATGGTCATGCACTTATGTATTCAAAAGTTTGGCCTATTCTAATGAATAGTATTATAGGATAAGGTGAGCCCCACCACGAGGTTTGAGATATCTAAGTATTAACGATTGTCAATGAATAAATAAATTCATTTTTATTTATGTATAGAATAATTATAGTTGAATTTATTTATTTAATGTATTTACTATTATTTAAGTAAATACATGAGAAAATATTTATGAAACAAATATTATTTAAAGTTCATTCAATATTTTCAGGAATAACGAGCTGAGTTAATGAGTCACTTTAATCACACAATATATTTATTATATTACAAGTAGGCAATAAAAAATATAAATGATGTTTAAGACATAATTAATTGGTTATAACACATCATTTGTGACTTATTAAGTGGGTAATACATATTTGGGGGCCATGGAGATATTTCTAGGTATTCCATACCTTACTATATAAGTAAGAGGAGGCTCTCATTTGAGGCACTATTAACCACTCGAATTTGAGAGCTGTTGTCTCATCTTCCCCACATCCTAGAGAGAGAAGTAGTTGATTCAAATAAACGATCAAATTTCTTCTTCATGGATCGAAGGGTCTAATTACGGTGATCATCAAGATGAATAAGGTATCATTGAATCTTTGTGCTAGCACCCATATTTTGATGATCGATATTCTCAAAGACTTTCAAAGCACGTATGGATGATCTAAAGGGATATGACCTAAGTTCCTTCGAGAAAGGGTAACCGACAAAGAACGGTTTTTGAACACTCATTCATAATGAATGAGGTAATTTTTTGTTTTATTTTTGTGCTTATTTCCTTCACATGGGATCCTCAAGACTTTTTTGGGATGCAAATTACTAGAGACAACATTGTTACATCGATTCAATGATGAAAAATTTTAAATTATCAGACCATTTTCTTTTTTTGAACACCCGAGTATAAATTATTGGTATCATAGGGGTTGTGTGATGGTTTAATCCTAGAAAAATTAAATTTTCATTCAATTCATGTAGAGGGCATCGTCGTGGTCCCATCACACCAAACTGGGTTTCGATCTAATCATGGATAGCCATGTTACGACCATATGAAGTTATAAATCAGATCAAAACTGATTTTTCAGTTTTATAAAATTAATAACACACACACACATGTATGTTTAATTTTTTTGGTAGCACTTCACTGGGTTCCAGCCGGATTCTGGTGGCTGGAATGTTAGGTACTGGGATGAGAAGCAAAAGCTGATGGGCCATGAATTTAATTTTTTTGTGTCACCAGAGTGATCTAACATCATTGAATCCAGTGATCTTATCCCGATACGGCCTGAGGACCATGTGTGGTTTAAATAGAGTAAAAAAAACAATGAAAATTTACCTCATTCAGATCTGATGCGTGCAAGCATGTTTCAATGTGTCAGCGAACATTGCTTTAAGACTTTGACATCGAATCCCTCTAGATCATAGACAAATGCTTATTAAATCTACTTGTGTGTCATTTGTTAGAATTTGGGTGCTAGCGTGGTATTTTGAAGACCACTTTGATACAGTGATGATCACCACAAGCGAACGTCTTCGATCCGAGAAGACAAAACTCGAAGATCTTGCTTGTTTGAGAGAGTATATCTCTAGGATTTATGAGAAGATAAAGGCTCTCAATTCCAACGGATGAATATTATACATGGGAAGAGACTCTATTCACTTATATAGTGAATATCTATAATACTAGGTTTGGTTTCCCAACCCCCCATGTAATAAACACCCACTATATAAGTATTATAAATAATTATTTATGACAAACTAAATTATTCCATAAATAAAATTTATAATTTATCACTTAACTGTAATATATATTAAATATATTATGTAATAAAATTGAGTCTTTAACTTGACTCACATCTCATGATAATATTAAATGAACCCATGATATATATATATATATACTAAATTTGGCATGTTTCTTTCCACGTGTCACCCTATCAGCGTCTCCCTTCCCTATCTTGTAACCATATTCCTATTTTCATTCGACTGAACCACTCTCCCCATCGCAAATTCCACCTTCTGAATCTCCTATTTCAAAACCTCCACCATTTTTCCTTCCTCATCATCCACTAATTTCACCAACATCAGTCTCCCATATCTAAGGTTTGTGCTGCTTCTTGATACCCTGTCTTCATCTCTTCCGATCTCCTCCTTGTCGTGACTTCCCTCTTCTGATTATCCTATTTCAAAACCTCCATCATTTTTCCTTCCTTGTCATCCACTGATTTTACCAACATCAATCTCCCACATCTATGGTTTTTACTACTTCTCGATACTCCATCTTCACCTCTTCCAATCTCCACAATCAAGGGTTTCGTAAGCTACTCTATTTGGTCTCCCAAATCTAGGGTTTCATGTCCTTCGTGCTCGACTACCAGTGATATTTTTCCATCATCTGCCTTCAATTAAATCCTATACCTTTGATACGATAACTGATAAATCTTACACCACCTACTAGTCCTCTGTTTTTCTCTAAAATCCACACTCTTCTACTCCGTGAGTTCACTCAGTTTCTCCTTGGTTCACCTCCCACAATCCCTTCTGTTACCAGCTGTAGTGACAACCATTTTTTACGATGCCTGACAACTTCCTCACAAACCAACTTACCATCAACCATACATTCTTCAGACATCCTACAGAACAACCTCTCCATAAAAAGTATGTTACCCTATTGTACTTCAAAAGGTAACGATACATTCATAATGCGAAAGTGGATGGAAGCCACAAAAATGACCAAAACTATGCTGTAAAGGAATTTTTCATGGATGATGCAAAGGTGAGTAATAAAAGGCTGTTTATATTGTTTTCTTATTGGATCTTTTAAGTTTGTATCAAACTCCAAGTTCAATCATCCCTTCCAAATGAAAAGCCTCCTACATGCCTCCATTTTACTCCATATTTCTGGATTATAATGAACTTTTCTTTAAACAATTTAAGATCAGTAGTTATTAAAGGTATTAAGAACCTTGTGATCTTGGGAGTTATTGGATTATCCGATGTATTATATTGGTGTCAAGATTTATTTATTCATGCATTGTAATTGATCAACTTATAGTCTACATTTTGACATTGATTTTTGATAATATAAAACTTTTACTCCTTTTCAATATTGTTTCTTCCTCTTCTTAGAGGACACAAAGTGTGTTTCATCAAGCTTAAGACACCTGCCACCGCCCACTTTATTGTCTTTTTGAACCCGTTTTTTTCCACTAAATGTTTTTTAACTTTAATTATTCATTCATAGAATATATTACATTCTTCTCATAACTACATAATTCTTAATAATGATTAATACTTTCATGGAATCATTGTCTATGTTTTATCTTTGATTTTTGTTCCAGTCATTGTTTGTGGATGTCAGAGGACAATACCTACCATGTTGCAAGTGGAGAGGCATTTGGGGCTTACTAAGGATCGTTAAATACAATATATTTTCTAGAATTTCCCATGACCCTTATGATTATACAGTACATAAATCCACATGTATTTTGTAAAATTCCACTTCTCAAAAGTTCACATTTCATAGAAACTTTTTCATAATTTCAAGATTTGTTTCAAGATTCTCTATAAAACTTGGGGTATCAATGTATTTAATTTTAACAATATGAAAATTCCATGTATGGATGAAGAAGGTAAGGGTGTTTTTGATAAAAATTTCTAAAAACTGCTTATAACACTTATTCCTATTTGTATTTATAAGGTATGTTTCCTACCCAAAATATATTTTCTTACTACTTCAAGCATGCTCTGGTTAAATGAAGTGTGCTCTGTGTGAAATGAATCATGTTTATGATGATAACTGACTTGATTTGGTTAAAAAAAGTTTATTTTTCAATAATTATGGATAATTTTTTGCAACTTTGTTATCCCATAATGCATTTTTCACATTCTTTTTATAACTACAATATTCTTAATAATGATTATTACTTTCATCACATCATTTTTTATGTTTTATCTTTGATTTGTGTTGCGGTCATTGTTTGTGGATGGTGGGGACAGTACCTACCATGTTGCAAGTGGAGAGTCATTTGGGGCCTACTAAGGATCGTTATATACAACCATGTGGTTGGAACTGCCCCTTACCCTTATGATTATGTTGTACATAAATCCACAGGTATTGTGAAAAATTACACTTCTCAAAAGTTTACACATCATAGAAACTTTTTTCATAATTTTAGAATCTGTTTCGAGATGCTATATAAAACTTGGGATATCAATATATTTTATTTAAACAAGATGAAAATTCCATGTATGGATGAAGAAGGTAAGGATATGTTTAAAAACACTTTCCAAAAACTGCTTAGATCACTTATTTCTGTTTGTATTTATAAAGTATGTTTCCTATAAAAAATATATTTTCTTAATGCTTCAAGTGTGCTCTGGTCAAATGAAGTGTACTCTGCATGCGCTAGTCAAATAAATTGGTTAAGGTCTTTCAAATATATCTAACATGATGATTGTATTGTTTTATGTCACTTCATAAAAATTTTCATTTTTTTTGTAAATTCAATGTTCAATGGAAGCTTGTTTCACTAAAGCTTGGCAGAAAGATATAACTTGTTATGTTTGAAGATGTTGACATTGATAAGGGTAAGTACCTATATTTAAAACTTATCTATGATTTTGAATGCTTATTCTATACAAATAGCGGTTGAATGGGCTATGTTCGGTTTTTCCTAGACAAATGGCCAAATCTGCTATGCAACATCTCGTTTTCTTGTGTATGTAAGGTCCATAACTTGATTCCATGTGTGATATTTCATTATATTAATTTCATTATAAATGGCTTACCCTGACATGGATTATTCTGACCTTTTCTAAATATTATCCATAACCTTTTTTAATATCATCCATCACTGGACTATTTGTATTCATTGGTGGACATTCAGTTTCTATGATATCTGAACAAGTTCAAGCCTTTACAGAGTTTATGTACATGACAATTTACCATTACTATAGTAGCTTTCTTCATAATTTTATAAAATTTCATCTTGTATTGGTTTAGTTTTTGTGTTTAGACTCTTTCTAATAGTGCCAAAATTGTCCTTTACTGATGAATATGAGAATAATTCATCTGTAAAAATTTCCATTTCTTGGCTACTATGGAATTTTTCTCCATGATCATGGTGTCTGAAATTATTTTTATCTTCTTAAAATCAATCAAAGGTGATTTACTTT
The DNA here is from genome assembly GCA_963277665.1 of Viscum album. Lineage (NCBI taxonomy): Eukaryota > Viridiplantae > Streptophyta > Magnoliopsida > Santalales > Viscaceae > Viscum > Viscum album. The sequence goes on from OY728156.1 coordinate 2,098,265,879, forward strand.
ATCTTATTAAAATAATTATTTTATCATTTATTTATGATGTACAACACTCCAAGGGTGATTTCATCGTTATTATCGGTTGGGGTAACTTTTTTTCTTTTCATCCATATCCTTAGTTTTAATTGATGACATTTATGGACCATCTTCATCCATCAACTGTCATAGATTGATCACATCCCCTCTGATATCACACCTCATCATCAAGAAACTATAATGAATTCCATATGTGTATCATGTATATTATTTTTGTCATAACATGCAATCATATTAATTTTTGTTTAATGTTATGTCTATATTTCTTATTCATTCAATTAAAACTGCTTATTGCATATAACAATATTCTCATATTTTCACAATCTTGTTCCACATGTGTATTTTTGAAACAAACTTCAATACATTGTGTTTTTACAACACTGTTCACTATATACAGTGTGAATATATCCTGTTTTTTATAATATGTCATATGTTCACATTATTGAATATCATAATTGCATTTTACCCCTTTAAAAATCATTAAAAACATGCCACACATTAATTTAAATTCTCAAGATACTTCTAAGGATGTGATATTTTGTAGAAGATTACTGAGTTTGAATAATAAGTTTGCTCATATAGGTTTCTGACTCCAATTTAACAATATAATTTAAATACACATGGTCTTAAAGGTAGAATGAATGAAATTATTATTATTTCAGGTATATCTATTCCATTAAGCCCTTTTAAATCAATAGGAACCGATGCATCAAAAAATATTTCTTCTACTCAGGTATATATATTTTATCTTGACTGATTTATATTTTCTTGACAACATTGTGACTAAAAATAAAATGATTTTTTTAGGTTGTTTGCATATATTAATTGGCTTATATTTTCATGATGCCATGTCGTATATTGTTTCTTATTTCTCATGATATATTTTTCTATCAATTCTCATTTAATTTTTTTTCTTCTACTACTTAATCAAGTATGTGACATGAAATCCCTCATCTATAGTGATTTTTTTCGATGTAAGTTGTTTTTTATGTCCCTACTACTGCACACCACTCCAACAATTATTTACATAATGAAAAACCATATTGTAGCATGTTGTGTATGTGATAATAGATATTATTTATGAAGTAAAACACTCCAAGGGTGATTTAATCTTTATTATCGATTATGGTAACTTTTTTTCTTTTCATACATATCCCCAGTTTTAATTGATGACATCTATGGACCATCATCATCCATCATCTTTCGTAGACTGATTGCATCCCCTATGATATCACACCTCATCATCAAGAAACTATAATGAATTTTTTTCATTTTGAAGATGAACATAAAGGCAAGGTTATGAACTGCATTTCAGAGGATCTGTTTGACATATTTGGAATCATTTACTATTGTAAATAATTATGTTATTATGATTTTATAAAATTAAAGTAATTGAAGCCTATTGTAGATATTCCATGTTTTCCTTGAACTGAAATACATTTCCAGTTTTTGAGTGCAGTATGATTCCTTAAGAACCTTCTCAAATTCAAAATTCAATACTGGTTTTTTCTTCATGTCGTTTCATTTTTTTCTTTTGATTATAAAACCACTGCATTTTTTCTTATGAATTGAAAACTTTTAAATATTACATTACTGCTTAAATGGTTATAATTTTCATTATTTATTGATTCTCATTCATTACAGTGATATTTCCATGTATAAAAATATGTTGATTGACTTCAATACTAAAGATGAGGCCAAACACAATTTTTCACTATCTGGAGACTCTACGCCAACATCAAATCATTCGAATGACCTTCATCTCCTTATAAAGGATAACATAAAAAAAACTAACACACTTGACTGAAAGTTTGTCATACATTTCCAAGGTACTGGAAACATGTTGTCAAATTTTTAAGTTTCAAAATGACTTTTAGAAATTTTATATCCACTTTTATCTCAACTCATATTATAGTTTACTAATACACTGTAATTTTTTCTCATTTTATGATTTGTCATGTTTGTTTCTAGTAAAAATGATTTCCAATTTTCTATTTTTTCAAAAAAAGATCCTACTATGGAGGTGGACTATAATGAAAAGACAACACTTAGGTGTGGGGATCCAATTAAAAAAACTCATAGATATACTATGCATTTAGTAACATGAGTTTTCAAACTTTTTTATGTTGTATCCGCACACAACAGACTAAAAATTATTTGTTGCTACTATTTCATTTCTCACCATTTGTTTTTCCATTGAAATTATTCTATCTGTACCTACTATTATGTATGTCTCATTTATTTACATTTAGAATTCCAATTTTCATGTTTCATATTTTATTCTTATTTTCTATAATTTAAAATGTATGTTATTTTACTACTACCGTATCAGAAACTACAAGTATTCCAATATTCATTGTCTGTACTTTCTCGTTTTGACATAACATTAATTTGTATACATTCTTATGTTTTCAATCTATTATTGAATTTTGAAAATAACAGTTCATTTATAACATCATGAGTATGCATGGGTAGGGTACTAGTTGAATTAATATCCATTCGAATAATATCTATCCTTGTATTTACATAATCACTTGTAAATACATGTCATAAATAAATTCAAAAAATTATTCTAAACTTGAATAATTAAATAATTTATTTATTCCTTGGTGATCCATAGAATTTAGACAATACCTAGATCTCTTGGTGGGCCCCACCAAGTTCTATATTCCTATTAAAAATAATAAGGAAGATTCTCAAAGTGTTATAGTGTGTGACCCTCTAGGACCTTATTTCAATAGCAGTGAATAAAATTCATAGACTAAGAGCAGGGTCTAGCAACCCATTGAGGCCCCTATAGATATAAGGAAAAGTCAAAGCATTGACTACCTTCCTACAAACATAGTTTTTGTAATATAATATCTTCATCATCTATATCTCAATAAAGTAGAATGCACACTAGTGTCATCATCCTTTATCTTACTTTATTTTATTTGTTGATCTATCTGGACGGTCTTACCTTCGACTACCATGGCTATTGATTTTATTAAGGTGATACCATCCTAATCAACCAGGCCCAAAATATCTCTTCCTAAACTTAGAAGTGACAAATCCTTTCTTGATCATTCAATCAATTTCATGTCACTAATGACGTACCCAACAAAAACTACCTCACCACGACTTCATTTCCATGGTTTTCTCCTTACATAAAAGTATGTAATTAAATGACATACATTGATAATGATCTCAAGTTAGGAGACTATTACACATGTTCATAGATAGGATCAAGAAATGACACCTGAAATATTTGGTGTTCCTATTAGAGGTTCTATCCTCATGATCTCAACTACTATAGATCACCAAGTGAAAACTTCATGAGAAGAAGTATCAATTATTATGGGCCCCTAGCACCTGATAGTCACACATCATCTGTTTCTTTTCAGAATGATGTAACTAGACTACAAGACATTACTTTAATATTACTGTCATAGCATCTCTAGGTTCTCATTATAGCATGGTAACTGTTATAACCCTTTGATATGACATGTAATCTAAGGACATTACCATAAAAAAGTGGATGCATAAGTATCTACACTATTATGGAAAGATAAAAACATGTATATAACAAATAGTATACATATAGTGGTAATCAAATTATAACACAATTTGGGTCTAGGGAACCCAATTTCAACACTCCCACTTGCACCAGAGCCAACTGCCAACAAGTCTCAATCTACTAGCCCCCACATGAGAATCATGCTTTTGCTGAGAAATAGATTTAGTTAGGGGGTATGCCATGTTGTACTATATGGATACTCTTCTAACTATGACTTCACCTCTCTGAGTAAAATTCTTCAAGAGATGAAATTTATGAAGTATATTCTTTGTCCTATGGTGAGACCTGGGCTACTTGGAAAGCACCACTGCATCAGTATTATCACAATAAACTAGAATAGGGTTTGCACTACTAGGCACAACACCAATTTCTGAGACAAAGATGTGCATCTAGACTAATTAATTTGATACATCGAAAGATGATATATACTTATATTCTACTATATAATTGGAGACCATAGATTTATTTGAGCTTCTCCAACTCATAGAACCACTATTCAGGCAAAATATGTATCCTAACTGTGATTTCAGATCATCGTGATCTTTCTGGAAACTAGCATCAGTGTATCCCCTCAATACTAGTTCCTCATCTCCTCCATACACTAGGAATATATCCTTTGTACTCCTCAAGCACTTTAGGATAAATTTAACATCTTCCCAATGTATCTCTTCTAGATTAGCTTGATATCTTCCCACCATGATTAAATTAAAGTAAACATCAAATCTAGTACATAGCATGACATACATGATAGAACCCACTACCGAGAGATAAGGGATTCTACTCATTCTATCAATCTCTTCTAGTGTTTGTGGACACATTTTCTTGGAGATATTAATACCATGTGACATAGACAACAACCCTCTCTTGGATTGTTTCATATTGTACCTTTTGAGTACCTTGTCAATGTATGTACATTAACCTAGTCCAAGCAACCTTTGAGATCTGTCTCGATAGATCTTGATCCCTATAATGTAGGCTTCTTCACCTAATTATTTCATGGAGAAAAATTCATTTAACCAAGTATTAACTGACTATAAGACTTGCACTTCATTTCCCATAATTAATATGTCATCAACATATAATACTAGGAAAACAATGACATTCTCATCAACCTTCTTATCGACACAAGTCTCACTTTCTTTTTTGACAAAACCAAATTCTATTATGGATTCATCAATACTAACATTCCATAATCAAGATGTCTACTTAAATCCATAAATGGATCTCTGTATCTTGCACACCTTATTGGAATTTTTTGACTTGATGAACCCTTCGGGTTGAGTCATATAGACGTCTTCAAACAACTTCCCATTTATAAAAGAAGTTTTTTCATCCATTTTTCAAATATCATAATCATGATAGGCTGCTATTGCAAGAAATATTATGATGGATTTCAGTATTGCTAATGGGGAGAACGTTTCATCATAGTCGATGCCTTAACGTTTTATGAAACCATTCACAACCAGTCTTTCTTTATAGGTATTAAAATTACCATCCATGCCCAGATTCTTTTTGAATACCCATTCATACTCAATGGGTTTTACATCAGCTGAAGGGTATACCAAAATCCAAACTTGATTTTGGTACATGGACTCCATCTCAGAATGCATGGCATATTTCCATTTAGAAAATTCTTTGCCTTCTACTGCTTCCTTATAGGTTAGGGGTTCATCATCCTCAAGGAGTAATGTGTCACCTGACTCGATAATAAGAAAACCATAATGCTCTGGTTCTCTAACCTCTTGATTAGACCTACACAATATTTGTGTATCGAGAACCACTTCTTCTTCCACTTTCTCTTATGGAGATTGTCCTCGTACCAATTATTGTGCATCTGGAGCATTAAATTCATTGAAGTCAATATTTCTCCCACTATTTCCATTGGAAATGTGTTCCCTTTCTATAAATGTGACTTGTTTTTCCACAATCACTTCTCTATATGCAGGTTTATATAGGTAATATCCTTTGGTTTATTTAGGATAACCTATAAAGATTCACTTTGTACTTTGGGATGCCAATTTGTCACTAGGTATAGTCTTGACAAAAGCCTCACATCCCCATAAATGTATGTGTGACAAACTGGGTTTCATTCTATACCATAACTCATATGGAATTTTATCTACAGCTTTAGTTGGTACTCGATTAAGGTTATATGCATCTGTCTGCAAAGTGTATCCCCAAAAGGATAATGGAAGAGGAGCATGAATCATCATTGATCTGACCCTATCAAGAAAGGTTCTATTCATCCTTTCACTAACACCATTCCACTGTGTTGTATAAGGAGAAGTGATTTGGGGTACAATCCCACAATCCTTCAAGTGATCAATACAATCTTAGTTATGATACTCACTGTCATAGTCTGAGGGGAGTGCCTTTATCTTCTTACCAAGCTGGTTTTCTAATTCATGTTGGTATTCCTTAAATATCCGAAAGGAATCAGACTTAAACCACATTAAGTAGATATATTCATACCTACTATATTCATTGGTAAAAGTAATGAAGCGTGAAAAGACACCCCTTTCCTCTACTGGAAATGGACCACATACATCAGTATGTATTAATTATAATGAAACAATGGCTCTTTCTCCCTTCCCAAAGAAAGGTGATTTGGTAATTTTTCCTTATAAACATGCTTGACATACATCCAAGGGTTTTAACTGTACAAAGTCTAAATACCCTTCTTGATGTAATTTTTGTAATCTCTTCTATTTTACATGACCTGGACTAAAGTGTCATAGGTGGGTGATATATAAATCTTGCTTGCTGGTCCTGTCATTGATTTTCATTATGGGGTTTTCAAGCTCAATTATATATAAACCATTGTTAAGATGTTCCATACCATAACACATGTTATCCTTATAAAAGAGACCACATTTATTTATGAACTTGAAATAAAATACCATAGTGTCCAAACTTGACACATAGATTATGTTTATAGTTACAGAAGGTACATAATAACAATTATTCAAAACTAGAACCAAACCAATTGGAAAAGTGAGGTGATAATCTCCCACTGATAAGGCTTCTAGACTTTTACCATTTGCAACTTGGAGATCTACTTCGCTTTTTTCAATATTCTTAAACCTACTTGGTTCCTGTATATTTTTTTGAACGGTCTTGGTTACTGTATATGAATAAAAATGTGTGAGCCACATGACGCATCCAATACCCAACTTGTAGATAATGAGAGATGGAATTCAATGACAAAAATACCTGAAGTAGAAGCTTCAACTTGATTCTTCTTCCCAGATTTACAATTTTTCTTCCAGTGACCTTTCTTGCCACATCCAAAGAAGTTAGCCTCCTGCTCATTTCTCTGTCACTGTATCTTTGGCTTCTTTTCCAGATAGTGAATTTGTGTCTTTAACCTTGACTTGGACTTAGACCCCTTTTCCTTTCCCTTCTTTCTCTTGTTTACCATAATAACAGATGAATTGGTATTTTTCACATCCTTATCATCTTTGAGAACTAAATCCAAATGGTTTGGGAGTGAATTTTTCATATCATTTATGTTATAATTGACAATAAAAGTCGAAAATAATGGTAGTAAAGAGGCAAGTATGAGATCTATTTCTAGTTCTTGGTTCAATTTGAACCCAAGGGATTCAAGCCTCTTAATGTACCCAATCATCTTGAGTACATGAGGACCTGCTTGATTCCCTTCTACTAGTCTGCACCTATAAAGGGAACTAGAGGTCTCATACCTTTCCCGCCTTTCCCTCCCATGATATAACCATTTGATATGTTAAAGAATATTGTAAGCATCCTCTTCCTCATGCATTTTTTGCAATTGGATGGGCATGGATGAAAACATGATGCACTGAACATCCAATGCATCCTCTACATGATTTTTTCTATTTATCTTTTTCCGACTTAATTGCTCCCTGAGGAGGCTTAGCGGGAACTGGGGATTCCAGAAAATATAGCTTCCTTTCTTGGAATAGTACAATGCATAAGTGCCTGTACCACTCCTAGAAGTTATTGTCAGTCATGATATTTTATTTATCCAAAATTTATCACAGTGATAATGTACTTGTGGTATTTTTGATTTCCATTTATGATCTACAACATATAAATATTAGCAGTTAGTAGTTTGTATTGATTAACTTTTAGACATTTGATTAATTATTATTATATCATTTAAATGTCTCCCACTATTTTATCTAACCTCAACATCCCTCACTATTATATTCAGAATACTCCATCTCTTGATTATTCTAGTGGAAAGGATCCTCGAAACCTCCCTCATAATCTATAACCTATGGCTATTCCACTACTCATAGGGTTTCAAGGTATGCACTAGGCTGACCAACCTCTTAAACTAACAGTTCCTTATTATGTTAAGTAAAGTCCCAGCTTATTGGAATCATGACTTGATTCCCTCAACTCTTTTCCTCTAAAGTGATAACAAGTTAGCTATGACTAATCCTTGACTACTCACTTTAGTTAAGTCGACCCTATTCTCTCATAAGAAAGGCTCGGTAGTAAGAGGCACTCTCAACTATGGCTGATGAGTACCCTCAAACACCCGGTTTTGTTCAAATGTGAGTAATGGAAGGCATTGAGACTTAATATATCTTTGAGGGATTTTCATATTTATTGATGAATATTGTACCACCCCAAACATTTTATGGTATGTTTCTATTAAATACACTGTATTCATTAGATAGCCTATATTTCATGAATCCCTGAGCCTCTATGGAACAAAACATGGTTACTTATAGGAGATATCCATAACCTAGCCATTAAACATAAATTTCCCATCTATGTGATTTGAATTTTAAAAATCTCACATACACGGTTGTGTTCAAGATGATATTTAAAGTATGATAGAATTAATTTAATTTTCAGTGAATAGTAACCTACCCTTATGAATAGTAACATGCCCTTATGAATAGTAACATACCCTTATTAATAGTAATATGACTCTTATTAATGGTATCGATACCCTTATTAATAGTAATATGACTCTTATTAATGATATCCATACCCTTGAGTGTATAAATGAATTTAGGCACCTTAAAAATAAAGATGAATATTTTAAGTGTTTATATATTTCTATTAAATAATGATTTAATTAAATATTTAATTAATCATATTTAGAAAATTATTTTTGAAAAATGGACTTCATTTTTGTATTCTACACGTTGAAAAATGGTTAGGGTGAATTTTTGGGATTTTTCTGAAATACTTGATTTTTTTATGAATAGTAAAATGCGATAATTTACGATAAATGCTAAATAAAGGATTTATTGAGTCATTGATGATGATATGATGATGTAATACCAATTTTTTTGAAGTCACATGCATTTAATACTATTCTTGGTCATGGAATACTTACTATTTCTTGTCTTGTGAAGAAATAATAAACTAATGATTAAAAAATTATGAAAACCCTCCTCTCCTCCACTATATAAACCACCCCTCACCCCCTCTTCCTCTCACACCACTCAAGCTTCAAGCCTTGCCTAAATTCTGACAAATACTCTTCCCAATCCCTCTCCCCACGTTCAAGACCTGATAGTCTCATCAAAAGGCCAAAAACAAAGGCCTTAAAAAGATTCTCAAGGAGGAGTACTCAAGAGGTAAACCTTTCTTCTCTTTTCTTTCAATTTCTTTTACAAAGTTCCATTCTTTTGTTCTCCATTCTCAAATCCCCTCATCCAAATGATATTATAATTCCATTACCTTACATGTAATGTATTTTCATTGTGCTAATGGAATATTTCATCATAATCTCTCTTTTTCCCATCCTTTTATACAATAAATGCAAACATCGTCCGAGATGTGTTAATTTATCACACTCAAGGAAGATGGGTTTTCAATTTGAATTACTATCTTAAATACTGGTCATGAAACCTTTTAAATGTTTGAAAAAATTCATAATATATGTATTTTATCTTTTTTAATGTTCTGTAATCCTTAAACATACATAATATGGAATAATAATACAAAACAAGTTTATTGTGCACAAAACTGCCAAGCCAAATCCAAGCGTTTATTTTTAACTCATCAAATGAGTAATCCTCATGGTATATAACCAGAATCATTATAAGATCATTTATATCTCTTTAATTTCACTAATAATTTATATTAAAAATTATGTATGTTTAACCACATTTCAAACAAACAGCCATTCATGAATACAAGTAAACAGATCATGAAAACCAAAGAAGAAAATGTTGCCAAAACAATAAAATTGAATCTATTAAACCCATAAAAAATGCCATTAATAAAACTAATAAGGTTATAAAATATCAATTAAATGTTCATTATATTCTTTAATTATTAATTAATGAAGCTAAATTTGATTATTCAGGTCATTAAGAACAATTAAGAACACCTTCAAGCATAAGGTAAGGGATCCTCTCTCTCACTTTTGTTCAAGAATATCCCCTATATTGTGCTCTTTTATTTTTAATACCTAATGATGGGGTATATTTTCTCACCTTCCACATACTTCCCTTATTATATATAAATAATTTTATTCCCCTTTACCTCTCATTAATCCCTCGCAAGAACACTCGTTACCATTCCAAAATGTTTGTAAGGGGTTTTCTCATCTCACTTTCAATTCTGTGGGATTTCCATTGTTCGCCTCTTATTTATTATATGTGGTATAAGTGTACTTAAATTTGATATATATAATCATGATTCTATTTATATTCATGGTATTCTGTTATTAATTTGGTGGTTATTAACTTTTGTTCATACGACTCAATTGATTACAACGTGGTAATGAGCTTTGTCTCAATTTTCACTTCATTGTGACTTGCTTAGTAATGTGCACCTACTCTTTCTTATGTGGTGCACCTAATGACCATTTGAGATCACTTTTCAATTGAAATTATATTTCATTTAAATTTACATATTCTAAAATCATGGATATGATTATTGTCTAAGTCGTATACCATTTTACATACTGTATTTATTTTGAATGTTGTTTTAACTGTGGAAATATTGATGAATATGTATCCTCTATTCTATATGGATAACGTAAAGGAATATTTATCTTGTTTTGAATATATGTATAAAGAGTTATTTAGAAATGTGGTGGTAGGTGGGGCCCGCTACATCCCCTCGATGCATCGGTATGTCTCATGAGACAATCAGTTTAGCAACAAACCCTTCTAGTTTGTTTCCAAAAAATTAGATTGGTTTCTACCCATAGAACTAAACCGTTTTTATGGTATTATGGTATCATGTGCCATATACATTATGTACAATTAATAATCATTCTCTTTATTCATTATAAGTTATTATTATCCTCGAGGTTTTCACTATGACAAAATATATGGATGCAGTTTCATTCTAAGTTTATTAATGGCGTGAGTTTTTCATTTATTCACTATGCCATATTGATTATGTAAAATTGTTTACAATTGAGTTATTATTGATTAATGATTCCGCCATTTGTAACCCTTACTGAGCATTTGATCTCACCCTTTTCATTTTTTAATTTCAACAGATGATGAAGAAAATATCATTTATTGAGTTCTTATGGATGCAGTCTTTAGTTTTTGTTATGTATATTATTTTGTAACTTTTTCCAATGTAATTTTGAGTTACATATATGTATCTAGTTTCTCCAAGACTACTAAACTTATCATTCCTTTGGTATTTTCATTCCTTCTTACCATTCCAATGTACTTAGTAATGCACTGACTCCGGTTTAGAGGGGTCGAGGCGTTATGTTGGTATCAAAGGAAGTTTAGTAGAAAATTTGGAAACTAGAGTATGAAATGTATAGTAGGGAACAAATCCCTAAGGTAGTATTTGAGGATAAACATACAAGAACATCCTGGTATTTTGGTAAGGAATGTATTATGTGAATATTTCTAGAAAATACATCCATGTCTGAATACGAGAAGGTAGAGGTGGATTTGGCACAGATGTACCTAGGAGTGAAAGCTCCGACAAGGAGTTTTGGGCTTGACCTAGGGTATACTCATACATGACAATGGGCCTTACTGCACTCTTGGTTACAACACTCTTGGGGGATATTCTTAGGATAATTCATATTTTCTTTACAAGCCATTATGAAGGATTTAAATGTAAATTATTCCTCAAAGAAACCATTTTCCTGATTATGGGATTAGCCATGAGTATGATCTCAATTTAAGCAAAGTATTTTGTTAAGTTAAGATTATACAGTATGATTCATACCCTAATCTAGTGTGTACCATTATTTAGAAATGGAGTCTAATGGAAGAAGGGGAATCAATACTCGTAGAAAATGTAGGGATCTCCATACTGAGAAAGTCAACACTATCAATGTTGGAGCAGATTATATCATGAACATATTGGGACAACTTACTCAGGTTGTAACAAATAACCATTCCACACCTGTGTTGGATCTTTTCATGCAGCAGAAGCCCCCATATTTTAGTGGGACTACTAATCCAGTGGTTGTTGAGTAATGGATCAAGTCCCTTGAAAATATATTCATGGCATTAAAATGAAATGAAAATGAAAAGGTAGTACGGGAAGTATATTGTCTCAAGGGATACGCTGATCAATGGTGGTCCTTGATTCAGAATACCATAAAGGAAGAAGAAATAGAAGATATGGAATAGATTACTTTTAAGTAAATATTCTTCGAAAAATATTTCCCTCGTGAGCAATGAACCGAAAGGAAGAGGAAATTCCTTGGATTAAAGAAAAGGGAAGAAGACAGTGTTATAGAGTATGAGGCTACCTTCATAAGGCAAGCCAGGTACGCCATAGATTACGTACTTGACTCGTTAGACAAGATTGATCATTTCTTTGAAGGTCTTAAGCCAAGTCTTCGAAGGGCATTGACTTCTCAAACATTTTCATCATATGATGAAATTGTATCAAGTGCCATCAAAACAGAGAAGGAATTTTCTAGATCAAATTTGTTCAAGGGAAACCAAGATAAAAAGCGGTACTCTGATAACCAAGGGAAAGGTGAAGTTCCAAAGAAGAACAAGGTAATGAAGAAATTCCCATTATGTGAGAACTGTGGAAAGAATCATCTCGGGAAATGATTGAAAGACATGTTAGTCTGTTATAAGTGTGGATAAAAGGGTCATCTATCTCATGAATGTAAGGGGAAGAAACAATTTGATGATGTTCAATTATAAAATTATAAATAGAGGGGACACTATGAAAATGAGTTTTCTAAGCACCAAGGAAACATACCTCAAAAAAATCCAAGAGAGAAAGGGAGAGCTTATGCGATTACAATCATGGAAGTTGAAGTTCCTAATGATGTGGTGGCAGGTACTTTAATTGTTTACTCAAAATTAGCCAACAATTTATTTGATTATGTATCATCACATTCATTTATATTTTCCCATTTTTCCAAGAAAATTAGACATGTACAATTTGATTTAATAAAGGAGTTATCAGTCAAAAATCCTAGGGGATGCATCATTACAAAAAGGCATGTCAACTAGTCCCCCTCGTGATGCATAAACATGATTTAGTTGCTAACCTTATCATTATACCAATGAATAACTTTGATATAATTCTCGGTATTAATTGGCTGTCAAAATATGATGCAAAGATTTATTGTAATAAAAAGGAAGTTACAATTTTTGAAAATGGTGTAGAATCTCTTATCTTTAGAGCTGAGACCTCGCCAACTGATTCTTATCTAGACCCACCCCTAGTAGCTCTATTGAATGCAATTCTTGGAGAGGAAGAGAACCCAATATCTATGGGCGAGGAAAGAAATATTCAAATTGAAGATGTGCACATAGTACAAGAATACATTGATGTATTTCTAGAGGATTTACCTAGACATACTTTATAGTAGGAAATTAAGTTCTCTATTGATTTAATTCCTGGTGAAAAACCTATATCAAAGACTCCCTATAGAATGGCCACTGTGGAATTAGTGGAGATAAAGAAACAACTAGAGTAATTGAGTGAAAATGGATTTATTCAACCTAGTGTTTCTCCATGGGGATCCCCTCTCCTCTTTGTCAAGAAGAAATATGGATCCATGAGGCTATGAATTGATTACAGGGAAATAAATTCTATTACAATAAAGAATAAGTATCCTCTGCCCCATATTAATGATTTATTTGATCAAATTCATGGAGCTCAATAATTTTCAAAGATCAACCTTCGATCTGGATATCATCAGCTACGTGTGAGGAAGGAAGATATTTCTAAGATAGCATTTCGAACTAGGTATGGGCATTACAAGTTTACAGTGATGCCTTTTGGACTGAATAATGAACCCTCTATTTTCATGGATTTAATGAATAGAGTTTTCAAGGAATATCTTGATAAATTTGTTGTGGTATTCATTGATGATATCCTGGTATACTCAAAAAACTATGAAGATCATGAGGATCACTTGCAGATTATTCTGAAAAATCTTAGAAGAAATAAATTATATGGGAAGTTTAGAAAGTGTGAATTTTGGCTTCAATCAGTTTATTTTCTAGGCCATATTGTATCTAAGGATGGAATCCTAGTTTATTCTGCAAAGACAAAGGCAATCCAAGATTGGCCCACACCAAAAAACGTAACTAAGGTGCACAGTTTTATTGGCTTAACAGGTTACTATCAACATTTCATTCAGAATTTCGCCCAACCGGCTAACCCGCTAACCAAGCTCACATGTAAAGGAGTTAAGTTTGTGTGAAAAATAGAATGTATAGAATGCTTCGAAGAATTGAAAAGAAGATTTTTCCATACTCCAATTTTGACTCTTCCATCTGGAAGTGATGGATTTGTAATATATAGTGATGCATCAAAAAATGGTCTGGGTTGCATCCTTATAAAAAATGGTAATATTATTTCTTATGCATCAAGGCAGTTGAAGACTCATGAGAAAAATTATCCAACACATGATCTTGAGTTAGCAGCTACAATCTTTTCTATGAAGATATGGAAACATTATCTTTATGGTGAAAAATGTGAGATATACACAGATCACAAGAGTTTGAAATACATTTTCACACAAGAAGAACTCAACATGAGGCAAAGGAGTTAGATTGAGTTACTCAAATATTATGATTGTTCAATACACTACCACCCAGAAAACGCAAATAAGGTGGCAGATGCATTAAGTAGGAAAGATCATGGACTTCTGACTCAAATGAGGATTGAGAGAGATCCTATATTCATAGATCTACTAAATATGGATATGGGAATTGTTAAGAAAGGGGAAACATATTTCCTCTTTCAAATGATTTCTAAAACATCTTTACTAGAGAAGATAAAAAGATCTCAATCTGATGATGAAAATCTACACAAGAAAATTATTGCTGTTAAGGATGGGAGATTGGAAGACTTCATGTATGAGGAAGGAGTTATAAATTTTGGGAAGAGGTTATGTGTTCCATCAGTACCTAAGCTTGAAAGAGAACTATTAGACGATGCTCGTAGCTCAAATTTCTCTATAAAACCGAGTAGCACAAAGATGTATAGAGATCTGAAGGAATATTTCTGGTGGGATAATATGAAGCGGGAAATTGCTGACTATGTGTCAAGGTGTCTAGTTTTTCAACAAGTGAAGGTAGAGAGACAACATCCTAGAGGAGTGATTCAACCTCTACCTATTCCTATGTGGAAGTGGGATAACATTACGATGGATTTTTTCATCGGACTACCGAGGACACCTAGAAGGAATGATGCAATATGGGTAATTGTTGATCGTCTCACAAAATCAGCACATTTTCTTCCTATAAGAGAGGATTTACCACTTGAGTGCCTGGAAAGACTATATTAATGAAGTTGTAAGACTTAATAGTGCACCTCTATTGATTTTGTCTGATTGAGATCCCCGGTTTACATCAAAATTCTGGAAAAGTATCCAGAAGGCTTTGAATACTGAGCTTTGTATGAGTACTGCTTATCACCCCCAAACTGATGGACAGTCTAAAAGGACTATTCAAACTCTAGAAGACATGATGAGGTCATGATCTCTTGACTTCCAAGGTATATGGGATTAATAATTGTCTTTGGTGGAATTTTTATACAACAATAGTTTCCATTCTAGTATTCAAATGGCTCCATATGAATAATTATATGGAAAGAGATGTCAAACTAAAACTTGTTGGGATGAAGTTAGTAAGAGGAAACTTATAGGCCTAGAACTTATTGAGGAGACCAAAACATAGGTGAATACAATCCAAGCCCATATTAAAGCATCCCAAAGTAGGCAGAAGAGTTATGTTGAAAATCGGAGAAAGGATTTGGAATTCCAAGTGGGAGATCATGTCTTTCTGAAGTTATCTCCATGGAAGGGTGTCTTAAGGTTTGGTAAGAAAGGAAAACTGAGCCCTAGGTACATCAGACCATTTGAAATTCTGGAAAGAATCGGAGCTGTAGATTACCATTTGCGATGCCACCAAATCTCTCCAGAGTTCATTATGTGTTCCATGTTTCATTGTTAAAGAAATACATGCCAGACCCAACGCATGTACTCACCTATGAAAAAATAGAATTGGAACCTGATTTTTCATACCGTGAAAAGCCTATCGGGGTTCTTGACACAAGGGAGTAAGTATTGAGAAATCAGACAAATAATCTAGTAAAGGTTCTTTGGAGAAACCAAAATATAGAGGAAGAAACATGAGAACCTGCAGATGTTATGAAGAAGAACCACCCACATTTTTTGGTGGACTTTATACATAAAATTTTGAGGATAAAATTTCCAAAGGAGGGAATAAGGTATCACCCCAAACATGTTATGGTATGTTTCTCTTAAATACATTGTATTCATTAGATAACCTATATTTCATGAATCACTGAGCCTCTATGGAACAAAATATGGTTACTTATAGGAGATAACCATAACCTATCCATTAAACTTAAATTTTCCAGCTCTGATTTAAATTTTAAAAATTTGACATACACGGTTGTGTTCAAGATGATATTTAGAGTCTCATAGAATTAACTTAATTTTCAGTGAATAGTAACCTACCCTTATGAATAGTAACCTACCCTTATGAATAGTAAATTACCCTTATGAATAGTAATATGACTCTTATTAATTTTATCTATACCCTTGAGTGTATAAATGAATTTAGGCACCTTAAAAATGAAGATGAATATTTTAAGTGCTAATATATTTCTATTAAATAATGATTTAATTAAATATTTAATTAGTCATATTTAGATTTTTTTTTGAAAAATGGACTTCATTTTTGGATCCTACACATCGAAAAATGGTTAAGGTGAATTTTTTGGATTTTTCTAAAATACTTGATTTTTTTGATGAATAGTAAAATGCGATAATTTACGATAAATGCTAAATAAAGGATTTATTGAGTCATTGATGATGATATGATGATGTAAGCCCAATTAGTTCGAAGGTACATGCATTTATTACTGTTCTTGGTCATTTAATACTTACTATTCCTTGTCTTGTGAAGAAATAATAAACTAATGATTAAAAAATTATGAAAACCCTCCTCTCCTCCACTATATAAACCACCCCTCACCCCCTCTTCCTACCACACCACTCAAGCATAAATACTTGCCTAAATTCTGCTAAATATTCTTCCCAAGCTCTCTCCCCACGTTCAAGACCTGTTGGTCTCACCAAAAGGCCAAAAACAAAGGCCTTATGGACATTCTCAAGGAGGGGTACTCAAGAGGTGAACCTTTCTTCTCT
The DNA here is from genome assembly GCA_963277665.1 of Viscum album. NCBI lineage: Eukaryota > Viridiplantae > Streptophyta > Magnoliopsida > Santalales > Viscaceae > Viscum > Viscum album. The sequence goes on from OY728156.1 coordinate 2,098,283,068, forward strand.
TTTCTTTCAATTTCTTTTACAAAGTTCCATTCTTTTGTTCTCCATTCTCACCTACCCTCATCCAAATTCCATGATAATTCCATTACCTTACACATACTTGATTTTCATTGTGATGATAGAATATTTCATCATAATCTATCTTTTTCCCTTCCTTTTATACAATAAATGCAAACACTGACCGAGATGTGTTAATTTATCTCACTCAAGGAAGACATTTTTTCAATTTTCATTACTATCTTCAATACTGGTCATGAAACCTTTTCAATGGTTGAAACATGTCATAATATATGTATTTAATCTTTTTTAATGTTCTGGAATCCTTACACATACATAATATGGAATAATAATACAAAACAAGTTTATTGTGCACAAAACCACCAAGACAAATCCAAGCGTTTATTTTTAACTCATCAAATGAGTCATCCTCATGGTATATAACTAGAATCATTATAAGATCATTTATATATATTTAATTTCACTAATAATGTATATTAACAATTCTGGATGTTTAACCACATTTCAAACAAACATCCATTCATGAATACAAGTAAACGGATCATGAAAACCAAAGAAGAAAATGCTACCAAAACAATAAAATTGAATATCTTAAACCCATCAAAAATGTCATTAATGAACCTAATAAGGTTATAACATATCAATTACATGTTTATGAGGTTCTGTAATTATTAATTAATGAAGCTAAATTTGATTATTTAGGTCGTTAAGAACAATCAAGAACACCTTCAAGCATAAGGTAAGGGATCCTCTCTCTCACTTTTGTTCAAGAATCTCCCCTATGTTGTGATCTTTTATTTATAATACCTAATGATGGGGTATATTTTATCACCTTCACCATACTTCCCTTATGATATATAAATAATGTTATTCTCCTTTACCTCTCATTAAGCCCTCACAAGAACACTCGTTACCATGCTGAAATGTTTGTAAGGGGTTTTCTCATCTCACTTTCAATTCTATGGGATTTCCATTGTTCGCCTCTTATTTCTTATATGTGGTATAAGTTTACTGACATTTGATATATATAATCATGATTATTTTTATATTCATGGTATTCTTTGATTAATTTGGTGGTTATTAACTTTTTTTCATATGACTCAATTGATTACAACGTGGTAGCGAGCTTTGTCTCAATTTTCACTTCATTGTGACTTTCTTTGTAATGTGCACCTAATCTTTCTTATGTGGTGTACCTTCTTCCCATTTGAGATCACTTTTAAATTGAAATTATATTCCATTTAAATTTCCATATTCTCATATCATGGATATGATTATTTTCTAATCCATATACCATTTTACATACGGTATTTATTTTGAATGTTGTTTTGACTGTGGAAATATTGATGAATCCATATCCTCTATTCTATATGGATAATGTAAAGGCATATTTATCTTGTGTTGAATCTATGTATAAATAATTATTTGTACATGCAGTAGTGGGTGGGTCCCACTATAGCCCCTCGATGCAATGGTAGGTCTCATGAGACAATCAGTTTGGCGACAAACCCTTCGAGTTTGTTTCCAAAAAATCAGACGGGTTTCTACCCATAGAACCAAACCATTTTTACGGTATTATGGTATCATGTTCCAGATACATGACGTCCAATTAATAAGAATTCTCTTTATTCATTATTTTTTACTACTATCCATGAGGTTTTCACTATGACAAAATCTATGGATGCAGTTTCATTCTCAGTTTATTAATGGCATGAGTTTTTCATATATTCACCATACCATATTGATTATGTCAAATTTTTTACAATTAAGTTATTATTGATTCATGCTTCCACAATTTGTAAACCTTAATGAGTGTTTGAGTTCACCCCTTTAATTGTTTTTCTTTCAACAGGTGACGAAGAGGAGATCATTTATTGAGTTCTTATGGATGCAATCTTTAGTTTTTGTTATGTATCTTGTTTTGTAACCTTTTACATTGTAATTTTGAGTTACATATATGTATCTAGTTTCTTCAAGACTACTAAACTCATTGTTCCTTTAGGATTTTCATTCCTTCTAACCATGCCAATGTACTTAGTAATGCACCGACTCTGTTTTAGAGGGGTCGGGACATTACAAATATAATCCATTTCTATTTCATATGTTCAAACTAGGTTGTCAAACTCGTAACTAAACAACAAAAGAAATATATTCATCACATATTTATTCAATTTACCTTGTTTATTATTTTACATGATCAAGTAATAATCATGCATTTACATAAAACAATAAATGATGCATAAAGGAAAAACTTGAAATCTGATTGGCCTTGAACATTTCTTTATGATCAATCCACAACAGATCAATCATGACCTAGGGGGTTCCATACCCGAGTCAAAACTTGACTTGTATCACAGCTTTCCCAAGTGCAATGTGCTCGATTCTAGACTAGATTACTGACTCGGCTTGGCGGGGTCCATGTCATGGGACGTCATCGTATATTTTTACAAATATACTCACACACAAATGATGAGGTTTAGGGGTACAAAGTACAATAGGTGCATTAGACGTGCATTCCCTTATACATAATTTAATTGAAAATATGATTCACAAACCATAATTTATCTAATTAATTATTACAATCATCACACGCATCAAATAAATAATTAAATAAATAAAATATAAACATACACAGGTCGGTCGTTAGCTCAAGACCAGTTGGTATAAAATAATGTGCAATAAAAATTAAAATGCAATAAATTTAATCACTACAAGGGTGTTCTAATAAATTAAATTAATTTGAATAAATTAAAATAATTTATTTATCGGTTTCAATATTTAATTTAATTTTTTCTAATCCAAAATTAAATCAAACCATTAATTTAATTTAAATCTCAAATTAAATTAACGTTTTAGATTCTCTTATTTTTAAACCCCAAAATTAATTATAATCAATTCAATTGGTTTATCTCTGGTCAGGGAAGTATTCTGGATGGACTGGGGACTGCTGTGAGGGTGTTGCACTAGAGATGGGCCGAACCACAGTGTGACTGTGACTGTGACGTGACTGCGGTGTGACCGAGGCATGACCGCAATGTCTGTATCTGGTCCAGCGACAACCTCCGATAGTACTTGAGGGAAAAGGGAGGTCTGACACTAGCTAGGGTTCTGGGAGTCCAGATTTGGGTGTCGGTGAGAACGAAACGACGCACGCGGTCTGGTAGTGTAGCTTGTGACGAGGGTAGCAGAGGAACCTGATCAGTCAGATCTGGGCGGAGGGTAGAGGCGACCTTCGGATAGCACGACGGCCAAGACGATGCGGCTACTGTCCGAGGGCGGCAGAGACCCCTCGAGTTCGCTCAGGACGGTGCAATCAGGGTGAGATCCGGGTGGTGAGCTCGAGACGACAACAGTGTTATGGGTCATGCGCGACGGTGTGCTCCGGGCAGGTTCAGCAGCTCGGGATCCTAGCAGTGGCGAGCTCAGGCAGGTAGTGTTGCGCTGTGGCTCCGACGATATCAGGAAGGGGGTGGCGATCCGCCTGGTTCAGCTATGACCAAGAGAGGAGGGAGAGGGATGGTCCGCACAGATCTAGGTCAAGCCCCATATTTCCTATTTTTTTGAGCTCCACTTTACCACATTGTCAAAAGTCTAATAGAATTTTAAAAAAAGTTTTATGGAAAACTTTTACAAAAATATAACTTCAAAAGTTGTCTTATTGGGAGAAATAAAATAATATTATTTTATAATATATTTTATTAAAATCATAATTATTGAACTCTGTTGGAATTATTATGGTGAATGAATTCTGTCCAAAACATGGATAGACTGGTAATTTTCAAGAACAAAAAAACTAATTTAAAATATGTGTTCTTAAAAAATAAAAGTTAATAACCTAAAATTACAAGTCTATTCAACACAACGTCGATCCTTTAACTCAGAAAAACTATGAATCACTCTTATACCAATGTCAGGTACCGAGATGGGCAACAGAAGCCGATGGTTCGGGAATTTAAAATTTTTGTGTCACCGGAGTGATGTAACATCATCGAATCCATTGATCTTATCCCGATACGGTCTGAGGACCATACATGGTTTAAACAGAGCACAAAAAAACAACAATGAATGTTTACCTTGTTTGGATCTGATATATGCAAACCTGTTGCAAGGTGTTGGTGACTGTTGCTCAAATACTATGATGTCGAAGCCCTCTAGATCATCCACACATGCTTCTTGAATCTACTTGTTCATCGTTTTTTAGAATCCGGGTGCTAGAGTTGTATTCTGATGACCACTTTGACATAGTAATGATCACCACAAGCGAACGTCTTTGATCCGAGAAGACAGAACTCAAAGATCTTATTTCTTTGAGAGAGTCTCTCTCTAGGATTCAGGAGGAGCGAGAGGCTCTCAATTCCAAAAGATGAATAGTCTACATGGGAAGATCCTGTCTTCACTTATATAGTGAATATCTATAATACCTGGTTTGGGTTCCCAAACCCCATGTAATAAGCAACCACTATATAAGTATTATAAATAATTATTTATGACAAACTAAATTATTCCATAAATAAAATTTATAATTTATCACTTAATTGTAATATATATTAAATATATTATGTGATAAAATTGAGTCTTTAACTCAACTCACGTATCCTGATAATATTAAATGAACCTGGGATATTAAATTAATATTCGTTCGAATAATATTTATCCTTGTATTTACATAATCACTTGTAAAGACATGTCATAAATAAATTCAAAAAATTATTCCAGACTTGAATAATTAAAGAATTTATTTTATTCCCCGGTGATCCATAGAACTTGGATAATACCTGAACCCTATGGTGGGGCCCACTAAGTTCTATATTCCTATTCAAAAGAATAGGGTAGATTCTCAAATCTCTAAAGTGTGTGGCCCTCTAGGCCCTTATCTCAATAACAGTGAATAAAATTCATAGACCAAGAGCGAGATCTAGTAACCCATCAAGGCCCCTATAGAGATAAGGAAAAGTCAAAGTAACAACTACCTACCTAGAAACATAGTCTGAGTAATATAATCTCTTCATTATTGATATCTCAATAAAGTAGAATGTACACTAGTGTCATCATCCTTTATATTGATTTATTTTATTTGTTGATATGTCTGGATGGTTTTACCTTTGACTACCATGGCCATAGATTTTATGAAGGTGCTACCATCCTAATAAACCAGGCGTGAGATATCTCTTCCTAAACTCAGAAGCGAAAAATCTTTTCTTGATCATTCAATCAATGTCATGTCACCAATGAAGTACCCAACACAAATTACCTGACCACGTCTTCATTGCCATGGTTTTCGACTTGCATGAAAGTACGCAATTAAATGACATACATTGATAATGATCTCAATTCAGGAGACCATTACACATGTCCTTAGATAGGAACAACCAATGACACCTAAAACATGTGGTATTCCTATTAGCAGGTCTGTCCTCATGATCTCAACTACTAGAGATCACTGAGTTTTAAACTTCATGATAAGAAGTATCAATGCTTATGATCCCCCAATATCTAATTTTCGCACATCATCAGTGTCTTGTCAGAATGATGTAACTGGACCATAGGAAATTACTTTTAAGATTACTATCACAGTATCTATAGGTTCTCATTATAGTCTGAGAACTGCTATAACCCTTTGATACGACATGTAATCTAAGGACATTACCATAAACAAAGTGGATGTAGAAGTATCTACACTATTATGGCAAGATAAACACATGTATATAACAAATAGTATACATATAGTGGTAATCAAAGTAGAACACAATTTGGGTCTAGGGAACCCACTTTCAACATAGAACAGTGATATCTGGTAGAAAATTTATTCCATAAAAATGTGAAATTTTTTAAATGCTATTATTAGACTTTGGATTTTTGAAAAAAAACACAATATTAAATGTGGAAGGGGACATGATGGTCACCCAAATTTAAAAAATTAAAATTGGATTACTCTTCATGTGAATAGTATTAAAGGTACTATTCACATGAGCAGTACCCAAGAGTTTCAACTTAATTGGCGAGTCAAAAATGATTTTTAATATATATACATATATTTTAAAACCTTTATATATATATATATATATATATATATATATATATATATTAATCGGTGTGAGCAGTAACTCAGTTACTATTCACATGAATAGTACCACGGTTTAATATTCACATGAATAGTACCTATGGGTTACTGTTCACCCATGAGTAAAAATACCCAGTATCCATCATGTTTTTTGAATTCCTAAAAAGCCAAAAAAATCATAGAAAAATATACCAAAAATATATAAATGGTTTTTGGATATTAATAAAATATTTTTGTGACTGAGCGACAAGATAATTATGAATTAATATTAGTTAATGTTATTTTAATTCATAATTTATTTCCCCAAGTCAAATTATCTGTAAATTTAATTATGTTCTGGAAAGCAATTCCATGCCAACTGATTTTGAGCATGTACTGACCAATGTATGTCTAAGTTTTGATTTATTTAATTTTTATCACAATGCATGCGATGATTGTAATATTTAATTAGTAAATGATAGTATGCACATTGTCCCTCTCCCATATTATATGTATAAGAGCCGACATGTCCTTGTGAATTATTTTGCATCTATTTTGTGCATTCTCGAGTGTTTATGTATAATGACGAGGACGATGTAAGATGCGGACCAAATCAAGATTTGACGACATTCTAGACGACATGCAGATACATTAGACATGGGTGTGAGTTGCGATATGATTCAAACACGACTCAGGTATCCATCTCTAGGGTCGTGGTTGAATCACTTGTGCTCAATGGTTTAACCAATAGTAAATTCTCAAGATCAGTTGTGATATATAATTTATTTATGAATGGTTTATTATTATTTTGTGTATGTTCATGTTTACATGATCATATAGAATAATAAACAAGAATGCATAGATAAAAGGAATTAATACATGATAAATATTTTATACTTATTTCATTGTTCAGTTGTGAGAACGGTCACATAGTACAAGAATACCAAATAGAAAATGAATTCATTTTTTAAGTAATAATAAATCCCTCAAATAAATATCATGTCGTAACACCTTTCATCACTTAAATTTGAACAAAACTAGGTGTACAAGGTGCTTATTAGCCCTAGTTGAGGGTGCCTCCTACTATTGTGGAGTTCTTATGAGAGTGATGGGTCTACTTAACTAAATTTTACAACAAATAAGTATCCATAGCTATCTTTTCGACACTTTAGAGTTGAAGAGTTGAGTGAATCAAGGTTTGGATTCTTATAAGATGGGACTTTGCTCAAAAGTTTGAGGAGTTGTGAGTCAATGCGGATGGCTAGTCTATAGAATACCATGAAAATCTATGAGTAGTGACATAGCCATAGCTTGGACTATAAATATAGGTTTTAGGGATCCTTACCACTTGAAAAATCAAGAGAATGAGTATTTCAAATCTAGTAATGAGGGTTATTCGGGTTTGATAAAATAGTGAGATACATTTAATGATTTCATTGGTAATAACTAACTGATAATAAAGTTAAAATACTAGCTACTAATTTTATTTTTTGTAGATAAAATGGTATTCACCACCACCTATTCATTATCACTGTGATCAATACTGGATAATGAAAATATCTTGACCAGCCTTAACTTTTAGGAGTGGTACGAGCGCTTTCACATAGTACTACGTCAAGAAAGGAAGTTTTATGTGATAGAGTTCAAACTTCCTATTGTGTAACATCTCAGGACTTCCATTTATTATTTTTAAATATTTTATGGATTATTTTCGAGACTAGGCACTAATACGGAGTGCGATTCCAAGGTCTGGTGTGCCCGAATTTTTTTTTGAAATATATTAAATATATTAAATATAATGAACATGTGATTTTCCTAAAAAAGTGGAATAAATCCTAAACAAGTTCCTGGATCAGAAATCCAATGGCACCGTTGAGTTTAGAATGGTGATTTTTTCTTAGGTGTGGTTTAACATTAGTCAGTGCAGACCCTTTGTGAAAAATTTGTCGCCGATGTTAAAATGAAAAAAATTATTTAATTAAAATATTTTTTTATGTTTCATTGACCTAGTGATTAATGGATATTTAAATAGATCCTTATGTCATAATTATAGGGTTAGCTGAATAACCCTGGAAACTCTAGAGTATTGTTGGAGACATCTATGGAGAATTCTCTCAGGTGAATGATGAAGAATCAAGAATGGATAACAGATCATTACACCAACAGAATCTATGGACCTCATCAATGACAACAATGAAATTTTTCTTCATCGATGATCAATCCAACTCAAGGTATGATTTTTGTATGCGGATTCTTCTCCGTTTTTCAATTTTTCAATGAATGCAAATCTACTGACAAACAGATTAATTTATATATTGATCGCCTTACGGGATGTGATTTATTTTGCAGGGATTTAACAAGAGAATTTATTTTAATTAAATTATTGATGGATTCAATTTTCATTCTAATGGAAATGAACCAAGATTGATACGAACATTGATTGAGGTTTGTTACTCTTTATTGATTGTGATTTTCACCCCCAATTCCACAATTCACCATGGGAATTCTTCATTGGACCGAGGTTCGACTATTCCCAATCAATAAATCATTGCGCAACCGTTTCTTGGAACAAAAATCTGATATTGTAGATCTGGGATCAGCACGACATAACAGAGGTGTGATGACGGAGATAGATAGAATCAGATGATGGACGGTTCCTGATTTTGCGTTCTTTAGTGCGAAATGAATAACGTTGATTTGATCCAAATTTTGAGCAGATATGGCGATGGAACACATTTTTTAATGACGATGAGGCATGAAAGACCTTGGATATTATATTTTATAGAAAATCGATTGCCATATTAAAGGCGGATCACTGTCCAGGATGTGTGGAGGAGGAACAAGAAATTCTAGAAAATCAAAATCCACAATGAATGTAATCTCGGATTACACGGTGTGTAGGGCCCCCTGGCTACGACACTAGGGTTTGGATGAACTTAAGGATCACAAGGTGTGTAGCCTATCCCAGTTGAATCAGCATGTACTCTGAAGAGTACATAGATAGCAACAATAGTACATGACTAGTTGGAATATTGTGTATTTATACAAGGATATATATTGGCATACACGGACCGGTACACGAACATGAATTTAGTACACAGACATGACATGATGACACAAGAAGGATTTCATGTGTCACTACACTTCATGTACATCCTTCTACACATTGTGTATATGAATAATACATGATGTGTGGGGCTCTTCCACATGGGAAGGACTTGGGATAGCTGGACACACCGTGTACCCCTTGGGACATGCCATGTAGTCCCTTCAAGAGTGCTTGAGGATCTTCATTTTCTTAGTTTGGACTACTATAGGTTAAGTGTGTTCCCTTGGTCCTTTCCCTTGAGGGTTCAGTGCAGCATTACATCCACATAACTAGATTGTGATCCCATCTAGAGGTTGAATATCAGATAGAGTTGTGGTGTCCCTCTATAATACTAGAGTGTGATCCTATATCATACTTAATTGGAGTTTATGGAATTAGTATGACCTCCCTAAGTAGGGAATTGATCCTCCATCTAATAGACTATATTGATAGGGTTTTCAGAATCATTGACATAGGACCCCCTATGAAGTGGGTTGATCTAGACTGGGTTCGTGGTGTCCCCTAGTGGTCCTAGGTGTGACCCCTATCTATATATCATGCCCCCCTTAGGCCAGTGATCTTCCTTGGGTAGGAAAAAATGACCCAAACCTATTTGTCGAGTGTATCTGATGGTAGCATGGTTTGTGGAGTGGGTTCTCCCAGAACGAGCATTGTTTAGAACAAAATCATGTGGCTAGAAGTAGGTTTTGACTGCCTTATGGAGCAATGTATTTTCTGAGTATATCTGGGTTCTTCCTTTATTTTGTTATACATTGATTTTTATATCCTGTATTGAGATGACTATACTTGGTGCTTTATGTTTAGTGTTTTTGAGTTGTCCTACTGAGTATTGTTATACTCATCCCTACACAGGATTTGTACGCACGTGTCATGTCTTATGTAGACGATGACCCTTTATATGGTGTCCTTGAAGGAACAAGATCAGGTAGAGAATAGCTGGAACTTTTCAGACTAAGGTGATTTTCAAGAGGTTTCATTTGACTTAGTCCTCACCTGTAACATCACATTACGTTTTAAGGTATTTTTGATGTTTCTAAGTACCTTCATTTTGGAGTAAAGGCTTGGGGAGAGTTGGGGTTTTTTTAGGAAAGATAAAGGCCAGTGTGTTGTGCACGGTTTGTGCATGGTTTGACAAACCGTGCGACCAAACCGTGCCAACCTTGAAACCTGGATAGTAGCTTCTGCACGGGCGGCGCACAGTTTGTTTAACCGTGCTGCCAAACCATGCGAGAAGGGTGGCCAAGGAAAAAGCTAACGCACATCTAGCACACGGTTTGTCAAACCGTGTGAACTAACCATGCGACCACTTAAATGAGATCTTTAAATTGTGGATCTCACTCGGTTTTTCCTCTAAGTGTCTTGTTTTTCCTCCTAAGCATCCCTAACTTGGGATTTTTCTTCTCCTAATTTCAGAGAGGGTTCTCCCATCATTCCGCAGGCAATCTGAAGGCTCCTCTTGGTGAATCGAAGCCGGATTCTTGAGGTATGTGATCTTTCTTCATATTTCTTGATCGGTTTCTTAGATCTACTTAGATCTAATTCTCTTCTTCTCTTGGTTTCTTAGATCTATTCCCGTGATGGGTAGATCTAAGTGTGTGGTACCAAATTTGATGATATTTGGTCTTGATATTTCTAGGAGAAGAGATCTAAGGCGGGTTCTTGAAGGAGAAGCCCGGTTTTTCTTGAGTGTTCTTGACCGTTGTGGTTTTGGTCAAAGCCTTTGAGGTAGGTGGTTCCGTCCCGACTTGCCAAATTGATTATCATTTTATTTTCTTGATTTATTTCAATTGTTGATTTAAATTCAATTTCTCAAGTTTTCTTTCAATTAAATTGATAAAAACTCGATTCCAGTGAGTTGATATATTTGAAATGGTTTTGGCATGGAAATTTGGAAAACCCCAATTCCAGTGAATTGGGTGTGTTTATGGAAATTGGCCGATTTAAGTTGTTGAATTTAAATTGTGGATTTGATGGAAATGGTTTCAATTAAATTATTGAATTTAATTATGGGAATAAATTGTGTAATAATGGAATTGGTTTTGAATGGATTTAAAACTGGTGAAAATGGCTTAAAATGATTTGATAGAAACCCATTGGTTTTATCTTGTGAAAAAGGCATGTTTTGAATAAAACCTGTTTTGGTTTTAAATGGAATGAAATTGGCACTTTTGAAATGGAAGAATGGGATTGATCATATTTTAAGAATTCTTAAAATAGTTCTCCCATCATGTAAGAGCACATGAAATCCTTAGGTAGTTAGTGAGTTGTTTGGATACACTCTACACTACGACAACGTTCTAAAACATACTTTTGGCGGGTCACATCCCCAATGGGTTGGTGATGAGTCTCCTTTGGACAGTGTTTCTAAGTACCTTCACATAGAGAGTGCAGAATCCTATAACTGATTAATACTATCGTACCTTTTGGAAGATGACCATGTTTCTTGCTTGTTTATTTATATTTGAGATATAAATGTATGCAAATGTTATGAAACTATTTTACATGCCTACTAAATTTACATAAACTTTTTTATGTAACTATTTTTATTTAAGCCATTATTTTAGAAATATTCCATCATTGTAAAGCCTTTTCTTAAATTGATTTTTCCATCATTTGAAAATGTATAGCATGTTTTGTTAAGATATGCTTTTGAATTTCCAAACCTGTTTATTTGAAAATTGAAAACTTTTTTTTGGATAATCTATATTTGGCATCTGTTATGGAATCTTTGGTGGTATCCTACTAGGATCAGGCTCACACCCTACTTTTTCCTTCAGGTGTTTGTATATTTCCTTCTTCCAGGCTCAAGAAAAGGTAAGGAATCTCTTGGAGGAGGATCCAGTTGTTGATCCTCACTTGGTGAATTGTGTCCTTAGGGACCTTGGGGTTGTTTTCCCATTTTTTTTGTACTTGGGTTGTATCACGGTGGGCTTTTTATGCCTCTGTATTCTGGTAGATCACTCCCAATGGAGTTTCTTATGTTATGCATACTGATTTGTTCTCTTTTGCTTCTGCATTATTTTGGAAAAATCGTTCCCACTTGTGTGTTGTACGATGCCAGGTGCTAGTCGCTGACCTATGGGGATCGAGAACGCCCTTCGGTCTATGTCAGGGTCGGCTCGATTATCGGGTTACCAGGGTATCCGGGCTGGTTCGTGACATCACCCTTGGAGCAGGTTGGACTCTACAGTTTTTTCTTGGGCTTGTATTTAGCCCCCTTTCCCCCCGTTTGTAATTTATTTTCATACTCTATTGTGGGATCTTATATTTATGAATTAATTATTTTATTTTTTTACATTTAAGCATTTTTTGGCTTGGAGATGTGTGCGTGTGTATAGGTACTTTAAGAAAATACCTCCCATTTGTTGGATATGCCTACTCAGTGCTGGTCTCCAGCCCCTGGCCTATGGGAGGCGGGCTTGGGGTAGTCATGAGTTAGATCTCGGTAGGTTGGGTCACGAAAAATTGGTATCATAGGTAGATTTTATATACCATAGAACTTGAGTTAGTGAGAATGGTTTGGGGAAACAATGTTAAGTGTTTTGAGTTCGACTTTTAGGCCAGGGACTCCAATGTTGGTACGACGATCGACATATGGATACACTAGGACTATGATCACCTGATTTTTGACTCGGTATATGAGAACACTAGTTGTAGGGGAAAAATGGTACATTCATCATGTAGGAATTATTGTGTTTTCCATGTCCTTATTGAGTCATCTCCCTAGATATACTCTTTTGACTATGATATATATTGTTTTATTTCAGGATTCCTCCACGTAGACAGCCATCTAGGATTCCAAGACATGGTCATGAGAATGAACCTCCTAGTTATAAAGCATCAGTATATGGGATTATACCAGAGATAACACCTCTGGGTGGTTTACTAGATATACCACCACCTGTTGAGAAATAGATAACACCAACACCACTAGTTGAGGATGCACGCAGGCTGAGTGAATTGCATGAGTTTCATAGGAATTGACCTCTCAGGTTTCAGTGTGAGCCAGACCCCTAGGTTGATAAAGACTGGCTAGAGGTATTCACTCATGTTTTCCACCTAGTGAGTATGCCTACAGACCATAAAGAAGTCCTCGAGGTGATTCTTCTTGAGGGCTCTGCTGGGTAATGGTGGAGATTGGTGACTCAGTCACACAATGAGACAGATCTTTCCTAGAAATACTTTAAGCATATCTTCAGAGAGGAGTTCTATCTATCCATATTACAATTGGTACACATATAGGAGCTTCTTCACCTATATTAGGAAAATATGACCATGACAGAGTACTCAGTGAGATTCCCTAATCACTCATGTTACTCATTAGATATGGTGCAAGAATAGTTCTTAAGGACTCAGACTTTTGATCATGGCTTGCATTGGGACATCAGGGTGTCATTGGTATCTATTAGAATTTACACCTATGCTGCAGTGCTTGGGCAGGCCTTATTATTGGAGAGATTTCTGGAAGATCAAACTCTAGTAGTGGGAGCTAGTAGTGGGCACCCAATAGCTGAGACCTCAGAAGTAGGTAGTCGATGGAAGTCATAGGGATCCAAGTGGGATAGATTCTTCAAGATGTGATCCTAGGACTCAAGGATAGTGGTGTAGGGATCTTAGGTCGGCTCAAATTATCCAAGAGAAAGGCAGTGTTTTTTCTATGATGGTTGGGGATATCTAGCATGAGATTTCCCGACCCGTCATATAGTTGATTGAGAGATGGTCGAAGAACCACCAAGACAAAGATAGTGGCAGGAGAATGATGGTTTTTAGGGAGGAATACATGGTAGAGGGGCCAATAGGGCAATATGAGGAAGTCGTAGGTTTGACCTATTACCACCACCACCCCCAGGTGGTCTACGCGAGGATTAGGAAGTTTGTGGTTAGGGATGAGGCCAAACGTAGGATATGGAGGCCTATGACCCTCAAGATCCAGGGATGATACAAGGTACAATCTATGTCTTTTCTACTATAGTTGCAGTATTGATAGACACAGGTTCTATCCATTCCTTCCTTTCCACTTTTCTAGCTCGAGACTTAGAGATTCTAGATGAGATCTTGACTCGATCCTTGCAGTTGGAGACTCTAACGAGCAGTGAATCAGCAATTTCGCACTTGTGCCGATAGTGTGACTTGATTCTTGTAGGTGAGAGTTTTGTATGGGATCTATTTTTTATAGAAATTAGGACTTATGATTTCATCTTAGGTATGGACTGGCTATCTACAGTTCATGCCTAGATTAATTGTTTTAAGCGGAGGATGCAGTGTGTCCATAGTGATGGGACTAGTTTTTCCTTTTTTGGTGAGAAAGAAACCCAAGTAGCACAAGAAAGACTCATGAATAAGAGGTTATAACTGATTACTCATCAATTAGATAGTCTGACCCTTGGTGTAGTGGATGTTATGAGTTTCCAGTTTCTTGTAGTGGTGGAAAAGTACGTGGACGTCTTCCCTGAAGATGTTATAGGTTTACCTCACCAACAAGAGGTAGATTTATACATAAAATTGAATTTTGGGATGACACTGATATCTTCACCAGTATATTGGATGGCTCTCACAGAGCTTTGATAGCTGATGATGCAGTTGGAGGACTTACAAGATAAGGTATTGTGAGACCCAATGTTTCCCCCTGGGTAGCCCCAGTTTTTTTCCCAAGAAGTCATATGAGACCTTTAGGTTATGTTTGGATTACCTACGCTTGAACCAGATGACCATGAAGAAAAAATATCCACTACCTAGGATTGATTAACTATTTGATCAGTTGAAAAGGGTTTGATGGTTATCAAAGATTGACCTCAGATCATAATATCACCAACTGTGAGTATGGGATGAGGATATACCGAAGACAACCTTCAGATGTTGTTACAGTCACTATGAGTACTTGGTGATGCGTTTGGCATGAAGAAATCCCCATTAGTGTTCATAGGACTCTTGAACTAGATCTTTCAACCCTTCTTAGATCGTTTTGTAGTAGTCTTTATCAATGATATCCTAGTGTATTCATCATTAGAGGAGGAGCACACAAGACACTTGAGGATGGTCCTAGAAACACTCTGAGAGCACAAAATTTTCAGGAATCTCTTGAAGTTTTGTTTTTGGATTCAAGAGGTCCTTTTTTTGGGACACATCATCTCAGAAGCTGTATTTGCAGTGGATCCAGTAAAGGTCGAGGAAGTTCTTGCTGGGATCCACTCAAGAGTGTCACCGAGGTGCATAGTTTCCTTGGATTGGTTGGGTACTATCAGAGGTTTGTACCTGACTTCTCTAGAATGGAATCACCCTTTACATCCTTTACTAGGAAAGGGTATCCTTTCACATGGATAGAAAATTTTCAGCAGTGATTTCAAAAGCTGAGGCAGAGGTTGATGAGCACTCCCATCTTGAGGTTACCAAATGTGGGTGTTGAGTATGTAGTGTTCTGCAACACATCAGGGACCAGAATTGGTTGTGTTCGGATGTATAGGCAAGTAGTTATTGCTTATGGTTTACACCAGTTGAGACCACATGATCATAACTACGCGACCCATGACCTTGAGTTAGCAGTATTAGTTTTCACATTAAAGATATAGTGACACTGCCTGATTGGTGAGCGATTTATCATGTACTCTGACTAAAAGAGTCTCAAATATATATTCTCTTAGAAAGATCTTAATTTGAGTTAGAGGTGATGTCTAGAGTTCCTCTAGGACTATGACTTTGAGATTTTCAATACTCTTGGGAAGGGGAATGTGGTACAATATTCTCTCAGCAGAAGATATAGTTCACAATTTCCGAACAAGCTATCTGAGTAGTTGGCCTAGTTGTAGTTATCCTTTTTGGATGGAGATGGAGTATCTTACCTCTAGTTGACGGTTTTCACCCCTCCACTCTTACAATGATCCAGGGAGAAAAAACTTGGGGATATTGACTATGAGACCCTACATACTCAAATATCTATTGGACATTCTCTTGATGGATTTTCCAAAGGCGGAGAGAATGTCATTTTTTTAGAGGAAAAATGATGGTACTAGTGGCATTGAAGGAGGATGTTATAAGAGAGTTTCAAACATCTTCTTTGGTAGTACATCCAAGTGTGGAAAAGATGTACCAGGATCTCCGACCTTAGTTTTTGTGGACATGGATGAAGAAAAGAGTTGTATATTTTTTCTCTCGATGCCTTACTTATCAGTAAGTGAAGTCTGAGCTCTAAGTTCCATTGGATTTATCTCAACTCCTTGAGGTGACAGAGTGGAAGTGGGATGAGATATCCATGGACTTCAAGATGGTCTTACCACATACTTCCAAGGGAAACGATTCCATCTGGGTGATCATATAACAACTCACTAAGTCATCCCACTTCTTAGATATATGAGAGTAGAGTTCAATAGAGAGCTTGGGATGCCTCTATGTGCAGGACATAGTTAAAGTACATGGGATTCCATAAATGATCATCTATGACTGTGATGCTCACTTTATAACCTGGTTTTTGAAGGGATTGTAGGTGGTGTTTGGACCTAGTTAAGCTTTAACAAAACATTCCACCCCCAAACTCATGACCAGACAGAGCGTACCATCCAAGATTTGGATGACATGCTACGAGCATTCCTATTATACTTTAGAAATATTTGGGAGGACCACCCACCCTTGGTAGAGTTTACATAAAACAACAACTACCATTCCACCATTCGAGGATTTGTATGGGAAACCCTACAGGTCACCACTTTTTTGGAATGATCCAGGTGAGTCAGCACTCATGGGCCCAGAGTTGGTGTGAACTATAATAGAGAAGGTAAAGATAATATAGGGGTGGATGAAGATGGCACAAATCCATCAGAAGTCTTATGTGGAAAAATAATAGATACCTCTAGAGTTCAAGGAAGAAGACTATGTGTTTCTAAGGGTCTCACCTTGATGTGGATTGAGGATATTTGGCTACAGTGGAAAGTTATCTCTGAGATTCATTGGTCCTTTTTAGATACTACGTAGAGTTGGAGAGGTGACATACTAATTAGCTCTACCACCACAGTTGAACTGGGTACACGACGTCTTCCATGTGTCGCAGTTGAGGAGGTATATGCATGAACCATCACACGTTATCGACTGGGGAGAGCTGGACATCAAGGATGGAGAAAACTTTTATAATTACCCAGTAGAGATTGAGGATTAGTAGTATAGGATAATTTTTGGGTGATAGATTCTTTTGGTGCTTGTTCGGTGGCGACATGAGAATCTTTAGGAGATCACATGGGAGAAGGAGACTCAGATTCATACTTATTGTCCACATCTCTTTGTGTAGCCCTTGTTTTGGTTTTTTGGGACATAAATCCCTAAGGTGGAGAGAATGTAACATCTCATATTTTCCATGTATTATTTTTAAATATTAAATGTATTATTTTCAAGACTAGGTGCAAAGACGGTGTATGATTCTGAGGCTCAACGTGAATGGAATAAATGTTTGAAATATATTAAATATATTAAATAGCACGTGTGCATAGTTTTCTTAAAAAAGTGGAATAAATCTTAAAATAGTACCTTGATCATAAATCCAAGGGCACCATTGAGTTCAGAATGATGGTTTTACCCTAGGAAGGACTTAACATTATTTAGGGTGGACTATTTTTGAAAAATTTGTCGCAGACGTTAAAGAAATAAAACTATTTAATATTTTTTTTACATTTTGATAACACATCAGGTAGTGGATATTTAAATAGATCCTTATTTCAGAATTATAGGGTTATCCACATAACCCTATAACTTCTATATGATCATTGGAGAGAGATTTGGAGAATTATATCAGGAGAACGACGATGTATCAAGATCAAATTTCAGGTCGTTGCGCCAGTAGAATCTGTGGACCTCGTCAATGACGGAAAAAATAGTTATTCATCAAAAATTGATCCAAATTGAGTTAGGATATTTTTATGTGTATTATTACTCATTATTAAATTCTATGTTGAACTCAAATCAATTGGCGAATGAATTGATTTTCAAATCGATCGCCTTATGGGATGGGATTTATTTTGCAGGGATTTAACGAGAGAATTTATTTTTATTAAATTATTGATGGATTAAATTTTTTTCTAATATAAATGAACCAATATCAACATGAACATAGATAAAGGTTCTTTCCTATTGATTTATTGTGCTTTTCTCCCCTAATTCCGTGATTTACCACATGCATTCTTTGTTGGCCCAAGGTTCGACTATTCCTGATCAATCGATCATTGCACAACCAATTCTTAGCACAATGATCCAATATCATAGATTTGTGATCAGCATGGCACGAAGGAGGTGTGACGATGGAGATGGAGAAAATAAGATGATGAATGGTTCTTGATTTTGTGTATTTCAGTCTTCTTCCGCGTGAAATGAAGAATGATGATTTGATCCAAATTATGATTATATCTAGTGACAGAACACATTGTTTGATGAAAGTGAGGAATGATAGACCTTGTATTTTTGATTTCTTAGTGAATAGATCACTATATCGATGGTAGATAATCTATTGGGATGCGTGGGGGAGGAACAAGTGATTATGAAAAATCATGATCCACACAGTGTGTAATATGAGATTATACAGTGTGTTGTTCCCCCTGGATGCAGTGCTAAGGTTTGGACAAAGTTAAGGATCACACGAAATGTGACCCTATCACATGGCATGTGACCTCTCCCGATTGACTCGACATGTACTCTAAAGAGTACACAGACATGGAAAATAGTACATGACTAGTTGTCACGTCGTGTACTTATACATGAAAATGGATTGGTGTACACGAATTGGTATATGGACATGACTTCGGTACATAGACACGACCATGCAGTATGGGAATGATATTGTGTTTTCTACACATCGTGTATATCCTTCTACAACCATGAATATAGAGACTACATGCCATGTG
This sequence comes from Viscum album, assembly GCA_963277665.1. Lineage (NCBI taxonomy): Eukaryota > Viridiplantae > Streptophyta > Magnoliopsida > Santalales > Viscaceae > Viscum > Viscum album. Next base: position 2,098,302,107 of record OY728156.1, read on the forward strand.
AGGCTCTTCCACAAGAGCAGGACTTGGGATAGCTAGACACACCGTGTACCCCTTGGGAAATGTTGTGTAGTCCCTTCAAGAGTTCTTGAGGCTCTTTATTTTCTTAGTTTGGACCATTTTAGGTTGAGCTCATTCCCTTGGTCCTTTCCCTCAAGGGTGTAGTGTGACATTACATCCACATCATTGGATTGTGATCCCCTCTAGAGGTCGAGTCACAGGTAGATTTGTGGTGTCCCTCCATGAGACTGGAGTGCAATCCTCTATCATCCTAAGTTGGAGTTTTCAGAATCAGTGTGACCTCCCTGAGTAGGGAATTAATCCTCCATCTAGTAGGACATATTGGTAGGGTTTTCAGAATCATTGAAATATGATCCCCTACGTGGCGGGTTAATCCAGACTGGGTTTGTGGTGTCCCCCAAGGGTCTTGGGCATGACCCCCTATATGTGTATCATGGTCCCCTTAGACCAATGAGATTCCTTGGTCAAGTCCCAATGACCCAAACCTCTTCGTAAAGTGTCCTCTATGGTTACATGTCTCATGAAGTGGGTTCTCTCAGAATGAGTGTCGTTTCAAATAGAATCTTGTGGCTAGCAGTAGGTTATGATCAACTTATGTCATGGTGTCTTTTCTAAGTATATATGGGTTCTTCTTTGCTTCTATTATAAATTAATTTTTATATCCTGTATTGAGTCTACTATACTTGGTGCTTCATGTTTATTGTTTTTAGGGTGTCCTACTAAGTATTATTATACTCACCCCTGCATGGGCTTTCCTCGTAGTGTCATGCCTTGTGCAGATGATGACCCTTTCAACGATGTCCTTAGAGGACCGGGAGTGGGTGGAGCATAGATAGGGCTTTTCAGAATGAAGTGTTTTTCAAGAGGTTTCATTTGACTTAGTCCTCGCCCTTGGAGTAGGTTAGAATCTTTACAGTTTTTGGTTGGGCTTGTATTTGGACCATTTCCCCCTTTTTTACTTTACTATCATACTCTTTTGTGGGATCTTAGATGTATAGATGCATTCTTTCAGTTTTTTAAATTTTATCATTTTTTGGGATTGGAGATGTGTGTGTGTGTGCAGGTACTTTAGGAAAATGCATCCAATTTTTGAGATGTGCCTACTCAATGCTAGTTGCTAGCCCTTGACCTATTAGAGGTGGGCTTGGGTAGTCACAGGTCAGACCTTGGATGGTTGGGTCATGACATATTGAGCCTCCTTAGGGAGAAAGCATGATGGATAAAGATAAATAAAATAAGTATATAGATGATGTACTAGATTCATAGTGTATAATGTTATTATCGATGGCTAATAAAATACAAAAAATTCATGAGTAAGAATATGCCTACAAGATGCTATATCATATCCAAGAGTTATATCAGGATAGATCTAGATAAGAAAGATATAAGATATCAAGTGCAATGTATAAGTGTAGTCTAGAATAAGGAAATCAATAAGGACCTCAAGTACTCAAGATGATTGGGTTCATTGAGAGACTTGAGTCCATTGGGTTCAAACTGAACCAAGAAATAATGACTGATCTTATTCTTTCCTCTCTACTGGATAACTTATTCACTTATTATTAATTATAATATGAATAACATGATAAATTAACCCCCAGACCTATTGGATTTAGTTCACCAAGATGATAAGGATATGAAGAATACCAACTCTTTAGTACTTACAGTGAATAATAGGAGTAATGGTAAGGATAATGGGGTTAAGGCTAAGCCCAAGTCAAAGAAACCCATGAACCATTCTTCCAAGAATCCAAAGATATAGAGGGAGGGAAATGAGACAGAGGATATATACTTTGCATTCAGTAAGAAAGGCCACTGGAAGAAGAATTTCATGGCTAGGAAAAAGAAGAAAGGTGACACTTCTAACTAATATATTTTTATCATTGAATGCAATATATATTTTTCTACAAGTTTGGTATTGAATATAGCATGTGGATCACACATTTGTATTCATATACGGGAACCGAGTAGATTCCAAAAGATTGAAAAGGGAGATATGGATCTATGGACTACAAATGGCATGAGACCAACAACCTTAGTAGTGAGAGATTATCATCTGAAATTTCCTAGTGGGTTGGTTCTTATATTAAACAACTGTTATTATGCATCTTTAGTTACTAGAAAAATAATCTCAGTGTCGATTTTAGACACCATGATATTTTATTTCATGTTTGTAAATAATTTTTTTCTCTTTTATGAGGATAACATATGTTATGGTCTGGCACATATTAACAATGACTTATATATACATGAACTTGAAAACTCTATAATGGTAATAAATGGAAAACAATAGTTAAAATGACTCATATAACACCCACTTATGACACTTCAGTATTAGTCATGTAAAAGATAAGTGTTTACATAAATTACATTAAGTGGGGTATTTAGACTCTACTGAGTTGAAATCCTTGGATGTATGTCATGAATGTTTACATGGAAAAATAATCAAAGCACCCTTCACTGGGAAATGAGTAAGGGAAACTAAAATACTATAATTTATTCATATTAGTGCACATGGTCTATTTTTAGTAGAGTTAAGTGATGTGTAACACCCCAAACATTTTATGGTATGCTTCTATTAAATAAATTCTATTCATCATTGTGTTCCTTTAAAACAACACTAGGTTATTTAGGAGATAGTAAAAAACTAGCCATTAAATATAAATTTTTCACTTCTATGTTTTGAATTTCAAAAACTGGTCATCTAGAGTTGTGATCAATAAGTCATTTGGAGTCTGATAAAACAAACTTAATTTTTGGTGAATAGTAACAGACCCTTATGAATAGTAATATGAATAGTAATATGACCCTTGTTAATAGTAAATAATAATAATATTTTATTTTCTTAAGGTAATAAGATAATGAGATCTTAATTAGTTTTTCAATGAGAAATAAAACAAATTGCACCTTTAAGATTGTTATTTTTTGAATTAACTATGACTATATTTAAAAACTAAATTAATAATATTTAGAAAATTAATTTTGAAAAATGGAGTTCATTTTTGAATTCTACATGTAGAAAAATGGTTTGGGTAAATTTTTGGGATTTTTCTGAAATTCTAGAAATTTTTTATGAATAGTGAAATACGATAAAATACCGTATATACAAATTATCAGTTAAATGCACTATTTATGACATCATAAGTGATTTAAGGATACTTGGTTCAAACTCACATGCAATTATTACTATTAGGGGTCACATGAAACAACATTATTGGTTGTCTTGAGGGAAATAATAAAATAATGAATTAAATATTCAAAATTTACCCCTCTCCTCCACTATAAAAACCCCTCACCACTCCCTCTTATCTTCAATCCTCTAAGTCTTGAAGATCCTCAAAGTTCTTCCCAAGTATCTCACCAAGATCATCCCCCACGTCCAAAAGCTCATAGCCTCTTTAAAATACCAAAACCTCTCCCCTTAAGAGGTTCTCAAAGGAGGAAGTCTCAAGAGGTAAATTCATCTTTCCAATTCCTTCAATTCTTTTATGTTCTTTTCTTTTTGTTTCTTTCCTCACCCACCTTCACCATAATGGTATGGAAAATCCATTAACATAAATGTATTGTAATTTTTTCATTATAATGGTATATTTCATTACCTTCTCTCTTTTTCCCACCTTTTATTTGAAAGAAATGAAAGCACCGTTTGAGATGTGCTAATTTAGCACATTCAAAGACAACGATTTATCAATTTCTATTATAATCATTAAATCTGGTCATGAAACCATTTGTGTTATAGTTTAACCAGATTATTATACATGTAATATATCCTATTTTTAGTTTTGTAATCATTTTGTACAAATGGTATTAAGTTATAAAGGAAAACATGTTCATTGTAATCAAACCCACCATTTAGCCAAAACGGTTGTCACCAAGGTTATATATATAATAATTCGACTTCACTCTAAGTAACAAAATTAAATTTAAAACCATGTAACCTTATGTATATTCACTAATATAATATAACTTCATTTCTGGACAACCACATCCATATTATATATTTATCTGAACTTGAATATAAGTGAACTGATCATTTAAAACCAAGTAAGAAAATGAGCCCGAACAATGAAATTGAACATTATAACTAATAAAAAAAGCCTTGAATGAACTAAAAAGGGTTGTAATAAATCATTTACATATAGAATTGGTTATGGAATTATTAATTAATAAGGCTAATTTTTTTATTCAGGTCTTAAATAACAAGTCAATAACACCTTCAAGCATAAGGTAAGGGATTACTTAACTCAATTTTCATTCTTTGAGTTAAACATCTATTTCATTGGTTACATTGTTACAAGAATATGTGTGAATGACCTATGATTGTTTTGTACTATATATCCACTTATATTTTTATTATTTCTATTTTTCACACATAAATTTTTCATTGATTCATCATCACTCTAATGACACAATCCTTGTAAGGGATCCTCTCTCTCACTTTTGTTCAAGAATATCCCTTATGTTGTGCCCTTTTATTTTTAATTCCTAATGATGGGGTATGTTTTTTAACCTCACCCATACTACCCTTGTGACATATAAATAATGAAATACCCATTTACATTTCATTAATCCCTCTCAATAACACTCATTACCATGCCAAAATGTTTGTAAGGGGTTTCTCATCTCACTTTCATTTCTGTGAGATTTTCATTGTTCACCACTTATTTATTGTATGTGGTATATGTGTACTTACATTTGATATATAATAAAATGATTTTATTTATATTAATGTTATTCAATGATTAATCTGAGGGTTATTATGTTCTGGTTATATGATTCAATCGATTACATTGTGGTAAGAGACTTTGTCTCAACTACTATTTTGTCGTGACTAACTTTTTGTGGTGCACCTAATAATCCTTATGTGGTGTATCTACTACCCATTTGAGATAAATTTTTATTTGAAATTATATTTATATCCATAATCTCATATCATGGATATGTTTTTTGTCTAAACCGTATACCATTTTACATACGGTGTTTATTTGGAAAGTTATTTTAGTTAAGGAAATATTGATGAATCTGTATACTCTACTCTATACGGATATTGAAAAGGAATATTTCTCTTGTATTGAATAAATGTATAAAGAATTATTTGGACATGAAGTGGTGGGTGGGGCCATCTATAGCCCCTCGATGCATCGGTAGGTCTCATGAGACAAATCAGTTGGCGACAAACCCTTCGAGTTTGTTTCCAAAAATCAGACAGGTTTCTACCCACAAAACTAAACTGTTTTTATGGTATTATGGTTTCATGTGCCAGATACATGATGTCCAATTAATAAGTATTATATTTATTCATTTTTAGTTATTATTATCATCCATGAGGTTTTCACTATGACAAAATCTATGGATGCAGTTTTATTCTCAGTTTATTAATGGCATTAGTTATTCATTTATTCACTATGCCATATTGATTATGTCAGATTGATTGTGATTCACTTATTATTGTAATCATGCTTCTGCTATTTGAAACCCTTACTGAGCGTTTGATCTCACCCCTTTCATTGTTTACTTTCAACAGGTGATAAAGAGGAGATCATTTATTGAGTTCTTGTGGATGCAGTTTTTAGTTTTTGTTATGTATTGTATTTTGTAAACTTTTCAAATGTAATTTGAGTTACATCTATGTATCTAGTTTCTTCAAGAATAATAAACTGATCATTCCTTCGAGAATTTCATTCCTTCTAACCATTCTAATATCACAAGTAATGCACCAGCTCCAGCCTAGAGGGGTCGGGGTGTTACAGTTGGTATTGAAGGAAGTTTAGTAGGAAACTTGAGAACTAGATTTAGAAAACATAGATTAAGGAAGAGTCCCTAAGATAAGCATTTGAGTATAAACATGCAAGAATGTACTAGAATTTTGGTAAGGAATATATATTATGTGAATATTTCTAGCAAATACATCCCTGTCTGGATACGATCAGGTAGAGGCAGCTCTAGCACAGATGTATCTAGGGGTAAAACCTGAAAATACCGCTTTGAGCTAGACTCAAATGGGAATTGGTACACGACAACGTGCCTTGATGCACTCTTGGTTATGAAAATACCAGGGTATATGCTTAGGATAATTCATATTTTCTTTATAAGCCATTATGAAAGAGTTTTCCTCAGAGGATTCAGTTTGGATAACTCTGGAAAACCAGAACTGAATAATGAAAAACTTACTTAAACAATACCAAGAATGATGTTTTATTAATTTTCAGATGGAAAATGAAAGTAATTTTCTTTTGTCTCTTCCAAAATAAGTATTTGAGACCATAGTGGGAAAATCATGTGTAGAAAACTATGAGACTTTTGAACATATTAGTTTATCATGAAAAACCCTCTACCAAGTATCCAACTCTCCTTGAGTACTCCAACTTCACCATGGAGCAGGTTTCATCTATTACCTCATGGTGAGAACACAATTCCCATTCTATGTACGAAAAGGGAAATATTTCGAGGGTATCTTTAAATTTTTTACCCTAGCTAATAATTTGTTTTCTCTTGAGCACTTTGAGGAGTTTGCACAAGGGGGCGACCTCCGAGAAGCATATCTATGTCATATTTTGACCTATGGACTCCGTGGTCGAGTTGTGGACTTTGAAGACCTTGAGAATGAGACTACTCATTTGCATTATTGGCATCAAGTTCATACTGATGTCGCTCAACTTGTAACCTGACATTCTTTGCTCATTCTGAATTCTATATGTCCACACGTGGTTGACCCTAGTTGCACATGTTGCATCTGGACCAAGGAGATAGAAGAATTTGGAATCTAATTGGGAATCCATTTGTCTAAAAACTGGGGAAATCCCCAATATCGGTGGAATCTATGAAGAGTCATCTTAGAGGATGGTAGGAAGTCCATACTAGTGTTTTGTGAAAGGGAGCAAGAGATTGTGTAATTTCTTGAGTTTTATAAATCATGTCTAAATGAATGATGTTGTATTCTATGTTTTGATATGTTTTTATATAAAACAAATAACTTTGTTTAAAATGGATTTTCCATACTGAAAGTTGATTTACTAAAAATTTTCAGATAGAAGATATGATTCAACCAACCAATATTTTATCACTACCTACCGAGCTTTTAGAGACTATAATTGTCAAGACATGCTCCGAAGAGGACCAGCCCTATGCCAACTTACATCTGACTTGTAAACTACTCCATCGGGTATCGAATCATCCAAACATTCTCCATCTTTACCAAGTAAGTAATCTGGTCTATTACCGTATTTCATATTCACAATTTTCTGCATAAAGGAAAAGAGGTAAGTATCATGAATCTCTTTTTCTATGTTTCACTTTGGATGATAACTACTAAGCTGTGGGTAAATTTCTAGAAGTTGCTTTGGATGGTGACCATCGAGCGGTCTACCTATTCCAGGTCCTAAGTTTTAGTATGTATGGAGAACTTTACGACATCAATATCTTCAAGAATGACGTGGTGTGTGGGAATTATAGGGATTTAGTCCACACTGAAATTTCCGACCTCCACACTTCTCATGCCTCTCTATGGAAGCCTGAGTGCTTTAAGCACAGATTCGACCCTATTTGTCTGCAGTGTGTCTGGGATAAGGAAATCGTGTAGCTGAATACTACCTTATGAATCCACCTGAGGTCGTCAGCACCCTAGAATCGGTGGTGTTCCTGGTAAAGGGACTTCGGGAGTGACGTGTGTCTAGTGTTGCATATGGTTCTGGGAGGTTGGAATCTTTGAACTAGTTTTAGGGATTCGTGTATTGGGGGACTGGGGAAACCATTAGCCCTATTTTACTTTTTGAACCAGTGGTTATATAAGAATACAACTTGTTGTCTCTTCTTTTTGTTATGCTTTCATCAGTTATACTTTTGAATGAGTATCACTAAGTGAACCTTCATAATAAATTTTTATATGGAAGGATAAACCCATATGTTATCTCTTCCTGTGGAGGTACTAGAGATTATTGCGATCAAAAACTATGAAGAGAAGTACCCATCTCTCGCAAACTTTTGAAAAATGTGTAAACAACTATATGAAGTGACAAATAGTTCGGACTTTCTCCGCACCTGTCAAGGGAATGCTTCCATTTACTACCGCATAGCAACAACACAATTGGATGAGTATAGGTGAAGAGGAAAATAGCACGAAGGGCTTTTCCTATGTTTCACCCTAGGCCGGAACTACATGGTAAGGTTATGTTTTCAAGAGGCTACTTTGGAGGGAAACCTTTATGCGGGCTACATGTACCAACTCCTCAGTTTTAGCCTATACAATAATGCCTATGACTTAGATGTCCTCAGTAGAGACATAGTTTGGCGAGTTCTTCGTATGTTGGTCCATTCAGACATTTCCAAACTTTCTACCGTTCGAGCCTCCCTCTGGAAGCCCAAGTGTTCGATGCAAGAATTCAACCCCTTTTGTCCGAGGTGTGTCTGGGTCAGAGAACTAGAGGACTTGAGCATCAATTTGGGTTTTCTGTTGAATGCACTCGAGGATCCTCTACAATGATAGATGTGGTAAGAACATCAGAGAGATTTCTTTTGTGGTTATGAAATGAATTGTGAGGACGCAATTCTTCGAAAGAGGGAATAATGTAACACCCCAAACATTTTATGGTATGATTCTATTAAATATATTTTATTCATCACTGTGTTTCTTTGAAAAAACACTAGGTTATTTAGAATATAGTAAAAAATATACATGAAATATAAATTTTCCACTTCTATATTTTGAATTTTGAAAAATGGTCATCTAGAGTTGTGATCAATAAGTCATTTGAAGTCTGATAAAACAAACTTGATTTTTAGTGAATAGTAACATACCCTTATGAATAGTAATATGAATAATAATATGACCCTTGTGAATAGTAAATAATAATATTATTTTTATTTTCTTAAGGTAATAAGATAATGTGATCTTAATTCGTTTTTCAATGAGAAATAAAACAAATTGCACCTTTAAGATTGTTATTTTTAGAATTAACTATGAATTTATTTAAAAATTAAATTAATAATATTTAGAAAATTAATTTTGAAAAATGGAGTTCATTTTTGAATTCTACATGTCAAAAAATGGTTAGGGTAAATTTTTGGGATTTTTCTGAAATTCTAGAATTTTTGATGAATAGTGAAATACGATAAAATACCGTATATACAAATTATCGGTTAAATACACTAGTTATGACATCATAAGTGATGTAAGGCCACTTGGTTCAAACTCACATGCACTTATTACTATTATGGGTCACATGAAACAACAATATTGGTTTTCTTGAGGGAAATAATAAAATAATAAATTAAATATTCAAATTTACCCCTCTCCTCCACTATAAAAACCCCTCACCACTCCCTCTTCTCTTCACTCCTATAAGCCTTAAAGATCCTCAAATTTCGGCCCAATTATCTCCCCAAGATCATCCCCCACGTCCAAAAGCTCTAGCCCCTTCAAAATACCAAAACCTCTCCCCTTAAGAGGTTCTCAAAGGAGGAAGTCTCAAGAGGTAAATTCCTCTTTCCAATTCCTTCACTTCTTTTATGTTCTTTTCTTTTTGTTTCATTCCTCACCCCCCTTCACCATAATGGTATGAAAAATCTAGTAACATACATTCACTGGAATTTTTACATGCTAATGGTATATTTCATTACCTTCTCTCTTTTCCCCGCTATTTATTTGAAAGAAATGAAAGCATCGTTTGAGATGTGCTAATTTAGCACATTCAAGGACAACAATTTATCAATTTCTATTATAATCATTAAATCTGGTCATGAAACCATTTGTGTTATGGTTCAACCAGATTATTATATATGTAATATATCCTATTTTTAGTTCTGTAATTCTTTTGTACAAATGGTATTAAGTTATAAAGGAAAACATGTTCATTGTAATCAAACCCACCGTTTAGCCAAAACGGTTGTCACCAAGGTTATATATATAATAATTCGACTTCACTCTAAGCAACCAAATTAAATTTAAAACCATTTAATATTTGATATTTTCACTAATATAATATAAATTCATTTCTGGACAACCACATCTATCTTATATATTTATCCGAACTTGAATATAAGTGAACTGATCATTTAAAACCAAATAAACAAACGATCCCAAACAATGAAATTGAACATTATAACTAATCAAAAAGGCCTTTAATGAACTAAAAAGGGTTGTAATAAATCATTTACATATAGAAGTGGTTATGGACTTATGAATTAATAAGCCTAATTTGTTTATTTATGTCTTAAATAACAAGTCAAGAACACCTTCAAGCATAAGGTAAGGGATTGCTTAACTCAATTTTTATTCTTTGAGTTAAAACATCTATTTCATTGGTTACATTGTTCCAAGAATATGTGTGAATGAACTATGATTGTTTTATACTATATATCCACTTATATTTTGTGGATTTTTATTTTTCACACATAAATATTTCATTGATTCATCGTCACTCTAATGACACAATCCTTGTAATGGATCCTCTCTCTCACTTTTGTTCAAGAATCTCCCCTATGTTGTGCCCTTTTATTTTTAATTCCTAATGATGGGGTATGTTTTCGCAACTCACCAATACTAACCTTGTGACATATAAATAATGGAATACCCCTTTACCTCTCGTTAATCCCTCTCAATAACACTTGTTACCATGCCGAAATGTTTGTAAGGGGTTTCTCATCTCACTTTCATTTCTATGAGATTTTCATTGTTCGCCACTTATTTCTTGTATGTGGTATATGTGTACTTACATTTGATATATAATAACATGATTTTATTTATATTCATGTTATTCAATGATTCATTTGAGGGTTATTATGTTCTGGTCATATGATTCAATCGATTACATTGTGGTAAGAGACTTTGTCTCAATTACTATTTTGTTGTGACTAACTTCGTGTGGTGCACCTAATAATCCTTATGTGGTGTACATAATACCCATTTGAGATCAATTTTCATTTAAAATTATATTTATATCCATAATCTCATGTCATGGATATGTTTTTTGTCTAAACCGTATACCATTTTTTATACGATGTTTATTTGGAAAGTTATTTTAGTTAAGGAAATATTGACGAATCTGTATACTCTACTCTATAAAGATATTGAAAAGGCATATTGATATTGTATTGAATCGATGTATAAATAATTATTTGGACATGAAATGGTGGTTAGATCCCGCTATAGCCCCTCGATGCATCGGTAGGTCTCATGAGACAAATCAGTTGGCGACAAACCCTTCGAGTTTGTTTCCAAAAATCAGACGGGTTTCTACCCACAGAACTAAACCGTTTTTAAAGTATTATGGTTTCATGTGATAGATACATGACGTACAATTAATAAGCATTATCTTTATTCATTTTCAGTTATTATTATCATCCATGAGATTTTCACTATGACAAAATCTATGGATGCAGTTTCATTCTCAGTTTATTAACGGCATTAGTTATTCATTTATTCACTATTCCATATTGATTATGTCAGATTGATTGTGATTCAATTATTATTGTACTCATTATTCCGCTATTTTCAACCCTTAATGAGCATTTTATCTCACCCCTTTCATTGTTTACTTTCAATAGGTGACAAAGAGGAGATCATTTATTGAGTTCTTGTAGATGCAGTTTTTAGTTTTTGTTATGTATTGTATTTTGTATACTTTTAAAATGTAATTTGAGTTACATCTATGTATCTAGTTTCTTCAAGACTACTAAACTGATCATTCCTTTAGGAATTTCATTCCTTATAACCATTCCAATATCACAAGTAATGCATCAACTCCATCCTAGAGGGGTCGGGGTGTTATAGGATGATATTTCATACTTCATTATTTTTACCAATTATTATAGTAGGTATGGATATATAAAATATAGTGGTATAAGTTAGATTAATTTGATATGTTTAAGTAATACTGAAATAAATTATAAAACTAGTTTGGTAAGAAGATTAAGGAACTCTTCTCAGACTGAGGCGAAGAGTATCTCAACCAATATTTAATTGATCACTTAAAGGAGTATGAGATAGTATCACAACTCCCTATTCCTTACACACCTTAGTGGAATGGTGTTAGAAAAAAGAGTAATCATACCTTTATATACATTCTCTAATCAATGATGATTTAGAAAACTCTCACATTATCCTTTTAGGGATACACAATACAGATAGTGACATGTACCCATATCTGAGTACTAAATAAAGAAATAGATAAGATTCCATATGAGTTTTGGTATAGAAATAAACACATTATTCCACTCATATGTGTGTGGGGATGTGATAATTTTTTCAAGACTATACCTAGTGAAAAATTATCATCCCAAAGCTTGAAGTAAATCTTTATAGGTTATCCTAAATAAACCAAAGGATATTATCTATATAAGCCTTTATATAGAAAAATGAATGTGGAAAGATAGTATATATTTCTATAAAGGTAGAAAATTTCCAATGGAAATAGTTGGAGCAATATTAACTTTGATTAAGTTAATGCTCTAAATGCACACGAGTTGGTATGTGAAAAATCTCTACAAGAGACAGTTTGATATGAAGATTCTCTCGAGACACAAGTATTGTGTAGGTCTACTCGAGAGGTTACATAACTATAATGCTTTGGTCTTCTTGTCATCGAGTTATGTGACACACTAATATTAGATAATGATGAACCTATAACCTACAAGGAAGCACTAGATGGAAAAAATTATACTAAATGAAAAGAAACTATGCATTTTGAGATTAAGTCTATGTACCAAAACAAGTTTAGATTTTAGTATACCCTCTAGTCGATGTAAAACCCACTAGGTGAAAATAGGTATTCAAGAAAAATATGTAAATTTATATTAAATTAAATAATTATAAATAATGATTAGTTTTGAAGTTTTTCGGGCCATGTCAAGGAATAGAATACGAAAAAACATTATCACCAGTAATAATGCTGAAATATATATGAATATTACTTGTAATAACATCCTCACATGATCATGAAATTTGGAAAATGGATGTAAAAAATTATTTTCTAAATGGGAATTTGGTTGAAGAAATCAATATGACTAAACCAAAACCATTCATTAAGTCAAAGAGCGAAAATAAATTATACAAGATATAGAGATACATTTATGGGTTAAAGTAGGAATCATGATCATGGAATGCTTGTTTTGATGATTCTATAAGAGAATTTGGTTTCATCAAGAATGAAATTGAGCCAGGTGTCTATAATATGTTTAATGGTAATTCCATCATTTTCTTAGTATTAAATGTTGATGATATATTAATTATAGGAAACAAAGTGAAAGTCTTACTTTTAGTTAATATTTGGTTAAATGAATGCTTCTCCATGAAAGAAATAGGTGAAGTAACCAATATTAAAGAGATCAAGATCTATAAAGATAGATCTCAAAGGATTATTGGGCTAAGTCAAAGTACATATATTGAAAAAGTAATTAAAAGGTACAATATGGAACCATCCAAGAGAGGGTTGTTTCCAACATCACATGGTATCAGTCTCTCTAAAAAAAATGTGTCCAAAAAAATAAGAGGATATTGAAAGAATGAGTAGAATCCCTTATTATTTATTCATTGGATATATCATGTATGCCATTCTATATAATAGTTTTGATGTTTCCTTTAATTTGAACATGGTGGGAATATATCAAGATAATCTAGGAGCGCTGCATTAGGAAGCTGTAAAAATTATCTTTAAGTACTTGAGACGTACAAATTATAGAGACCCAAATCTTAACGTACATGGAAATTACATTACTTTTTCGGAATACTTAGTACATAACAAAAAAACACACATAAGGATCGTAATAGTTTAGTGTCTTTGGAAACTTGGAATATAATCTTCTAATCGTGGTGAAAGATCGTCAACATCTCCCATAAAGATCTTCCCTTTTTTTACCTAAAACCTTTCTTTATATCCTGGGGAAAAGAAAACATAAAAGGGTGAGCTCAAATGCTCAGTAAGGGTAAACAAAAGAAATATCAATCACATCATATTCATAAGAACATAAATTTTTTGAAATCTTAACCTGTAAAAGAGAGCATAATTTCATAACATGGGATAAATCATAGTAGTGAAATGAAATCCCAATAATCATAACATAAAACATGAAACTTTGTGGCATACACAAATAATAATAGAGAATCATATCTTATTAGTCAAGACTCATTGCCAAGACTATCTTAGTGGACAAAGTCCATTTCTGAACCGAGTCACCCTCGTTTCAGTCCTGTTTCACTGAACCGGTATAACCTACCGTTCCATCCATGTCTATATCATGAGATATAAAATCTTTACCCAATGCATTGGAGGGAGATATAGGTCCCACCCATCTCATAATTATACCATTCTTATGTGTTCCACAAAATCATAAATCATACATCATTGCATAACCCATGTAATAAAAATGGGAATCTTAAACATCATGACATCATAAAACAAATCATATAAGATAAATGAATTCATAAAAATAATTCCATCACAACATAATCAAATAAATGTAATAATAGGGATATAAATATAACCCTATATTATCATAGATGGAAAATAATTTTGATAAAACACTTGAACTCCATCTTTGAGGAAAATATCCTTTCGACTTCAAAAACATTTTCCTTTCTTAACATGTCATACAATTTTAAACTAAAAGAAGTTGATTAAAAATAAACTTGAAAACTTGTAAAGTAAGATTCTTGGAAATAATGTTTTAAAAATCCATTCATGCCGTATAAGTTAAAAAAACATTCTTCTCGTCCTTTTGTCAGAAAAGTTAAAAAAAAGTACCTCGTATGAAAAACGACAAAAGATTCCTTTCATATCTTTTACTAAAAACTCACCGAAGGGTAAAATTGGATTTAAACAATTGTATATGGATATAAATAATGTTACATATTGAGGAAACATGGATGTGGATGATAAAATACACCCCAGTAAATACTAAAGTATAAACAATCTCGGATAAAAATGAGATTGTGATATTTCCCTTACCTTATGTCTGATATGCGTTGTACGTATCCGAACCTCCTGTATAATGATTTAAATAATGTCATTAACTTATTACAGAATCATATTCATTGTTATGATATCATATATGGTTCACTTATGACTTTATATTACCCTTTCTTTTCTAAATTCCATGTTAAATAAGTGTTTTGGGTAAAATCGTTTCATTTATCGTAGGTGTTTGGACTTGTTGTTCTTGACATTATTATTACTTATATCATGATTTACTTACTTCTAGAATATAAAATATGATTTATATATCATATATATTCAGTATATATATATATATATAATATATATAGATAAATGAAATGAAACACACCGTTCATGGAGACGGTAGTCCGTACGTACGCATGAACGCTGTTTTCCTTTCCTTATTGTCTTGAATGGAAGTAAGTAGATGAAATATATATATAAATAAATCCAGTAGATTTACCATGTCATATATTTAATTATTATTCATTATATATACTTTATAATCATTCTGGAATGGTTAACATGGATAATGAATCTCATCGCGTCGTGGAGACGGTAGTCCGTACGTACGCACGAGCGATGATATCGTTCCCATGGTCATGGAATTGTGTTGACGTGTATGTATACTATTTCAGTATCAATATCAATTTATAATAATCATATATATTTAATCATTACACCATTATACCCATCCAATTAAGGTGGTGGCAGAAAATAGATTACACCACGGCGTGGAGACGGTATTCCGTACGTACGCACGCGCGGTGATTTCCTTTTTCCGTAGGATGGATAGAAGGTTAATTAGAGTTGTTTAATATTTATAATAACATATCAGTATATAATAAATACTGCTGTTATTACTTTATCATGAAACAACTAAATAAGAAGAAGTTGAAGAAGAAAGAAATTGAAAAAGATCGGTAATGGATATTACCTCTTTTTGACGCGCCTTCACTTAACCTCCACTTAAAGAACTAAGGATGGTCTTTGAAGAAGACCAGGACCTCTAGGATGATACTAGGGAAGTGTATAAGAGATTTTGGCATGGGTTGGCCGAGCTTGAATTCTCAAATTGGTGTGAGGAGGAGAGGGAGGAGGTGCCATTTTATAAGGGAGGAGAGGGGAACCTTAGGAAAATCTCAAAATATTATTTTATATTAAGGTCAAATTCGGTTTATAATGGTTCCAAAGGGTCTTATTTCGAAGATAAAGTGGGGATGGGTCGAAATCCTCTCATCCAATAGTATTTATACAAGTTTAGGCTATTATTTTAACCTTATCAATTAGATTTAACTCTAAGTTAAATAATTTAACTTTTACCGTGTCTTTTTGTTTTCTTACACTATATGGTTAATAAACTTACTATATCAAGACAAACGAACCCCAAGTTGTTTATTATTAATATATATAATCTTATCTAAGTAATTTGGCCGAACCTTAGATTTTTAGGAATAAAATAACAATTAATAATATAATATTTGTTTTAAAAACTAATTTATGTCAATTTTGACACTATTTGGTACATGATTTTTATGAAATTCATAAAAGAATGATAAGTTCAAAAAAAGTTACTTAAATCAACAATAACATGTAATATTAACCTATAAAATTAGTTTATGTCATAAAAAGTCTCAAATTACATTTATTTGTCCATTTATAACATCAATTATGTCAATATTTCATTAATAAGACAATTACTGCACCATCTTTGTGTCATAATAAATGATAATTATTTAATCCATAAAAATTATAAATAAATTCCTATGATGTAGATAATTGTATTATATTTCTGTAGAATATTCATGTTCAAAGTTTCATGAATTTTATCACTAGATTAAAATTATTATACTTATAAGATTTAATAAAGTGACATGTTGTCACATTCTTTGGTTTTAATAATAATTAAATTATTTTCATTGACAAAATTTAATTAAATGAATCTAATCCGACCCTTAGGTGATATGGGTCGACTTTTAGTCATCCAATAGGATTTTCACATTTTTTAGGGCAATTTTAAAATATTATATTTACCCTTAATTACCCAATTTACCTTTAACTATGGTAATAAAATTTACCATAGTTACTATTCATAATTCCCAAAAATAAAAAGTAGCTTATTAACATAATTTGGATCCACTGATTCCAAATATGGAATCCATTTTTCCAAATTCAATGCACAAAAGTTGCAGAAATTAAATTAAAATTAATCCCGTTGTCGAAAGAAAACGGGTTTTTCTTTAAAACATTGCAAAAGATTGAATTGATTTAACCTAAGAATTCAAGGTAAAATCAATGCTAATGACATAAATTATATTAAATGGTAAAAATATATTCTATTTATACTTTAAAACCATTCAATATTATAATTTAACCACATAAGATATTACGATGAAAAAAAGTTGTTTTTAATTAAAATATAACGTGTTTTTACTATTCATTAAAATATGAAAGTTATCGGAAAAATATCAAAACTTTATATAATGTAAATTTTTATATCCTGATTCAAAATAAGAATTTTATTTTGTCAAATTGAACTTATAAACATGTCAAAAACTAGATTTAAAGTGGGTGCGCCATCAAAAGGCGGCAAAACAACATTTTTTGAAAAATACTTATTTTACCCGAAAATTTTATTTTGTTCTTATACCATGTTCTAGAAATGTGTAAGATGAATAATAATTTTATAAAATTCAAAATTTAGTTAAAACTATTCATAACGGCTAGTTCATAACAATATTATAATAATATATCGTTGTTTAGTAAAACCCGGTATTGCGTACAACACACACTATCGAGGAAGATCGCGATTGCGTGTAATGCAAGCCAAGTCAGGGTTGCGTGTAGTGCACAACTCCTTTGTTGTTGCGTATAACAGAATCCAACCATATTTTATTTATATATTGAATATATATATATATATACACTCAATGTTGCGTAGAATAACTTCTATCAAAATTGTGTGTAACACAATCCAAGAATAGTGTTGCGTATACTGCAAGCTAATACGCTGTTGCGTATAGCGCAAGGTAATCTTGGTGTGGAATACAACACAAGAAATTAATGAAATTAAAAGAATATTTTTCATAAAATCTTGGGGTGTTACATTCTACCCCCCTTAAAATGAATTTCGCCCTCGAAATTCGTCGGGGTTATAAATGGTTTACTACTCGAAAGTTTGTTTAATAGAAACCCACATCGTAAAAAGGAATACCAAAACATGGATTTAAAAACTAAAGTATGAAATGTAATGGTTACCCAAATTAACTCATCACTGGGGTTCCACGTAGGAGAACATAGGTGAAAATATGGATATGGAAGAAAAATATAACCATCAAGTTCTGATGGAGAGTGGTAGAGAACATGGGTATGAAAAATCCAACAATCGCAAAGCCATAAATTTGTGATGATCTAGGGTACCATCTAATTCATCAGATATAAGATCACTAGGACAACATTTTTGGTTTTCAAGATCATTTCCCTAAAGTTGATGAAATTGGAATTAGAAGAAATACTTTCGTGATTTCGGTATAGTCTCACCGTTGGTCGTTATTTGGATAGTTTCCACTTCATCTCTTAAAGAAATGAAGTTGAATTTTTCATTCGTGTTGTGTTAGCAGATCATGTGATAGAATGATGGGTCATTTCATCTGTCTCAAACAAAAGGTTAGAAAAGTTATCAAAAAATACATAAGTCCATCTATAGTGAGATTAATCATATATGGTTCCTAAAATGGACTTATACTTCATATATCATGCTGCTTAATATAATAAAACTAGTTTCTACTAAACAGGGACTTCCTGTCGGCCAGTGGTAGGCGATAAAGGCCAGTCGCACTTCGGTTGTGGGTTCGATTCCCACAGCCTTGTCCGACGCGATGGGCTGTCACCCATTCTGCAAGTTGTCCTTTTTCTAAAGCTATATTACTATAACATCCCATCAATAATATCGAAAAAACTTTTATCCTTAAACAATACTAACTTATGTCCAACATAATCCATCCTAATCTTTAGGCTTATCCAAAATACTTCGGTCCAACCTCATAGTATAAAAATGATTACTTGAAATGTCACATAACAATCACGTGAATTCCATCATTTATCCCCCATATATCATAAGATATATCTTGTTGGTCACATTCCAAACACTCAAAGGCCTTAATCATGTACTCTCTTGAATACCCATTGAACCTTAGTGAAAACATGAATGCAGTTAAAAGTTAACACTTTCCACATACCAAAATCCTCAAAATTCTATATACTCAAACCATGATATCACTTAGTCCTTATGAGCTCATGAATACTATCAAACATATTAGATTCTCTTTATCCCTTCATTATGTGCATATCATCTACTTTCCAAAAATATTTCAATCACTTTTCATGGTTACCGATGCCATAAAATTATTGAAAACCACAATAGACCAATACATAAATATTCCAATATTCCACGATACTATATACAACATTATTCTGGAATCCCATTACATAAACACTTAATCATTCCACCACATCGTTTTCATATTCAACATCACCAATGGTGATCACATGTGACTTCCCATTGTCCTTTTCCTTAAGTGGTTGCTCATGTCAATCATCACTAACCCTTGGATTAGGGCATTTATTAGCATAATGCCCCATTTCCTTGCACTTGAAGCATTGAAGTGTAGTAGGTTCATTCTATGTATCCCTTCCTTTGTTTGCATCATTAGACATCTTCTTCCCATCATTGTGGCATTCAAATGCCCGATGACCTTCCTTTCCACATTTGAAACATTTAATTGTACCTTTAAGACAATCTCCACCATGCTTCTTTCCACACTTTGAGCATAAGGAAACATTCATCTTCTTTTCACCATTATTCTGAGATTTTTCCTTGAACTCCATCTTTCGTTTCATGTCAAAACTATGAGATGGATGAGTAACACCAACTTCCATTTCTACCTTGATAGCACAACACACAATTTCTTCATAGCTACTGAAGTCTCTTATAGCTAATGCCCTTCGAAGATTTGGTTTTAAGCCACTGAAGAATCGATCAACTTTACTTTCAGGTTGGATGATAAATCCATATGCATACCTTGCAAGCCTTGTAAAATTCGCTTCATATATACCAACAGATTCATCATCCTTTTGCTTTAGTTCAAGAAACTCCTTCCCCATCTTTGTTCGAAGAATACAAGGGAAGTACTTATTGAAAAATAAGTTCTTGAACTCGTCCCATTCCATGGACTCAATTTCATCTCTTGGCCTCGTATTCTTGATAAGATTCCACCATTGATCAGCTTCACCTTCCAAACGATATACTGCTAAGATGACTTTATCATGTTCAGAACATTGAAGAACTGAAAATATCTTTTCAGTAGTACCGATCCATTGTTCAGCAATAAGTGGATCAGAAGACCCACTGAAAGAAGGTGGACGTTGCCTCATGAAGGACTCAATAAAATATTGTTCCCTTCTCTTCTCATTTGGAAGTCCAGAATGATTCATAGCTTGTGTAAGTATAGCAATAAGATTTTGCACTCCATCTCCCATAACATTTGTTTGTTCAGGAGGACAATCATTGCATTATCCATTGCATTGATCAACACGGTTCCTTCGGGTTCCACCCATCGTCTAAAACCCAAAAAGAATAGTGTGAGAGAAAAAAATCATGCTAGGGAAAACAACATAATAAAGGGGGAGTACCTTCAATATCAAACATCTTAGGTTTAATTCTATGATCGTTAGCATAATTCTAGGACTATAACCTATACGTATACTTAACTTTAGGGACATCCCTAGACATACCTTAGAAATATCTCTAGGGATCTCACTAAAGTTCTCGCATCCTAGTTTCCAAAGGTTGACTAAACCTTTCCTCTGATACCAACTATAGATACCCAAAGCTTAACGTACATGGACATTACATTACTTTTGCAGAATACTTAGTACATAACAAAAACACACACACAAGGATCGTAATAGTTTAGTGTCTTTGGAAACTCGGAATATAATCTTCTAATCGTGGTGAAAGATCTTCAACATATCCCATAAATATCTTCCCTTTTTTATACCTAAAACCTTTCTTTATATCCTGGGAAAAAGAAAACATAAAAGGGTGAGCTAAAATGCTCAGTAAGGGTAAACAAAAGAAATATCAATCACATCATATTCATAAGAACATAACATTTTGGAAATCTTAACCTGCAAAAGAGAACATAATTTCATAACATGGGATAAATCATAGTAGTGAAATGAAATCCCAATAATCATAACTTAAAACATGAAACTTTGTGGCATACACATATAATCATAGATAATCATATCTTATTAGTCAATACTCATTTCCAAGACTATCTTAGTGGACAAAGTCCATTTCTGAACCGAGTCACCCTCGTTTCAGTCCTGTTTCACTGAACCGGTATAACCTACCGTTCCATCCATGTCTATCTCATGAGATATAAAATCTTTACCCAATGCATTAGAGGGAGATATAGGTCCCACCCATCTCATAATGATACCATTCTTATGTGTGCCACAAAATCATAAATCATACATCATTGCATAACCCATGTAATAAAAATGGGAATCTTAAACATCATGACATCATAAAACAATTCATATAAGATAAATGAATTCATAAAAATAATTCCATCACAAAATAATCAAATCAATATAATAATAGGGATATAAACAGAACCCTATATTATCTTATATGGAAAATAATTTTGATAAAACACTTGAACTCCATCTTTGAGGAAAATATCCTTTCTACTTCAAAAAAATTTTCCTTTCTTAACATGTCATACAATTTTAAACTAAAAGAATTTGATTAAAAATAAACTTGAAAACTTGTAAAGTAATCTTCTTGGAAATAATGTTTTAAAAATCCATTCATGCCGTATAAGTTAAAAAAACATTCTTCTCGTCCTTTTGTCGGAAAAGTTTAAAAAAAGTACCTCGTACGAAAAATGACAAAAGATTCCTTTCATATCTTTTAATAAAAACTCACCAAAGGGTAAAATTGGATTTAAACAATTGTATATGTATAGAAATAACGTTACATATTGAGGAAACATGGATGTGGATGATAAAATACACCCCAGTAAATACTAAAGTATAAACAATCTCGGATAAAAATGAGATTGTGATATTTCCCTTACGTTATGTCCGATATGCGTTGTACGTATCCGAACCTCCTGTATAATGATTTAAATAATGCCATTAACTTATTAAAGAATCATATTCATTGTTATGATATCATATATGGTTCACTTATGACTTTATATTACCCGTTCTTTTGTAAATTCCATGTTAAAGAAGCATTTTGGGTAAAATCGTTTCATTTATCGTAGGTGTTTGGACTTGTTGTTCTTGACATTATTATTACTTATATCATGATTTACTTACTTCCAGAATATAAAATATGATTTATATATCATATATATTCAGTATATATATATATATAATATATATAGATAGATGAAATGAAACACACCGTTCATGGAGACGGTAGTCCGTACGTACGCATGAACGTTGTTTTCCTTTCCTTATTGTCTTGAATGGAAGTAAGTAGATGACATATATATATACATAATTCCAGTAGATTTAACATGTCATATATTTCATTATTATTCATTATATATACTTTATAATCATTCTGGAATGGTTAACATGGATAATGAATCTCATCGCGTTGTGGAGACGGTAGTCCGTACGTACGCACGGGCGATGATATCATTCCCATGGTCGTGGAATTGTGTTTAAGTGTATGTATACTATTTCAGTATCAATATCACTTTATAATAATCATATATAGTTACTCATTACACCATTATACCCATCCAATTAAGGTGGTGGCGGAAAATAGATTACACCACGGCGTGGAGACGGTATTCCGTACGTACGCACGCGCGGTGATTTCCTTTTTCCGTAGGATGGATAGAAGGTTAATTAGAGTTTTTTCATATTTATAATAACATATCAGTATATAAGAAATACTGATGTTATTAATTTATCATGAAACAACTAAATAAGAAGAATTTTAAGAAGAAAGAAATTGAAAAAGATCGGTAATGGATATTACCTCTTTTTGACGCGCCTTCACTTAACCTCCACTTAAAGAACTAAGGATGGTCTTTGAAGAAGACCAGGACCTCTAGGATGATACTAGGGAAGTGGATAAGAGATTTTTTCAGGTTTTGGCCGACCTTGAATGCTCAAATTTGTGTGAGGAGGAGAGGGAGGAGGTGCCCTTTTATAAGGGAGGAGAGGAGAACCTTAGGAAAATCTCAAAATATTATTTTATATTAAGGTCAAATTCGGTTTATAATGGTTCCAAAGGGTCTTATTTCGAAGATAAAGTGGGGATGGGTCTAAATCCTCTCATCCAATAGGATTTAGACAAGTTTAGGTTATTATTTTAACCTTATCAATTAGATTTAACTCTAAGTTAAATAATTTAACTTTTACCGTGTCTTTTTGTTTTCTTACACTATATGGTTAATAAACTTACTATATCAAGCAAAAATAACCCCAAGTTGTTTATTATTAATATATATAATCTTATATAAGTAATTTGGCCGAACCTTAGATTTTTAGGAATAAAATAATAATTAATAATATAATATTTGTTTTAAAAACTAATTTATGTCAATTTTGACACTATTTGGTACATGATTTTTATGAAATTCATAACAGAATGATAAGTTCGAACCAAGTTACTTAAATAAACAATAACATGTCATATTAACCTAAAAAATTAGTGTATGTCATAAAAAGTCTCAAATTACAATTATTTGGGCATTTATAACATCAATTATGTCAATATTTCATTAATAAGACAATTACTGCACCATATTTGTGTCATAATAAATGATAATTATTTAATCCCTAAAAATTATAAATAAATTCCTATGATGTAGATAATTGTATTATCTTTCTTTATAATATTAATGTTCGAAGTTTCATGAAGTTTATCACTAGATTAAAATTATTATACTTATAAGATTTAAGAAAGTGACATGTTGTCACATTCTTTGGTTTTAATAATAATTAAATTATTTTCATTGAAAAAATTTAATTAAATGAATCTAATCCGACCCTTAGGTGATATGGGTCGACTTTTATTCATCCAATAAGATTTTGACATTTTTTAGGGTAATTTTAAAATATTATATTTACCCTTAATTACCCAATTTACCTTTAACTATGGTAAATAAAATTTACCGTAGTTACTATTCATAATTCCCAAAAATAAAAAAGTAGCTTATTAACATAATTTGGATCCAATGATTCCAAATATGGAATCCATTTTTCCAAATTCAATACACAAAAGTTGCAGAAATTAAATTAAAATTAATCCCGTTGTCGAAAGAAAACGGGTTTTTCTTTAAAACATTGCAAAAGATTGAATTGATTTAACCTACGAATTCAAGGTAAAATCAATGCTAATGACATAAATTGTATTAAATGGTAAAAATATATTCTATTTATACTTTAAAACCATTCAATATTATAATTTAACCACATAAGATATTACGATGAAAAAAAGTTGTTTTTAATTAAAATATAGTGTGTTTTTACTATTCATTAAAATATGAAAGTTATCGGAAAAATATAAAAACTTTATCTAATGTAAATTTTTATATCCTGATTCAAAATAAGAATTTTATTTTGTCAAATTGAACTTATAAACATGTCAAAAACTAGATTAAAAGTGGGTGCGCCATCAAAAGGTGGCAAAACAGCATTTTTTGAAAAATACTTATTTTACCCGAAAAATTTATTTTGTTCTTATACCATGTTCTAGAAATGTGTAAGATGAATAATAATGTTATAAAATTCAAAATTTATTTAACACTATTCATAACGGCTAGTTCATAACAATATTATAATAATATATCGTTGTTTAGTAAAACCCGGTATTGCGTACAACACACACTATCGAGGAAGGTCGCGATTGCGTGTAATGCAAGCCAAGTTAGGGTTGCGTGTAGTGAACAACTCCTTTGTTGTTGTGTATAACAGAATCCAACCATATTTTATTTATACATTGAATATATATATATATATACACTCAATGTTGCGTAGAATAACTTCTATCAAAATTGTGTGTAACACAATCCAAGAATAGTGTTGCGTATACTGCAAGCTAATACGGTGTTGCGTATAGCGCAAGGTAATATTGGTGTAGAATACAACACAAGACATTAATGAAATTAAAAGAATATTTTTCATAAAATCTTGGGGTGTTACACAAAGGATAAGTTCTTGGTGTATGGAGGAGAAGAAGAACTAGTTTTGATAGGATACATTTATCTAGTTTCTAGGTAGATCATGATGATATGAAATCATAGTTGGGATATTTATTTTTCTTGAATGGTGGTAGAGTGAGCTGGAGAAGCTCAGAGCAACTTGTGGTCACTGATTCTACAACAGAATCCGAGTATATAGAAGCTTCTGATGCTACTAAGGAGGCAGTCTGGATACACGAATTTTTCTCATACATTGGTGTTGTGCTTAATAGTGTAGACCATATTCCAGTTTATTTTGATAATAATACAACATCGGTGCTTTACAAGGGACCTAAGTCACACTTGAGGACAAATCATATACTTCAGAAGTTTCATCTCTTGAGATATTTTTACTAAAAGAGGTGAAGTCACAATTATTAGAGTGACCACATAGGATAATGTGATAGACCCCTAACTAAATCTATATCTTAGTATAAACATGATTCTCATTTTAGAGCTAGTGGGTGAGGATTGTTAGCAGTTGGCTCTAGTTCAAGTGGGAGTGTTGTGAGTGGGTGCCCTAAACCCAACTCCTTTATGTAATTTTATTACCATTACATGCATAAAGTTTGATATATACATGTTTTTATCTTACCATAGTAGTATTGATACTTCTATATCTACTATATTTATGTTAATTTCTATATATTGCATGTTTTATCAAAAATTTATAACAGTTCATAGGCTATAATGTGAACCTAGAGATACCATGACAATAATCATAAACTTATGTACTATGGTCTAGACATATCATGATGATAGGATAGATATGATGTATGACTATCTGGTACCGGGGGCTTACAAGAATTTATACTTCAACTCATAAAGTTCACACTTGGTGATCTCGAATAGATTAGACCATAAGGACTGACCAGCCAATATGAACACCACATGTTTGAGGTGTTATTAGTAGTTCCTATTTTTAAACATGTGTAATGGTCTCCTGACTTGAGATTATTATCACTTTATACTATTTTATTATGTACTTTGATGAAATATTGAAACCATAACATTTATGTTGTAGTATGGTAGCTTGATTTAGTTTTTCTATTATTGGTATGACATTTATTGAATAATAAAGATAGATTTTTTTTGCTTCTAAAAGGAAGTGATATCTTGGGTACAGATTATCAGGATGGTAGTAACTTCACTAAATCCATGGACATGGTAAAAGAAGGTAAGTCCATTAAGTAAGGTCAATAAATAATAAAGTAATAGAGGAGGATGGAACAAAGCGCACACCCTACTTTATGAGATAATGTGAGATAAAGATATTATATTACATGGTGTGTTCATAGAAAAAAAATTCATTGTTATGACTATTCCTTATCTCCTTAGAGGCCTTGATGAGTTGCTAGAATCCGCTCCTAGCTTGTGAATTTCATTCAATAATATCAAGATATGATCTTATAGGGTTACACACTTAGCATATTGAAAATTCTATCTTATTATAATGAATATGAATATAGGATATGGTGGGACCTACCACGAGGTCCGAGAGATTTCCAAGTAATAATGATTGTCAGGGAATAAATTAATTAATTATTATTCGAGTATAGAATAATTAGAGTTGAATTTATTTATTTAATTTATTTACTAGTATTTAAGTAAATACATGATAAAATATTTAACGAACGAATATTATTCAAAATTCATTTAATATTTGTAGGAATAATGATCTGAGTTAATGAGTCACTTTTATCACACAACTTATTTATCATATTACAAGTGATAAAAAATATAAATTATATTTATGATGTAGATATTTGTTCATAACACATCATTTATAACTAATTAAGTGGGTAATACATATTCAGAGGTTAGGGAGCCATTTACAAGTATTTCATAACTTACTATATAAGTAATAGGAGGATCTCAATTGAGACATAATCCACCACTAAAATTTGAGAGCCTCTATCTTATCTTCCCCAAATCTTAGAGAGAGAAGCATCTGATCCAAGCAATCGATAAAAGTTCTCCTTCATAGATCAAAGTATTGGCATTATGGTTATTTTTGGGATATTAAAGGCATTATTAGATCTTTGCACTAGCACATGAATTTTGATGATTGACATTCCTATATAATTTCAAAGCTTGTGTGGAAAATCTAGATGGATATGAACTTAGTTACTTTGAGAAATAGTTTCTGATGATGAGTGGTTTTCAAACATGCCTTCATAATGAATGAGGTAATTTTTCATTTTGTGTGTGTGTGTTTAATTCCTTCACACGGGATCCTCAGGCCTTTTTATCAGGATGAAAATCACTAGATATGATGTTTCTATATTAATTTAGTGATGAAAAAGTTTAAATTCTTGGTCCATTTTCTTATGTTATGCACCTCAGTACCAACACCGGTTAGTAAGAATCAAATCCCACATAGTTCAAGGTGTACAATTTAATATTGTATGACAAGACTAGTTCGTGTAGTTTAACATCATGCGGAAAGGACACATGTAATGTATTTTAGAGTCATGCAACTATAACTACTAGGTTCTTTGTAATTTTAATAATATGCATCTTAATCATCCTAACAAAATGATCAACTAAAACCTTTAAACCCATATGATTCATGATTAGTGTGAGAAACAAGATATGATAGTAGATCAACTATATTTCAAGAGAGAACACAACAGGGGATTGAATAAGGATTACACATATAACTTAACTTTTTGTGTTCACTTTGGTGGGTGATCCAGAAGAATTTATTTTTGGGAAACCATGTGGAGGATATTGACTCAAGGTTTATAATGAAACCAAGAGGAGTATCTCAACTCAAGGTGATTGTGTGGGGATTAATAATTTATGATTCCATTTTTGTTTAAACATGTTTATTCATAAATAGAAAAGAGAATATTTGATTTATGCTTACACCTGTTAGGAGTTTGAACTCGTTGATTAAGGTACAAGGGTAAGACTAGGAATGTAGTGGTGGATTCACCATGGTATAGACCATTAGGGATGGCCATGTAGGTGAGTTCACATAGTGTTTTTGAGTAGGGGTTTCTGAATAGCATATCCACATAGGGGCATCTGCATAGCATGTTCATATAGGGGAATCCTCTTAGAATTTCTATATAAGGTTGCTTGCACATGGTCATCCACATAGGGGTTTTCACCTATCACACTCACATGGTGGGGTGATCCACATATCAACTCCACATAGAGCTTTAAAAAGGTTTGGTTGTGCAGTTCACTTTGTAAAGGGTCTTTATTGGACTACTTCACGAAGGGATTTTTTCATGGTATGCTTCATGAAGGGACTTTGTGAGTATTCTTTATAAAGGTCCTCCCTTATCCCTATTTTGAACTTTGAAATTACCCATTGTTCTTCTTTTTCAGATTTTTCTAAGAGAGTTCTCTTCCTCCTTCTTCTCAAAATGGGTGCCAATATTTATAGGTAGAGGTCAATAGACACCTTCCCAAAATGCGAGACCGTATAGGGATTATGTGACCACGTACTATTTTCATGATGCAAAAGGACTTAACAATGGTCATGAAACCACTACCTCACTATCAAAAATGATGAGGGATTCATTAATCATTTAAGAGGTTCATGAAAGGACTCTACAATGAGCATGAAATTAGCATCATCGAGTGGAAAGTAATGAGGGATCAAAAACTAGTGAGGCATTTCATGAAGTACATGGTTGGGATGAAGCTACTGTTTCATCATCACAAATGATGATGGCTTGTTAATTTTTCAAGCCATTCATGAATGAGATTTGTGGAGGGTATTATATCACTATAATTAAACTAAAAATGATGTGAAATTCATGAATCATTTTTGAAATGATTTTTTTTGAATGATAACTGCTTCACGGAGGGTGGTAGCTTCGCCAAAATCTTACCTTTGTTAATTTTCTTCCTTTACAAAATAATTTAAAAATTAAAATGACTATATTTTGACTTGTTAGTATGTTTTGGATTCATGAGTAGTTGAATAAAATATTGTGAAATGAGCAACTCCTCTAGATATAAAGTTCCCTTATAGCAGGTGTTCTCTAAGGATAAAAAGTGCCTAAAATGCCCTCCAAAATGGGTCTCAAGACTTCAACACACTTTTTCATTAGTGAAGGATGAAATACTCAACCTAATCACAATGATAGGTTCTCTCCACCACATTAACATATTAGATTATGTTTTTGATGAATATTGGCCCCTCAATGTGTGAGAAATCATGCGTAAAATGGAGATCCATTTTTCTTCTTCTCTGGACTTGAAAATTCTTTTTTGCAAACTCTAATTGTGATTTATGAGTGAGAATAGTTTCATGGGTTCTGTATCAAAGTGAGTGATATATATTTATTAGTTCCAAAAACATACTTCTTATCCTTTACCTTCTTGTAATAACCCTCCTCTTCCTCCAAAATATGAATCTATCCTTGAAGACATTGTAAAGAAAATGGAATCCCATAACCTTCAATTCCAATAGACCACTCAATAAACAATTAAAGACTTATAGATTCATGTAGGACAACTGAAAAATACCACCGATGATATAAATTTGTAAGGTTATGTATAACTATTATTCCAACCTATTATCAAACCCAAAGATAAAGTTAATGCATGTTCCATTACACATTATAGTGGTAAAGAAATTTCTCCTTCCAATGATTATACACAAGTATTTCCTTATCTTGAAAACTCTTTTTAAATCACTAAAAGATTCATGTGATGATAAATATAAAAAAAGGTACACAAATATCATTAAATATTCCCTCGATTCTCCCATCCCTCTTCCATTTCCTTAAAGGTTTTCCAAATCCAAGAAAAAAATTCATATTGAAATTAATAAATAGATAATGAATACATTTAAAAGTTAAAAGTTAAAACCAATCTATTGTATTTAGTTAAATAAATTATTCATTATTCTATATTTCTTAAAGTGATTTGTACCCACATGAGTAAACTCCGGGGAAATGAGGGATTTAACATCGGGAGGAATGTATCAACATTGATACAACCAATGATGACAACCAAATGTAGGGGCCCATACACATTTATAATAGCTTTCACCATACATGGTCTTTCTTTTCCAATTCAATTCTTGATTTATGTACATCAATTAACATGATGACTCACTACATGTATACCTCTTTTTAAGTTATAGATCTTCAACCTATGGGAATTGTGGTGAAACATTCCAATCGGACCATAACCCACCCAACAAGAGTGATCGGGGATATCCTAGTGTGAGTGAAGAATCTCATCTCCCCTATAGACTTCTATATTCTTAATAGGTAAGATACCATAACCCAAGGATATACTCTTCTAATACTTGGAAGAACTTTTATTAAAATTTTGAATACAATCATCAACGTTCACAATGGAAAACTGTCCATGGAGTATAGGGGATAAAAGGTAAGTTTTAGCATTCTTGATGAAATGAAATGCCCAATTGAGGTGAACTATACTCTTCCTTTCTATTTTATAGAAGTTACCCCTAATGACACACATACACATAATATTATTCCCTTAACACATATTATTATTATTCAATCATTGATTCTTTGAGTTTTAATTCATGTTATAAGTGTTTTTTGGGTTTTAAAAAGTGTGTTTTTAATATTTTAATTAATGATAGAGTTCATTTAGAGAAAAAAATGTCCATAAATGATTCTTAAAGTCTCATTTACACCAATTCTCTTTCCATAGAGAATAAATATGAGCAAATAGACAACTTCATTGACCTCATGCCCCATAAATCCATTTTCTAAATACAAAAACCACTGATGTTGGAATTAAAACCATTTCCCTCTAATTTAAAATATGCCTATATTAAGGGTATTGACCAATTTCCTATCATTATTTCTAATAAACTCTCTACAAAGATGGAATTATGACTATTAGACTATTTGAGAGAGTATAAATGGTTATAGTATGGTCATTGGATAATATTATTGAGATTAGACCATCTATTATCATGCAACACACTTTTAGAGGATAAGGCTAATATTATAAGGAAATCCCAACATCGGATAGATCCCACCCTCCTTGAATTAGTAAAAATGGAGGTGAGAAAATTACTTTCTTTTGGGATCTTATATTCCATATCTAATAGTAAATGGGTTAGCCTAGTGAAAATTATGCCTATGAAAAATGGAATAGCAATAGTGTCAAATGAAAGGAATGAATTGGTTCCCAAACATGTACAATTTAATTGGTGAGTATATATTGACTACCATAGGCTAAATCAAGCCACATGAAAGGACCACTTTCCTCTACCCTTAATTGAATAAATATTAGAAATATTGGTTGGTAAGTCCCATTATTTTTTTCTTAATATCTATTTGGGCTATTTTAAAATCTATAGATCCCCCAAGGATTAATAAAATAAAATATTTACTTTTCCATTAGAC
Organism: Viscum album; assembly: GCA_963277665.1. Classification (NCBI taxonomy): domain Eukaryota; kingdom Viridiplantae; phylum Streptophyta; class Magnoliopsida; order Santalales; family Viscaceae; genus Viscum; species Viscum album. The sequence goes on from OY728156.1 coordinate 2,098,333,694, forward strand.
TCATTTTCATATAGTAGGATGCCATTTTTTCTATGTAATTCTCTTATTAATTTTTAATGTTATATGTTGAGTATTTTTTCTTAGTACCTTGTGAATTTCATGTAAATTTTCATGGATGATTTTACAATTTATAAATTTTTCTTTGATGAGTGTTTGGAACTCCTAGATGTTTCCCTTTGTTATTGTATTGAAAAAATATCATATTAAATTATGAGATTTTCCATTTTATGGTAGATAAAGGGATAATACATGTGCATATATTTTTGAGCAATAGAATTAAAGCTGATAAGTCTAAAATTGAAATAATTTCCTCCAATATACAACATGTGTTTATGAGTATTATGTTCCCTAAAAGATTATGTTGTATTTGATGACAATAAGGAAGATGACCTTTTTGATAAGGAAGAAGATGATCAAGGTGATTCTTGGAGGATCATTAACAATGATCTTGATTTCTTGATGATGGATTGTTGACAAGACATCTTAAAGGTTGTTGTTTTGGATTCATTTTCCACAAAAAGATAATGGATTTAAGAGGAAACTTGGAAGTGTGAAGAAATTATACAAGGATCCAACACAGTAAATATAATGGTAGAGATATGTTGAAGTAATCTTGGATAAAGGTATATGATAAGTTAGAGAAGTTTACTAACATGGTAAATACCACACCATAGTATGTGGGCTTGATGAAGATGAATAATAAGGAAGGTGACATCACACCATAGTTTATGGCTATGGTAGAGAAGGAAAGTTTGAGATAGTGACCATTGGGAGGCAGTGAGTTTTCCCTACACCTTTTTAAGGGGAGTGATTCATGTGAAGATCAATAATATTTATAGTTATTTGGTGCATGAATAATTATCTCTTCATGATCCTTAGATCATCCTAGTTCGGGTGAACCAAGTAAATTCTCATCTTCCTTTTACTTTGTGCATTCGTACTAAAAGTGGGTCAAAAAAATTAAATAATATATGGTAAAAAAGGGATGGGAAAGTGATTGAATCGAATAAAGGTTGAGAAAAAGATCATAGAAATTAACCTTAAAGGTTGAGAGGTAAAGATCCATATATGATAGTGAAAGTTTAAAGAAAAAGTGATAAATCCACATAAGTATTGCAAAACTTGATTCACCCACATATTTTGTTTTAATAATTATAAACACTATTTTAAAGAATTTAACAATTTAATTAAATTTATTTATAGTTATTCTTGATGATATATTGTTATAATCTTGAAAAAACCTTGAAGAATACTTGAATAAGTTTTAATTGTAGTATTGAATCCTTGGTTGGAGGCTAGAAGATCTTTAGAAGACCATTTATGGAAGTGGATAAGCCACTTTTTAAAGCATCATGACAAAACTTCTAGTTCTATGTTTTGGTAGGTGAATACATGGTTTAAATGTAGAGTGGCGGGCCAAAACAAGCAAAGGAAGGTGGACACACCCATGGCCTTGGGCATTTTTAATACCAAAATGAAAAATATTCATATGCAAAGGCATGATGTAGGGTGTTTCGGTATGTTATGACTTGATTATATATTTAATGATGGTCAAACCTATCTTAATTATGGTATTAAAAATCATAATTTCTCCCAATTAATTCCATAATATTTTTAAAGGTTTTGAAGACTATAAGTAGAGACCTCTTGAAGGATTTTCTTATAAAAATCTTCTTCTTAACCATTATCCAACGCCAACGTGCTACTATTTCCAATTCTCTCTCAAATTTCTCTCTTTTCTAAATCCTATCTTCTATAATATTGAGTGTATGATTATTGTAAAATATACTTAGTATCATTATTTTCTCATTCTTTGATGGATCTTCTTTATATTCTATTGAGAGAATTAAGATTGTACTAAAATGTGATTTCTTCTGAGAAATACTCAATCGCTTCCTCTTTATTTTATTATCAGTGCTCACTACCTTTAAAGTAAGGGACTCAGGTTTTCTTCCCATAACCTTTTAAAGGAAAGAGACTATTCTTTTTGAGTTTTCTAACTATACCCATAAAAAATATAGTGTCAATTATAATTTCAATTTCTTATGAAAACCTAAAAATCATGGGAGTTTTGGTATCGTGGCTACTGTTAATGCTAATAGACTAACACATTGAATCCTAAAGTGATCTAGGTGGTAAAAATAGAGGCTCTTTTAGAGATATTTTCTAACTTCTTTACCAAATATTGTTTCTTATTTACATTCCACATTTTTATTTATTTATCACTTTCATTTGTTCAATTAATCAATTGTTTGAATCCATAAATTCTCTTAATCATTTATTTCTTGAATCACTCTTTTTTAATTCTTCCAATTTTATACATTTATATAATTATATTGTTGAATATTTTACTTTGATTATTTTTTTATCTCTTCAAAATGTTTTAATATTTCAAAAAAAGGGTTTTAAATCTTAATAATTTTGTTATTTCCTTTTATTTATTAAATGAAAATCCACCCCTCTTACTGTTTTACAATACTCTGACCTACATTTGGTATCATAGGAGTCTTTAATTACTTTATTTCTTTGTTTTAAAATTTTTCCAATGATTATTTTATTTTCAAAATACTTAACATATTTTTCAAGAAAGGTTCTTTTAATGAATTTTTCAAACATCATGGTGCTATAGAAGGATAGTCTATGAGTCATGCTCTCTTTTTTATAGTAATAATTATGATTATTGGAAAACTCGCATGTCTAATTTTCTTAAATATATTGGTTATCCCATATTGAAAAGTTTTATTCATGGTTATACTCCTACTACTAAAAAACAAGATAAATGGACCCCTGATGATATTTCTTATTTTGAATTAGATGGTAAAACTATGAATTCATTGTATTTTAGTTTAGATCAAAATTAATTTAATTGAATTTATATATGAAAAAAAACTCATTAAATATGGAAACTATTATATGTAACTCATGAAGGGAAAAAAATTAAAAGATATGTGTTTAGATATGTTTATAAAATACTTTAAAAGGTTCTCTATACATCTTAGTGAATCTATCACAAAAATATTAACTTGATTTACTGATATTTGTAATGGTGTAAAGACTCCTACTGATTCTATTTCTATACAAAATTTATTCAAGAAAATCATTTGGGTTTTAACAAGAAAATAGGAACCCAAAGTTACCATGATCTAAGAACATAAATATATAAAGAAAATGGTGGTTAGAGGGATCATTGGTTATCTCATGAAATATGATATAATTGTGAAAATGAAAGCTAAAAATTAGGAAAAGGAGGTGTGAGAAACCAAAAGTAAAATTTCTTTCAAGACAAACAATAACGAATCATCTGAAAGAAACACTAAGATTAGTCATCTTTACAAAAGGGTGAACAAGTACATAAACAAGAAAATATATACTCAATGATTCAAAAATGAAAATCAAGAAATGGGATTTAATTACTTTAGTTTAAAAAAGAAGGAAAACATAAATATGGATTGTCCCTTGAACAAAAAATAAAAATCAAGGTTGAAAATATCTAAAATTTTCAACTTAGAGTACTTGTGAGGACACAATTTCAACTTATGAATTAAATTTTGAAAATCCTAAGTGCCTCATGGACAATATCAAGGTATGTGATGAAGTAAATTTCACATGCTCTATTTCTTAATCTTCTACTTATTCAGCCTCTTATTTAAGATATGGAGATATTATTTATGATAAAGATCAACTTCATGATGGTTTTAATGAACTTATTTCTAAATTAAAAAATCATATAAAGAATTAAAATCTTGTTTTTTTTAAAAGGTAAAATTTTAAAATAAAAAGATTTAATTTTAAAACTAAAAGAACAAACAAATGTTGAGATTTTGTAATTTAAAATAAAGGATCTTAAAAATAATATTCCTAATTTTACTAAAGGTGAAGATACTTTGAATAAATTTGTGGGATCTCAAAGTTTTCTTAAAATAAATTCCAAGATTATTTTTTCAAAATGATCTAGTTTTCCCAAAAATTCTAAAAAGACAAATTTTTTTAAAGAAACTTTCTAAAATAAATTTTGTAATTATTATATGAAATTTGGTTTTATTTTTTATGAATGAAATTATAAAAATTATAGATATGGTAGACTAAATACAATTCATCTTTCATCTCATTTTTCAAATGTAAAAACTTATACCAAACAAGTTTGGATACCAGATTCTTTATTGGATTACTTTAGTGGATCTAAGATATGGGTACAAAAAGAAATAGTATATTAATATTTTTTAGTACAAAAGTCTTATTAGATTGAGAAGCTACTTGTTATATTGATATAATGTGCTTGATACACATGGGTAATGATCCTTATGAATTCAATCATCTCAAATAATTTGGCGGGGGACATGTCACATTTAGAGATGACTCAAAAGGCAGGATTACTGGTATAGGTACAATTGGTTTCTCCAAATCCAATTTAATTAAAGATGTTTTATTTTTTCAATGTATTGAAGTATAATTTACTAATTACTAGTAAATTATGTGATAATAGTTTTAATATTACTTTTAAAAATTATTTTTGTGAAGTTTTTAATCCTAAAGAAAATCATCTATTTTACGAATCTCATATTCATAATGTTCATATTTTTTATTTAAAATCTATTGAAAGTAAAAATTTTAAGTGTTTAAGTGCATAAGATAATAAATCTTGTATTTTAAATCAACTCTTATTTCATTGTAATATTAATTCTCTTGTCAAGATTAGCTGTAACTAGCTAGTACAAGATTTACCATAATTACCCTTCAAAGATAACTTAGTTTGTGAACCTTTCCAAGTTATAAAGACAGAAAAATATTATTCCAAAATCTAAAAAGGACGTTTCTTCTTCTAAATCCTTAGAACAAGTCCACCTTTAACTTTTTGGACCAACTCAAGTTTTTCGTATTAGAAGTAAAAGTTTAACCTTTGTAATTATCCATGACTATACTAGATTTACATGGGTTTTCTTCTTAGATCATAAAAATAAGTCTTGCAATATATTTATCAACTTTTCAAGGAAAGTTGAAAATGAAAAAGGTTTCAAACCCTTTTACCTTAGAATTGAACATTATGGAGAATTTTATAACAAATACTTTGATGAGTTTTGTGCTTCTCAATGTTATCATAACTTATTCTCTACTCATAGAACACCTCAACAAAATAGGGTTTTCAAATGATAAAATAGGACCCTCCAAGAAATGTCTAGGACTATATTGAATGAGTTTAAACTTCCTCAATTCTTTTGGGATGAGGAGGTAAATACCACTTTCTATACCCTTAACCGTTTTATCATAAGACCCATTTTTGGAAAAAACCCTTATTAACTTTGGAAAGACAAAATTCCAAATATTGGGTTCCTTAAAGTTTTTGGTTTTAAATGATTTATCCTCAATACCAATGATAGTCTATGAAATTTTGACCCTAAATCCAATAAAATTATCTTTATTGGTCACTCAAACTCAAGTAAAACCTTATGAGCCTTCAATAAGAGGCCCAAGACCTTAGAAGAGTCGATTAACATCAAATTCAATGAGAATATTCCTAAATTACATCCTCAAACTGATGATGATATTGACCAAAGTATTTTGACCTTACCTAAACCTAAATATTCTAAATTAATTAAATATTTTAAAGAACCCCATTCTAATCCTTTTCCCAAATAATGAGTTTAATTAAAATATTATTCCCTTGAGAATATTATCAGTGAATTACAATCCAGAACTCATACTAGAAGGTTGGTATTAAATGAGGTTGAACATCAATATTTTCTCTATAACCTCAAAACTCATTCCCTTTATAATGATTTTAATTATGATAATTGATTACTTACTATGAAGTAGGAGTTTAACTAATTTCAAAGGAACAATGTTTGGACTCTTATGAAATGTCTCAATAATCATCCTATTATTGACACCAAGGTATTTTTTTCAAAATAAACTTGAAAATAACTGAATTATCATATGTAACAAGGATACAATTATTACTAAATACTATAATAAAGAATAAGTTATTCATTATAGTGAACCTTTTGAACCAGTTTCATGACTAGAATCCATTATAATATTGCTCTCATTCACCACTCATTTCAATTTTATAATTTTTAAAATGGTTGTAAAAAGTGTTTTTCTAAATGGTTTTATTTTTGAATATGTTTTTGTGGATCTACCAATTGTTTTTGAAAATAATAAATTTTCAAATTATGTTTTCAAGTTAACCATATCAATTTACAGTTTAAAACAAGCCCCTGAGTTTTGTTATAAGAGGTTAACAAAATTATTTTTATCAAATGTTTTTAAAATGGGAAAATACAATTCCACTCTTTTTCTAAAAACTTTTTCAAATAATTTATTAAATGTTTAATTTTATTTTGATGATTTTATTTTATTGTTGCTAATGTAATTTGAAACTTTTTTTCTAATTTAATGAATAAAGATTTTGAAATGTGTTTTATGGGAGAACTAAAATTATTTCTTGGTTTCGAATTTCCCAAAATCCTGATGGATTTTTTAAAACCAAATTAAATACACTAATGAACATATAAATAAGTTTTTCATGGACCATATTAAGAAAATTAAAATATCTATGAGTAAAAATTATAAGTTAATTTTGGATGAAGCTAGAAATTCAGTTGGAAAAATTATTTACATAAGCATTATTAGAAGTCTACTTTACCTTTCTACGACCCTAATGAACATCAAGTTTAGTGTATGCCTTTGTGATCATTTTCAATAAAATCTAAAGGTGTAACATCCCTCATATGATCAATATAGGTGAGTTACATGACCTCAAGAAAACATCCGCATACGCCACAGGCTACTGACTAGTAGTGAGGGTGTAAGGAATATAGTGTGGAGTCTATACCCTCTAGTATGTATTAGAAATAACATAGAAAATATTGAAAGAGTGGTAGAAATAATATAAATAATCATACAGTAAACCCAAGTAGAAATAAATCTAAAACTAAATAATACAAATAATAATTGAGACATGTAATGTCAAGATGAATGTAGCTTAAAGACATGTTGGAAGTCATACAAATAAAATAAAGAGAAGAATCAATAAAAAACAAAAAAACCTTGATCCATATCCCTATGTTGGACCCATCTCCAAGATACAACCCATCTAAAAATCAATCAACCAATGAAGGTCCCTTTTTCTTTTTTTGTACCTACATCTAGGAAAATTTCTTGGGTACCAAACAATAGTTTGAACAGGGTGTGAGTACAACTTAGTAGGTCACCACCAATAGTATCTAAAAAATCTAGTATGATTAATTAGTGCATGAAATAAAGCAATAAATTGGTCTATAAATTTAATAAATTAATATTATACATGAAATAAATCCACTAACCCTTGATCTCTGGGTTTAAACCTAGGGTCATCCAAACCTGCTTCTACACGATTTCATATATCATTGTCAAGAGGTGGATTCTCCTACCTAGGATGAATCACCAATATTATTGGTGGATTATCCTATCAAAGATGAATCACCCATATTGTGTAATGAAATAGTGAAACCCTCCCTCAAGAAATCAATAATTTCTCCCTTTGGAATCCAGTGACTATGCATATTACCCCCCCCCCCCCATACCCCATGCATCTTTCCCTCAGGTAGTATCAAAAACCATGAATCACACCCTTTGATGGAGGTTGTAAACAAGAACCTTACCCTCAAGCATCACATATGGTCCCTTAAAGCACCAATCACAAGAATAATTTATGATAATAAAAATCTCAATAAGCCATGAAACATCCCATCTCGAGGCATAAATCCAAACAATGTCATATGAAGAAAAAATCTAAGAAAACAATTCACATGTCTAAAAATCAATCATACTATATATGTCATTATAAGACACAATGATTAATTCATCAAATTACCATTTTTATAGCTATTTAAATTTCACATAGTCATGTTTCCAATTACCATAATAATTAACACAATTCTATTACATTTATCAATTTAGCCCAAAATCTATTAACATGAAAATATATCCAAAACTCATCAGGTTAACATGATAAGTAAATTATACTTTAATTAAAAAAATTTTCTATCTTAAGAAATCACCACAATCCACCTGTTATGCCAAAATTCATGTTACCCAGTCTTTAAGTTCACTATCATCCCAAGGGTAGGCTCACCTCTCAGGTGGTTGCAAGAATGATGTCAATTGTAATAGACTCGAAAGGATCCATGGGAGGTCTAAGAAATGTGATTACAATAATAATGATTTATTCAATTAGATAGGTCATGTTCACATTGTTTTAGCATAATTAAAATTATTACACATACTAGAAGGATTGAAAATAGAATTTTAGGGGGTTGTTTTAGACCACCTACCTAAAAATAAGAGAATATGTGAACAATACTCAATGTCCAAGATAGTTTCTAGTTCATCCTTCCTTCAAAATCTAGGCCCGAAATGCCAAGATCTGATGAAAATTTCTTCCAGTAAAAAGAGGATGCTCAGAGGTTGCCATTGGAAGGCTTGAATCATCACTAATTGATACTTAGAAGGTAAGGGTTGAATCTGATTAAAAGTTGCTTCAAAGGCCTTAAAAATACTCTTAGGGGAAAGAGTAGTTGTTTTATAGGGGCTCTGGATATTTATAGATAGCCTATAAAATAGAAGACCATGATGCAGCCATACAGACCACGCCATAGAATAGGATAACGCAGGTAGAACTATGACATAGCATAAGGGACCACGCCAAAACCTACCCTTCCAAATATCATCAGAGTATCGTGACTAGGGCCACACCATATATTCTATAAACTATGGTAAGGAATATGACACAACCTAATATACCACACCGTAGAACCCAAAAACCTAATATGTAGTCTATGACACATCCTAGGTCCACATTATAAAGGTACTGAGTTTGGAAGAACTAAAAAAATCCCACCCTGAGGCCTTTGCACCACAATCATCCTTCCTATGTCGTACAGCTTAGTTAGCCTACACCATGATCTTCCTCTATACTGCATCTATTTCAAAAAAGTTAGTAGCTCCAAAATCACCCTCTCGAGTCCTCTATACCATAGTTGGCTCTCTATATTTTAGAACCCAAAGGCCTACATCACATCCATAACCTTCATGTCATAATGAACATTCTTACAGAGTATCCCATGGATCAATAGTGAACAATCCTCTACATCAACATATTTTTGACCTCAACTTTCCTAATTCCTCCCAGAATAACCAAACCAAAATAAGGTTCTATAACGAAGGTTCAAACAAAAAAATAACATTATCAAATAGGTTTACTAAAAATTAAAGAGAGACATACCTAAAAAGAGATGAGATCTTATAGTCTCCAAACCATATAACAACTCATCCTCGAGATGTTCTCCAAATCATCATTGTGGGTATCAGTGAACAAGTCTAGCCACTATGACCACATAACATACTCTCTCTCCCAGGTCGCCTCTTTTACACACCCATGCTTCCACTGTACTCACACTAGAGGCACAGTCTTCCCCTGTAGATTCATATCATTATGGTCCACAATACAAATTAGGTGATCCTAAAAGGATGAATTAACATCCATCTTGACGTCATCAATGTATATCACATGACAAGGGTTAGGATGATATATCTAAAGCTGTGACATTTTAAACACAACATGAATGGATTTTTAGTGTTGTGGAAGGGATAAATGGTACACCACTTGACTGACCCTTTCTGTTATCTCAAATGGCCCAAAAAACATAGGCACCAACTTCCCCTATGTCTTGATACAATGTTTCCACAACTTAGATTATACTCAGATAATAAAATTATGATAAAACTTAAACTCTAGAGGTCATCTCCAATGGTCTTCATGGTATTTATTTCCTCAATCTGTGGTATCCAACCACTTTTTTACCAACTAAACCTACTAAGAATTCTCTCACATGAGACTAGACTGAATGGGTGTCGACTCACCAGCCTTTAACCATCAAAGAGGATAACAACATGAAATCCCAATCAAAGACTTTAAAGGATACATTTTTATCGATTCCTAGAAGATGTTATTATAATCAAAATCCATGAGTGATATATGTTGCTCCTAAGAACCACTAGAATCCATAACACATGACCATAATATATCCTCTAGAATTTAAATCATCCATTTAGATTGGTTGTAAGTCAGAGAATGGTAGGATGTACATAGAAGAACCCATAATCCCAAATCCTTTTGAATACCATTCTAGAACTTATATGTGAAATGGGAATCTCAATATGAAACAATACTCCTCAAAACACTATGCATCCAAATTACCTCAAGCACATAGAGATTACCCAGATCATCCATAGTGAAGGTTTCCATAATACAAAAGAAGTGAGATACCTTCGTCAGTCAATCCATGATCACCCATACCACATAATTCTTATGGGATGTACTTGGTAATCATTTCACAAAGTCTATAGTGACATTTTCCCACTTGCATTCAGGAATGGGTAGAGGCTACAACAACCCAGTAGTCCTTTGGTGTTCGGACTTCACCTAAATATAGGTGAATCTTATCTCCAAAAATAACACTATATCCTTTTTCATTCCTAGCTAAAAATATTATTTATGGATATCATGATACATCTCCATCAGACATGGATATACCTCCCATTTAGAAGCATGAAACTACCTTATCATCTCCTCATGTAAGCCCGTAGAAATCCATAAACAACCATGGATAAAAAGAACACCACCACTACCAAGAGACCATATTAATGGTGGATCCACACCATATAAGTTGTAGCTTATAGATAATCCCTCCAGATCATATAATTACTCTATCTTGATCGGGTCTAGAAGAACGGGTTACACAAATGTTGAAGTCAGTGATACTCATCCCTGGGACTCTTGAAAATATAAACGCATGTCTGGAAAGTATTATATCAAACTCTACTCATCACAAGACTCCTAAAACACCTTTTTATATGTATTACAAATCAAGTAATTGTCAATGATATTTCATTTTCTTGGTGTGTAAACCATCTCAAAATTAAAGGACTGGAGATACTCGGCCCACATCCTTTGCTGGAGGTTTAAGTATAACTGAGAAAAGATGCACTTGAGTATATTTTAATTCATGTAAACCATAATAATATCTCCCAATAGATAGTTATAATATAATATCAGGGTCTTTACCACCATAGATAACTATAGATTGTGATTAGGGTAATTCCTCTCATGTGATCTTAGCTGTATGGAGCCATAAACAACAACTCAATCCTCTTGCATCATAACTACTCCAATTATGACTCTGGATGGATCACAATACATAGTATACTCCTTACCCATAATAGGAAAATTGAGGATTAGTTTAGAGGTTATCCTTCACTTTAGATCCTAGAAAGTTCTCTCACAAGCAGATGACCAAACAAATTTCACCCCTTCTTAGTTAGCCCAGATATAGGTCTTCTTAATGGGAGATGTCCTAGATAAAACATAGATAATATCCTACTAATCCAAAAAAGATCTAAATATCAAAGACATTCACGGTTCACTCCCAAGATACTATAACTATAACCTTATTTGGGTCCACTACCACTCCAGTCTTTGAGATGACATAACCCAAGAAGTTCACTCTATCAATACAAAAAATTTATTTGGATATCTTGGAATAAAATAAATTCTTTCTCATTATACTTAGGATTATGTTAAGATTTTGGGAATGATCATTTTTATAATGGGAGTACACTAATATTTCTTTAATCGAAACTTACAAAAACTAATCCAGGAATAGATAGAGTATTTTATTAATCAATTCCATGAATACTACAAGTGCATTTGTTAGAATGAAAACAACATCAAAAACTCATATAGGCCATACCAAATCCTAAAAGTTGTTCTGGTTATATCCAATGGTATCAACCTTAACTGATGGTACCCTAACCTCAAGCCGATCTTGAATAAATTCCATGAACCTCTCAGTTTATTGAAGAGATTATTGATGCATGGAATCAGATACCGGTTCTTTACCATCATTTGTTTCAATATCTTATAATATACACATAAGCACAAAGTTTCATCAGCCTTATTGGTGAAAGTAATGGGAGAAATATAAGGAGAAGCACTAGTCTATATGAATCCTTTAGCTCCCAGATATTAAAAATAAAATTTAAACTCATGAAGATCCCTGGTTCTATTATATAAGGAAAGATATAAATTATCATATATCTTGACACCAACTCAATCATAAAATCAATCTCCCAGTAGAGTGATAATACAAAAAACTCTTGAAGAAATAAATCCTAAAAATAGTTCACATCTAGAGGAACAGTATCCTGCTACATTTCACCATGATCCAAATAATGTCCTACTATCTAAGCCATAAGACAATCCAATCTGCACTAAATTATTCCTACACAACTAGCCTGAATTTCCCACTCACCATGGTGAGTATATCCACCCTTATGGAGATAGAAATAAAAATATCCTAAGGAAATAGTATATATGATCCTAGTATAGAACTTACCAATCCATACCAAGGATCAACTCTAAACCTGTAATTTCCATCATTGAAAGATTCCAAAGAAATTGGTAGCCACCAATTTCTAGCGAACACTCCTTGAAACATTTGATATCCTCTGACCACACTCACAATAGTGTGTCTATGATCATAACACTGTCCATGGTCTCCATAATCAATCCCAAACCATTTTCAAATTGAGAATATAGAAAGGAATTTGATGCTATTTTATTAAAAAAACACAAGCTACGGTAGATGATTAAGAATCACACCTCTGATAATAGAAGGCTATTCATCCAAACTATCCATAGTATACTTCATGGCATGAAACTAAATCACCCCTCTTCCCAGGTCTCCAATATAACTCCTTTTTTCTACTCCCTCTTACTGGTATTTCTGCTACTACATTGGGGTACCATGTCTTCTACCTTGGCCTGAATGTCTGGTGGAACTCCAACTACCAATATACTAAGGGGTAGCTAAGTCCTTCCCAGACTCTAGTGTTTGTCTAGATCTCCTTTAATTTCTTTTCTACTAAAAGTTACTATATAACTTCTACAGATGATCCATCCTTTTTCAATAATAGCACTCCACTGTGGGGTAAGGAAAATGAAGGTGATTGTGTCCTAACATAACACACTGAAATAACTTCACTAAGCCATGATATTGTGAAGGAATTATACTCCTCTAGATACTTTTATCACTACTTTCCTAGAATAAATTATCATTTTGGTGCTTATTTCCACCATAAGAAGAGATCTCATATTTCCCTACTAAAACTGATTGGACACCCCTCATAGCCTATCTCAAATTCCCTTTATGAGAGCCTAATTCATTATGTCCTCAAGTATAATTAGAAAAAATACATTTACCTATGACCTTATCTCATAGATAATCCCATCTTGAAAACATATCTTCTTAGTGACCTCATCCATTTCCAAGGATGGAGTAAAACGATGCGAGTTTGTTAAGTGGCTGGTGTAGTCCATCACTTAAATTTCATCCCATGTCAAGTACATGAACTCGCGATCCCTCTCTTCCCTCAATGTCTCTGGATAAAAGTGGATTAGAAACCTCACTTTGAATTCCTTCCAAGATAACTCCTCTTATTATGCATCTTGTTCCATAATGTCCCACCAATTCTTGGTTGGTCCTCAAAGAATGTAAGCAGCAAGATTTACCCTCCTATCTGTCGGTGTTTCAAGGTACATAAAGATCATCTATACTAACTCAATCCAGAACTAAGATACCTCAGAGACTCCCTTCCTAGTGAACATAGGTGGATGATGTAGCTGAAACTCTCTCACTAGCTCATACATTGATGACATGGTTCAAATAGTATTCATTTTCATGGATCACATGACCCTTAGAAAACTATCATGAAGTGGATCATCCATATGATTCTCTAGAGATACAGAAAATTATAGGTCAACTACATTAGGATCATGCTGATTACCACTCTATTGGTTCTCAATTCGATGGTGATGAGGAGGAATTATCTCCATAAAGGTTAACACACTCCATATAACACAAGTTACACAACAAGGTCAACCTAAACAGGTGAAAACAATATAGAACCACTAGCTCAAGGTTCCTCTGTACTTGGCTCACCAAGATAATATGACATAACATAACTATTTATTTCTTTCCATTTATTAGGTATATCAAGGGATTTCATTTCACAGTTCATATGGAAAGATATTTCACATAAAATAAATATGTCCCTAACATGAAAAATGCATGTCAATATATATCCCTATATACCTAACATGATGAATGCATACTCATATCATGCCATACCATCCCACGAGTATAATAATATCAATAATTAATAACATCACACAACAAGTGAATCACCCAAGGTGAAATAACATCAAAAATGTAACAAACAAATAACATGAAGAATAGTCCCATCCCTAGGCACTCAGATTTTCCCCCATACATAGGCTAGCTACTACCATGAACAAACTCATTACCAATCCTCAACCTATCCTAGTCTCCTTCATACCATTCCCAAATAGTAAAGTTACTGAAAATAAATCCTAGTGCTTTGATACCACTTTATAACATCTCAAACTTAGTGCTTCCTCATGTGACCAAGCCAGGTGAGTTATATGACCTCAAGTATGCCTTCTGTATGGTATAAACTACCGAATAATATCAAGGGTGTAAGGAATATAGTAGGGAGACTATACCCTCTGGAAAAGAGCAGGAATAACAATAGAAATAATAGATGAGTATAAAAAATAATACAAATAATCAAACATGGAACCCATGGATAAATAAGGAAACAACCTAATAATATAAATTATAATAGAATAATGTAATTTTAGAATGATTGTAACTAAAATAAATGTTGTAAGTCATACAAATAAAACACTGAACAAACTCAATAAAAGAATCCAAAACCCCAGTACCAAACCCCATGTTGGTCCCATATCTAAGTTCCAACCCATCCAATAATCAATCAACCAATAAAGAGCCCCTTGAATTTGTCTATACCTATATCCAAGAAAACTAATCAGGTACCAATTGATGTCATGAACAGTGTGTGAGAACAATTTAGTAGGTCACCACCGACAATTACTAAAAAAATCAAATATGATAAAGTAGTGCATGCAATAAAGTGATAAACATGGATACTGATTTAATAAATTAATACTACATATGAAATAAATCAACTGACCCTTGAGCTCTAAGTTTACACCTGGGGTCATCCAAACCTGCTTTGGTATGATTCCAGATATCTATGTTAAGTGGTGGATTATCCTTCCCAGGAAAAATAACCCATATCATTGGTGGATTCTCTAATTGAGGATGAATTACCCATATCGTGTCATGAGTCAGTGAAACACACCCTCAGGAAATCAAGCATCTCAACCTCAAGAATCCAGTGACTATGTATCTTACCCTCAGGTAGTATTTACCTCATGATTTTTTCCCTCAAGAAGTATTGAACTCCATGTATCACACCCTCGGGTGGAGGTTGTAACCAAGAAACTTACTCTCAAGTGTCACATATAGTGACTTCAAACACCAATCACAAGAATAATTCAAGACAAGATAAATCTTAATAAGCCATGTAATATCCCACAATCAGGAATCAATCAAAATAGTGTCATATTAGGGAAAATATAAGTAAGAAATTCACATAGACAAGAATCAAGTATACTGGAAATGTCATTATAAGCTATAATGATCAATTTATAAAATTACCATTTTTCTAGCCATTTAAATTTAACATAGTTTGGTTTCCAATTACCAAAATAATTACCATAATTTCATTACATTTATCAATTTATCCCAAATGCTATTAACATGCCAATATAGACACAAATCATCATGTTAACATGCTAATACAATTATAATTTAATTAACCAATTTTTTTGTCTATGTGATCCTATATCAAGAAATAACCACAACTCACCTATTATACCAAAATTCATGGTACCTAGTCTACCAATTCACTATCAATACAAGGGTAGGCTCACCTCTCATATGGATGCAATTCTGATCTTAATTCCAATAGACCTGATCAGATCTATGAGAGGTCTAAGAAATGTGATTATCAACAACTGTTATTTATTCAATTAAATAGGTTTCATGCATGTCATTATAGCATGATTGAAATTATTTAACATACTAGAAGGATTGAAAATAGACTTTTAGAGAGTTTTTCAAAACCACCTACCTCAAAATAGAAGAATATGTGAGTAATTCTCAATGTACAAGACAACATCTAGTTCCTTATTACTCCAAAATCTAGGCTTGGAATTCTAAGATCTGATGAAACTTTTCAGGTTCAAAGAGGATGCTCAGCATTTGTTGTTGGAAGGCATAGATCACCATGGATTGATACTTAGAAAGTATGGATTTAATCCAATTAAAATGTGATTCAAAGGCCATCAAAATAATCTATAGGGTTCCTAGGGTTCGAGTAGAATAGTTGGGAGATAATTTGTTTTGGAGGAGTTATGGGTATTTATAAACAGCCTATAAAACAGAATACCCTGATGAAACCTTTCTATCCATACCACATAACAGGCTAACACAAGTAGGACTATGGCGTAGCCTAAGGGACCACACTACAATCTTCCCAGTCAAACTACATCTAAAGATCATGGCTAGGACCACGCTGAAGATCCTATAAACCTGGGGAAAGACTATGTGGAAACCTAATACACCACATCAAAGAACCCATAAACTCAATATGTAGGCTACAATGCATACTAGATCCACACCGCAGGGGTACCGGGTTTGGCAGAACTGACCAAATTCTACCCTAAGGCATTTACACTGCATCCATCCTCTCTATGTCGTAGAGCTCAGCTGTCTTAAACTATATCCTACCTCTACACCATATCTATTACAAAAAAATCAGTAGCTCAAAAATCATCCTCTCAAGCCCTCTACACGGCAACCGGGCTCTCCATACCATATAACCCAAAGGCCTACACCACAATTAGAACCTCCAAATTGCAATGACCATAATTATAGTGCAGCACATGGCTCCATGGAGTATAATACTCTTTAGTAGTATATTTTTCAACTCAAAATTCTTTCTTCCTCCTAGAATCACCCATTCAGACTAAGGCTTGACAACCAAGGTTCAAACCAAAAACAATAGGCTCAAAGAGGTTTACCAAAACTTAAAGAGGGATTTACCTAGAAAAAGATGAGATCTTACAAAATGAATCTAATTTAGAATCTCTCAAAATTATTTTTAAATATTTAAAAGGAACTAAAATACTTTGATTATTTTATCCAAAGGAAACCTATTTTGAACTTACTTGTTGTTTTGATGCTGATATTGGAGGATTCCAACTAGATAGGAAAAGTACTAGTGGAAATTTTTATCTACTAGAAAAATCCCTTAACTCACAGAGCAGTAATAATAAAAACTTTGTTTCTCCTTCTATAGTTGAAGTGGAATACATAATCATTGGGTGTTTTTTATCCTAAATTATATGGGTGAAACATACTCTCTTGGGCTTTGGTCTTATATATGATCTCATCCCTATAATGTGTGATTATGATAGTGTGATTAATATCTCTAAAAATTCATTCTAACACTCTCACACTATGCATGTTGATATGAAACACCATTTTCTATGTGATCACTTTCAAAAAGGTGATATTGTTCTTTTCTTTGTTTTCACCAACCTTTAACTCGTTGGTACCTTCACTAAACCTCTTCCTATTAATCGCTTTGAATTTATTAAAGGTGATTTAGGTTTAATTATCTTGTGATACTTATCTATTAACCTTTAAAATATTGATAATTTTTTAATATGTATTTATTTTCAAAAAAAATTCCAAAATTATTTTCAAACTAAAAAAATATTTCCAAAATTTTCATAATTTTTGAAAAGTAAAGTGATTGTGATGCTCCAAGAAAAATATTTTTGTCTAGATACAAATAAGTGGATGTGTTTCTAGTATAGATGCTTCTAGAGGTTATACCTCAAAAGGACCAATTGGATTATTAATCCAGTCTTCACCCCGGGAATGAGTAGTGGGCCATTAGTGAACACTTGGTTTGACACTAATAGAGAATATTCCATGGTTTATTAATAAAATATTTTATAAACCTTAATCATTTATTTTTTAAAAATAATTTATTTATTTTTTTTTTTATATGGATATGATCCCTTTTTCTCACCTTATAAATTATTTGAGGGAGAGATAATCTTGTTAATACTGAGATGATCCTAGAAGAGAAACCCTTTTTCTAAATTATTTTTCAAAATTGCATTTTAACACCTGAGTTTCTTCAAAAAAATAAAGTTTTATTTCTATCTTGAGCCATATTTTTAAATTAAAAATGTTTGTTTTCTTTAATTTTGAGATTTATTAAAAATATTTATTTATAAATTTTGATGTTTCTTAAATTTTTAAACCTCTTTTTTCATCTATATCAAAAGATCATTAATGATGATAAATATACTTTTAAATATTATTTATTTTTTTACTCTAACCCCATATATGAATTAGATAATCTAAAAGGGGGATAAGTTTTATATGTTGGACAATTTTTAATTGGGAGAAGTTTTATAATGAGGGGAAATTTTTTTTGTTGTTTTTTAAAAGGGCATAAATCTCAGGTAACTTGTGTTGTTTTAGTTTGTAAAATATTTTTAAATCTCATATTATAATATTCTTATTATTCAAGTGTTTACGACTATCAAAAAGAGGTAGATTGTTGTTCTTTTAACCATATTTTTTTAAATGATCACAAATATTCTTTTAAAGTGTTTAACAATTTTATTCAAGTGATTTACAGTTAGTCTTGTTGAAATATTTTTATAATTGATTATGGTGTGATCATTGGCGTGCCGGTCAAATTAAAAATTTATAATCCTTCTCACAACTTAGAAAACTGAATAAGGTTCAATATATAGAGAAGTCTAGTGAGTATATCTAAGGGATTTATTTTTTTAACCTAAACTATGAAAACAGGGAAATAGAATGAATGTATTAAAAGGTCAACAATGTGTGAATGATGAAGATATGAAAATTTGTGTTAATTTCATTAATAATTAAACTATGTTAAAGATAAGATACATGAAAAAATATTATTAAAAGAAAATAAACTGTTTAGTAATTGTATTTCTTAATTTTCTAAGTGATAATTGAAATAAACAATAAAAAACATGTAATTGAAGTCTCTGTCAAGTAGTTTCACCAAAAACTAGATGATTTTGTCATTCATCATGTGTAAAAATTATTCAATTAAGAAAATTAATAAGTTTTTTTCAATTGGAAAATATCACACAATTGAAGATGATAAAATTAACTAGAACAATAAAATTTTCCCACACAATTAATCAAGTAAGTTTTTTATGGATGGAAAACATGAGCACAAAAACTAAGATATAATAAAATAAAAAGTTAAAGATAGAAGAAATCTCATTGGTCAAAATAAAGTAAATCTCTCTTGATTCAGGTCCATCTCTCCCACCTGATGAAGTTCCTACTCGTGCTCCTAAAAAATCACTTTCTCTTGGATCTAAAGTGTCCATATCTAAATTCCAAAATAATCTCTCATAAAAATATGACAGAGTCTCACTTTCTATTTCTCACTAAAAGTCAAAGCCTCTAAAAATATTGCCTTCATTGGTGAATAGATAATAGAATAATTCCTTTTTTCCATTATATCACTATCCATGTGACTTTAAAAAATCTCTCCAACCAACTCCTTCCACTGCACAAACAAATGACTACTTTTGATATTCAACAAAACATGTCAGCACCAAACACAATTCAACATGTCAAAGAATTAAATAAAACTCCTAGAAAAAGTTCTAACATATTCTCAAAAAAATTTCATTGAGAGCATTGTTATCATCAACAGAAACCTCATAAGCAGAAGCATTTCAGTTGTCATCAATTAATTAAATCTTTTCTAGATTAAAATTTTATCAATATTACATAACATGACTACAAGTAGATACCATATTTCGAACAAAAGTGATTCCTTATCCAATGTTATCCAAATTATTTTGTTATCCTTCATCTAACTAGAATTACTAGAACCGACTGGCCACATATGAGACATTTAACATTCGACCTATCCTCCAATAACACTCTAGCACACATAGGTTCAATTCCAAAGTTTCAAACAATTGAACATCTAGTTTGTGTTCATTTTATTCAACGCAACCGCGATGCTTAGAACCATCGAAGGCCCCAACATCATTTTTTGAACCTAGAAACACACACAAATAGACAATGATCAAATTAATTCATCTTTAATCCTCATTAGTGAGCCTATAAAATCCAATCCCTAACTCAAACATGCATTGGTCAACGCATATTAGGTGAATCTGAATCTTACAATTTATTTCTAGTTCGGCCTTTGAAGATCTTCAACCGGTATCATAACAGATTCTTCAGTGGTGATTCGATATCATCTTCTTCATCTTCAATTTTTATTTCTCAACTCATCAATGAACAAATCCCCAAACTTCATCCTAAATCATCTCAGTCGATTAAGTATTGATTTTCAATGAATCAATCTTAGTAAAACATCAATCTTATTCCTTGTGCGTTGCTACCAATCTTGGTAATTTATAACCTCTCAACTTCAACAATATAGGGATCGATCAGCACTAGCATCTTTCTTGTTGACTGGATTGGGTTCTAATCAATTTTTAGTATCAAGAAGATGATATTTAGACAATTTTAAGAATCCATTTTTGATGGTTGGGTTATTAGATCAAGAGAGGTGCCTTGACGATGGGTCGATTTTCATCTTCATCTTCATTTGGTCTCAGATCATCTTCATCAACACATCAAGTCTCATATTTTCATCTGCAAACCCAATAAGTCAAATAAACTGTCTCAAACCATTAAAAATAAAACTTGATTATTGGATTTGGTTGATCTCTCTAGAACCAAACTTGATTTTGTGTTCATCCTTAGCTTCAACTGCAACTTGGTTATGAAAATAGATATGATTCAGTTTTACCACCCCATAGGTTAAATTATCCTATGTGAAATTTATCTTACATGAGGAATCATATTCTATTACAAAATTTATCTATCACTAAATTCTAATCATTATTTTACATAAAAAATTTATCCTTCGCGATGTCTTTAAAATATCTCATGAAAATTATACTGGAATTCTATTACGCAACTAATAAATTGACATTTTTTCTCTTATGCGACTACTTTAGAAACTCTTTTATACAGATGCTACCAAAACAAATAGATAAACAAATGAGGAATTAAAATAATAAAAGAATAAAAAATATGTTAACATTGCAAATAAGATATGTTAAAATGTAAAATACATTAAAATGATAAAATAAAATAAAAACTAGAACAAAAATCATTTAATTAAAAACTATGGAAAGAAATAATAAAATACAATAAAAACAAAGATTAAATGATAATATTAAAAAAATATTTTAAATGAATTTTGAAAATAAAATAAAAAAATAAAATAAATGAACCTCATCTTACTAACACTATTTAAGCATTACATATAACATTTTTTCACAATAACAAACAATTTACTAATTATCAACAGATAAATCATAATAATATAATTAGCCCATGAAATACCTATTTTAACATTAATTATATATAAAAAAAAGAATTGTGGAAAAATACATGAAATAAGGGTTACATAAAATTCTATCACTCTTAATCATTGCTTATCCTCAATCAATTACTTAGTCAATTTTAGTGGAAAATAATAAATTTCAAGGGTGAAAATTGGAATGCCACAAAGAATTAGTTTTCAAATAAATTCCCCCACATGGACTCTCCCAAGTTAAAAAAGTAATTTACACCTTAAAATCAAACAAATTGAATAAAAAATGACTTCTTGTTTTAGAAAAAAAGATTGAAATTAATTTTTTTGAAAAGAATTAAAAAAATGTAAATTTGCATCCAACTAAAAGTTAAAACTTCTCTTTACCTCTAGGTGATATGGCTCATATAATTAAATATTATGATAAATAGAAACTATTTTTATATATACAAGTTTAATAATTATAATCATAATAAATAACCCATTTATCATCTTAAATAATTAAATAAATAAAGAGTAAAGACTCAACCTGTATTAGGATTTTCATTTCATAGTCCATGTGGAAGAATATATTATTAGTTTAATAATAACCAAAAAGTATAAATCTAATGAATATTGAAAAACATTCCATCATAATATTACTATCATGAAATATTTCAATAGGGGAATTAAAATGATTTTATCAATTAAATCAATAATAGAAATTAACTACCTCAAAGTGGCATCACGATTTTCAAAGTCAATAAAAAAATTAACCACTAAAAATGAAGGTAAAAGCTTTAAAAATTCACAATTTCTGAAAATTTATAGGATGGTGGAGTGGTAGGATAAAAAAAAGGGAAATTTGGGTGGCCATGCCCATGTTCTTAGGTGTTTTGAAGGCCAAAACAACCAAGATTTTTACACTAGAGCATGGTGCAAGTCATGTCAGCAAGCGATGACTTGAGGTTGTATTTAATGATGGTCAAAACTCTCTTAATTCTAGTCTTAAACATCTTAATTATTCCTAGTGAATTATAGAAGTTTTTTTTATGGTTTTTAAGGTTATAAATAGAGACCACTTAAAGGATTGACTTATAATAATCTTCTTCTCAACCATTCTCTAACACCAATGTGCTAAGATCACCAATTATCTCTAAAAGTGATCTAATTTATAAATCATATCTTCTACAATATAGATTGTGTGTTATTTTAATATCTACTCACTCTCATTATTTTCACATTCTATCATAGTTTTTATTTACATTTTTTGGGATAATTTATATTTTACTAAAACATGATTGCTCCTAATCAATACTCTCTCTCTTCCTCTTTATTCTATTATTGGTGTTAACTACCTTTAAAGTGAGATTCTTGGGTTTTCTTTCTATAACCATTAAAAGGAAATGAACTATAATTTTTAAGGTTTCTAGTTATACCCATTAAAAATATAGTTTCAATTGTAATTCTAGATTCTTCCCACAACCTAAGAATAAAGGGAGTTTTGGTATCTTGGATACCGTTAAATCCAATGTATTAATACATTAAATCCTTAAGTGATTGCGTTGGTAGACATATGATCTATTTTAGAGATATTTACAAACTTCCTTATTAAATATTATTCCTTATTTACTTTTTGTATTTTTATTTATTTATCTCTTTAATTTAGTCAATTAATAAATTATTTAAATCCATCAATTCACTTAATTATTTATTTCTTAAATCACTCTTTCTTTTATTCTCCCACTTTTATAATATATAATTATATATTTAAGAATTTTACTTTGAAACTTTTTTTATCTCTTAAAAAGGTTTTAATCTTCCAAAAAAAGGTTTTAAGTCTTAAGTTTTTTGTTATTTCCTTTTATATATTAAAGGAAAATCCACCCTACTCTTTCCATTTTACCCTACTTTGATATTAAAATATAAATATAATACCCTATTTAGGGTTATAAAAGGTAGTTTTATCTTACTTCGATTTATTTTTTATCTGAATTAATATGATGTTTTGTGATGAGAAATGAAATATGCAGTGAAGACTCCAGTATTTGATGGAAAGAACTTAAAATAATGGAAAATATAGTTTATTGCATATATGGAAGTTTCACTTAGAGTTCATTGAGAGGTTTCTCTAGATGGAATTGTTCTATTAAGATGACATGGATATATCTTTGATACATATCAATAAAACATTGAGATTAGTGTCTCAGTAAAAAATGAGTTAAAGGATTCTCTTGAAAAAGAAGTGTACAAGTAGATTTCTCATTAGAGATTCTATAAGTTCATTTGGATGTAGTTAAAATATTTATTTGGAAAATAACAAAGTCCAGATAAAAATTACCTTATGTCTAATGAAAAGAAGAAAAATTACAAGGATTCTGGAATAATTAAATCTCCTACCAAGGTAAAAAAAATTATGAATCTAATGTAATATCTGATCTTAACACTAGTTTAGAGAAAGTATGTGGAATTTTAGACTCAATTTAAAATATGAAAATATTTTTTGATGAATAAGTGAAAACAACATCAAGTTTCCAATCAAGTAGGTGTTTATACAATGGACAAGAGGAGATGCCAATTATACAAGAGAAGGTATAATAATGGGAATTCATGAATTAACATTATTATGTGATGATTGAAGATATTTCCTTTGAGAAAAATAGGGAAAATAGAGAAGAAGTGTCCTTGAATTTCATCATAAAGAAAATGGGAACAAAAATAAAATAACAAAGTGACATTATTGAAGATCTTTCCTAAGAAATTTTGAAGAAAGTAGACATGTAAAAAAATTAAAGGCAAGAATCATTCCTATTATGACCCAACTTCAAGAAATAAGACAACCCAGAATATATGTTGCCTAAAATATAAAGGTGATGGCTACATAGTTGAAAGAAAATGATATCAAGATCAGATAACCTGAGGAGAGGATAAACACCTTAAATGAGAAGATTAAAGTCCCTCCAAAATTAACCTCAATAATAATAAAGAGACTATATCTAAAATTTGGAAGAAAATATAAGTTCTATGATAAACCTTGAAGAGGTGACTAAAAAAAGGATGCACCAAGGTGATATTATTGTGGTAGGATGAGACACATTATGAGCATGAATTTTGAATCCAATAAGATCAAGTATGAGATAACAACTCCAATAGTTCCAATATCTCAATCATAGAGATACCAAATGAGTTATGATTATTTTATTAAATTCTTTATTTGTTTTAACCTCACTTACATGATAAGGTATTTTAATTGGAGGATTGTATGGAAGGGTAAAAATTCCATATAGAGAAACTATGCTCCTATAAAATGAAAGAAGAGGAATTATTAAAATGAAATTACAATTAAGCTAAAATATAGTTTCATTATTTTGGAGAATAAATATGAGTTTTAAAATAAATTGAATGAAGAACCAAAGTTATTTTACTCACACCAACTCTCTTGTCAGGAAAGAAGAAAAATATGGAAGAAAAATAAAGAAGTTATTCTAGCTATGAAAGAGGTGTAAGTAAACCCACCTAGTAATAAGGAATCCAAGATGACACTCATGCCTAATAAGTAATAGAGATTACTAAGTGGTATTTCATAAGACACCAAAATGAAAAAAGATAAAAATGTAATGGATAGGAAAACTAAAGGTGAGATGCACTAAGGATGAAATTCAAGAATATATTTTCTCGAGTGTGATCAATTACACAATTTTGGAAAAGACCATGCCAAGGAAATATGAAAATTATCACATACATGAAGATAATTGTGTGAGTAGATTCACACAATGGAGAATATTTTACAAGAGGTTGAGGATTTTGGATACTAGAGATGATAAAGATAATGAAGTTTGAGAGATGATGACATTCCTTTCCCAAAAGTTAAAAAAATGGAAAATCAAAGATGGAAGAAAAAGGGTTGGTCTAATATGACCATCCCCATTCCTAAACTTGAGTAACCTTTAGGAACACCTCTCCCTATATGATTTATTATTTTTAACTATTTTTGAAGAGTTGCAATATTAATAGGCAGATTAGATTCATGGGGTGAGTTTTCTAGAAAATAATATATTATGGAGCTAAAATAATATCTCATAAAACTATAACTAATGGTATCCCCAATCTGAACATCAAAAATTGGGTTCAAGAGATAAAATATTAGGGGGAGTGGTGAAAAAAATCAAAGGCTTCTTATCCTTATATAGAGTTTGAATATGCCTGTGAAGAATCAAAAGAGAAAAGTTTCAATTGATATCAATGTGTATTTCACAATTGGTATCAGTTTTAACAACTAGTATAATCCTTACATCCAAGTACTTTAATGTTATTACACTAAATATTTGGTATTAATGTGACAAAGATCACATTTTGTTTTTGAGAAGTTAAAAATCCACAATTGTTTTATCTTTCAGTATTTTTCATGAGTGACAAGGACAACTTTGAGGTTGTTTTCAAAGACTCTCCTTTCATACACTGAGATCAGGCTCAATAGGATTAGATGATTTTTTGGTAGTTTAAATTCTAATTGAGTGTCTCACTCATTGTATTTCTTGATGATTGTGGTTGTTATAGATATTGGATTATGATATTTTTATGGAATTGGGAATTCTAACGAGAACTTGTTTTTCAATTGGTTTTAGAGGATTTGGAAAATAAATAGGTGGTTGATGCCAATGGATGAAGATAAAGAGGGTGAAAAAATGATAAAGAAGCCTTTCTTATCCCTATAGAGGGAGTTGAAACCCATGAACAAGCCCTCATATAAGTTGAATACTGAGGGGGATGATCATTATTGGATTGTTTCCCCACACATCATGGGGGTAAAGGTTTGAAGATTAAGAGAGATGATCTCATTCAAAGGAGAGATTTATATTTAAATTATAATCCCCATATTTGATGGAAGAGTAAGTTCCCTCTATTCTTAATTTAAAATAATAGGGATTAGGAAATATTGGAATTATAAGTTTTGTATTTTTTCAACAAAATCCAAAGGGGGTATTGTTAGTAATATTAAAGGATTGTGTTATCTTTGTTAAAATAAGGAATATGAACTTAGTGATAAGAAATAATATGAACAAGGTAATTCTTGGAGGGTTTTTAATAATGAGTTTTATTTCTTGATGTTGGATTTTTTGACAAGGAATATTGATGGTTGTTGTATTGGATTCATTATCTATAAAAATAGAATGGATTATGGAGACAATTTATAAGTGTGAAGGAATTATACAAGGATCATACATGGTTAAGAGAAGGGTGGAGATATGCTGAAGGAATCTTGTAGAATTACAGAGGAGAAGTTGGATAAGTTTTCTAACATGGAAAATACCATGCCATAGTCTATGGGAATGGTAAAGATAAAGAAGAAGTCAGGTTAGAGCACACAATGGATTATGGTTATGGTATAGAAGGAGATCCCCAACATGGGAAAGCTATAAATTACTATTATATGGTGGTCCTTATCGTATAATTAAAGATCACCTTTGAAACATGGCGAATAAAGGTTGAATATGTCATTAAATATGTTGTGGTGAGCTCAACATGACAAAGATATTGTGCCACATCATAGAGGAGTCATTTTGTTCTATTTTTTGTAATGTAATGGAGATATAAATCTCAAAGTGGTCAACACGACCAAGAGAGATGGAACACATTATAGTGATGGGTGTGGTGTCTTAAGGAACTACCTATGAGCCATAGTAGGGTCCTTTATTTTTGTGGTGGTGATCATGGTGATGTATTTTTCTCGAACAATGGAGGTGGTTGTTCGCATTCTATAGGAGAATAAAACATGACCAGCAGGTATTGACAATGGGCATGTTAGCTTGGAAATATAAAGACCACACTGTGTTGTCTAGAAGTAAGCCATGTTGGTAGTTTTATCTGCTGGAGATGCATAAAATGTGGAGGAATTGTTTCATATGATGCATGAACCATTATCTTAATGATTCAATATCATGGTCCTTGAATTTAGGACATGATCCATGAATGATTTGAAGGTGATTGCATTTATTCAAAAATAGAATTTAATGGATATTTAATTTAATGGATATTTAATTCAATGTTATAAGTGAATATAGTTGTCCAAGAAATAGTTATGTTGACTAAGTTTATAGAGTAAATCATGGAGTAATTTTGGGAGGAGTTATGAGCATTTTTCATATCCCATAATGTTGTTGAGAGGTGACTAATTTTTTTTTCATGATCCATCATCTTATAAGGTATTAAATGAAAGAATAATATAGAGACTAGATCATATCACATATCCAAACTCTCTAAAAAGGAAAGGTGTTCTGGGTGAGAGGCTAGAAGAAATAAAAAGGCATTAACACCTGTTAAAGACTCTATCAAAGAAGAAGAGGGAATTATTGTACAAAAACAAATATAAGAGGATTTCTAGATGTATTTTGGAATAAATAGTCGTTTTAATGAGAAGGAATTCAGAAAATATAAAGAAGAAACCCAACCGAACTACAACCGATCATCTATCCATATTTTAGGATGAAATCAAAGTAAGTGATGTTGATAAAGTGACTTGTAAGTCTATAAATTGTGTGAAGTTGATCCTTTTCATCACAATGATCATTGGAAGGAAAGTTCAAGGGAGTGAACATTGAGAAGTAGTGAGATACCTCTAAACTTTTATAAGGATAGTGACCCCTATGAAGATAAAAAAGATTTATTGTGATTTGGTACATGAAACATTTCCATTTCTTTCTCCTTGGAGTATCCTAATGAGGATGAACCAAGTAAATTCTCATGTACCTTTTACTTTATGTATGCACAGTAAAAGTGGTTCAAGAAACTTAAAGAATATTTGGTAATAAATGGATGGTCAGCGATTTAATTAGATTATGGTCAATAAAAAGAGCATAAAAAGTGACCCTCAATGTTGAGAGGTCAAAGTCAATTTATATTAGTGAAATTTTAAAGAAAAAGTGATAAATTAGCATAATTATTGCATACCCTAATTCACCCCACTCTACGAGTTATCTCATTGTAAGACCCTATTGATGGAACAACAGTGAGGTGTGGTATTTATTAGGTTATTATGGTTGTTATGGATGATTCATTAAAGAATTTAGTAAGATTTCACTTCCCTTATCTCGGTTATTTAAAAAAAGGAGTTTTTTATAGAAATTATTAGAATGCATTTAATTCATTAAAAAGTTGTCTCACATCATCTCCCATCATCCAACTACTAAGGTGAGATCTCCCCCTGATGCTCATGCGCGATGCCTCTAACTTTTCAGTTGGGGAAATTTTATCACAAAGGGTTGTGAGGACTCCTCATGTCATTTCATATGATTCATGTACTCTAGACCCCACCCAATAAAACTACACCATTACTGAAAAAATATTATTTCCCTTATATTTCATTTAGTATAAAACCAAATCACTAGAATCTTATCTATTTTATATTAATTCTTAATATCAACATAATATATGATATTTTCATTTTATCTCTATATCTATATATTTGTCTCTCTGATCTTATAATATTCATTGTATTTTCCTTAAACAAATTCTGTTCATATCTACTTGGCTCAAAAGTCATTGTTTTTTTATCATGCTTCCATTCAGTTTCTCCTTAAGAAGTTTGAGGCTAAGCACCGCCTCATATGGTGGATGATCCTCCTCTAGAAGTTTGACCTAGAGATTCAAGATAAGATAAGAGTGGAAAATGTGGTAGCTAGCTGCATTATTAGGATTACCCCACTATTAGACCATCATGTTTACTCATCCCTCCCTATTAGAGAGTTCTTCCCTAATGAGAAACTTTGTGATGTAGTGTACCTTATCCCTTGGAATGCATATATTTTTAATTTTTTAGTAAACCTAAAGTCCCCAATAATTTTATCACTACATAATCTTAGTGACTTAAGAATGATTCAGGATGGTACATTTGGGATGGACCATACTTCTGAAGGATTTATATTTACCAAGTTTTCTGTCGATGTGTCCCTGACCATGATTTCACAATTTTTTTGAGCTTCTTCCACACTTTGTCTTGTGGGGGGCACTTTGACTCTCAAAATAAATCTAGAAAGGTCCTTAACTCTTAACTTTATTGGAAAACATTGTATATATACACCCATCAGTTTTTCATGTCATGTACACTATGTCGATTCATTGGGAATATATCTAGGAGGAATGAAATTCCCCAACAACCCATGTTATTTTGTGATATATTTTATTCATGAGGCATTGAATTCATGATACCCTTATTAAATTCAATATTATTTATATATATCCCTTTGGATATTGATTATGTTGATAAATGGGTATAGAAAAAAGACAACTAGGATTGATGAATCTTGAGTGGTTGTTGAATTTGTGAGATATCAGCTTTTTAGAAGGTTTGGTTTTCTAAGGTTTATCATTAGTGAATAGGTTATCATTTCTATAATCACAACATGAAAACCTTACTCTATATGTAAGAGGTTATTAATAAATTATCCACTACATATCATCCCAAAAACTAATGGAAAAACTAAAATTTCAAATCATGAAGTTAAGAAAATCTTGGAAAAAATGATGCTACCTAGTAGGAAAGATTGAAGTTTTCTCTTAGATGATGCACTTTGGGAATATTGTTCACATTTAAAAAACGCATCATAATTTCACATTACAAGATTATATTTAGAAAGTATTGTTACCTCCCTATAGAGGTAAAACACCATGATTATTGGGTTGTTAAACAATGTAATGTGAATCTCATAGATGTTAGTGATCATAGGAAATTTCATATTCATGAATTTGAATAAATTTTGAATGATGAATATGATAATTATTATATATAAAAATAAAATAAAATGGTTATCCATGATGATATGATTCATCACCAGAAGTTCTATGTTGGTGAGAAGTCCCCGTGTACAATTCCAAGACAAAACTACACCCAGGTAAGACTCATTGTTGATGGATTAGTCTATATATTGTTACCTATGATTATCCTTTTAGTTAAATATATGTAATCTTGTCACAAAGTTTATAGTTACATCATCCCACTTTCATTCTAGAATGGATATAGTCTACAATAACCCAGTATTCCTTTAGTGTTCGGACTTCTCTTGTTAATAGGTGAAACATCTCACCATGAATACTATTATATCCTTTTTCATCCCTAGACAGTAGTATTGTCTATGGAGATCATGATACATATCCATCAAACCCAAATGTACCACCCATTTAGAATCACTAAACTACCTCATCCACTCCTCATGAAAGCCCATATAAATCCATACACAGCCATGGATATGAAGAACATCAAAACTTCTAAGAGACCATCCTAATGTTGTCTCCCCACCATATAAGTTGCCCTCAGAGATAACCCCTCTAGGTTATATAATTACTTTGTATTGATCTAGTCTATAAGAAAGGGTAATATAGATGTCAAATTCAGTGATACTCACCCCTGGGACTCCAGAACATCTAGATGCATGAATAAAAATACTTTCATTAGCCACTACTCATCACAAGACTTCCACACCACCTTTGTATTCATCTTCCAACTCAAGTCATTGGTAGTGATATTTCCTTTTCCTAGTGTGTAAACTAGATAAAATTTGTAGATACTCAACACACCTTATTAGCTAAAGGTTCAAGTAATACTAAGAAAATATGTACTTGGTGATCTTATGGTTTGTGTACACCACAATCCTCTCTCTTAAGAGATAGTTCTTCCATTATCTTGGGTCATGTACCGTCGGTAGGGTAATTACTATCATGCGGTCTTATCTGTTTAGATACATAAGAAAAAACTCAATACTTCTACATCATAACTGCTCCATGTCTGACTCTAGATGGATCACAGTACATAGTATACTCCTTACCTGACATAGGAAAAGTGAGAATTAGTTTAGAGATTAGCCTGGACTTTAGATCCTAGAAATTTATCTCCAAAGAATATGACCAAACAAGTTTCACCCCTTCTTTTTTATCTCAGACATAGATGCTTCAAAATGGGATAAGTACTTGATAAAACATATATAATATCCAACTAGACCAAAAAATCTCTGAATCTCAAAGAAATTCATGGGTCCCTCCCAAGATACCATAGCTACAACCTTCTCTAGATCCATTACCACTCTAGTATCTGAGTTGAAATGACCCAATAAGTGCACTCTATCAATCCAAAAGATTCATTTAGATAGCTTATCATAAATTTGATGATTTTTTAGTATACTTAGGATGATGTCAAGATGTTGGGCATGATAATTTATAGACTATAAGTACCCTAATATTTCATCAACAAAAACTACCACAAATTGGTCTAGGAATGGATGGGAGATTTGATTTTTCAAGTCCATGAATACTTTTAGTGTGTTTGTTAGAACAAACAACATCACCACAAACTCATAATAGTCATACCTACTCCTAAAAGTAGTTCAGGGTATGTTTGATGGCATCACCCTCAACTAATGGCACCCTGACCTCAAGTTGATCTTGAATAAGATCCTAGAACCTATTACTTGATCAAAGAGATCATAGATGCATAGAAGGGGATACCAATTATTGACCATCATCTATTTCAATATTCAATAATCCACACATAAGTGCAAAGTTCTATCAACCTTATTGGGAAAAAGCATGAGATAACCCCAAATATAAGTACTAGGATGTATGAATCCTTTGGATCCCAAATCTTCCAACTAATCTTTAAACTCATGAAGCTCCATCAGTTTCATTCTATAAGGTGGGATGGAAAATGGTTTAGATCCCAGTACCAACTCGATCCTGAACTCAATCTCCCACTCGAGCAGTAAGTTGGAGAACTCTTGAGGAAAGAAGTCCTGAAAAAGGTTCACATATGGAGGAAAATTATTCTAGTAAATTTCACCATCATATAAATCAATTTCTACTATCTGATCCATGAGGCAATCTAATTTTTACTGAATTGGTCCCACACAACCTTCCTAAAGATCCCACTCACCATGGTGAGTATAGCTCCCCATTCTAGAGATAGAAAGACAAATATCCTCTAATAATATTCTATATGATCCTAGTATAGAACTAACCAATACATACCAAATATCGAATAAAAAATAATTTCCAACATAAAAAATATTCCAAATAAAATGGTAGCTTCCAATTTCTAGAGAACACTTATTGGAATGTTTGATATCCTCTGACCACACTCCCAACAGTGTGCCAATGATCATAACGTCATCCGGGATCTCTATAGACAAACCCAAAACATTTTCAAATTGATAATATAGAAATTAATTTGATGATAATATATCAAAAAAAACATGGGATATGGTAGATGATATTAGAATAACACCTCTAACGATAGAAGTTCTTGTATCCAAACTAGATGGAGTAGACTGCATGGCGTGTAGTTGACTGACACCAGACCTTAAACCACATTGTAGTGAGTTTTCTCATTCCATTTTGATAATACAATATAATACTGACTTCATCCATCACCACACCTAGGACCATGATATGGTGTATTTTCCCAAGCCATTTTAGATGGTGCCAATGTGATCCAACAATGCCCAGCCACCAAGCCTACTCCCTGGGCGTTTTGGTCTACCTATTTCCTATAGGTGAACTCCCCATCCACCACTCCCACTAAAATGGTAGGATTTACATCATGGAGATTAAATTCCACCTATCCAACTCACCATGAACTTAGAACTTCTATGGGAAGGGACCTTGTGTTCACCACCATTGTAACCACTCTATGGTGAAGCCTATGTAGCCCAAACACAACTTCCTTCTACCCATCACTCCTCCAACACTTACCAAACCCAAAGGGGGATATCCTATTATATAAAAATATACAATAATAATCACATAAATCGAATTAGTTGTGTTAAAACTATATACATATTAATCTTCTATGGTTGATGATGATCACATGAGAGGTGGCCAAATGAAATCCCTCCTCTAGAGTTATCTACAAATCATGCTGAATCACTCGATGCTTGAGTGGGATCCTTTTATGAACCAAAACATGTTAGTGCCTTGTTAAGGATAAGGGTGAAGAGGAATAAAGCTATGATATCAAGGGATAGTATCATCTGAAGCATGAGAAAGATCAATTACATGCCATATCATGGAAATATGCCCTTTAAATAGCCCCCAGGACACTCCTAGAGTGTTCATGTATTTATTCATTCATTATAATGCATGAGTAAATTCCACTCAACCTATGCATGAAACCATTGCATGAATACATTTAATCTCCCAATTTTTCATTACATGAAACATTTATAAAATGATAGCCATAATTGGAAGATTCCCAAATGTTAACTTTTATAATTTGGGTTCCATGCATATTATAGGGTATGTTATCTCCATATCATACTAAATGATATTCCCATTATAGCATTTTTTATATCCATGAAATAAGGATATCGACTCATATGGTACCAATATATCATACACTACAATTTAGGATAATATGTATCACATACATACTGGGATTTAGATCATATCTCCAAAAATATCCCACTTGCACTAAATCCTCATAGACTTTATATCATTTCACCTTATATCGTATCGTATACAATAACTTTTAAAACCATATCCAACAGATCTTTTTGGATATCTTCCAAAACATTTTTGTAAAGATATCATTAACTTTACCGTATATAAAATTATATTTAATACCTTATGAATACCCACCAAAAAATATTTTTCATAAAATCAAAAATACTTTTAGAGAATATCTTTGAATCAAACTTAATCTCTATTCAGTCAACCACAAACTATGACCCCATAGGACTTTGTAGCATTGATAAAAAATATGAATTATCGACCCATAATTATAAGAAAAGAGTAACATTTAGAAAATCATCAATTATACTCAATATATAAATGGATCTAATGTGATCTCTATCAAACACAAGAATCTCTATACCTATTTCCACCCAT